>CM053145.1:121624063-122944063 GCA_028571685.1 Heterohyrax brucei | reverse complement strand
TTTTGGAGCCATGAAAGAATACACTTCTAAAATAAGAGCCAAAGTTGAAGAAGTAGAATGCTTACAATATTAGATCAAGTTACCAATACCCCTGAATTCTATTGTTTAAACAATTCAATTTGAATTTTTTAGTGATGTCCAACCAAAAGCCATCTTTGTCAGTGCTGGCAGATGTTATTAATCCTCTTTGCAGATTAGGAAATTGAGAGCTAGTGGAGTGAAGTCACTTACCCTAGGTCACATACCAATTAAGTAGCAGAAACAACACTGAACTCGGGTCTGCCTGGCTTCAGGGTCCACCATTTATAGATGATAGATAGATAGACAGACAGACAGACTTGGCTACCATGAGGAAAAAGACAGAGAAAATCCCTGACAAATTGAGCACAACTTTAATGAAATTTGCTGAAAGGATAAGTGATAATGGCTTTAGAGGTCCTGAACATTAAGTGCAGCTAGAAAAAGCTGTGAAGGACTTTCTTAGAGTTCTGTTAAGGATGGCTAAGGAGCCAGAGAAATGTCTGAGGTTTGGCCAGATGCATTTCAGCACAAGCACGGAATTCAGTGGCTTGGGTAGAGCTTGTGAGCTGGCCTGGCTTACTTCTACATCTGGAGAGGAAAAGCATCATTTCTGAAAAAATGTACCACCTATGTTTTAGCCAGCTAGTGTTGCTCTAACAGAAATACCACAGAGTGGGTGGCTTTAACAAAAGAAAGTTTGTTCCTACACAGCCCGGTATACTACAAGCCCAAATTCAGGATGTGTACTCCAGGGGAACGGTTTTCCCCTTGCTAGCACTGGAAGAAAGTCCAGTATTGCACCAATCTTTGCCCAGGGAGTGTCTTGGCACAGAAGCCTTGGGTCTGAAGGACGCACTCTTTTCCCAGTGCTGCTTGCTTTATGGCCTGAAGTTCCCAATTCTCTGCTGGTTTCCCTTTCCTCTTACCTCTTGTAGGATGAAAGGATTAAGGTTGGTACAAACCACACCCTACGGAAACTCACTTTACAGTGGAGCAGGGATGTGATCCTCTGAAGGGATTTACAGTCTCACCCTAATCCTTTAACATACAGCACAACAACATCAGAAACTGGAGGACAATCGTAGAATACAGAGAATCATGGCCCAGCCACAGGACTATACTTGTTTGGGGGGGGAGGGCACAATTCAATCCATGACAACCTACAAAGGACAAAGGGACTCTAACATGTTTTGGAGGAACACCCATGACTTTTGCAGAGGTCAGAAGCTATCCATGAGTCAAAGCCATTCATTAAAGAAATAGCTATTATTTCAAGCAGTCTAGTCAGACCCAGCTGTGCATTAAAGCAAGGAAAGCAGACAAGAGTAGAAGATGTATAATATTAAAAGCCCAAAGGGTAAGGAAATCCAAAACACAAGCCTGCAAATGAGCAGGGAGAAACCTGCTGAATCAATATTTAAAGCATCAGGTTCATGTGGAGTCTATCAGTTAAGGCATTTTGCAATGCCGCTTCCAGCTGCTGTTGCTCCTTTGGGCTTGAAAGGATGAGGCAGGGATCTAGAGGCAACTTGCTAAAGACAGGATCCCAGCACCTAACAGGGACTGCCCTGCAGGGCCTCCTAGGATCCAATGCTCATTCATTTAACAACTATTTATGCACTGTTTGACAGGCACTGTTCTAGACACTGGAGCATAGCAGTAAATATAACAAACGTAAGTCAATATCTACCCACACAGATGTTGTATTCTTTTACTCACAGCAGACATTACTAATCAATTATGGCATAGTTATCTACAAAGTCCCAAAGCCCCTGCAAGTCCTTCTCAGTTCAGTCCAATTCTCCAAAGAGCCACTGCCAATCAGAGTTGGCACTTGAACTTCTATTGAGAAAAGAAGAAAAAGCTTTAAAATTCCAACAGGCCTGGGTACAGGGCTTGTTAGCCTGTAAATAAGTGATTGCAAACAGCTGAAAACGGCTGGAATGCATCACATCAGACCCTAGAAAATGCCTGCTGAGTGTGACCTCTGCAGCCATACCCAGGCCTACGATAGTTTCCTCCTTGCAAGGTGAATTCACCTGAGGAAGTAACCTTTGTTATATCCTTTAGATAAGACACCAGTTTACTTTGCTAGGAACTTCCCAAACCCTATTGGAATCAATGCCTGTTTTCCGCCTGAAGCCTATAGGACTGAGGAGTCAGATACCACCTTTCCCCCAACCCCCATAGAGATCCTGAGATAAGCTCAGTTTCTAAGGAGAAGGTTGCAGTCCAGATGCCTCTCTCCGGTGCCAGCCCAAGATGCTC
This sequence comes from Heterohyrax brucei, assembly GCA_028571685.1. NCBI lineage: Eukaryota > Metazoa > Chordata > Mammalia > Hyracoidea > Procaviidae > Heterohyrax > Heterohyrax brucei. The sequence continues at coordinate 122,941,774 of CM053145.1, read as the reverse complement.
CCTCCTCCTGCCCCCCACAGAAATCCCTGATAAGCCCAGTTTCTAAAGAAGGGATAGTTTCTTTCCGTATAACTTAATGCTAACTGCTTATCTAGTGCCTCTTTAAGTATGCTGGACCAATAGAAATGCACTATGAACATCTGTATACCTGTAACTGCCAATAAAGAGAATATATGGAAATTCCTTTGTCTGCTTTCTTAGAAAACATATAAATAGATGTGCCTAACAATAAAACGGGGTGCACGGCTGTTTTTCTGACTTGAGTCCAGCCACCGCACCGCTAGCTAAGAAATAGCCTCTTCCTCTACAAACAAGATGGTGTTTTAGGTGTTTTCTCCTCCATCGGCTGAACTTATCTTTTTCCTGCTACACTTTTATTTCTGAATGAACACGTTGATCCTTTCAGAAGAATATATCATTGTTTGTCTCACAGCCCAATGCTAACAGCAGAACGAGACCCACCAACTAAGAACAAGTAGTGTGGACATTTAGAATCTGATGAATAATTGCTTTGTCTGATAGATCTGAAATGGTTTTGAGTATTTCTCTGAAATTTAGGAGAAAATATTTACAAACAAGTTAGGTTAGGGAGAAAAAGGTTAATACACATTTATCTTATAAATTAATCAGTCTAAGAGTGGTGGACAAAGTGTAACAATAGATAATTTGAAGAAGAAGAAATCAAAATGATTTTAAAACATGCATGAAGTAATTCTCAACATATCAACAATTAAGCAAAGGAAAATAAAAGCAGTGAGATAAGACCAGCACGGTGCAAAACGGTTTTATCAAGTGATGGCATTTTTGCAAGAGAACACATAAGTACATGTGATCATGCATATAAAGCATGAGATCAATGTAGAAATGATTTTTTTAAAAAATAAAGATTTAGTGTTTTACAAATTTATTTACATTTTTATTTTAATCGACATCATGCTTCCAAATGTTGAAAACACACTACTTTCCTCTGCTTGTGATCAGTATTATATCTGCATTAAAGCTTTTCTCTGTAAATCAAAAACAGCAGTTCTTCCCAAAGGGGGAAGCTTCATAAAAAGAAAGTGAGAGTTAACATGTGTGAATGTTTCGCGAGTTGTTTTTCATTTTCCTTGGATTTTCGCATTCTTCCCAAATTGCATACATCCACTTGTCTGTAAGAACGTATCATTAATTAGTAGTTCAACTTGCACTTGCCTGAGCAAAATTAAAAAATGTACTGACTCATGAATTACCAAGTGTGGGAATTACACAACACTTTTGACATGACCGCGGCCATCTAGAGCCACCATAGTGTTGCTTATCACAACTCTGCCTCATTTTTTGTACTGATATTAACATCGTAAGTCCTTTAACCTAATAGTACATCCAGATCAAGGAGATAAGTCACGTAGGGACACGAAAAACCGTGAGAAAACAAAGGGCGCAGAAAACAGCTCCCTTTAAGATGAAGAACTAGACAGATCTGGACCTCTTCGATTCTTTAAAGAGCTTAACTTCCTCTAGTAAACACTACAAATACTTCGGTAAAACTCAGTTCTGGGGTCTCGGCAGCGATTGCCGTTAGCCCTCTGATCCCACTTTAGCCTGTCTTGTTTCTGTCTTATCCGCGGCGTCACCCCTACCTTCGACCCTATTCATCGGAGAAATTCTCCTACAACCAAGTTCATAAATGAGACTGACTTCAGGCGTAGTTGGATCCCAAGGCTCAAATATGTCATCCCTCTTTCTCTTTCACAATCTTTCATTTCTATTTCCTACTGTATTTGATATGACAATATCCAGTAATCATCTCCATGCAATCAAGATGATAGCCATCAAAGTCCAGTTTCCCAGCATCCCTGTTTAGCAATTCCAATGTAAAAGGAGTTTTTCTCTCCCAATCTTCATAGCTTAATTCTAAGAATAGAGTTTGATTGATCCTGCGAAGTTTCATGATCACCTTGTAGAGGGCTCAGTTTCCAGGGCAGGGAAGTCTTGTCAGTCAACACCAGGGGTCACCATGCTCACTGAAGTCCATGCCAGTGGTGCCATTTAGAATTACTTACAGTTATGCAACTTGGTGGCCCTTTTCCCAAGAATAGAACACTATGAATGGGTGTGTCTGTGATAGATAGCAGCTCTGCATCCAGTAGGGTGCAATCTGTCTCCAGAAGAAAGCAAAGGAGGGAAAGCAGTCTGTTGATATTGTTGGGTGCAATGGAGTGAACTCCAACTCATAGCAACCCCACGTGACAGAGCAGAAGTGTCCCATAAGGGTTTCTAGGCTATCATCTTTACAGAAACAGACTGCTAGGTCTTTCTCTCGAGGATCCACTGAGTGAGTTCAAACCACCAACTTTGGTTAACAGCCAAGCACTTAACCCTTTGCACTATTAAAGCTCCTAGAAAAATTTTAGGAAACAAAAATAAACCCATTATCGACCTCAATATACCATCCCAGAGTGACACAAATCTCTGCTTTCCCTGCAGGGAAAGATAAACCCAGCGCTCTAAAATTGTAGAGGCGGATATGAATATCCATGCTGTTACAGGTCACATTTCCTTTTAAAGAATTAAAAACAGCAGCGTGATCACAATCACTACCATCACTGTTAGCCAACTAGGATAACTTTCTGCCAGCTTACCGTACAAGTGACAAATGCCACACTACCTCTTGAAATACACTAGTCTACCCTTAAGGAACCGTGGAGGCACAGAGGTTACAGTGCTTGGATGTTAACCAAAAAGCTTGTAATTCAAACTCCACTGGCTGCTCTGTTGGAGAAAGATGCAGCTCTCTGTTCCATAAAGACTGGCAATTTTACTCTGTCCTAGAAGGTCACAGCTGGACTCAACTGCAATGGGTTTAGTTGGGTTTTATGTTTCAGAAGCTGCCATCAGGCCTGAGAACATTTTTTGAAAAGCTGAAGTTCTGAAAATAAAATAAATAAAATGAGTTTCACAAAGTGGGACTCATACTTGAGGCGTCTCATCTTTTCCAGTTCGCAGCTCTGATGTATTCCTAATTTCAAGGTGTGCCCTTGAGAGCCCGTGAAGGAATTCATACCATCAACTCAGGGGCTGACATGGCAGGTCATAGGAGGCAGCCAGGTGAACACATGACCTCTGTGCATGCAATTCTAACTGGGCAGACCAACCAGCCTTATCCCTGGCACCGCCCTTCCATTGGTTCACCCACAGAACTTCCAAAAAAAGACCAGCAGGGCCAAGTTTGGCCAGGCACCCTCCTTTCCCTTTCACCTTCCGCAGTCTGTCTCTCTGGTTAAATTTCTTTGCATGTTATGCAAAGACATGCCTGAGGTATGGTTCAGAAATACAGATTTCTGGACTACCACTCAGACTTAATAAAACAAATATCAAGTTTGGGACTCTATACTTATTTGGGGAGTTGATTTTGATGTCAGGATCAAGAACCACTATAATTATACCTTTGCTTGGCCCCCATGGAGGGTCAGGCATTACAAACATAAACTGAAGGCTAAGAGAACTTGAAACCAGTTCCCGCCTCCATGGACTCTTCCTTGAGAAATTTTACTATCTTCTGTTCAGGGTCATTCATGCTCTTAAATTATTAAGGACCCTGGAGAGCTTTTGTTTATGTGGGCTGTATCTACCAATGTTTGCCATTAGCAATTAAAATGAGGAAAATTTAAAATATGTAATCAACCCTTTACATACAAACATAAATAATATATTTTTATGAAAATAATTATATTTTTCAAAATAAAAAATTGATGGAGTGGCATTATTGAGCATTTTTATAGATCTCTTTACTGTATAATGGAAGATATGTAAGTCTTCTATTTGCTTTCGTGTATCTGCTTTTACATTTCATCTGTTGCTGTATTACACATCATGTTGCCTCTGGAAAACTCTACTGAATGTTCATCAGGGAATAAGAGCTAGAAAGGCAAATAAAGGCTTTGTATTATTAGCAAGGAGCCGTGATAGTACAGTGGCTAAGAGTTCGGCTGCTAAACATCAGTTCAAGTTACCCAAGTGCTCCTTGGAAACTTGATGAAGCAGTTCTGCTTTGTCTTATCAGGTCACCAGGGGTCAGAATGGACTTGGCATTTACAGGTTGGTTAGATTAGTTTAAGAAAAATAACTTTGACCTTATCAAGATCCCGTGAAAGGGTTTTAAGATGTCCCAGTAACTTCCAGTATACACTTCAGGGCCTGCTGTCCCAGTCTAGCCCTCATACCATATCCCCGTTGCCTTCATATACATGCATCCTTCTCTAATTTCAGCGTTTGCACAATCTTTGATGGCTTTTTCCCCCAAGTGTTTCACTTGTTTCCCCAGGTGTGCATGTATATGTATGTTGTTGTTTGGTGCCACTGAGTCAGTTCTCACTGACAGTGATCCTCTGTACGTCAGAACAAAACACTGCTCGGTCCTGCACCATCCTCACAATCGTTGCCCTTGAGCCCACTGTTGCAGCTACTGTGTCAGCCCATCACATTGAGGCTTTTTCTCTTTTTTGCTGGTCCTCTACTTTACCAAGCCTAATGTCCTTCTCCAGGGGCTGATCCTTCCTCAAAACATGTCCAAAGCATACGAGATGTATTCTCACCATCCTTGCCTCTAAAGAGCATTCTTGTTGCACTTTTTCTGAAATAGCTTGTTCATTCTGTTGGTAGCCCATGGTCTATTCAATATATGCCAATACAATGATTCCAAGTCATCGATGCTTCTTCAGCCTTCCTTATTCGTTGCCCATCTTTCACATGCATGTGAGGCAATTAAAACACTGTCATCAAGGTGATATATTTGGTTTTCAATACTTTATAAAGGTCTTTTGCAGCAGATTTGCACAGCGCAATGTGTCTTTTCATCCCTTCACTGCTGCTTTCATGGGTATTGACTGTGTATGTAAGTAAAATGAAATCCCTGACAACCTCAAGCTTTTCTCCATTTCTTATGATGTTGCTTATTGGTCCAGTTATGAGAATTTTCGGTTTCTTTATGTTGCGGTATAATCCAGACTGAAATCTGTGATCTGTGATCTTCAACAGTAAGTGCTTCAAGTCCTCTTCATTTCCATCAAGCAAGGCTGTGTCATCTGCATCTTGTATGCTATTAATAGTCTTCTTCTAAATCTGATGTCCCATTCTGCTTCACGTAGTCCAGCTTCTCGAATTACTTGCTCAGCATACAGGTTGAATAAGTACAATGAAAGAATACAACCCAGAAACACATTTTACCTGACCTTAAACCATGTTCTGGAATTCTCATTCTTTGCAATGTTATCCATAATCTCATAGTCGAATGCCTTCTCATAGTCAATAAAACATAGATAAATATTTTTCTGGTAGCCTTTGCTTTCAGTGAGGATACATCCAACATTAGCAGTGATAGATCTGCTTCCATGTCCTCTTCTTTGTTCACGCTACTATAATACTTCGTTTTCTTGAGCCACCTTTTATTCTATTCAGTTCTTCTGCTTCACTGCTTCTTCCTTTTGCTTTAGCTACTCAGCATTCAAAGGCAAGTTTCAGATTCTCTTCTGACATCCTTTTTGCTATTTTCTTTCATGTCTTTTCGGTGACCTCCAACTTTCTTCATGAATGATGTCTTTGATGTCATTTCACAACTCATCTGGTCTTTGTTCATTAGTGTTTAATGCATCCAATCCATTTTTGAGATGGTGTCTAAACTCAGGTGGGATATACTTATGGTTGTACTTTGGCTCTCATGGACTTGTTCTAATTTTTTTCAGTTTCAATTCGAATTTGAAGGAAAAAATTCAAGCCTCAAGTTGCAATAGTGAAGGACTCTACAGGAAAATACTAAACAACTCAAGACACATCACAAGAAGATGGAAGAATACACCGAATCATTATACCAGAAAGAACAGGTCAACATTCAGTCATTTCAAGAAGTAGCATATGATAAGGAACCTATAGTACTGAAGGAAGATGTCAAAGCTGCATTGAAGGCATTGATGGAAAACAAGCTTCCAGGAACTGATAGAATATCAACTGAGATGTTTCAACAAATGGATGCAGCCCTGGAAGTGCTCACTCATCTATGCCAAGAAATTTAGACTACAGTTACCTAGACAATGACTGGAAAAGATTCATATTTTTGCCTATTACCAAGAAAGGTGATCCAACCTAATGCAGAAATTATTGAACAATATCACTAATATCACACACAAGTAAAATTTTGCTCAAGATCATTAAAAAGCAACTGAGACAGTATATTGACAATGAACTGCCAGAAATTCAAGCTGGATTCAGAAGAGGATGTGGAACCAGGGAGAGCACTCCTGATGTCAGATGGATCTTGGCTGGAAATGGGGAATACCAGAACGATGTTTACCTGTGTTTCACTGACTATGCAGAGGCATTCCTCTGTGTGGATCATAACAAATTATGGATAACATTGCAGAGAACAGAAATTCCAGGATACACTGAATTGTGCTCATGAGGAATCTGTATATGAATCAAGAGACAGTGATATGAACAGAACAAGGAGAAAATGCATGATTTAAAGTCAGAAAAGTATGTGTCTGGATTGTATCCTTTCACTGTATCTTTTCAATCTGCATGCCAGCAAATAATCAAGAAGGTGGACTCTGTGAAAAAAAATGAGACATCAGGATTGGAGGAAAACTCACTAACAACCTATGTTATGCAGATTACACAACCTTGCTTTCTGGAAGTAAACAGGATTTGAAACACTGGTGAAGATCAAAGACCACAGCCTTCAGTATAGATTGGACCTCAACATCAAGAAAACAAAAGTCCTCACACCTGGCACAGTAAGCAACATCACGATAAATGCAGGAAAGACTGAAGTCGTCAAAAATTTTATTTTACTTGGTCTACAGTCAATGCCATGGAAGCAGCAGTCAAGAAATCAAACGATGCACTGCATTGAGAAAATCTGCTGCAAAGAAACTCTTTGAAGTGTTGAAAGCTAAAGATGACACCTTGAAGACTGAAGTGTGCCCCAAACAAGCCATGGTATTTTCAATCACATCATATACCTGTTAAAGTTGGACAATAAATAAGGAAGGAAGACAGAGGAATTGATGCATTTGAGTTGTGGTGTTGGAGAAGAATATTGAATGTACCATGAGCTGCCAAAAGAACAAACAGATCTGTTCTGGAAGTACAACCATAGTGCTCCTTAGAAGCAAAGATGGCAAGACTGTGTGTTACATTCTTTGGACATGTTGTCACGAGAGATCAATGCCTCGAGAAGGACACCATGTTTAGTAAAGTAGAGGGTTAATGAAAAAGAGGAAGATCTTCCATGAGGTGGATTGACACAGTGACAATAACCATGGGCTTAGGAATAAGAATGATTGTGGGCATGGCACAGGACCAGGCAGTGTTTCATTCTGTTGTGAAAAGCTTCACTATGAGTCAGAACTGACTCAACAACACCTAACAACATCCACATGTCCTCTTCTGAATCTGGCTTCAATATCTGGCAGTTCTCTGTCAATACACTGATACAGCAGCTTTTGAATGAATGATCTTCAGCATAATTTTACTTGTATGTGGTAGTAATGATATTGTCCAACAATTTCCAATTCAGCTAGATGATCTTTCTTGGGAATAATCATAAATACAGATCTCTTCCAGTCAGGTGGCCAGGTAGCTATTTTCCAAATACTTTGGCATAGATGGGTGAGGACTTCCAGTGTTACCTGATCTGTTGAAATGTCTCAACTGGTATTCTGTCTTCCTTATTTATTGTCCAAAAAGCCTTGCTTTTTGCCAGCACCTCCAGTGCAGCTTAGACTTCTTCCCTCAGTACTACGAAGTCCTGATCATCTACTACCTCCTGAAATGGCTTAACATCAACCAATTCTTTTTGGTATCCCACCCACTCCCACTAACCAGGTCTGATTCATAGTAACCCTTTTCGGTATGGTGACCTTATATTCTTTCCATTTTCTTTTAACGCTTCCTGCACGATTTAACATTTTCCCTGTAGAATCCTTCAGTATTGCAAGTGAAGGCTTGAACTTTTTCTTCTGTTCTTTCAGCTTGAGAAATGCAGAATGTGTTCTTCCTTTTGGTTTTCTATCTCCAGCTCTTTGCACATGTCATTATAATACTTTTATTTCATCATTTCTTCCATTTTCTTTAGCTACTAGACATTTAAGAGCCAGTTTCAGAGTCTCTTCTGACATCCAATTTGGTCGTTTCTTTCTTTCCTGTCTTTTTAATAATCTCTTGATTTCTTAATATATGATGTGCTTGATGTTATTTCACAACTCATCTAGTCTTCTGTCATTTGTATTCAGTGAGTCAAATCTATCCTTGATATGGCCTCTAAATTTAGGTATGAAATATTCAGGGTTATTCTTTGGCTGTCACTGACTCGTTCTAGTTTTCTTCAGTTTCAACATGAACTTGTAATATGAGTTACCGATGTTCCACGCAAGTCCCCGGCCTTGCTCTGACTGATGATATTGAGCTTTTCCATTGTCTCTTTCCACAGACGTAGTTGATTTGAGTCCTGTGTATTCCACCTGCAGAGGTCCACATATATCATCATCACTTATGTTGGTGAAAAAAGATATTGCAATAAATCATTAGTCTTGAAAATTCTATCATGCAATGTCCAGTATCATTTCTAACACCAGGGCCAGCTATCGGTTCTTTGTCTCCAACTTTCTCATTCCAATCACTAGTAATTATCAATGCATCCTGATTGCATCTTTGATCAATTCCATACTGCCAAAGTTGGTAAAAATTTTCAATTCCTCACCTTTGACCATAGTGGTTTGTGCATAAATTTGAATAGTCATATTAATTGGTCTTCCTTGTAGGCATATGGATATTATCTTATCACTGACAGTATTGTATTTCAGTATAGACCTTGTGTCATGGATTGAATTGGGTCAGCCTACCCGACTGTGTAAGAATAAACCTTCCTTTGCTAAAGCCATCCACTCTGTGGTACTACTGTTAGAGCAGCCCTAGCCGACTAAAATGCCTTGAAATGTTCTTTTTGATGATGAGTATAACACCATTCATTCTTCTTTATCTTGCCATTCCTTACACAGTAGGTCATTTGGTTGTCCGAATCAAAATGGCCAATACTAGTCTATTTCGGCTCACTGGTGCCTAGTATCAATGTTTATACATTTCATTTCCTTTTGGACAGTTTCCAATTTTTCTAGATTCATAATTCATATACCCCACATTCCAATTATTAGTGGATGTTTGTAGCTTTTTTTTCTCACTTTGAGTCATGCCACATCAACAAATGAACATCCCGGAAGTTTGACTCAATCCATGTCATTAAGGTCAATTCTACTTTGAAGAGGCAGTTCTACCCCAGTCTGGTTTTGAGGGCCTTCCAACTTGAAGAGCTTATATTCCGGCACTGTATCAGACAGTGTTCCACTACTATTTATGAAGTTTTCACTGGCCAATATTTTTTAGAAGTAGACAACTTGGCCCTTCTTCCTAGTCTGTCTTCATCTGGAAGCTCAGCTGAAACCTGTCTGCCATGGTTGACCCTGTTGGTATTTGAAATCTGGCAGCATAGCTTTCAGCATCACAGCAACACACAAGGCTCTGCATATGACAATCTGACAGACAGGTATACTCAAGGACTACCTATATCTACATCTACATTTATATCAATATTAAGAGACAGAGAGAGAATGATAATAGAATTGACTGGAGATGGACAAGTGTCAGTGCAAGGGGACCAGTATGGATGCCACTTCAATAATGCAGGTGAAGAATGGCGTGAGTCTGAGTTAAGGCAGATTAGATGGTGGTAGAGAAAAGTGAATAGTGCAGAAAAATAGTCAGAGGTAGAATAATAGTACTCAATTTCCATCTCTGGTTTCTATCCATTGTATGACCTTGGGCAACTCGAACTCTCTGAACATCCATTTCTTTACTTTAAAGTATAAAATTCCCTAATCCAAAATAATTGTTGTGAGAACTACATGAGAAAATATAAAAGAAACTCCTAACTAACAGGAGGCACACTGTCACTTTTATGTTCTTTTCTTGTCACCTGGTAGGTTGATCAGAAACATAGCCACTGGCTTTTATGGTCGGTCCTATCTTCAGCATCTCCTAGTTTTCTAGAATAGTAAGTATAGGAGCTGGATCCCTCTGACCTCAGAGGCTGCTACCATGTGCCGTTCGACCTCCTGAAGCCCCTCACTAATGTCACAAGTAGCTAGACACGTCTTTCTGCATCAGAATCCCCTTTCTGTTTAGAGCAGCAGTTCTAAAATTTAAACTGGTATTAGAAGAAACTGTAGGACTTATTAAAAGCAGACTCCTGTGTCTCATCCCTAAAGCTCCTGATAGTAGACCTGAGTAGCAGATTTGCATTACTGAAGAGTCTTCAAGTAACGATGATGCTGTTTGTCAGTAGGCAGCTTTGACAAGTTTGCCCTCAGTGGGGGTGCACTTAGTTTCCTTTCGATCAACTCTATCCATCATGAATGAAGAGACTGCATATTGCAGACAGGCACTGTCCAAGAATTCTGTGCCTACATGCTTTCTGTACTTTGATGTTGAATATTGAATATATGATATTTGGGGCCCTGTTGGTGCAGTGGAAACCCTGGTGGCACAGTGGCTAAGTGCTATAGCTGTCAACCAAAAGGTGAGTGGCTCAAATCCACCAGGAGCACCTTGTACACTTTGGGGCAATCCTTCTCTGCTCTATAAAGTCCTTATAAGTCAGAATCAACTCAACAGCAATGGGCTTGGTTTGGGTTTCGGGTGATGCAGGGGTTAACCATTTGGCTACTAACCAAAAGGTCAGCAGTTCAAATCCACCAGTCACTCCTTGGAAACCCTGTGGGGAAGTTCCATTCTGTCCTGCAGAATAGCTGTGAGTGAGAACTGACCTGAAAGCAACAGATTTGGAGATTTTTAATAAGGTTTGTTTGATGGTTGATTGGTTCATATGACATATGAGACTTCTTAACTATCTTCCCAGCTCAGAGAAGGGTCCTGTTCCAGTTACCTCCCCAAAAACCAAACTCACTGCCTTCAAGTCGATTCCGACTTATACTGACCAGAGAGGATGGAGTCACTGAGTCGAAATCAACTTGAAGACAATGTGCTTGGTTTGGGGTTTTAGAATTTCCGAGAAGCTCCTGGTGAATTTGAACTGTCAACATTCTAGTTAGCAGTAGGAGTACTTAATCACTATGCCACCAGGCTTTCCGTTCCCTTTGGCTATATTACAATTCACTCAAAATTTAGAAGTGTAAAACAACAGCCATTTTTATTCTGCTCACTATCTCTAAAGTAAGGAATTTGTATAGAGCAGAGCAGGGATAGCTACAAAATGGCTTTGACAGCTAGAGATACTTGGGACACCTCAAGTGGTGCCATGCGTCCTGGGCCAGAGTCCTGGCTACCCGCCGAATTGCTAGGCTCTTCTCTATTTCACACCTGCTACAATAAAATAGCCAACGTGGCCTTTTAATTCTGATGTTGGCATCTGGATGGAATGGTTGAAACAGCTTCTCTTGCCCCGCTGCCTCTCCACGCAGCTGACAAAAGGTCTTCTATAGTCCTCAAATGAGCATCCCAAGAAAATTCAAGAACCAAAAAGAAAAATTCTTTTCTGATTTAAGTAAGAGATCCCATTGTTCCTGTTTTAAATAACTGGTAGGTTTTAAAAGCATGATTTGAAACAACATGCTTGGTTTCAAATCTTAGTCCACCTGATTTCAAAACTGTGCCAGCTGCATGACCTTGACCAGTGCTTACCTCCTAGGATTGTCATGAGGATTAAAGTTAATGCATAAAGCCCTTAGAACCAAGATCGGCACCAGATAAGCACTTCATACATGCTAGTTGTTACCATAATTATTTCAAAGTATGACTCACGTAATTGATTGTTCTGTGATTTTCACATAAAACCAGTAGGAAGTTCAAGTTCAAATTTGCAATCCACTTCTAGAAAACATACATGCCTCTATAAGCAAGCAGTTTGGGAGCAAGCATCATTCCCAGCTTTATTTAACTTTTTACGTTTTGTTTTTCTTTCAGTTCAATTCCCTCACCTCATTTTAATCTGTGATTTTATTCTCTGTATGCTCCTTTAAGTCTTTTCTGAAATAAGGATTCTATGCATGAATAAATAATTGTCCGTTCATTTATACAGCCCCTGCATGAATAATCAAAGTTTTAAGATCTCTTTGCTCAACTTCTTCAGTAAGCTAATCATTACATTTTTCAAGAAGTTATAATAGTGACCAATATACTAGAACATACAGAAGAACACAGTTGTTTTACACTTCTCTTCCCAATCAACTTCCTCTCCCTTCCATTATTGGAATGACATAGTGCATATTCTACAAAGTGAAGCTGCTATTCAACTTTCGCTGCCTTTCTTTTATAAAGATTGTATTATTGATCCTCCAGTGACAGAACACAAATTGTTGTTGTCCCATTCACTCTTGCAAAAAACAGTTATTTTTATTAGTCAGCCATAAAGAGAAATAAAGTCCTTTATACATGCTACAACATGGATAAATCTTGAAAACATTGTGGTGAGTGAAGTAAGTCAATCACAAAAAGACAAATATTGTATGTTCTCAAGTACATGAAAGTCTTAGAATAGACACCTATATAGAGATCAAAGTTTCACAGTGGTTGTTAGGGGTAGGCAATGGGGAGAAAAGGGGAATCTGTTTGGGAAGAATTGTCTATTTACAGTAACGAAAAATTTGGCAATGGATATTGGTGGTGATTGCATAACATCATTGATGCAAATAGTGTCAAAAGGCACATGTGAAAAATGTTGACAGTATTGAGTGCTTGCTGTATGTTCTACATTAAGTAGGGCATTAGAGAGGTGATACCTGCCCAAGACACTATCCGTCCTCAAGGAACTTAGAATCTAGTATGTAGATTCATAAATAGACAGGCTGTCACCATAAAGCAAGACGCATGTTATGAACAATAAAAGCCATAATGTTTACTGAACACTTTCTGCATGTCAGGCAACATTCCAAGCATTTTACATAAATAATCTCTTTTTTATCTTAACAAAAGTACTAAAGTTTTCCTTACTTCACAGCTGAGAAAACAACTCAGAGAGTTCAAGTAATCAACCGAAGTTTCCACTGTGAGTAAGAAACAGAGCCAGGACTCAAATTCAGACAGTCTGACCCAAGGATCCACATCCTGAACCTCTCTATTACACTGCTTTTATGAAATTTATCATGAATGGGAGTTGGATAAATTAATATTTGAAGGATCATTGGGCCTAGAGATGCAAAACAGTAACTATGAAGAGAAAAAAAGAGTTACCAAGAAGAGAAAAGGGCAAGTACTCCAGCAAAGTAGACTGTTGTTGTTAGGTGCTGTTGAGTTGGTTCCAATTCACAGCGACCCTACAGGTCAGAGTAGAACTGCCCCACAGAGTTTCCAATGATTACCTGGTGGATTCAAACTGCCCACCTCTTGGTTAGCAGCTGTAACACTTCACTACAACACCACAAGGGTTTCCGCAGAGTAGATTAGGTAGGAGAATTAGGTAGCATTCCACGGCACGGGACCAGGGGTTGAGGAAAGACTGAGTAAGCAGTCTGCAGTAACGATCCGTACAGTTACTGGCAGGCGGCCACCGTAGCAAACTGCAGTACCAGCCCTCAGGAGACCAGTAGCCCCACACAGGTAGCGGTTTATGTAAGCATCAAAATTAGCACTTTCTGTGGAGTTCATAAGCAGACTTAGGACTGCAAGATTTGAGACCTGAAGAGGAAAAGACACCTGTCTCTGGCCATCCACATCAATATGAAGAATGGATTTTGCAGACAGGTACTGTCCACAAATTCTGGGTCTACATACTTTCTGTGCTTTAACATTGTATCTGTGTTCTACGAAGGCTTTGGATGGTGCAAATAGTCGAGCACTGGACTACTAACAGAAGGGTTGACAGCTCAAACCCACCCAGAGGAACCCTGGAAGAAAAACCTAGTGATCTGCTTCCAAAACATCATAGCCTTGAAAACTCTGTGGAGCACAACTTTCTCCTCCGATACACACGGATTTGCCATGAGTTAGAACTGACTAAATGGCAATTGGTTGATTTTTGTTTGTTTTTTAAAAATCCGTTATGATAAATTTCTTAATTTTCCAAGTCTGGAATTTGATCTTATTCCAGTTACCAATGTAGCAAGTTTTAGTAATCTAAAACAGCAACCGTTTTTATTAAGCTGACAGTTTTGAAAGCTAGGACTTCATGCAGAGCATAGCTGGGATGGCTATGGGACAACTCAAACAGAATCATATATCCAAGGCCTTGCTTTTGGCTGCCATTGAATTCCTAGGTACTTATCTATTTCAGGTCTACTGAGATGGGAATATACAAGATGACTTCCTCACCCAGATGTTGGCACCTTGCCAAATAGCTAGAATAGACTGAGGTCTTCCAATAACCTCTCTAGACAGGTAACTTGGGCTTCCTGGCACCATGGTGGTCTCAAAACAGTCAGACTCATTTCATACTGTTGCCTTCCTCTAGGACAAGCAATCCAAGAGAAGATGGTGCTCCTTCTTTCTAACCTGGGTGCGGTATCACTCCTGCCATACTCTACTGGTCAACACAGCCTCAGAACCAGCCCAGATTCAAGGGAAGGGATATAGGTATCTTTTCGCAATAAGGAGAGTGTCAAAGAGTTTGTGGACATGTTTATTTTACAGTCCTTCCTATAGCCTCCCTTGGCATACTCTATTTGCCACATCATAACATTAAAATTGAAATTTAATTGCCCAATCTTACTCAACACCCCAATCTCAGAGATTCTCACATAACAGTGAATAAATATCTGTTGTATGAATAAATAAAAATGAAGGTCACTAAACCTGACCCAAGCCACAATATTTTCAATCACCTCATATATATGTGAAAACTGGCCAAAAAAAAAAGAACGGATACTTTCGAAATATGGGATTGGCAGAGAATTTTGAATATACCATGGACTGCCAAAAGAAGAAACAAATCTGTCCCAGAAGAAGTATAGCTGGAACACCCCGTAGAAGCGAGGATGGAGAGACCTCTCACATACCTTGAACACATTATGAAGAGGGACCAGTCTCTCACTGCAGTTAAGTCAACTCCAAGTCATAGCAACCCTATAGGACAGAGTAGAACCATCCCAGAGAGTTTCCAAGGAGTTCTTGGTGGATTGAAACTGCCAATCTCTTGGGTAGCAGCCACAGTATCTTAACCACTGCATCACTAGGATTTCCTGGTAAAGTATAAAGTCAGCAAAAAAAAGGAAGACCCTCAGTGAGTTAAACTGACACAGTAGCTGCAACAAAGGATTCGAACATAGCAATGATTGTGAGGCTAACGCAGGACCAGGCAGCTTTCTCCTGTTGTACATAGGGTCAATATGAGTTGTAACAGACTCAACGGCACCTAAGAACAACAGCATGAGTTGAATGTAACGCCACAGCACCTCACATTTTAGGTGTCCCCAAGGTTTCTGGAGCACAGAAATCAAGGCACCCAGAAATACTACTGGAATGAAATTACTAAAAGTTCACCAAGGAAAATAGAAACATATTTATATTTTTAGTCATACATTTGCAATGACACATTATATACATATAAAAGTAGTGTTTTATAGCTGTATGAAAAGCTGAAAATAACTGTGCTACAATTGAATAATTTATAGTTTATATTGTGTTTACCATGTGCCTGGCATTATACTGAGGTCTTCATAAGAATTCAGTATAATGAATAATGGCCTCAAAGATATCAGGTCCTAATCCCTGGATCCTATGAAAGTTGCATTATCTGGCAGAAGGATCCTAACAGAAGTGATAAATGTAAAACTCTTAAGAACATATTCTGAACTATACAGATGGGATTTAAATAAAATTACAAGTGCCCTTATTTAAAAAAAGGCAGAGGGAGACATGACACAGAGAATGAAAAGGATGAAGCCATGCCACCAAAGCGGCAGCGAGTGGAATGACACAGCCACAAGGAATGGTGCCCACCATAAGCTGAAAGAGACAAGGAACAGATGTTCTCTCAGAGTCTCCAGAGGGAGCACAGGCTTGTTGACACTATTACACTGGCAAAGACCCTTTTTCTAAAAAGGTAACACAGGTTCCAGGGATTAAGGCCTGTTACCTTTGGGAGCCATAGTCAGCCTAGAGCAGGCATCCCCCATCTGTGGCTGGCAAAAAGAATTCTACTGTTTCTGAGACTTCTTGGAGATGTCAGTCTTTCAAGGCTGCTTGGGGACACCACGTAGGATATATCTATACAAGTCACGAACTTAGCTGTTCTAAGTGCTACATACCTCACTGCTAAATATCACTTGGGTCACCTTCAAAGTGCTCCCTTTGGCGGAGTACTCTCCTTGCCAGAGCCTAGTCCACTCTCCACAGCAATTTGGGAACTCTTTCTGGAATGGCTGTTGCATGCAGTGGCATGGGCGCAAGTTCACAAACTCAATTATGCAGTTGTCGGTGAGGGAGTTTGTACCCAGTAAACAAATAACTGTATTGGAACACCCTCTGTACTCACCTGATCTGGCCCCCAATGACTTTTTTCTTTACCTGAAGGTAAAAGAAATATTAAAAGGAAGATATTTTGATGACATTCAGGACATCAAGGGTAATACAATGACAGCACTGGTGACCATTCCAAAAAGAACTGTAAAATTGCTCTGAAGGATAGACTAGGCCCTAGCACAGGTGCGCAGCTTCCCAAGGGGAGTACTTAAGGTAACAGTGGTGATACTCAGCAGTGAGGTATGTAGCGCTTTTTCTAGAATGAGTTCGTGAACTTAACTGTCAACCCTGTGTGTTTGTTTTTCCAGTTGGCTGATTCCTAAAAACGGGATATGCTAGTTTTCCTAACGATACGATATCACTTCACAGAGTCTACTCACTTTGCATTGACATATATTGTTTTTTAGTTATTTCCTGCTGACGGGCTGGCTCAGCTGAGCATATTCTTCCAACATGCCAAATATACTCAGTTTTACAGAGTTGCAAACATTTCTATCTAGAGCACTTGTGGCTTGGGCTGCAAATATAGATTTCAAGTGTGTCCTCATTAGTCAACTGAGCTTTGTTCCCTAAAATGATGGACAGCTTTTAGGTCATTGTCTTAGTCATCTAGTACTGCTATAACAGAAATACCACAAGTGGATGGCTTTAACAAACAGAAATTTATTTCCTCATAATAATAAGGTAGACTGAGTCCACATGCAGGGTATCAGCTCTAGGGGAGGGCTGTCTCTGTTTGCTCTGAAGGACCATCCTTGTCATCCACCTTGTCCTGGACTGGGAACTTCTGAGTTACAGGGACCCAGAGTCTAAAGGATACACTCTGCTCCTGACACTGCTTCTTTCCTGATAATGTGAAGAATCTACCCCCCAGGCATCAGCCTGCTTCCCTTTCCTTTACATCCCGAGATTGCCTCAAGGCACCTTACAGTTTTACAGATTGAGTCCTGCCTCACTAACACAACCACTGCCACCCTCCCCCACTAACATCATAGAGGCAGTATTTGCAACACATAAGAAGATCACACAATATTGGGAATCATGGTCCAGCCAAATTACTATGTACAAATGTATACACGTGCAAATTTGGGGGGACACAATTCAATCTGTGACAGTCATCATGCAAGCTTCTCAACAATAGACATTAGAAGTTTCTTTAAAGCACTCTTGAAATACAGAGAAACTCAAGTGAAGGAATGAACACTGAGCACTCATTTATCTGAAGACAGCTGGGTGGAGAGGGTGTTACACGTCTGAGTTTTAGCACATTGTGGTGGGTTAGAGAATGCTATGCCATTTGACGAAGGATGGAGACTACGATGCCAAGAATTACCTGGCCTTTGTAGGTCTGAGTGTGACCTGCCAACATGAGGAATTGGCAGAGGAAAGAAAATCATTATTCTCAGAAGGCTGTAATGGGTAGTCATGGTGATACACAGATGCAGACATGACTGGCGGGTTCCATCTTCCAGTGCATCTTCCTAACATTTGCCCCACCTAACAGCAACAACAACAACCCACCACAGAGGCGCCAGTTCCCCTAGACTGCTTCATCAGCCTGCTTTGTGGCTTCACTTCGGCAGACAGACACATAAAGCATCTGAGATTTTCCTGGAAACTCTGCCCAGCCTACCTGTGCCAGGGTTTGGGTCTATCATGCTTAGTGACCATTTCTTCGGTCCTCTGACTGCCCTTTCCATGCCTTCCCTTCCTCAGTTCCTCTCACACCATGTAAATTCAGATTCATACAGTCAACTCCTTGTGCCCACAATACCTTTAGTGACACTGTTGTCCTTCCTGAACCCTAACGGATAGAGCTCTTTTCTTTTGTGTTCCATCAAGTCGATTCTGACTCACAGTGGCCCTGGATGACAGAGTGGAACTGCCCATAGAGTTTCTTAGATTGTCTTCTTTACAGGTCTTTTCTTCTGTAGAGCCAATGGGGAGTTTGAACCACTGACCTTTGGGTTAGAATGCTTAACCATTGCGCTACCAGAGCACTTGAACCGATAAATTCATATATATATATTTCCAAATCCATTTCTGTCGAGTTGATTCTGATTCACAACGACCTTATAGGACCAAGTAGAATTGCCACATAAGCTTTCAAAAAGGATTACACTTCAACAGAGAGAAAGCAAAAATCCTCACAACTGGACAAATAAGTAATATCACGATTAACAGAGGAAATAATGAGCTTGTGAAAGGTTTCATTTTATTCAGATCTACAAACCAAGACCCACAGAAATAGCAGTCAAGAAATCAAACAGTGCACTGCACTGGGCAAATCCCCTGCAAAAGACCTTTTTAAAGTGTGAAAAAGCAAAGATGTCACTCTGAGGACTTGAGTGAGCCTGGCTGAAGCCACAGTAATTGTAATCGCCTCATGTGCATGAGAAAGCTGGAAAATGAATATGGGAGACTGAACAAGAATTGGTTCCTCTGAATTATAGTGTTGCCAGGAATATAGAATATACCATGGACTGCCAGGAGAACCAACAAGTTTGTCTGGAAGGAAGTACAGCCAGAGTGATCCCTGGAAACAAGCACGGCAAGACTTCATCTCACAAGCTTTGGATATATTATAAGGGAGGACCAATCCCTAGAGCAGGGCAACATTTTTGGTAAAGTAAAGGATTATCAAAAGAGAGAAAGTCCCTCAAGGAGATAGACTGACCGTGGCGGGGCAACAGTGGCTTCAAGAATAACAACAACTGTAAGGATCGCACAGGGCTGGGCAGTGTTTGTGCTTTTGCACATGTGGTCACTCATTATAGTCAACTGATGTGGTGCCTAACAACACAACATATTCTAGAAAGGTTATGTGGAGTGAATAACACAATAATAACTAAACTAATATTTACTGAGGCCTCAGGGCGGGAAGAGGGATAAAGGATGTGCCCCTTCAAGGGTTTGGGCAGGATTATTTTTCTCCCTCTATTGCTGTTGAGCACACCCTTAGCAACACTTTTTTATCTGGCAATAGCTTCTGGTTCTAACAGCATCTGGTTTCAGTCTCCTGTCCTCTCCCACAATCCCACATCAGCCTCATCACGCTCCTAGACATCCAACACCACAGGCCAACGTCCCTTCCTCAGAGGCCTGAGTTTCAGCTCTATGCTGCCTCACTTGCAATTCAGTAAGGGTATTCCAGAATACAGAAGAACGGCAAGTGCTCTTCCACTTGGTTGTGTGTTGTACCTAGGCTCCCACCATCCTGTGACTCAGTTACCATGGAGATCTGAGATTCTCTGCTGGATTCCTGGAGACTGTTCCACAAATAGGGAATGAGAGGGAAAAGGGTTGTGGGGGAGGTTTTATAGGCTAGGTCTCCAAGAGGTGAACCTCTCAGTTCCGCCACATCCCCATGGCTCACGTATTTGCAGGGAAGGCTGGGAAGTGTAGTCTGGCTCTGGCTCTGGCTTCTGTTGAACATATCACAATCACTGCAGTCACGGCCACAATGTCCTTCCTACATGCTAGTGTTAAAATGTCCTTTCATAGATGTCTTAGTCACATAGTACTGCTATAACAGAAATACCACAAGGGGCTGGCTTTAACCAAGAGAAATGTGTTCATTCACAGTCTTATAGGCTACAAATCTAAACTCCAGGTGTCAGCTCCAGGTGAAGGCTTTCCCTCCCTGAGAGCTGTCGGAGAAGGTCCTTGTCATCAGTCTTCCCTTGGAGTAGCTCAGCACAGGAACCTCAGGTTCAAAGGACACACTCTGCTTCCCGCATTGCTTTCTTGGTGGTACGAGGTCCCCCACTTGCTGCTTGCTTCCCTCTCCTTTTATCTCTTGTAAGATAAA
The DNA here is from genome assembly GCA_028571685.1 of Heterohyrax brucei. Classification (NCBI taxonomy): domain Eukaryota; kingdom Metazoa; phylum Chordata; class Mammalia; order Hyracoidea; family Procaviidae; genus Heterohyrax; species Heterohyrax brucei. Next base: position 122,921,460 of record CM053145.1, on the reverse strand, counting down.
AACACCCCAGGAAAACTCCCTTTACATTGTATCAGGGACGTGGCCTGAGCAAGCGTGTTATATCCCACTCTCATCCTCTTTAACCACAGGCAGAGATTATGATTTATAACACACAGGAATATCACAAAGTGGAGGACAATCACACATTACAGGGAGTCAATCAAGCCTAACCGAGTTGAGACATATTTGGAGGTGGGAGGAAAAGTTTAATCCAAGACAGTAGGGAACTGAGTTCCTGAATGGGATGATAGACTTGTGGAAACAATTGGTGGCTATGGTGGCATGGCATGATGAATGTAACTAATGTCACTGAATTGTATGTTTAAATCTGGTTAAATAAAAAAAAAATTATTGTATATATTTTCACCATGGCATAGTGGTTAAGCTCTACGGCTGCTAACCAAAAGGTTGGCAGTTCAAATCTGCCAGGCACTCCTTAGAAACTCTATGGAGCATTTCTAATCTGTACTGTAGTGTCACTTTGAGTCAGAACTGACTCAGTAGCAATGGGGTACCACAATCAAAGTTTTTAAATACCCTGTCATAAGCTGAGATGATAGTAGATGAAAAGTTTTTCCACCAGCAAATCAAAAGCTTACCCACTGCCATCGAGTCAATACCAACTCATAGTGAGTTTCCAAGGAGCACCTGGTAGATTTGAACTGCTGACCCTTTGGTTAGCAGACATCACACTTAACCACTACGCCACCAGGGTTAAAATCTCAGGACTCCATAGATCGTTGAAATCCAAAGCTGAGAACCACTGCTCTGTCTGGCTGGCCTCAGATGCCTTCTTTATTCTCATGTATTGTATGTCCTGGATCTGTTTGCGCTCATTTCCAAGCAATACTCCTGAAAACAATGATGCATAAAATATCTCTCCTCTCCCACTATTGTATGGAAAACCTGTAATCATATATCATCCCTGATTTCTAACATCAGGGTTATAATTGTTCCCCACTGAACTAGAAGATTTGAAGTTCCAAAGGAATGTTAAAACTAGGACAACGTCGGCCAAGTTCTTTGAACTCGCCAGAAGAAATGTTCTATTTAAAAACAAGAATAATGATACAGAGTTTAGAATAGTTTCCAAGCTGGTATTTTATATTACACTCATTTCTAGCTTTTGTCATACTTGCTTTCCAGATTGTTGGTTAAGTTAATGAATTTGCAGTTAGCTCTTGCACTGATCTTTGCAAACTATGAAATATTTTGCATAAAGCTCTACTTACACTATTTGATCTATACTAGGCATAGTTCACTGTCTTTCTTATCTAGCGCTGCTGTAACAAAAATACTAGAAGTGTATGGATTTAAGGAAGAGAACTTTATTCTCTCACAGTTTAGGACACTAGAAGTCCAAATTTAGGGCACCAGCTCCAGAAGACTTTCTGCTTCTGTCAGCTCTTGAGGAAGGTCTTTATCAACTTTTCCCTTGGGTAGGAGCTTCTCAGCATAGGGACCCTGTGTCCAAAGGACATGCTCTGGTTCCCACTTTGGGCAGCTCCATTCTCCAAGGCCATCTGAGTGGCAACCCTGCCATTCCACTAAGCAGGCCCTGTTAGGCCTCTTGGGAATAGCAGCCCCACCTCCTCAGCTCTGAGCAGCAGATCTGGCCTGATCCTGCTGGTACACAAAAACCATAGTCCTACATTGCAGAGCAAATTGATGAAGCTCTGACTCTTTGAAACCTAGGGGCTCTGGTTCTACCACTAGAAATTCCAGAGGCCATTGCTGTACCCTTTGAGGCCCCAGGGAGATGAGTGCCTTGGTACAGGAGACTTCCTGTTAGAGGGGTGCCTCTGAGCACTCATCAGTGGGGCAGCAGAGCTTTGGAACACTTGCCCCCACAGGGCAGATGCTGGCTGGACCTTATCAGGTGGAGGCAGCTCTGCTTCCTGTGTTCCTTATCTCTTCGGCTTTGGCTTCCTTTTTTCTTGGCCTCTCAGCACTTTAGGTTTTGCCACTTGACTCCTTTCTCTCAATCTGTGGGACAGCTCCACTGCCATCTCTCCATGGTCTCCTGGTCCTGCTGCTACTTCTTGCCAGCTGCACCATCTCCAGTGTAATGACTCTCTTCACTTCCTTCTGAGTCATTGCCTGAATTGTCTTTGATGTCCAGCATTCCACCAACAGTCTCTTCAAGGCCATCTAGGCTTTTACTACTAGGCATCTTAAAACTCTTCCAGCCTCTATCCATTCACAGTTTCAAAACTGCTCCGGCTATTTAGGTATCTGTTAGAGCAGCACCCTGTTCTCTTGATACCAAATTGGATAGCTAAGGCAGTCATGATGAAGGTGAAGGGCATCTGACCTTTAGAAACCAGTGATGATGATCAGACCCTCTGAGAATATGACCCTCTTGCCTTCCAAATAAACACAACCTTAGTGTTCTATGCTATTTCTGTATTTTAAAAAATAGTAATGATTGATGCAAAGTTTTCAGAGTGAATAGACAGAACCCTCGTAATTTGTGCAAGAAGAATTTTTAAAACCCGAGTCAAAACCATGGGAGGTAAAAATGCATTTCATTGTTTCTCTCTTTCTCTCTCTTCACATGAACAATAAAAACATTTAAGAAAGGATAAATATCATGCTGCAGAGCTTTGTTTTTTAAAAGAAAACTCCAAGCCAGGTGCCGTTGAGTCAGATCCAACTCATGGTAACACTTAACATTATTCTTTTTCTGTAATTCTTTGCAAATATAGGATAAGTTTGAAGATTGTGACTGGCTGTGTTGCTAAAATGTCTTAGGTTCCAACTGCTTCACAAACATCAAAACCTATGCATTAAAAATTCAGCCACAACTTCTCCCTCTCCTTGGCCCCTCTCCTTCAGAAATTTACGGCTCTTGCATCCCCCCTCTCATTCAGAGATATCACCATTCACCAGGTCATCGCAATGAAAAATCTTGGAGTCATTCTTGACATACCCCTGTATACTATTTCATATATACTTCTATCATTGTGTGCACAACATTGCATTGTATATACTTACGCTTTTCTCTCCTCCCAGCTGCATGAACACAGGAACAGTTCATTGTTTGGGGTTTTTTTTGCTTGTCATTGCTTGCTGATTTTATTTTTTGTGTGTGTTTTTTTTTCAATCTAGAATGCTTAGCACTGTGCCTGGCACATATGAAACACTAATAGATTTTTGAACTAAGTACAGGGATTTGAACTCTTCCACTTCCACTAGTTTTTTATTTTGGGAGACCAAGTCCAGCACTTTTTTCTCGTAAAAGTCTCTTGAATCCATCCCTTGCCTTACATTCAGACTCTTGTTATTCTCATGTGGATTATCTGGAATCTTCCACCGACTGTTTTCTCTGACTCCAGTCTCACTACTCCCCCATTGTCCCCCCATCTCCGTATACGTGCCAAATTATCTCTCTAAAGCAAGTCTACTCAAGTTACCCCCTTGCTTAAGCCCTGTAATAGGCCCCTATTGGCTCAAATAGGGTCTAAATTTCTTAGCTTGAGTCTCAACAAAGCCTGCCTACCCAGGTTCATCCCCAGAAACACACCCCTTGGTGTTCTCAGTACTAACCTTTCCAAACAATGAATCATTCAGCTGAGAAACGCTCTTTTAGGCTGCTAGGATTTGGTCTTTCTTCCCCTTCCAGTTAGAAAGCCTTTTTCCACTCTTCTCAGAAAATTTCTTCTAATCCAGCAAGAGCTAGATTGTCACTTCTATGAAGTCAAATTCTTCAGATAAACTTATGAAGTATTTCTTACAGATCCTCCTCATTCACTAAATTTTGTGTCCCTTCAGAGCAGGGATCACGTCTAAATTATTTTGTATCTTTGGTACTCAACTTGTGTCTAGTATTAGTGGTATCAACAAGTGTTTGATAGGTTGCTTTGGCACTTGGATGTCCTGATTGGAATCTTCATTTTCTCAAAGGCTGAATTCCTATTTATCAGGACTACTCCCCAGATTTGCTTTCATACAAACTGGGAAACCTCTGGCCCCTCTGCTCAGTCATAAGCATGATAACATCTGATCTGTTTTGTAAACAGATAAAGAAAGTAGCCACTTCTTTTTAAAAAGAAAAAAATGCTAATGTTATTAATCCAAGACAAATGGAAGTAATACATAGTGCTTTTTATTGATGATCTTACTTTGACTAAATAAATGTTAAATCACTTCCCTATGCATTGCCGTACTTGATCACTTGTGGAAATAGCTAGAAATAGTGATATGCTTTAGCAAAGAAAATAGTGTATCCGGAGTGACAAGATAGGACTTCAGCAACAGAAAAGAGACAGCTCTAGACCCCTGTGCCCCATTTGCTAAATATTTGGCCTTAGGAGCATTATTTAACCACCTTAAGTTTCCTTAAACCCATGTTTTCTCATCAGTAAAAATAAGAATAATGGTAGTAGGAAAAATTCCATACCCAAACCCCCCACTGTCAAGCTAAGTCCACCTTACAGTGACCCTATAAGACAGTTGAATTGCCCTACAGGGTTTCCAAGGCTGTAAATCTTTTTCCATATGAGCTGTGGTGGGTTTCTGACCACCAACCTTTCACTTAGCAGCCTTGTGCTTAACCATTGTACCACCTGGGGTTCCAGGCATTATGAGTGCTTTTCATATGTAAATACTATTCCGAGTGGTTCCATCTGATTAATTTGTCCCTAACAAGAAGTGAAATAAATACCATAAACTCTTTAATTAAGAGACTGAGACACAGCTCATAAACAATGGGGCCAGATGGGGACCTGGACTCTTAACCAGGAAGTGAACCACCTCAGAGTTCTCCTTAAGTCTTAAATGATTTCAAGCAGCCTTCAGCACGGAAGCTGAAACACAGTGAATCTTTAACCATTGTTATTCTCATTGGAATTATTTGTTCTTGTTGTTCCCTGCTGTCAAATTGGGTCCCACCTGACAGTGATCGCAAATGCAATGGAATTGGACCATAGTGATCCATAGGGATTTCACCGACTGATTTTTGTAAGCAGATCACCAGGCCTTTCTTCCTAATCCATCCTGGCATGGAAGCTCTGCCTTAACCTGTTCAACATCATAACAAGACACAAGTCTCTATGGGCAAGTGGGTGGTGGCTGTCCTGGAGGCACACTGGCCAAGATTCTAACCCAGGGGTCCTGCATGGAAGGTGAGAATTCTACCACTGAACCACTAATGTCTTCTATTATTATTAAGAAGGACAAATATGATCATTCAACTGAAATACAATGTAATCTGGTTATCTACTCACACTGTCTGTTATGTAACCCCATGGCCATCGGGTTAATTCCAACTCATAGTGACCCTATTTACAAAAAAAAGAAAAACATACTGGTTGCTGTAGAGTTGATTCCAACTCAGAGAGATCCTACAGGACAGAATAGAGCTGCGCCCTAGAGTTTCCAAAAGGCACCTGGTGGATTTGAACTCCTGACTTTTTGGTAAGCAGCCTAGCACACAGTACAAGTTCCCCACAGAGTTTCCAAGGAGCGCTGGTAGATTTAAACTGTCAGCCGTTGGGTTAGCAGCTGCAGCACTTAACCACTGCACTACCGGGCTTTCCAGTTTATCTACAGGACAGGCTAAAACTGCTGCATAGAGTTTCCAAAGAGTGCCTAGTGGATTCAGACTACTGACCTTTCGGTTAACAGCCGTAGCTCTTAGCCACTTTGCCACCAGGGTCTCTCTTAGTTATCTAGTGCTGCTATAACAGAGATACCCCAAAGAGATGGCTTTTACAGAGAAATTTATTTTCTCACAATCTGGTTGGCTAACAGTCCAAATTCAGGGCATCAGTTCCAGGAAAATGCTTCTGTCAGCTCTAGAGAAATGTCCTTTCCTTCAACCTTCCCCTGAGCTAGGAGCTTCCCACACATGAACCGCAGGTCGGAAGCACATGCTTCTTTCTTGGGTTGTGAGGCCCTCCCTCTCTGCCTGCTTCTCTTTCCTTTTATCTCTTGTAAGATAAAAGATGGTACAAACCACATTCCAGGGAAACTCCCTTTACATTGGATCAAGGGTATGACCTTATTAAGGCTGTTACAATCCTACCCTAATCCTCTTTTACATAAAATCACAATCACAAAAGGAAGAACAAACATACAATACTGGGAATGACAGGGCTTAACCAGGTTGATACACTCATTTTGGGGTGACATAATTCAACCTATGACACACACCCAACACCAAAAGAGAATTGTCTACTTTTCTACAGCCTCAGAAGAAAATTAACAAGTAGCAACATTGGGAATGGAGCTTCAGAACATTGACAAGCGCTGCAATAGAAGGCAGGACTTTTCTGGAAGTGTGTCGTGTCACTAATTGTCTGTCCCATTTGAAGCTACCCCTTTTTCTCCATAACAACAGGCCCAACCCTATGAGAAAGTGGAAAGGGTCCTAGACTGGATTTTCCTATGGCTCAAATTGCACGATAATCCTGAATCCACGTGAAACAGACACATGGTATACAAGAAAAGCCACCCACACTCGGCCTCCCTCACTTCATTCCCTGAGGAGTCCTAAAAGGGGCTTCCTCTTCAAATTCCATTGCCTTCCTTGTTTTACCATTTGACCTCTTCTCTTGTCTTCTCTCCAGACCATGTGGATTCACCTTTTTTCCTTATATGTTTACCGGAAGCAACGTAAGAGCAACTGTCCCTTAACGTAGGAGGAGACTGATTATTTTTCATTAAAAAGAATACTTGTTACTATCGGTTCATCACATATGCCAAGCACAGATCCTGGCCATGGCAAGGTGTCCTGCAACATTGTCCAGTAGAACTTTACACAGTAATACTCTATATCTTTATTGTCTAATCTGATTTTTTTTTAAAAATGTCATCAAGTCAATTCTAATTCATAGTAACCCTATAGAACAGAGAAGAACTGCCCCATAGACTTTCCAAGTATCACCTGGTGCATTCAAATTGCCACCCTTTTGATTAGCAGCTATAATACTTAACCACAGCATCGCCAGGGCTTCCTAATATGATAGCCCCCAGTAACATGGATTTTTGAGCTTTCAAAATATGACTCCTGCAACCAGGGCTTTGAATCAGTTCTTCTCAGTTCTGTTACGACCAGCAAAGCAACACTGGAACAGGCCTGAATTCTTAGAATGTAAGAGAGCTAGGCGGTAACTGAAACAGCATAAATTACGGGTCAAAACTCTGCTACAAGATGAATCTCCTTCTTAGGAAATAAGGACAGTTTACACATTGCATAGCACGGAAATCTCTTGCCCACCAGCCTTAAAGCCGAGTGGGAAACAGCAGCACCCTGCTCAAAGATGGAAGTGTGTGTCACTGTCCACAGTCACGGTAATAAGCCAGTCTCTACATCAGCTTTCCAAAGCGGCTTACCACATCTCTTCCAAGTCTCCATTTCCGGGCTTTGACCTGTAACTCTTTCCATTCAATTTATCATTCCAGATCAACCAAATTATAAAAATTTCAGCCTGTTCCAATTTCACTCCCTTGGCCATAATTGAACCAGTTCAAACCTGTTCAAAGCCCTGACTATAACGGAGGAGTTAAATTTTTAATTTCATATCATTATAGTAAATTTAAAAAGATATATGGCTAATGACTACCATGTTGAACAGTGTAGCTCAAGACTATTGCCTTCTTCTACCAGTTGGTGAGGAATGGCTACTCAAGATTCAGAATCTGACATCCACAGACAACCATAAATGTAAAGTTGGAGGAGATCAGACCTCTGAAAGTGAGGTGACCCGTATAGCAGAGCTCAAAACCAGGTGTTTCTGAACAGCTGCTGCCATAGGAACTCTAAAACTAATGCTCAGATTGGCACTGGGCCACTTAATTACTATTCATTTCAAGCATCTGAAACAATTACTCTTTTATCACTGGCAAGTTAGGATAGGCTGCTGACATTTAAGTGGGAGGCAAGGTCTGGAATTGACTGCTGCAACTGCAGGCAGTCCTGAAAGAAAAAATTTCAGAGTATCACTCCCAGGAAACGCAGAATAATTTGTCTCTATTCTTTATCCCTTATGGAAACATCTCCTCGGTCATGCTTTGGGCTAGCAACTGTAGTGATTTGCTTTCCTACAAAGATTGATTTGCTAAGGCAGGGAGGAAGGTAACGAGCTATGTAAATGCCAAGCCTCTGTCATGATGTAAGTGTGGGCAAGAGACTGTGGGACTTGAATCTTCACAGCAGTAGGAAGCCACTGAACTATTTGCAGCAGGGAGGAGACATGATCTGATTTGGGTTCTACAAAACATGGAGTGAGGCAACAGGTAGGAGAAATCAGCTGGGACATCTTAGCCATCATCCTGGCAAAAGGTGACAGCAACTTGGACTATGGCCATAGTGATGGCAGTGAGAAGGGGAAAGACTTCACAGATATTTAGGGCAAAACTCACAGGGCTTCAGTGATAGAATAAGAGTTGAAAAGGAGGCAGGTAATAAGCAAGAAGTTTCAGGTTTTCACAGAAGAATGGATGGAAATGCTACTGTCTCATATAAAGGTGCTGGAAAAAGACTAGATTTAGAGGGGCCAGGAGTTCTACTTTGGACACTTATGTTTCAAGTATCTGGCACAATCAGTAAGGATGGCAAGTAGGCAGTTGAGCATGTGGCTCTAGAGTTCAGAGGAGTGGTTTAGTCTATACTATTGATTCCACTAAAAAGAAAAGAAGAAGAAGAAGAACCTGAATTTGGGGTGAAATGTTTTGCTTTTCAGTCCATTAAAGGCAATGCAAGAAGCAGCAAGTGTACAGCAAGGAAGATTCTTGCAGAATTCAACAGACTCATCCCGGCAGAACTGCAGGCTGCTGACAACCCCCCAAAAAGGTGCAGCGGTGGTGGTGGTGGGTGCTGTTAGTTGTGGCAGCGTTGTCTCCCCATTCATTGCAACCCTGTGTGCAGTGGAACAAGTGCTGTCGAGTCCTACGCGATCCCAGGAATCAGCTGAAGATCCGACCTTAGTGATCCACAGGGTTGTCGTTGGCTGATTTGCAGCGATAGATCACCTTTGGTCCTAGTCCTCTTAGTACAGAAGCTCTGCTGAAACCTAGTCAACATGATAATAACACGCAAGTCCCCACTGACACGCACGTGGTGGCTGCACATGAGCTGCGTTACTGGCGTGAAACCTAGGTCTCCTGGAAGGCAAGAATGCTACCACGGAACCACCACTATCCCCACGGACTGTAGCCTTCTCTTATTGGGGGAAGGCTGTGGCACATACCTTGTTCTCACATACCCTGCTGAATGGCACCTGCTCTTGTCACCGTCGCCTGTCTTTTCCTCTGACTGTTACACTGGGACTGTCCTCAAGCTTCAGCCCTTTCTGACGTGGAAGCTGTTTTCTTAACAAAAAGTTGTAACATCTCCCCCTAGTGACCACTTACTCAATCTGCAGCCACGTGATCACCGTGCCCAGAGAAGGGGCGGAGCCTGAGGTCATCCACCTCGAAGACGGCTGAGCTTACTGCTCAGCTCCATCGTATGGTGGAGCTGGCAAAGTTTTAAGAGGAGCTGAAAACATGAATTTTTTTAATCTCGCTGTTATGTTTGGCTGGCTATTATGTTTAGTTCATTTTTTTTTTTTTTGAAGGCCAGGTAGGCCAAAAACAAAGACATCTCAGAGGTCCCGTTTGTCGCATAAGCTATCACTTTATGATTTTGGGCCTCTTGGTGTTCAAGTACAGCATTCACGTATTGATTCATTAATCATATAGGTTCTCTATGACTCAGTATCGATTCATAGGCACTAGGTTTGGTTTTTTTATTTATTTTTCGTAAGTATAACCCCTTCCAGGCGAAATTGAGAACAACTCTCAGAATCAAACTCAGCACAAACTTCCAGGGAAACAGTGACCCAAATACTCAAGAGCCACCTATGAGTTGAAAACTCATTTGCCCTGTCTCCACTAGGGGTAACCCATTTTGCTCCTTCCCAGAAACATAAGAACACCACAAAATGCAGCCAAATAAAGTCCATCTCGTCTCTTCTCTTCCGAAAAACTGCCTCCAGGCACATAAATGCCAGTGTCCTTTCAGTGGTTGTTTCTATTGGCACATATTGTGTCATCTGAGTCTACAAACTATTCCTGTTTCCTTTGCACCTTGTCTCTGCTCAGTGACATTTCAAATGCCTGCGCAGTTCAGTTAAATCAACATCTCTTTCTATTCACTCATGCCCTTCACTTTTCCTCTCGGCACTTTTTTGAGATCCCCGCAGTACTTCCCTAACATCTCATTGTGATTAAAAGTAACATCTGTACACTTTTCTTTACATAATTCCCTAATGGGACAATAACTAATGGAAGTGTCTTTTCATACGCTGATCTCAAAATTCAAGGGTAGTGGGACGAATCTGAAAACCCCTGAACTTCTTGTAGGGTGGCTTGCTGTGTCTTCACCTGAGTTTAAATGAATTGATGAAAGCATTCCCATCCATTGCAATTAGTTAAAAATATATATACATATATTGTTTTCCCACTTAAAATAAAAGCATACCAGACAGATTTCTCTGGAAAGACATGAAGCTGAATGCTTGTAATTTAAGCAAAACAGGAGCATTAAGAAGATGTATTTCTCTCGAGCTGTACTCCTTCAGACTCCTTGAATCTTGGTTATTGGCTTGCTTTTTAGCCAAGGTAAAAGCTCTTTCTGCTGCTGTTTTTCAGATCATCAAGAATACCACCAGCAGCTACTCCACAATTGAGTTGTCTTTGGCAGGGACAGAGGAAACCAGAATTACAGTCTCGTGTCTTGGACACTGTTATAAGTCAGCATTGACTCAGAGGCATTGGGTTTGGTTTTTGCTTTTTTGATCTTGAATATGGTGGTTAAGAACCCAACTATTAAAAAAAATCAGCATTTTGAAATCATCGTCTGCTGCTTGGAAACTGTATGAGGCAGTTTTACTCTGTCCAACAGGGTCGCTATGTGTTGGAATCAACTGGATAGCAACAAGGTTTTTTTGGTTGGTCTTTAGAGATAACTTACCAGAACGTTTTATTTGAATTCACAATCAACACCTATGGAAGCTACAACTAAGAAATCAAATGACATGTCGCATTGGGGAGGAAACCCTGGAGGTGTAGTGGTTAAGCACTACTAACCAAAAGGTCAGCAGTTCAAATTTGCCATGCACTCCTTGGAAACTCTATAGAGCAGTTCTACTCTGTCCTATAGTGTCTCTGTGAGTCAGAGTCAACTCGATGGCACCAGTTTTGTTTTGTTTTTTTAATTGCATTGGGCAAATCTGCCCCCAAGGATCTCTTTGGAGTGTTAACAAAAACGTCACTTTAAGGACTGAGGTGTGCCTGACCCAAGTCAGCTCATATGACTATGACAGCTGGGCAATAAATAGGGAAGAGTGGAGAAAAATTCGTGCCTTTGAATTGTGGTGTCAGTGAAGAATATTGAACATACTGTAGACTGCCGGAAGAAGGAACAAATCTGTCTTGGAAGAAATACAACCAGGATGCCCTTCAGAGTGAGGATGGTTAGACTTCATTTCCCATACTTTGGATGTATTATCAGGAGGGAGCAGTCCCTGCAGAGGGACATCATTCTCAGCAAAGTAAAGGGTCAGTGAAAAAGACAAGGTCCTCAGTGAGATGGATTGACATAGTGGCCACAACAATGGGCTGGAGTATGACAACGGTTGTGAGGAGGGTGCAGGACCCGGCAGTGCTCTGTCCTATCGCACCTAACTACAACAACGTATTGGGGCACAGCGTAAGTTTTTGAGTGACAAATGCTAGAAATTAATTCATGCCAGTGAGTGCAAAACTAAATAAATAAATAAACAAAAAGAAGGAGGAAAAGGGAAAAATACTGTAAGGCAGGAATGTAATTGTGCTCCAGGAAAAGACAGCAATTGGGAACCAGAAAACTCTGAGGACGCTCTGCCTCTCCTTTCTGCTTTCTCTGAGATTACGCTTATTCGGCTCCCTCTGCAAATCTGCTTTCCCTCCTCATCCCACAGTCTAAGCAATGGTGCCCAGGTTTGAAAACCTACAAAGGACACATCCTGTCATTCACCCAGACAGACTAGCCAGAAAAAATTTTTCCAGAGGAGAGAATCTGACTGTCCCTGTCTAAGTCAAATGACCACCACAGTTCGATCTGTTACAACCATGGTACGTGGTCACTCACTTGAGACATGACTGTTCTGGTCTTATCTATGTGAGCTGGGATAATTTCTATAGGAAATGGGGGTGGGGGTAACTCTATTCAGTGACCTGTGAATAGAATTGTTATTCACTGCAGTCAAGTCTATTCTGATTCATGGTGACCCCGTGTGTGCAGAGTAGAATTGCTCCATTGGGCAGATGCTCTACAACTTGTCACACAATAGATGAATTTTTTTTTTTTTTTTTTTTGCTGCATACATTCCATTCTTTCTTGTCAGACCTCAGCACCTCTTTGTCCTGCTAAGTAGCCTAGCTAGATATTTCTCCTTTGAAGGGTAGACAGTAGGTGACTACAGCAACTAGATGTACAGATAATCATTATAAAACACCACCCAGGAGTTAGATAGATATGGAGACACTGATTTCTCTATTCAACAGAGGTGGTAGTTCACAGCTAAGGTGAGTTTCTTGTCTCCAGAATAATCAATGTTTTACCTTTTAAAAAGAAAGAAAATTGTGTGCACCACGATTCTGTCTGAAAGCTTAAGCACTGAAGCGGACCCAGGAGGTACAATTTCAAACAGGGCTGACCTTTTGATCTTCCAGGTCAGTGACTTGGTTAGGTCTCAGTTGCCTCTAATCTTCTCCTTTGTCAACTTGGCTCCAGCTGCCCACCTTTCCAGAAGCAGGTTCAGTACCATCATCTTTAGACCTAATAAGACCACTATCCCTCAAACACAGCCAGATCAGTCCCCAAAGGTCCAGCTGCCACTCTAGGTATCTCACAGCCCCTCAGCTCCCAGTGGTTTTCCTCCTCATTCTTTCACTGTACCCTGGGCTGGGGATCTAATTCTGAAAACTCAACCACTGAAAACCCAATGGGACACAGTTCTACCCTGACACATACAGAGTCACCATAAGTTGGTGTCCACTTGACAGCAATTGGTTTATTCATTTTTAACCTGGAATTCATGGACACAAACACAACAGGCGCCCCCCTTCTCCTCTATTTTATTCCAAACGTAGCATTGGAGTGACTCCCTTTAGAACTGCAGGGACAAAGAAACCGACAAAACCCAGAGGATCGCTCCTCTTTTGCCAACAAAGTTTGGGAGACAGCTCAACGAGTAAGTACGTAGATCTGGACACAATCTGTGCCTTTCAATATGTGTCCCAACATTATTGTCATTGTCGCTGTCAGATGCCATCAAGTCGGTTCCGACTCATAGCAAACCCCAGCAGAACAAAACACTGCCCCATCCCACACCATCCTCACAATCGTCCTTATGCCTGGGCCTGTTGTTGCAGCCACTGTGTTAACCCATCTCTGTAGGGTTTTCCTCTTTTTTGCTGACACTCAACTTTGCCAAGTGTGATGTCCTTCTCCAGGGGCTGATTCCTGACTCTGGGCTGAATTATATAGACACGTCCACATCTTCTCCTCCTTGTTGCCCTGGGACCATTAATTCCAGTATAAATGAGTGACCTGGAGCCAGGCGAGCTGGGCTCCGAGCCTAGCTCTGTCAGTCATTAGCTCTGCCTTAGGTGAGCTATTAACCTCTCTGAGCCTTAGCTTTCTCACAGAGTCGCTATAATGATTAGATAAGTGAATATACCTAAAGTGCTTGAACTATATGATTGGTTCTTGTTATTATCACAACCATTATAAAATCTATCTTAAAGAGCCACCCCAGATTAGGCCACAGACTAGGCAAGACTATTCTCCATCCACCAATCAGGGTCCTTCTGCTTTCCTGCCTCCTTTCGTTGCATACTCCCCGGCATCCGAGCATCCAGCAGCCTCGTGTCAATTTTCCACATCAGTGCCCACACAGAATTCACCCTACGGGCCTTGCCTTCTGCCCTTTCCTCACCCCACCCCATTGTGTCTTCTCATGGCAAGGTCAATGGTCAATGCTTATCACTAACATTCTTGTTACCAACAGATATAAGAAGAAAACAGAATTCCGGACTGGCCAAAGGAAAAGCTGAGGTTAACTAAAGGATTCATCAGAACTGCTAGGACCTAGCCAGATTTCTAGAACCTAGAACACACAGTTCTCTTCCAGTGTAGTAGAGCAAGCCTTGCAGCTCAAGCTTAGCTGCTTTTCCAACTGAACATTTGCCTCTTCGTTGGTTTTCCAGCTCTAGACTGGTCTTACCCCACTGCACACTCATCCAGATGTGTGTTTTCCATAACCCAAATCTAATCATTTCATTCCTGTACTATTCCCTTATTGTAATGTCCTGGACACATTCTAGTACACGTCCTGCACACATCTTACCATGCTGCAGCAGGTCTCTGTCTCTACATACACCTGTGACTGTACACCACATTATGTGGCACTTCTTTGTGCACCTACATGCCTCTCCTAATGGATTGTGAGCTCTGTGAGAACAAAGCCTGTCTTTCTCATCTTTCTGTTCCCTCTCTCCAGTCCTGTGGGATTGTAATTCAATGCAAACTTACATGGGTCCCAACCAAAGTGTAGCAGGATTTCAGAGATGGAAGAATTAACAAGTATACTTAATACTCCTTCCTTCCCTCCCTCCTTTCATCCCTCCCTCCCTCCCTCTTTTCTTTTCCCCACCCACCCCTCCTTCCTTCCTTTCCCCCTTCCTTGGTTCCTTCTTTCCTCTTTTCTTTCTTTATATAAAATAGCGTACAAAGACTGCCAACTGAGTTTGCCAACTCATGCTAGAAGAAGTGCTACATACCTTATTGCTGCACATCACTACAGTCACCTTCAAAGTCCTCCCCTTCAGAAGCTATGCACTGATGACAGTGCCTAGTCCACCCTTCAAAGCAATTTTGGAACTCTTTTTCTGGGATGGCCATCAGAGCTGTCATTGTATTGCCCTTGATGTTCAGAATGTCATCAAAATGTCTTCCTTGCTTCATCTTCAGTAAAGAAAAAAGTCACTGGGGGCCAGGTTAGGTGAGTAGGGAGCATGTTTACTGGCTAAAAACTCCCTCATAGACAACTATACAATTAAGGTCACAAACTTGCCACCATGCCACGGCGTGCAGTGGCCGTTCCAGAAGAGTTCCAAAATTGCTTTGAAAGGTGGACTAGGTACTGGCATTGGTACGTAGCTTCCCAACGAGAGCACTTTGAAGGTGACCATAGTGATATTCAGCAACGACGTATGTAGCACTTGGAACAATTAAGTCCACGGACTTAACTGTTGGCTCTGGTATATTTAATATCTATAATAGCAGCTATAGTGCTGGTGCAAACTTGACTGTAACAGCTTCAGTGGTTGATTAAACCCTTGCACTTTCACTCTGCTGCTAATCAACTACAAAAACCTTCAGTACACACTCCAGCTTTACAGAGGTTTTATCTCTTAATTACTATAAAACAACCCCACAGGTTAATGCATGCTTGATCTCAAAGGAGTGGCGGTAACCATTATGTTATTTATATCAACTGCACAGTTAGAAATGAGCATAACGAATGAAGGCCTAGAAAATATGAGACGAAGTCTGATTTAATGGGATCCAGGAAGCCAAGTGTCTCGGCCCCTTCTCTCCTCCCACTCCCTCAAGACTTGAACTACCATTGTGCTATGGTCTGATAGTCTAGAACCAGAAATTTGTTGTTTGGGTTTATTTTTTCTGTTAAAACACAAATACCATATAGGAGAGGTCAGTTATCAAGCTGTGGTCAATTATTTATGCCTTAGAAGCAACAACTATTTGTCCAGAGCACTGGTGTTTATGGTGAGTTTAAAGAAAGTATTGGGAGGCAATGATCTCAGTGTCTGGGGCCAACAGTGGAAAATGAGGCAAAAGAGGAGTGATGGTCCCCAAAGCAGACCTTGCCTGTGGGATGTCTGTGCTTCCTGCTGGCCGTTGACAAAATGACAGAAAACTGCATGGAAATAAGACACCAAGGAGTCTAACTCAACCTAGCAACTTTCTGGATGGGATTTAGTCTCTGAAATTTTCTGCCTCTGATTTTTCATCTGCAAGAAAATTGCTGGCATCCTAAAGATTAAAAAATAAATCAAACCTGTTGCCTTAGATATAATTCTGACTCATAGTGACCCTACAGTACAGAGTAGAACAGTCCCATAAAGTTTCCAAGGAGCATCTGGTAGACTTGAACAGCTGACCTGTGCATTTACAGCCATGGCATTTAACCACTACACCACCAGGGTTTCCATTGCAACTCTAGAGGGTAGACTAAAACTGCCCCATAGGGTTTCCAAGGAGCAGCTGGTGAGTTCAAACAGCCGACCTTCTTTTACTTGACAGCCATCGGTCTTAACCACTGTACCACCAGGGCCCCTCCTAAGGTTTACCATAAAAAATAAAATAAAATAACCCACTGCTGCTGAGTCAATTCCAACTCATAGCAACCCAATAGGACAGTGTAGAACTGCCCCATAGAGTTTCCAAGCAGTGCCTGGTGGATTTGAACTGCTGACCTTTTGGTTAACAGATGTAGCACTTGATTAGGCAGCATGAGTTCCAAATTGATGTTTCACTTCATACAGAATGTATATCTCTGACAAGCTCTGGGTAAAGAATATTTCATAAGTCAAATCATAACATAAGTATGCCAGGAAAGAACTGGTGAGCAGAACATCTTAAACAATAAAGATGTCTTGACTATTTAATGTAAATGAATGTCTTCTTACGTCGGGCTGGCTTGCTAAGAGGTACACCTAAGAACATGCTACATTTCTCTCTGGAAGGTGGAGTATTTAGAACACCTGATGACTGATGATTTCATTTACACAATGCCTGCTTTGGAGGGCAAGTTTCTTCAGGAGTGTCTTGATGATCTCAACACGCCTATATGGAATGCATAGCGGAAAAATTAACTCCCAACCAGTAAGAAACTTGCTCATCTGACAAGTTAATAGAGGGATAAAATGATGGTCTCTTCTTTTGCGAAAGAGAAAAGACCCCAGAAACTGGATAGGAGACTTCTTATCTAATAGGTTCTTAAAGTGAGAAAAATTAACAGTGTATTTGAACAAAAGCTGCTGTTTTATTGAAATACTTAAAAGAGATGCAAGAATAATAATGTGTATCATTGTATTATATGAAATTAGACACCCAAGTTGCTTCCAGAATGGATCAACAATGTAAAGTGTGTGGTGAGGAGAGCACCCTTATGTGCCCTATATCTCATGAGGGGTTTCTGGGACGAACACAGTGTTAATGTTTAACTGCTACCTGGAAAGGCTGGAGATTCAAGCTCTTCCAGAGGTGTCTCAGAAGAAAGGCCTGGTGATCTACTTCAAAAAAAATCAGCCATTTAAAATGCTATGGAGTACAGGTCTACATGTGGTCATTATGAGCTGGATTCAACTCACCAGCAACTGGTAGGGTATAATCACATTAATTAAACCGAGTTTGCCCATGAATGTTTTCACTAATAAAAAATAGTTAGCTTTTTTAGGTAGTAGCTGGGAACAAAGGGAAACATGTCTCAATGTACTTGAAAACAAGGGTGACCACAAGGAGGCAAACCAATTAACACTGAAAAGGCGGTAGCCAAATGTCTGCTGGTTCCTTTACTGGAGCATAGTCAATAATGTTGGCACATCAAGGCCACCACCTTGACCCCAAAGGACTTTTGCTCAAAACTGTCTGCAGCTTTTTGCTTTGAATTTTTACTCTACAACTTATTGATTAATAATTCAGTCCAACATCTGGAAAGGGGAAATCCAGGCACAGGTGGGAGTTCTCTCTCATAAATAATCACAATGACACTCTGGGCTATCCATCAACACGATGTGAATTGAATTAGTGAGCATCCATCACCTTCAGTTCCATCAATTCTAGGTGTATTGACAAAGCCAAGCTCCTGGAGCACATGGACAGTGGTATATTCATCATGACGCGGCTGCACATTACATGCAAACCTTTCTGTGGCTTTATCCTTCCCTTTGCCATTGATTTCTTTTTTTACAAATGGTCACTATTAAAAGGTTAATCCCCTTAAACATATGACTCACATGTGGTATCTAGACAATGTCAAAAGGGATAGTTGAACTATTTCACTTGTTCTTTGAAAAAAAACAGTCAACTTGACTAGGTACCATCACAAGCATCTGAGTTTAAATTTTTGCCCCTTTGGGAATCTGATAAAACCTGAGTTCTGATTTCATAAAAATGCAGAATCATAACATTTGACGAAGGGGCTTGAGGGAGTCCATAAATCTCATCTACAGATTGCTGGTGAAGAGGCTCAGTGAACGGAAATGGTTAACCTGAAATTGCACAGACCCTCCTTGGGTTACTGCACCTACAGAAACAGAATTAGATCTTTAACATCCTCAAACCAACCAAGAGTTATAGAACCAGTCACTTTTCACTTTACAATAAGTCACACTGACATCAACTAGACACAACCACAAAGAGCAAATCAGTCAGCCAGCACGACCTGCTCTCTAGCGTCTGGTGTGACCTAAAAGAGACACACAGAAATCCTGTGCTCAGCTGACCCCTTTCTCTAAGCCAAGCTGCACTTAGTCATCCAGCTCTTGGCCCTTCATTCGTATCCTTAAAAACAGAACCTGAAAGATGGCAGCAAAGCTCACCAACTCAAGTTGGAGAAGTTTCTAGTATTCATCAATGCTTCCTCCTGGAACCTGGACCACATTATGCAAATACGGTTTGCCCAGTGATGTCAATCAAAGAATTGTGAAGCTGTCAAAAGAGCCAGTTTATCTGAACTGAGTAAGCCAGTCAATGAAAACAGACCATCAAAGGGGCCAGGAAGTGTTGCTCCTAAAGCAGTTTCTTTGTCAATAGTCTCTATCGTTTCTATGGTGTTTTATGTTTTATGAAGTACGATGGGGTACATTTATCAATTGAAGAAAGTAGAAAATAGAGGGGAGGGGTAGCAAAGCCTACGAGAGGCACCTGTAAAACAAGTAATTTACTCCCCAAACAACTGTGCAGTAAAGATCTCTCCTTCTCCCTGTGAGAAATCAGAACAAGAGTGTCTACGTAATTTGCACAAGGTCACGTAATAACTGGCAGAGCCTGGATTTAAGTTTCACATGCAAATACAATCACATTTTGCAGATGTCAATCGGGGGTCTGGGAGGTTAAGTCCCTGCTCTCATTCATCCAACTCCAAAGTGACAACATCTGTCTTTTGAATTCCTATCTTTAGATCCTAAAGCAACCTGCTCATTCCACTGAGCCAATGTTTCAACATTCTGATGCAAAACCTCTAAACAGGACTCACCCACATGCCTCTTTGAGAAAATTGAGTCTAGTGTGGTGGTCCTCAAAGCACAGTCCTGGAACCAGCAGCATTCACATTACCTGGAAACTTGTTAGAAATGCACATTTTCAGGCTCCACCCCAGGCCCAAGGAATCAATCTCTGGAGGTCAGACCCATCAATCTAGGATGCCCTAAACTCTCCTGGTGATTCTCAACCAATCTGCTTGGCATACCATCCCGTAATATCCCCCACAAAAGCAACTAATTCACACCTGAACCTTTTCTATGTGATTAGGACAATCCTAACACCTATAACCTCTTCTCAAAAAACCAGAAACAAGTGTTCAGTATGAGATCTAAGCCTGCCACATTTTGGAGGGCTCTAAAGCTTGTGGCACATGATGGCACTTCCACATTTCATTCTAGTCTCTTTTCTCCAGCATAAAAGGGAATCAGAGGACTCAATAGTGCAGTAAAAGAACTGGAGGCTGAATGTGTCCTCAGGGATTTTCCCAATGAGGAGGGAAAAGCTTCCCAGCAATATCATTTGCTTAAGGGCATTTTAGGGTTCCAAACAGAACATATTTTATGGCAAAGCTGATATTGGCAAATAGAGTTTCCTCAAAAAGAATCCACTGGGGTAGGTTGTAAGGCTTGGTTTTAGAGCAAGTTTGGCCACACAACACTGCCATGTGTGCCTTTCACAATTTCTTTATTTCTTGGTGGGTGGTTCGTTTTATGACACTAAATGGTCTTCCCAAGCAGGTGTTGGCTGGATGGAATAAAGCTAATTATTCTAATCTTGGGGAAAACTGGGCCTGTAAGACCGGCATTTAGACCACGTCCATGTGTGTTATTTGGTTGAATTACATGAGTGTTCTAACAAGCGGTGAAAGTGTATTACTTTTCCTGGAGTGTGCAATATTTTATCATGGAAAACGCCATCAGTGGTACCAAATACAAGTATAATGTTCCCTAGTTAAACCAACAGGAGCCTGCATCTCCCAACGTATTGCTTAGCAATTGAATTTATCTTGCATTGGGCTGTGCGCAAAAGTCTCTCAAGGAATGATGCAACATTGCCACCATGTGGTGCTGGCTGAAAATGCTGAGGCAGAAATAAGATCCAACCCCATGAAAATAGATTGACTTCATTCCAGATCTCCCTAAAGGTCTAACCTTTGAGTTTGCGGCTCAGAAGTCAGCTGGAAGAGAAGAGACAAGTCCTATTTCTGGATGGACATGGACATTATCAGACAATACTACTGTAACTGGGTAATCAGATCATCCCATGAACTTCCACTTTCTCCTCTCATTCAATTCATTTTGTTCTCTCCCTACCTTGTTCCTTTCTTGTTAGCAGCTATTATGTGACTCCAGCTTAATCATCCTTCCTGCCTTTCTGGGCTCTGCCAACCACTGGCCATTTAAGTGTGTCCCACAGGTCTAAATCACAGTTCTCACTCTCATTCTGACTCTCTAGGCTTCCCAAAGCCTACCTGAAACCATTAGGAACTAAATTTTATCCTCATCTTTAGGAAGAAAACAGAAGAAATTCAGAAACTTCTAGCAATTATCAAAGACTCAAAGAAAAAACTACAGCCTCATCTTTCCTGAGACCAGAAGAACGAGATGGTGCCTAGTTACCACTACCAACCATTCTGACCAGAGACAAAATAGATGGCCCCAGAGAGAACAGGACAAAAATATATGGAGAAAAACTCAAATTCTTTTAAAAAGCACAGACTTACTGATCTGGTAGAGACCAAAGGAACACCCAAGACTGTTACACTGAGACTCTCCTCAAGTACAAAATTAAAACCACTCCCTGAGGTCACCTTTCAGTTAAATAACAGATTAGTTCATAAAACGAATGATCACTCTTGAGTGTTACACTCCTAAAAAAAAAATCAGCTATGTGAGACCAAATGGCCAACATTCACCCTAAAGCAAAGATGAGAAGTTAAAGAGAGTCAGGGAATCTAGATTAATGGAAACAGAACAACCATAATGAAAGAGTGGACACATTGTGAAATATAACCAATGTCAATGAAAAATATATATAGAAATTGTCCAATTGGAACCTAATTTGTTATACAAATTTCACCAAAAGTGCAATAAAATATCATTTTTAAAAAAGATTGAATGAGGTACAATGTGCAAAATAGTTCAGGACCATGCTTAACACCTGCTAAGAGCTACATGAAAGGCAACTAATAGTTTTAAAATAATTCTAGCAACTATTATTCTTCTAGCAATTGGCCATTGGTCTCTGGGTAGCACAAATCATTGATCACTTGACCACTTGTTGAAAGGCTGGCAGTTCAAACCCACTTACAGGGGCCTCAGAAGAAAGCCCTTGTGACCTACTTCCAAGAGGTCACAGCTTGAAAACCATACGGGGCAGTCCTACTCTGTACACATGATGTCTCCATGAGTCAGAATTGACTAGACAGCAATTATCAACACTAAACAGTTGACTTTCCTATGTTTTGACGTGCAGAAGTTATTAGTATGAATATTACAGAATTTTACAAGCCATCTATGCAACCTTATCTAGGAAAAGAGGACTTCCTTTTCTAAATCAGTGGAACCTATACATCAGTAAACTTGATTTTCTATAAGAAACAATCCCTGAAACTTGGATTAGTGTAGCTTCAAGTTTCCGGTATCATGTTGTATGATAACTGCGTAGGTGCATTGGGCTGGAATCATGACCAAGAACTTGGGTGTGTACCACATGCCAAGCACTGCGTCAAGTGTTATGCACAGGGTAGTAGAAAAAGCAGACATGGTCCTCGATCTCAATGGAGATCTAGTGGAGAAGAAAGCGATTGAATTACAAAAATAATAAACGAGATCTGCTCTACAAAGGAGGAGATCTGTTTTACCAAGTGCAATACCTGGGCCCCTCTGGGAGATTTTCTCAGCCCTCCCTCAAGGAGGCAGTGTGGTGTGGCAGAAAGAACATGCATCTTGAAGGCAAATCTAGGTTTGACTTCCAACCTGGGCTCTTGGAGCCTGAGTTTTCTTATCAATATGATCTCCACATAGATTTCTACCTCACAGGGATATTATAAGGATTACACCTGATATCGTATGAAAAGAAGCATGTTCCTGGCACCAGCATGCTTCCAATGGTAAGAAACACTTGATAGCTCCTGTCATGCACTTGACCCTACAGCTAGTGTTTGCTTAGTCTGAAGACTGAATTTAATATCCACCCAAGAGAAATTTAGTTACCCCTCCTCCCTAGTGTTTTGGTAGCTGTTGTTAATTGCGGTTGAGGTGGCCCTAGACTCACAGAGACACCCTGCACAGTAGAGTGAACCGCTGTTCTGTTCTGTGTGATCACCCTAACCTATTGCTGATCAGGTGGGTTTTCATTAGCTGGTTATCAGAAGTTGCTCTCAAGTCAGTCTTCCTCTGTCCTGGAGCTCTGCTAAAAGTTGGTCCCCATCACAGCAACACGCAAGGCTCCCCTGATGGATGGGGTAGCGACTGCGGAGGTGCACTGGGTGGGAATCATACCCAAGTCACCCTCATGAAAGGCAAGAAGTCTATCCCTGAACCAACAGACTGCCCTATCGTAGATATTACGATGCTTATCATGCCTGTGTTATTGGCCGCCCTACTGATGCTACGGCCTGGCTAGGTCCTCCGGGTCATACTATCGCTAAATGTTCAAAACACTTCACTTCTTTAAAAATGCTGTGTTTCAAAGCTAAATAAACATGTACACACGTGTGCATGTACAATTTGTATCTGGGAAGTGTATTATCTACAGTAGGATGCAAGGATTCTCTCGCTCCCATAGCATGAATGACAGTTTCAGTGTTTCCTAGTCAAAGAGTTCAATTCCAAGTGGCTTGCTTTAGCCTCGTCCTGGGAGATGAGTTGGCTTTCATCGTGAAATGAGAACATGTAGAAATGACCAGATGAAGGCAGAATAGGAGATTTCATAAGAGGATAAGCACATGTTTGTTTACTGGAATCCGCTCGTCAGCAGCTTTGCGTCAAACGGTCGGGCTCCTTCTCCCAGGCTCCTTCTCCCACACTCCCTCAGGAAGCTTCCTGGAGAAGCTCTTTTTCCCACATGCCCTCCACAGCTGGACGCGCTGCCTCCTGCAGACCCCCTTAGGAACCTGTGGGACTTACAGGGGAGACCAGGAAATGTTCATTCCTAAAGAACTTTTAGAAATAGGAGGAAAAAGCAAAACAAAACATTGTAACAGGATCAATATCCGCCTACGCTGGACGTGCAAGAACAGTCTTCCTGTTCCTGTGTAATTGATCTGGTCTTCCTCCAAGCACTTCATCCAGTTGATGCCAGGAAGAAACAATGTTTGTCCAGTCTAGTAATTTAGTCCTTATGGGTATCACGTTACCATGTGGATGACTTGGGTAAATGCTCAATAAAAGTCTGATCCCTCCTTTCAGTGCTCCTCTCGAAAACGACACCTAGGATATGAAGGATGAATGTGACTCATACGACTTTATAGGAGCTAAGGGCAAATGGCCAGGGTCCTTGAGATGCTAGTTGATGTCTGCTGCTGATGGGTGAGGATGGGCTGCCCTGGGCTGGAGACCTCTAAGGCATGGCCACGTGCCTGGACGTTCACACTTCTGCGACATCTGTAACTGGCAGAACGCGGGCTATGTTGGACCAGCCCAGCAGACTGGAGAAGTGTACGCACAGCCTGAAGTGTGACCGGGAAAGTGCCCTGCTACCCTCAGCAACTGAGCTCCTTTCCACCTAACTCCTGGTCAGGTTCTGCAAAATTTAGTGGCCAGCCTTGGGGCACGAGAGACACCTGGGTCCCTTTCAGTCACTTTAAAATTAAGAAAGATTCTGGAAAGTTAACTCCAGGGCCTCTTAGGCCTAGTCAGGCTGTAATGACAAGTGTCCTTCCAACCTGTGAAACAAGCCCACCTCTCTCTCTGTCTCTCTTTTGCACACACACACACCCAGACACACAGACACACACACTCTCACTCCCACTCACTCTCTCTCTCTCTCCCCATCTCCATGGCTCAGGACCAGAAAAAAAGACATCAAAACTCATGTGTCTCACTCCTTCCTCACCTCCCGCCTCCTAATACTCGTCCATAATCTACCAGGACAGACTGGACAGACTTTGGATTTTCCAGGTCCTCTCGCTGGTGGCGTAGTGGTTAACTGCTATGTCTGCTAACCACGAGGTCAGCAGTTTGAATCTGTCAGTTGCTCTTCAGAAACTCTGTGTAGTAGTTCTACTTATGTCCTATAGGGTCACTGTGAGTCAGAATTGACTCAGCAACAGTCAGCTGATCTCCTACTGGGCATCAGGTCTGTGGTTTAGGAGTCTTAGGCAAGAGGAACAGCCTGTATCTTTATGCTTTAATCCACTGAGGCCTACCTCTTCATGTGTTAAAACGAGCAAGGAGAGACAAAAGGAGTTTGGAATATCTTTTTCTCTCTTGATAAATATCTTTTTGTCTTACTGCAGCATCAAAAAGACTCCTGTAAATGTTAAAATTGGCCTAGTAACTCTCTGCTTCCTTCTTATGACTACGCTAAAAGACAGGAGGATGCCTCCAATAAACCATGCAGATTATGTCTAGGGAAATGCAAAATAAAAAACAAATAGCCAAATATCGTCTCATCATACTACCAGTGTTCTTCAGTTAAATTCTCCATGTGGTTACTGAGTACCTGTTAAGTCGTCAACATCAGAGTCAGTACTACAGGGAGTACGGAGGGGAGATACAGTGCGATCCAGGGCCTCGGGAAACCTTCAGCACTCCTGACTGAAAACAAAAGGCAAGACCTGACTCGCACAAACGAGCGGGCTCAGGATTAAATAGCTTTAGCTAGGGCTTCAAAAGCAGGCCTACTCAAAGTTGATGGACTCTCCTGTAGCCCAATTGCCCTTCCTTCTCAGCTAAAGTGTTGTTGTTGGGTTTTATTTTGGTCGTTGTCCTTTGGTTGTTGTGTTTTAATCTCTCTGCTACTTGAAAACAAGGCAAGAAAGCAGCAGCTGCACACTTGTGGCCACAGACAACTCTATTGTCAGTAACCTGTGGTTCCCTTGGCAATAAACCGAGTGGATGAAGACACTAACCAGGCTTCAATTTTGCATGCACAGTTTGTGCCTGTAATTATTTTGATCATTTCATGGGTCACATAAGGCTTTACCAAGCAAATATCCACTAATTAAATATTATGCAAAATGCCTTGTTTCTCTGCAGCCTTTTCTATACAGGAAATTCACTCTATCAAGAGAGAAATCTTACTCCTAATGATTTTTACATGTCTGCTTTAACTTCAGTAAGACCCCTTAAGACAGTAGCAGATGTTTATTAAAAAAAAAATCAACTAATATACAGAAAAGACTTAAAGGGTATGGAACTTAAGGTCCCCCGTGAATATTCTGGATCGTTAGTGTGTGTGTGTGTGTGTGTGTGTGTGTGTGTGTGTGTGTGCATTCTTTGTCCTTTTTTTAATAAACCTTTTCTTTAAGGTAGCATCAGCATTTAATAAGCCAAATAGAGCCCCCAAAAGTGTGACATCCAGTTGTCGAAATGTATTCATTTTTCCATAGCTAGCTCATATTTGTTGAGGGTCACTTAGTTCTCAACAGAAAGGAAAAGCCAGGCCAAGGAAGGTACAGGAGACCCTGTTACAACCACAGTCACAGAGACACATGACAGGCAGAAAGGAGAAGGGGAGAAGGCCAAATCAGAGTCTTCCACCTTAAAAATCTGGTCATCACAGATTCTGATCAGTTCAGCGCTTTCTTTAGTCTTCTGTCCCGTGGCCTTCTCCAGCAAATGAATCCACCTCTACCTCTGTGTCAGGCTCCCCTGAAAGGCCAGTGCCTGAGCCTTCCTCTGAAACCCAAAAGGAAACCCATTGCCATGAAGCTATTTCCAACAATTAGTAAACTTACAGGACAGAATAGAAATGGCCCCTAGGGACCCGTGGTGGATTCGAACTGCCAACCTTTCAGTTCACAAGTGTAGCTCCTAACCCCCGTGGGGTTTCCAGCCTTCCGCCAGACCCGGACAATTTTCGTGTTTGCTATAATGAGTTTCTTTTCAGTGCCTAGAATATTCTTGGCTTCCGTATCTGAACATGTAGTCCTCAGCACACTTCTTCAGCAACTCTTCACCCCTGTGGTAGCCTGCAGTCACCTTTTTCTGCTTCTCGGATTCCATGAAAAGATTAATGACATGCTTCTTCCCTAGAGTTCAAGTCTGTAGTACGTTATTTATTTATTGTATTTTTTTCTTTCAGAACCCTCCCAATAGTGGCTTTGGCAAACTCTGTTTCTGAGCGTCCTCCATCACCTGAGTTACACATCATTCTTTCAAACGTGTCCCAGATTTTCCCCGGCACCAGGTATTTCACATGGAGCTCCTCACACTTGGTTTTCAATTCCAACTTTTCTGTGTGACTGTAACTGCCTCAGCCAGGTCCTTCCAGCTGTACCTCAATACAGCCGTGACAGGACCAGCGCTCAGAGGCCAGAAGACACAGAGTGGCGTGTCCATCAGACAACGTCCCGAGCTCTCCTTCCTCTGGCTTCGCTTCGGGCAGACATCCCGAGGAAGCCTTGTGCGCATCACAAAAGCCGTTTGTCTCAGTGGCTGTAGGAGTTCACGTACTAAGCTGTCTTTCAGATCATTGTGAGTTGCTGTGAAGTCAGCTCAGACTCACGGAGATGCCGTGTGTGCAGAGTAAACCTGCTCCACAGGATTTTCAAGGCTGTGACCTCTTGAAAGGAGATCACCAGGCCTGTCTTCTGAGGTGCCTCTGGATGGGTTTGAACTACCAGCTTTTCAGCTTGTAGTCAAGCTTTTATTTACTCTTTTGTGCCACCCAGCTGAGTGGCTCACATCTGCAGATAGATTCTTTAAAGGAGGAAGTTCCAGACTGTTCCAGATAATTCACCTCAGCCTGGTGCCAGTAATTTCAACTCAGTCTCCGAAGCTTTCCTCTGTGAGCTCCACGGTGAGCTCTGTCCCCTGCTGAGAAGAGGGGAGCTCCTGCTCATAGGGCCAGGCCGCCAGTCAGCCTGCTCCTAGAATCTGAAGCCCTGGAGGAATTCACCGAGCCTTCCTCACCCTCAGCCCTCAGACTCTGTACCGGTGTAGCTTTAAATGTATTCTCAGATGATTTAATTTGCAATCCCTAAATTAAGAAACACTGATAAAGGATCCCTTTAGTCTCCAGTAGAAAGTCAGGTGAATTTAAGAAATGGTGCTTGGGAGACAGTTCCACAACTGCCTGGTCTCTCTACACTTTGGCTTTTATGGTTTACTACCATTTGGGTGCTTTGTGATTCAATAGGAAGTCAGCCAACTCTTCATATATTAAGTGAGAGAAGGCACTTTAGGTCTCCTGTAGTGCCACCTCTAGGAACATGGCTGCTAAATTGAAAGACTGGGCTGTTCAAACCTACCCAGAAACTCTGTGAGAAAAAGACTGCCAATTTGCTCTGTAAAGATGGTTGCTGTGTGCCCTCAAGTTGATTCCAACTCATAGCAACCTTACATGACAAAGCAGAACTGCCCCATAAGGTTTCCTAGGTCATAACCTTTATGGCCGATCACCAGGTTTTTGTTGCGTGGTGCCACAAGTGGGTTTGAACCACCAAACTACCTATGATTTGCAGCTAAACACTTACCCATTGCACCAGAACCTGGAAGACCCTATGGAGACGTTTTCTATTCTGTCACATGGAGCCACTGTAAGTCAAAAGCATCTTGATGGTACCTGATAACAGTAACAACTCTAGATCCAAGTAAACACAAATCTTCTTTTAATAATATTTCTGTTTTTGTTCTCCTTTACTATACATGTCATAAAGATTTGACTGTCTTAGCTACACTAAGGTTCATCTAATGTATTTGCTTCAGATATCTTAATTTTCTGTCCAGTGATTAGAAGCAATATGTGCTAGGAGCACAAGTGACTAGATAACTAATGCAAACTGCAGGTAACAACTGATTCCAGTAAAATAAAAATCTTTCATCTCCCTCCGTTCCTTTCAACACACTGCCTGCCAATGGTTCTCTACAAATACTATCAAATCTCAGGGAACCTCAGCAACACGTATGGTGGTGTAGTGGTTAAGTGCTACGTCTGCTTACCAAACAGGTCAGCGACTCAGATCTACCAGGCCCTGCTTGCAAACTCTATGGGGCAGTTCTATTCTGTCCTATACAGTTGCTACAGGCTTATTAAAACATAGATAGCCTGACCCAACACCCACAGTGTCTGACTCAGCAGGTCTAGCTCAGGATTTGAGAATTTGTGACACTAACTAAATTTCCTAGATGATGGAGATGCTGTCGATATCAGAAACCAGTAAAAACCAATAGCCAGCTAGTCAACTATAACTCACAGCCACCAGACGTGTGTCACAGTAGTGTTGGGCTCTGCAGAGTTTTCAATGCTGATCTTTTTGGAAGCAGATTGACAAGTCTCTCTCTTCTGATGTACACTGCGATGAACTGGAACTTCCAATTTTTCAGTTAACAGGGAAGCACGTTAATTCAGCACCCCACGGTCTCTGTCAGCATGACAAAAACCAAAACCAAACCAGGTGCTATAGAGCTGATTCTGACTTGTGGTGACCCCGTATGTGTCAGAGTACAACTGTGCTCCATAGGGTATTCAGTGACTGATTGTTCAGAAATTGATCACCAGCCCTTTCTTCCGAGCTGACACTGGATGGACTTGGACATCCAAATTTGCAGGGAGTATTTTAACCATCTGTGCCACCCAGGGATTCTATTGCTGCAAGGGTAAATATAAATTAGAAATAAGAAGAAATATATCATCTTTCCTGGTACAATGAGAAAGGAGAGAGAGCTTCCCCGAGCTTCCCCCAACTTCGTTTTCTTTGAGTTTACTTTTGAAAACTTGTAACTATAAGCTCCTTTTCTCTGACCCTTTGAAATGTATGTAAATCTTTTCAAAAGCTAAATAAGACTCTTGTCAATTTTACAACTCAGGAATGTTTTCTCAAAGACTTAGGAGTGATCTCTTTGAAATGTAATCCTTAAGGAAGACAGCACCCCTGTCTCCCAGTTTTCTGGGAGGTTAGGCGCTAAATTCGTCTGGACTCTGACTCCAATTTACAGAAATACGAAGACATGAGAAATTTATTTTCCCTTTCTGTAAAGGGAATTAACAGACACAGATGGTCACCCCAATTACCAGGTGAGTTTAGGGTGAACTAAGTGAGATGAATGGTGCTGTCAAAGTCTTCTTACTCAAGGACTAGTTACAAGTTGCATCTGCTTGGCCATATAAAAGGGTGAGATTTCTTTCTGTTTTTGCATCTGTTCAGCGGATTGCCAGTGATGCATGTTACATTCTGGGTTAATCCTTATTTAATAACAAAATAGTTTTCTTTCTCTTCCGCATTCATGGAAAGGTTTTCTGGGTTGGCAGGAGGTTTAGTTTTCACTGACTTCAAAATTTTCGGTATTTGGAAGTTTGCAATTAAAAAATATTTTGCAGTGCCATGGAATCAAAACAAGAATTAGATCCTGAATGTTGTTTTGTTGTTTTATGGATTAAAAAAAAAATGAAATTCAATATCAGAAAGAAGGGACCAATCTAGAATGTCCTGGATGAACTTTTGCACATCTGAAAAAATGAGGATTACATAGCTTACATATAAATTAATTACAGTTTGGGAATATGTTTAAGCATCCTGTTCTAGTCAGCTAGGGCTGCTCTAACAGAAATACCACAGAGTGGATGGCTTTAACAAAGGAAGGTTTATTCTTATACAGTCCAGTAGGCTACAAGTCCAAATTCAGGATGTCTGCTCCAGGGAAGGCTTTCCCCCTAGTCGGCTTTGGAGGAAAGTCTGATATTGTATCAGTCTTTGTCCAGGGATCATCTTGGCACAGGAATCTTAGGTCTGAAAGACATGCTTGTCTCCTGGTGCTGCTTTCTTGAGGGTGTGAAGTTCCCACTTCTCTGCCTGTTTCTCTTTCTTTTTATCTCTTGCAAGATGAAAGGATTAAGGGTGAGGCAAGCCATACTCCGGGGAAACTTCCTTTAGGGTAGAACAGAGAGGTTATCTTATAAAGGGATTTACAGTCCCACCCTAATCCTTTAACTTACAGCACAGCAAAATCACAAAGTGGAGGACAATCGTAGAATACAGGGAATCATGGCCCAGCCACATGGCTACACTTGTTTTGGAGGGACCCAATTCAATCCATGACACATCCCATCAATATGTCCAGTATGTGATAAACACCTGGCTAAATCACATAGTGTGTTTCCAGCCCTTTAAATTATCAACAACCCTTTTTTCAGATAGAATAAGACTTTTTCTTTTAGGAATATATTCTTTTTCTTTTTTTAAGAAAACGACTTCAGGATTTTCCAATGATCTACAAATTATCAGGATACAAAAGTAAGGCAAGAATCTCTTTGATGGCCTTAAGGAACCCTGGTGGCACAGCGGTTAACCAACTGATTGATCACCAGGAGGTCTACAGTTTGCGCCCACCAACAGCCCCGTGGGAGGAAGATGCGACCATCTGCTCCTGCAAAGATTGCAACTTTGGAAACCCTATGGTCAGTTCTACTCTGATGTATGGGTCATCGAGTTGAAATCAACTGAACAGTAAACAGGTGGATTTTGATGACATTCCTACAAAGCAACCACCCAGTTTTACATCTCTTATCTATTTCTTTCGACATAATAGTCTTAACTTTGCTCATTGAAAATTAAAATTTACTTTTTAATTTCAGAACATATTATTAGAAATCCCAGAAATAAGTCTTTCTTGTACTTCTAATTTGGACTGGTGGCACAATGATTTGCTGCTAACCAAAATGTCAGCAGTACAATTCCATCTCTCTGATCTAAAGTAAAGGGAGTGTCCCTGGGGTATGGTTGGTACCACCTTTTATCCTTTTAGCCTACAAAAGGTAAAAGAAAGGGGAAGCAAGCAGCGTGTGAGGCACCTGACACCACCAAGCAAGCAATGCTGAAGCAGAGGGCATTCTTTACACTTGTGCTTTCTATACTGAGTTGCTTCCAGGCCAAGGAAAGACTGATGACAAAGTCCTTCCTCCAGAGCTGACAGAGAAAGCCACCCCCTGGAGACGGCTCCCTGAATTTGGACTTGTAGCAGAATAGACTGTGAGAGAATAAACTTCTTTTTGTGAAAGCCATCTACCTGTGGTAATTCTACTATAGCAATACTAGAGGATTAAGACCCTGTGTTTTTTGAAGGGTCTTGCCAATCAAAGAAAGAACATTACTAACAGTCACTTGTTCTCCATTTTTTTTGTTTTTTTTATTATGATTAAGTGAAAATATACAATCAAAATCAATTCCACATGCCCACCTATCTGCAGCTCCATCTGCTCTCCTCACCCTGTGACAACACACTCCTGCTTTTCACTCTATACTTCTGGTATCCTTCTAATGAGCACCTGTCCCCATCTCTCCATCCTGTTCTCTCTCGTCTACAAAGAAACCAGTAAGACAGCCTCCCATAAGTGTATAAAACCATAAAGTGCACACCATGTGCTCACACTGTGTCCCTGAGTCCAGTGCATTCTTGTCTGAAGAGTTGACCTTAGTACTGGTTTCAGGGCCAGCAGCAAGTCTAGGGGCCACGTTCCCAGGGGACCCCCCAGGCTGTTGGATTCTCAATTCTGGTCTTTTAGATGAGTATTTGAACTGCACACCTCTTTTTCTCATGTTACCTCAGGAACTCTGCATTGTTGCTCCATCACAGCTGCCTTTCATGGTGGTCAGGCACCATCTGGTTCTTCCGGTCTCGTGCTGATGCAGTCTCCCGTTCATATAGGTTCTTCTGTCTCATGGGCTCATTTTTCCTCGTATCTTTGATGTTCTCAGTCATCATCTGTTCTAGATGGGCTGGGGCCATTTGGTGTATCTCAGATGGCAGCTTGCTAGCTTTTAAGATCCCAGACATCACTCACAATATGGGGTGCAGAAGACTCTCTTAGCTGAAGACTATGCCAACTGACCTCAATGTCTCCTGAAAACATGGTCTCCAGACCCTCGTCCCTGGTAGTCTATCTTTTGAAATATTAGATTGAGTTTAGAAAACCTTTCAGTTTATAGTGTAGTCCAGTTATGCTGATCTGCTCTCTACTGCATGCTGTCACTTCCTTCACCTAACCATATTCCTATCAACTGTCTGATATATGACTATCCCTCTCCCTCCCTCCTCACACCTGTAGCCACAAAGAGTCTTTGGTTCTATACTTAAGTCCATTTTTAAGTCCTAGCAGAGGTCTCATACAATGCTTGTTTTGCAGCTGACTGATTTCACTCAGCATGTCTGCTAGTTGAAACCAGGTTATGAAATGCTTCCTAAAATCATCCTTGTTCTTTATCATTGCATAGTGTTTCACTGGGAATATATATCATAGTTTATTTATCCATTCATCTGTTGGTGGGCACCTGAGTTGATTCCATCTTTTTGCTACTGTGTAGAGTACTGCAATAAACATTAATGTGTATGTATCTGTTTGTGTGACCACCTTAATTTCTGTAGGATATGTTCTAAGCAGTGGGATTGCTGGATCATATGGTATTTCTATTTCTAGCTTTTTAAGAAAGTGCCAAATTGTTTTGCAAAGAGGCTATACCATTTTGCATTCCCACCAGCACTGTAGGAGAGTTCCAATCTCTCCACAGCCTCTCCAGCATTTGTTGTTTTGTGGGTTTTGGGTTATTGACAACCTTGTTAGGGTGAGATGGTATCTCATTGTAGTCTCCATTTGAATTTCTCTAATAGCTAATGATCTTGAGCATTTTCTCATGTGTCTTTTGGCTGCCTGGATGTCTTCTTTGGTGAAACATATGCCCATCTCCTCTGCCCATTACTTAATTTGGTTATTGACCTTTTTCTTCTTGGTATTTTCCAGTGCCTTGTAGATTATGGAAGTCAGACTTCTATTCAACATGTAGTTGCCAAGTACTTTTTCCCGCTCTTTAGGTAGCCTTTTAACTCTCTTGATAAAGTCTTTGGGTGAGAGTAAGTGTTTGATTTTTAGTGGTTTCCATTTACTTATTTTTTCTTCTGTTATTTGCGTATTGTTTGCTCAGATTTGTAGTCTATCTAAGCTGTGTATTAGAACTTCCATTGTTGTCCCTATTATTTCTTGTATGATCTTTATTGCTTTGGGTTTGATATTTAGGTCTTTGATCCATTTTAAGTTAGTTTTGTCTAAGGTGTGAGATATGGGTCTTGTTTCAGTTTTTCACAGTCGGATATCCAATTTTGTCAACACCATTTGTTAAAGAGTCTGTTTTTACCCCAGTTTACAATCTTAGTACCTTTATCAAATACAAATGTTTGTAAGAGGATGGTGGCATCTCTGGGATCTCAACTCTGTTTCATTAGTCTATATGTCACTTTTAGTACCAGTACCAAGCTGTTTTGACTATCACAGCAGTGTAACAAGTTCTAAGGTCAGGTAATGAGAGGCCTCCCACTATGCTCCTCTTATTCAAAAGCACTTTACTTATCCACGTTTTCTTCCCTTTCCAAGCAGAGTTGGTGATTTGTTTCTCTATCACATTAAAAATGACACTGGAATTTATATTGGGATTGAATGTATATGTAGATTACTTTGGGCAAAATAGACATCTTGACAATGTTCAGTCTTCCTATCCATGAGCAAGGTAGGCTCCTCCACTTATGTAAGTCTCTTTTGGTTTCTTGCAACAGGCTCTTGTAATTTTCTCTGTATAGGTCTCTACTACTCTGGTAAGATTTATCCCTAGGTATTTTATCTTTTGGGGGGCTATAGTAAATGGTATCAATTTGGTGATTTCCTCTTTGATCATCTCTTTTTTGATGTAAAGAATCCTACTGATTGACTTATGTTTATCTTATATCTTCATACTTTGCTGAACTCTTTTATTAGTTCCAGTAGTTTATGTATGGATTCTTTAGGATTCTCTGTGTATATGATCATATTATCTACAAATAGGGGTATTTTTACTTCTTCTTTACCAGTTCAGGTGCCTGTTATTTCTTTGTTTTGTCTGATTGCTCTGGCTAGAACCTCTAGCACAATGTTGAATAGAAGAGGTGATGGTGGGTTTCCTTGTCTAGTTCCCGTTCTCAGGGGGAATTTTTTCAGTCTCTGTCAATTCGAGATGATATAGGCAGTTGACTTTGCACAGACGCCCTTTACTGCATTTGGGAATCTGCCTTCCATTCCTATTTTGCTGAGAGTTTTTAATGTGAATGGGTGTTGAACTTTATCAAATGCCTTTTCTGCATCAATTGGCAAAATCAGGTGATTCTTATCTTTCGTGTTATTTATATGGTTGATCACATTAATTGTTTTTCTGATGTTGAACCAGCCCTGCATCCCTAGTATGAATCCGTCTTGGTCATGTTGAATTATTTTTTTGATATGTTGTTGAATTCTATTGGTTAGGATTTTGTTGAAGATTTTTGCATCTAGGTTCATTGAGAGATATTGGTCTGTAATTTTCTTTTGTTTGTGGGATCTTTCCCTGGCTTTGGTATCAGGGTTATGCTGGCTTCTTAGAAAGAATTTGGGAATATTCTGTCCTTTTCTATGTCATGAAATAACCTCAGTAGTACTGAAACTAACTCTTCTCTAAAAGTTTGGTAGAATTCTTCAGTGAAACCGTCTGGACCGGAATTGATTTTGGCTGGTAGTGTTTTGATTACTTTTTCCCATCTCTTCTTTTGTGATGAGCTTATTAAATTGTTCTACTTCCCCATGTGATAATTTCGGTAGGTGATGTAAATCTGAAAATTTGTCCATTTCCTCTAGGTTATCAAATCCGTTACAGTACAATTTTTCATAGTATTGTTATGATACTTTTGATTTCGGTTGGGTCTGTTGTGACATCTCCCGTTTCATTTCTTATTTGAGTTATTTGTTTCTTCTCCTGTTGTTTTTTTTTCTGTTTTTTTGTAAGTTTACACAATGGTTTATCAATTTTGTTGATCTTTTATAAAAAAAGCTTTTGATTTTGTTACTTCTTTCAATTGTTTTTCTGTTCTCTAATTTGTTTAGTTCTGCTCTAATTTTTATTATCTGTTTTCTTGTGGTGCCCAAGGGGTTTCTTTGTTGTTCTCTTTCTACTTGTTCAAGAGTTAATTCTTTGGTTTGGTCCCTTTCTTCATTTGAGATGTGTGCATTTATAGAGATAATTTGACCTCTGAGCACTGCTTTTGCTGTATCCCATCAGTTCTGGTAGGATGTGATTTAATTCTTCTCTGATTCCGTGAATTTCTTTATTGTGTCGTTGATTTTTTTCTATAACCCATGAATTTCTGAGCAAGATGTTGTTTAGTTTCCATGAGTTTGAATTCCTACCCACTTTTTTTTCTGCTGTTGATTTCAACTTTTGTCCCTCTATAGTCTGAGAATATGCTTTGCAATAATTCAGTGGTTTGGATTTTGTTGAGATTTGCTTTATGAACTAACGTGCAGTCTATTCTGGAGAACATTCCATGTACATTGCAAGAGCTAATGTACTTACCTGTTGTTGAGTAAAAAGTTCTGTATATGTCGATGAGATCAAGTTGGTTGACGTCACAGTCAGATCTTCTATATCTTCACTGACCTTTTTTCTGGATGGTCTGTCCATTTCCAAAGTAAACTGTTGAAGCTCCCCACTATTATTGCACAAGGATCCGTCTCATTTTTCAGTGTTGTCAGTGTTTGTTTGATGTATTTAGATGCTCTGGTTGTGGGTGTATACATATTTAACTTTGTGATATCCTGCTTATATATTGAAATGTTCAGTAATAAATAGTGGCCATCCTTGTCCATGATGGTGGATATTACAGGAAAGTCTATTTTATCCGAGGTTAGGATTGCCACTCCTGTTACTCTTGGCATACTGTTAGCTTGGTATATATTTCTCCATCCTTTGCTTTTTAGTTTGTCCATATCTTTAAGTCTAAGGTGTATTTCTTGTAAGTAGCATATACACAGATTGTGTTTTTTGATCCAAGATATTACTCTCTGCCTCTTTATTGGGATATTCAATCCATTTACATTCAGTGTAATTATTGATAGATATGTGTTTAGTGCGGTCCTTTATGTGCCTTTATTTTTGTGTAGTTGATGTTTTCTTTGTTCCATGTTTGTTTTTTAATGACTGAAGGACATAGAAGATGTCAATTTCAGCTCTGGTTAGCACCACAAATGAGTTCATATAATTCAAATGCATCAATTCTTCTTGAGTCTTCTTTATGCTTTGTTCAGCTTTTGGATATATATGAGGCAATTAAAAAAAACGCTTGGGTCAAACACACCTTGAGGAAGGTAACATCTTTGCTTTTAAGCATATTAAAGAGGTGTTTTGCAGCAGATTTTCCCCAAGCATCATTTGATTTCTGGGCTGCTGCTTCCATGGGCATTGATTTTGGATCCAAGCAAAATGAAATCCTTGACTATTTGATTATTTTCTCCTTTATCATTGTCATAGTCATCTAGTGTTGCTATAACAGAAATACTATAAGTGGATGGCTTCAACAAAGAGAAGTTTATTCTCTCACAGTTTAGCAGGCTACAAGTCCAAATTCATGGTGCTGCTCCTAGGAATGGCTTTCTCTGTCAGTTCTGGAGGAAGATGCCTGTCATCAGTCTTCTCTTGGTCTGGGAGCATCTTGGGGCAGAAAGCTCAGGTCCAAAGGATATGCTCTGCTGGTGGTACTGCTTTCTTGGTAGTATGAGGTCTCTGTGTCTCTCTCCTTGCTTCTTTCTTTTATATAGAAAAAAACTGGTTTACAACACTGTCTAATCTTGTGGACCTTATCAGTATAACTGTCATTAATCCATTTTATTAAATGAGAAGTGATTCAATTTATAACACATTAGGAAACTCTCATCATATGGTGGATATTCACACAATACTGGAAGTCATGGCCCAGCCAAATTGTCAGACATATTTTCAGGAGGACCTAATTCAATCCGTGACTGTGATGATGTTTTTTCATCTATTTGTGAGATCTTTTGTTTTCCTTATGTTGGGGTATAATGCATACTGAAGTCTTCCTTTGTTCTTCAGCTTGGGGTTCTTCAAGTCTTCTTCAATTTCAGCAAGCAAGATGGTACCATCTGCATATCGCAACTTGTTAATGAGTATTCCTCCAATCCAGATGCCATCTTATTCTTCATATAGTTCTAATCCTCTGGTATTTCTTTAGTACATAGATTGAATAAGTTTTGATGAAAGGATACAATTTGATCCATACATTTCCTGATTTTTAACCACATGGTGTCCTATTTGAACAACTGCCTCTTTGTCTACATAGAGGTTCTCTGTGAGTACAATTAAGTGTTCCAGAATTTCCATTCTTCAAAACAGTATCCATAATTTGTTACAATCCACACAGTCAAATGCCTTTTTGTCGTCAATGAAAGACACATAAACATCTTTCTGTTAATTTTTGCTTTCAACAAGGGTGTGACATCAACAATGATATCCTTTGTTTCACAACCTCTTCTGAAATTGGCTTGAATTTCTGGCATTTTCTTGTCAATGTACTGCTGTAACCACTTTTGATAGAATGTGGAATGTATGATGGACCATGAAAAGAACAAACAGATCTGTTATGGAAGAAGTACAACCAGAGTGCTCCTTGGAAGCAAAAGTGGCAAGACTGCATCTTACATACTTTGGACATGTCCAGAAAGATCTGTCCTTGGGGAAGAACATTATGCTTGGTAGAGTAGAGGGTCAGCAATAAAAAGAAGACCCTCGGTGAGATGGATCGACACAGTGGCTGCAACAATGGTCTTAAGCATTAAACAATTGTGGACATGGCACAAGACCGGGCAGTGTTTTGTTCCATTGTTCATGGGGTTGCTATGAGTTGGAACTGACTCAACAGCACCTAACAACAACAATGAAACCACTTTCGAATCATCTTCATTAAAATTTCACTTGATATTAAATGAAAGAGTTTCCCTGGGGTTCAATAATTTTCACATTTCACTTATATAACCTTTCTTTAGAATGAGCACAAATATGGATCTCTTGCAATTAGTTGGCCATGTGGCTGTCTTCCAAAGTTGCTGGCATAGATGAATGAGTACTTCCAGTGCTGCATCTGTTTGTTGAAATATCTCATTGATATTCCATCAATTCTAGGGCATTATTTTTTGCCAAAGCTTTCACAGCAGCTTGGACTTCTTCCTTCAGTACTAGTACCTCTTGATCATGTACTGCCTCTTGAAATGATGGAACACCAGCCAATTCTTTTTGCTACAGTGACTCTGTGTATTCCCTTCATCATCTTTTGAAGCCTCTCTTCATCTTTCAACATTCTGCCCAAACAACCCTTCAATATTGCCACTCAAGTCTTAATTTTTTCTTCAGTGCCTTCAGCCTGAGGAATGCTGAGCATGTTCTTCTCTTTCGGTTTCCTAACTCCAGGTCTTTGCACATTTTGTTATTTTACTTTGTCTCTCAAACTGCACTTTGGTGCAGCTCCATTATGTCGTTATTCTTCTACTCACATTAGCTACCCTATGCTAAAGAGCAACATCTAGGGTCTCTTCTGCCATCCGTTTTGGTCTTGTCTTTCTTTCCTGTCTTTAATGACCTCTCTCTTTCTTCATGTATGTCATCCCACAATTTGCCTGGTCTTCAGTCAGGAGCATTCAATGCATCAAATCTACTCTTGAAATGGACTCTAATTCAGGTGGGATATCCTCAAGGTCATATGTGGCCTCTCCTGGACTTGTTTTCAATTTTTGGGGGGCTTCATCTTCAACTTTCTTATAAGCAAGTGTTCTGCAGTCAGCCCCCTGCTTTTTTCCAACCAGTAACAAGAAGTTTCTACACCACCTCTTTCCGTAGATATAGTTGAATTGATTGCTAAAATTATCATGCAATAAATCATTATGTTGAGTGAAATGAGTTGATCACAAAAGGACAAATACCGTGTGATTTCACTGGTACGAAACACCTAGAATAGGCTAGCATTTAGATTACATTAGAATTTAATAATGGTTACCAAAGGCAGAAGGGAAGGGGAAAGGGTGGAATCACTGTTCAGTCAGCAGTGAGTTTTTGTTTATGGTCATGAGAGATCTGGCAATAGAAATTGGTGACAATTGCACAACATGAGTGATGCAATCAGATTTACTGACTTGTACTTGTGAAAAATGTCAACTTAGTAAATATTGTGTACTTTATGTTTTTATTAACAGTTAAAAAATAAAAGTGAATTAAACCAGGTCTAACTTCCAAATAATGCACTGATTCTCCAGTTTGCGTCTTTAAGAAAACAGAACCCTGAGCCCAGAGCTCAGTCAAAAAATGAAATAAAAACACAACTGCATCTCATTCCTATGAGAGACTTGCTGCTTTCGACCCAATTTATCATTCTCTGGTACAAATCAGCATCACTACAGCATGTTTCAAATTAATTAAAAGACATCTATGGTATTCCATCTAAGGTATAATCAAGGCAATTTACTTCCAAACATAATCAAGAAATTATGTAAAGGAAGATTAAGCACATGAGGAATTTTTTTCATGTGTGAAGTTAATTGATTTTCATATCTTTTTTTGTAGGTTTCAGATGAGGATTCTGAAAGGCTGGGTTTTCCAAAATGTCTCAACTCAGCAGAGTTCTAAAATGCTTCTTTAAAGGAGATCGCACTTTCCACCAAAAAGGTCTCTCAGACTATGGTGGACAATGGAGCCCTCGGGTACTAAATTTATTACGGGGCTACCAACAGCTACATTCAGAGTTCCTGGAACCCTTAGCAGAACTCTTTCTGAATACTGAGAAGAGAGTAAAAAGAAGGATGAAAGCACATTCTTTCCTTTGCTAGTGCTTGAAGCTATGTATTTCAAGGGTCCAGGTGGAGACAGGATCATTAGCAGTTCTTAGAATGGGAGAGGAGTGGAGAGGAATAAACTGCTAGCTGTGTTTGTTCAGCTTCAGTTCTCTGGAAGAAATTGTTCACTTGCAATATTCACTTCCATAAAGTGCTCTGCTGAAAGCCAAATAAGAGCCATATTTAAGCAATAGGTACAGCTGCCTCCATCGCAGATGGAGGTTCTACAAGTTTCTCTGGTCCCATATCTACTCAAGCATTTGATAGCCTCATCAATCTCCCTCTGACATGGCAATATTGTGGAAAAGTAACACGATCTCATGAGCTGTCGATACCCAGGCCCTTTGTGACTAAGGATCTCGTTTATCATATACTTCCCCATGCCTCCATGGAGTCCATGTGTCACAGCTTGAATTGCGTCCCCCCAAAAATGTAGCAATTTGGCTGGGCCAAGCATGTTTCCCAGTATTGTGTGGTTGTCCTTTA
Source organism: Heterohyrax brucei (assembly GCA_028571685.1). NCBI lineage: Eukaryota > Metazoa > Chordata > Mammalia > Hyracoidea > Procaviidae > Heterohyrax > Heterohyrax brucei. The sequence continues at coordinate 122,880,818 of CM053145.1, read as the reverse complement.
TTTTTGTGATTGTAATTTTCACATTATGTCATGGATTGAATTGTGTCCCCTCCCCCCCCAAAATATGTGTAGCCGTGTGGCTGGGCCGTGGTTCCCAGTGTCTTGTGACTCTCCTTCATTTTGTGGTTTTCCTATGTTATATGTTAAAGGATTAGGGTAGGCCTGTAAATCCCTTTATAAGATCACCTCCCTGCTCCACTGTAAATGGAATTTCCCTGGAGTATGGCTTGCCTCACCCTTAATCCTTTCATCCTAGAAAAGATAAAAGGAAAGGGAAGCAGGCAGAGAATTGGGAACCTCACACCACAAAGAAAGCTGCACTGACAGAAAAGCACATCCTTCAGACCTGAGGTTCCTACGCCAAGATGCTCCCTGGGCAAAGACTGATGCAATACCTGACTTTCCTGCAGAGTCGACTTGGGGGAAAACTTTAACCTGGAGCAGACATCCTGAATTTGGACTTGTAGCCTACTGGGCTGTGTAAAAATAAACCTTCCTTTGTTAAAACCATCCACTCTGTAGCATTTCTGTTAGAGCAGCCCTGAGCCAAGCCAAGTGCCGTCGAGTCGCTGACTAAAACGCCATATGCTGTGAATCCTAATCTCTGCCTGTGGTTGAGGGGGCAAGACTGGATTGTATTAAAGAGGATTAGAGTGGAACTGTAACACCATTACTAAGTTCACTGCCCTGATGATCTTACTGACATATTCGGTCAATTATGCATAATTATTATTATTTTCACTTTGCCTGGTGCAGAATGATTGTGTTAAAGCTGGGACTAGTGACAGCTGGGATTAATGACTACCTTAAAGGGAGTGTCCCTGGGATATGGTTTGTACCACTTTTTATCCTTTTAGTCTACAAGAGATAAAAGAAAGGGGAAGCAAGCAGAGTGTGAGGGACCTCAGGCCACCAAGGCAGCAATGCAGAAGCGGAGGCTGTCCTTTGCACATGAGCTTCCTGTGCTGAGATGCCCCCAGACCAAGAGACGACTGATGACAATGATCTTCCTCCAGAGCTGACAGAGAAAGCCATCGCCTGGGGATGGTGCCCTGAATTTGAACTTGCAGCCAAATAGACTGTGAGAGAATAAACTTCTCTTTGTTGGAGCCATCCACTGTGGTATTTCTGTTAAAGCAATACCAGATGACTAAGGCACCATGTTTTTGAAGGGTTTTGCCAGTCAAAGAACAATTATGACTAATCATTTGTTCCTCATTCTTTTTTCTGAATAAAGGACATAGAAGGTGTCAGTTTCAGCTCTACTTAACACAAGGCAAAAAACATCACCACAGCCAGTAAGAGTGGTTCAGTCTTGGGAGCCAGAGGGCCTGGGTTGTAACTGGATTCTGCCACTTGACAGCTATGTGACCCCGAATAGATTACACAACCTCTCACTAGGATCCAATTTCCTCATCTGTAAACTGCTCATAAGAATAGTAACTATCCTATAGGGTTGTTAGAGGAATTAAATGAGTAAGTATATTTGAAAACTTAAAAGATTGTCTGACCTATACCAGTACCGGTTGCCATCAAATCAACTTCAACTAGTGGCAACCCTATAAATTGTTCTCCATAGGGTTTTCAGCAGCTGTTTTTTCAGTAGATAACCATGCCTTTCTTCCTACGTACCTCTCAGTGGACTCAAGATTCCAACTTTTCAGTTAGCAGATTATCAGTTTTGCACCATTTAGGGACTCCACCTGATACATATACTTAAGGAGCCCCGATAGTGCCATAATTCAAGTGCTCAGCTGCTAACCGCAAGGTCAGCTGTTTGAGCCCACCAGCCGCCCTGTGGGAGAAAGGTATAGCAGTCTGCTCCCACAAAGATTACAGCTTTGAAAACCCTATGGGGAAATTCTACTGCCTTCTAGGGTCACTTTTAGCTGGAATCGACTCAACACCCATAGGTTTGGTTTAGTTTTAATTTATATTTACTATTTTTAACAGCTTTATTCCTGGAAATAATTCTAGTAAATATTACTGGAAACATGTGTCCTTGGATATCTGGACCTAAGTGATGGAATTTACATTAATGTCTTTTAAATTTTTATCTTGTTCTCCTGTGGCGCACAGTTCAGCTGTCCCTACTGTCATTAATCACAGCTTTAACACTATCATCCTGCGCCAGGCAAGGTGAAAATAAATAATAACTGTGTACAATAGACTATGTCGGTAACACTAGTGCTATCACTTAAAACTTAAACAGAAAAGCAAAACCAGTTGCTGCTGAGTCAATACCAACTCATAGCAATCCTATAAGACACAGTAAAGTCCCATAGGGTTTCCAAGGAGCAGCTGGTGGGTTTAAACTGCTGACCTTTTTGTTAGCAGGCAAATGCTTAACCACTGGACAGCTAGGTTCCAGTACTGCCTCTGTAATCTTAAAATGTTACTCTGGCTTCATTTCCTCACAGAGACAGATTACCTAATAAGCAAGATAAGAACAGGTTTCATTGTGTTTCTTTACTAATCTCTAGTGAATAATTCCACCTGGGTTTCACCACATCAAAGCTAGTGCATACCCTACTGACTGCAAGTCACTTGTAAAATAGAGACAATCCCTGTACCTACCTTGTGATGCTCTATGAAGACTAAATGAGTTCTTAAAATGGTGTGTGAACAGCTCTAGTATTATGAAAGTCTAAGCTATAATGTTTATTTTTTTAAAAAATAGATTCCTTCTTGAAAACATTATGCTGAGTGAAATAAACGCAAAACAACAAATATTGTATGATCCGACTTCTATGGAATATCTACAATAGGCAAATGCATAGAGAGAGAAAAGTTTATTGGTGGTTACTAAGAGCTAGAAGATGAGGGAGTTATTTCTCAAAGGCAGTAAGTCTCTTCTTCGTGTAATGGAAATCTTCCCAAAAGAGATAGTGATAATAGTTGTGCAACATGTTGACTACTACTAGTTCTACAAGTAAAAATGTTTAAAATGGCAGATGGTATGCAGTATATATTTTACTACCAAAGTAAAATTTTAAAAAGCATCTACAATTCCCTAAGCTTTTTCCAACCCTGCTGCTGGTCTTAGGTGCCGTCCAGTCAATTCCAGCGCCTATCAGCAATGTGTAAAGCAGAATGAAACATTGTCTGGTCCTGTGCCAGCCTCACAGTCATTGCTGTGTTTTAGCCCATCCTTTTCTCCATCCTGTTGAAGGTCTTCCTCTTTTTCAGCGACAGTCTGTTTTACCAACCCTCCTGATAGCATGTCTGAAGCACATAAGACAAAGTCTCACCATCCTTGCTTCTACGGAGCAGGCTGTACTGTAAGGAGTCCAAATGTGCAAAGCTCAGGCTCCTCAGACAAGCCTGATGATGCACAGCAGCACTGGGAACCATGAAGGCAACAGTCGTGAGATCATCTCATCCAAAAAATCTTCAGACTGGCCCAAGGATAGAAAACTGACACAGTTTAATGGGTCTAAATGAAGGGGCAATTTTGCCAATGAGAGAATACTTGATGTCTGAAGACATTTTTGATTGTCACCTGCAGGCAAGGGGGGGTGATGTTGCTGGCATCTAGTGACAGTGCTAGTGGTTGTTAGGTGCCGTCTAGTAGGTTGCAGCTCATAGCAGCTCTATGTACAATGGAACAAAACCTTGCCTGCTCTTGTGCCATGCCCACAATCTAGTAGACAGAGGCCAGAAATGCTACTAAACATCCTACAGTGCAGAGGATAGCCCCTACAACACAGAATAATCTGCCCCTAAATGTCCACAGTGCCGAGACTGAGAAACTCTGGTATATATCAGAGCTCCTCAAGCTCTAATGTGCCTATGAACCACCTGTGGGATCTTGTTAAAAATGTAGATTTTGTATACATAGTTCTAGGATAAGACCTGAGACTCTGCTTTTCTGAGAAATCTCATCAGGGAGGTTAGAGCAATCTCAGGCCCAACCCCAGACATGCTGGATCATAATCTGCATTTTAGCAGGACCCTCACATTGAATTCCTAGAAGCCATGCTCTGGAAAATCCAGTCCAGTTGGAGTTAAAGAGAAAGTTGTGTTCCAGAAGTACTGACAAAGAGTAAACCTAGTCATAGTTCTCTAAGTAAGTTTTTAAATTTTAATGCTGGAGAACACTAGGGATTTCATTAGGCGAGTCCCCTGAGTTGCGATTAAGACATTCAAAGTAGGCCTTAGTGTTTCTTAGTCATAGCCAACAAAATCCCAGGGGTATTCTGGGAAACAAAATGGAAGGCAGGAAAGAATGGAGGGAGAGAGGGAGGGAAGGAGCAAGGGAGATAGGGACAAAGGGAGGGAGGGAGAGAGTGAAGGAGGCAGAGAGAGAGTCAGGGAGGGAGGGAGGGAAGCAGGAAGAGAAAAGAAGGAAAAGTAAAAAGACAGTGCCTTCTTAGTGTCTCTGGGAACGGCTCAGTCCAAAACTATGTCAAAAGATTTTTCTTTACTACAGGACTTTTCAGAGCCTTTCGTAGCCTATTGCGCATTTTGAAATTCCAAAAGGTGATATTCAGTAGTTGATCACAGATACTTTTTATTATAGAGCATCACAAGTGCTTCCTAGTATAAGGAGTTCACGCTTAGAAATGCTGGTCTAAGTCAACCAGCACACGTCCTTCAGAACCACTGGCGCTACCACTGACACCACTCAGCCTGGAGGGGATTTGCATCCTCGTTACTGTTGCTGGCTGCAGCTGAGTAGACCCCTTACTCATGGAGATCCCATGCAAAGCAGAAAGACACCTGCCTGGTGCTGCATCATTCCCATGATCCATTGTGTATCAGACCACTGTCATCTGTCATGGATTGGATTATGTGCCCCCAAATATCTGTCAACTTTGCTAGGTCATGATTTCCGGTATTGCATGATTGTCCACCATTTTGTCATCTGATGTGATTTCCCTATATGTTGTAAATCCTACAACTATGATGTAATGAGGTGGATTGGTGGCCATTGTATTGACAAGATCTACAAGATCAGACACTGTTTTAAGCCAATCTCTTTTGAGATATAAAAGTGAGGAATGAAGACAAGGACCTTCCTCCAGAGCCAATAGAAAGAGAAATGCATCCCCTGGAGCCAGCACCTTGAACTCAGACTTCTATTTGCTATAGCCATCCACTTGTGGTATTTCTGTTACAGCAGCACTAAATGACAAAGACATTATCTACTGGGGTTTCGTTGGCAGATTATCAGAAGTAGATCACCAGGCATTTCTTCCTAGTCCAGCTTAGTATAGAAACTCCACTGAAACCTGTACATTATCCTAGCAACATGCAAGCAACAGAAAGAGGATAGTTATATATGAGGTACATTGGCCAGAGTCAAACCTTGGTTTCCCACGTAAAAGGAGAGAATTCTATCACTGATGCACTACTGTCCCCTTGTATCCCTTGCCATGGGGTGGGGCAAAGAGGGTACAGTTGCCATCTAGTCGATTCAACTCATAGCAACCCTGTAAGATATGGTAGAACTAACTGCCCCATAGGGTTTCCAAGGAACAGCCAGCGGATTCGAGTCACTGACTCTCTGGTTAGCAGTCAAGCTCTAAACCACTACCTTGTCAATAAATAAAAATGGCAGCTTACATTTTACCATCTATCACAATCTGAACACCATGCTGGCCTCTGGTCTGCATTTTTCTCTGGTTCTCACAACATTCTTGTTTGGTAGGAATTAATCCAATTTGCCAAGCCAAGTGCCATCCAATTTATTTGTTACAAAAATAAAACAAGAGAGGCAAAGAAATTTTCGCAAACCAAAAATCTTGGTAAAGTTTGATGTGCTCACCCGGACCCAGCAGACTAACTATTGCCTTCTGTGGCACCGGGGTGAGAAACCAGGACCCTCAGACCAGACTCAAAGCCTGCCTGTAGATGTCTGCTCTCCTTCAAACCAAGCTTCTTCTCTGCTAATTACCTGGCCTCCGTCTTGATTTCTAGCCCCTTTTTTATCCTTGTTTGCTTGCTTTTAATGTTATTACTTTGCTGAGTGTCACTGCCATGGCTGACATTCAGAAGTGTGCCCACCTGCCTCTTTCCCACAAAGGAGCCCCTGAGATGGAGGACCCACAGCTTCAGATCTCAGACTTCTGACATCTAAGGATGGGTTTGATCACCGTTTCTAGCTTTCTGCTTTGAAAGAAGCCTACCCAGCAGATTAAGGCACTGGTGGACCAGCAGCTCACAGTGGGGGCATCCTACCCCACTTAGACTCCAGCAAGCTCTGAAGATTTGCCCTCTGTTATTGTGTCTGAGTAACAGGTGATCCTCACACTGGACGTGACTTGAGCAGCCTACGTTCTTACTTCACCTTTGACACTTGTTCGGCCTTGTCCTAACCTAATACAACATCTGCATACAAACTGTCTACTGAGGAGTATTTATCTTGTGCCAGACACTGTGCTAAGTGCTTACGCATATCAACCCTTAGCCTTCCTGTTATCACTGCAGTAGCTAATACTATCTCCTCGTACAAGACGAGTCAATCGTAGCCCAAAAATCAAACAAAACTCAGTACCATCGAGTCGATTCTGACTCATAGTGACCCCATAGGACAGAGTGGAGCATAAAGTTTCCAAGGAGCCTCTGGAGGATTTGAACTGCCGATCTTTTGGTTAGCAGACATAACACTTAACCAGTAGGCCATAAGGGTTTCCTGATTGTAGCCCATAGGTGTTAAATTGTTTATATAGATAATTTAAACAATTTAACCACAATCTTAAATTTCTGACCCCAAAGCTCCTAACTTCTTAATCACTAAACCCTGAAAACCCTCAACTAACACAACTAAGTGCATGTAAAATCCTACTGAGAAGTGAATAGGAAACCCTGGTGTCTGTTAAGTGCTACATCTGCCAACCAAAAGGTCAGTAGTTCGAATCTGGCAGGCGCTCCTTGTCCTAGAGGTTTGCTATGAGTCAGAATTGACTCAACAGCAGCGTGTTCGGTTTTGGTTTGGAAGTGGATAAAGGGGGAATGCAGACATACCATGCCCGTTGCTTGGTTTCCTTGGGAAGGGCATTTCGTGAAAGTTTCTTGGCAAACGTTTCCAATGACAGATGTGCTGAGGAAAGCTGCTTTTGCATGCAATTCTATTCTTCCAGCCCAAATTTACAGCTAAACAGAACTTTGGTTAATGTCAAAACAGGAGACTAAAAACAGGTTGCCATGTTCCAGTTTCACAGAAATGCAGACTTGTGAAGAAAGTAGATGAAAATCTGAACACTCAAAAAGTGAGCATTGTGCAAAGCCACCCACCGCTTCAGCTGAGTCTGTGGTGGCAAGGACAGCAAGTGTCCTTTATCCTTGGCTTCCAGACCCTATGGGGCCCTTTCCTCTCAAAAGATAGCCTGAAGATATCAATTACCGCATGTGTGAAGCGAGAGAATTTGAGCTAAATATTCTCTGAAGTGCCTTCCAACTCAAAGTTTTATGGCTTTCCAAAAGGGCAAAACCAATTTTATATTCTCCATTAAGAGTGACTTACAAAATAGTCCTTGGAAAGAGACATAGTTAAAATGAGTCCTCTCCACACATAAGTTTTTTATTGCCTATTCAAGTTTCATTTTATTCTTTCTTTCCCATAATGTGGAATCCTGGAATTACTCCATTTGTTTCTTATTTCTGCTTTTCAGAAAACACAGAGACTATGCACACCAGGAGAATGCCAGGCTTCACTCTGTGGCCCACTGGCAAACAAAACAAGCCAGAGAAGGAACTAGCAACGGACTGATTCCCCCGAATGCCTTCACCCTGTCACATGATGCCACCGTGAGTGTCTTTCTCACTTGGAAAACCAATGAAAATGTCTACTGTCCTGAATTGGTGCTGCTCAAATTATTTGAAGTGAAGGACCAGTTTTGACTTTTTTTTGTGTGTGTGATTAAGCAAAAGTATACAATCCAAATCAATTTCACATGCCTGCCTATCTGTAGCTCCTTCTGCTCTCCTTGCCCGATGACAGCACACTCCTCCTTTTCATTCGTATCCCCTCCCTTTTTTTTTATTATGACTGAGTGAAAATGTACATTCCCATATAAATTTACATGCCCACCTCTATGCAGCTTCCACTGCTCTCCCTGCCCAGTGACAGCACACTATCCCTCTCTGCTCCATACGTGTCTCATCCTCCCAACAGTCTCCTTTCCCCTCCTCTCCACCCACTCCCCTTACTCCAGACAGGGGTCAGCCAGATGATATCCTATAGATGCATAGAACCATAAAGTGCCTCCAAAATATGATCACTCTGCATCACCAAGTCCAACCCACTTGTGTCCAAAGAGTGGACCTTCATTATGATTTATGAGCAAGGGCAGCATCACGGCCAGGGGCCATGCTTCCAGGGGAACCCCGAAACCGCTGGACCATCAACTGTGATCTTTTAGTGGAGATTTCAGGTGCACCCCTTTTTATTCTTGTGTTGTCAGTGAGACTCAGCTTTGTGAGCTCCATCGCAGCTGTCACAGGTGGTGGCCAGGCACCATCCAGTTCTTCTGGTCCCAAGTCAATGTAGGCACCCACTCACTTGGGTCTCTCTGTCTTCTGGGTTGTCTTTCCCCCATGTCATTTTGGTCCTTAGTGAACATCCATTCCTTGCTGTGCCCTCAGATGGCAGCTTGCTAGCTATTAAGACCCCAGACGCCACTCACCAGTGGCGTCTTAGCAATACTCTAGTCTTAGCAATACTCTAGTTGTGCCTATTGGCCTCGATTTTGCCTAACAGCATGGTCCCCTGCCCCCGCCCCAGCTACTCTGACCTTGCAATATTGGGTTAAGATGGAAGGAGTATTCAAGTTATGTTGAAGTCCACTTAAATATTGTTCTTGTTTCTAATGTGTGCTGTCACCAATTTCACCCAACCAAATTTCTACCAACTATCTGATCTAAATCCTACCCCCCTCACCCTTCCTTCCCTCCCTTGCAGCTGTCAAAGGGCCTTTTCTTCTATACATAAATCTGTTTTTGAGTTTTTATCATAGGGGTCTCATACAATATTTGTCCTTTTGTGTCTGACAACTTTCACTCAACATAATGTCTTCCAGTTGAAACCAGGTCATGAGATGTTTCCTGGAATCATCATTGTTCTTTATCATTGCATAGTGCTCCATTGAGTATATATATCCTAGTTTACCTATCCATTCCTCTGTTGTTGGGCATCTGGGTTGATTCCATCTTTTTGCTATAGAGGACTGTGCTACAATAAACATTCTTGTGTATGTATCCGTTGGTGTGAAAGGCCTTGATTCTGTAGGATATACTCCAAGTAGTGGAATTACTGGGTCCAATGGCATATCTATATCCATTTTTTTAAGGAAGGGCCAGATTGCTTTCCAAAGAGGCTGGACCATTTTGCAACCCCACCAACAGTGTAGGAGAGTTCCACTTTCACCACAGCCTCTCCAGCATATGTTGTTTTGTGTTTTTTGGATCATGGCCAACCTTGTTGGGGTGAGATGGTATCTCGTTGTACTTTGTATTTGAATTTCTTTAATAACTAAAGATCGTGAATATGTCCTCATGTGTTTTTTGGCTGCCTGGATCTTCTCTTTAGAGAAATATCTGTCCATCTCCTTTGCCCAATGCTTAATTGGATGATGTATCTTCTTCTTGTGGATATTTTGTAGTACCTTATAGATTATGGAGATCATGCGTCATTCTGATATGGAGTTACCAAATACTTTTTCCCATTCTGTAGGTGACCTCTTAACTCTTGTGATAAACTCTTTGGATGAGCAAAAGTGTTTGATTCTTAGTAGTTCCCATTTATCTGTTTTCTCTTCTGTTGATTGTGGTTTGTTTGACAGATTTTGAAGTCTATCTACATTGTGTATTAAAACTTCCATTGTTGTTCCTACTTTTTCTTGGATGAGCTCTATTGTTTTAGATTTGATATTAGGTCTTTTATCCAATTTGAGTTGGTTTTTGTATAAGGTGTAAGATATGGGTCTTGTTTCAATTTATTGCAGATGGATATCCAATTTTGCCAGCACCATTTGTTGAAGAGATTGTTTTTACACCAGTTTAATGTCTTAGGGCCTTTGTCGAATATCAGTTGTTCATAGGCAGATGGTATCATCTCTGGGATCTTGATTCTGTTCCATTGATCGATCTGTCTGTTCTTGTACCAGTACCAGGCTGTTTTGACCACTGTGGCAATGTAATAGGTTCTGAAGTCGGGTAATGAGACAAGTGTGTTCTTCTTCTTTAGCAGTACTTTACTTATCCAGGGTTTCTTCCCTTTCCAAACAAAATTGGTGATTTGTTTCTCCATCTCATTAAAAAATGACACTGGAACTTGTATTGGGATTGCATTATATAAGTAGATTGCTTTGGGTAAAATAGACGTTTTCACAATATTAACTCTTCCCATCCATGAGCAGGGCAGGTTTCTCCATTTATCTAAGTCTCTCTTAGTTTCTTGTAGTAAGGGCTTGTAGTTCTCTTTGTAAAGGTCTGTTATTTCTCTGGTTAGATTAATTCCTAAGTACTTTATCTTCTTGGGGGCTATAGTAAATGGTACTGATTTGATGAATTCTTCATTAGCAGTCTCACTGTAGGTATAAAGGAATCCTACTGATGTGCTTATGTTTATCTTGTATCCTGAGACTTTGCTGAACTCTTCTATCAGTTTGAGTAGTTTACTTATAGATTCTTTGGGATTCTCTGCATATACAATCATATCATCAGCAAACAGGGAGATTTTGACTTCTTCTTTGCTGATGCAGATGCCCTTTATTTCTTGGTCTTGTCTAATTGCTCTGGCTAGAACTTTTAGTACTATGTTGAATAGGAGAGGTGAGAGTGGGCATCCTTGTCTAGTTCCTGTTCTCAAGGGAAACTCCTTCAGTTTCTCTCCATTCAGGATGATGTAGGCAGTTGATTTTGTGTAAATGGCCCTTACTGCATTGAGGAATTTTCTGTCTATGCCTATTTTGCTAAGAGTTTTTAGCATGAATGAGTGTTGGACTTTATCAAATGCCTTTTCTGCATTAATGGACAAAATCAGGTGATTCTTGTCTTTTGTGATATTTATGTGGTTAATCACATTAATTGTTTTTCTGATGTTGAACCAGCCTTGCATCTCTGGTATGAATCCCACTTGGTCATGATGGATTATTTTTCTGATATGTTGTTGTATTCTATTGGCAAGACTTTTGCTGAAGATTTTTGCATCTAGATTCATGAGTGATATCAGTCTGTGGTTCTCCTTTTTGGTTGGGTCTTTCCCTGGCTTTGGTATCAGGGTTATTCTGGCTTCATAGAATGAGTTTTGGAGTACTCCATCCCTTTCTATACTGTGAAATAGTCTCAGTAGTATTGGAGATAATTCTTCTCTAAAAGCTTGGTAAAATTCTGCGGTGAAGCCATCTGGGCCAGGGCTTTTTTTTGGTTGGCAGTTTTTTGATGACTTTTTCAGTCTCATCCTTTGTGATGGGTTTATTAAGTTGTTCTGCTTCACATTGTGGTAATTTGGGTAATTTGTCCATTTCCTCCAGATTTTCAAATTTGTTAGAGTACAGTCTTTTATAGTATTCAGTTACAATATTTTTAATTTCTGTTAGATCTGTTGTGACCACTCTCCCCTCATTTCTCATTTGTTTCCTTTCCTGTTTTTCTTTAGTAAGTTTAGCCAGTGGTTTGTCAGTTTTGTCTTCTTTCATTAATTTCTAAACCATCTCAGATTGAAATATTTTTAAAATACAATAAAAGTAAATTACTAGAAAAAATGAAATGCTCTTTGGATGCCACAATAATTTGAAGCATCTACAGAAGTTTCCAGGAGTTTACTCCTCATTTCTAAACTCACCTGTCTGTGGTCAAGTGACAAACAGTTCATAAAGAACAGCTCATAGAAACATCTGGATCTGCAGACCACACTGAGTGATAAAGCCCTAAATCTGTACCCTTACTCAAGTCCAAGTCCACAGGTCTTTGTTAGACAGTATCTATGTTTATGCTCAATTGTTGTTACTGTTGTCAGAGGAATTCAAGTAGGTTCTGACTCGTGGTGATACTGTATACAGGAGAACAAAACACTGCCCAGCCCTGCACCAGCTCCACAATCACTGCTGTGTCTAAGCCATTGTCACAGCAACTGTGTAAATCCATCTCATTGGTCTTCTTTGCCACTGACCCTCTACTTTACCAAGTATGATGTCTTTTTCCAGGAATTGATCTCCAATGGCAGCATATCCAAAGTAAGTGAGATGAAGCCTCACCATCCTTGTTTAAGACGTCTTTCAGGTGCTGAGATGAGTGAGAATCAAGCTGTGCTGTAATAAAAGTGTAATATTATAAAAAATAATCCACAGATTCTTAATTATAAAGAGAAGATAAATCCTGGCTTGAGAGGTATTACATCCAAATTAGAGAAAATGCTGTTTAATAGATAACGAACCCTCCTATACTATTGTAGTGTTAGATTAGAAAGTTCCACACAAAACTCAGCCCCTAATAAACACTTTTCATTCCCTATCCTTGTTCTAACCTCTGAAGATTGGAATAAATGACTATAAAGCAAAAACTAGAATTCAGCCTTAAATATTCTCAGTGCCTCATATCTAATCTCTCACTAAATCCTATAACCCTCTCTTCAAAACCTGTTCCCAAATCCTTCACTTCTCTGTACCTGTACCTCCACCATTAACATCCAAACCAAGTGATCATCACCCTCTACGGAGACTGCTACCGCAGGAGTCTCACAGCTCACCGTCCTCTTTCTTCTCTTGATCTTATCTTGTCACAGTAGAGTTAATCTCTTAAAACATAGAGAACGTCAGATCCTTAAGAAACAAACCAATGGCTTTCCATAGCACTGGGGTTCATGTCCAACTTCCGACCGTGACATCCAGTAGCTTATATTCTTGAGCCCTTTCTGCCTTCCCTCATTATACTTTAGTGACACATGCTTTCTCTCTGCAACTCTGGCCACCAATCTTTTTCCCTAAGAGTTTAACTAAACTGGATCTTTAGCCAGGACCATGCTTTGTCAGGGCATTGCAGACCTGGCTCCATCTTGCCATTTCCATCTCAGCTTACCTGTAACCTCCTTGATGCAGTTATCCCTACCACCCAGAGTGCTCTCCTTCACATCACCCAGATGGATGGTCGTCATCAAGTATTAGCATAACACGTCATGTGTCTCGTTCACTGCTGCAATACCAGAGTACCAGAGCCTGGCACAACATAAGCACTTAACAAATACATACTGTCTATAACAAAACTTCCAGTCTTCCCTGGGAGTTTGTGTTTATTTGCTACTTGGCATCATTAGTTGCCACTTAGTTGGCTCTGACTCATGATGACCTTATGTATAACAATAAAATGTTGCCTGGTCCTGTGCCATCTTCATGGTCATTGCTGTGTTTGAGTCCGTGGCTGCAGCTATTATTTGCTGCTGAAAAAAACAACACCAATCAAACCCATTGCTGTCGATTCCAACTCACGGGGACCCCATGGGACACAGTAGAAATGCCCCATAGGACAGAGTAGAACTGCCCCTATAGGGTTTCCAAGAAGCACCTGGTGGAACTGAGCTGCCAGCCTTTTGGTTAGCTCCTGTAGCTCTTAACCACTACACCACCAGGGTTTCGATTTATGGCTTAGAAATTTAAAAAAAAACACTAGTTCACTTTAAAAAGAAAAAAAAAACAAAAGAAGAAGCTGGGGGTTTGCTTTCTGACTTACTTAAGATTTACTTGCTGAGAGAATTTTGATGGAAATAAGGAAAAATACTGTAGTACATTATGGTGCTAATGTGAGGGAGTTTTCATTGTTTACCCTTGTCTCTTTCATAGGGTTTTATTAATGAGCCAAGTATCTGGTATGTGATAATGTATTGCAATGACTTCTATTTAGTTGTGGGTCAAGATAAAACAGCACAGTGTAATTTAAAAGAAAATGATGTTTGTTTGGCAAATGGCTGAATCATTTAACATCTGCTTCACTTCTGACAGTTTAGTTGTGTAGACCCCAAGTGGAGCAGACCCAGCCTCCCTCCTACCCAGCGTGTGGCAGGAGGTGGATGAGCCACCTGTTCAGCAATCTCCTCTGACTTCTGAAAAAGAGAGAAAGAAAGAAACAAGAATCAATATGGTCCTTGCAACAGCCACATGTTGCAAAGACTCATAACCTCATCTGGCTACCTTTGAATGAGAGTACATCTGTTGACAACCACCTCTGATTTTCTGAAAAGCCGGATAGAATTTCACCACCTGGTTGCTTCTCAGTGCAAGAACATGAGCCAAAGCAAAGTACCAGTCCCAGAGAGGAGGCTTGCCCCTTCAGCAGATAACCTTCAAAAGGCGGGCAGCACCTCCCGCCCACCTGTGTTAACTGTCAGCTACCCACAAGACAGAGTGCAGTGGTGGGAATGGCCTATGTTATCACCAGGGTTCATTGCCGTGGTTCAGAGCTACCGCTCTTGTGGGCTGCAAGGGATGAGTTTCAAGGATTTCTTTGCCTTTGATGTCAACCCTTCACCACCACAGCTGAACATATGCCATCTGTGGAGAAGCAAATTGTCTAACAGGGGAGCAAGATGGTCTGAGAATTATACGTATCTACAGCTATTTGCCAGTAATGCTACATAATCAAGATGAGCCATTGGTCCTCACAAAGAACATTGATCTCAGCATCTAGAAAGTGTAAAGAAAATGTATTTTCTTTTCCTATCAGCTACAAAAAGTGAATACTTTATTTGAAGCAATGAGTTGAGGTAATATATTCTTCATTCACCACTGAGTTCTCTGGGGTATTGCACTGACTTCTTTTTTCAATATCAAAATTTGTCTCTCGGTAAGGGTGAAAAGTGTTTCCTCACTCCTTTTTCCTTCTCCCGCACCCCCCCTAAGATGAGGCTGAACACGTGGTAGACACTCAAATGCTGCTTAGTGTCTTCTTAAGACATTGTATTTTGATCAATTGTTGTTTATAAATGTATTAATGTTTAGATTTGGAAAAAATTAAGATATCAGTACACTCTGGACAAATGTATTTCATTTCTTGTTCTAAACTCACAAAATGGCATTGAAACAAGTTGTTCAATTGACATATGGCATTTTAGAATGTAATTCCATCACAATGAGAAATGATCATTTTGAGTACTGTCTTGCAAAACTCACTTTGATGGTTGCCATTGAAGCCATAACAAAGTAAAATACAATAGACTCATTCAGGTCACAAGTGCAGAAGCCACTGCATGTTGTAGTTGTTGTTGATTTCAACTCAGAGCAACTGTATTTGACAGAGTGCAACTGCCCCATAGGATTTCCTAGGCACTAAAATATATGTGTGTGTCAGATTGCCAGTTCTTTCTTCTGGAGAGCCAACGGGTAGGTTCAAAGGGCACTGGGTAACAGCCAAGCACTCAACAACTGTGTCACCAGGACTCCTTAGCCATTATATAAGTGAAGAAATTTATCAGAAAACAAATACTGTGACGAGCACTTCATTTAGCTCCTGGCGCATGATGGACCCCACATGTCCTTATTTGATTTTAAACACAGAAGTACTTCGAGTCCAACACCCCAAACCTTCATAACCAACTTGTGTATACTCCTCTCTTTCTTTTTGTTTTTGAAATGAAGACCTCTTCTCCAGAACTCTGCGCACCTGCACATGAGTAACCAGGTGTTCGGCTGTTTAGGCACAAACAACAAGCAACATGCGTCTCTCTATGTGGCGCATATACCCTGTGAATTGTGAGAAGCAGAAGCCGATGCTTTTAGGCAAAGCCCACAGGCCAGAGCAATCAAAAAGAGTCAAGAGTGGAATAAAGACAAACGCTGTACTTTTTTTTTTTCCTCTGAGAAAGGCTGCTGTGTTGTTGTTAGGTGCCATCAAATGGATTCTGACTGACAGTGACCCAACCTGCATCAGATAGAGATACTGCCGGGTCCCGCACCATTCTCCTAGTGGTTGCTAAGTTTGAGCCCACCGCTGTAGTCACTGTGTCAGTCCAACTTGTTGAAGGTCTTCCTCTTTTTCACTAACCCTTTACTTTACCAAGCATCCTGATAACATGTCCATCATGTGTGAGGCAAAGTCTAATAATCATCCATTCTATAGAACATTCTGGTTGTACTTCTTCCAGATTTTCAGTTTGCTCTTTCCTCTGGCCATCTGCAGTAGATTCAGTATTCTTTGTCAATACCATAATCAAACATATTAGTCCCTCTACAGTGTTCCTTTTTCGTTGTCCAGCTTTCACATACAGGTAAAACTGAGAAAACCAAATCCACTGTCAAGTCAATTCTGACTCACAAAGACCCTACTGGACAGAGTAGAATCGCCCCATAGGGATTCCAAGGAACACCCGATGGATTAAAGTGCCAATTTTCTGGTCAGCAGCCATAGTACTTAACCACTCTGCCATCAGAGTTCCCCTCACATAGATATGAAGTGATTGAAAATACCACAGGTTGTGTCAAGGGCAACTTAGTCCTCAAGGTAACATACTTGCTTTCCAGCACTTGAAAGAGGTCTTTTGTAGCAGATTTGCCCAGTGTAATACATCATTTGATTTCTTAACTGCTGCTTGCACGGCCATTGGTCATGGATCCAGGTAAAATAAAATCCTTGACAACGTCAATCTCTTTTTTTTCCGTTTACCATGAAGTTGCTTATTCAAGAAGTAATGAGGATTTTTGTTTTCTTTGTGTTGAGAGGTAATCCACACTGAAGGCTGTGGTCTTTGATCTTCATCAGCAGGTGCTTCAAGTCCTCTTCGCTTTCAACAAGCAAGGTCCTATCATCCACACACCACAACTTGCTAATGAGTCATCCTCCAATCTTGATGTTGCTTTTCTTCTCATGCTCTGAGTTGTTGCATTATTTGTCAACATACAGACTGAGTAAGTATGGGGAGAAGATAAAACTCTTATGCACACCTTTCCTGATTTCAAACAGTAGCCTGAAAACAAAGTATTGTATTGAAATATGCAAAGACATGAAATTAGAAAACCCAAAGGGAACAATACCCTTGACATTTCTTGTGCTCGAAGAACTGAAGATTCAAGCCTAGAGTTGTAACATTAAAAGATTATACATGTAAAATATAAAAAGGCACAGGAAGCATCTAAAGAAGATGGAAAGATTACACAGACTCATTGCACCAAATGACAATTTGTCCATGTTAACCATTTCAGGAGGTCACATATGAGAAAATCTAGAAACTTCTGTTTCAGCAACAACAAGAGGCAACACAGACTAATCTGTGGAATTTACTGAGGTTTGAAAGTAAGTTGAATTGACTGACAAAATATATATGTGCATAGTGTGCTGTCACCGGGCAGAGAGAGCAGTGGAAGCTGCATATAGGTGGGCATGCAGATTTATACGGGAGTGTACATTTTCACTCAGTCATAATAAAATATATATATATGTGCAATATGTGTAAGTACAAATGTCATGTATAATATATAAATACTACACAGACACACACAATGAGTCATCGGAAGTCATTAGAGTTAACACATCAACAAGAGACTAACACTACAGCCAAAATATTGAGCAATATAAAATATTCTTCAAAGCCTCTTCAGAGCCACTTTGCCTTCATTTTCCAGTGTTAAGTCTTCTGCAAGTCCATGACTTTGACCTTCTTAAACCCAAATGACTTAGCAAGCCATTTTGCAAAGATATCTGAGACCATAGTTTAACAAAGAAAAAAGGCCCCAACCTGTATATGATTAAAATGCTTTCCAGGTCTTCTGATCCTTTCAGGGGAATAAGGTGAGGAAAATGAAAATAATCGTGTTGTTCTTTGTTTTTTTGTTTTTTGTTTTTTGTTTTTTTCTGCCTGGTTGTTAAGCACACTAATTACTTCAAGCACCACTACTTCCACTTGTGCATAAAGCCATCCTTTGAAATGCTTTTCACTCTAAACGAAAATTGATGCTATTTTTTTTTCTGAAAATACAGCTAGTATTAACACAATTTAGAGTTACTCGACTTAGTTTTTTAATCTTGAACGAGAAGTCAGTATTCTAAGAGCACACAACGGAGATAATAATCCAGCACCACCTGAAGTGGAACCAATTAAAAAAAGTCTTTAAAAAAGACTGCGTCTTTGTAAGCATAAAACCAATCAGAATTAATACCACATCCCACAACTTTTATTACTGGCTTGCTATTATTTTGGTACTAAAATATATCCCGGCATCCCTTCATACAAAATTTACTTAAAAGAAATCTAAATTGTTGAATCTTTCCCCTCTGTCACTTTTGCACTGAGTAGACTTACTGTTTCTGATTTCCACCTCAATAAATCAACGTTCTGGTGCAGCTTATGCAGGCATCTTTTTTTTTGCCATAAATTCAGTAAGGTAATAAATCATGACATTATTTGTTTTTGTAACAAAATACAAAAAAGAAGCCAGGCACTGTATACAGGTTATTTGAGTGCCTGTATTTTCAGATGATCCATTACTGCGGCACTCAGCTTGGATTCTGAAGTACATGAAGCCAGTGATGAAAAGCATTATAATAGGGCTTAATGAAGGAGCATGAATGAATAAGAGTCACCCCCTGCCCTCAGGTGAGAATATGTACACCAGTAGTTATAATAAAAGGCAGAACGTTGAGTACCAGGAGTACTACAAAATATCGAGATTCTGAGGCAGAAAAGATTAAACCTGTTCGGGAGAATCAGAGAGAATTCATGAAGGAGGTGACCTCTGGGATACATCTTAAAGGACCAGTAGAAATTCACTGAGCAGAATGAGGGTAACCATCCAAAAAGAAAGACCAAAAAGAACAAAAGTGTGAAGATAGAAGGACGATGGGAACCACACGCAGTCAGTTTTGTCCGTATGGTACATGAGTGATAAATTGAGTTTTTGTTTTTTTTTTAAATAATTCAGTAGACAATGAATACCCACTGCTCACCGCTGCTGAGTTGATTCTGACTCATGGTGACGCTATAGACAAAGCAGAACTGCCCTAGAGAGTTTCCAAGGAGCGCCTGGGGGATTTCAACTGCCCACCTTCTCGTTAGCAGCTGTAGCATTTAACCACTATGCCACCAGGTTTTCCAGACAATGAATAATTAGCAGTAATTCAGTAGACAATGAGTAGCTAGGAGTAGTTTTGAAACAAGATAGCAACACGAAGATTAGTACAAAAGCAGTATATAAAACCAGGTAAAACCGAGAGGAAGGAGGGAGTTAGAGACTAGCTAGAGAAGAAGACTTCTAGGGGAATGAGAAGCAAACACGAAGGCCTGAACAATGGCAAGGAAAATACAAGGGGATAACTGGAACCAAAAGGTAGCAGAGAAGCAAAAACAGGAGTCTGGTAACCAACGTGGTGCCATAAACAGAAGCAGAAACATCAGGAAGAGAAAGGGAGCCACGTTAAAGGAAGGAGTTCAGTGTTTGGGGGGTTTTGTTTTGTTTTGTTTTGTTTTCCTGCCCATTCAACTTCCTATAGGTACACAACTTATTGGCAGTGATTAGAGTAATTTGCTGTGCAACTCCACCCTGAATCGACACGATGTTTCCACCACCATTAACAGCCCTGCTCTCGTATTCCTGGTAACCAGTAACAAGCTTTGCTTTCTATACATTTGTTTTTCTTGTCTTTTTATATAAGGAGGTCATACAACATTTGTCTTTCTGTGACTGACTTATTTCACTTAGCATAACGTCTTCCATTTCCACCCATACTGTAGCATGTATCAGACTTCATTTCTTCTACTGGCTAGGAAGTGTTCTGTTGTATGTATGTACCACACTTTGTTTATCCAGTCACCTGTTGATGGGCATTTAGGTTGTTTCCATCTTTTGGCTATTGTGAATAGCGCTGCAAGTAATGAACATTGGTATGCAAGTGAGTCTCTGCTTTCTAGTCTTTTGCATCTAGACCTAGGAGTAGAATTACTAGATCCTATGAGACCGGTCTGTCAATTAACTTCGGGAACTCATTCTAGAAAAAATGCTACATACCATTGCTGAATATCATTGTAATTGCCTTCAAAGTACTCTCCTTGGGAAGCTGTGCACTGATGCCTGTACTTGGTCCACCCTTTAAAGCCATTTTGGAACTCTTTTTCTGGAATGGCCATCAGAGCTGTCATCTTACTACACTCAATATCCTGACTGTCATCTGAATGTTTTCCTTTCAATATTTCCTTTATCTTCAGGTAAAGAAAAATGTCAGTGGGAGCCAGATCAGGTGAGTAGGGAGGGTGTTCCAACACAGTTATTTATTTGCTGGCTAAAAGCTCCCTCACAGACAACTATATAATTAAGTTTACAAACGTGCCACCATGTGCAATGGCCATTCCAGAAAGAGTTTTCAAATTGCTTTGAAGGGTGGACTAGGCACTGGCATCAGTGCATGGCTTCCTAAGGGGAGTACTTCGAAGGTGACTGTAGTGGTACTCAGCAATGAGTTACGCAGCACTTAGAACAATGACGTTTCTGAACTTAATTGTCAGACCTCCTAGCTCTATTTTTAGTTTTTGAGAAACTGTCACAATGTTTCCCACAGTGGCAATGCCATTTTACACTCCCACAAGTAAAGATTAAGGGTCCAAATTTCCTCAGATCCTTGCCAACATCTGCGGTTTTCTGTTTTTTTAACCTTAGCCATCTTTCAAAAAAAAAAAGTTGCGATTTAGTCAATTCCAACTTACGGGAATCCTAGAGGACAGAGTAGAATTGCCCCATAGAGTTCCCAAGGAGCACCTAGGGATTTGAACTTGAACAGCAAATCTTTTTGTTGTTGTTCATTTTTCTTTTTTTTCCCCATAGTCACAACTTTAATATCAAATCGAAGAGGTCATCGCAATACACGCAATGTTACTTCTAATGAGGCAATTCATCAGGATGGTCGTTGTAGTGCTGCCTGAAGAAAGAAAAAATAGAAAGCAATCTCAGTGATTCTCAGAAAGGGGTGGCTAAGTGACAGTTAAAAGAATAAGTCTCCAAAACACTTTTTTAATTAAAAAAAAAAAGTTTCCAAAAGATAGTGTTGAATGATGTTTACGTAAATGAAGCACATAAAAGAATGTATTTTCTACAGACACAAATTTGTAAATATAAAGGAACAATTCTGGAAAAATGCAAACCAATGTGCAACAGATAGCACCTCAGAGGAAGGAGCAGAGATTGAAGGAGAGTACATTTTAAAATGTTGTTGAATTTATAAAGTTAGTATTTTAACTTTTTTATTATGATTAAGTGCAAGTTTACAATCCAAATCAATTTTCTATACCTGCCTCTCTGCAACTTTAACTGGTCTCCTCACCCTGTGACAACACACTCCTCCTTTCCACTCTTCACTTTCAGTATCCACTCAACTGACCCCTGTCCTCTCCTCTCCACCCTCTACTCTCCCCTCTGAAAGAAACTAGTAGGACAGCCTCATATATATATAACCATAAAGTTGTTATGCTGTAAGTAGCAAACAAATGTAAGCCTTGAACATTATGCTCTTTCAAGAACCGCTTACATGGGATCAGACTGACGACAGCAACCTGAAGGGTTAGATAGGAACCTTAGAGGGCACTAAGTACGTACTACTGGGAGACAAATAACTCAGAAAAGCGGGGTAAGAATGGCTACACAACTCAAAAGAAAAAACAAGGACAATGGTTTGATTTTTAATTGTTTTAGATTTTATATTTAGGTCTTTGATCCATTTTAAGTTAGTTTGCATGCATGTTGTGAGATATAGTCTAATTTTTTTTGCACACTATATGCAACACCTCGTGTCCCCAATGTTGGCTTCCTTACTGGTTTCAGGTCTAGGCCAGCAGCAAGTCTGTGGACCGTGTTCCCAAAGGACCCTCCAGGCTGTCAGACCACCAATTCTGTTAATAGAGTTCTTGATCTGCACACGTCTTTTTCTCGTGCCACATCAAGGTCTCTACACTGGGTTCTCTGCCAGGGCTCTCTTTGGTGGTGGCTGAGTACCAACTGAATCTTCTGGTCTCATGCTGATGTGTCCTCTCCAAATCACATGGGGCTTTCTGTCTGGTGGGCTCATTTTGTCTCGTGTCTTTGATGTTCTTGGTCATCATCTGTTCTAGGTGGGTTGGGACCAACTAATGTTTCTCAGATGGCAGCTTGCTGGCTTTTATGACCCCAGATGCCACTCACCAGCATGTTCTCCAGACCATTGTCCTTACTGTTCTGTCTGTTGAAATATTGGGTTGAGTTTAGGAAAACTTTTAACTTATGCTGTAGTCCAGATATGCTGACCTGTCTTCTACTGTGTACTGTCCCTCCCTTCTCCTAACTGAATTCTTATCAACTACCTAATCTATGAATAACCCTCTCCCTCTTTCTTGCCCTTGTAGCAATCAAAGAGTATTTTCCTCTGTGCTTCTTTTTTTAGTCTTTATATTAGTGGTCTCATACAATAGTTGTCCTTTTGCAGCTGTCTGATTTCACTCAGCATGTCTTCCAGATGATTCCAGGTCATAAGATGCTTCATAAACTCATCACTACTCTTATCATTGAAAAGTAGTCCACTGTGTAAATATACCATAGTTTGTTTATCCATTCTTCTATTGATAGGAACCTAGGTTGAGTTTGATAAATGGTTTATTGATTTTGTTGATCTGGAAAAGTTCTGCTTTTGTATGGGGACACAGTTTTATCTCATTCACGGGAAAAGAAAAAAAATTCTTGATGAAGGAATTAAAGAAATCCAATGTCAAGGCTACATATTTTTTTCTCCTTCTTGACTCACTGCACACAAGATGAATTGTGAAGTACAAAGAGTGCTCAGTGTGCCACTGCACTGGACAAGTTAGGACTGGTGTTGCCCTGAGATAATCTTGAAACATTAAACCAAAAATACCCCTTGAAGTCTTAAAACCAAACAACAGTTCAGCTTAAGTAGCAAAAAAATGTAAGCCTTGAGCATTATGCTCTTTCAAGAACTACATACATGGGATCAGATTGATGATAGCAACTTCAAGGATTAGATAGGAACCTTAGAGGGCACTAAGTACATACTAATGGGGAAGAATGGCTGCACAACTCAAACAACGAATTGGTGCATGATTTGCTGTGTATTTTCTCAACAACTACAACAAAAATAAACTTTTTTAAAGATTTATTTTGGAGATTAGATGCTGATCTGATTTGCTGTAGCAAAAAAAAATGTGTCCCCAGTCTTTAGGAAGTCTTTTTACTCTTTTGGTAACTCTTTGGATGAACATAAGTGTTTGATTTTCAGGAGTTCTCAGATGTCTATTTCTTCTTCTGTTGTTTTTTGCACTGTTAGTAATGTTTTGTATTCTGTTTCTGCCATGTATTAGGGCTTCCAGAATTGTCCTTGTTTTTTCTTCCATGATTTTTATTGTTTTAGATTTTATATTTAGTCTTTGATCCATTTTAAGTCAGTTTTTGTGCATGGTATGAGATATAGTCTTGTTTAATTTTTTTTTGCAGACTGATACCCAGTTATGCCAACACCATTTGTTAAAGAGACTGTCTTTTCCACAGTTTATGGACCTGAGGCTTTGTCAGATATCACCTGCTCATAGTGGGTGATTTTATGTTGGATATTTACTTCCGTTCCCCTGGTCTGTGCATCTGTTGTTGTATCAGCACTAAGCTTTCTTGACTACAGTGATCGTTTTAATAGGTTTTTAAATCAGGTAGTATGAGGTCTCTTACTTTGTTCTTCTTTTCTTATCTGAGGCTTCTTTCCTTTCCATATGAAGTTCGCAATTTATTTCTCCATCTTATTTTAAAAGCGCCATTACAATTTGGATAGAGATTGTATTGTATCCATAGATCACTTTTTCACAATGTTGAGCCTTACTATCTGTAAGCAAGTTAGGTTTCTCCACTTACGTAGGTCTCTTTTGGTTTCCAACAGTAGTATCCTGTAAAGTTCTTTATATAGATCTTTTATGGTCTCTGATTAGAGTTACTCTTAAGTAATTCATCTTCTTGGGGATTATTGTAAATGGCATTAATTCAGTGATGTTTCTCTTTGATACTTTCTTTGTTGATGCAGAAGAATCCAGCGGATTTTTGTGTTTATCTTCTATCCTGATGTTTTGCTGAACTCTTCTATTTGTTCCAGCAATTATTTCATAGCTTTTTAAGGGTTTTCTGTGTATAAGACCATGTCATCTACAAATAGAGATCATTTAATTCTTCCTTATCTTTACTTCTTTTTCTAGCCTGACTGCCTTGAGTAGAACCTCCAGCGCAATGTTCATTAAAAATGGTAATGTACTCTCTCCATTCAGAATGATGCTGGCTGTTGTCTTTGTTTAAATGCCCTCTATTATGTTGATAAATTTCCCTTCTATTTCTGTTTTGCTCAGAATTTTTAACATGAATGGGTGTTGTATTTTGTTAAATGGTTTTTCTGCATCAACTGATGAAATCAAGTGATCCTTTTGTATTATTTATGTGGCTGATTACATTGCTTTTCTTTTTTTTTTATTACGACTGAGTGAAAATGTACATTCCCATATAAATTTACATGCCCACCTATATGCAGCTCCCACTGCTCTCCCTGCCCAGTGACAGCACACTATTCCTCTCTGCTCCATATATGTCTCATCCTCCCAACAGTCTTCTTTCCCCTCCTCCCCACCCACTCTCTTTCCTCCTGCCAGAGATCAGCAGCATGATATCCTATAGATGCATAGAACCACAAAGTGCATCCAATATATGCTGACTCTGCATCGCCAAGTCCAATTCACAGGTGTCTGAAGAGTAAACCTTCATTATGATTTATGGGCAAGGGCAGCATCAGGGCCAGGGGCCATGCTCGCAGGCAGTTCTATTTTTCTGATAGCATCTATCAGGTGGCGTGTGGTTTCAATGCTTCCCGTGTTTAGAAACCCAGGCCTGGGTGCCAGGTGTGCTCAGTACTATTGGGAAATCACTTCTCAGGCCCTGTCGGGGTTGCAAAATGGTCCAGCCTCTTTGGAAAGCAATCTGGCCCTTCCTTAAAAAAAAATGGATATAGATATACCATTTGACCCAGTAATTCCACTACTTGGAATATATCCTACAGAATCAAGGCCTTTCACACCAACGGACACATGCACAAGAATGTTTATCACAGACAGTCCACAATAGCAAAAAGATGGAATCAACCCAGATGCCCAACAACAGAGGAATGGATAGGTAAACTATAGTATATATACTCAATGGAGCACTACGCAATGATAAAGAATAATGATGATTCCAGGAAACACCTCATGACCTGGTTTCAACTGGAAGATATTATGTTGAATGAAAGTCGTCAGCGACAAAAGGACAAATATTGTATGAGACCCCTACAATAAGATCTCAAAAACAGACTTATGTATAGATGAAAAGACTCTTTGACAGCTGCAAAGGAGGGGAGGGAGGAAGGGCAAGGGGGGAAGGGTTTAGATTAGATAGTTGATTGTTTTCCTGATGTTGAACCACCCTGCTTCCCTGGTATGAATGTCACCTATTGTTGTTGTTGTTAGGTGCCATTGAGAGAGTTCCAACTCATAGCGACCCTATGTACAACAGAACAAAATACTGCCCAGTCCTGCACCATGCCCACAATTGTTTTTATGTTTAAGTCCATCATTGTAGCCACTGTGTCAATCTACCTCATCTAGGATTTTCCTCTTTCACTGACCCTCCACTCTACCAAGCATGATATCCTTCTCCAAGGATTGATCCCTTCTGAATCAATGTCACGTGGTCATGGTGAAATTTCCCCACCCCACCCCACCCCCCGCAATGTGTTGTTAAATTCTTTTGGCTAGAATTTCATTGAAAATTCTATCTAAGTTCATGAGAGATATTGGCCTGTAATCTTCCATTTTTTATGATGTCTTTGCTTGGTTTAGAAACCCTGGTGATGCATGTAGTGGTTAAGTGCTACAGCTGCTAAACATAAGACTGGCGGCTCAAATCAACTAATCACTCCTTGGAAACTCTATGGGACAGTTCTACACTGTCCTACAGGGTTGCTATGAGTTGGAATCAACTAGACAGCGGTGGGTTTGGTTTTATTGGTTACCTGGTTTTGATGACAGGGTTATGCTGGTCTCATAGAATGAGTTAAAGAATATTCCAGTCTTTTCTATGTTCTGAAATACTTTTAGTAATAGTAGAGTTAACTCTTCCTGAAAGTTCTGGTAGATTTTTCCAGTAAAGTTTTCATGGCCAGGGCTTTTTGATTGGTAGTTTTTTAATTATCTTTTCAATCTCTTCTTTTTTTATGGGTTTGATTAATTGTTCTAGCTTTGGGATAGTTTAGGTAGACAGTGTTTCTGGATATTTGTCCATTTCCTCTAGGCTTTTGCGTTTGTTAGAGTAGTTTTTTACAGTATACTGTAACAATTTGTTTCAATATTGGTTGGGTCTGTTGTGGTATCATCCATCTCATTTCTTATTTGGGTTATTTGCTTTCTCTCCTGTTTTTGCTTTGTCAGTTTGGCCAATGGTTTACAGACTTTATTGATCTTTTCTAAGAACCAGCTTTTGGCCTTGTTAACTCTTTAAATCATTTTTCTATTCCCTAATTCACTTAGTTCTACCATAAGTTTTATCATTTGCTTTCTTTAATGCCCAAGGGCTTGTCTTGTTGCTCTTTTTCTACTCGTTCAAGTTATAGTGTTAATGCTTTGAGCCCCTTCTTCTTTTTGAGTGTTCATTTATTGAAGTAAACTGACCTTTGCACACTGCTTTTGCTGTCTCCCAAAGGTTCTGACAGGATGTCTTAGTCTCATTTGATTCTGTGAATTTATTTATTCCATCCTTGGTTTCTTCTATAACCCAGCAGTTTTTGAGCAAGGCATTCTTCAGTGTCCATGTGTTTGATTTTTTTCCTTGGTGTTTTCTGTTACTCAGTTCTACTTTTATGGGTTTATGGCCTGAAAAGATGCTCTGCAATATTTCAGTGCTTTGAACTTTGTTAAGTCTTGCTTTATGGTCTAACATGTGGTCTGTTCTGGAGAATGGTTCATGTACATTAGAAAAGAAAATATTCTTGGCTTCTGTTGGGTAGAGTGTTCCATATACATCTATGAGGACAAGTTGGTGGATTATGGCATTTAGACCTTCTATGCCTTTATTGAGCTTCTTTCTGGATATTCTTTCACCAAAAGTGGTGTGGGGTAATCTCTGTTATTGTGGAGGTGTGTTTCTCTTTCCAGTGCTGTTAGACTTTATGTATCTAAGAGCCCTATCATTAGGTGCATAAATATTTAATATGATTATGTCTCCCTAGTGTATTGATCCTTTAATAATTACATAGTTTCATTCCTTTTCCACTGTAATGGGTTTTACTTTAAAATCTATTTTGTCAGAAATTAATACTCTTGCTCTTCTTTGAATGTTGTTTGCTTGATAAGTATTTTCTCTGTATTTTCACTTCTGGTTTGTTTGCATCTTTAAGTCTAAAGAGTATTTCTCATAGGCAGTACATAGACAGATATTGTTCTTATCCATTCTGCCACTTTGTCTAATGGTATGTTTAAGCCATTTACATTCAGTGTAACTACTTAGTGCTACCCTTCTGATGCCTTTTGTGTGTGCATGTTGTTGATAATTTCTTTGTTCTACTTACTTTTCTGTGCAGTCTCTTCATGTGTTTTCCTTCGATCTTTTCCACTGCTATTGGTTTTGTATGTACTGAAACCTTTTTTTATTTTAATTTTTGATGTGTAGGATTGTTTCTTTAATGCTTACTTTAATATTTACCCACTTTTTCTATATTTAAACCTGTCTTTCTTTGTATTGTTGTAACTTTCTCTGTATATTAAAGATCTATGACTACATTTTTTTAGCCCCTCTTTTTGTTACAGTGCTTTCATCTTTAACATATTCATATCTCTGTTTTCCTATTTTTAGTGTTATAACTTGGACTTATTTTTGTGATTTCCATATCTGGGCTGATACCTGGTTCTGTCATCCTGCATTCTAGCCTTTGGCTATTATCTACTGTTACTGATTTTGTAACCAAGGACTCCCTTTAGTACTTCTTGTAATTTTGGTTAATTTCTGAAAATTCTCTAAACTTCTGTTTACCTGGAAATGTCCTGACTTCACCATCATATTTGGAGACAGTTTTGCTGGATATCTAACTCTTGACTGGCACTTTTTTCCTTCAGGGCTTTGTATATCTTATTCCACTGCCTTATTGCCTGCATGGATTCTGCTGAGCAGTCCAAGCTTACTCTTATTGATTCTCCATTGCAGATTATTTTTCATTTATTCTTAGGCACCTTTAAAATTCTCTCCTTATCTTTAGTTTTGGCATATTTGATTACATGTCTCAGTGTTTTTGTTTGGGGATCTGCTTTGATAGATATCTACTCATCTTTAATGATACCAGGGAAGTTTTCTGTCAACAAGTCTTCAAGAGTTCTCTTTGTTATTTTGTAGTACCCCACCCCGCCATGTTCAGGTATGCCGATCCCTCATAGTTACAGAGTCTCACATAATTCTTAGTGTTTCTTGATTTTTTTAATTCTTTTATCTGATTTTTCCTCAAATATGTTGGTGTCAAGTGTTTTATCTTCAGCCTCACTAATTCTGGTTTCCCTTGACTCAGATTCTGCTCCTTTGGCTTTAGACTGCCCCCCCACCCCCAATGCCTACAAAAAAAACACAAAACCACTGCTATCAATTCTGACTCACAGCAACCCCTGAAGGGGTGGGGAAAGGGTGGGGAAAAAGGAGAGACGTTTATCCCAAAGGAAATCTTTAGATCATCACATGGTAGATTAGAGTCAATTTCCTTAGCTTTTGATGATGAATGCTGTTTGTCATTGATTCTAGAGGCACGAGGCTTTCTGCCACTCAATCTCTCCTGCTGAGGAATACACTTTCCAAAAGCCACATCTCTGCTCTCCAAACTCCACTCACCTGCAGGGCACTGATTCCCATCAGGTCAGATCAGCCAGTCCTATGTATTTCTGCACCTACTCTCCCTTCTCTGTCACTCAGTCTGATTTCTCAATTTTCCTTTTAATGTTCAGGGCTCCTAGAATGTCACATATAATCAGTTCATTCGTTCTGGAGTGATCTTTGTTGTTGGAGGGATCACAGGAAGCACCTGACTACTCTGCTGTTTTAGCCCCACCTCCTAAAAAGATTTATAAAAAATAAAACACCAGAACGCTACACTGAGTTAATAATTGTTAATCCTGTGAATGATTATGTAACAAAAGTTGTCTTTCAAAGTCAGCATGTTATATAGTAGACGGCATGCTAAAATCTTGCCTAAACCTCAAATCATAACCTGTCAGCTTTGTCACAATGTGGTGGTTTGCATCTTGCTATCATGCTGGATGCTATGTCACCAATATTTCAAATACAAACTGGGTCACCCATAGCAGACAGGTTTCAGCAGAGTTTGGTTGGTAATCTACTTCCAAAATTCCAATGAAAACCCTATGAATCAGAAAAGAATACTGTCCATTATAGCGCTAGAAGATAAGTCCCCTAGGTCACAAGGCACTCAAAACGCACAGTGGCCACCACAATGGACATAAGCATACTAATAATCAGGAAGATGACAAAAGCAATTAACAGCAACCGTCTCACAATTGCTCTCTCCTGCCCACAATGCATCAGCCAACAATCCTTGTCAGTTCTGCTGCCAAAACTCTAATAAATCTCATGTCTTCCTCTCCTATCCACACTGCTTTTTTTCTTTTATCCCATGACTTTGAATTATGATGTTGGCAACAAATATTGACTATACCACGGACTGCCAAAAGAATGAACAAATCTGTCTTGAAAAAAATACAGCCAGAAGGCCCCTTACAAGCAGGGATGAAAAGACTTCATCTCATACAAGTTGGACATGACATCACAAGGGGTCAGTCCTTGGAGAAGGACATCATGCTTGGTAAAGCAGAGGGTCAGTGAAAGAGGAAGACCCTCAATGGGAGGGACTGATACAGCAGCTGCAACAACAGACTCAAGCAAAGCAATGACTGTGAGGATGGCACAGGACCCGGCAGCGTTTCATTCTGTCGTATGGAGCATCACTATGAGTCAGATTCCACTTGATAGCACCTAACAACAACACAACAACCTTTCCCAGAGGTGGGGGAGAAAAAGCAGTGTTTGTTGTGTTGTACATATGGTCACCATGAGTCAGAACTGATTCGCTGGCACCTAACAACAACATCTGCCATACCAACTATTCTAAAAAAAAAGAGTACCGTCAAATCGATTCCTACTCATAGCAATCCTATAGGTCAGAGCAGGAGTGTCCCACAGAGTTTTCAAAAGAGCGCCTGGCGGATCTGAACTGCTGACCTTTGGTTAGCAGCCACAGCACTTAAGCACCACACCACCAGGATTTCCTCAAATTGCTATCCTAGCAGCCTCCAAAATGTCATTTTGATTTACTGTTACCTCTGTGTCTTTAAACCTCCTCACTCCTCACTCTCATTCTTATTTTTCTGAAATGTATTTCTCATTTTACTTCTCTGCTTCAAAACCTTAACTAAGTTCCTATCCACCAGAGAAGACGGCCTAGCGCACATACGGCCTGCAGAATCTAGCCCCAGCCTACAATACCGGTTCCCTGTCCTTAAGCAACCGCAACGCATACACCAGCCACACAAAAATTGTTTTTCTTTCCAGGAAACCATACTTCATCACATACCTTTGTGGTTTTTTCCCATGCTCTTCCCTTCAGCTGGACTGTCTTTCTCCCATATCTGCCTTAAAAATGCCTACAGATGCTTTATGACCCAGTTCAAATGGCATCTCCTCTGAGAAGGTGCCCCCTATACTCCAGCTCTCCAAAGCATAATTTAATAACTTCAGCTGGTTTTACCCCAGAAGACTTGGTATAGGCCTCTCTTACAACATGGATTACCCCTGACTGCTATTCTAGCCAATACAAATAGGCAAGCCACCTGTGCACTTGACATTTTCTTATAGCCTCACTAAAAAGAAATTGGTTTAACATTTTCCTTAACATGATATAGCCAAAATATTATCATTTCTGCCTGTAATCCACATAAAAAATAACCAAGTTACAAAAAAAAACCCTCTTCCAAAGAGCTGTTTGACTTATAGTGACTCTATACAAGACAGTTCAGTTTTTTCATATTTTTTGAAATCCAACATGCACTTTACATTTACAGCATAATTTAACCTAGACACTAAGTTCTCATGAAAAATAACTGAGCTCTACTTGGATTTCATAAATTTTTTTGAGATTCATACTCAAGTTGTTTCCAATGTACTTCAAGTTTTCCAGCAGCTGAATCAATTTTTTCTTTAATTTTAAATTAAAATAAAATCAGATTTAAAGATCAGCTCCTGGGTCCCATTCACCACAGGTCAAGTGCTCAACAGCTACTTGTGGCTACAGCTGCAGGCAGCTAAGCTACACACAGCTGTTGGTTATCACACTGGACAGCCCAGCGGCCCTGTAATGGTTTGTCCTGCCCAACAGATTAGCCCACATCTAATTTACCTGTATCCTCTCTCACTGCCTAGCAGAAGGCTTCGTACATAAATGGTATTTTATGAAAGTTTATTGAATGAATAAAGAAAAATAGGAATGGAAATCACCTGACTCTGCCCCAACACAGAATTAAGGAGCATTCTTTTGTAAATAACATAAATGGCAATTTTTGTGCGTACCTACATATCAGCACACATATACAAGTGCAGTTCTGTACAAAATCAATTAAGACTAAGTATATGTGATTTGTACCTGACCCCTTCAGTGATAAAAATTACTTCATACATACTATTCCCCTTTTTTCTGTACCTATAGCCTTTTCTCCTTCTCTTAATGTATTTATGGGTGTTCTACACAGTTAGTTACTTCATAATATGCTTTAGATTCTCTGTCATGACTTCTCAAACTATATTTGAATTTTCCGGAGCTACAGAGCATTCCTTCTACTCTGTAACTATCATCACATCTGCCTTAATAGTAATAATAAGCCATTAAGTTAATAGATGACATATAATCAATTCTCAGACGGCTTCTTCTCGGTGAAGCCTTGCCTAATCAATTCTGAAAACCCAATTTCTCTCAGCACTCACATACGTACAAACCATTGTCTCCGGACAAAGAGACGGCGTAACCAGTGAGCTCCCCACTTAGGCACCTCCTCTCCACGTGCTACAGCACGGCTTACACGTGCACTTATTCTTCATCTACAAGATCAGATCTTGTCTCTAACGTCTAATGTCTCTAAAGGAGCATTGTCATCAAAATGGCCCTGCCAGCAGGGTGTTTCCTGTCCCACTTCCCACCTCCACATCACTAACCACGGGAAGGGGCAATCCAAGAGATCTCAGGGAGAGCAGAGACCTCATCAGTCCTCCTGGTCACTGTATCTCCTTACTGTCAAAACAGCTCCCGTAAATGAATGCACACATACAAAATTACACAAGAGGGATTAGAATTTTATTTTTAAGAGCAAAATGAAAACGAATATAAAGGTGCCTTAGTGCATCAGTCATGGGGCTCCTCTAAGTCAGTGCTGGCATTCCCCTTCTTTTGTCTGGACAGCTCTTTGAGGGAGTCCATTTCTGCAGAAGTGAACTTGGGGGTTAGCATCACACTGTCATAGTCAAATTCTTCATCAAGTGAGAAGGGCTGAACTTGGTCTCCAGGTAGCTGTACAAGGTAAGAGAGGAGGAAAACATACATACAATCAGTTCAGTGAAGGTAAAGGTGAAACATAAACTTCCTATTAATAATTAATTAAGCTTTTTTTAGACTCCAGCACTCTCTGTTGATTAAGCAGTTTTTAAGTAAAAGACTAAATTCAATTATTCAATTTGACCTAATTTAAGCCTTTTAATATGGCCCATTTGTACTGTGCTGAATCTGAATGAATATCATTAACTAATTTTGCCTCAGGCAAGAATCAGAAAGTCTCTCCTACCCACAGTCATCACATTTTTTCCTAGTGTCAGGGCTGGAGGCATATGGAAATGTAGAAGTTACATTAAAACATAAGAAAATAAACCTGAAGATTTTCATCAACTTTAAATACATTTTGACCACTTACTTGTATCCATGAAAAACAATTTTCAAAAGTACATAAACTTAACACTACCTGAAGTATTATGAAGGCCATAAAAGTAGGAAGCAAAACACACAGCATCACCTAAAGTTAAAAAGCCTAGGATATTTTTATTCCTATAAAGAGTTTTGATTTTTGTTTTTTCTATGTTAGTTTATCTACAAGTTAGAGCAGCTGCAACAGATGTAATAATGCTATATTTGTTTATTCATAAGTCGTGATTTTTCAAGACTTCCCAAAAGAAGGTAGGTAAAAAGCGTACTTTCTAACAAACAAAAAAGTGAAAGCCTTAAATCTCACCATTTCACCCCTTAAAAAGCCTCTCAGAAGCAAATGGTGTATGATACAGTGAATGTGTCTAGCACCTACGTGTAGTTCTAGAATATGTACGGTGATGTTAAAATAATTGAAAACTACGGTTTATGCAAGAATGAAAAAAAAAATGCCCTGAAGCTATAGTAAGCTTTAAACTTTCTTGCATGGAAGATGACCTCACTAAGAAGCTTTTGCAAAGTTCATGAAAAGGAAGCATACATCTCAGAAATAATGTGCTGGTAGTGAAAGTGAAAATAAAATCACAAAAAATAGATATTCTCTATCACTGAGGGTTTGTTATGTGTCAACTGGGCTAGGCTGTGAGTCTCTATGGTCTGGTGGACATGGATTGATTGTTCATGAACAATGTAATGTAACATAATTACATCCTATGATATGATCTGGTGTGATCAGCCAATCAGTTGAGGGGAAATTTCCTTGGGGGTGTGGCCTGCCTCCAGAATATAAACAGATGTTCTGGCAAAGTTCAAGCATTTGACCTCACACTCTTCTTACCTCCTAACCTCTGGTTCCTGGGATGCCACCTGACCTGCAGAGCTTAGATTCACCAGCAATTCTGTGAGCCAGGGGACGTCTCCAGTCTGCCGCCTGACCTGCCAGTTGGGGACTTACCAGGCCCACCATTGCATGAAGGATTTTCTTTAAGTAAATCTCTCTTAACACAAATAAACAAATAGCAGGTAGGTATGCAGAAACACACAGATGGTAGGTAAGTATATAGACATAAACACATGGTTGTTAGGTACACAAAGATAAATAAATGGTAGGGAGGTATACAAAGAGGTAGTCTGCAGGTAGATAAAGAGCTGATTAATAAGTCTATAGAGATAAATAGATGGTTCATAAGTATATAACCAGATTATAGATAGAGATAAACAGATGGTAGATAGTTACAGAGGGGCAAACACATGGTTGGTAGATACATAAATAGATGGTAGGCAAATACATAAACAGATGGTTGGTAGATATATAGAGATAAAGAGATGCTTGGTTGGTCAGTCGTTCCGTCTGTGGTCAATCAATTGGTCTATCAATCAATCCAGTTGATCAACAGAAAGATAAGTAGACAGACAGATCTAGTATCCATTTATATAATCGGTTTTGCTCCTATAGAGAACCCAGATTAAGACCTTATCTTTTCAGCAAGCTGTATCTGGTAGCTAAGTGTCCAGCACTATAACATCCAACATCCTCTCTTAGCAACACCACAAAGAAGGCAAATTTCAAAAACTCATTCATTTTCCCTGTATTAGAAAGTTCTCAAGCAGTTTCCTGACAAAGAAAATGAGGGGAGCACCACTGAGTTTCTACCGCATGCCAGGCACAGGGCTGAGAACCAGGAAAGCATTAGCACTGATCTTCAAACAGCCAGGCACACGGGCAGTAAGTAACAACCTCCGTTTTACAAACTCTGAAAGGTTAGGTAACTTGCCCCAGGCTACAAAATTTGTCAGACACAGAAGCAGCACCAAATTCAGGGCAATCTTCTTCAGATAAAGTTTCACCTTCTCAACAAAACTTCAGGAAAATTCAACTTTGGAATCGTCACCAGACCAAATCACCACTCATTTGGAGGAAAGACCTTTTTCTGGATAAACTCAGCAAGTCTCTCTGGGTACTCAAGGTTACATGTAATACCAGGCACTTAGGTTGAAAGGACTTTTGCTTTCCCTTTTATGCCAGTTACCAGAAAGACTGGAAGTTCAAATCCACCTGGGAGGAGGGGACGACTGGAAGAGAGCTCTATAGGGCTACTTCTAAGAAAGCAGCCACTGAAAACTCTATGGAGCACAGTCTGCCCTGACGCCATGGGGTTACCACGAGCCCGAATGAACTCCACGGCAACGGGTTTGGAACCCACATGTCTACCAGGCTTCACATGTGTCCACTGCACTAAGACTCTGAGCCCCATCCTGTCCCTAAAACCTACCTAGTGTCCTTACTAGCCCTGCTCACTAGACGGAGTAACTTTTGCTTCACCTGCCTCCCAGTCAGGCTGAGATGTGTTTTCCAACTAGACAAATCCCTCTGCTGTGCTAAAACTCCAACAAAAAGCATGCAGTGCTCCCACACTCCCTCTGCCCAACACAAATAACCTCACGTGCCTACTGCCGTCCCCTTCAGGCATTCATTCAACAAGCATTACAGTTTACTATGCATTAGGTACTATTACTATTAATAATATTATTAGATACTATTATCATTCTCATTGGGTACCTTCCAGTCAGTTCTAACTTACAGCAATCCTTTGTACAATAGAAAGAAACACTGCCCAGTCCTGTGCCATCCTGACAATTGTTCCTATGCTTCAGTCCATTGTTGCAGCCACTGTATCAATCCATCTCACTGAGGCTCTTGCTTTCTTTCACAGGCCCTCAACTTGACCAGTATTACATACTGGATACATGCTTCTCGGACAAGGGGAGTTCATGTGAGTAGGCCAGGGAAATAAGACAGAAAATTTCATACGTGTGTCTCTGCAGGTAGCTCAGGGTTGTTAGAGCATAAAGTGTGATAAAGTAGAAAGCGGCGAGAGATGAACAGGGTACCAGATCAACATGGGTGTTGTACGTCAGTTATCTCAGAGATGTTGCAAAGGCGCTGGAAGATTTTTCTGAAAGCAGGGTAGAGACTTGGTCCTCTATGCATTCCGTATAAATTATTTCATTCATTCAAATTTTTACTGAGCACTTACAGGCACCATCCTAGGTACTAAAGACATCACCAGTTGCTGAGGCTATCCTGACTCATAACAATCCCACGTGTGTCAGGGCAGACATGGAGTTTTCCGTGGCTGTTTTTTTGGAAGTACATTATCAGACCTTCCTCTTAAGGTGTCTCTGGATGGATTGGAACCTCCAATCTTTCGGTTAGCAGCCAGGTGCACTAACTGTATGTACAACTCAGGGACATACAGATTATATCTAGATTATATCTGGATAGGAAAATTTGGTGATTCAAGTCTCCTCCAGGCAGATGAGACTGGAGTTAGCAGAACAATTAGGAGTCTGATGAAGAAGTCCACACATGAAATAAAGACAATGGGCACTGGTAGCCAAAATTAGAAAATTGTTTAGAGGGTCAAGGCGGATGTATGCCGTGACTGATTGGAAATGGATAGGGAAGGACAGGGAGGATGCAGGAGCAGAAGCAGCAGAGAGAAGATCAACTTTTAACATGCTGAATTTACGGTATCTGAAGGACTCCAAGTGGAGCTAGCCAACAGGCAAATGAATACACAAGCGCAAGGCTCAGAAAAGTATCTAGCTAGAAATACACAGGTGGTAGCACAAGTTCCAAAAGGTAATAAACAATATAAAGGAGAAAACAAGTCAAGTATGTAGGGTATGAAGCACCATGGGCTAAGCATGGAACCCCAAGCAACACCAACTTCTAAGGCGGGAGGAGGAGAAAATCCAAGGGAAGTATGGAAAGAACAGTCAGAGAAATACACCAAGAACCAGAGGAAGAGTGAACTGAAAGCCAGTGTCAGGGGAGGAACCAACAATCAACAACATCAAACACAGCCAAGAGAGCCATTAAAATAAAGACCAAGAAGTGTCCACTGGACTCACAATTATAAAGTAACCAGTGTCCTTATTCAAAATGCAATTAGTCAGGTGACTGGAGCCAAGGACATACTGCTATCTACTGAACGGGGAATGACGGGGAACGAAGCAGAGTCAGCTGGTAGAACAGAGTCTAATGCTTTATGAAGTGTTGATGAGGAAAGAAGGAAAGATAGACGCCCAAGAGGGTTTCAGTGGGAAGGGAAGGGAAGGTTTCTTCTCATTCATTTCATTTTGTTAAGGATGGGAGACACCTAAACATGTTTACAGGTTGAGGGGATGAGCCAGCAGAGGGGAAATGAGAAAACAAACCCCAGCCAAGTTACTGGATTAGAATTCATTCCCCCTAAGTGGTGAGGCTAGCTCATTTGTCCACTCAATAAATACATGTTGCATGCCGACTATACGCCTGGCACTGTGCTTGCCATCAGTTCTGACACTCCTGCATTTTAATACGTAACTTTATGAAGACACACAGGAATGAATTTAAAGTCTTCCAAAATGAGGGGCACATGTGTCATTCAAAGTGAAACAAGTAAAGTGGAATTCAAAAGACATCGCTGAGACCTTCCCAAGAACGTGGGAAGAAAGATTGAAACTGCTTATGTTCCTAAGAAAGCAATGACAGAGATAAAGTATTTTTATCCTGTCCAACTGCAAAAGAGAAGTATTATAAATCAGATGTGACTAAAAACATTAATAAAGCCTATTCTCAATAAAAGTATATTCATGTTATGCATCCTTTTGCTACAGAAAAACACACTCAGGCTCAATCTCCATTTACGCATTTCATCTGTGGACAGTCACGGCAAGTTCGGGGAATGATGAATACAGAAGAATGAACAAGTCTCTCTTGGAAGAAACATACTCCCATAGACTTCACATTATCTATTCTGGACATGTTATCAGGAGGGACCAGTCGCCAGAGAAGGACATCATTCTTGGTAAAGCAGAAGGTCAGTGAAAGACAGGAAGACCCTCAGTAGGATGGCCTGACCAAGTAGCTACAACAGTGGGCTCCAACACAGCACCAACGTGAGGAAGGGGACCGAGCAGTGCTTCGTTCTGTTGTACACAGAGTCACTACGAGTCAGAACAGACTCAGCTGACAACAACGGCTGTTTGAGACTTCTGGATTATAAACTGAAATTCTGACTTATTTCAAAGTGGAGAGTTTGTGCAATGGAATATCAAATGCCTTGTTACTAAAGAAAAAAACTGTGAATTTAGTTATTGACTTCTTATTTTTGCCTAAGGAGCTGACAGAAATATGTGGATTTCAGGTGTCTAATTTCAAATCTAGTTGAAATCATTTTGTAGTCTCAGGGACAGAATTTGTACACTATTAGAAAACTGCTAGTTTCCTTAAAATTGCTGATGTGACTTATGTTACCAGAGACATTGTTAAAAGAAGAACCATTTTCATTCACAGTATCACATCAACAAATTAAGAAACCAGAGCTTAATGCTCAAACCAACAGTCGTAGCATTTGGCTGTAGGCTGTATTCCAAAGTAATACGGTAAGTAAACCTTTACAGGTGAAAACTGCTAGAGTCCACTACGAATTGGAAGAACAGGAGATCTTCCTAGTACAATACCACACAGATTTCTTTTATTCGTTCTTTTCTATGGTTTTAGAAAGAATAAAATGCAATTTTGTAATTTTCCTAATTGTGAACTTTTTGCTATGAAACTGTTCAAAAACCTCCAGAGTTCCTCAGAATGGAGTAACTAAGGCAAGAAGTTACTCAGAAATAAAAAAATGGAAAAAAATGTTTGACTCTAAAGGAAAAATACATATATAAAACCAAAGATCAAATTAGGAAAAATAAACAATTAGATTGGTCCAGTTTACATCAGAAAGTTGATGCATTCTCAATGGGTAATTAAGAGGAAGTCAGGACACTCGGGACACACTTTTGTCTTTTGAACTGAAGTCACAGAAAGCAATTGCCATCTTGAGCCCCTATATAGTCCGTTGGTTGTTCTTATAGGATATATTTGCAGGGAATTGATGATTATGTTCTTTTACTGGAATAGAATAAAATAAGATTAATACCATTAAACCTAAGAAGAATTCATTCAGTATTGTGATTCTAAATAGTTCTGAAAGTTTCTCTACCAAATAATGCTTAGAAATAAAAATCCCAACCAGTTTTGTAAACATCTCAAAAATAACATTAATTCATCTATGGCTCCTGAGTTTGCCAGCTTAAATGTCATTCATACCACTTTGATACTAATGATAAAAAAAAAAAAAAAGTTTTGCATTTTCTGTTAAGGAGTTTATATTCCTTTTCAAGGAAGTTAACTCATATTTTCTGACTAGATTTCCTAAAAGACTCCAGAAATTATTCTCCTTTTTTAACCAATCATCTAATGTCATTTTATACCAATCTTTGTAATGGTGCTATTGGACCATTATATGGACATATTGCATTGGCCAAATCTGCTGCAAAGACCTCTTTAAATCATTAAAAAGCAAAGATGTCACCTTGAAGACTAAGGTATGCCTCACCCAAGCCATGGCACTTTCAGTCACCTCCTATGTATGAGAAAGCTGCATAATGAACAAGGAAGACCCAAGAACTGATGTAGCTGAGTCACATTGTTGGCAAAGAACGTGGAATATACCAAACAAATCTGTCTTGGAAGAAGTACAGCCAGAGTACTCGTCAGAAGCAAGGATGCTGACACTTGACTTCACATGCTTTCAACATGTTGTCAGGAAGGACCAGTCCCTAGAGAAGGACATCATGTTTGGTAAAGCAGGTCAGAAAAAAAGAGGAAGACCCTCAACCAGACAGAATGAGGGTCTGCAACAATGGGCTCAAGCACAGTAATGATTGTGAGGATGGCCCAGGACTGGTGTTTCATTCTGCTGAACACAGGTAACTGTAAATTGCAACTGACTTGATGGTATCTAACAACAACAACATGATGGCCCTAGCTGTCATGACCACTCATTGATCTAGTAACTTAGAAAACCAAAAAAGCAAACCCACTGCTGTGGAGTTTATTTGACTCACAGGGACCCTACAGAATACAGAACTGCCCCAGAGAGTTTCCAAGGAGGAAATGGTGGATTCAAACTACCAACTGTTTGGTTAACAGCCAGATGCTTACCCACTGTGCCACCAGAAATCCATCATAACTCGGAATGCCAAAACTGAAAAGAGGAACAAGTCTTGAAAACAAGCAGGCTCCTCTAGAAGTAACTGCAATTTTAGCTTCTTACTGCTCAGAGACAGAAATTCATGATCCAAAAAAGCACAATAAAAAGTAGCTATTCTTACCAGCTTATCCATAAACAATGTAGGAGTTTACTACGAGTCTGCGTGAATTCCAGATGTACCTTTGTGATGTCATGGAACCTTTGTTCCATTGCCCCCAAAGGGCAATTTAAAGTTCAAACATCTGGATTATTTCTGACTGAATGCCCGCTTCCACGACAGAGTATCTGGAGGTAATAACACCAGCACGTGAACGATTCAACGACCCAGAAACACACTAGGGATTTTGTTAGAAAGCACTAACGTAGAGCCTTTAACAATTTCTAGTGCCCCATCTCCCTTTATGTCAGAGTAAGGATGGTGAATGAAGGTCCCTACCCAACACCTCCAGCAGCCTCTGTCGCAGCACATTCCCTCAGTCCACGCAGAAGAGGTGCAAGTGATGGCAAAAGAAGACTGTCAAGTACAGCATTTGAAGAGCAGAAGTGTCATAGGTATTCTGTCCTCTCTGCTTTTGAAGCACACACCTGAAAGACACCTGCCAGGCTCCCTTGCAGCTGGAGATGAACCTGTGACTAAGTGGTAAGAAGTC
The DNA here is from genome assembly GCA_028571685.1 of Heterohyrax brucei. Taxonomy (NCBI): domain Eukaryota; kingdom Metazoa; phylum Chordata; class Mammalia; order Hyracoidea; family Procaviidae; genus Heterohyrax; species Heterohyrax brucei. The sequence continues at coordinate 122,840,113 of CM053145.1, read as the reverse complement.
GCCAACGAAATGAATGGTCCTGAGTCCTCTGTCTTGGGGGTGCATGTTTCCCCATGCTGTCATCCTCCTTCCCTTCAAGTGTCATCGTGACTCGGTTTGGAACATCAGATGAGGACAACGCCACAGTGGAGGTCCAGGGAGAAAAAATTACGGTTCCTGAATGACTCCAAGACAGGGCTACCTGCTTTCTTCTGATGCTCTCCTCAGATTTATGCAAGAGAAGCAAACTTCTATTTCCTTTCTGCTGCTGATTCACTATCGCAATTCTCTACTGCAGAATAGCCTGGCCTTATCTTAGCTAATACAAATGGTTTATAGGACCTCAGAATCAATAATACAAAGAAAAACCCAGCTCAGATTCAAAGACGTAAGAAAACTGTTCTTTCTACGGCTTCGTCCCAAGGGAGCGCTGTCATGCTGCATCACACACCTTACAAAACAAAAATAGTTTCCACAATAAAAGCATAATTCCTTTACATGTCTGAAAAGAAAGGCATGAGCTAGAGAGGAGTGGCAGTAAGAGGGTCCAGTGAAGCAACTGGAAGCATGTATCCCAAATCCAGAAAAATACAAAGGCACAAAGACTAGTAGCATTTCTCTGATAGGACAAGTTATAAAACCAATGTGGTTTCAAGTCTAGTGGAGTCTCATGGGTAGTACCTCCTCCGTGGGTTTGCCAGCTCCGTCTCGGGGAGGCCTTGGCTGTACTGCAGGGGGAAGAAGCTGGAGCACTGAAGGAGTGTAAGAAGGAACGCGGGTGCTGATGTCTTCTTCCACTTCCCCTGGAAGCAGCAGCAAACCTGTCGGATACAAAAAATTTCACTGGATCCTTTCACCGAGCTCATAGTTTGCCTCGATCTAAAAGCCTGTAATAGTCAAAAGAAGGAAGCAAATGTGCCTAGGTGAAATACAGGTCCAGTACATGGTGGCTATCTGGGTAGAGAAAATAGTTAAACATTCAGCTACTCCTCGGAGGTTTCACAGCTCAAACCCACCCAGAGGTGCCTTGGAAGAAAGGCCTGGTGATCAGCTTCCAAAGTGTCATAGCTATGAAACTCTATGGAGAAGCTCTACCCTGACACACACGCACTGGAGTCAAGCAGACAGCAACTGGTTTGGGGTTTTGTGGGGGGGGGCAGGTTTCATCTTCACTTGAGAACTTGACTCAAGTAAAATCTCTTTTTTATAAAATAGGAGCCTTTGGTGCATTCATTTTCATCTAACTATTACAAAGTTGTGATCTATTCAAAAGGCCTGCCAGAAATGCTCTTTTTGGAGTAAATTCATCACTCCTCTCACCTTCAACCCAAGTGCTATTTCTACAGAAAAATAAGAAGTTGCTGCATTTGACTCATTTTTCCATCTTTTCCTGAGGGGTGAAGAAAAAGAAAACAGAGTGCTGATTTCATCCTGTAATAGTATGGCAATATTTCAAAAAAGCATATTAAAACACAATGAGGCCAGAATGAAAATCACTGTTAGCAGAGAAATGCACTGCTGGGCCACGCGCAGACTGCACGGTCTAACCTTCAACACTTGCAACCCACAGTGTGTTTCCTGCTTGTTTAGCACAGTCGCAGGAATTAACTACCCAGTCCCAGCTTTCTGATCCAACCACGCTGAGTGAGTGTTTCCTTAGTTTTGTATGTGTGATGGATAAAGAGACATCACAGGCAACCGATGACCTTCCAGAGCTTCAAGGGGGACCAAAAAAAGGGAGAAAAACAGAGCAAGCACAACAGGTTTTCTCCCTAGTCTAAGTTTTCACAGGACCAGAAGGGCTTGTCAGAGCCAGCCAGTAACTTGCAGCTGGCTCAGGGTGACGCTGCCTGCTATTCAATGATGATCCTAATTAATCTACTAATTAAGTTCTCAGTGGAAGTGATTAATTAGCAACAAGCAGGCCTCGGCTGTTGCCAATGGCAGCAATATAAGGACATAACTGAGCAGGTACTGATATTAAAAACTGAAACTTAATTGAAATGCATCTCTCTCTCCACTGCAGATATCACTTTCACACAGACACACACATACGCAGACAGACACAAAGAAATAAAACAGAACTATAAAATTCTTAGATTCTAGGACACAAAGAATATGGATGAAGCAAATGGTTAACAAAAGTAGTTTTACTACTATTAATTATTAACATCTTAGATTAGGATCTAAGTAATTAGCAGAAATAAAAATAATAGCGGCAAACATTTATGGTCTATTTTGCAGGTAATGAGCTCTAAGGCCTGGGAGCAACCTAACAACATGGCAGAGTCGAGCAGACTATCAGCAGAGCCCCTGCTTTCAGCCCACAATGTCGCAGTATCAATTTCTACATTTTTTCCCTGAGGTTCAGGTGTATCAGGCTGGGGCGGGGCCTGAAAGTCTGTCCTTCCCATGAGTCCCAGGCATGCTGACGCTCCTCTTCAGAAGAGCAAGGACCAGGAACACTAGCGTCATCACCCAGGAGTGGACTGAATACGCAGAACCTCAGGCCATGCCTGCAACTCTGCTGAATCTTTTTTTTTTAATTATTACTGTATTTTATATGAAAGTTTACAGAACAAACCAGCTTCTCAGTGAACAGTTAGTGACACATACTGTTTGGTACCACTGGTTACCAACCCTACAACATGTCAACACTCTCCCTTCTCTACCCTTGTCTTCCCTATTAGCAGCTCTCCTGTCTCCTCCTGGAAATCCTGGTGGCATACTGGTTAAGTGCTATGTTTGCTAACCATAAGTGCTATGTTTACAGTTCAAATCTACCAGCTGCTCCTTGGAAACTCTATGGGGCAGTCCTACTCTGTCTTATAGGGTTGCTATGAGTCAGAATCGACTTGATGGCAGTGGGTTTGGTTTTGGTTTTGTCCCCGCCCCCCTGCCTTTTGGTCCTTGCCCTTGGACTGCTGTACCCCTTTATTCTTGTTTGGTTTGGGGGGGCTGTCCAACCTTTGCCTGAAGGGTGAACCTCAGGAGCTTCATTACTGAGCTAAAAGATTCCAAGGGCCAGTCACTGTGTCTAGGTTTCTCCAGTCACTGCCAGGCCAGTAAGTTTTGTCTTTTTTCTAAGTTAGAATTTTGTTCAACATTTTTCTCCAGCTCTGTCCAGAACCCTTTTATTGTGAATTTCTACATTTACATAGGCATTTTCATTATATATTTTATTTGAATCTATCAGATTGTTTTAGTCAGCTAGCACTGCTCTAACAGAAATACCACAGAGTGGATGGCTTTAACAAAGGAAGGTTTATTCTTGCACAGTCTGGTAGGCTACAAGTCCCAATTCAGGATGTCTGCTCCGGGTGAAGGCTTTCCCCCTTGTCGGCTCTGGAAGAAGCTTTGGTATCACGTAAGTCTTTCTTCAGGGAGCATCTTGGCGCAGGACCCTCAGGTCTGAAGGCTGTGCTCTTCTCCTGGTGCTGCCTGCTTGAACAGCATGAGGATCCCAGTTCCCTGCCTGCTTTTCTGTCCTTTTATCTCTCATAGGATGAAAGGATTAAGGGTGAGACAAGCCACACTCCAGGGAAACTCCCTTTGCAATGGAGCAGGGAGGTGATCTATGAAGGGATTTACAGCCCCACCCTGATCCTTTTACATACAGCAGAGGAAAACCACAGAACGGAGGACAGTCACAAGATACTGGGAATCATGGCCCACCCACATGGCCACACATATTTTGGGGGGAACACTATTCTATCCATGATACAGGTTATACGGCTAAACTCAGGGTCAACCAGTGTTCTCATTATGGCTTCTTAGTATGGTTGGTTAGTCAGTGTTCGGGGCCCTTTTCAAAGATTTTATAATCAGAGAAATAATCCAATAAGGTTGGTGGAGCCCTGGAGGTACACTGGTTAAGAGCTCGGCAGCTAACCAAAAGGTCAACAGTTCAAATTCACCATGCACTCCTTGGAAATCTTACGAAGCAGTTCTCCTCTATCCTACAGTGCTGCTATGAGTCAGAAGCAACTTGATGGCACGGGGTTACAGGGTTAAGATTGGTAGAAACACAGGCTGTCTGATGTACCTAGCGAATGTGAGGCCAAACTGCCTGAATCAGCTCCCTGATGTAACTGTAAGGACTGGCCTAGGTTCAGACCTCTCGATGTAAAAACCAGTATCTACCAGAGCTCTTGGCTGCCACTGCAAACACTGCTTCAAATGTGAAATCCAAATCGATTCTGCTTTCAGGTCTATTTAAAATCATCTTTCGAACCGCCTGCATTACGCAGGGAAGACAACATGGCCACCCCTTCGCTGAAACTCTTCAACTTCTGAATCTATTTGCAAAAGAGGAAGGGTTTTTAACAAAAGTTGTTTCTTTCATAAAAATCCTATTGCCACGGGAACAATTCTCTCAAAATTCAACATTCTCTACATTTTAAATTCTTGTCATTAGTTTCTCTCCTGTAAAAGCAAAATGCACAAATGCCTGTCTCTATTGGCACCTAACACAGTTCCTTATACATAGTAAATTCTCAACAAATACAGATAGGAAATGAATTTATGCATCACAACCTTTAAAATGAACAGCAGGTATCAAGAATCTACCTGACAGTAGACATTGTTAATGATGTGAAATAAGTATAGTCCTTGCCCTCAGGATAAGACTTTCATACATAAAATCTCCCAGAGAACAATCAAGAACTAAACTGAATGGCTTTAACTCTGAAGGTGTCAGAAATTTATTAAAGGGTAAAACTAGGATGAATAAGAACGGTCTGGCAAGGCATATGTTATAAAGAAAACCAAATTATTTTAATGATGAGTGAGTTATTTATACATTCTCAATGGAAGGGAGAGAGTGGCTGTATCCGCTGATGTGGGAAAGAGAACTTCCGGAATTCTCTGTAAGGCTTTCTAAAACTGAAACGCCTTTAGAAAGTTAATCTGATCTTAATAATTGTTGTTTCTAAAACAACCAAAGGCTTTATTTTCATCTTAACTAAATGCCACCACCTGGTTATTTACAGCGACTAGTTTGGTGCTAAAACCCTGATTCATATTAAGATGTCAGCATCTTTATACATTATCACAATGTCGACGCAAGTGTTAACACAGGGAGAAAGGCAAACAGTGACTCAGTGACTCAGAGTTACAATCAATTCTATGTCAAAAAGTTTTGTTTTGTTTTTTGTTGTTGTTACAATAATAGTTTTGACCTGCAGATCTCTGAAGCCCCCAAGGGGTCCCCACACCCTATTAGAGGTCCTTTGGTCTAACACTAGCTCAGACTTCCCAGCAACAGCATCTAGAAAATCTGAATAAATTACCAAAATCAATTACACGCAATCTCTAGGTTACAAATAGGATTTATTCTTAAGTGTGTCTTTAACAATCTGTAGGCAAATCAGGTACATATGGTTATTTAGCTTTACTGTAGTGTTGGCATAGTGGGTTAAATGCTCTGTCTGCTAACCAAAAGGATGGCAGTTTAAATCTGCCAGATGCTTCTTGGAAACTCTACAGGCCAGTTCTACTCTGACCTAGAGAGCGGCTATAAGTCAAACCTGACTCAACAGCAGTGGATTTGCTTTTTTTTTTTTTGGTAGTGCAAGAAAAGCAGAGCTGGTGGTTAAAAGCTCAGGCTGCTAACCAAAAGGTCAGCGAGTTCAAATCTACCAGCTGCTCCTTGGAAACCCTATGGGGCAGCTCTACTCTTTCCTGTAGGGTTGCTATGAGTCAGGATTGACTCAGTGACAATGGGGTTCAGTGCAAGAAAAGCCTCCAAGTCTTTGTCATGATTTGAAAGCAGCATGTGCAGCAAGCAACAGTGACTGTGGTGAAGAATCTGTTTTGAGTAGGAGTTGGTTTAATCATTTCTAAGTGATGGCAAAGTTACACAACATTAAAGGGCAAGTACAAGTTGTTTTTAAGTTGGAGCTTTGTAACCCTGGCACTTACTGTATTTGAAGATACTGGAGAGCTACCCAGACAGACCCCAGGATTTAGTAGCCAAGACCCCAGAAAGAAGGAAAGCACTGAGAAGCCTAAGAGCCTAAGCTGCTTTTCAGCTCATGGCATTCATTGATTTATGAGCAGTGGGTAAGAACCCAAGTGGCTGAGAAGCGAAGCAGAGCTAGAGATTCACAGTACTACAAAGATAAGCTTACGATTCATGGCCTCCAAGAAGGAAAAGCTGTGGTTTATCCTGAAGGACCAAATCCAAAGAACAAGCAGGAACTAGAAGCTGAACATCGCACACAAAGCGAGAAACCCGGCCTTATATCAGCTCAACTCTGGCTAGATGAAGCCAATCTGTTCCTGTCGGAGAACTGCTCATAAACATTACAGAAATCTTCTTTAGAAGAACATAACATCATCCAGAGCCTCTGCAATTTTCAAATACCAGCAATCCAATAAAAATTATCAGGCATACAAGGACACAGGACCAAAAGAAAGTACAGACAATACAAAGTGACAAACAGAAGACCTCGGGTGTTGGTGTTATGAGACACAAATTGTAAAATAAGCAGTACATTCAAAACAAATAAATGACAGAAACAGAGAACTGGTAAAAACAGATATCCCAGAATATTTTAAAGACTACACTATCTGAAACATAGATGGATTTAATAGCTGATTACACACAGATCAACGAAAGATTAGTGAATACAACTATAATCAGTAGCAAATATTCACAATGAAGTACAAAACAAAAAAGGATAGGAAATACTGAAAAGAGCATACATGGCACATGTTAAAATGTTGGGGCCAGAGAAGGAACAGCTAAGAAGTTGGTAACACTTATAAAATCTCAAGCTAAATAAATACTAAGAAAACAGTACCAAGGTACATCACAGGACAATTACTGAAAAACAAAGAGGATATCTTAAAAGTAGCCAAATCAAGAGGAGAGCATATTATCTTCAAAGGAACAACAATCAGATTGTGATTTACAGTTATGTCTGATTCTTCCCCCTACACTACATGAGGACAAGGACCAGGTCTTTTTTATTCTTCATTATATTCCAGGTACTGGTCACAGCTGTTACACATATGCTGAACAGGAGCCTCTGGCCATGCATAAAGCTGCCTACATTTGCTTAGAACTGCAGAGGAGAAAAGTCGGGGGGAGAAAAAAAGAGGAGACTAATACCCCACCTTCCCCTATCACCCCCACCCTCCACCTCCGTCTGTATGCACTCAGCCATTAACGGACTGTTTGCCAGTTCTGGAGAAGAGCTTGAAAACGAAGAGGAAACAAGACCGCCAATCTCTGAACAGGAATGAGTGCAACCAACAGTCAACCACAGCATCAGCACAACCACCCGCCAAATGACTTATACATGACAGTGCAATGGCACTCAGCTAGAGAACAGGGTGGAGCAACTGGAGAGAAAACAAAGAAAAATGACTCCAAGAGCCTTCCTACTCTAATGGCCTCAGCATTAGAAGTAATACTCAACCCAAATAATAATTTTGCTGGATAAAAGTTTGAGTCAGCTAGTCTGGGCATGGCAGTCACTATAAATGCTCAGGACCATTAACTTTAAGTTAACCGCCCTCTCTCAAATCCAACAGAGTTAAAAAAAAACAAAAAAAACAGCTGACATGATGGCAAGTAATCAAAGGAAACAAAACTCTGTGCACTAAAATATTACTTGCAGACATCTGCTCAATTCTGCTGCACTGAGTTGGCTCCTCTGAGAAAACAAACTTCATGCTCCTTACCTGGGCTGCCAAAAAGGTATACCAAATATTGAGAAACAATCATGCTCCTGAATCTTGGAAAATACTCACGAAAGTGAGTAAGATGAACAAATAAAGTTGAAGGTAGAAAAATAGGCAACCCACTTCCTTGTTGCCCAAGGCAAATCTGTTGCTTACACAGTAACAATATAATCTAATCAGTAAACCTCCCAGCTGCCAAAATTATACAAGCAACTTGCCTATTTAAAATGTCACATTTCCCATCTGATGTAAATATTTGCCTTCTGCTCACATTCCTGAACTGTAATACAAATTAAGCCCAAACTAAAATTCACCTTGGCACAGACCGTTAAATTTCTACCCCCCCTTCAAATGACCAGATTGTGCATTAATGAAAATTGTGAAGCCCCAGTGCTCTTTTCAGTAATTGGAATAGGTCACTGAAGCTTGGGTTGCTTTTCAGCTAGGGTTTTCAGGTTATTTTACATGTGGAAAGGTCTTGACTAGCTTATTCAAGCCTCCAGAGACTTGATTCTGCCTCAGCAACCTTCCATACACAAATACAAGACTGCCTGTTGTTGATTTCCACAAAATCAAACTAGTGAGACCTTGGTTTCACTCATTTTTTTAAAAATAAAGAAGTACGGCACTTAGCTGGCTTTGGCAAATAATAATAATAAAATAATAATAAATAAATACCCTTAAAAATATTTAAAGAAAATAATGGAAAAGTTTAAAAGGCTAATTTAAAAGACTGATACAACAAGACTCACATAAGGTTTTGGTAAGAAGTCTCTCACACAATTCTTGGGCTATGTCAGTTTATATCAGTATGTAAGACCTTCTCATTACAAGCAGAAGGCAAGACATTTAAACCATCACAAACATGTCCAGTACATTCCTTTTTGGGTCTTGCTATAAAATTAATTTTACAATGCAAAGATACTACATGCAGATTGGAACTTTTTGTCTCCAAGTATCATCCACAGATCACTGGTATCAGAATCATCTGGAATACTGGTTAAAAAAAAGCAGATCCCTACATACCACCAAAGACCATCTCAAGTAGACTCTCCCTAGGGAATAAGACTCTGGAATCTGCATTTTTAACAAGCACCCCGTCCCCAGTAGGGACACTAAAAAGCAATGCATTTGGCAGGCAAAAGCAGCCTCCTGACAAGTCCTTAGTTCTCCCTTCTACTCCAATCAGACTTCTCTGACACAGAAATCCAAAGAATCTCTCCCTGGAAGATGTGATTCCTTTAGCTCTCCAATCTCACTGGCGCCAAATAAGTAACTGCAGAGTCTACTGGTTAAGAGCACTCTTGGAAAACAATCTTCTCTACGTGAGTAATGTGGATTTTTCAGAGTAGATTAATAATATTAACTGTTTCCAGTTATAGAAGCCTATCCAGTTCAGGGAGTCAGAGAATTCAAAGCAAAAGCTTCTACAACCAAGTTACAGACAGTTTCTGTTACCCAAAGCAGTTGCGCCTAGTCAATTCAACTCCCGTCCGATTATAAATAAAACCCACTCCCAACAATACGGGCCACAATTCAAGTTTACAATTACCTGAAGATTGGGAACAACACACATCACACCTCCAAGAAAACTGTCCCTTCCCTACGATTTAAACATTGACTTTGAGATATTCTTGTACATTAAATCAGCAGTGAGAGTTTTCAAAACAAATAGACATAATTTTAAATACATTTCAAAGGTCTTCTGAACCAGGAAGGAAATGATACCTGTGCTTCCACAGAAATTTTAGCCAGGAAGCAGCCATCAAAGCATCCATGGACTATCATTAAGCAGTGTCCCCTAGTCCAGACAATCAGGAAAAATGCCCCCAAAGGAACAGTTATAACCTAACTTTAGTACTAAGTGTTCTCTTTCACATATTTAATAAATATTTCTAAAAACAAATACTAGAATTTTGTCCTGTTTTGTGATCAATTCCAATATTTTTGTGACTTTGATATCGGCTGGTATTTTATGAATCTCTCAAAAAATAATCTCAATTACAGCATGTGTTTCTAGGAGAGAGGGGTTTGGCAGACAAGGGTCTACTTGAGAATAGCCAAGAATCAATGAACTATGAAGCTGGAGAAGGGTCACCTGTATTTCACATTAAGACTACAGGCTTCACAGTATCAGGAGCTGAAATCCTTGTTGAAAACGAAGCTTCACAACTCCACTTCTCCCCATCTCAGAAGAGGTAGAAATGTCAGCACCAGTTGTTCTTGAGTTGATTCTGACTCATGGTTGTCCCATGTGTGCCTGAGTGGGACTGGTCTCCGAGGAGCTCTCAGCGGTTGTTTGGAGGTATTAGATTACCAGACCTTGCTGCTCACAGGCCTCTGGCTAAACCGAAACCTCCCACATTTTTGGTTAGCAATCAAGCACATTAACCATCTGTACAAGCCAGGAATAGGTGGAGGTTCCAAAAAGAATCACTATCTGAAGTGTTATTTGTAGTTTTTGCAAAGAAGGCCAGTGGTATAGAAAGAGAAGTAGAAAGCATACCCTTTCTCATCTGGGGCTCAATATCTTCATCCACGTCCAGATCTTCTAAATGTAGGAAATTGTCTACCTAGAAAAAGATTAACAATATTTTAGGCATATTAGACCTACAGGCAAAATGGAATTAGCAGTCGATGATCCACTTCCACAACACTCCACTGAGCAGCTGAATCCACTTTTCTCACTATGTCTGAGTCCCAGTGAAAGGTCTTTGTGCTCACAGTGATCTCCCAGAGACATCTGAAGGATGCAGTCAGTTTGGGAATTGGTCTTGATTTTGTAGCCACTATAGCATGATCTCTATACTCAAAGGGAGGAGGGGGGGACTGGTTGGAGATTTTTTGAAAAGGATCTTTGTTCCAGATTTTATCCCAGAATATGTAATACCACCACAATCACACAAAATGGCATGACTGGGTTTTTTTTTGTTTTTCTCAAGTTCTCAAGCAAACAGTAACGGTGAGTCTGACGATTATCATAACAGCGTGCTTTCTGATAGCACTTGGAAATGCCAAAGAGAAGAAGCCAAACAAAGCAAAAGAGAGATGCTCATTCAAAACAAAACCCTCCTGCCCAAGGAAATCACAAGAGAGGCGAGGAAGGCCAAAAATCAAGTGTTCTCTCTTTTGAGCAAATAGAACTGAAAATTACTGCAAAGGTAAAAAGTAGAGCAAATGACCTTTACAGACACAATAGCCACATTTCAATGCAGCACTATTCCACAGCCAGCTTGACAATGAGACATTTTAGCTTAACAAAATGGTAACATTTCAGATGTGAACTGATTTATCTCAGGTGAATATCAAACAGCGTAAATAAGAAAATGACTTCACCACTGATTAAGAATGAGACCCAGAGTAAAGTCACAAAATGTTACATGTCTTTTATGTCCATGGCCTCAAATATGGGCATGACAAAATGTCTTGAAAATTACAACATTAGATTTCATAATTGGAATTCAAAAGACAGCCTGGGTCTTTCATCTCCCAACCTGGTAAGCCAGACAATGGCTATTATGCAGGATTTAACTGTGTTAGCTTTCACTGTTTCTAAAGACATAACTGTCATTATTTCTTGGCCTCCGAGTGACAGTAATGCATTTATGTTACAAGCAACAGCTTCTCTACTGAAACTCAAGCACCTGTTGTACTGTTGTTTCTCTAACAGCATATTCGAAGGCCAACCAGAGCATGTTCTTCTAGCAAAGCACTCCTCCCATCTGCTAGGCTTTGAGAAAAACACCTCCAGAACTCAGACAGTCAAAGAGAGTTTAAGAGACTCAAACACCAATTAAAAAAAAAGAAAAAAATGAATTCTTCAACTTTGTATGAGGGACAAAAAAGGGAAAAACAAGTCCCTTTTTTATGCTGTGCAAAAGAAATTGAATCATGCCTTACCTTCACCTTTCCTGCCCGATTCAGATCACCTTGAAAAGAGCTGCCAACTTTCTGGCCATCATCTATCATGATCTGAAAATAAAGCCAAGACACATTGATGGCAAAATGAAATAACCACAGCTCAAGTTAGCTGATCTTGTAGTCCTTCAGACGACAAAATTCGCCTTCCACTTTCAGTTAATTAGCTACTCATGATGGACCAGACTCACTCGGCCACAGCAGTGGTCAGGGAATAGATTTCGGGAAGTCTGACTTCAGTCCTCTAGACTACTCATTGCAGAGTTAATAGATTATATAACCTCAGTTTTCTCCCATGTAAAACAGAAACATTCCTGACCTCATCACCCCACCTCCTGAGCCACCCCACCCCAATGAAGGCCTGAAGGACAAATATTCAAGTCACTAGAAGTCTATACCATTCAATACTTCCTTGCATCTTACATGCCAGTCAAAGACTTACTATCTAATACAACCTCAACAACTAATGATTTCCAGTAAGGAATGAATCCTCCAGAGGAGGAAAATATTAAAAGGTCATGGTTCAAAATTATTTCAGTAGAAGAAAGGTCTGGAAATAAAGAATTGCAGACCAGAAATTCTGGTGGAGTAGTGGTTAAGTACTATGGCTGCTAATCTAAGATCAGCAGTTCAAATCAACCAGACACTCTTTGGAAACTCTACGAGGCAGTTCTACTCTGGCCTATAGGGTCACTACGAGTTGGAATAGACTCAACAGCACTGGGTTTGGTTTCACTTCGGTGTATATCAATACATTTCTAACAGAGATATGTGTTCCCCTGAATAAAAATCATAATATCATATATAATTTTGTCGACAATACCACAGCGACGACACAACAAGGTTGAAAGCAGAAACTCAAATGGCTAAGAGAAGCATCCACTGGTATTCTGTAATAATTAAAACCCATAGATAAGAGACTTGAGGCTTAGGAAGAGAGGACCCAACATTTACTGAACAAATCTTGAAAAAGCCAGGATAACATATTCTACTTGAAATCTGAGAGCTGAATCCAGGACAGGTGAAAGAAAGTTCTGCTTCACACACAGAATTGTAAAAGGCCTAAATAGAGGTTATGTAGAAAACAGAAATAATTTCAAGAATAATTTATAGATAGCTAATCCTTAAGGAGTTTTTAATGAAAACTCGAAGCGAGTCAAGTCATGATATATGGACATGACATGGCAGCTCCTGGCCTCCTCTAAGGTCCCAAGGGGTAAGCGAAGGCTGGTCACCGTGAGATGCAGGTCAGACACGCCTCCTCGCTCCAGTGCATTGACCAATTCTGAAACCAAGCTGTCCTTCCCTACTTCTCTGTTGGGTTCTATAATTTATGGGAAGGGCCACAGAGAACTCACAGACAATACTCATGATTATGAGATTTACTAAGGAAATATCAGGTTACAACTCAAAATCAGGAAGGATTCAGATACAGTTCTTTGGTCAGGGCAGTTTTTTGGCCATGCCCACAGGCAGGCTTCTCCCTGGTCCTCAGCTTCTCAGCCCTTAGCCACCTGCACTGGCCTGGCCTCTGCCCTCTTTGGGAAAGTATTACAAAGCTCTTTGGCTGTTTGAATAAATTCCTAGAGATATCACATTATACCAGTAAGCCTCAGCCCAGATACTCTCAGCTCTTTTGCCTCACACATTGTCCGGCCCAGCTCTACCAAGTACTTGGAGGAACCCTACTCCTCTAGCAACTACTCCTCCAGCAAGCCTAATCACTGAAGGCACCCACCTTACCCAGTACTTAGAGCCACCCCACTCTACAGCAAGTCTCTGGACTGAAGTCATTTTCTCACTCTGGGGGCCAAGAAGCTCATTATATCATTTCCTACTCATCAACTGGCTCAGCTGTGTCTGCTGCCACCACTTCTCTGCTGCTGCTTCTTGTCATCTCTTGCCATCTCTGGTGTTACAGCTCTCTTCTTCTGGGTGTAGGAGGTTCCTAGCAAAAGGACCCTAGATCCAAAGGATGAGCTCCATTCCTGTGTCTTCTATTTTGGTGGCAGTGGGGTCCCTCTTCTGCTTTGGAAATGCCTCTCTTTTAAGCCTTATGTGATGGCAAAACTGACCTATCCCCTCATTAGGGTTCCATATACCTTATTTGCAAGAACCCACTCACACAAGGGTGTCATGCACCTTATTTGACTATTAGCAAGCTATTCAATCCCCTTGTGGGCCATAAGCATCCTATTTGCATAGTTCTACCCAATCTTTTGGTGGAGTTACAAGACTATGGTTATGAGGGCCATATTAACATAATGTAATTCACTGCACTGTGTGGTCATAAACTGTGGCTGTTTAAATAATGAAATATAATAATTATTTTCAATTTTTAAGTGTCCCAATGGCTCTCCTTCTAGAATTAAGAGTCTGCCTTACTGATCCAGTAACTGCCCAGTGTTTCTCCTGTTCTTATCATGTTTCTTTTTTAAAATTCACAAAAACCACTGCTTTTTCCTCATACTGTTTCTACAAATGTATGGTTTCATTACCTGCTCTTCCTCCGAACACTGTGATGAAGTACGAAGAAAGATGGTTTTATTTCTAAGATGACGGTCATTTGCTTCCACTGTAACAGTAGGTTTTACGGAGATAGATATGTTTTCTGAAGAATCAGTTCCAGATGCTCCCTTTCTGGTCTCATTATCTGCTGCAATGGTAAATTACATAATGTTAGAAAACATTTGCCACACCTAGACCGTTTTACTTTATTGAGAACCTTTCTTTCAAAACACTGGAACCTGCCAAAGAACTTTAAAAACTGCAGGCTTGAGGCATTACACACTGTTGACTTGACAAAATTATTTCCAAAAAACAGAAAGATAAAACTATTTCATTCGATATTCAACAAATATTTATGAAGCATACTGAGCACTATTCTCGGCCATTGTTACAAAGTTAACAAAGTGCCATACTTATAAGACGCTTTGATATTTTCAAGAGAAAATTATTATCTATCCCAATTTTTTTTCTAAATTTCAGGGGCTTTCTCCCCCTCTCTTATATGGAATGTAAAGATACTTTATAAAATTCTTTTAAAAATTCAAAAAAAAAAAGTAAAATTTGATAACCACAATCCTAAAAGCCACAACAAATTTTTTCAATAGCTATCATTCTACTCTGCTTTTTGGTTATCCATATACTTCTAAAAACAATATTGGATGTATTTGGATTATATCTCAACTTGATACTTCGTAATATTGTTTTATTATGAAATTACAAAATACAATTTCCTGTTATTGAATATTGTTATACGCCATTTATACGCACTGTATAAAAGTGACAGTTAACTAATCCCTTATTACTGTTTCTTCAAAACTATAAATCATGAGCACCTTTATACTACATCTGTGCACATTCACGGTTATCTCCTTAGGAAAAGGAAAGAGTCTAAGATTAAATTCTAAATTAAAAGATTGAGAAAATTATATCATGAAGTCACTGACAGAAATGTAGAGAAAAACAAAACATAGTAAGTTTGGAGATAACTGACAAACTGGGTTTGAGCCATGACGCATTTGAGGTGTCACTGGAAATCTTGGTGGAAATATCCCAGGGACAGATATCACAGACCTTAAAAGGACACATGTAGAGATCTAGTAGTCAGTTACACTGGGCTGACAGTTTAAGGCATAGAATTATCTCTTAATATTTGTTATTTTTTCATGGCTGTCAGCCATCAACTCAGTTCCAGCTCTGGAGATCACATGTGTTAGACAGCAGACCTATTCCATAGTTTTCTTGGCTGTCATCTTATCAGAAGTATAATGCCAGGCTTTTGCTTCCACAACATTATTGGGTGGGTTAAAATTGCCAGCCAGCAGGTTAGCAGTAGTGATACTAAAATTAGTAATTAGTATCAGACATTTTTATGGGCATCTCATGAAAAATCTCATTTAAGCTGAACAACCCCAGAGGTAGCTACTGTTACCATCCCTGCTTTGTTACTGTGTGCTTTCAAGTCAATTCTTGACCCATAGCAACCCTGTATGATAGAAAAAGAATTACCCCACAGGATTTCATAAGCTGTTATCTTTATGAGTGGGAGATCACCAGGTATTTTCTCATGAGGAGCTGCTGGTAGATTCAAACCACTAATCTTTCCATTGGTAGCCAACAACTTAACCATTGAGCTCTCACACCCACTTTACAGATGAGGAAATCAAGGCCCACAGAATGATTAAGCAACTTGCTAACTGTTATACAGTTAGTATATGGCAGACCAGAAATTTGAACTCAAGCCTATCTGACTTTAGAACCCATATTCCTAACCAATGTGCTATGTCACCTAAGACAGTATGACAAATGAAACGAAAGCATCCCTAAAGAAGTGGGGTTGGGGGGAGCCCAGAAAGGAGACAAAGAAGAAAAGCTTAAACAATACAAGAAGAAAGAACAAGAGAACAGAGTACATTCTAAAACTATTACTTGCCTGCTGCAAATGACAGCAAATAGAGGCTTCAGTGTCTGTGTTCAACAGAGGAGTCATGATGTTCATGTCAGTTACCACTGAGTGGATTTCCACTCATAAGGACCCCACGTGTCACAGCGGTTAAGTATTTGGCTGCTAATCAGAAGACTGGTGGTTTGAACCTACCTAGATTGAAGAAAGAACTGTCAATCTGCCTCCATAAAGATTACAGTCAAGAAAATCCTATGGGGTAGTGCTACTTCATGATATGGAGCCCCTACAAGAAGAGTACTAAAGCGATTTAAAAATAGGGCAAGTGGCAGAAGCCAAGCCACTGTTGAGTCTCCAGAAGTTCAAAGTTGGTTTCTCTTCACTACCAGTGGTATCTCCTACTGATAAATCCTGCAGTGGGAGAATGACTTTATGATGGCTATGTTCCAAGTCCAATACTCCGCATTCTAGCTTTCCTGGCCACTGGCTGGGCTTGCCATGCATCTTCTAAATCCTAAGTTTGACTAATGCATCATGAAATTAAGTTGCCATATTTTTTAAATCATAGCTATTTCTTGCCTAAATAAGTCCTTTCTCAGCAGCTTTTTGCCATTAAAAAATAACAATAATAATTAAAATAAAACGCTTACAAGTTTAAATGAAAGGTGCTCAAGATATTTGGCCACGGTGAACATGGTTCAAGCTTTTTAAGCAGCAGGACATGAGAATACTGATCTATTTTAACAAATTCAGCCAAGTCTGCTCCTAACTCATCACAAGGAAACTATCTATTGGTTGATTTGTTGAAATCTTAATTCTACTGATGATGGGATATTCTGAAGCAAAAAAAGGATTCTGGCTGAACTTGAACCAGGCTGTGATCACCAGAACAAGAGTCTCACTGATATTGAAGCCATGCAATTGGCAAGTCAAGAGAAACAAACATAGCTGGTTTTCTGAGTTAGGCTATCTCATAATCCCTTCCATTAGATTCTTGCGTATGGAATCTCGTAGACAAAATAACAATTTTCATGGTCAAGTATGATAAGAGACAGAACTGGGTTCCCAACACATTCCATTCTGTGCCTCACCCTGTCTTGTAGGGATATCTACAGGACACAGAAATATTGCTGAGGAGCAATGGTAGAGTAACCAAAACCAATTGCCATCAAGTTGACTCCGATCGTGGTGACCCCACATTAAAGGGCAGAACTGCTCTCCACAGGGCAGGATGACCTAGTGCACAATACACTATTAACTCCCGCAGCCAGAGAGGTAAAATACAATACTGACTATATCACTTTCTTTTTAAAAGAGTCATATCCATAAATAACACAAGCTCAGCCCAACTCTCTACCACTTATTGCCTTATGCACCAGATTCGGATACTCCTAACTAGCTACGAGGGAGAGGTAGGCCCTGCCCTCTGTCTCAATAAATCCCAAGAGGCAATTCTTGATCTCTTCAGCTACCCAGTCACCTCTTCCTTGTCCATGGAGGCCATCTCCATCCTTTGTTATTATCACTTGTGATCTTGAACTTCAGTGTCTTCTTCTCCCTGGGAAAATCTATGGCAAAAATAATGCACGTTTTCACTAAATCTTGTTTCATTTCCTCCTCCTGAGAACAGCAAAGGACTGCATTTTCTAGCCTCTCCTGCAAGGTGGGCTGAGATCTAAGTTCAGGCCGATGGACAGAAGACACAGATGCTACCTCTGGGTGTAGCAACAAAACTCCCTGCATGGTCCTCTGGTATCTCTGCCTCTTTCAGGTCAACACTGGAGGTCAGGTGTTGCAGAGGCCAATGTCACAAGATAAATGGACCTTGGATCCATGTAAGTCGCCACTTGGAAAGATGCAACCCAGGAGAGTTAGTTGCCCTACCTACTCAGAATTTGGCAGACTCAAACTAGCTAAACCCCTGATAACTCAGGGCTTGTTAACAGGGAAGAAACAACCCAGCTTATTTTACTACAGAATACATTTGCTAAATTTCTGCAGCCACACCCCTGTCCTGTTGCAAATAAGTGGCCCAAAGGAGCTTTAATAAGTTTTTCATTTTTCCTGGCATTTGATTATTAGCAAGAAAGAACAAAGTGTATAAAGGATGCCTTCTGATACTTTCTTTTGTTTTCATTAGACTAGAGGTTTTCAAACTTTATCTAACAGTATAAACCAACTGTAAATGTAATCGTATACCAACCCCAAGACAAAAACAGATAAAAGCTTTCTTTTTTTTTCTTTCTTCACTCTCCATTTCCTGCCACACACTTCGGACAATAACTATACCAAACAATCTCTGTTTCCCAAGGAGAAATGATTCCACTACATTTCAAGGAAAGTGAGACTTAGACGGTTTTGTGTACTTCCTCATAGGAGCTTGCTCCCCAACTCTCTCCAGTCTCTAATTACACTGGTCAACACCCTCCCTTCTCTCTGAGCTCTACCTGCACTTCTGCACTGACTGTCTCTCAGTTCCCACCCTCAACTGCCCTTTCGTCTCTTTTTGCAGATCTGCTTCCATATGCTCCTTGATTAAGGTTAGTTTCCCTAATGCACATCTTATATGCCATGTAGCTCTCCTTCATTCATTTAACACAGATATATACTTGTATGGTCCCTTGGTTCATGTTTTCTCTTTCATAAGACTCCAAGTCACATGAAGGCAGGGACCACGTCCTTTGCTCTCCACAATATATACTCAATATCTAGTGTTTATTGTCCCCCACATATTTGCAAGGAATGAAAACTCCAGTGTGCAGCACCAGCCATGGCTGCTGGGGGCAAAAGGCACACAGGGCTGGGTAAGGCGATGAGCGCTTTGCTAAGAAGACTGCTGATCTCTAGCACTATGGGGCATCAAATACATGAGACAGAAACTTCTTCCCTCAAGTCCAGCCAGAAAGATGTCCTGAATCCATCTCATAAAAATATAAGTAACGGTAGTGGGGTGGAGCAAGACAGACATGGAGACTCTTAGAAACACAGGCAGTTACATGAGAAATCAAAGAGTTCCTCAAACTCCATCAAAGTTAGAAGGGGAAGAGATTCCTTGTGACTACCTTCCACTATTCACTACACTGTTCTAGGAAGAAATAAGATCATTTCACTTCTCTCTATTAAACCTTTAAGCCTTGGTGCTGTTGTGAAGTCATCGAGCTGACCCGACTCCTACCTCCAGCACCCAGTGACCCCGTGTACAGTACAGTGGTCTGAGCCATTCTCATGACTGGCTGTGGATCAGACCGTTGTGATCCTCAGGGTGGTCACTGGCTGATTTCCAGAAGTAGACTGGCAGGTCTTTGTTCCTACTCTGTCTTAGTCTGGAAGCTTTGCTGAAACCTGTTCAGAATCACAGCAACATGAAAGCACCCACTAACAGGTAATGAGTAGCCAGGAATTGAATCTGGGTCTTCCTTGTCGAAAGCATGAATTCTTGACCCTGAACTAGTGCTTCCCCTTTAAGACTCGCATAACCTAAAGTGAGTTATTTGGTGGGAAAATACTTTGTACCCAGCTCGAGCTACTGCAATAGTCTACTGACTTAAACTAAGTACTTGAAAAGCACAGTGATGTCTATAAATAACAAGTATCCCACAAGGACTGGCTCTATTTGTTCCCATAATCAATGACTCAGTGTACTCCACTACTGTTTCCTGAAAAACATCCACATTATTTGACAAGTATGCAGGTGAACCTCCTTCTAGAGATCCAAAATATATGAATTCCCAGATTCTATGTTGATACTGAACTATTTTATATGTGGAATCACCTATAAAAGCTCTCACTGGAATCTCAGATATAGTAACATTTCCTGGCCACTCTTTAGAAATTCCCTTCTTTCATAAACAGAAAGCTTTCATTTTTAAAACAGAAAAAAAAACATGGTCCTTTCTCTGACTGAAATCTCATAGGCCTTCAAACCTGTCCTTTCAAATCCTTCCAGAGAATCTGCATTCAAACTATTGGGATGGAACGCAATTTCTCAGCAGGGGACGCATTGAAAAACGCAAATTTTCAGCAGTGGTACGAACCAAAACCAACCAACTGGAAGCCTCTGCTATTAAATCTACAATTTAAGCCTCTATCCTAAACCTTGGAGACCCTGATGGCATAGTAATTAAGTGCTATGTCTGCTAACCACAAGGTTGGCAGTTCAAATTCACCAGGGCTCTTTGGACCCTCTATGGGGCAGTTCTACTCTGTCCTACAGGGTCACTACGAGTCAGAATCCACTCTACAGCAGGGGTATCCTAAACCTTGGAGCCTAGTGGCATAGTAGTTAGAGCTGTGGCTGCTAGCCAGGGGTTTGGCAATTCTAATCCACCAGCTGCTCCTTGGAAACCCTACTCTGTCTCACAGGATAGCTATGAGTCAGAAAGCCATTTAACAGCAGTGGGGTTTTTTGGTTATCCTAAGGTCAGTTCTACCCTGGCCCATAGGGTCGCCATGAGTAGGATCTGACTGGATGGCACTTAGCTTGGCTAAGCCTTAAAGGTCCTTTCAAAGGAATATACAATGTATTGAAAACACCCAGAAGTACTCCTTATAAAGCCAAGCCAGCCAAATGCCGTTGAGTTGGATCCGACTCATAGCGACCCTAGGGGCCAGGGTAGAACTGACCCCCAGAGTATTCAAGCTTTTATTATATATATAAAAAAAGGGCAATAGTAAACCTCTTGGCCAAATGAGATAGGAAAGAAGGACCAACATGATAAAACGGCAGAAGTTAGTGCAGCCCAGAATCCACAGCCTGATCAGACAGCCAGATGTTGCTTCCCAGAGTTACCCTGGTGGCAATCCAAATGTGTCACTCAAGTGTTTACTCATTTTCTTCCATTTCTGTTTTTCTATCTGAGTCCTTTTCCACCCTTTCATCTTATCACTAATGTTTCTTACTTTGAAATAAGTGTTAGACACAACACACTTTAGAAACCTAACAGCAGTATTTTAGGGAACAAGTAGGTTATTGAGACCTGAAAGAGTCTTTGGGCATTTCTGACTCAAAACTTCCACACAGATGAAACAAATTTTTTCTCTAAAGGTTTCATTATTCAGAAGCAGTGCAATTTTTATTTCCTTTTGATACTACCCAGAGAAGCTTCCGACAGATCACCGTTGCAAGGCCACTACACCTAAAGGGTCAGAGGCCAAGCCAAAGAAAAAGGTCACTTTTTGAAATAGTTGAAACTACTCATTCCTCAACAGTTTAGACACTCATTACATATTGATCACATGATCTACGGATTAAAGGATCAGGCTGGCTGGCTTCAGAGAACTCAGTTTTCAAAGAACAGTTATGAAGTACAAGTTGATCCATAAAAACACCATGCAAATATAGGTGTGCTTAGAAGAGTCACCAGACTCAATGGTAGCTTTCATAGATCAACACAACCAATTTCAGGAGTCTCAAACAAGTCTTGCCAACAACCACTGACTGAGTATTCTTCTGCACAATGGTCAGTAGTGAAACTAATCAAGAGTATGTTCTCAGTGCTGAAGAGATACTCAAAACATTACTAAACCCACTGCCATGGAGCCAATTCGGACTCATAACGACCCTGTAGGATGAAGGAGAACTGCCCCAAAAGGTTTCCAAGGAATGCCTGGAGGATTTGAACAGCTGACCTTTTACTTAGCAGCCGTAGCACTTAACCACTACACCACGAGTATTTCCAAACATATTACTAGAAAGAAAGAAAAATTCATGGGGTGGGGGAAATTCTCTGCAACACTGGGAAATTACAAAAAGCTTTCTATAAAGAGAATAAGGGATAAGCAATCACGCTTCTAACAAGGTCGGGTACTCCGTAAGTTAGGAGGGTGATTTTCACACTATACTGCTAGCCTAGAGCAACGTGTCTCTGGACAATAATATTTGCTCCTGATTTGTCCAGCAGAACTACTTCACTCCACTGCTCCTTAATCGCATGCTCCTTGGTATCTGGCCTCCCCTGGAGCCATAGCTGCTAGGATTAAATAAGCAATTTAAAAACCAATCAATCATAAATCAGAATAAATCCAAAGATGCTAAATTCAGCAGACAAATGTTTTGTCTAATTTCCCTTTGCAGTGCTCTGAATTCCAACTGTTTTATGTTCTCCATTTGAAAGGGCACAGGGAGGAGAGGATTACCTCAGCCTGGCCAGTCCAGAATAATTGTACTTTCCCTGAGGCTGCATGATAATTGACTCAATATTCACAGTCACAGCTCTCCAACTGTCAAGGCACAAACGCACAACGCTGGCCTGGAAAAAACAAAGCATGTCAAAGCCCCAAATGATGAACACAATACCACAAAGCTGGAATTTCTGAACTGTCCGGTGCTAAACACCTATGGGAAAAAAAAAAAACAGGAAGAGTGTAATATTGCTGAAAGTTGAAAGAAAACCTGAGTGACAGCTGAGCTACGCAGCTCCTTCAACTTTAAACTGTAGTCTGATCATCAACTATGTGCAAGCCTGCCCTTACAGCCAACAAAGAAGTTAGGCCAAACACACAAAACACAGAAACAGAGAACATAACGGCGGGTAATACAGGGAACCCCGGAGGCCTTGGTTGAGCGTTATGCATAAGCTGGTGCTCCTTGGAAACTCCATGGGACAGTTCTACTCTAACCTATAGGGTTGCTAGGAGTTGGAGTCGACTTGATGGCAGTGGGTTTCATTTTTTCTTTGTTTTTTTGGAAAGTTAGAGAACTAGAAAATCACAATCAGTGTGAGAGAATCACACGGGATTGTGACATCTCAACAGGCTTTGAAAACTGGCTACATGTCAACAGATGAATACTGTGAGGAGGTGTCCTGGATAGAATTCTGTCCCCCGAAAAATATGTGTAGCCATGTAGCTGGGCCATGATTCCCAATATTTTGTGATTGTCCTCCACTTTGTGATTTTCCTGTGCTGTAGGTTAAAGGATTAGGGTGAGACTGTAAATCCCTTCATAGATCACCTCCCTGCTCCACTGTAAAGGGAATTTCCCTGGAGTGTGGCTTGCTCCACCCTTAATCCTTTCATTCTACAAGAGATAAAAGGAAAGAGAAGCAAACAGAGAATTGGGAATCTCACACCATCAAGAAAGCAGCTCCAAGAGGAAAGTGTGTCTTTCAGATCTGAGGTTTCTGCGCCAAGATTCTCCCTGGACAAAAACCGATACAATACCTGATTTCCCTCCAGAGCCAACAAGGGGGAAATCCTTCCCCTGGAGCAGACATACTGAGTTTGGACTTGTAGCCTACCGGACTGTGTAAGAATAAAGCTTCCTTTGTTAACGCCATCCACTCTGTGGTATTTCTGTTACAGCAGCACTAGCTGACTAAAACAGGAGGTCATTCCACAACAGAAAATCTGCATGTGCCAACTCTTCAAGAGACAAAGCACAGGGCCGGAAGACAAGGCGCAGAGTATTCCACAAGACAGGGGCACACAGCTAGTGACACCTGGAAAGGGTAACACTTAGAGGGCTTGGGAAAACATCTGTGCTTTACTAGGCCCTGGGAAGTCACAATCACAGCTGTGCTCTAAGAAGAGGAAATAGATGGAATAGATTCGAGTGGTTGGGATGGCACAGAGAGAACGCACAGAGCTGTTCACCACCCAGGGGAGAAGTCAAGGGGGCCTCCGGTCTGGTGCTGCCCACGGTGGTGGTGGCAGTGGTAAGAACAGAAAGACATAAGAATATAAAAATCTTAGGGAAAAGATTTAAGAAAAAAAGAATTCAAAGTGACTTCTTTCTGTGTTTCCAAAACAGAAATAGACACTATCTCCAGCTGGTGATGTTTCTTCCCTGAAGATTGCTCAGAATATTCACTCTATCTCTGCAGTGCACTCTGTACCATTCTTTTACCTATAATCTGGCAGGATCTCAGTAACTTTTTTTTTAAACCATCTCCATGATGGTGGAAGAAGGTAACATAATATGCCTGAGATCTGTCAAGTGGATAACAGTTTGGTACAAAGAGGCCACACACATCTATGGTGACAGATTGAATTGTGTCCCCCCAAACTTGGCTAATTCATGATTCCCAATATTGTGTGACTGTCTACCACTTGTCACCTGATGTGATTTTCCTATGTGTTGTAAATCCTACCTCTATGATATTAATTAGGTAGGATTAGCAGAATTTGTGTTAATGATGCAGAACTCACTATGCAAGACTAGGTTTTGTCTAAAGCCAATCTCATACCACCAACAAACAACAACCAGGACAACAGCATGTCCTTTGGACCCAGAGTCCCTGCACTGAGAAGCTCCTTGAGTGGGGAAGATTGATGACTAGGACCTTCCCCCAGAGTTGATGAGTGAGAGAGCCTTTTCCTGGAGCTGGTACCCTGAATACCTGCTTCTAACCTCCTAGACTGTAAGACAATCAATTTTCTTAAAGCCATCCACTGTGGTATTTCTGTCATAAGAGCACTAGATCATTAAGACATCACCTCATAAGATTTTTGCATACACTTAAGGTAGGATCCTGAAGGAAAGATTCCATGAAGCAGAATCTAAAACTTGATCATTAAAAAGAAGTATGTGATACTTTTGTCAAAGTATGAAAGTACTTTTGCCTGATGGTTACATGCAGGCATATGATTGAGACCATCCACCAGAGGCCGGTGTAGGATTACTCTCTGTACTGTATGGTCTTACACTACACAATAAATACTATACCACTACATGGAAATAAATACTATATGCACTACATGGAAACCCTGGTGGCTCAGTGGTCAAGTGCTACAGCTGCTTACCAAAAGGTCACCAGTTCAAGTCAGCCAGGCACTCCCTGGAAACGCTATGGGGCTGTCCTACTCTATCTAGAAGGTCACTATGAGTTGGAATTGACTCAAAGGTAATGGGTTTATACTACACGATAAATACATACTGGTCTTAACTACTTCAAGGAATAGGGTATAAACAACTAATTCTGTAGAATAGATTTTATATTGTAGAGTCGAGATATTTTAATTTGTAATTTTGATGTTCCTCTTATAAATGGTCCTCCAATCATAAACTTTTATACTTGAGTAAACCTCTAAAACTGTGCCAAGTACCTTCATATATCTGATTCTCACCACAAACATTTCAGACACACTCAGCAGGTAGACTTATCCCTGGTTTACTGATTCAGAGAAAATAGGGAACAGGTTTAAGGTCTCAAGGAATTAGTAAATACTTGGACTAGAACCCAAGTCTTTCAAGTCTTAAGCTAAAACTGTGCCCTTTCCATTACACTGGCACCTCCCAGAACAAAATGAGATCTACAAGGGTAGCATAGTAGAATTTTCATAAAAGAAATTTCTTCAACCTCCAAATTTTCCTTTATCCTGAGATCATGCCCTATTCCTGCCCACACAAAATGCATCCACTTAGGACAACCTCTTTCACTCACAAAAGCTGGAGAATGTTACAAGAATTATTTTTCCCCCATCCTCTATGAATAAATTATTTTAGGAGTTTTCACACTTTATGATGCCGAATAACCTCTTCTGTATAGTTTGTACTAATACAAAACTCTAACACTGGCCCACAGTGGTAGCGTGGATCGAGAGAAGACCTAACTTACATACTATGTCTTTCACAGTCCCTCCTATCTGCAGGAAACCTCTAGAGCAACTCTCATGAAAAAGCCTAAGGTACAAAAAACAGTCTGAAAAGCCATTCTTTCAGCTGTCCCTGAGGAGTCCTGGTGGCAAAAGGTGCAACCAAAACGTCAGCAGTTCAAACACACCAGCCACTGCACAGGACAAAGATGTGGCACTCAGTGTCGTAAAGATTTCAGCCTTGGAAACCCTATGGGGCAGTTCTGCTCTCTCCTATTGACAACAATGGGTTTTGTGGGCTTCATTACTGTTACTGCTCTTTTCTTAACTCAAGAAGTATTTATTCAACCTAAAAATGAGGCCTCTTCCCCTAAACGAAAAGCAATATTCTAAATATTATTTAGCAGCCCTGGTAGTCCAGTGGTTAAGAGCTCAGCTCCTGACCAAGAGGTCAGTAATTCAAACCCATCAGCTGTTCCCTGAAGAGACTAAGAGGCAGTTCTACTCTGTCCCGCAGGGTCGCTATGACTCAGAACCAAGTACAGCACCCAACGACAACATGTAAAGAACAGGACCTCTGTTGGTGCAGCGGTTAAAGCAACCAACTGACAAGTGAAACGGTGGTGGTTCAAAACCACCGATGCTCCGCGGGAGAAAGACGTGGCAGTCGGCTTCCACAGATTCACAGCCTAGGAAGCCCCGTAGGGTCTCTTGAGTCAGCATCGACTCGATGGAAGTAGGTTTGGTTTTTGTTTATGTAAAGAATAAGTAATATTGCCTTCCCAATCAACCTGTAATTATGCAGTGGTTAAAACAATCAACTGCTAACCAAAAGATTGGGAATTTGAAACTACCAGCAGCTGCGTAGGGAAAGATGTGGCAACCTGCATCCATAGATATTTACAGCCTCAGAAACCTCATGGGGTTGCAGTGAGTCCAAACTGACTCAAGAACAGTGGGTCTTTTTCACTTTGGTATTCTACCTTCACAAATGTAGAGCATTTGGGAAGCACACACACTTCTTTATAAACAGACAGCAGTAGATAAGAAAACTATGTATCAGCTGATGGAAATCTTCTAGGGCAGGGGCTCTGGCTCATTCATCTTTGTATTCTCAGATTCTAACTCAATGCCTAAAATACATTGGGAACACAATCAATACTGGCACTGACCTCAACATTAGCAAGAACAAGAACTGGATGGACACTGTACTGAGGCACTAAACTCAATCCTCAGAAATTAGATGAGTGGCTACAAAGCATAATTTATGGAGAAGAAAATAATGGTACTTGATTTGTAATCTCCTACCAAATCCAATGCAAAGGCAGTCTCAGGCCAGAAAATACAGGAAAGTAGTACAGTGATTCCTGTACTAATAAAGCAGTGGTCTGCAAGGAGAGCAAGCTAACAGCACTACCTCATCTGGAATGTATTCAAATAGGAAAAAAAAAAAAGGACTCAATGTCACACACTAGGAAGTTGTGGTTTGATTTTCATACAAGCAAGTTATGGCTTTGGCTAAGATTAAGTTTCCTGTTTGTGTCCCTTTTGGTTTAGTTGACCATTTCAAAGAAAATATTATCGTTCCACAGCTGAAAGAACATTTTGCTACAAACATCACATCTGAATACATGCCCATTCAACTGAATCAAAGGACAGAGGCTCGTGACCATCTCAGTTTCAAGTCAAACAATTTACCCTCTTCCTTCAAGTGACAATACATTTAACAACCATGAGTAATACCGTCTCAAGTTAAAGAGCAATGCATACCACAAAAATGCACATCCACTTCATCACTGTTTAAACTATTTAAAGGTTGACAGTGACCACCTTAAAAGCTTATTTGACCATTAGAAGTTTTCTGTTTGCATTTGGTAAAAGTTTGAAATCCCATTTCCCTAAGAATATTCACTTCTTTAACTTATATGTAAACATGATATGTATTTACACATCTATGTATCATACACATATGTGACATAAAGCATCACAGACAGGGCTTCTTTTATTTGTAAACAAACCAAAAAAATGATACCAGGCATTAAAAACAATGCTGAAAATAAATGTCATTATATTTCAGAATGTAAATGTTTCAATTCTTTCCTTATCTAATTACACCTAAATTACAACAGACACACACAAACACACACACACACACACACACACACACGATTATCTGTGGATCAAATATTCACGTACAGAATGAGTATGAATTGTAACAACTGCAGCTGAAGATGTATGCTAATATTTCTAAAACAAAATGGCTCGCTCAGCTCAAAATCTGTCAGAATTTGAGAGAAATTTCCTCTTGCAACTGAACCAGCAGTTTTCTGTGTTTCTTAATTTGTCAATTTGTTCCCTAACTGTAGTGATTTAGTGATGACAAACGAAATAGAAAAACAAATGTGAATTGCTTAATTACACTTTGCAGCTGTTCCTCCAAAGAGACAGGACAGGTTAATACTGATGATGCTATTTCTTCCACAGGAATCTTCTGCAAATTAGTTCATTTTATTCCATACTTTTTTTCCTTCAGTGTTCTATGTGATATTCGATTTTATGCTGTGAGAAAGAGGTCACATACAGAATTTATGATCAATATAAAACTGCTAACATTTTTTTCCTCCCCTTTTACTTTTTCCAGCAATATCAAAACACACTCAGTAAAAAGCTGTAACACAGCACTGCTTCCTTAGTCTCTCTCTCAGAGCGACAGATTAATTTTTTTTTCTTTGAACTGCCATCTCGCTTGTTATAAAGGGGCCTCGGTAGTACAGTGATTAAACTGATCAACCGCTAACTGAAAGGTCGTCAGTTGGAAATCACCAGTGGCTTCACAGGAAAAAGGTGCAGCAGTCCACCTCCCAGAGATTCACAGTCTGGAAACTGTGAGCTTGGAATTGACTCAGGGACAGTGGGTTTGCCTTTTTGTGTTTTCGTCACTTTTATTAGCAAGTCAATACATGTGGTGTCTTCTGCGAATTTCTCTGGAGGGTTATGTCTGGCTCACATTGGCCTATGTCTGGAGTTAAAGTAAGTTTATTGCTATTTGCTGTGTTATTTTTCAATTCTGCTCTTTATTGTTAAATTCTCATTTGCAAAAGTGCTTCTGAGTTGCCTGTTTTTGTTGTTTTTTTCCTTTTATTGCAGCTAACGAAAAAAAAAGGAAACAGACACTGCAAATGGCCTGTATACTAAAAACACCACTCAATATTCAGCAGAGAATTAAATGTCTGATAACAATGCCCCAGAAAATGTGGTTAAGTGCCACCTGGAAACATAAAGCTGGTCAGTCCGTTTCCAACTTCCTCTGCAGGCAATCTGCCAGTTGCAAGGGTATCAAAACAACGTTAAGCGCCTCCGGTGTCTGTCTTAATACTCGACAGAAAACTACTGCAAAGGGCTATGCAGCAAGGATTATTTTTCTTGCTGTGTTTTCTTTTATTACAGAAAGCTGTTTTTATGCTCTACTGAAATTCCTTTCCTGTTCTGAAATTGGGTAAAGGGCCAGCTGCTTTCTCAATTTTTCTCTTTGGTATTTTTCTGCAGCAGATTTTAAATGCGTTCTTCCAAATGGGAAAAGCCACTCTTTGTATTCCATGCAACTTTCAAGATGTATTTGTAATGTTCACATTTAAAAATCACATTGGGGACCAAAATGATATGTCAACTTGGGAAGCAAGTTGTTTTACGGACTGTCACCAATTTCATTTTTAATTAGTTTTTTCTTTTTTAGGCATTGTCAAGTATGAGTAGTGATATTCCTTTGGCTGAACTGACAGCTCAAAATTTATCAGCCCAGAAGTGTAAACCAAATCCCAGCTGAAGACTCTAAGCTCTTAACAGGGTACAGGTTTGGTAAGGAAGAAAATAAAAGATCCTGAAATGAGAACTGTGTTAACTTGGGGCCTCAGACAAGATACCTGCAAAGTGTCATTCCCTCTTTCTTCTCCCTAATGTTGTCAGCAGCTTCAAGTGCTGTCCCTCCTTTGCTTGCAGTGTCTCATAGGTCTTCTCGGTTTTCCATTTCTGCCTTCGATACTCTTGTCCAGAAGTCCACACCTTTATTTGTGCCCCGCCTCCAAGTGGGTCTCCCTAACTCGAGTTGTTTCTCTTCCTCCTTGCCTCTCTGGACTTTTCAAAGTTATTCACAGCGTGCGCGCGTGCGTGTGTGTGCGCGTGTGTTTCTTAATTCCACTACAACTCCCAGTTACCTACTACAGTGAAACTTATGAGAGCTAGAACTTGAGAGGACTGCCTTGTCTTTCTATGTATGGCAACTTTTCCACCTTTGACAGAATACAGTCTTACCACTTTTCTTTCGTTCTCTATTAGTGGAAAATATTATGAGCTTTCCTTCTATGAGTTTTATGCCTTACATAGGTTCCAGCTTTCACAGGTTTTACTGTCTATCAGTTGCAAACTTGGGATACTATTATGAAGCAGTCCCCTCTGTAGGATCTCCTTCCAGTGCCTGTCCTTTAAGTGAAGACGCTCTTTAGAGTTCGGACAGAGGTCCTACAGTCCATCTTTATGTCATTCTGTCTTTTGTTTTCCCTTTATTTGATTGATTCAAAAAATTTTTACTGGACGTCTCCTCGTTTTACATCATCAGGAATCACTCTAGCTTTAGATACTAGAATAAAATCGTGTTGAACAAGACCCACAAGAAGCTTACACTCATTGAGCTTACATTCAAGTGAATCAGAATCAATGTATTTGGATGTATCACATCTACTCCACGGCTCATATTATCTATATGCCAGCAACACTCATGTCTTCAGAACTACCCAGTGCAATAAGAAAGGTAGAAAAGCAAAGCGATCTTCAGAGTCATACTGGCTACGGAGGCCCAACTCCACTACGTACTAGTTATCAATAAGACCAAAAAAAACCAAACTCAGTGCCATCGAGTCAATTCCAACTCACAGCGACCCTACAGGACACAGTAAAGCTGCTTTGTAGTTTCCAAGGAGCACCTGGTGGATTCAAACTGCCCACATTTTGATTGGCAGACACAGTACTTAACCACTCCACCACCAGGGTTTTCAAGTTATCAATACTAAACCTAAAACCTTGGCTTCCTCATCTATACACCGGGAATAATAATGACTAAAAAGTAACCGAACTCACTAGGTTTACTATAAGGGTTAACTGAGGCAATCAATGTAAAGTGCTAAGCAAAACATGAGTACTTAATAAATGTTTGCTGCTGTCAGTAATAATATTAAGCATGGTTCCCTTATAATCTCGCAATTCCAGATGTTTCTGTGGAAGAGGTATCAAGGTATAAAAGAGGGTCAGATGTCTGAAGTTTGAATCCTTGGTCTGACCTCAAGCAAATTACTCATCTACAATGTCCTTCAGTTCCCTAGGCTATAAAAAGTGACAGTCATAGCTATCTCTTTCTGTCATTGTGACAAAGAAGTTACACTTCCATATAAATGCTTACTATATGTACCAATGAATGAATGCAAATTAAAATTGCATTGGACAGTCTCTTCCAACTCTACAATTTGAACAGAAACAAGCTTTCAGGAATTTATCTGCAATATTAAATGAATAAACAGTCTTGCTTTTGAGGAACTGCATTATCAGATGTACAGTCTAAACCAGTTGTCCTCAAAACTAACAGAACACGCGAATCGCCCGGAGAGCCTTATAAATACGCAGAGCTGTGGTCTCCTCACCAGAGGATCTCATTTAATGAGCCTGGAATAGAAGATGGAAATCTGTATTTTATACAAGAATGCCAGGTCTCTTCACTATTGAGTCTGGCTGAGATCCACTGGTCTATGGGTGCTATCCAATAAAAACATAAGACACACACATAGTTTTATATTTTCCAGGAGCCACATTAAAAAAAAAAGTCTTTAAAAAGTGATCTTAATTTTAATAATTTATTTTATTTAAACCAATATTCCAAGTAATCATGCAATTAATGTAAAAATATCAATGAGCTATTTTACATACTTTTTTATCATACTAAGTCTTCAAAATCTAATGTGTACTTTATACTTATAGGATATCTCAATACACATTATAATTTTTCATCAGGAATACTTGACTTGTATTTAGACTTCATAAGCTTATCTTTGAACGAGTATCTTCACATGCCATGCTGTCCCACATGGTCCCATACAAAGTGTTCCAAAAACTGAGTATGGTATTAGTTTTTTTTATTTAAATTTAATGAAAATTAAAAGCTCAGTTCCTCAGTAGCACTAGTCACATTTCAAATGCTCAAAAGTCACATGTAGCTTGTGACAGCACAAACCTCTATGTGCCCACGGCAAAGGGTAATTGTACAGTGCTCAATGTGCAATGGTAGTAGAGCACTGGCATAATTCTTGAAAGTGGTATATGTGAATAAAGTAAAAAATATAGATTAAACTTTCTTGCAATTATATATGATTATTAAAATCTAAAAAAAGAAAGAAAGAAACATAGTTACAGGTTTTAGAAACCCCAAGAATCTAAAATTTTCAAATGTCAGACCACCAACAGATTATAAAGCCACAGGCATGACACCTGTCTTGTTCAGACACACAATGTTCAACCTAATGGAGAATTTTAATTCAAATGTTAACAACTAGGAAGGGGGAAAAAATGTTGAGCTGACAGATACTTTTTTCAAAGGTATGTTGAAAGCACAGTAAAATGCTAAAAGCACAATGTATTGTAAATGAAATGAGAACAGCATTTAAAAAAACACTGAAAACAAAATTACACATTAAAATCTGAAACCGAAGCCTTGATCCGGACCAAAAAGAAAAAAAGATTTCAGTAGATAAATATGACAATGAATAGAAAGCTATTATTATGTGATGATACAGAACATCTGAAAACTGGAAGAATTATTTGGGAAACTGGATGCTAAGTATTTTAAGGATGAAAATCAAAGAATTATAAAGAGTTAATCATATAAGCATAAGAGATTCATTTCAATTTTCAAGGTGTTTGAAGCTGAACAGTTGGTATTTAAAAAAAGGCAACTTTAATGAAAGTTAACCATTTAACTTGCAGCATAATATCAGATCAAGAATCAACAATAATCATTTGTATGGGGTGGGGCAGGAAGAACTGGATGAAATTACAGAAAAAAAATATCTGTAATGCTTCAAGATTATTAGAAGTAACAAAATGGAGCTGTAAGAGTTTAATGTCAACTTCTAAGTCACTGCATTATTAAATACAGAATTTTTGTGATGACAACATGACCAAGAACTACCACTCTAAAATGTGGGAGCTAACTGCTTCCCAAAGGATAGTCTGGTAATTATGGTCTAGAAGCAAACTGAAAGAAATACTTTCTTCTTTTCAGTACTTTAGAAGTAACTCTCAAACTTATTGAAGTAAAGTTGCATCGCCAACTAAAGCACCTTATTTAAAGGATGGTAACTCTTTACACAGATACACAGATAAATACGTAGAAAGCATGTGAAAGCTGGACAATGAATAAGAAAGCCCAAAAACTTGATGCATTTGAATTATGGTTTGGGGGAAGAATACTGACTATATTATGGACTGCCAGAAGAAAGCATAAATCTGTCTTGGAAGATGGACAACCAACATGCTCCTTGGAATCAAGGGTGGAGAGACTTCTCACATACTTTGGATATGCTACCAGAAGGGACCAGACCCTAGAGAAGGACATCATGCCTGCTAAGGTAGAGGGTCAGCAGAAAAGAGAAAGACCCTGAATGTGACAGATTGACACACTGGCTACAACAATTTCTAGTAATGATTTTGGGAATGGTACAGGACTGGGCTGCGTTTCACTCTGTTATATACAGGGTTGCGTTGAGTCAGAAATGACTCAGAAGCATCTAACAACAACACAGACATATACACTAAAACAAATGGAACTGTAACCCAAATTGGCCATCAGCAATGGAGGCATTTTAACAACTGTCAAATTCAGCCCTACTCTGTAGAAGCAAAAGCACACTGACACACACAGACTTCTCATCCTCTCCCCAAGGATGGCCCTCCTATGAACTCTCATTTCTCTCCACTGTGGCATTTATCATACCTTAGTATAATTTTCTGTTTGATTATTTACCTTTTCTACTTGACTGAGTGCTTGAGAATACAAACTGCATTTTATTTATTTTTTAATCTTTAGTACCTAAAATAATATCTAAAACATTCACAAAATTAATGAATGAATAAATGAATGCATGAAGAAAAATTATAAGCATTCACATCTGAATTTTCACAACCTAAAAAAGTGATAGAAATATACAGAAAGAGGTTGAGGTCTTCTTATTTCTTTTAGACATACATTCTAGAAAGGCCCATAAGTTAATCGTATTCACAAAGAAACAGATATGAAAGATTGAAACTTAGTTTGTAATCTTTATCCACAATAATGTCAATAATATAATAATGTCGTCACCAATAATGACTAAAACCCAAGATTCACACACTAATTTTCTCATACATACCTCACAGCTTAGTCTTACCCTCTTGAACTAAAGACATTGCTCAGAAAAACATTTTAACTGTCTGTTTAAAACTAACAATGTGTCCATTTAAACATCTGATAGAGCATTGTATTTATCATCAAACACATACTGTTGTTGTTGTTGTTAGGTGCCATCAAGTCAGTTCCAACTCACAGAGAACCTGTAGGTCAGAGTAGAACTGTCCTATAGAGTTTCCAAGGAGAGCCTCGTGGATCTGAATTACTGACCTCTTGGTTAGCAGCCACAGCGCTTAACAATTATGCCACCAGGGTTTCCACATACAACCACTTAAAAAACCCAGAGCTGCTTAAAACAAAAAACTTGATCAACAGAAAGGTGCTATAGTAAAAATTATGCTACAACATTAAGTTTTCAACTGTTTTCCAAGAGTTTGAAGCTGAAATGTGAATTTATTTCAATAAGGCAATAGTTTAATTTTTTCCGAGGAAATATTTTTAATAAGATCACTGACCCTTTTAACACTCTTAGAAAAAAAATGAATTCCACAAGCATTCTGGTATATAACTATTACAAAAAATAAGTACAAGAGTCAATCCATGGAAATGGTAACAGACTTGAGAAACTAAGCTTACTAATAAAATGTACAAAAGTATGCCGGGAGATAACCACTTTAACAGAGAAAAGATTCTACTACATATCGGCAA
Organism: Heterohyrax brucei; assembly: GCA_028571685.1. Classification (NCBI taxonomy): domain Eukaryota; kingdom Metazoa; phylum Chordata; class Mammalia; order Hyracoidea; family Procaviidae; genus Heterohyrax; species Heterohyrax brucei. The sequence goes on along the minus strand of CM053145.1, from coordinate 122,805,449 downwards.
AGGAACCAAATACAATCAGACAAACAAAAGGCCAGAAGGAAGACAGAAGATGGGGACTCTGAAGAAATCGTTTCCATGCCTTTTCCAGATAGAATTAAACACACCCACCTGGATTACTTCCACTACCTATCACATCTGTGGGGCAGTTCTACTCTGTCTTACAGGGTCGCTATGAGTAAGAATCAACTTGATGGCAGAGGGTTATCACTCTTCTCAGGCCTATTCCCAGATCCTGTCTGGTTTTTCAGAAGGTATTTAAGTGTTTCAGGGGACAAAGGACTCTTACTGATTGAAGACATATTTTCGTATTCACAATTCTTTGTGTTTTAAGAGGAATTTTTTCAGGTCGTTAGTTTATAATGCAAACTGGTGCCTAGTGATATTCTGAAAGATAAAAAAAAAAAAACTGGTGTGTTTGGTGATACAGTATGTGTGATTTGCATAATCATTTATTTCAGCTCAACTGGAGGCCCAAAATGAGCTCCAAATGAAGTTGCCACATCTGCAACAGTTGTCTTCTCAGTCTGCAACAACCATACTAACACCAACAATGATCATACAGAAATCTAAAAACAAAAGAAGATCTTATCCGAAAAATAGGTATCTTGTAACTTCCTTAGAACTCTCTCATGTTTTTAAGAAATGCTTGCATTTCGACAGTACATAAACAAAGTTAGTCTCACAAATGACTTCAAAAGTAATTTGAATCATCAAAATTCCAATAGCATTGGTCCTGGCAATTTTAGCCTTGCTCATACCTCTCTTCTAGTCACCCATATTGCCATGTTTGGGTTGAGAAAATACAGCTAAATCATTAGGATCAGAGAAAGCAATCTTCTCCTTGAAACTGTGTTCATAAAGCAAATGATGATTTGCCTATTACCAAGATTAATGTGATCAACATATCATTTCAAAGCAGATCATTCCTACCCCAAAGTTAATTAAATATTTCCTAAATTCTCTGTTTCCGGGGCAGAGTCAATATGGCAGACTAAACATACGTCTCCCCAATTCCCTCTGAAAACTAAGGCCTGTATTGATAACTGAATGGAACACTCTGGACACTCAGGGAGCCCTAGGATACACATAGGGTTGTCAGATTGGACTACACGCCTCTAAATGGGAAACTACCTCTCTCTGTTGAGGCAGTATGCTGAGCCCTGCTCCTGCTGACTCACCATGTGGGTGGACTGCAGGTACTGACACTTTTCTCTCTTTTTTTCTCATCCAGGAGCCAGCAAACACACTGAACTACAGTGCTAAAACAAACAGTATATAGCGCAACAGAGAGACAGTGCAGGGGTCAGCCACATTCAGAGAACCCAGCTCCTAAATGAAGGTACCACTGCCCCTCACCACCCCTCTGCCTCTTTTCTGAGTTCCACCCTTGATTCTGCTGTTTCATGGTGGTAAGGGCAGCTCAGCTGGGATACCATTTTGGTCAGCTGGGAGGTGGACTCACCCAACCAGAGGCTTCAGCAGGAGATAATTCCCAAGCTGAGAAGCAGTGTCAGTCCAGAAGCACTTTTCCAATAGAAATGCTGTGTTTAGCACAGTGTTACCTTATGGGTAGGTCCGGTTGAGGATCGCAGCAGGGCCGAGACTCCTCCCTACTTTGAACTACATCATAGCATCTGAGGACAGTCAAAGAGGTGCTTCCATTGTCAGCTGGAGGGAGGGACCTGCCACACCTGATGGCCTGACTGATTTTGGCAGCTGTCAGATAGCTCCTCAATTTTTAAAATAAGACTGCCAGGAAAAACAACTGCTGACTGGTCCAGCAGCATCTCTTGCAGCCTTTACTGATCCACAGCATAGGGTTGGTTGAGGACCCCTAGTGACTCCATAAGTAGGGTGCTGTCTTTGCCAGATAGGAGGCGGAGCCTGCCATCCCAGTGAGTCTACAAGGACCAGTCACTAGAGTACACAGAGGTGGCCGGTGACCAACTCCCCTCTCAGAACTACACCTCAGCTCTTGCTGAGGTAACACCAGAGAAGCTAAACAGCCTCTAGATGGCCTGAAGGCAACAATCCATCTCTTACTGGTTAAATAAACAGCCCACCATGGCTCTGGAAAACTCCCATAAAAAACAATCAAAAAACTTCCCAGATGAAGGCGGCTTTCTGAAACTATCAGAGGTTGAGTACAAGAAAATTATATAGAGAGCCCTCCTAGAGATTAAACAAAGTGCAGCACAGCAAAATTAAAAATTAAGCAAGCTATTTGAACTGATGGAACATCAATGATCTGAAATCCAGTAGATCAATAACAAAATTACAGAATTAGACATTTCAATCTATAGCCAAAAGAGCAGAACCAAGGAGATGAAAGTCAGAATTAATGACTTTGAAGATACAGCAACTGACACCTGCATTTATGAGGAGAAATCAGAGAAATGAAACAAGAAAAATGAAGAAGCATTAAGAAACATGTGGGACTCTATCAAGAGGAATAATCTATCATTAATTGGAGTTCCTGAACAGTGAGGGATAGCTAAAAACACAGACAGTCTTGTTGTTGAGTTGCTGACAGAAAACTTCCCTGAAATTATGAAAGAAGAGAATACAGATATCCGAGATTTGTATTGAGTGCCACAAACACTGGACCCCAAAAGAAAGACTCCAAGACATATTATAATCAAGCTTAATAAAAAGAAACATAACAGTCTCTTACAGGCAGCAAGGCTCAAAGCAAAGCTAACATTCAGACAGAAACCCTGTAGTCTTTCATCTAACTTCTTGGCAGAAATGATGTTGGCACAGTAGTAGTGGTATGACACATTGAAAGACTTGAAGGAGAAAAACTTCAACCAAGAACTATATGTTCTGTAAAACTGTCTCTCAAATATGAAGATGAAATTAAAACATTCACAGATAAAGAGAAGCTTAGGGGCTTTGTAAAAACCAAACAAAAACTACAAGAAATACTGAGAAAAAAAAAAAACCACTAAATGTATACTTAAGGAGGCAATGCAGGAGACAGCATCCAGAAACCCACTCAGTTAGGGAGGTCACAAAAATCAAAGCTACAATATTCAAAGAAGTGAGCCACTGATGATAACACAGAAACTATGACACCATCACACTGAAAAGAGGGATAAACTACAATGGTTACAGTCCTTTCAGATTCAAAGAAAGTTAAAAAGATATTCAGAAGTTAAAATTGGGTTTCAACTTAGAATATTAAGGGGGACCATCAGGGTAGCCACAAAGAACAATAAAAATGCAACACAGCAAAACAAGTAATGTAATATAGGGGTCTCAGTAACCAACACTGAAAAAGAAGAAAAGTCAACCCACAAAGAAGAATGACCCAGAACAGAATATTAAGAACACAGAAAACACCAACACAAAAATAAATACATGAAAATGACAGCACTAAACACATACCTATCAATAATTACACTGAACATAAACAGACTGAATGCTCCAATAAAGAGACAACAAGTGATATCCAAGATCAAAACACATGACCCGTTTATGTGCTGCTTACAAGAAACACACCTTAGACTTAAAGCTATGAACAAACTGAAAATTGAAGGATCGAATAATATATACCAAGCTAAAAATATACAAAGAAGAGCAGGTGTAGCAACACTAACCTCAGACAAAATAGATTTTAATGTAAAATCCACCATCATGGACAAGGATGGACACTACTTATTGCTGAAAGGTTCAATACAGAAGCAGGACTTAAGAATATTAAATATTTATGCGCCCAATACCAGAGCATCTAAATACACCAAACAAACACTGACTACATTGAAAAACGAGATAGATTCATTGACATATGCAGAACTTATTACCCATCAACAGACAACTACACCTTCTCCATTTCCATCAAGTGTAAGCAAACCACAGATACAGTTTTTAAGTGTAAACAAAACCACAGATATCCATGATATTCCAACTACCTTACAGGAAAAAAACAGGTTATAATCCTTGTTACTACTGCCCTTTTATGTTTGTTCAGGACAATGAATAAGGACTGTAAGTTACAGTCGGGTTTCCTGAGAATGTCATGATCTCAGAAATTATGAAACTCCATCTCCTCCACCTTGAGTACACATCAGAATCACCAGTGGAGCTTTTACAAACCAGTGATTCCTAGACTCCAGCCTGAGCTGTAGACTTGACTCCAGTATCACTGCACTCTACAGGAGGCTCTGATGTGCAGTGAGGTAGAGAACCAACCGTTCACAAATGAGGTTCAATGACCCAAAGAGGGCCAAGACCAAGAACAAGCCAAAGGCAATCTGAAGCAGTACCTAGAACAAAAATCATAAACTCAAATGCCTACACACCACACGACCAGCTGCTGTGGAGTCAATTCTGACTTAAAAGATCCTGTACACCAGAGTGGAACTGCTCCAGAGTTTCCAAGAAGCACCAGGTGCATCCGAATAGCCTACATTTTCATTAACTGCTATAGCATTTAACCATTGGGCTGCCAGAGTTTCCCAAATACCTACAGCAGCCACTTAAATGAATGCAGAAGGCAGTATATATACACATTCTTGAATTGGGTGGATGCCAGAGAGTGTGACAAACCAGCAAACCCAGGTTAGGGGGTGGGACAGCACTCTTGAGCTCTGTCTAATCATTGCCATAATGTAATGCCTTCTGACTTAACCAAGAGAAACCAAAAACCAAGATTTTTACGTAAAATTTTCTAATATGTATATGTTGCTTCGACAGAAATTTTGAATACCACATGAGCCAAACAACACATATAAGGAAACATGAAGATGGATTTGACCTTTAGGCCAAATCACCTCAGGCCAAAGGGTCAGTTAATGCCCTACAGAAACCACAGATGAATGATAATGATAAATAAAAATAATGCCCAATGTTCATTAAGTTTTCATTATGTGTTAGCCACTATGCCAAATTCATAGATTATCAGCATTAACCCTCATCAACTTTGGGAAGAATCACTATTGTCTCCCATTTTATTCAGTGGCACAGATATGAAATAATCTCCCCCAAGGTCACACAGCCAGTTAGTAACAACTCCAGAATTTAAAGATCCACAGTGCAACTCCACCACCCTAACCACCACACTATAGTTCTTAAAAGTTTTTAAATATGCTTTTAGAAAACCTCTACTCTTTGCAAGGGAAAACCGGTGGTATAGTGGTTAAGTGTTACAGCTGCTATCCAGAAGGTCATCAGTTCAAATTCACCAGGTGCTCTTTGGAAACTCTATGGGGCAGTTCTACTCTGTCCTACGGGTCACTATGGGTTGTTATGTCAGAATCTAGTCAACAGCACTGGGTTTTGGGGGTACTCTTTGCAATTGGATTTCTCCCAAAATAAAGTGAAAAGATTAGACTACATAATTTTTCAGGCCCTTTCAGTCAATGGTTCTTACTCCATAATTCTTGGTTAGATAACAATTTTGGCATTTACATATGTCTCTCAGGAATGCCCTGATGAGAACTGCCTGATCAAAGAATGGAATAATGTTCATTAAATGCTCTAAGGTTCTAGATGAAAAGGCTGCAGTAACATAAAAGTATGATAGAATTACCTTTTGCTGCTACAGAAAATTTACTTCATCTTACCTTTTGAAAGATGGCTAAAAGTGCTCAGAAATTCTTCATATGTTTGCTCATGACAATTAACAAACTTATCCAAGACTTCTTCAATTAACTGATCTTCATCCATAATCTCCAATCCTGATGTCCAAGCAGGCATTCCTTTCCACGAGGCCACTGTATCTCAGAGACAAAGAAAAATACAGGCTAGAGAGAATCACGCAAAACCCAAGCTTTAAATACCCTGGATGGACGAGTATCTAAGGTCCCAAAACGACAAATCAAAATGAAGTTACTAGGATAATAAATGCTAGCTCAAGGAACCAAGGTTTTATTCACTATCTTAGCTGCTCAATTATTAACTATCACAGTTTGCATTTGCTTCAGTCTTCTCATTGTCATCATCTTAATTCACAGGAATACTGTCATATGACTGCACAATTAGAAATTCAGTCTTTCAAGAAATGTTGGTCACAATGATGATAATGATGATGATGAGACTTGCCCATTCTCAGTACTCTGCCCTCTACCTACACGAAGATCTGTTGTGACTGTGAAGCTCTCTGGCGTAGAAAATACTGATATTACTGTCTGGATTATCTAATGCTGCTTTATCAGAAACAACACAAGTAGATGATTTCAAAAAGAGAATTTTGTTTTGTCACAATCCAGTAGACTAAAAATCCAAATTCAAGGTGGCAGCTGCAGGGAAAGATTTTCTCTGGCTCTGGAGGAAGGTCTTTGTTGTCAGTCTTCCCCTGGACTGGGAGCTTCTGATGCACAAGGACCCTGAATAATTTCTAAAGGACGTGCTCAGCTCCTGGCATTGCTGAGAGGGTGGCATGAGGTCCTGGATTATCCTCTTGCCACCCTTTCTTTTATATCCCAAGAGGCTTCCCCAAGGCACAATACAATCCCACATGTTGGGTCCCGTTCCACCAACACAACTACCACTGGTTCTATCTCATTAACATCATAGAGGCAGGAATTACAACATATAAGAACATCACAATAGTGGGAATCATGGCCCAGCCAAATGGCCACACATATTTGGGGGAATGCAGTTCCACCCATGACATTTCACCCATAGTTACCCCAAAAATCACACGCTTGCAACACGCAAAACATGGCCATATCATACCAAAAGCCTAAGTCCAAAATCCAAAAATTCCTCTTCAACTGTGAAATCTAGAATACAAGTTACCGGCTTCCAAAATACAATGGCAAAACAGGCAGAAACTAGAAATTTCCATCACAAATGGGAGAAATGAAGGAAAAGAAGAAATAAAAGACAAGCAAGTCAACAGAACAAATTACATTAGCCATCGAGGCTCTGAAAATAATACTGCATTCTCTGAGACACTTTAAAAATGGCCCTGCCTCCAAACATTAAGTAGGAGCTATACTCTCTGGAGTCTGAGTGGTGACCCCTTGGCCCTGTGCTACATCTCTGCCTTCCAAGTCCACTGGGACAGCAATTCTATTTCCTTGGCTTTAGGCATACCCTTTCCCTAGTCTATCTGAGTGGCAATACCAGAGGCCATGGCTCGACCCCGAGAAACCCCTGAGATCATGTCCATATCTTTTGAGACTAAGGCAGCTCAGGTCCTTGCACTCCTTCTATCTTCAGCTTCCGCTTCCTGCGGACTCATGGCCTGGGCTTCACACCTGCATCTGCCATGCTGGGGTGAGTGTTTCAAAGCTCTGTAGCTCCACCAATTCAAGTGTCTAGAGGCACCCCACTCCACGAAGAAGCCTCCTACACACAGGCACTCAGCAATCTCAATCCATGAACCAGCAAGCCTATGTCCACCAATTTAAGTACCCAGAGGCACCCTGCCCCACTCTACCAGGAAGCCTCCTGCACATAGGCACTCAGCTCTCACTCTGTGAGTCAGCTCCAGCACTGTCTTGCACTGGGCTTCTGGTTCTGCTGCTGCCTGTCCACTGTTGCCTTTCACCATCTGCAAGTTTTTTTGGCATTAACAGTTCTCCTCAGTTCCCTCTGAGTCTTCTACCCATTCAAAACTGCCTCCACATTTCAGGCATCTGTTAGAGCCACATCCTACACTCTCAGTACCAAATTCTGTCTTAGTCATCTAGTGTTGCTTTAACAGAAATACCACAGTGGATGGCTTCAAAAAGAGAAATTTTATTTTGTGACATTCCTGTAGGCTAAAAGTCTGAGTTCAGGGCGTCAATTCCATGGGAAGGCTTTCCCTGGTGGCTCTGAAGGAAGGTCCTTGTTGTCAATCTTTCCCTGGATGTGAAGGGACCCAGAATTCTTCCCAAAGGACACACGCTGATCCCAGCATTGCTTCTTGGTGGTATGAGTTCCCCAACTCTCCAGCTTGCCTCCCTTTCCCCAGAGGCTGCCCAAGCACAATACAATCTTTTGCATTGAGTCCTGCCCCACCAACACAGCTGCAGCCCATCCTCATTAACATCACTAAGGTAGGGTTTACAGGGGACATTATAATACCAGGAACCATGGCCCAGAAAAATTACCATACATATTTTTGGGGGGACACAATTCAATTCATGACAATTACATAAAGATAAATTAAGGTAATTCCTCATGTGCTACAGATAAAATAGGGTTTTAGAGAGGACTGAGTGAAAATAAAAAGTTGTAGCTGGGTACCAACTTATAATGGAAGAAACTGTTTCGAGTTATTTGTACCTGAAAATCAGATACAACTGGGGAAAACTAACTGAGCCTTTAATAATGCAAAGCTTATTAAATTATGACTGCAACTGTTAGATAATAATGATAAATAAACTCAAAGGTAGCTGTTATTTCACTATCAATAAGAATGTACTTAATTACATTAATGCCAGTGTCAATCTGCTTTTCCAGAATTGGACCCCAGAAAAATGTCACCAATGCATGTTTTCAATCTCTTCCTCCAACCATCGCTGGTAAGGTACTTCAGTGAACAAACATCAAACAGAAACAGCCGGGCTGTGCCTTATATTGTTACACACAGAAGCCTGAAGAGCCATAATAGAAATGCCTTTAAACTTTCTGATTACTTCTCAAATTGGTGTATTCTGAGTATTTATCCTAACACATCTCACTAGCACTAAAGGCAAACAAATAAGAGGCTGTGCACAGCACAATTCAAAATTCATTAAGGACTTTAATTTTCTGCATATGGTTACTGATACAAAAATAAAGATACTATGTTTTTATTGATTTTCCCTAGACCATTTGAATATTCTGTTTCAAAAACCATCATTATTCAAAAAGTTTAGCAGATATACATCTTCAAATTTAGAAGTTTCTTTATCTATCAAAAAATAAACAAATAACCTAATATTAAATGTCCCTAGAGACTGCCAGAGCAGATAATCATTTGGCAGACAATCATGTGGTTTATGCAAATCCTGGTGGTTTGGTAGAAGGAAGCAATGCTTCTTTCAGTCCCTATTTATGTACTTTTATGTTCTTATCATAAAGTATTTTTCCACAGAAAAAAAGAGACAAAGAATTACCTAGAAAACAGAAGCCCTCACTTTGATTGCATTCTTATTTTTTATGGCATAGAGGTCCACAAGAAAGACCCAGAACATACTGTGATGCTAAGTAAAAGTGCACTATATACCTACTAGCAAATCATAACTAATATTTGTACAATCACACCTTCAAGGAAGAAGCCCAAAGAATATGCATTGCTCTTCCTGGTGTACTTACCTTCACCTGAAGAGCACAAACCTGGTTGGAACAGGGTTCTCTTCTCATTAAGCCACAAACAAGAGCAAGAAAATTTCATTATATCCCTGAAGTCCTGTTTTTGACAATCTAACAGTGACACTAATAACTAATGTTCCCCCCAAAAATGTGTGTATCAATTTGGCTGGGCCATCATTCCCAGCATTGTATGACTATCCACCATTTAGTTACTTAATGGGATTTTTCTATGTGTGGTAAATTCTACCACTAGAATTTACTAAGATGTATTAGCAGCAGTGATATAGATGAAGTGTACAAAATTAGATAGTGACTTAAACCAATCTCTCTTGAGATACAAAAGAGAGAAGCAAGCAAGAAGACAGAGTGACCTCAGACCAAGAAAGCAGTGTCAGGAGCAGATCGCATCCTTTGGGCTTGAGGTTCCTAGGATGAGATACTTCCAAACAAGGAAGGACTGATGCATCACAACAACCTTCTTCCAGAGCAGAGAGAGAAAGCAAGCCTTCCTCTGGATCTGGCAGCCTGACTTCGGACTTGTAACCTACTGGACTGGGGCAGAATAAATTTCTCTTTGTTAAAGCCATCCACTTGTAGTATTTCTACTATAGCAGTACCAGATGAGTAAGACACTACCTAAGTTGGTCAGTGCTATGTGCTCTCTGAAAACACATTACTGTGAAATATGCCCACTGCCATCAACTCAATTATAATGCATATCAACCCTACAGGGCAGAGTAGAACTGCCCCGTACAGTTTCCAAGGAGTGCCTGTTGGTTTTGAACTGCCACCTTTTGATTACCAGATGTAGCACTTAAACACTACACCACCAAGGCTCCATTATGAAATACAGAGTATGTAATTATCACGGCTAATTTTGCATTTCTATGATGTTTATCTTCAGATTCTTCCTTAACTTACCTAAACAAAATGCAACTTTGACAGGCATAAGCAAGAACCCTTAACTCACCTCAAGCTAGTCTTCTCTCAAAGAGTATATAACCTGCTTTTTAGCAGCCTACCCACCTACCTACCCATTTGCCATTGAGTTCATTCTGACTCACAGTGACAAAGGTTTGTACCTCTACAAAGAAGGTTTTTACAAAACCATGAAGTTTACTACTGCTGTCTAATAATAATAAATAATAACACATCGTAAAGAATCTTACAGGGGCTATTAAATTCTGCTTTCTCAAATGTTTATAGTTCTGCTCAACAAGAATCTACTGCTGTGCTGAAAGGTAAGATGGGATATTATCAAAATAATTCACCTTAGCTGAGGAAATGAAACCATCAGCCTTAGTTTTTCACATGGTAGGTCTCCTTTCTTGCATTTCCAAATGGCCAGATTGCCATAAGACCAAATAACAGTGCAATTACATGGATTTATTCAAATGATAGAAGAGATCTTGCATACAGCCACTCATAAGTCTGTCTTTAAGCTGAACTGGTAAGTAAATCAGATCATGTGGTTGTTATTTCGCATTAGTCAAATATATTTTATCACTCTATGCATACGAAACACTCGAGGAACACTTCCAAACTGCAAAGTGTTTTCATGAGTGCTACAAAGTAGTGTGTCCATTTTTTACCACTGACCATTGTATGTATTAAACTCAATTTTTAATATAAATAGGTTTTATGGCAGTCCTTTCTTATGTGTTGCCCATTAAGCTGGACATTTATAACCTGAGGGCTGCCTGTAATCAATGTTGCTAAACAATACAGAAACTGAACTGGTATACGTTTTGCTGTGTATATTTTTTAAGATAAGTCAATAAAATTTTTTAAAAAGGATTATGAAAAACAAACCAAAAATATAAAAATAAAAAAAGGAAGAGACCTCGTATAAACTGATTTCTTTGATGAAGTACAACAACTTTGCACCTTCTAGTATTTCTTGAGTCTTTTAGATCATATTAAGAGAGGCTGAATGACAGGAACTGCTACAGATTTTTCCAGTTGAGAGAAACCTGAGGTTATCTAGTCTGATCAGAGAGAACAGAGAAATGAATCTTAGAAAAAAATTTCAGCTGGCCTTTCTGCTACAAAAGACAGTAAGACCCTCAACAGGATGGACTGATAGAGTGGCTGCAAAAATGAGCTCAAGCAAAACAATTGTGAGGATGCCACAGGACTGGGCCGTATTTCATTCACTGCAAATGGGGTCACTATGAGCCAGAACCAACTCAACGGCACCTAACAATAACAATACCTCTACTGATATGCATGAGTAGGTGGGTTCTATATCATAAATGGCAACGAGACATTCATGATTATGAATTTTATGGTATGCATGAAGCTAGCTGGAAATTAAACATAATGCAGCAATCTCACCCTAGACAGGTGTATTTACGCCTATATCCCAGTAGCTCACAAAACATCTTATGCGTGAGCATGTGCTGTGTTTTAGACACCTACCAGTACAAACAAGAAAACAAAGGAAGAGATAAAAGGCAGGAACACAAGACAAAATATATCTATGAAATAGAAAATGACCTAAATTTCTTTACTGCTTTTTATCTGGATGAGATAAAAACATACACACCATTCTAGCATCAAAGGATAAACTGCACTTCAAGTTATAAACTTATACCAGCAAGCTTTTCCTAAAAGCTAAAAGGCAGGGACCTCTTCATTATTTTCAAAAAATTTGATGGCATAAGCTTTGGGGTATCTATATAAGCTCCTCTAGTTACAACCTCCACTGCACTGCATATTAAAGCAAGCACTAAGGTGAGTGGAAAAGGTTATTGCTGATTCTAAAGCTTTAGAAGAGTGACGATACACTGGCTTCCAAACATAGGTCTTGGACATTGGCACGTCTTAAGGGAAACTCTGGTGGTAGAGTGGTTAAGCGCTGCTAACCAAAAGGTTGGCAGTTCAAATCCACCAGGCACTCCTTGGAAACTCTATGGGTAGTTCTGCTCTGTCCTGTAGGGTCGTCTTGATGGCAATATATTTAGTTTTTGTTTTGTTTTGTTTTAAAGGGGTCCTTGTGGCACACTAGCTAATAGTTCAGCTGCTAACCAAAAGGTCAGCATTACAAATCTACCAACTACTTCTTGAAAACCTTTGGGGGCAGTTCTACTCTGTCCTATGGGGTTGCTATGAGTAGGAATCAAATTGATAGCAGTGGTTTTGTTTTTTTGGTTTTAACAGGTATACTTTTTTCTTTGATAAAATCTCACTTAAGGAAAAGAGAAAGAGAAGAAATTCCTGCTAACAACTGCATTTAATAAAACATGTGAGCTGATTACATGTTTGCCATGACCAGATACCACAAAACAAACAATGCCCCAAAAGAAAAATATCTAGTTCTTCCCCAAAGAGGATTATGATCTACAATTTGATTTTTTTACTGGATTCCATTTCTGTAGCAGGAAAGACTCTGATGACCTTTGTCACGATAATTTTAAAAATAGAGCAACACAAAGTTAAGAAAAAGCATCTAAGAGTGAAGGAAGTACCAGGAATTAGAAAAATAAAAGCTTAGACTTCTAGTCAGTACGGTGCCTTAGATGTCCACACTGTAACTCCCACAACACACTTGAGAAACCACACAAAACAGAAACAAAAACCGGCCTTGGATCAAGCACATCAGATGGGCAGTTGAAGAAACACACTGAGCAACAATCGGAAGAAAGAGGCAAAACAAGGCCAGGGGCCAACAGCACTGATCACATCCTGTGGGTGCAGAGGAGCATGGCCATTTTGAGACATCACTGAACACCTGGAATGAGGAACCCAGGAAAACAGCTGCAGGGAGAGCACAGCTGGTGGCAAAGATTCTGCAGCCAACAACGCCAGAAGGAAACAACCAAACAAGCAGGGCATGGCAACAGATGGGGCACCCCTGAAGGGGAAGTGTGGAAGAGGTATAGCTTTGAAATCAAGGAAACACAGGGAAGTGCCTCTGGAGCAAAGACAGGCAGAGTCACTGGAGCCTTACAGAATGACAAAGTATAACCACGGAGTGCACATTTGCAGAGGAGCAAAGGGTTAGCACTGCAAACCAGCGCGGGGACTGCTTGTCAGTAGAGGCACCCAGCCATTTATAGGGGAGACACCCAGTGATGTTAGCCGACAAAGTGACAAGAGCTCCACAGCGCCCCCTCAACCAGCCCTGTGCAAGCAGTCAGCCTCTGATGCCCCCATTCCTTTCCAGATAAGGCAGCCATCTGCAGCAGCATGTCCCCTGAGGTGCAGGCAGACCTAGCGAAGGCATGAAAACCCAGTCACAACTACCACCTCTCTGAGAAGCAGTCTGTGGGCGCAAACCCAAGTAGGCTCTGCTTCACCCCTCAACCCATCCTGGACATACAAACCTCTGTCCCTACTCCATCCTCCCCACAGAACCACCCCCCAACTGAGCAAGACTCTCTGTCCGCCTAGCCAACACCTCTCCCCAGCTGAGTCGAACTCCATACCCTGGCCTGCTAACCCATCCCAGAGCTAAGAGGGATTCCATGCTCTGCTGGGCCAATCTCCACAGTTGAGATTCTGTCCCCTTCCTAGCTGCCCCATGACAGCTGAGTGGGACTCTGTCCTCCTCTGCAAAACCCCTCCTTGGTCATGAGGACCTCTGCACCCTATCCTGCCTGCCCCTCCTTGCACCCCTTCTGTTCTTTAAGGATGGTACGGACTGCTCACAGCAATGCAGAATGAACATATTATTGCTGATGAACTGTGAAAAGACCCTGACTACCCAACACTTGACGCTTAACATGGGGGACAGGGCTTGTTTGCATGCCACCAAGCAATCCTCTAAAAGAAATCACACAGGCCTAATGACACAAGACCACAACATATGTGCAACCCATCATACCAACCAATGAGAAGCACACCGAGCCAAATGACAGCCCCAAACCCATACACAGACCAGATAACTAGTAACTTCATAGTCATACATGGACCCATAACAAAAAACATTCATTAAAACAATGCAACCAAACCAAATCCACTGCCATCGAATCAATTCCTACTCATAGCAACCCTACAGACAGAGCAGAACTGCCTCACAGAATTTCCAAGGAGTGTCTGGTGGGTTTGAACTGCCAACTTTCTGTTAGACAGCAGTAGAACTTCATCACTTCACACCAGGGTTTCCAAGACAATACAAAGGAAGGTAAAAATCTAAAAAGAAAGGGAAGAACCTAAGCTCCAGCTATATCAAAAGTAAAATAATACAAAAAGGCAAATAAACATAAAAACAATAAATAAATATACAAATAAATATAACAGAACTTGAATGACTCAATGACAACAGTCAGTTACAAACCATACGAAGAATGGCTCAGGCAAACCAGCAAAATAAAGGGATGGAAACCTTTGCTCAGAAAGAAATAATGATAGATCTACCCGACGAGTAATTCAAGAGACAGATTTTTACTGCTCACTATGGCAGCACAAATACTAAAATTAGAACATACAGAGCAAATTAGCACAGCCCTGTGAAAGGATGACACCCAAATTCATAAAATGAGCCATATATTTTTGCAACTAAATTCACAAAACAATAAAAAAAAAAAAAAAAAAAACACCCACTGCCATTGAGAAGGGTCCAACTTACAGCAACCCTAGAGGTCAGAGTAGAACTGCCCCACCGTCTCCAAGGAGTGCCCAGCAGATTTGAACAGCCAGCCTTTGGGTTAGCAGATGTAGTAGCACTTAACCCACTACGCCACCAGGGTTTCCCACAAAACAATATGTGTTTAAATTTAAGAACAAATAAGGTTGATAGTCTTGGGTCTTGGGAGGTTCCTCTGGTGTCTTTTGGTCCAGTGATTCTGGCCTTTTAGGATTTGATTTTTGTTCTACATTTTCCTCCCATTCTATCTGGCACCATCTACTGTGTCCTCAACTGGAACAGTTAGTAGTGGCAGCTGGGCACCCTCTAGTTCTTCTGGTTTCAAAGCAGATGGGACTCAAACCATTTCCAGTGGGGGTGGGGACAAGGAAACTAGATGAAGGGTAACAGAACAACCAGAGAGGAAATAACAAGAAAAAAAAACAAGAACAGCAAACCCATCGCCATTGAATCAATTCCAACGTATAGTGACCCTAAAGGGCAGAGCAGAACTGCCCCACAGAGTTTCCAAGGGGTACCTGCTGGATTCAAACAGCTAATCTTTTTGGTTAGCAACCATAGCACTTAACCACTTTGCCACCAGGTATAGAAACTGTTAAATGACTGAATTTGTTACATAAATTGCCTCCAAAATTCAAATAAAATATTTTTAAAAACAAAATCATGCCAAACCAAAATGGTGAATTAAAAAAAAAAGTAGAAGAAGTAGGAAAAATATACAGGAAGAAATCTTCAGGACCTAGGACTGGGTGAAGAGTCTTTAGATCTCATAAGAGAAAAAGGTGGTAAACTTGACTTAATCTAAATTAAAAACTTGGCTCTGCCAAAGACTGTTAAAAATATTAAATGGCAAAGTGACGACTGAGAGAAAATATTAGTAAGTCAGACATCGAACAAAGAACCAGCATCTAGAATATATAAAATTTCTCAAAATGTAACTAACATTAAAAACACCCAATTTAAAAACAGACAAAACACATGCACTAAAGAGGGTAAGTGGCAAGTCCAAACCACAGTGAGAAACCATCCCACACCTATCAGAACGGCTAAAATGAAAAATAGTGGTAACACCAAATGCTGGCAAGGATGAAGAAAATCCAGTTCATTTATAGGTTGCTGGTGGAGCTGTAACATAGTACAGCCACTTCGGAAAACAGTTTGGTAAGTCTTTCCAAAATTAAAAATGGATTTATCATATGATCTAGCAATTGCACTCTTCAGCATTTATCCCAGAGAAACACTTTTAAGCAAGAATTTGAACATGAATGTTCATAGCAGTTTTATTAGTAATTGCCCCAAACTGGAAACTATCCAAACTCACTTCAGTGAAATCCACTGCCATCTAGCGAATTTCAACATACAGTGATACTGCAGAGTTGTCTCATTGGGTTTCCAAGGAGAGGCTGGTAGAGTGAAACTGCTGACCTTTTGGTTCACAGCAGAAATCTTAACCACTGCACCACCAGGGCTCTGTAGTTCAATGGGTGAGTGGCTAAACAAATTACAATACATACTTATCATGGAGTACTATTCAGCCACAAAAACGAACAAACTACTGATGTGCACAACTTGGATGAACTTCAAAGAAATTACGCTGAGTGAAAACAGACCCATCTCAAAAGGATACATACTACATGATTCTATTTATGTAACATTCTCGAAAAAACATAGCTATAGAAACAGAGAAGACTGACACAGTGTTTAACAGCCCGGCTGATAACCAAAACGGTGGCAATTTGAATACACCAGCCTCTCCTTGGAAACCCTATGGGGCAGATCCACTCTGTCCACTGGGGCCGCTATGATTTGAAACCAACCTCAGGGCAACAGGTTTGGTTTGGGGTTTGGGTTGGGGTGGGGAAAGGGACAGTGTGGCTATAGAAGGGTAACATGAGGGAGTCTTGTGGTATTGGTAGAGTTGTGTATCTTCATTGTGGTAAAAGTTACACATACGATAAAACTGAGCTACACGCATATACACAAATGAACATCTCTGTAACTTCTGAAGTCTGAATAAACTCTCTGAGTTGTGTCACTATCAATTTCCTAATTGCTGTATCATACTATACTTGTGCAAATGGTTAAGAACGCAGCTGCCAACTAAAAGGTTGGACGCTGGAATCCACCTAGAGGAACCTTGGAAGAAAGATCTGCTGATCTACTTCTGAAAAATCAGCCACTCAAAAACCTATGAGCACAGTTCTTTTCTTACATACACAGAGTTGCTGTGAACTCGACTGACTCAAAGGTTAACCAGTTACTGGCTTTTATGTATGATATTATCAATGGAGAGCACTGGGCCAAGGATGCACAGGGCTTCCCTATGTATTTCTTTACAATCTGTGAATCCTCTTGCAAATCTATACTTATTTGAAAAGTAAAGCTTAAAGGGGGTGGGGCGTAAGGAGAAGAGTCAGGGAATTAATGCAAAAGAGATTTCAAAAAAGAGAAGTATCACTTAAAGTCTATCAAGATTGTTGGAGCTCAGGCATTTTGTCTTGCCACGGCAGAAAGATCTGGAGGATGCAGATAATACTAATCTACAAAATTACACGTTTAAGCAGAAACTTGCCTTGTGAAAAAATTTGCTTTCCTTTCTTGCTCATCCATCCAAGCTACTGTAATGAGGTTTCTAGAGGCTATCATTCATTAAGCTTTGCTGTTCATCAGCAGATTGTATAAAATCTATTTTATTTCTCCAAAACACACTCTTCCTCCCAGCTTTTTAAGCCAGTCCAGTAATGTCTGCATTGACCTACTGAGGCAGGTCAACTGAGCATTAGCGTGTTTTCGATTATATGGTTAAGTCCATCAGACAAGGAGCAATGCAAATGGTTCAGCATTTGAACTTTCACTCCCTATTGCTTCTATAAAAAATACAGATTATCTTTGTACATGTGACCTGCCAGATATACCCATAAGACAAATTTTAGAGAATCCATTGTGTTTGGAATCAGAAAGATTATCTTTGTTATGCTATTTCTATTTCTTTATTCCCTTCTGAAAAATTTAGGTGTGTGTAATTACAAGTAAACACTGGCCTCACCTCCAAAGCTCCTGTAAGTCCATTATGTTATCTCAAGACTAGTACATTTATTAAGAAAAAAGTACTGTATACATATTTCAACCATCTTCAAAACCAATCTCCTGTCCAAATGCTATCAGCTGCTTCAGTGAGCCATGGATGACAACAGTGACGGCTGCTGCAAACATATTTTCAAGGGCCCCAAGACAGCTGTGAATCCATAAAGCAGCAGGGTTTCTAAATCAACTTTACATATGTTACTGGAAGCACTTACGCATGAAGACCAAAGACCACAGCTTTAGTATGGATTACATCTCAACACGAACAAACCCAACCCAGTACTGTGGAGTCAGGTCCAACTTATAGTGACCCTAGAGGTCAGAGTAGAACTGCCCCATAGAGTTTCTAAGGAGTGCCTGGTGGATGTAGTGACGTAGCACTTAATCCACTACGCTACCAGGGTTTCCTCCCAACACAAAGAAAACAAAAATCTTTACAACTGGATCGATAGGCAACATCATGATAAATGGAGAAAAGACTGAAGTTGTCAAGGATTCTATTTTACTTGGATCCACAATCAACACCCATGGAAGCAGTAGTCAAGAAATCAAAGGACACATTGCATTGGACAAATCTGCTGCAAAAGACCTCTTCAAAGTGCTGAAAAACAAAGAAATCACCTTGAACACTAAGGTGTGCCTGACCCAAGCTGCTCTGTTTTCGATTGCCTGATATCCACGTGAAAGCTGGGCAATGTATAAGGAAGACCAAAGAAGAGCTCATGCCTTTGAATTGTGGTGTTGGCAAAGCATACTGAATATATCACAGACTGCCAAAAGAATGAACAAACCTGACTCAGAAGAAGTACAACCAGAACTCTCCTTAGAAGCAAGGATGACTAGACTACAATGTCTAACAACTAAGTTCACGAACTCATTCTAGAAAAAGTGCTATATACCTCACTCTGAAAATCACTATGGCACACCTTTCAAGTACTCCCCTTAACAAAGCTATGCACTGACACCAGTACCTAGTCCACCCTTCAAACCAGTCCTGGAACTCTTTCTCTGGAATGGCTATCAGAGCTGTCATTGTATTACCCTTGATGTCCTGAATGACATCAGAATGTCTTCCTTTCCATTTTTCCTTTATTTGTTTACTACCTAAAAATTCTCTCACAGATAATGCCATGTGAGCTGGTACACTGTTGTGATACAACAGCCATTGAGTTGTTGGTGAAAACTTCAGGTCATTTTCATCTAACTTTTTCATGAAGCCTTTTCAGCACTTCCAAATAGTAAACTTGGTTAACTGTCCAGTTAGCACAAATTCAAAACAAACAATCCTTCTGATATCAAGAAAGGTTAGCAACTTCGTTTGGACTCTTGACTTGGACTGACTAAACTTCTTTGATTGCAGAGAATTGGCTAACTTCCACTGTGCACTTTGACGCTTTGTTTCAGCACCATATTGGTACACTGATTGGTACACTGATTGGTACACTGATGTTTCCTCACTAGTGATAACATGGCCCAAAACACTGTCTTGCCTCCCCAAAAGGTCTTGGCAACCTTTAACTATCCTTCACTTTTTGTTCATTGTTGAGCTCCTTCGGGACCATTTTTGCACACACTTTTCTCATGCCAAGATTTTCCTGTTTGTCTATCGATGTTTATTTGGTCTGCTATGCTTCTCACAGCCAGCTGATGATTCTGACGCACAATTCAACAAATGTTTGCAATGTTTTTGCCAGTTCTGCTCATTACTGGTCACCCTGATCTCTCATCATGAGTGATGCTTTCTCTCCCTTCAGAAAAATGTTTAATCTATTCGTACACTGCCATTTTCTTCATAGCATTATCCTCATAAACTTTGACTAACGTGTCCCTGATTTCACTTCCACTTTTGCCAAGTTTGAAATTTAATGTTTGCTCATTGCTCAAATTCACCTCCAACATTCTCGCAGTGGCACACAAAAACACACAACAACAATAGTGAACACCACTCAGCAATGCACCACCACATGTCATACAAACACAGCTGCAACACACTGATATACCAAGGTTATGGAATCTTACTGAGTTGTTTGTACAGCGCTGCCAAAATAAGCACATGGTGGCAACTTCATGAACTTAATTGTCAGACCTTGTACATCTCCCATACTTTGGATATGTTACCGCGAGGGATCAGAACAAAGTAGAAGGTCAGCACAAAAGAAGATTCTCTGCAAGAGGGACTGATTCAGTGGCTGCAACAACGGACTCAAGCATAACAATCACTGTGAGGCTGGCAGAAGACCATGCAGTGTTTCATTCTGTTGTACACAGTGTGAGTCAGAACCAACCCAACCACACCTAACAACAAATGTATGTATACACAGAGAGAAAGAGAGATATGTATGTATACATCTGACACAATATTTCAATCATAAAAGATTTATTAGCTCAGATGTAATTCCACCTTCCAATAGCACGACAGCACGCAACATCCTATTAATGCTTATTTTTGTCTGTATTGCGTAACAACTGTGACACAAAGGTATCCACTCTTAATTAAAGTGATTCAGTTCTCTTTAACTCTGCTGGCCTGCCAGCCACCTGCACAGGACGTAACACTGGTATGATACCAGGAAACCTACTTTCAAGTGGAACCCTCACAGCTGGTTAGGAACAGGTGTAGACCAAGTGAACTACATCATCTCTGCTTGTAGGAATTCATTTCTAAATGTTTCAAAATGCCAGATCTTGCGAATAAAATAGACCTTTGTATCAACATTCTCTTAAAAGGAGTAAGATTTCAGAGATGTGTTTCCCAGCTATTTTTAATTTTAAATTCTTAAGACTGTAAGATTAAAAAAAAAAAAAGCCTTTAAGTGGTTGACTGCTACCTAGCTTCAAATTTCTTTCAATATTTCATTTCCAGTTGGGTCCCAAAGTACACAACACATACAAACACACACAATCTTTTTGCCAATATCTTTTCTATACTCAAAAGTAGGAATAAAAAAATGAGAAAAATCTCTCATCTAAGAATAAATTTCCTGAAATTTATTTTTAGATAAATTTTAAGAAATTTATTCCCAGAACAACAGTGAAAACTCTTCTGTTATTTGTCTCTACTTTATTTTACAGAAAATATGTTTAGTCCACCTTAAATCAAAGACCATGGAACTTTTATAGGAAAAAACCAGTCACTCTGGTCAGGTGGCCATATTTAATCAATTGCATGACAAGTCATTTGTCATGTTCTTCTCTTAAAAATCCATCATAGTAACTGCAGATTATGCCTTTCTATATATTTTCTTTTACTTCCTCTTTTCTTTGGCAGTTTCAGTTGTGGTTCACAGTGTGGGATTTAACCAAGTCAGACATCTCCCTTTCCAATACCAGCTATATTATTTCTTTAAAATTCAGTCACTTATTAAAAGAATTATTGATACCTATCTGAACACTATGAAAACTTTCCGCTGACCTTACTGCAAACACCTGTTAATTCACTCAGCAACAATGTTATTTAAGGTGTTTCCCCACTTACATAAGTATACAAACACATGAGGTGAGCCCTGCATTTCATGAAAAAACTGTCACAAGCTCATAAAACAGTGTTACTTCCCTCCCTCACCCTACCATGTACACATACCCCTGGAACTGGGTCACCCTTGTCAAGTGATTTCAGTTTTCTGGCTAGGTTAAATGTAAACAAAAGGGGATTGGACCTGAAGTTGTCTTCCATGTTTGATGTTATATTGTTTTCCAACTATGCTTCCTTGTTTGTTCATTCACTATGCCAGAATATCCAGTTACTATACCCCACTGGTGCAGTTTTCAAGAGCTATATCTGCTAATCAAAAGGTCGGCAGTTGAATCCTCCCGCCACTCCTTAGAAACCTTATGGGGCAGTTCCACCTTGTCCTATAGAGCTGCTAGGAGTTAGAATCCACTTGGTAGATCCACTTGCTAGGAGTTTCAATCCACTCAGTGGCAACACATTCAACAGGTTATACACTGCCTCTAGGTCTTTTATCCCTGCCCCCTCCCTTCTCCCACCTCCTCCATGAAATAATAGTTGTTTTATTTTGCAACTAGAATGACTTATATTCTTGAACTGTCCACTGACTTGATTTACAGAACTATGTTGTGGTCATCAGTTGCCATCACACTTATTTCCAACTCCTGGAAACTCCATGTGGGCAGAGCAGAACTGCTTAACAGGTTCTTCTAGGCTGTGACCTCTCAGAAGGCCTTTAGGAAAGTCTATCTAATGGGGGTTCAAACAGCGAACCTTTCAGCTAGTAGTCATGCACTTAACCATTTGCTCTACCCTGGACTCCTTTATATCTCAGCAGGAATGTGAACTAGGTTTCGCCTCACAGCTTAACAACAGGCTGAGTAACTATAATTGTGATTTTCCTCTTGATAAACATTTAAGGTAGGTTGAATGTGGGTAGAATGTAAATTGTGTTTATATGCAATCAAAATTTGCTACATTCTACTATCACCTATGCTCTTTAATGGGTAAGATTTATCACTTTTATTTTTTCTTATTTTCTACATAATTGTACACAGTAGCTGCTCAATAAAAACTGTACTATTTCATAATTAGTTTCTATGCTGAAGACCTTGGTAGATCAGGTACCTTGGCTGAGATCATCACAAATCTGAGGGTGTGGCAGGGGCTCAGGGTTTTAAAACCCCATTTCCAAATACATCACTGATTTACAGTCTTTTCAGAAGACAACTAAACTTTTTAGCAACTCACCATTTTGCTACGAACGATCCATGTTTTTGTGTTAATAAAATGCAAGGGGAAAACACCTGATCAGACTTCCCATGGTTTTCATGTTGTTTTTCTTATTTTGAGTTTATTAGGAACATATCCAGTACATCAACTTCATGAAAGCCGTCTTTCTTGTTGGTTGCTGTTGTAATTTGAAGTACATGATCATTATATAATGTCATATATAGGCTGGGGAAAATAACTCAGTATCCTTTTGCAGACAAGGCAAAGAAGAGCCATGGAAACAACCAGAAGAGGAACAATGCTTTCTCTATTTAGAAATCAACATTTCACCTGAGGATCAACCAAGCAATTGAGCTACTCAACAGTTTTAAGAAAAAAGAAATCCTGAAGTAGGTCCTAAAATTCTACAAAAAAGAAAATAGACATTACAAATATATTTATAGCATTGCCATTGGTAGGCAAAATTTACTGAGTATATACCAGATACCTTATCTCCATTAATTTTCACAATAAGGTAACTAGCACTCCTATTTTTGACAGAAGGAAACTGAAGCCCAAAAGATTATTCAGCTAGCAAGTAGCAGAACTGAAACTCGAACCCAGATCTGTCTATGTCTGGTCATTGCATTAAATCTTCTAAGCCACATGGAAAATGTGGCTGGGTAAATAAATTGTCATACATGTATTTAATGGAATTTTATGCAACTACTAAATATTGTAATAGTGACACAATGGAAAATAAAATGTTTCATAATATATACGAAATAATGTTAAACAGAAAAACTTACAATGCATATAGGTTATAACTAGGTAAAAATGTGCATATATTTGGATTAAAAAATAGAAAAGAGAACACTGAAAAGTTTATGGTTCAGTGATGGGTTTATGGGTGGTATGTGTTTATCCTGGCATAACTATTTTTTAAGGAATTATTATAAAATTAAGTCACTTCTTACTACATTGTTTCTCAACTCTCTAGTTTATGAACTGTAAAACTTTTAGGGTAGGAGTGGGGTAGGCTACCCAAAACAGTTCTTGCTATTAAGATTAAAGTGGAGTACCTACCTTGACTAAGTGCTTTACAGACATTATTCCATTTAAGCTTTGGGGACAAACTCATGAGGTAAGTATTTCTAGTACTTCCATTTCAGAGATGGGAAAACAAAGGCTTACAAGTTACGATGACTCCACCTATAAAAACTAGAATGCTGGCAGAGAAAACCAGGTCAGCTTGACTTCAAAGCCTATTCTCTTAATCATTATGCCATGCAGTATTATACACTAACTCACTGTCACAAAGATGCCAGTAAGCCTCTAATAACTAGAATTCTTCTGAGCCTTGGGTTAAGGAAAGTGAGACAGCAGAGGAGTAATTCCAAGTTAAAACAACTGGCCTTAGAATTAGTGGTCTTTGCTTTATGACAAATAGTTTCTCATTTGACTCACAATAGTATGAAAATGATAGTAACTGTATTTTTTGTATGTTTCTAAATTTTTTTTAATTTAAAAATAAATGAGGTTTCAGTCAGAATTTATTTTTCTTTACAAGTGAATTGTGTTTCCATTGTTCCCTAGTAAAGAAATGGTTAAATCTTGAGGGTATACCCTGGTGGGTATCTCCCTCAACCATCTAAAGGGAAAAAAAAAAGTCACAGTCAGTTGCTCCCCTTAGACCTGCGTTCATTTGAATGTTCATAGGCACACATAGACTCTCTCTTTGCTGCAGCCTCCGGCTTGCCACGGTCACAGAGGACAGCCAGAGAATCGGCCCCAAGTGCTGACATTTTATACCTACTTAGCAGCAAACGCTCAGAGAGGGGTGAACAGCAGCCCTTCTGGCCTTCAGGTAGGTCCAATACCTTGATTTCTACCAAAGCTAAAAGATGGGAGCCTAGGTTTGTAAACTTTAAGGGAAAAGTGACAATACATTCCAGTAGTCTATGAATTACTGGTAGGCTGGGTGTCCAGAAGGGACAGGGATGATACAGCATCTGAAAATTGTATTCTTTTGGTCTCAGACCGCTTGCAAGAATTTAAATCCTATGTCTTCAAGGAGCTATGTATGCAGGTTGGTGCATACATGCTTCTCTAGCATTAAGTGTCAGAAAGAAAACCTAAACCTAGTTTCAATGCCAGGAAAATCAAACAGTGTATGTCTCAAACCAGATTAACCACGCAAGACAGGGTTAAATCACATGCTAAATGCCTTCTGTCATATGAAGTGACCTGCAATCAGGAAAACATGGATGACACCGGCCAGTAAGATTTAATGCCTCAGAAAAGAGTGCCTTTCTTTGGAAGCAAGCAAAAAAAAAAAAAAAAAGTTAGTTCAGATGCAGAAAACTACAGACCCTGACTTCACACCATTAGCCCTTCTTTGATTCCCAGCCCTGCCACAGCTTCACAATAAATAAGTCAAAGTCACCCTGCTAAGGATGGGGCTGGAGAAACTGCAGAAGCTTAATGGTCCTCTGTTTCTGTCTTTGAGAAAGAATCTTTCAGGTGTTGACTTGGAGACTTCCTTCAGTTAAAGAACAGTGTCTTGTTGTTTAAAAATATCTTCCTGCTTTTGTCTAATCCACTTTAAAAAAAAAAGCTTCACTAGAATATTTTAGTGCTATTATAATCCTTTAGAAACACTTCTGAAAACCAAGCTGTGGTTAATACAGTCATTTTAAAACCCTGGAAAATAACAGACAATAATCTACTCCAGCCAAAAGACATTCAAGTCAAGTGAAACTTCAAAAACGAAATCAATGTGGCAAAAGAATGTGAAAATACTTTTAAGGTTCTTTAAATACATAAATCATCCGGCCATAGTTTAAAATAGGTGATTAAAAATTAAATACACACTGAACAGCACAATACAATTAACGTCAGCTGAACTGTACATGTGTGAAAATTTTCCGACACAGCCAACGTTTTGTTACTATATGCCAAAGCCAGTTACTATATATCTACCATAATAAAAAAAAAAGTTTAAAAAGAAAATAAATGCACAAATACTTGAACTGTGCTACAAGAGAAGGTAACTTTTAGGGCTTTTAGGGCCCTGGTATTAGGAAGTCAGCCAATAGCAAGGCACTAAAGGAGAAGAGAAACTGGCTCAAAAATCTTTAGGGACCTTGACCAAGCTGTGGAAATTGGCAGTATTTCTTATGCCTTGCCCACTAAAATGTTTCTGTTTTACGTAAAATAATCATGCCTTCTTTGACTTACGAGATACCAAAATCTCTATGACAGCCTTATAAGGAAGCTCACAGACTACAATGAAAACAGTTTTTAAAAAGCTTCCTGTTGACAAGCAAGCATTCTCAGTGTATGTTTACCCCCTCTGGATCTGGGATCCACTATCCTTGTACAGCCTGTTTTATGTCCCAACAACAATGTTCACAGGCATCTGAAACAAGCAAGACTTGGTTTCAGCACTCCTTCTGTCCCCAAACTAGGCAACTCTCTGAGAATAACTGTACATCACGCTGAGTGTAATCACCTGTAGTTCTCCTGTACTGAGTTGACAAGTCAACAATATTTCCTTTTGGTTCATGTGCTCTTGTTGTTGCTGATGCCAATGAGTCAGTTCCAATTCAGAGCAACCCCGTGTACGTATTCCTGTGGACAGCATTTTCCGAATCGCACAGATGTCTTCTCTTACCTACACTTGGCTAGGTCATGAATAAAGGAGTCGCCCAGGTTATTTCACAAGCAGTGTAATTTTCTGAACTACAAACCACCACAACTTGAAGAAGAAACAGGTTTTCTTTATAATTTTGAGAATAATTCTTCTCATTCACCATTTCCTCACCTAGCTTTGTATAACCCACAATGATTAAACGATCACACCTTGAGGAACCTCCTTATCATGATTCATCTGAAGTAAACTACAACTCTTAAATCAACGAGGATACTTAGCAATTAATTACATATTATCTACAGAAGTGCTTCAAAGCAAAAAACTCCACCAACAACTCATTAAAAGAATCGTAGACTCTAAATGGCCCAAGGAACCTTTACAGAAGGGATGAAAATAAATACTATCAATTAACATCTATGAAAGACATAACTTTATGCCAGGCACTGCGCTGTGTTCTTTGCACATGTTAGTTCATTTATAGAATCCCTGCTTGGTATAAACAGTATGCATGCTCAGTTGCTAATGGCAGGGTTGGAGGTGTGAGTCCACCCAGAGTTGCCTAGGAAGAAAGAACTGGCAATCTGCTTCCACAAAATCAGCCACTGAAAACCCCGTGGTGCAGGGTACTACTTTAAAACACATGCAGCCACTATGTGTTGGGAGTTCACTAAATGGTAGCTGGTTTTACTTTGTTATATTGCATTTATTCCTCAAGCCAACCCAATAAATAAGTACTAATACTAGCCCCATTTTACAAATAAGAAAGGGAGAGAATAACTTGTCCAAGATGGCTACACAGCAACTAAGTATTAGAGCAAGATTTGGACTCACATAATCCAATCTCAAAGACTCCATATCTGATGAGTGATTGGAAAAAGGATAGCAAGAATGCAATCTTTCCTGTTTTTTTAAATTCAACTACCAGATCTCTCAATCATATATATGCATCCCATTCTTGCTAGTCGAAGATGGTATCCATCTACATCCAGTTGCTCAGATCCTAAAGCTCTTTCTAACCATATTCAACACTGCAGCTATCATCTTCCTTGACTGGCAGGTATCTATGCACTAACAAGCACACTTTTGATAAATTCAAGTATACACACAGTAACAACCATTCACTCTGTTCAAAGTTCTCCTCTAAGTCCTTTACATGTATTAACTTACTAATCGTAACTTATAGAGCCCTAGTAACATAGAAGTTAACAGTTCAGGCTGTTAACTGACATGTTGGCAGTTCAGATCCACCAGCCACACCTTTGAAACCCTGTCACTCTTCTAAGGTAGCTAAATTCATCTCATTCTACAGATAAGGCAACTGAGGCACAGGCTAACTAACTTGCCAAGGTCATGCAGTTAATCAGTGACACAGCCAGGGACAGGATTGGACAGAGCCTGTGGCAGAGCCAATCAACCTTCAGAGTCCACATTCCTAGCCACCGTTTTTCACGGTTTTTTCAAGCATACTGACAAATTACTCGTAAAGGAATCTGTGCTGTTTGGTTTCCTTTAACCTTTGGTACTTAAGGATTCACTCTTCAAACAGGGAATGCATTTCACATTAAGGCTTCCAACAGTAGGTAATAATAATAATTTATCCAGCTTACTTCATCTGGTGAATACCAACCAAACCAAACCCATTGTGTCGAATCCACTGACTCATAGCAACCCTATAGGACACTGCAGAACTGCTCCATAGGGTTTCCAAGGGGCAGCTGGTGGATTCGAACAGCTGACCTTTTGGTTAGCAGTAGTAACTCACCATAGCTCTTAACCACTGTGCCATCTGGACTCCATCTGGTGAAAACCTTTTTTAAATGTCATAATACAAACATTAGAAACACTGGTCACATAACAGTTAAGTGCTACCACTGCTAACCAAAATGCTGTTAGTTCGAATCCACCAGGGGCTCCTTGGAAACTACGGAGCAGTTGTACTGTCCTATAGGGTCGTTATGAGTCAGAACTGAATCAAGAACGGGGGGTTTGTTGTTTTGTTTGTTTGCTGGTTCGTTCGTTCATTTTCTAGCACAAACATTAAGTCTTCATCAATTCTGGCACCTCCCTGATTAGTGGCAGCTTACTAAAACAACTGCCAAAGAATTACTCTGATCAGTGTTTTTAGGGTTGAAAAGAGATCTGAAATAAGAACCACTAAGTTCTATTTTCCTACCAAGGAAACAGACATATGGGTCAGAATATTCTGCTTCCCCATAAACAAACAAACAAAAACCAAACTGACTGTCCTCCAGTGGATTCCAACTCCCAGCGACCCTACAGGACAGAGCAGAAGTGCTCCACTGAGTTCCAAGGAGCGGCTGGTGCATTCGAACTGCTAACCTCTTGTTTGGAGGCAAACGGCTGTGCCACCACAGTTCCGTGCTTCCCTAAAGGAACCCTAAAAACAGGAATAAGAGAGATTGAGAAAGCAGAAGGCCTTTAAGGTGGTACTCACCAAAGCCTAATTACTGTATTTCCATTACTAAGACTGTTGTTATTAGTTGATATTGAATAGATTCCAACTAAGGTTACGACTGGTAAAAATCATTATCACGTAATTTCTCCCTGCATTCTAGGTATTCAGAGACTCATCTTTCGGTCCTATCAAATAGTACAGGTTTTGTAACTCAGGATCTCTTCCTTCTCCCGTCCCTAAGCAACCTACGGATCCTCGGGGATGAAAGTCTGTGTTAAGCCCCCAAACGTCCGGGCAGAAAGCAGTAAAGTCATCTCTGCCACTCCACTTCCCCCAGGAGCAACTACGCTTCCTAAGGAAAGGTCACCTTCCTGGAAATAAGGCGCAGGAGAGGCTCCCGCAATAAAGTGGCTGGGGTCTGCTACCACCTGTCCGGGTGTTGCGACCTCCCGGTAGCACGGATGGTGGGTCTACACCAGCAACTCTCACCTCCTGTTCCCTAGCTTTCCGCCTGGGCGCCCAGTTAGCCACTTCGTACTTCCCACTTCTCTAGTCAGAAAACCACCCACGATTCTCCTCTCCTGGAGCAACAAACATCTCGGCCGCATTTTCCACAGTTTACTGCCTCTTGGGAAATGTAGTTCTTTCTGCGGACGAGTGCTGGATCTGTAAGCACAAAAGGACTACAATTCCCAGAATTCTGAATGAGGCTAGTCCATTTCTGTGCTATTTCCTAGATACCGGATTATGTTAGTCAGAAAGGTTCTGTGGCTGTTTGCATCCATATCACCCTGGATTCTGCTAATTCAGTCCCGCCAGAGGCTTGTGGGGCGAAGTTTTTAGCATGCTTTTAGAACGGGAGGTAAATAGATTTTTATGAAGAAATACAATAAGTCAATTTACTTTTCTAATTTTTTCAGATAAGAAAGCTACCCAGGATCAGAAAATAATGTCACTGCAGATGGTAACAGTTGGTAATAATATAGCCTTAATTCAACCAGGCTTCTCACTGATGCATTTTGGTGGGCAAGTTTACTTCTTTGGTCAGAAAGGTTGGCCTAAAAGAGCCTGCCCCACTGGAGTTTTCCATTTTGATATAAAGCATAACAATCTCAAACTGAAGCCTGCTATTTTCTCCAAGGATTCCTGCTACCTTCCTCCTCTTCGCTACCCAGCCATGTGCACATTCAAAGGCAGCTTTGAAGCTGAAAACCATCAATACATCATCCATGGAGGAAAAACGCCCAACAATGAGCTTTCAGATAAGATTTATGTCATATCTGCTGTGGGCAAGAATAACAAAAGAATTACTTTTCGCTGCATAGAGAAAGACTTAGAGGGAGATATCCCTGAAGCCAGATATGGACATTCCATTGATGTGGTGTACAGTCGCGGGAAAAGTATGGGTGTTCTCTTTGGAGGACGTACATATGTATCCTCTGCCCAAAGAACCACAGAAAAATGGAACAGTGTAGTTGACTGCCTGCCTCATGTTTTCTTGGTGGACTTTGAATTTGGATGCTCTACATCTTACATTCTTCCAGAATTTCAGGATGGGCTATCTTTTCATGTCTCCATTGCCAGAAATGATACCATTTATATTTTAGGAGGCCATTCGCTTGCCAATAATATCCGTCCTGCCAATCTGTACAGGATACGGGTTGATCTCCCCCTGGGTAGCCCAGCTGTGAGCTGCACAGTCTTGCCAGGAGGAATCTCTGTCTCCAGTGCAATCCTGACTCAAATTAGCAGTGGTGAATTTGTTATTGTTGGTGGCTATCAGCTTGAGGATAAAAAAAGAATGGTCTGTAACATTGTCTCTTTAGAGGACAACAAGATAGAAATTCGAGAGATGGAAACCCCTGATTGGACCCCAGATATTAAGCATAGTAAGATATGGTTTGGAGGCAACATGGGAAATGGAACTGTTTTCCTTGGGATCCCAGGAGACAATAAGCAGTCGGTTTCTGAAGCATTTTATTTCTATACATTGAAATGTGCTGAAGATGATGTGAACGAAGATGAGAACATATTCACAAACAGTCAAACGTCGACAGAAGATCCAGGGGACTCCACTCCTTTTGAAGATTCAGAAGAATTTTGTTTCAGTGCGGAGGCAAATAGTTTCGATGGTGATGACGAGTTTGACACCTATAATGAAGATGATGAGGAGGATGAATCTGTGACAGGCTACTGGATTACATGCTGTCGTGCTTGTGATGTGGATATCAACACTTGGGTACCGTTCTATTCAACTGAACTCAACAAACCCGCCATGATCTACTGCTCTCATGGAGATGGGCACTGGGTCCATGCCCAGTGCATGGATCTCGCAGAACGCACGCTCATCCAACTATCAAAAGGAAGCAATAAGTACTACTGCAATGAGCATGTTGCCATCGCAAGGGCACTACAGACCCCCAAAAGAGCGGTACCCTTAAAGAAGCCTCCACTGAAATCCCTCCGCAAAAAAGGCTCTGGGAAAATCTTGACTCCTGCTAAGAAATCATTTCTTAGAAGGCTGTTTGATTAGTCTTGCTAAGGCCTTTGAAAATCAAGTGCATCAAATTTTTAAACTTATTTTAAAGAATCATTATGATGATAAATATTATAATTCAATTTTTGTTTGCTGAAATGTCTATGTTTCATTAGTTACATGTACTAAATGCCAAGAAAAAGCACATGTAACACAATGCCAACTATATAACACAATGCTAACTACAGTCATTGTAGAACCCATGCATTTTGAAAATATTTTACTCAAGGATATCTTAAATGAGCATTTCCAATCTGAATCTTTTTCACTGAAGAAACCTTACACAGAGAAGGAAGCAGTAAAATAATCAAGATTTATTTACATCCTTTGTATGATTTTTCGGTCACAGCTTGTTGAGTAGTTAGCACAAATTTAAACAGTAAAGAAATTAATGCCCAAAGGAATTAATGGCTTATTTTTGTACAGTATAGTAATATGGTGGTTGACCAAACAGTTAAAACTGAGGTCACTTGAACCCCATGCTATTACTCTTTATGCAACCTCTGAGATGGTCCCTCGTGCCATGCCCATGAATAGAACAAGTTTCTTATTGCTGAGATACGTGTGTGTGAGTGTGTGTGTGTCCACTGACAGAACAGAGAACACACTGTATCACGTTTATTCAGCTTATCAAGTTTCTTACATTTTTTCAAGTTATCTACATACACATTCTTCAAAGAACTGCCCATTACATGATGCTCAAATGGTGAACCAAAGTGAGTCACCTGAATCAACTCTTTGAGATTATTTTTATGAAAAAACTGATACCTGCCATTTCCTAGCACTGCTAGGAAAGACTGCCAAACAAATCTCATGGAAAAGGGTAAGACTGATTATTTCCTAAAATAATGAAAGCTTGAATCATTTCATAAAGTTAACAGGAGATTGTAAATGGAGAAAAATACATTTGTGGGTATGTGTCTAGTTAACATGACATTTACTGCCAAAAAAATATTACAAAGTCAGTGAGATTCCTAAGGTTCAATTAGACACTTGCTGTCTAATTGAAAGTTGTTTAAAAGTGAAAATTTAAACAACTGTTCATTCTGAGACTGCAAGACATCAATTTCAAATTAGGTGGCCTTAGAAACAAATGATTGCTTTCCTGGTGTGTTTTTCTGGAAAAGGTTTTCACCTACTCTTTAAGAGTTCAATAGTCTTGTTACCAACATGTCTTCATTTAGAGTTCACAGCTTGTAAGATACGATTACGAAATTTAGGAGTGATATAAACCATACGGGAGATGAACTCATGCAGTACTAATGTTTCTGACAACAAATCCATGACTTGAGCCCTATAACTAATTTGTATAAATGAAACCAAGTTCTTTCTGTTTTAGTGATATTGCTTGATAAATATTCCTTTTTAACAAGTGACTGCCATTGTTTTGATTGACCTGTATAAAACTAATAAAATATTAAAATGTCTTCTATTTATATTGATTTATTCAAATTATTAACATACACAGACTCAAGTAATTCTATTTAATTCTCAATTTATATTCTACTGGCTGTACTATATTTAAGTTTCTCAGGATGACTTTTCCTTGGGTTTCTTTTTTATCTGTTAGCGGACAGCAACATCCTTCACAAGAGTCTAAAGAAAAAGTTTCCACAAGAAATTGATGAAATCCTTTATCTTAATTTTTCTACAACGACTAAATAGCTAAAAAAAAAAAAAAAACAAAAAAACTGGTGCCCCGTATGTATTTGTATTCAATGAGATCAAAATGTGATTATGTAAGTGATTGAATTCTGAACACACTGAGTTGCATGTTCAAACTCAGATCTCACCAGTACAGCTGCTTTTATGTCCGTGTGTGTGTGTGTGCGCACGCACAGGTACACATTTCAAATGGAAGTAGTTTGGTCTTAAGCTAAATTTGAGTAAAAATAGGGCCCTTTTGGTCATCTTACTAAGGAGTCCAATAGATGTGACTTTAAAATATGGAGTCAACTTTTCTAATCAGCACATGAAAACATCCTAATGAACCATATTACAAGAGTACACATGTATCCTAAAGACACTGTCTTTGCCTAAAATATTCCTAGGACTCACAGTTCCGTTACCTTTTGAGCTTGTGGCTTATTTAGTTGAAGGTACTCAACAGTTGTCTTTGTACTTCCACTAAGGATATGAATGTATTTGCTACATTGTTCAGAACCTTTTGAGGCAAATTAGGACATCACTCTTAGTATCATATGGTGAGAATTCGTATCAAAACAAAGGGTGAGCATAAGCTAACAAAATGTGTTTTCCCATATGGCCTATAGATTCTAAAGGCAAGCCCCGAAATTGTTAGCACAAGAGAAAAGGTATATGCCACCTAACTAAATGTCACCCAAGGTGACATTTTAAGGGACTATACTCATCTACAAGGACAAATGGATTTGGCGTGGTTTTTCTAAAAAAAAACAACAAATTGCTGTTGAGTTGATTTTGACTTGTAGTGACTCTAAAGGATGGAAAGGAACTGCTCCATAGAGTTTCCAAGGAGCACCTGATGGGTTTGAAATGCCAACCTTTTGGTTAGCAGCAGTAGCTCTTAATCATGATGCCACCAGGGTTTATTAGAAGAAGGAAAAACGTAATGAAAATGAAAGAGTTCAAAGTCCCTGGGGTGCAATGAAGCTTGTCATATGTTAGGAAATGAAAGATCTTTCTGTTAACAGCATGTTAAACAAGAGGGATATGGAAGAGGATTAAGTAGCATGAGTCTGTCAGGGCCCCTAGTTTTTCACCAGCAAAATAAATTCCCTTACTATTCCACCCCTTATCAGAGAGTGGTTGCGGTGGGTCAAACAAGTCATTATAAACTGGAAATCACTGTCTTAATACACACTACGTGTCATAGATGGATTTGTGTTTCCCAAAAAATGTGTGTGGCTATTTTGCTGAGCCATGATTCCCAGTATTTTGGGATGCTCCTTTATGTTGTAAACCCTGAGCTGCAGTTGTGTTGGTGGGGTAGGACTCAGTGTATACAATTGTCTTGTGCCCTGAGACAGTTTCTTGAGATATAAAGAAGCTGGTGGAGAGATTTGGGGACTACATGCCCTCAAGAAGCAGTGCTGAGAGCAAAGCCCATCCTTTGAAAAAGAACAGGGTCTCTGTGCCTCAGAAACTCCCAGTCCAGGGAAAGACTGATGACAAGGACCTTCCTGCAGAACCAGCAGAGAAAAGCTTCCCCTAGAGCTGAGACCCTGAATCTGGACCTTCAGCCTGCTGGACTGTGGCAAGATAAACTTGCTCTTTTTAAAGCCATCCACTTGTGGCACTTCTGTTAAAGCAGCACTAGATGACTAAGACACTACTGTTATACACATGTTCAAAAAAAAGCAGTTGTGTTATTCTCTACCACTGTAAAACAAATCCAGGCATCCATGGTAAAATCTGTTTAAAAAGATAGTGCTTAGTGCTTTTCTCCATAGGGTTTGAGATAATGAGCATATGTAACCAGTTAAAATTCCAAATAACAAATGTAGCATAGAGACCAGATGTTAACACAGACTATGTGATGACATTTTAGGTAAGCCTGAAAAGAGGAAGCCTAGTGGTGATGAGACACTATTAGAAAGATGTTCAATATAACATCCCACTGTAGAAGGTCTGATTGATGGCCCATGATTCCATTCTTCCATTCATTGTTAAAAGAAGTCACATTGTGAGATCAAACTTGTCAGGAATGATATATAATGAATTGGAAATCATTGTTTTTTTTCTTTTTTTGTTTTTGCTAAAACAAAGTACGTGAAGTTTAGTGAAGAAGGAAACTCACTCCTTTAACACAGCATCAATGACCCATTTGGACCCAGCCCCTCTTTGACTACCTTTTGTCATCAGCACTGACTTCGTACTTTGTGCTCAATCTGCAAAAATGATTGAACGGGCAATGCTTCCACTGAGCACCCCTGATTACTCCAGATCTCAGGGCCTTTGAGAAACTTCTGTTCTGCAGAGATTACTTTCTGTTTTATCAGTCACAATTCCTACAAACACCCTCAGCCGTCTGGCCCATTCCTATCTAGTCCTAGCCCAGACACCTTCTCCTCAGGTGTCCTCTGAACCCTACCACCTCCTATACCGCTCCTGTTGGTCGTGTGTTGAGTATCACAAATCTATTCCAACTCATAGCTACCCCATATGACAGAGTAGAATTGTCTCATAGAATTTTTTGGCTGTAGTAACCTATAAATCTCAGGTTACATACTCAGGAGGGCGAGAAACAGAACTCACAACTTTTCTATAACTCAGTTCACATTAGCATATGAATCCATTGATAAAACTTCCACCATATTTAGGGTTAGCCTTTTTTTCACCCAACTCTTTACCCAAATATAATACTGGTATTTCAGAAGTTGAAATGAATGGGAGTAAAGCATCTGGTTTTTAGCGTCATCATCCCTCCTCACCAGCATCTACTAGGAGATCCACACTCACCTCTGGTCTGCAGTTATATCTTTGAAGATCACTGCTGAGTTACACTTCAGTCTTAACCATAAAAATCTCTGGTGACATAGTAGACAAGGTCTCAGCTGCTAGCTCACAGGTTGAAGGCCTGAACCAACCAGCTGCTCTGCGGGGCAAAGAGCTGGCGATGACTTCCATAAAAGTCACAGCCAAGAAAACCCTGTGAGGCAGATGGACTCTGTTACGTAGGGCCGTTTGGACTCAAAATCCACTGGACAGCAAGCAACAACAACAAATTCTTTAAATAAATGAGGATAATGTGTTGAAATAGATCTTTTGTATTCTAAATAGTTTTTTTTATATATATAAATATCTTTGATTAATCAAAATATCTCACAAAACTGAGAAACTCAAAGTACAGCAAAACTGAAAGACGAAGATGAGGTCTCGGGTTAAATGTATTCTCCTTTTTAAGTAAAAAGTGTGCACACAGGATGAGAATGGATATCACGGTGAATCTAGCTAGAACAGGCAGCCTGTATAATGCACAATGACAAGAATTCCAAATTATTTACATGCCACCATATTCCAGTCTAGCATAGAATATTCTCTTTTGCCTTGGAATTTACTACAGATGATATCACACTTTCCCAAACCTAACTCTATCAGGAAACATCTAATATTGCACACTTATTTCTAAGAGCACTATTTCTTCATCCTGTCTCCTGATATTGATCTAGTAAATGTGCATTTGTTCATATGATCATTTGTGAGAATGGGATGGAAAATTATCAATAATACTGTAAAAAGCTGATTAGTACAGATAGCTTAAGGCTAAAGGACCATTAAGGTACAGATCACTTTGTTCATCCATTGATCTCTTGGGGGCACCCATCAGTAAGGATTTATTAAAAATCCAAAATCCACAGCACGTGAAATATTGTGGAACTCACAAAAGAAACGCGAAACATGAGCACCATCTTCAGGGAGCTTAGAGTCTCGCCATAGAATAAGGAAAGACAGGCAGGGCACAAGAGTTATAAAAATAGAAAAATCCACTTGAAGAAATACATGGCAATTAAACGTTAAATTGCATAGTAAAGACTATTCATGCAAAACAACCCCCTTTTTTTTAAGCTGAGTTATAGTGGTCCAATTAAGAAATTGGGTTAAAATATCTGTTTAAGTTTCTTTTGTTATGTTGAACTCGATCAACCAACACTGCAACTCAGATAATCATAAAATGTAGAAAAGATCTTTTGAAGGACCATGCAAAATGTATACCGATAACTCACAAGAGGACAGATTTGTGTGCATGCAAAATATGGCTAAATCATTCATTTTTGAAAAATGAAAAAGCATGCACTTCTTGAAGAGAAAGATGGCTAAGTGAATAATTTAAAAATATATATATTGCTGTTGGGAAACCCTGGTGGTATAGTTGTTAAGCACCACATCTGCTAACCAAAAAGTCAGCAGTTTGAATCCACCAGGTGCTCCTTGGAAACTCTATGGAGCCATTCTACTCTGTCCTATAGGGTCTCTGTCCTATAGGGTCACTATAAGTAGGAATCAACTCAATGGCAGTGGGTTTGATGTTTGGCTTTATTGCTGTTGAGTGATTTTGACTCATGGTACTTCTATGTAAACCTAAACCTCTCTAGGGTTTTCAAGGCTGTGACCTTTCAGAATCAGACTGCCAGGTCTGTCTTCCAAGGTGCCTCTGGATTTGTTCTAACCTCTAACCTTCCGACTCGACGGCACTTGGCTTGGCAACTTTTCAGTAAACAGTTGAGCACTTAACCATTTGTGCCAACAAGGGACTCCTGCCTGTGTGAGTACTTGGTGTTTATTAAGACCTTACTGATAAGTCAGTTTAAAATTATACAGATGGTGGCCTCCCTGTGAGTAAGCATGTGTATTATGATGATGGAATTAAGTTGTCATCGTTAGGAGGTGACAAAGGACTGCAAATGCTAAAAGAAATTTTCATGAGAAAGGTTGGGTTTGAACTGCCAACCTTTTGGTTAGTGGCTGAGCACAGAACATCCCTGTCGCCCATGGAAATATGCTGGTACACAGAAAACACCCACTGTCATTAAGTCTATTCTGACTCATGGCCACCCCCTATAAGCACAAAACCCACTACCATCAAGAGGATTCTGACTCATAGCAACCTGACAGATGGAGTAGAATTGCCCCCAGAAAGTTTCCAAGGAGTGCCTGACAGATTTGAACTGTCAATCTTTTGGTTAGCAGATGTAGCATCTAGCCACTATGCCACGAAGGTTTCCAGTGACCCCATAGTGCAGAGAAAAGCTGCTCCACAGAGTTTCCAAGTAGCACCTAGCGGATTCGAACTGCTGACCTTTTGGTTAGCAGATGTAGCATTTAACCATCACACCACCAGGGTCTCTATGCTGGTGCATCTAGGTAGATAACTTGTTCCCAAGACCCCAAGTACCCCTTCGCCACTCTGGTACCTGGTGAGAGGAAATGCTGACTTCATGAGAAGAGGAGGCTGTGAAGGGCTGGGGGACCTTCCATCACTCCTTCTGCCTGCAGTTGGACAAAGCCATCTGAGATGGTGAGACATGTACATCAGCAGGCACTATTTCTACAGCCATGAAATGTCTGAAATTGCTGCCCTGTGTCACTTAAATTAAGGTGCATAACTCTCTGAATGTTGAACAAAATGACCTAACACTAAATGCCTTCCCAAAGCATCCCACTCACGCCATATTTCTGGCTTGGCATGAAAGGTATCACCTGCCTGCGATGAACTCTTCAAAAGTTTCCCTTTGCACCAGGGTAGGATTCAAAGTCTTTACCAAGCCCACTAAGCCCTGCAGGATGAGGCCTCTGCCTGGTTCTCCCATCTCCCGTAACCTTCAGTCTAGCCTCTCCTACCTTCACTTACTCTGCTCAGCAGCGGTGACATCCCTCCTGTTCCCAAACACAGCAAACAGTCTCCCACTCCAATCTTCACAGGCTAAGTCTGCTCCAGGTCTGTCACTGCCTGGTATCTCCCCTGACCTCACCTCATTCACCCTACCAGTCTCTACTTACATGCTCCTTCTCTCTAAATGCCTTCTCAGTGTCCCTGGTTTAAACTCCATTGCAATATTGTACTTCTGAAGACCTCAACTGCCAACTAAAATGTCAGCAGTTCACATCCACCAGCTGCTCCTTGGAAACCCTGAGGGGCGAGTTGATTCTGTCTTATAGGGTCCCAGTGAGCCAGAATCGACTTGATAGCAACTGATTTGGTTTGGTTTCTGCTGAACTTCTAACAGTCCCTGAGTAAGAGAGTGGTCAAGCACTCTATTACTAGCTGAAAGGCTGGCAATTTGAACCGGAAGTGCCTTGGAAGACAGATCTGGAAATCTGCTCCCCAAAAGTGCAGGCTTGAAAACCCTGTGGGGCAGCTCTACTTGGCATACATGGTGTTGCCATGAGTTGGAAATGACACAACAACAGCTAACAACAACGCTTTGCTTCCCAGAGTCCTTGGGTAGTGTAAATGGTTGACTACTGGACTGCTAACAGAAAGAGTGGCGACTGGAATTCATGCAAAGGCACCTGGGGAGAATTACTTGGTAGCTTATTTCTGAGAGGCCACAGACATCGAAAATCCCATCTAGCACAGTTCTCCTCTACCATACATGGAGTCCCCATGAGCTGAGTCAACTTGGCAGCAACAAGAAAGAAAAGATTGCATTGCCTGTTGCATCTAACATACTTCAACCGCACCTGGTATTTTTCCTCCATGATACCAACTAGAGTCAGCAGTCGTGGATTTATTTGCTTTGTGATTGATTTAACCCTGGTGGCATGGTGGTTAAGTGCTATGTCTGCTGACCCAAAAAGTCAGCCATTAAAATCCACCAGGTATTCCTTGGAAGCTCTTTGGAGCAGTTCTACTCTGACCTATAGGGTTGCAATGAGACAGAATCCACTTGACAGCAGTGGGTTTTTTGTTTTTTTCTCTCTAGCTCCCTGGTTGCACAATAGTTAAGTGCTAATGCTACTAATCAAAAGATCCACCAGGCGCTCCTTGAAAACTCTATGGGAGCTGTTCTATTCTCTCCTGTAGGGTCACTGTGAGTGAGAATCAACTCAATGGCAATTGATTTGGGTTTTTTGTTTGTTTGTTTCCCTCTAGCTTCTTGTAAGCAGAAACTATTTTTTCTCTTCACGCTATATACAGTGCCTAGCACACATTGCCTGTTCAGAGAAGACACCTTGTACGTATTTGTTTAAGATACAGATTAAACTGATAGAAAACAG
The DNA here is from genome assembly GCA_028571685.1 of Heterohyrax brucei. Lineage (NCBI taxonomy): Eukaryota > Metazoa > Chordata > Mammalia > Hyracoidea > Procaviidae > Heterohyrax > Heterohyrax brucei. The sequence goes on along the minus strand of CM053145.1, from coordinate 122,765,574 downwards.
CAGGAACAATGCTAAACTTAGCTAAACCCTAGAAGTTAAGAGAGTCTACATTCTTAAAGGCAGTAGTAATAACCAAACTATTTGAATAGTCAGCTAAAGTTAACTGGAGTCTAGACTTGGATGCTCCCTGCTGTGTCAGGAGTTAACTTGTTAGTGGCTGGAGTTTAGAGTGGTCCAGGGGTTCCTGGAGGATGGGGTGGGGCTGCCAGAGAGGTGCAATGGTACTTAGAAGCTGGACATACAAGCTATTTACCTAGAAGTACAGATATATTGGAAACCTTGGTGGTGTCATGGTTAAGTGCTATGGCTGCTAACCAAAAGGTTGGCAGTTCAAATCTAACGGGCACTCCTTGGAAAGTCTATAGGGATCTTTTCTATTCTGTCCTGTAAGGTCACATGAATCAGAACTGACTCAACAGCAATGGATTTAGTTGGTTTTTTTACAGACATATTTCCCTCAGTGGCTATTTCAACTCACCCAGAAACACTCTGGAAGAACAGCCTGGTGATCTGCTGCTATAAAATGAGAACCAGAACATCTTGCGGAGGTCAGTTCTACTCTCTAACACATGAAGTCATTATGACTCCAAACAGATTCCATGGCATATTTCAAGTATTTTTAATACTGGTACAGCCACCTGGAGGTAGCCAGGCTGAATCTTAGCTCTGAGTAGAAGAAAGATGGGACATTCCAGCCAAAGTGGGGCTGAGATGCCTCAGAATACTTGGATCTTGAGGAGATAACTGGGTAGCATAGAGATAAAGCCAGAGGGAACAGTGGGAAGAGGTAGCTTTGTCATCTGATGGCTTAAATAAGTCTCTGTGCTTGCTTGTGTGACATGGAGATGGTAATTACTACTTCAAAAGTGTCAATTGAAAAAATATATGCAAAGTACACAGTGAAAAAAGTCGCCGTGATTGATATTATTGCTGTTATTATTATTAGGAAAGGCACCGGACCGAGAACCTGGGCCCTAGTCGGTTCTGCCCTAATCTGGGAAGCTCTAGACAAGTCAGTCACTCTGAACACAATTTAGAGAATAGGAATTTTCCAGGGAACGTATTCAACTTTCATCAGATTCTTCATGGACTTAAAAACCACTGATGTAGTAGTCCTTCCAGTTATAGATTCATTTATGTCCCTGCCCTAAGAAGCTCCTAGTCCAGGGGAAGACTGATGACAAGGATCTTTCTCCAGAGCCAACAGGGAGAGGAAGGCTTCCCCTGGAGTTGAAACTCTGAATTTGGGTTTGTAGCCTACTAGACTGTGAGGGAATAAACTCTGTTTTCTGAAGCCATCCACTTGTGGTATTTCTGTTATAGCAGCACTACATAGCGAAGACACTTCCTTTTCAAGAGATTTAATATTCAAGTATCCAAAGCCAAACGGTCTCATCTCACTTAAGGATAAAGTTTACTCATACCATTATCCTGTTGCCCTTTATTCTAAAGATCACCAAATTTATTTTGTACTTCCCTCAAAGAAAAAGGAAATCCTGGTGGCATTGTGGTTAAGTGTTACAGCTGCTAACCAAAAGGTTGACAGCTCAAATCCACCAGGCACTCCTTAAAAACTCTGTGGGGCAGTTCTTCTCTGTCCTGTTACAGGGTTGCTGTGAGTTGTAATCTACTTGGCAGTAGTGGTTTTTTGTTGTGGCGGTGGTGGTTTCAAGGAAAAAGACATTGCTTCAGTTCTAAATGATATGTTTCAGACTGTTACTTGAATATAAATGACAACACCCACAAATTTTAAATCTTAAACTTTTATTTCAATTTCTTAAGTATAATATTGTTAATAATAACCATAATGTTCATAACCAGGAGAAATATAAAAATAAGTATTTACTGGAAAACATTTGACAAGGAAATACAGGTCCCTCTGCATCAAAGAAATCCATTGTATCCTGGTACCTGAACTTTCCCTAAAACAGCAAAAAAAAAAAAAAAAAAAAACAAGAAAGAAAGAAAAGGAGGCTCTTGGAAGCCATTAGACAAACTGTAAGATTATCTGTAAGAAAATAAAGTGAACTGCAATTTCCAAAAGAAAAATCTCATCAAAAATGAGTTCTGAGGTATACTTAGGTAGATTACTGCGGTAACAGTTTAAAAGTAAGTACAGTGTATGAAGTCTTCTTTAAAATCTCTTAACATCAAAAGAATAGGAACAGCTCTCCCACAATGACACTCACATATCTGCAATCAAAAATCCCTTCCATCCAAATGACAGTTTGTTCCTCCCAGGCTTCACTGGGGCTTCCAAATCCTGCCTGCTAGCTGTGTCAAATCTGCATTCTGTCTGATATAAAATGAAACCCACACTCCCAACCAAAAGAAAAAAATCTTAATCTTCATCTATATTTTGTGAAAACAAATCGAGGCAAAACTAAATTCCAGTTCACCTGGAAGGAACAGACATCTTTGCCTCCTGCTTCTCCTGTTCTCTGCATGTTTATTAATCCCAATGTGCTTTTTGACCTCGTGCCAACCATTCATCAATTTTCATCAACCATTACCTCTAGTCCCTGCAGTGCACCTTGCTGGGTTGGCAGGAGAACTTGTAGAATCAGGTTTCACAGGAGAAAAATGCATTGCACTTCTGAAGTCCCAGTCTATACTTCAAAAATAAAAAATAGATATGCTCCATTCAGCGCACTTGGCTTGGCCATTCAGCACGGTGAATTTCCCTGGAGTATGTGACTACATTTACAACGGGCATTGTCAAATATAAAAATCGAGTCTAAAACCAGGACCTAGGACACTGCAGTCTCAACAGTGAGGGGAAAACAAAACCGCAGGCAGCATTTCTACATATAAGATCCCTGCAGCCAGATGTTTCTGTGGTTTATCAAAATGTGATCTGATTAAGGGATTATTGGGGAAGTTGTGCTATAAATCATGCTGTTAGTCACATGCATTCAAAATAGTACCTATAATGCTGTAAAGCGGGAATTCAATGTTAGAAAGTATTTACACTGCTGTCAATCCAGTAACAGAGTGGAAAACTGGGCGGAGAAAAATCTACAAACTAATAATACCAGTGTGCTTCAGGGAGTAGAGTGATTACATGAATTTAGCTGTTTATTACCACAGAGATATTCTACAAGGATTAAATGGGATGAAGAGAAGGAGTGGCTTTAAAAAAACCTATTAATTTCCAAAATGCTAAACTAAGAAAAATGAGTGTGCAAACATCCCAAAAGTGGTTAAAAAAAAATAAAAAGCACTGTACAATCATTAACCTTTCCACCATATCGTGGAGAGTCTGCATCTAAACTGAGCAGATGGGGAAAGCCTAAATCACAAAAACTGAGAGATTTTAAGAAAAAAATTAAAATACATATATGGTTTTGATAACTAAATTATAAATGTCTTTGATATTTTGTATACAAAAGTCGACAAAAACTGCTGCATTTCTTTTTTTAATGGAAACTACTGGGTTTAATCCCTGCAAAACACCAAATGCATACCATTTAGGATAATGTCACTGATGCATGTTTGACAACTAAATTACAAACCTCTGTGATATACTGTGTATGGAGAGTGGCAATTATGGCCAATAAAATCAAAGGAAGAAAAAAAAACTAATTAACACTAACATATCATTATGACTCACTAGCATATAAAATTCCATGCTTGCTCTAAATTGCTAGCAACTGGCAAATCCCAAACTCCTAAGGATACAGAAAACAGCTTCTGAATGACTGGCACCATCAAAGTCTTGGGGGCTCTTCACAGCTTTAGCATTGCTTACTTATATCAAAAGATCCAAAGCTTGAAATGACTTAGAAATCTGGTCCTTTCCTTCCCTGCCCCAAAAATGTAATCCCATGGTTATAAACTGTAGTAATTAGTTGTGTATACTAAACAAATTTTGATTCTACTTTGTGAACAAAGATAACAGTTATGTTTTGTGATGATGAGGACATGGAATTTGGAAGCCAAAGGCCTGAGTTCAAATTCCAGATCGGGCAGTTATTATTCCTGTAATTTGAGGCAACTCGTTTAACCGCCAGCAAATGCGGATGTCAACAATACCTGCACCACACAGAAACATCGTGCAGAAAAATGAAGTAAAATCAGCGCGCAAACATTCCAAAAGTGGTTTAAAAAAAAATAAAAAGCACTGTACAGTTGTTCACCTTTCCACCGTAACCTGAGGAGTCTCCATCTAAACTTAGGAGATGGGGAAATCATAAAGCATTAAGTTTTAAAAATGTGAACACCATGAAAGTGAATTGATCATTATAGAAAGAATAACAAATCGCAGAGGGACTATCTGAAAACTGGATTGAGTGAATTTTCTCATATAGAGAAAATGTAGCAGAGGATTTTCAGCAAGACCCTAAGTCTGTTTTTACGCAGTGGGTGAAGCTGGATTTTAAGACTTCTGTGACACTGGATTTGTATGGAAAAGCATTCGGAGACTCTAAATTAACTGAAATTAAAGTCAAAGAGTCCTATTTGGCTACTGACAGCTAAGCAAACGTGTGTTGTCAGCAGACTTAATAACTGCAGCTAACAATTGTGTTCTTCTAATTTCATTGTTGAAAAAGGCATGGCAACAGATGACCTTCTAAACTCTTAAGGTTACGGCAAAGACACCATGTGAAGTTGGAAAATGACTGATCTTCACAAAAAAATGTCCTGGCATAGGATACTTCTGCATAAACATAACAATGAATTGAGCTGATTACTTGAGTGAAATGCATTGAGAGCACACTCTGCAAAGGTCAACATGCCATACAAATGTAAGATGTTGCTAGAAAATTCTGAAAAGCTCTTGAATCTCGTAGAACAAGCCAGGCTATCTGGAATTTACAAAATAAAGAATTCTACAAAAATGAAATAACAAGAAAGCACTTCTTATATCTCAATTCAAATGATAATAAATGGCAGGGGAAAACATGAAAGCCACAAAGCAAATTCCCCCTCTGGCCTCAGTGGCTGTCCTCCTTGACAACCTTGGCTTTGGTTCTGATGTCACTCACTCACCCGCGTGTACAGTCCCCTGTAGTTAACCACTACTCTGAGTTACCGAGCTTTCCAATAACTGCTGTCTCCTGTTGTTCCTCTGAACTTACTAAACAGCTCAGGTAATCAGCTCATGGGTTACACACTTACGACACAGCTTTAGTAGCTGAGACCTCTCACCACTCCAACCAGCTACCACTCGGGTAGTGAACCCCCACACACAGTAGTGAAGGCTGCAAGGAGAAGCCTTCAGTGCAACCCAGTGGGAAACTCATTTGCCAAACCAATTCATAAAAGATTGCCCTGCTTAAAATTCCACTGAATCTTGAGTTTCCAGAGAGTCCTCTACGCTTAATGGGTTCCGTATGCTCGCCTGAGAGTTCATGGTGAACCCAGAGTCTTTGATTGCATTATGAGCATTCATGAACTTCTGGAGGTACTTGGAGGTGTACAGCCAGTGGTGTTTCAGGACATCTTCCATCTCATAGCACTTGGACTGCCTGGCATTCATCTTCCTGAAGCGCCTGAATAGTTTGTTGCCTGATTCATTTCCTTCGCTTGCCCATGCCCCAATGGATCCATCCCTCTCAATGATTTCAGGGACATGTGCCAGGGTTTTGTGAAAATAATTGGTGATTTTGCCCTCATATCTATACTTGAACTTAGTAGAGAGGAGCTCAGCAAAACGCTGTGAGTTGAAACTGTACTGGCACAGAGATTCTGGGCATTCTTTGGCAGGACATGATGATCGCCACACAGGCTTCATCTTCAGATAAAGGTCCATCAGCTCCCTCAGAGCTTCATGCCTCTCCTCAGAGGGGATTAATTCACAGACGGCTTCAACAGTCTCCTTGGTCATGAGCTTTCGGGCAAAGTTGCCGTTCATCCTCATGATCGGTTTTAGGTTCATCTTCTTTCGGAGGTGTTTGTCTAATGTGGCCTGCCACCTTTTCCTTTCCTCCTTGGACACCTCAGGATTCTTATACACTTCACCTATCTCTAGCTGGAAAATCTTGTAGAACTCAGCTGCATTACCAATGTCACAGTGGAGTGCATCTATGGAAGGGACTGTCTCAATGAAAGGCTTGGCTGACACCCCTTTCACCCGGTCCCTCAGTTCCTCCACAGATTCATGGTAGGGGTTGGAACGCCAGACCTCATAGCGTTCCAGGTTCTCAGTGTGGCTTCTGGTAATCGAGTGGAAGACGAGATTTTGAGAGGCCTCGAGGCGGGTGGCATCACAGAGGGTACAAATGTAGACTGAGCCAGAAGCTTCGAGGCCTTCTACTTCCCGGACTAGTTTTTCATCATATCCAGTGCCTCTAAAGATGAATTTGAAAGTCCTGAGGATGCCTCCCAACTCAAGTGTTAATTCACTGTCCTTCATGGCCTCCCTCTCCGCAATGAGAGGGCTCAGGATGGCAGTCAGGGTCTCGTGATCAGACTCATCTGCTAGCATAAGGCACAATGGCTTGCAACACAGTTCGGAGTTAGGCTTGGTTTCCTCAAACACCTTCACATGCTGTGAGCCACGTGCTATAGTGATATTCATGATTGTGAAGGAGAAACGAACCGCCTTTTCCGGTACTACTGGGCCGCTGCCATGTTTCTCACTCACGTCTCCCATTCCATCACAAGACTCCTTCACCACTACGGTGAAGGGGCCATCTAGGTAGGTATCAAGGTCTTGGGATTTCAGGCCCTCCAGGATGTCTTCTTCCATATCCATCAAAGCAGACACCAAAGCTGAGTCATAGCGGAACCTCTTTGCGATGGTGTCCACTGGGTAATCATCCACAGAGGAGGACAGTCCAGACAGACCGTCAATGATGCCTACGTTAGTACTAGAAGACACATTTTTCAGAGGTGGATGCCACTCAAAGGGATGGTAGCCCGGCAGAAGGACCTTCTCGGCATTACGAAGGGCATGCAGAGGCTGAAAAATCTGCCTCCCTGTGATGGCTTTCACAGTCCTGTACATCTTGTGGTACTGGCTGCAGCTAAGGAAGGTGTTGACACGGATGGCCAAGCAGACGGCTGGCTGCAGGCCAGACCCGCGGCCCTGCATGATGGCCTCCAGCTCATCAGCTTGTCTGTGCTCATTCCTCGCCCTCAGCACCAGCAGGAACAAGGTCAGACACACGGACTTCACATCGCCACCTTCTTCCTTGTCAGCAAAAGCCTTGACTTGCAGTTTGAGCTCCCTTAAACGGTGCTTCTGAGCTCTCCGGGTCAGTGACAGGAGGTGCTGGCGGGGCCGGCCCCCTTTATTGATATGCACAAAAGTCTCTTTTGATTCCTTGTGGCTTGAGACATGACGATTATATTTTTCCAAGCTGACCTCCTGATTGCAATCTTTCGCTGGACATTTCACCATCAGGGAGTTTAGGATGCTCAGAAAGGACTTCACTGGACTCTCCAGGTCAGCAGGGAAGCAGGGATATTGGCAAGAGGGACAATAGCTGCCTGTGACTTTGAGGCATCTGAGAATGCAGACCCTGCAAAATACATGCTTACAGCTGCTCTCCACGGGATCAGCCAGGATGTGTTCACAAATCTGGCACGAGACAGATTTCACAAAATGTGCCGGGTAGTCCACCACGAGGAGCTTGGTGCTAAGGTGTATCTTACTGCAGTTGGCGATCTGCTTCATAACTTCCTTGCTGCTAATCCTTGCCTGAGCTCTTCTCTTGCATTGGCAGGCTTGTCTTGCTCGCTTAGCCACAGTTTTGAGTTTTTTGCTGAGCAGCAGACTTGGCTGATGACCCTTTCTCTTGAGTCCCTGGCGGGCAGCATGGCAGATGTCACAGGACGGTGTGTGGGGGTGCCACTCCATGGTAGCATTCCTGGGGAGGTAAACCTCAGATGGGGCACTGCTAAACTTCCTGTGCATGATGCTCCAGCAGTTATGGCAGAACTCAGTGGGGTGGATCACGTCAACATCCGCCTTCACGTCAATCCGGAAAACCTTGGCAATGAGGTCTGGCCAGGAGGTGACTCTCTTCTCCTTCTTTCGTAAAAGCTCTTGAGTTTTACCATCCACAGGCCCATGGACTGGATATCTCCTGCTGTGCCCAACAGTTTTAAAAGAATGTCCACAGATGCGGCAGAGCTGTCGAAGGTTAGCTTGATGGATTACTTTGTCTCTTGTTTTTCCATTGTCACTGGATTTCTTTGAAAACTTATCAGAGTGGCTCTTTAAAGCTGTCTGAGTCAGGGCTGGCTTTGGACCTCCAGCCTCATCCAGAACTACTGGGGATTGTTCCAGAGAGGGTCTCCCCTCTGATGAATCTTTCTTTTCTGTTTGAGCTTCCTCAGATGATTTTTCAAAAGATCTCACCCTGAAGAGCTTAAATTTCCATTCTGAAAATTTAATATGTGGGTGCTGAATTTCATTGGGGGCTGAACTGATGCCCAGACTGGGTGACAGAGAGACAGCCATGCTGGCTAACAGACCTAGAGACAATGAGAACAAGTCCAATTAGGAAATAATCATGAGAGAGAACCATTTAAGAAAAAATAATTTTCTACTGATATATCTTGGAAGTAGTAATAAAAATGAATGCTTTCAGTTAGTCATTTATTAATTCATTGAGATAGTTACTTATTAAACCTTCATTTCTAAGGTAGTATATGAGGTGCTAATTAAACAGCAGAAGACAGCCATTCCTCGTTCTTACAGAGCTTACGGTCATCTAGACCTTATACTGAAAACCCTCGTGGCATACTGTCTAAGTGCCACATCTGCTAATCAAAAAGTCAGCAGTTCAAATCCACCAGGTACTCCTGGGAAACTCTATGGAGCAGTTCTACTCTATCCTATAGGGTCATTCTGAGTCAGAATCAACTCAACAGCAGTGAGTTTCTTTTTTTTACACCTCAAATCACAAGTTATAAGGAATCTTAGTACATGCACCGCCATGGTTTGAGGGTGTGTGTGAGAGAGAGACTTCCTTTCTAAAACCTTTAGGTCTCTGATGATAAACTTTTTAAAGAATTGTCCATCTCTCCAAGGTTCCTAGCACACATTAGGTACACAATAGTCGTTCATTGTGTAAACACCTGGCTAGACTGGCTACTAAAACCAAAGAAAGTCATATTCTCTCACTTTTTATTAGTCTCATTGCACTAGCTGAACAATATATTTTCAAGCTTCCTAAAACAGTCTTCCAAGAAGTTAGTTGGTTGTTTCTTCCAAATAGGTCACCAAAGGGATGGTAAAGCTACAGATTCAAAGAAACTAATTACTTACTACTTCAAAGGATGAACAGAATCTTCAGCTTTATAAATGCAAATTAATAATAATTATCTTGAATATTAATTATGCTTATAATTTTAATTAGTGAATGCTTCTATAAGTTATAAGGCTGTATCTACATTCTAAATAACAGCATAGAATGTTCCAAACCTACCAGAAACAATGAGAGTGCATGTAGTATGATTCTGAGGGGTTTTCAAGATGAAAAAAATCCAAGTACCTTCAGATGAATTTGCACAGGTCATCTTGAAGGTCACAACTGGTCAATGGTCATTAGCACTATTGTTTTTAATAGGAAGAGGTGGCAATTAATACCTTTCTTCTGGTAAAATCTGGTAGTAAGAGGGATATACCATGTCATTACCAATGACTTGTTTACATCTGTCTAGAAATCTTTTAAATCTGTGTTGTAGTGTAGCCCTCAGTTGTGAGGCTAAACAATTTAAAAAGTCTGCAAATGTCCTTTACACCCAAGTAGGCCCAAGCCAAACCAAACCCATTGCTGTCAAGTTGATTTCTACTCATAGCAACCCTGTAAGACAGAGCATAACTGCTCCATAGATTTCCAAGGTTGTGAATCTGTATGGAAGTTGACTGCTACTTTTTACTCCCTCAGCACAGCTGCTGGGTTTGACCTGCCAACCTGCTGGTTAGCAGCCAAGCACTTGAACCACCACACCACCAGGGCTCCACCCAACTAGCCCAATTGTTCTCAGATTCTTGGCATGACGCTTAGCTAGAAAAAGAGCATCTATATTTTCAACTTATCATCCAAGCCTCTCAAATTTTCCTAGGTCAATTCTTTCGACCCACCAATGATGTGAAATAGCATGTTTTCCCCTCAATTAACTACCCAACTAAATTGATGACGGGGTTTTTTGTTTGTTTTGTTTTCTTTTTTTTTGATATTCAGGGAGTTTCGTCCTCAAATGAACACACTTGGGGGTGGGAGCAAGGTAGAAGTGAATCCTGACTTCTAACAAAGTTGATTTTTTAAATCATTTTTTTTTAAACTGTCGTTCCATCTTTCATACACTATGCTGCAGAAATTAATGTTTTGCATAAAAATCACAAGCAGATTTCCAAGACTTGGTTAAAAATCAGGGGAGATTGTTCTATACACAGGACTGTGTGGATTATTCAGTTTGAGATCATTTTTAAAGTCTCATTAATCACAAAAGTATTTCAACTGCAGCCACCCAAACACCTCAAAGTGGCTTATGGCTCAGACATGTTTCTTAATTCTGTTCTGTTTTATCAGGTGATAGGCCTTTCTACTAACGTCTCCATCGCCTTGTGGGTTTGAACTCATCCTCAAATGCCTTTTTGATTCTTTTAGCCTTTCACTCCCAACCTTGTTCTAAAGCACTTGTTCTCTGGCATTCAAGGATAGTAATTTGAGGGCTTATTATAAAGCTATATCATCATCTCTGGAGCTGGCCAAATGAAACACTGAGTTTATACATTGGGTAAGTCAGCTACAAGGCATGTTGGAAGGACCCTTAGGATTATCTCCCCCACCTACCCCCTCTTTCCCTGCCCCCTACTGGCCGTAAATGTTACGGCAAATTCTATCAGAACACGCACTGATTGAGTTAAGGCATGGTATCTCCTGAAGTCTCTGAAAAATTACAAATACTATCATAAAAAGAATGTCATCCCCAAGCATTTATTAGTCATTAATAATCACATTCAAATTTATCTGTCAGACATTTTTCCAGTTCAGCTGCTAGAAAACCATTCCAACTAGAAGAGGGGTAGAAAAAAATGTGTTGATCTTGTTCTTAGGGGAATAGACACCAACATGCTATTGGTATTATTTGTAGAAACAGTAGAGATTTTGTATTTTTATCCTTCCCTAAAATAAACATGTATTACTTTTGCAGGAAGATAAAACTTTCAAAAATTATATTTAACCCAGTAGTGTAGTGGTCAAGTGTTTGGCTGCTGATCGAAAGGTCGGCGGTTCAAATCCACAGATGCTCCTTGGAAATCCTATACGGCAGTTCTACTCTGTCCTATAAAAGCTCTATGATTCTGCATCGACTCAGAAGCAATGGGTGTGGTAGAGACAGCATGCAGTTAGGATTACTGAAGAGTTTGTAAGCATTGCTTTGACACTCAAGTATCCTGCAAATGCTTGATAGCCTCTCTTCTGACCAAAGGTCTCAGTAGACCAGCCTCAGAATTTAAAGGGCTTAAGGGGGATGCTGGCTCAACCCTATCCCCACGGGGCCCTGAGTCTCCACGCTGTCATCTCCTGCCGCCACAGGGCACAGATTCATTTACACAAATCAGTCTGGGGAGGCCTGGACTGGGCTGAAGCTGCAGACTGTACTCAATGCTGTTGCTGTTTCCACAGGCTGAGTCATCAACAGTAGCCACGGCCCTCGCGTCCGTTGTCACGGCAGCCCTCACCTTACACACACATGCAACCTCACACTCTGCCCACAATCTCCCCTCTCATCACATTTTATTTACTTCACAAAAGACTTCCAAGTGACCACTGTGTAGACAAGAGAGAGCCCCATGGTTTACTCAGTTTGTTCTTTCCAAAAACGCTATTGCCTACTGTTCGCCAAGTACTATCATCAAAAGCCTTTTCATAAGTCTCAAGGACCCATAAAATCATCCTAAAATTCTTGCCCTGCCTCCAGACAACTTCTTCTTTGTACCATTTCAGAAATAGAACTGTCACAAAACCTATTCAGGAACCCTGACTCAAGAACACAATCTCAAAGCAAAGTCTCTACAGTGGCAATTCTCAAAATTAACATCAGAATTACTTAGGGAGCTTGTTTTAAAATCATCCTGAAGATCATCAGGCTTCAGAGAGTCTGACTCAGCATGTCTGGGAGACAGCCGGAAATCTGTATCTTTTAATAAGCATTCCAGTGATCCTAGTGTAAGAAACGCATAGGTCACACTTTGAAAACTATTGATCTCCTCTTAGTCCAACCTATTTCAGGAGATTTCTGGCAATACTCGGCAATACCTGGAAAAGTAGGCATTCCCTCTTACACTAGAATTTGTTTGTTCTAGATTATTTTTCTTGCCTGGACTATACAGCATTTCCTTCCAAGAGTCTCTCCGCTCTCCTTCTGCTGATTCATTTACTCATTTGTTTAAGAATCACTCTTTATTGTTATTATTATTACAAAAATATAAGCAACATGATATTTGCCTATTGAACACCTTTCAAGTGTACAATTTGATGACACTGATTGCATCAGTTATGTTGTACAACCATTATCAATACCTATCACTGGATTATAAGAATCTGTCCTTGGTGAATGTGCTTAATGTCACCAAATTGTAGATGTAAAAAAAAAAAAGTTGAAATTGAAAATGTTGGCACATAAATATGACAAATTAAAAATTTTTTTCATATAAATGAAGAATAAAAAAAGAGGTACTCCTTAAACCCTTCCTATGCCTACAGCATTCCTTTACAATAATTTGGATATTTTGCATCTTCTCTCTAAACTTCTGATGTCTTTCTAAACTTGGCTTCTTGTTCCTTTCCCATTTTTATGCATTAGAAAAAGCAGAGTGATATCAACTTTCCTCACTCCTTCCCCTCAGACCTGGAAGACAAAAAAGCCTAAGTGTTTCTGATTAGAAACAGAAAAATGTAATAAATATTGTGGCCCAAGGCATGAAAAGTACAAGGGTTACCTTGCTCAGCAGGCTGCCTGATCAATGTGTTCGGTTATCTGTAATTCAGCTGATATTACCAGACACCAGACAGAGCTCTTAAGTGTGTCCTCCTCTCCCTCCTTGCTCTCCTGTCCTTCAGAGCAGACTCCTGTGTTATTTATCAGCCTCCACTGTCCTTCCCTAGACTCCCCCACCACCAGAGGACTAACCACAATGAATGGCAGCCAATCAGAAGCCAGGAGCCTCAGCTCCAGCTGGCACCTGGCACCTGGCACTTGATGAAGCTGAAGGGGGAGGGGGGCACTTGACAGCACAACCATGCAGGGGCATGTGGTGGAGCATTGCCAAAGCTTCCAGTTCACACCCCAACACGTCTGGGTAAGAAATTCATCTTCCCAGTACAAGCTCTGGCTGTTCCCAGGCTTCTACAGCTCTGTGTCTACCTCTGTAAAGTGAAAATAGTAATAGTACATACCTCGAAGAGTCAATGAAGTTATATACATGCAAGATAGATACGATAGGAAAATACTTGGAACAATGCCTGGGCCTTACTAGATGTTCCTTGAATATTAATTCTACTATTATTTGTTATTATTATTTTGAAATGGAGCCCAGACCACCCCAGAACCCTTCTACCTTGTCAACTCTTGGTCAAGGAAGGTTGATGCCCTTTGCAACACTACTAAGTTTAAAAATTACTAACTTGAAGTCAACAGACCTGGATTTAAATCTTGGTTCTTTGATAAATTATAATTTCTGAGCCTCAGTCTCTTCATCTACAAATTAAGATGGATTACACTGGTCCACTGCCATCGAGTTGATTTCAGCTCATAGCGACCCGATAGGTCAGAGTAGAACTGCCCCATAGAGTTTCCAAGGAGCACCTGGTGGATCTGAACTGCCGATCTTTTGGTTAGTCCTCAGTTACTGAGAGCAGAGGACCAGGCCTCTAGTTCTTTATATGTCATTTAATTCTCACAAACAATACTAAGTATTTGATATTATTGTGTATCACTGAAAGAGACAACAAAAGCTCAGAGAAATGCAGTGATTTGCCCATGGCCATGCATCTACTAAATAGTAAAGGTAAGGTGGGACTCCAAAGCCCATTATCTTCTGTCTTGGAGTTGTTGTAACAGAAATACCACAAGTGGGTGGCTTCCAGGAACAGAAATGTATTTTCTCACAGTTCTCAGTCCTCAGAGTTCCAGTCAGGGTCTCAGCCATATCAGTTGCTTCCTTGTTAGTAATCCCAGAAGTTTCTTGGTTCTTGGCTCATAGACAGTCCTCACAAGGCATCTGTCCTTGCCTTGTGTTGTGTGTCTGTATATCTAATCTGTTTTCTATAACTCAGAAGAGATTAGATTGAGAACCCACTCTACTTGAGTATGGTCTAACTAATGTTACAACAAAAAACCTATGTCCAAACAGAACTATATCCACAGTTATAGGGGCTAGGATTTCAACATACATTTGAAGGTGTGGGGAATACAATTTAATCTGTAACAGCAGTGTTCTTCACCACTGCATTATACTATTATAGTATAGTGTGAGGTGGACTACAGAACGAATTTTAGTACACCAAACATAGTGTCTCTTTCAAATCCCCTTTATCATTCCCATACCAGTTTTATCCCCAAAGTACTTCGGCATTCAAATAATATTTGAGGATTTGCTTAGCCCTTGTTTGAGTCTCAGCAAAAATTGTCAAGGAGGCAGGTGCAAGGATTCCCCTGTGTGATGCTGCTCTCATTAAACACTCCTCTTCTGGCCTCACTGTTTAGAGCCTGAGCCCCTCCAACCCCACGACAGCCCTGGGGACACAGCTTCTGTTCACTAAGCAAAAGACAGAGCCGAAACCTCTCCAACGCTATTGGCAGCCAAGTGCCATCGAGTCGGATCCGACTCATGGCGACCTTAGGGGCCAGAGTAGAACTATTACCAAAACAAAAAACCGGATGTGTCTATAGCTCCTAGGAGCCTCAGTGTTTATGCTCCAGGGAATTGGAGAGACAGGACAGACTGGGCAGGTGGAAGCAGAGAGTATCAAGAAGATAGTGTCTGTGTTCAGATCGGGAAGAAGTTGTCCCTCTAGGAAGCGGCCTCGTTCTCCTCTTCAGATAGTGTGGTCAAGTAGAGAGGAGTCACAATATAACTTGTCCACCTAGTCTTCCCTTTTGAAACTTCACAGTTGTATTTGATTCACAGAAAGAAAAAGAAAGGATCAGAAGTCCCTGCTTCACCTTGAACAATAGCACACAGAATTGAAACAAAGCCATCAGTTCAAGTTCCAGAACGAGGCTTCCTTTTCTGTAGGCACACTTGGAAATTAAGTGGAATGAGGGTGACCAACCATTCCAGTCTGGCTGAGACTTTTTCCTGGGTGTAATGCTGGAAGTTCAATGCAAACAGGGAGAGCTGGTTATTCTGCAGCTCCAAACCAGAGTTTGAAAGTTTCTCTGAGCTCTAAAATTCATAGAATCCTTTCCAGTATTCCTTCCAGAAGTTAGCCATTTAAGGAGACTCATCAGAGAATATGTACCAGGCCTTTGGAAGAAAGGAGTGATCAGACCAGATAAAAGAAGAGCTTTCTCTACTTACTGTAGATTTCTGTATTGTGTAACTTTTATTAAACCCAAAGTCACCTCAGGAGACAAGCCTGACAATCTGCCTCCAAAGGGTCATAGTCTTGAAAACCCTATGGAGCAGTTCCACTCTGCACACAGGGTTGTCATGAGTTGGAATCAACTCAGGGCACAAAACCACACTCCAGGCTACTGACCAAAAGGTTGCTGGTTCAAATCCACCCACCAGCTCCATAGGAGAAAGACCTGGCAATGTACTCCCATAAACATTCCTTTGTTGCCATTGAGTCAATTCCTCTGGCTCATAGTGACCCTACAGGACAGAGTAGAATAGCCCTATAGGATTTCCATGGAGCAGCTGGTAGATTTGAACTGGTGACCTTTTGGTTAAGACAGAAGCTGTTGTATTAACCGCTGTGCCATCCCCACAAAAAAAAAAAAAAAAAAAACCCTATTGAGCCATTGTCTCTCACTCACACGGGGTTTTTAAGAGTCAAAAATCTATTCCATGGCACCCAATAAAAACAACAAAAAACAAACCCCTGTTTCAAATCTTTGCTATGCAACCAGCAAACCTTGACTTCCATCCTAAGACAACAAAGTCAAAGCTGCCTAGGATTCCACACTGCTTCGAGCAAATGAAAAATAAAATACCGCCTGCCGACAGGTGTAAGCCAAATCTAGCAGGAGGCCAAAAACGAAAAGGGCAAAGAGAGCCTGGACAATTCCGTGCCAGGTTCCCGCCTTGAGCAGGGCCCTCCCAGCGGAGTGATTAGCTGCAGTTAATCCTGGAAGTGCTCCCTGGCTCGGCCCCTCCAGCATGCGCTCCCTGCAGCGCCTCTTTCACCTGCCTCTCCAGTCTCACCCCAAACCCTCCTTAGCAGGCTAGCCTACACTTATCCCTCGGCCCCCTGCAGACCCTTTAAAGAGAACTTTTCAAATTAAATTTCTTTCCAGACAGCAATGAGTTCCATTTCCTGATATCAATCAAAATCAACTCCGGGGCAGACGTGGTCTGAGTGTGTGAACACAGCATTTTGCACTCTTATCATAATCCAGCAGGTGCTGTTTACTGACATTGTGATTACATATACAAGCGTGTATCTAGGCATCTCCAGCTAGCAAAATTCTTGTCTTCTAACGTCACCAAATAGAACAGCAGAGCCAGAAGGCAGCTTAGGGGTTATCTGGTCCAAAGGATGCATCTTAGAGATGGGAAACAGTCCCTGAAGGACAGCGTCCTGTTCAATGTCATAGGAAGACATTAGTGGCAGAAATGGCATTAACATCTAGCTCTCCAGGGTCCCAGGACGTGATTCTTTCCACTACACTGAAGAGGGAACTTGGCTCCCTCTGGCACCCCCGATGTCCTCTTGCCTCTTTGCCTGGAAGGAACTCGAGTTGGTCACGGAGCAGAACCTTAACAGGGCATTGCCAGATTAGAGCTGTCAGTAACAACGCAAACTTGCCACAAGCCCTAACGGGTGAAGAGCCAGCATCCCCACACGCTCGTTTCTCCGCCACTTCCCCAGTCTAGAAACTACTTTCTAATTAACTCAATGTGGATTATCCCTGTTAGTAAATTTTCTAATGTGTTATTAATTGCTCTGAACGTCAGCTGCAGCTCATTCCCCGCGAATTCAGGAGTGCCGCAGCGGGCTTGCTGCTGCTAGCCTGCCTGGTTTCTGAACAACTACTGCCACCGTGTGAGAGGAAAAATAGCGACATCATTGAGCTCACAGAAAAATCGATGACACTCTCAAGTTACAGAATCCCTAAACTGGTTCAGAAGGAACCATCCACTTGTTTCTCTTCTCTTGTCCCCTTATCCTCAACTTCTAGCATCCCTATTCAGCCCCTCTACCACGGACTACAGCAAAAAAAGGGCAGGCAGGCGGCCGGTGGGTGGGTGGGCAGGCAGGGAGGGAGGGAAGGAGGGAGGGAGCGAGGGAGGGAGGAAAGAAATAAAAGGAAAGGAATTAGGGAGGAAGGAAGGGAGGGACGACGGAGGGAGGGAGGTCACTTCTGACTCCTGGCAGCACCACGTGTGCCTTAGTAGAATTCCACTCCTTAGAGTTTTCAGAGGAACCGTGGTAGCATAGTGGTTAAGTGCTATGTCTGCTAATCAACAGGTCAACAGTTCAAATCCACCAGGCAATCATTGGAAACTCCACGGCCCAGTTCTACTCTGTCCTATAGGGTCTCTGTGAGTCAGAATCGACTAGACTGCACGGTGGGGGGTGGGGGTGTTGTTGTTAGGTGCCAGCACTGGGGGGGGGGGTGTTCTTAGGTGCCGTCAAGTTGGTTCCAACTCATAGCGACCCTATGAACAACAGAACGAAACACTGCCCTGTCTTGCAGCATGTCCACAACTCTTATTATGCTTAAGCCCATTGTTGTGGCCACTGTGTCGATCCATCTCATCGAGGGTCTTCCTCTTTTTCGCTGACCCTCCGCTCTACCAAGCATGATGTCCTTCTCCAGGGACTGATCTTTCCTGACATGTCCAAAGTATGTAAGACGCCATCTTGCCATCTTTGCCTCCATGGAGCACTCTGGTTGTACTTCTTCCAGGGTGTGTGTGTGCATGCATAGAAAAGGAGACTGGGTAGCATACTGGTTAAGTCCTGGGCTGCAAAGTAAAAGGTTGGTGGTTCTAACCCACCCAGCTGCTCTCAAGAGAACGACCTGGTTATCTGCCTCTATGAAATTATAGCCTAGAAAACTACGGGGCAAAGGCACCTAATAACAACAATCTTACAGAAATAGATCGCCAGTCCTTTCTTCCAAGGTGCCTCTGGGTGTATTTGAACCACCACCCTGCTGATTAGTGGCAGAACACAACTGTTTGCACCAGCATGGAGTCCCCCATAATTCCTATAGACTAGGGAACAACTGAAAGTGAAGAGGACTTTAAGCACACACTGATGGTGATCAAAGACTACAGACCTCAGCATAGGGAAAACAAAAGTCCTCACAAAACAAAATTCCCTAGTGGTCCTAGACCACTAAGCAACATCATGATAAAATGCAGAAAAGACTGACATTTCAAGGGTTTCATTTAACTTGGATCTACAATCAATGCCCACGGAAGCAGCAATAAAGAAATCACTGACATACTGCCCTGGGCAAATCTGCTGCAAAAAATCCCACTTAAAAGTTTAAAAAGTAAAGATGCCATCTTGAGGGCTAAATTGCTCAAGCTGTGGTCTTTCAACCACCTCATATGTATGTGAAAGCTGAACAGTGAATAAGGAAGACCAAGGAACTGATGCCTATGATTAGGGTGTTGGCAAAGAATTTTGAATATACCACAGATTGCCAGAAAAACCAACCAATCTATCTTGGAAGAAATACAACCAGAATGTTCCTTAAAGGCAAGGAACCTACTTTGGACATGTTGTCAGGGGGAGGATCAGTTCTTGGAGAAGGATATCGTGCTTGGCAAAGCGGAGGGTCAGTGAACCAGAAGAAGACCCTCAGTGAGATGGACTGACACAGGGCTGCAACCATGGGCTCAGACATGGCAATGACTCAGAGGACAGCACAGGACCAGGCAGTGTTTTGTTCTAGTGCACACAGAGTTGTTATGAGTCCGTTGTTATGAGTCAACTTGATGATGCCTAACACCAATAACAAGAGGAAACAGCACCAAAAGCTTAAATCGAAAAGGTAAGTTGCCCAAGACCCTACTCCTAGTTAACTCATTTTCCTCTGAAGTTGAGGATCCAACATGGAACTCCATTCTCCCTATCTTGCTACTGCTGACTTCTCCCAGAAAATATGTAATAAATGTCTCCTCTCCATTAACATCTTTGCTCCATCTAACATTTCAACAACCAAACACACTGAACCAAAATCCACTGTAGATCAAGTTGATTCCAACTCACAGTGACCCTATAGGACAGGGTAGTGCTGCCCCATAAAGTTGCCAAGGAGCCCTTGGCGGATCTGAACTGCTGACCTTTGCCTTGGCAGCCAGAGCACTTAGCCACTATGCCAGGGTTTCCAAAGACACAGTGACCACCTTTAAATGTTTCTCTTTTTATAAGTATTTTGGAATAGTCCTCTCATGCACAATCTCCTAATGAAGATACAATCCCACTTTATAGTTACCGCTAAAGAAAGAGAAAAGTCTGTGTCATAATTTCCAAATATTGGGAATGGCTCCTAATAGTAGTATTTCATTTGTTTCATTATATACACTTCTATAAAGACCAGTCTGGAATCCACTGATTCCTGTCCACAGGTCAATTACAATTTTAAAACGTAACTTTCTTTTTGGGCAAATCTGGAGACACAAGCTGAGTGGACGTATGGTTGAGATTTGTGGCTCTTCTGCCCTGCCGTCACAGGGTGATTTCCCTTCATGGTCCTCAGGACTTCCCCTCAAACTTTCCAACCTTTCCAGTGCCTTTCCACCATTAAAGAAAAAAAGAATTATCACCAGCCATAATAAAAACCTACAATCTTCTTTAGTTAGCATGCATACTTGTATTATACTAGGAAAAAATCAAATCAAATAAAATCTGGAATAGTTCCAAGGCCTCCTGTGCTTTTCTGTGACTCCTTTCCACCTAGTTCTTATTGGCCAAAGACAATTATATGGACACTACAAACAGGGTACCAGGAGTCAACTCCAGGATCAGCAGTCTTTTGGCTACCTAGACCCACAACACTTTTTCCCCAAAAGACCCTTTCCCCCATCCCACCCCCAAAATCAAGCCATGGTGTTTTCAACTGCTTCATATACATGTGAAAGCTAAACAATAAATAAAGAAGACCAATGAAGTACTGATGCCTTTGAACTATGGTGTTGGTGAAGAATATTGAACAAACCATGGACTTCCAGAAGAATGAACAAATCTGTCTTGGAAGAAGTACACCCAGCATGTTACTTAAAAGTGAGGATGGTGAGACTTCATCTCACATATTTTGGACATGTTATCATGAGGGACTGGTCCCTGGAGAAGGATCTCATGGGTGGTAAAGTGGAAACCAAACCCACTGCCATCAAGTCAGTTCCAAGTCACAGTGACCCTATAGGACAGAGTAGAACTGTCCCCATAGAGTTTCCTGGCAGTACCTGGTGGATTTGAACTTCTGACCTTTTGGTTCGCAGTCATAGCACTTAACCACTGAACCACAAGGGAAAACCCTGGTAAAGTAGAGAGTCGGTGAAAAAGAAGACCTTCAACAAGATGGGTTGACACAATGGTTGCAACAATGGGCTCAAGTGTAGTAACAATTACAAGAATTTCACAGGACCAGGCGCTGTTTCTTTCTGTTGTGCACAGGATTGCTATGAGTCAGAACTGACTCAATGGCACCTCACAACAACAATAATAATTAATAACAACACAGTTAATTAGAGTTGAAAGACTTTATGGTTCATGCATGCTAACCTGAGGTGGTACTGAAGTCTCTCATCTTGGGTATTCCCTTCACTTACCTAAACAAGGAGAAAGACGCTCTCTGGATGGCCATGTTTGAAAATATTTATTAGACCATTGTCTTGACAGACAAGGAAGCCCACTGTGGGCATTACTGTTTGTAAAGTGTTGGGTACTGGTACAGGGTACTGATTAGGAACTCAGGGTTTAAATTCTAGCCCCATCTCCTACAAACTGTGACCTGGAGAATGTTTCTTAAGTTTTCTGTGGCTCAGTTTCCTGACTCAAAAATAGGAATAATAATATTTACCTCATAATGTTCTTGGGAGAATTAAATGAGATAATACACACAAAGTGCTCAGCATACTCTTGAACATAATGTTGCCTCAAAAACACTTGATGTTCCCCTAGAACCCACGAAGGCATGTATGGCTATCATTGCCTGAAATCATTCCACATTTAAATCACCCAGCTAAATCCTTTTGCTCCTGTTTCATGCTCAGGAACATTCTGACTATAACATGATTTTTCGTAAGAGTAAACACCAGTTGCTTTCCCATCTGTCCAACACTTTTGCCAACTGAAGACTGCCTCTCCTCCACTCATAATGAATCTGATTAGGCTCTCAGTCTTGTGGCCCTGCTTCTCCCAGTGACACAAAGGCCAGCCAATGAAAGTTTCCCAACCCTTTAGATTCTGTGATTGGTCCAGACTCACACAGACAGGCCTCTGGGTAACGGACATGAACAATGGAAAAGGTGACCGTTCCTTCTCTCTAAGGTTCCAAACCCAAATGACCTCATAAACCTGACATGGCCAAGAACCACCTTGCCACTTCCTGACCAAAACCTAGATAAGAATGAAGCCCAACAAAGAAAGGAGAGAAACAGTGGAAAGAAGTGAGGACATCATTTAAACCCTTGGATCCATCTACCCCTGAAATAAGCGTCAAACTTACAAGTTTTAAGCTATAAAAACCAATAAATTCTAATTTTTGCTTCAGCTAGGTTAAAACTGAGTATCTATAACTCAAAGCCATATAAATACTGACTAACATATGCATGGATCTTTTCTTCTGCGATCGTTAAGTCTTAGAAACCGTGGCTTCCTAAAATACAGAGAAATGTTACAGAAAAAAGTATAATGTGCACTGTGGAATGTTTGGAACATTATAACCCACTCCTCCCCTTGATGCTGACATGCAACGTGAAGTCTGCAAAGTTCTCTAACTTAAGAGAGCCAAGAAATTCCACTTTTTTGCTTGAACGAGGTTGAATTTGGATTTCTTATCAAAGCAAATATCTGGCCATTTTTGAATCAACAGGACAACTGTTAATTGGAAAGTAAAAAAATATGCTTTTTCTAAAACATCTATAATATTCTTTATAGCGCTATTTGTTTTAAGTGCTTGAAAATAACCTAAATATTGATTAACAAAAGAACAGAGGCTAAAGGATATACATATTTGGTCCAACTTGTATGGACAGCAACATGAAGCGATGGTTAAAGTTGTGTATCAGTTTGGCTGTGCCACGATTTTCAGTTGTTTGGCAGATCTTTTGTGATCTAATGTGATCAGGCGATCAGCTGAAAGGGGAACTTCCTTGGGAGTGCAGCCTGCGTCTGAGATGTGTGGACATTCTGGCAAAATGCGTTCTCTATCAGTCTTACTGCTTGACCTGGAGATTTGGGGTTAGTCAGCCCCTGCTGCCACGTGAGCCTGGAGAAACCCCCAGCCTGCCGCTTGAACCATGTATTTGTGACTTGCCCACCTCCATAACTACATAAGCTATTTCCTTGAAACAAACCTCTCTATATGCCAGCCAAGCCAGCCAAGTGCTCTATATAAGTGCTCTATATACCCTCATATATACTTCATTGGCTTTACTCCTCCAGAGACCCAGCCTAACACTTTTGGCAATTATAGTAAAAATTACTTATGTGCCGCTATGGGTTGAAGTATGTCCCCCAAAAAGATATTAAGTCCTAGTCCCTCGAACCAGTGACTGTGACCTCATTTTGGAAACATGGTCTTTGCAGATGTAATCAAATCAAGACGAGGCCACACAGGAACAGGGTGGGCCCTAATCCAGTGTGAACTGGTGTCCTTACAAGAAGAGACACACACAGAAGGAAGACAGTCACTTGAAGACAGAGGCAGACAATGCAGTTATGCTGCCACAAGCCGCAGAATGTCTGGAGCCACTGAAAGCTGAAAGAAGGAAGGATCCTTCTTCAGAATTTCCCAGGGGAACATTGCCCTGCCAATTCCTTGATTTCAGACTTCTAGCCTTCAGAAGTATGAGAGAATCAATTTCTGTTCTTTTAAGCCACCCAGCTCATGGTACCTTGTTATTGCAACTCAAGCACACTAATGTTGGCGCTCACTCTTTGACCTAGAAATTTCACATCTACTAATTTACTGTAAGGATATGCAGACATACCTGAATGCAAGCAAAGTGATCCACATACTGCCTTCCTCATTTAAGAGCTATTTGCCATAACAAAAGATTAAGAGCAACCGAAGTAGTCACTGGTTATATAAATTAAAATCTGCTATTTCAAGAGGATACAATGCATCCTTTAAAAAAAGATAACAGAAACCATATGCCTATGAGACACATTCTCTGATAGTTATTGCTGGCAGGAAGGAGGCAGGTACAGAACAATATATGCATGTTTTCAGTTAGGTACAAGCAAAAAGAGAGGAAAATCTACAAATACGTATCACGCTTGTATATGCATCAGACATCTCTGGGGAGAGGCCGAGGATCTACAGCACTGGCTGCTCTCATAGCAGGGAAATGGGTGGAAGAGGAACCTTGAGATTCCACTGGTCCCTTTTGAGGTTTAAATCACAAGACCATATTACTTACTGAAAATCAAAAAAATTTAAAGCAGGAATATGGATCAGTAAATTCTAGTACATAAATGAATAGAATCCCATGTAACAGTTAAAAGGGAAGGAACTGCTATTTAACATAGATCACAGAAAGAACGTTGAAAGAAAAAACTTTGTGACCCAGAGAAGCTTGTTCCAGGAATACAGTGCTGGTTCAGTGATCAAAAACTCACCAGCATATACACTTATTAACATTCAGCAAAAATAATCACAGGATTATATCAAGTGATGCAGAGAAAGCATCCAACAACCATTCATAAGGAAGTTTCTCGGAGGATAGGGAGACAGGTAGTCCCCAGGTTATGAACACACAACTTACAGATAACTCAAAAAAAGACTGCCATGCATGCTTTTATTAAACCTTTGTGTTAAATACAATGGTTCATGATTATGAATGTAAGCTCTACTTTGTGACACTCATGAACATATTGTGTGGTTTGGTAGTGTTTCATATGCATAGAAAGGTAAAACCAAAAACCAAGCCCACTGCCATGGGGTAGATTCTGACCCACAGTGACCCAACAAGACACAGGAGAACTGCGCCACAGAGTTTCCAAAGAGCACATGGTAGATTTGAACTGCCAACCTTTTGGTTAGCAGCTGTAGCTTCTAACTACTATGCCACCAGGGTTTCCAGAAAGATAAAGTATTTATAATACACAAGACAAATATTTAACTAACTGATATTAAATAAGAACCATATATACCTGTTTGAACTTACCTACAAATTCAACTGAAAGACAAGCTTAGGAATGGATCTCTTTCAGAACTGGGGACTGCCTGTAGAACTGGAACTTCCTCACCATGATAAAGAGCATTTACAAACCCTCAGCTAACATTATGCTATTATACTTAATGGTGACAGATTGAACACTTTACCCTAACAGTCATGGACAAGGTGTCGCACCCCACCAGACCAGTGGCAGGAATGGCTCCGAGGTACGCAAATCAGATTCTGAAAAAATGATAGCAGATGCCATGTTGATCATGATGGGCAGCAAAGCAGCAAGTGTCAAGAAGCACCAAGTAGAAGTCTGTACATGGCAGTGCAGGGTGTCCGCATACCTAGTGTTTGCATGCAAGGATACACAGAAGGTTCCTTGGGAAAAAAGGTCTGATGGATGGGGTTGCATTTGTACTGGTTAATGGGTATTAGTTGATAGTTCCATGAATTCTGGTGTTGGATATGTTTCTTCCCAGAATGCTGGTTTTCTCCCAGAATCCTTCGTGGGCAGCATTCATCTAGTTTGTTCAAGGTCCTCTCACAAATTAAGGATGTCTGCTCTCACTGTTCTTACTTAATAGATTATTAGAAGTTCTAGCCAGTGGCAGGAGTAAGGAAGAAAAAGAAACAGAAGGCATACAGATTGGGAAGAAACAAAAATCTTTTCTATTTTCAAATGACAGGATTATGTAAAAAAGAAAAAAAGAACACCCACAAATCTACAAAATAAATAAAAGAAACCACTTCCTAGGACTAGTGAGTTCAGCAAGGGTGCAGGCTACAAGGTAAGCATACAAAATTTATTTTTAAGTCTACAGACTAGCAATGACTATGTGGAAGCCGAAATTAAAGATACCACTTGTTGTTATTGTATGCTGTGGAGTCTATTCTGACTTATAGCGATGCTGTAAGACAGAAGAGAGCTGCTCCACAGGGTTTCCAAAGCAGTAATCTTTACAGGAGCCTTATCTGTTCACGCTTGGAGCTGCTGGAGGGTTCAAACCACAGACCCGTCAGTTAGCAGCCAAAAGTCTAAACACTGCAACTATCTCACTGTTAAAAGGACAGAGGTGTACCTAAGAAAAATAATGCCTAACCCTTCCTCAAGTGGCACCCGGGGCACATACCATGCCTGCCATACTTTAGGTACACCTCTGCAAAGTGTCACAAGGAAGCAGAGGTAAGGTCACACAACCAGAAATTGAAAGAGATAACATAACATCCGTGGACACTGCGGTGTGATCAAGGCCACACCGAAGATCCTGAGTGGGTATCAGCTCAGCATATAACATAACCCCCAAACCATACTGTCAAGAATACAGGAACCACTCAGAAAGGAGAGAGGGGAAAAGGAAGGTAACAGGGAACACTAGCTTATTCCAAAATGACATAGAAAATGAGACATTGCTTGGATTAATTTTTCCTACCATCAGATTGAATGGAGGTTCATAACAGATAGAGTTTGGATTCCTGGTGGGGCAACTGTTAAGCACTCACCTACTCAATGAAGAGTTGGGGGTCTGAGTCTACTTTGCAGCTCCATGAGAGAAAGATGTGGCAATCTGCTCCCCTAAAGATTACAGCCTGGGAATCCAAGAGGTCGCTATGAATCAGAGTACTCAAAAAAAGGAGAGTTAGCTAGCTTCCAAAGACAAATTCATTTCTTCACACAAGTGAGATCTGTAACTGAAAACAGAATCTCTTAACTGCGAATTTTTCATTTTTCTGCATTGAAAGCATATAAAATTTGTAGCAACAATTAACTAATTGCATGATGAAAATATGCTTTATATAAGGCCTTGAATTCAGCAATCTTTAATACTAACTGTTATCAAATTCATTATCATCTTCACACACATCAGCTTACATACTTTATGATATAACTAAAAGCCCCGTGCTGTGCCTTTCAAAGTCACAAAGGCCACACTGCCAAATAATTACATCCCTTCTCCTAGCACTCTTCCCTTTGCCTTCTAGGAAGTGTGGAAGGACAGCTGATGGGAGCCCTTCTCTGTGGGTCAGGCCACGCAATGTCAGGGTGGTAACTTCTGAGGAAGCCTCTCATTCCTCTTGGACACCTGGTCACAACAGATGCCACTGGTCAAGCATCCCACTTCAGTTGCTCAGATGGATATTCCAAAGGAGGCCTTAGTTTCTTCAGAAGCAAAGGGGAAACCCAAAGCCAAACCCAGCCCAATGCCATAGAGTCAATTCTGACTGATAGCAACCCCACAGCACAGGGTAGAACTGCCTCAGGTTTTCCAAGGCTTCAGTCTTTAAAGAAGCAGACTGTCATATCTTTCTCTCTGCAAGCAATTGGTGGATTCAAACCACTGACCCTATGGTTAGTGGCCAAGCGCTTTAATCTCTGCTCCCCAGGGTTTCTTAAGCGAAGGACAGAGGGATGGATATTGAATGAGGTTAGCATCTCCACAAGCTCACTCTGGACCACCGTCACAAATTGTACCTTACCCAAATATTACCTGCACTGTTACTCATTTAGCACTTTGCCATTAAGGTAGTCACCTTGTTTACTTAATTTATTCAAAGAAAAGACTATTTATATCATATCAAATGTGGTAGCAGAAACACGTTTCAAGAAAATACTTTCTCTGTTGAAACATGGGGTTTCTCTCTGTTGGAAAGCAGAGTCCCTAATTAGGGCGAATGGGTCAGTGCTGACTATTAGCCAAAGGGTTGACAGTTCAAACCCAACCAGAGGCACTTCAGAACACAGGCCTGGAGGTCTGCTTCCAAAAGTTCACAGCCTTTAAACCCCTACAGAGCAGTTCTACTCTGCACATATGGGGTCACTACATATGGGGACACCCTGAGTCGGAATCCACTGGACCCTGGTGGTGTCGTTATTAAGTGCTAGGTCTGCTAACCAAAAGGTCAGCAGTTCAAATCCACCAGGTGCTCCTTAGAAACTCTATGGGGCAGTTCTTCTCTGACCTATTTCGTCACTATCAGTACAACTACATGGCAGTGGGTTTTTTGATTTGGACGAGTAAAAACAACAGTCACCTCAGAAGGGGAGGTTGGTGAGTGTAAACAGATTGTTGAAAAACAGGCTAGCAGTACCAAAGAGAAACGTCTCCTTCCCCAAATTAAATGGATTGAGACAAAATTTGAAAAAGTAGTTCAGTGTTAATAGGGGTCTTCCTGGACTCATTGTGCACATCCCCTAAAGTCATTCCCTCTACCACAGTAACACACTGTAAAATACCAAAGCATCAGCTGTCTGAGAATTCCTCCCAGCTCTCAGATGCTGTCGTTTGGGTAGGTTACAAGCCGTGCACACCTGCTGCTGATCAGCTAACAATGGAAAATCAAGTCAGGACTCTGGCCAGTGGGTGGCAGATAGAGAGCAATGCTGCAGATGCCAGGCCTTTCTTAATATAGCTCCTGTTGTTACAGCTCTGCAGCCCCCCAGGGCAGCTCTTTCCCCTCACCTGCTGTTTGTCTGCATCTGCCTCTAAAGCCCCAAGGAAAACAACAGACCAGCATATCATTCAAGTGGAAACTGGAACTGAGGACACCAAAACACTCTTTTAGGGAGAGGCCTCCAGCCTTTGTTGGCCTCACTCCTCAGGGACTCTGAATTCACTGTCGAAACCTAGAAAGCAGAACGGACCTAGAAGATCACTGTTTGGGCTTTCAATCAATGAAGCCACATCCCTGCTAGTCAGGGATGACAGAATATGGTAACTTGCTGCCAGATTGCAAAACAGCCCCCAAAGCAAACCCAGTACCGAGTCCATGCCAATCATAGTGACCCTATAGGACAGAGTAGAACTGGCCCACAGAGTTCCAAGGAGCACCTAGTAGATTTGAACTGCCAACCTTTTGGTTCTCAGATGTGGCACTTAACCACCAGGCTGCCCGAGTTTCCCCAACTTGCCAGGGTCAGGTTAGTTAGGCAGATGAAATGGACGCTGTTGCACTTCCGGAGTGAAACAAAAGAGGGCATGGCTGCTAAATTACGGGATAGAGACCACACTGGTGCTGCCCGGTGCCATCAAGCCAGTTCTGTCATAGTGACCCTGTGTACACAGAAACACTGCCAGGTCTTGCACCATCCTGGCA
Organism: Heterohyrax brucei; assembly: GCA_028571685.1. Taxonomy (NCBI): domain Eukaryota; kingdom Metazoa; phylum Chordata; class Mammalia; order Hyracoidea; family Procaviidae; genus Heterohyrax; species Heterohyrax brucei. Next base: position 122,736,992 of record CM053145.1, on the reverse strand, counting down.
ATTGTTGTTACGTTTGAGCCCATTGTTGCAGAGATCATAAGAAACGTCAAGTTTGGGAGGAAATTAAGGGACAGCCAAGTGGACCCCCTTTGCTAATGCCATATTAAAATGCCTGTGAGAACATCTGAAAGGAGAGAAAATTACAACAGCACCAAACATTAGTGATAAAAATTGGGCATATGCTGGGATCTCCAGAAGGGTTCTCTGGGGATTAATGGAATAGGGGATACAATTTTGCATGAGCTTCCCAGGCGCTGTGGATTAAGTTGTATGTCTCCAACCCACCCCCATCCCAAAATACATGTTAGAATCCTAACACTTAGACTTGTGGATGTAATCCCGTTTGGAAATTGATTTTTCCTTTTTGTTTTAATTATATTGTACACAAGTGAGGTGGGTCTAAATCTAGCCAGTTCTGAGTTATGTAAAAGGAGCAGATCAGGTACAAAGATCAGCATACGTACAAGGGAAGGCAGACACCAGAAAACTGTCTACAAGCCACAGGACCAAGGAACATGCAGGGCTACCCAGGAGGAAGGATTTAACATGGATAACACCCTGATTTGGACTTTCAGTCTCCAGAGTGGTTAGCAAATACATTTCCGTCCTCTAAAGTCAGCCACTGTGGTATTCCTGTAATAGCACTAGGTAATTAAGACACTAGGGCTGCTGAAATACCACAAAGAGATTGACTTTGGTCATATTTAGTCTGTGTTTTGGAGTTTAGAAATCCAAAATGGAGGTGTTGACAGGGCTGATTCCTTCTGGAGAGTTCTAAGGGAAAACATGCTCCATTCATGTGGCCTCCCTGCTGGTGGTAGCCAGGACCCCTTGATGTTCCTTGGTCTGCAGACACATCACTCCAGTCTCTCCCTCTCGAGTCACATGGACTGTTCTCTGTGTGTCTCTCTGTGTCCCTCCGCTTTTATGAAGATACCGCTGAGAGCGGTTTAGGACTGTCCTACTCCCATGTGGCCACATGCTAATTGATAATATCTTCAGAGACCTTATATCTTTTAGAAAAAAACTCCCAGAAGTCTGGACAACCCTTCAGGACTTCTGGGTATGTTATTATTAAATATACCCTGCAAACTAACCTCATTAACTGCTCAAAACTAACCTGTTCTTTTCTCAAGGAACGTGCTCACTTTAAAGTAACAAATGGTAGATGTTTAACCTAACAGTTTCTTTTTCCCAAGATCTGCCTCTATAGGATTTTGTATGTTCCATGTGGCTGCTTCTTCTGCACTACCATATAACCTTCAAAGAACTAATGGTACATTCTTTTATCACAAGATTGTAAATGGCATAGAAGCAAAAACTGCTTAGTTTCTCTCAAACTACCTATTTGCAAATGTCTCTCTCTTCGTGTCTCCCTCACTCTTAATATAAAGTTGATCTCTTTAATTGTCAAAGTCTTATTGTGTTTAACATTTCAAACAAGGTTTCTATCACAAGTACCAGAAGGTAGAAGAGACACAATTAAAATCCAAACAGATCACAATCCACCCTTCTATATTTTTGGAGAAAACGGCCTGGAAAGCAAGCAAGCAAGAGAAGCAGAGAGAGAGAAAGGAGACAGCCCACTAATAACTGAATTCAGGTCCACTTTCTGAGCCACCAAACCTTGTAAGTTGGACACGAGGAGGCAGGCTGCCCAATGATCAAGCCAAAAAAAAACAAACTTGTTCCTGTTAAGTTGGTTCTGACTTTTAGCAAGGCTATAGGACAGGTTACAATGTCCCCACAGGGTATCCTGGGAGCAGCAAGTAGATTCAAACGGCTGACCTTTTGGCTGGTAGCCAAACTCTTAAGCCCTGAACAGTACTGCCCAAAGTAGAAAGGCTTTGAAACAGCCTAGAATAGAAAATCTGCCTTAGACATGTAGCTGAAGATTCTGCAGACAACAAGAACAAAAATTCATTTCCGGCAAGCCCACCTCCACAGCCCTTGACTTGATTTTCACTCACAGTGACCCTACACGACACAGCAGAACTGCCCATAGAATTTCCAAGGCTGTAAATCTTTATGGAAGCAGACTGGCACACCTTTCTCCCATCGAGTAGCTGGTGGGTTTGTACTGCTGACTCTTCCCTTTGCAGCCAAATCCTTTAACCACTGTACCACCAGGGCTCCTTTCAGGCAAGCAGCTGGCCACTAATCAGAAAATCAGCTAGAAAAGAAAGGTTAGAAAGCCCCCAGAAGGCCCTCTCTAAAACTCTATTTTGCTTCTTTGCAACTTCAACTTTAAAAGCATGTAAAATTTGAATTCAACGAATGAATGTTTGTTTCACCATTGGGGGAAAAATAAGTGCTACGAAACTAAGAGCCACCTACAACATACACAAGCCATGAACCTTCTACCTATTCACTTTCTTATCCTGTTGCATAAGAACTCACTGAAACAAGTAAGAAGAATTTCTACATGAATCCTTTTGCATTTGCACTGAGAAGCTTTACATTTGTGAAGAAACCGGGTAGCGTTTTTCCTAACCATGGTAGGTCTAGCCTAAAACCCAAGTAGGAAATGTAGTGAGCCCCTGCAAAGCAGGCTGTGAGGGTGCTGGATCAAACAGGACTCTTCTTAAACAGCAGCTCTACACGGAATTCTTCTCTTTAAAGGATGAATAAGTAGAACAAAATCAGTACAATACCATGAAGAAATTCTACAGCTCAAGGAAAAAAAATAATTCAGCAGTAAAGGCTTTTTGTGAAACAAGAAAAACTGGAAAATATTTCATTTTGATCTCATCTGAAGTTGCCCCTATTAAACAAGACAGGACTTGATGAGAAGATGAGCCAGAAGAAAGCACAATGAAGTCAACTGTCGAAGATGACAAGATGAGGTGTGTATTATAAAAGATAAATTTTCAACTTGGTAATACAAAGATACACTAGAAAAACTTGCTCAGAAAACATAGGGCAATGAATGGGAAGAAATTAATGAGAGAAAAAGATATTGTAAACAAAGAGGAGCCACCCAAGGGATGGTGGGGGTTCTCCAAACATAAAGCGCATCAAATGGAATAAAACCATTATGCAAGAGAAGACTGAAATCAATTTTCTGAAGCCCAAACAATACTTTTTCCTTAGTACGGGCTTATCACTATATTCTAATGAAGATAATGGAAAAAGAACTCTTCCAAGGCATTTTCTTTTTATTGTTGCCAGCGAGTCAGTTCTGATGCACAGTGATGCTGTAGGGCAGAACAGAGATGCCTCGTGGGGTTCACGAGGAGTGGCTGGTGGATCCCAAACACCAGCCTTTTGGATAGTGGCAGTTGTTTAACCACTGCACTACCAGTGTGTCCTTACAAGGCAGAGGCTATTAAAATTGTGCCTATTTGCCAAAAAAAAATCTTACTGGAATTCTGATAGAAATTAAGTTAAACCTGTAAATCAATTTGGAAAATATTATGTACATGCACACACATACACTAACACATATATCTACTATATATACATGTATGCACACATATATATATATGAGGACTGTCAATTAAGTTTGTGAACTCATCCTAGAAAATGTATTACTTACTTCATTTCTGAATATCCCTACAGTCACCTTTGAAGTACTCCCCTTGGGAAGCTATGTACCAATGCCAGTGCCTAGTCCACCCTTAAGAGCAATTTTGAAACTCTCTTTCTGGAATAGCCATGAGAGCTGTGGTTGTATTACCCTTGATGTCCTGAATGGCATCAAAATGTCTTCCTTTCAATATTTCCTTTATCTTCAAGTAAAGAAAGAAGTCGTTGTGGGCCAGATTATGTGAGTAGGAAGGATGTTCCAATGCAGTTATTTGTTTACTGGCTGAAAACTCCCTCACAGACAACTATACAACTAAGTTTGCAAACTTGCCACCTTGCCACTGTGCACAAAGGCCATTCCAGAAAGAGTTCCAAAATAGTTTTGAAGGGTCAACTAGGCACTGGCATCAGTGCATAGCTTGTCAAGGGGAGTACTTCAAAGGTGACCATACTGCTATTCAGCAATGAGGTATATAGTACTTAGAACAATTAAGTGTGAGGACTCATTGGACCTTGTATGTATATATTATACGGTATATCCTTTCACCATACTTATTCAGTCTGTATGTTGAGCAAATAGTCCAAGAAGCTAGACTATATGAAGAAGAAGATGGTATAAGAATTAGGGGAAGATTCATAAATAACCTGAGATACACAAATGATACAACCTTGCTTGCTGAAAGTGAAGAGAACTTGAAGCATTTACTAATGAAGATCAAAGACTGCATCTTACAGTATGGATTACACCTTAACATAAAGAAAGCAAAAATCCTCACGACTGAACCAATAAGCAACATTGTGAAAAATGGAGAAAATACTGAAAACGTCGATATTTTCATTGGATCCAGAATCAACATCCACAGAAGCAGCAGTCAAGAAATCAAATGATGCATTTTGTTGGGCAAATTTACTGCAGAAGACCTCTTTAAAGTGTTCAGTAAAATTTTAAGAAGATGTCACTTTAAGGACTAAGGTGCACCTGACCCAAGCCATGGTATTTTCAGTTGCCTCACACAGCCCACTGCCATCCAGTCAACTCCAACTCATGGAGACTCCATAGGACAGAGTATAACTGCTCCAAAGGGTTTCTAAGGAGCATCTGGCAGATTCAAATTGCCAAAATTTTGCTTAGCAGTGATATCACTTAACCATTATGCCACCAAAGCTTCACAATTGCCTCACAAATATGCAAAAGCTGGACAAAGAATAAGGAAGACAGAAGAGGAAACAATGTCTTTGAATAATGACATTGGAAAAGAATACTGAATATATGATGGACCTCCAGAAGAATGAATAAATCTGCCTTGAAAGAAGTACACCCAGAATGCTCCTTAAAAGCAAGCATAGTGAAACTTTGTCTTGTGTACTTTGAACATGTTATTAGCAGCAACTAGTCTCTGGAGAAGGACATCAAGCTTGGTATAGAGTCAGCAAAAAAGAGGGAGACCCTCTGTGAGAACAATTGACATAATGGTTTCAACAATGGGCTCAAACATAGAAACAATTCTAAGGATGGCACAGGACTGGGAAGTGTTCTGCTCTTGTCACTTTAAGTCCAAAATGACTCAACAGCACCTAAGAACAACAACATATATACTCTTTCCCAGAAAATAGAAAGAACACTTTACAATTTTATAAAGTCATTATTAATTTGCCACCAAAACTAAACAGAGATATTACAGATAAAGAAAACTACAGGCCAATATCTCTCATGAGTGTAGAAACACACACACAAAATCCTTAACAACTAATTGTCTCCATGAACTATGGCCTCCTCTACTTTGAGACCAGAAGCCTGATACGCCAAGCTACCACTACCAATTATTTTGATCAGGGTCACAATACAGGCACTGAGAGACAGAGAGAGAGAAATGTGGAATAGAACTTTAAATACCCAAAGAATCCAGACTAACTGGACCCCATGAGACTGGAGGAACCCTTGAGACAATTGTGCTGAGATACTCTTTAAACACTGAACTGAAATTATCCCATAAAGTTGTCTTTTAACAAAGTAGTAGGTTGTCTCAAAAAGTAAGATTCCTACCGTTGAGTAATATGTATTTTACAAAATTATGAGGCCAAATGGACAACAGTTACGCTAAAGCACAGATGAGAAGATTGGGGTGTGGGGACAGTGAGACTAAGTTAATGAAAATGGAACAACTAGAACAGAAAAAAATTACAACGATGACACAATGTCACTGAACATTAAGTATAGAAATTGCTGGATATGAACCTGTCTGTTCACCTGTGTATACTGTCACTAAAAATACATTAATTTTTTAAAATCTTTAACAAAATATTAACAAAAAGAATTTAATAATATAAAAAGTTATATGCCATGCCCAAGTGGATCACCATGAGTCAGATCCGACTCGACAGCACTTGGCTAAGTGGGGTTTACTCCAGGGATGAAAGGCTGGTAAAATATTCAAAAACCAGTCAATGTAATCTGCTATATTAAGAAGCCTAAGACAAAAAAATTACATAATCATATCAATCGATGAAGAAAAAATACATGATAAAAACTCTCAGAAAATACAAGACGGTTTTTCCTTATTTTTTAAAAATTTTCAAACTTTTCAGAGTGGCTAGACCCTGTCCATTACCATCAGCAGCATATGAGTGATTCAGTTTGTATTAGCCATTCTGATAAATGTGTAGTTATATCTCACTGTGATTTTAATTTTCATTTCCTTGAAAGGGAAGAGGGAAGTTCTTGAAGTTGATAAAATGTGTCTAGAAAATATCACATCTAACATTATACTTAATGGTGAAAAACAGAATCCTTTCCCCAAAGTTTGAGAATCAGACAAGGACACCCATTCTCACTATTCGTACTCAACATAATACTGAAGTTCTAGCCAACGTCATAAGGCAAGATAAGGAAATGAAAAACACATATGTTCAAGAGGAAAAAATAAAACTAACCTTATTTTCAGATGACATGATTTTCTACATCCAAAATTTCGTAGAATAGACACACACACAACAACAACCTCCTAGAACTAAAGAGTGAGTTCATGAAACCCCCAGGATGTAAGATAAACTTTTAAAAATCTATTATATTTCTATATACTAGTGATGAACACATGGACACTGAAATTAGAAATATAATATTATTTTAAATTGACCCCAAACAAAATTCTTGAGTGTAAAATCTAACACAGTATGTAAAAATCATGTACAGGACTTGTATGATGAAAACTGTAAAACACTGAAGAAAGAAGTCATAGAAAATCTAAATAAAGAGTGAAACATACCATGTTCCAGTTACTATGCTGACTGGAAGACTCAGCATAGTAACAATGTCTGTTCTCCCCAAGTTGATTTAAAAGTTTAACACAATTCCTGGGAACATCCCAGAAGGACTTTTTTGCAGATAGGCAATATTATGTTCAAATTTATATGGAAAAGCAAAATAACTAGAAAAGTTAAAACAATTTTTAACAAGACTTCTAAATTAGAGATCTGTCTAACTGATTCAGGACTCATTATATAGCTATTGTAATAGAGACTACATGCGACTGGTGAAGGAACAGACATATAGATCAACGGGACAGACCAGAGAATGCTGAGATAGGCACATACAAACAGGTCCCATGACTTTGGACAAAAGTACAAGAGGAATTGAGTGGAGGGAAAAAAACACTCTTAATAAATAGTGTGTCTGTGACTGGACAGCCATAGACAAAAACAAACAAAACTTGACCTAGATCTCACACCTTCTACAAAAACTAAATGGATGACAGTAAAAAGCAAAACAGAGCCTAACAATTAAATTAGAAAATGGGAAAAAAGACACAGAGACATGACATTTTGCCAAAGACATATTAACAGGGCAAATAAGCACATGAAAAGACATTCAATATCCTTAACCATTAGGTAAATGCAAATGAAAATCATCATGAAATATTACTACACGCCTATTAAAGTGGCTACATAAAAATGAACCATCTATATGTTGCTGGTAGAAATATACAATGGTACAGCTCATCCGGAAACCAGTTAGGCCAATTCTTTAAAAATTAGAACATTAAACTACTAAATGACACAGTGACTGCACTTCTGGGCATTTGCCCCAGAAAAAATGAAAATTTATGCCCACACAAAAACCAGTACACAGATGTTCATAGCCAATCCCAATTCCAGAAGTTTATGTACCGTATGATTCCATTTATGTAACATTCTTGAAATAAAAAAATTAGCGAATTGCAGATTAGATTAGTGATTGCCAGCGGTAAAGGCAGGAGGGAAGTGGTGATAAATCTTGACTATATACAGCAATGTCAGTATAATGGTTGTGATTTTATGCTTGAGTTTTGCAAGATGTTAACACTGACAGAAACTAAATAAGGAGTGAGATCCCTGTATTTCATAAAACTCCACAAGAATCTACAATTATCTCAAAATAAAAAGTTTAATGAAAAAACATTTATAAAATGACCACCAAAAGCATTTGTAAAGCTAAACTAGATCCTGAATGGGAAACCAAACCAGTTTTAAAAGATATTTGTGGTATAATTAGAGGAATTTAAATATGGATGTATATTAGGTAACACTAATAACTTAAATTTTCACTTGTGATTATGCGATCATAGTTATATGGGAGACTGCCCTTGATCTTAGGTTACTGATGTATTTAGGGATACCGTATAATATTGCCACATCTCCCTCACTAGAAAACAAGAAAATGACAGGAAGAAGAGAAGGAGGAGGAAATGAGAAGGAGAGACAGTGAGAACCATAGACATGGAACATTTCTGAAAGACAGGTAAATAGGTAAGACATTCTGGAGGGTAAGAGGGAAGCAGCCTCCATAATCAACAGCTATAAACTTTGTCCCACATTTTAAGAGTTAAAAATCTCCACTAACACAGGAATCTTTAACGTCTTACTGGCCAGGACAACACAGCAGTCCCTTTTAGACATCACCAGTGTTTTACTCTGTAACATAAATTCTATAGTCCTTTTATAAATCTGATTATGTTTTACTCAATAGATACTGTAACTCTTTTCAAATGTATGCTGTCAGTCCTTTTAAATAGACTTGAACCAAGTTTGCTAACTTAGGATTCCAAGGTCGCCATTCTCCTCCCAGCTGAATGTCCTGAGGTCTCATTTCCTCTTCTTGAATGTCAGCAAGACAAGCAAAACAATTCTTAGAGGTGGCTTTAGATGGTGCTTCTGTCAAAAGAAATCTCGTGATGTTGACGAATGAATGGATTATGGTATAGTGGTCCCCAGCACCAGCATGTGAGCATATCCATCCTTCTGTACTGTACTTCTTACAGAAACAGCAAGGCTTTGTCTTAAAATGCTAACTCGGTGGACTTTTTGTCCATCACACTGATTACTTTAGAGGAGTAGAGCTGGATTCCAGATGTATAGAGTTTTGCTTTGTATTTCTTAATCTTCTGTAACATGAATATTTTATCTTGCATGTGAATTTTAATTTCTTTTCAAAGTTATTTGTGTGTGTGTCTGTGTTTGTTTTTTAAGACAACCTCTATCCTAAAGAGAATGAGTAAAACAGCACCAAGAGCCAGAGGGATTGCACATTGACACCATCTTTCCTGGAAGTAATTTGTAAAGGAAGTTATAAATATTTATAGCCTTTGACCAACAGTTTCTCTTGAAGAAATCCATCTTGAAGTCATAATTTAAAATGTGAACAAAGATTCAAGCAAGCACAAAAAATTCATCACTTCATTATAAAAGCAAATCTCATAGAAACACTTGATGACCAGCATTCCAGGAATAGTTAATTTGTTACAGATACAACCATATAGATTGGAAACAATATATATTTTAATATTAATTTTGAGACATTTAATTATTGTAAAAAAATGCTTGGTATAAAAATTAAGTGAAATAAATAGTAACTATTTAAAAAGGGATTAAACTACAGCTGATACACATTGTTTCAGCTTGTGATTGTGCCAATGTTTTCTTGTTTGTTTGTTTTAAATTTTATCATGTTTTAGGTGAAGGTTTACAGCTCAGGTTAGTTTCCCATTCAAAAATTTACCTACATATTGTTTTGTAACTTGGTTCCAAACTATGCAATGAGACAGCACTCTCCTCCCTTCCACTCCAGGTTCCCCTTGTCTGTTTGCTCAGTTTTCTTGTCCCTTCCTGCTTTCTCCTTTTGCTTTTGGTCAGGAGTCACCCATCTGAGTTCTTAAATTTGATTGAGCTAGGAACCACAATTCTCACACATATTATGGTGTTTCACCACAAAAAAACAAGCCAAACCCACAGCCGTCAAGTCAATTCCAACTCATAGCAACCCTATAGGACAGCGTAGAAGTGCTCCATGGAGTTCCCAAGGAGCACTTGGCAGATGTGAAATCCCAATCTTTAGGTTAGCAAACACAACATTTAACCACTATGCCACTAGGGTTTCCTCTTGTGTTATAGGCTTGTCTAATATTTGTCTGTAAAGTAGACTTCGGGAGAGGCTTCAGTTCTGAGTTAGCACAATGTCCAATGACCACAGTCGTGGAGGCTCCCCCAGTGCTGTCAGACCTGTGAGTCTGGTCTTTTTTTGTGAATCTGAATTTTGTTCTCCATTTTTCACCTGCTCTGCCTGTGACCCTTTATTGTGACCCCTGTCAGAGTGGTCAGTGTTGGTAGTGGGACACTACCTAGTTCTTCTGGGTTAAGGCTGGTGGAGGCTGTGATGCATGTGGTCCTGTAGTCCTTCGGGCCAATATTTTCCTTGTGTCTTTGATTTTCTTCATTCTCCTTTGTTCCAGACAGGTTGGGGGCTGGGGAAACCAATAGATGTATCTTAGATGGCCGCTCACAAGCTTTTAAGACCCCAGACACTACTCACCAAAGTAGGATGCAGAACATTTGCTTTATTAACCATGTTATGCCAATTGATCTCAATGTCCCCCTAAGTCCCCAGCCCTTAGCCCCAATAACTCAGTCCTTCAAGGTGTTTAGATGTGCCACGTTGTGCTGACTTCTCCTGTATTATGTGTTGTCTTTCCCTTCAACAGAGCCTACTACTTAGCCTTTTTCCCTCTCCCTCTCTGTTCACTCTCCTAACCACCAAAGACTATATTCTTCTGTGCAAACTTCATGAGTTTTTATAATAATAGTCTCATACATTATTTGTCTTCTTGTGAGTGACTTATTTCACTCAGCATAATGCCCTCTAGATTCACACATGTTGTGAGATATTTCACAGATGCATTATTGTTCTTCATCACTGCATAGTGTGTATACACCATAATTCGCTCATCCATTCCTCTGTTGATGCACACTTAAACGTTGTTTCCATGTTTTTGCTATTGTGACTAATGCTACCATGACTATAGGTGTGCAGAAGTCTATTCATGTGATGACTTTTATTTCACTAGAATATATTCCTAGGAGTGGGATTACTGGGTCATATGATATTTCTATTTCTAGCTTTCTAAGGAGGTGCCATATCATTTTCCATAGTGGTTGTACCATTGATTGTTCTGAGCTTGGGACACTTCATTTCCTCTCTGGAATACAGTTGTTTGGAACTTTCTCAACTCCGTTCTGAGGAATTGCCTATCAGAAAACATACTTCTCTGATCATGGTTGAAATGATCCCTTGTTCATTGATTTATAGTGTGAACACTTTATGTCCCCAGCTCATAGCTGAAGAAAATAACAACAATGTCAGTGACCCTTAATAAATGCCTTAAGAAGAAAGTGCCACCACCATCACCATTCTCAAATGGCCATTTGGAAATCTTTCAACAACTAATAAGTAGAATCCTCAAGGAGCACTATTAATTAAACATAATTTGTATCCCCTACAGAATTTCCTTCCAGAAAAAAACTGTATTAGCTACCAGTCAGAACATAAAAATCATTTTGTTATAAGAAAGAGACAGTCTAACACTGTTCATTAAAGCCATATGCTACCTTGGAAGTCCAGAAAGAAATATGGGTCATCTCCATACTGGCAGAAGTTGGGTTAAAAATATGTTTGGAGTGGATGAAACGCTGAAAGTTCAATTTGGGGGATCAAAATGTATCTTGTTCTTAATAATACCAAAGTATTAATAACAGCACCACAAGAAAAAAGCAAACACTAGGGAAAAGGCTGCACAAACCTAAAATGTGTACCTTACCTTATAGATGAGATGTGGTACTGAGGTGCCACTTAGTTCCCACTCACAGTGACCCTGCATGTTTGAGAGCAGAACTGCGCCCCATAGGATTCCATTGGCTGTGGTCTTTCTAAAGCAAGATCCCAAGCCTTTTTTTCCAAGGCGTCTCTGGTGGATTCAAACCACCAGTCTTTTGGTTACTAATGCAGTGCTTAACCACATGCACCAACCAGCCAAGCCAAGTGCCGTCAGGGACTTCTAAAAAGTGTAACACATTAACAAAGGAACACAATGGCAGAAACAGGTAAGTCTGTTGGTAAGCAAAAGGTCGGTGGTTCCAAGCCACCCAGAAGCTCCATGGGAGTAAAATCGGGTAATCTGCTTCCCACCTAGCAGCACCACAGAATAAAGACCTAGTGAGCTGCTCCTGTAAAGACCACAGCCGACATAACTCTATGCAGCAATTCTGCTCTGTTACATGGTGTTGCTATGAGCTGAAAATGACTCCATGGCACCCAACAACAGCAACATTTATAACCCCCTACACACCTCAAAACAGTTGCTATCTGGTCACTTCTGACTCATGGTGACCCATCTGTGTTAGATTAGAACTGTGTTCCTTAGGGTTTCCAACAAAACAGTTTCTAAATTACCTAATTTTATCACTGTAATAAACATCGCTGTGTACGCTACCTACAACTTAAAGAAGAATTGCATATTCCCCAAATGCACTTCTATTTGTTTGTTTGGAAAAAGATACACATTTTCCATAAAACCAATGTTATAAATTGGGACCAGTCTCCCAATCTGCCCGTTGAAAGACTATTTGACTCATAACGTAACAGAAGTACACTTGGAATAAAACAACACAATCACCAAAAATAATACTGTTGCATGAAAGACACATTTTTTCAACTATATTGTGGGTAATCCAAGAAAACTGATCACTACCTAATTGCCTTTGAAGGAAATTCTACGTTCTTCAGGAACTTGGAAGTCTGGAAGCATGTCTTCCCTTTCTCCTACCACAACTCAGATCCCACCCAGTTCTAATCACTCTCTCCTACTCTGCCTTATTGGATACCTTCTGATTTCTGCTGCATTTCTGAGAGTCTTCTCACCAGGACGTCATCAGAAATACACACAGATCAGGAGAGGCGGAGTCAAGATGGTGGACTAAGTGCACGTCTCCCTATATCCCTCTGGAAACCAAGACCTGAACTGAAAATCAAACGGGGCCTTCTGGTCATCTAGTGAGCCCCCAGGACACGGCACAAGGCTGTTAATTTGGACTTCATACCACTTAACCAAAAAGGTCCTCTCTTTCACTGACTCCCGCTCCTGGCTAGCCCTGGCTCTCATTGACTGAAGGTAAATGCGCCATTTTGACTTTTTTTTTCCTCTGTCTTGGCCAGCAGACGGAGCTGGGTCTTGCCCAGCAGCTAGACTCAGACACACTGCTGGTGGGATAGGCAGGAGAAATTCCCATATTTTGAGAGCCAGGCTTAGGACTCTGTTCATCTAGCCACTTTGGGCCTGTCTTTTTATCACTGCCACAGTGTGGTTTGTACGGAACTGCACTGCCAGTGTGCAGGACACCATGTTTGATACAGAGATTTTAGCAGGACCTAATTCGTAGCCTGGGAATCAGTGCCTGCAAACACGACAGCATTTCTCCAACAGAAAAGCAGTAGTTTACACAGTGTCACCTACAGTGTGGGCCCAGCAACAGAGGCGGAGGAATCACTACCTCTCGCTACCTTTAGCCCCTCTATCTGCTCACCGTGTGGAGAGCCCCATCTTAGCTACAGTAGCCACAGCTGGACCTATTGCTTATCTTGGGAGCCAGAGCCGGCCCACAGGAGAGCGCTTTTCTACCAGAAAAGCAGTAGCTTACACAGTGTCACCTAATGCTGGGCCCTGTCAGCAGAGGCTGTATTTTGAACTAGTTTGTATCATCTGGGGTTGGATATAGAGGTGCTTACTTTGCCAGCTGGGAAGAGGGACCTCTACACCTGAAAAACCTGACTGACTTGGGAAGTGATCGGAAAATTTTGTTTTACATTTTAAGACAGCCTAGAGAAACATCTGCAGTCCATCTTCACAGGATCTCTCCCAGCCTCTACTTACTCACATGGGACCCAAAAAGCAACAGACACTTGTGGCATACAAGAAATCACCCATGGCTTCAGAAGGCTCCCAAACAAAAAACCGACAGAGTTTTCCGGATGAAGAAACTTTTCTGAAAGCATCAGAAGGTGAATACAAAATTATTATATACAGAGACCTTCTAGATCTCATACAAAATGCAGCAGAACAAAAGGAAAAATTAAGCAAGCTGTTCAATCTGATGGAACACCAGTACTCTGAAATCTAACAGATCAAGAACAAATCAAAGACATAGAAACTTCTATTCAAAGCCAAGAAAACAGAATGGAACAAATGGATAAAAGAATTTCTGACTTGGAAGACAGAGGTACTGATGCCAGTGTCTATGAGCAGAAATCAGAAAAAAGAAACAAGAAAAATGAAGAAGCATTAAGAAGCATGTGGGACTCTATTAAGAGGAACAACCTTCGATTAATTGGAGTTCCTGAACAGGATGAGACACCTGAGAACACAAAGAGTATTGTTGCTGAGCTGCTGACAGAAAACTTCCCAGAAATCATGAAGGAAGAGAATATAGACATCTCAGATGCATATCGTACACCACCCAATAGAGATCTCAAAAGAAAGACTCCAAGACATATTCTAATCAAGCTTAACAAAATGAAATATAAGCAGCAACTCTTAAAGGCAGCAAGACTCAAAGTAAAGCTAACATTCAGAGGGAAACCCTGTAGGCTTTTGTCAGATTTCTCAGCAGAAACCATGCTGGCACGGAGACAGTGGCATGACACATTCAAAGCCTTGAAGGAGAAGTACTTCTAAACAAGAATTATATATCCTGCAAAACTATCTTTCAAATATGAAATTAAGACATTCCCAGATAAACTCAGAGACTTTGTGAAAACCCAACCAAAACTACAAGAAATGCTGAAAAAGTTCTTGGCTTTGGCTTAGAAGAACAAAACCACTAACTTTATATTTTAGAATGACACATTATTCAGAACTCTACTCAGTTAGGGAAGGCTCCAAATTCAATCACAGGTTTAATACTGAAAGAAGCAATCCAGTGATTATCATGGAAATTATGGTGCCATCATATTAAAAAGAGGGATGTACTACAGTTGTTATAGTCCTTCCAGATAGAGAACAAGATGACAACACTGGTAATAATTAAAATTGGGTTTATATATAGTTTATTAAGGGGGATCATAGGGACAGCTGTAAAGCACAACAAAGATGTAACATACCATTTCAAGAGATGTAACACAGGAGTCTCAACAACTACAGAAACAGCTCTGAAAAAGAAATACACGCAGATCAGGTTTTTAAATTCAAGATCTTTCTAAATAGTAAACTCCAATTGTTCCAGAATATGGATAAGCTAGAAGGTTAAGCATATGTTTCTGGTTTTGTATAGTGGCATAGTGATTATGAGCTCAGCTGCTAACCAAAAGATCGGCAATTCCAATCCACAAGCTGCTTCTTGGAAACGCTGCAGGGTAGTACCACTCTGCCCAGTAAGTGTCACTATCAGTCAGAACTCACTGGACAGTAATAGGTTTGGTTTGGGTTTGGGGTTTTCTTTAAGGGGGGAGGTAACACAAATCATTAAGCATTTGACTACTAAGTAAAAGGTTAACCCTTTAAAACCACCTAGAGGTACCACAGAAGAGAGGCCTAGAGATTCAATTCCAAAGGATGATGGTCACTGAAAACCTTATGAAGCACAGTTCTACTCTGACACACTTGTATTTTGTCATGAGTCAGAATCAACTCAATGAGTCAGAATCAACTCAATGACATTGGTTTGATTTTGTGATACATAGTTTTAATTAAGGTATATTATGAGGGTCCTACTGTCCTGAAAGATTCAAAGTTATCAGTATGAAGCATCCAACAGAGAGAGCAAAATTTACTCAGTATGCAAACACTGGAAAGAAATCAAATAGGAATATTGTCAGGTTAAAGTATAATTTTCAAAAAGCTAAACAGAAGACTACGATATAATTACAGAATGAACATGTGCTTATGGTTTTATTCAACTCATAATTAATGAAGGAACCAGTAAAATGATAAACCTGGTTCAAAAACAAATTTGGAGAATAGAGATTAACACAATCAGATTAATACAGTCTGTCAAAGTAATATTAAATGAATGCATCTGCTTTCTAAAAACAAACTGGTGACTATCCTATAGAGTATTAACCTCTGGAATTATTTTTGCTAGTGGGCAGAAATTTATAAATTAACATATAGCTTCAGTGTCTGGACTCTAATAAAATAGCAAATGGCAAAGTCAAAGTACAATCTCCAACACAAATGATTAGATAATTATTAAGCAAACTTGTTAAACAATGACATTGAAAGGACATGCAGCCATGCTTCCATTTTATTCTAAGTTTTGTATAATTTTTCTTCATAATAATTTTTAAATGTTTACAGAAAGGAACGTACCAAGAAAAGCCATAAAGTATTATTTACCTTGATGCATTTATCTGACTTTTAGCTCTATAAATTCCAAAACTAACTTTATTCATACAATGTGCAAATTATTCTCTTGCAGATAGCTGTGTACTAACCCAGCTCACAAGAAACAGCTCACAAGAAACCAATCCCTTTACATTAAAAATATAACTCATAAGTAGATCAGATGCTCATATCCTCTGGCTGGTATATTCTTTTCTTCAGGTCCCAGTGCACTGTCAATGTCCCCAGTCTCCAAACTAAATAAAAAAGATATCTCTCTCCTTTCGCACTTGGCTTGGCTTGGCTCCTTTCTTCAAAAGCAGGAAAAATGAGAGTGGCTATAAAAACCCTAGGTTCTGAGACTTGGAGAAGAGTATAGAGAGGGAGGCAAGTCTTTTTACTCCTTGCTAGTTGTAGGGAGTTTACCACAGAAAACTCATTGACATAGACAATTTAGAGGTGTTTGGTAGCTTCCAAGGCAGTCCCAAAACTAAACTGCTCTCAGCCAAGCCAGGTGAGTGAGCCAAAGCCATAGCTCTGGAGCCTGTTATTACTGTCCAGAGTCTCCCCAGTAATCTTCTCAGACACATGCCCACATACCCCACTTGACTCCCCTCTTTGTCTGTTCCCCTTCACTTTCCCCCACTTTTCCTTCCTCCTTTTCATGAGCTCTCTGCTCTGAGAATTTTTCCTCATTCTGATAGAGCCAGAGAGGGAGAAACCCTGGGAGCTGCCCTGAAACACTTACTGTACTTAAAGTGTGTTCCAAAGCCAGAATCCAGATTGGGAAATGTTCTTTCATGGTCTCCCTTGTCTTCATTTAGCCACTGTTAGCAATCATGGAATTGCTCAAGAGGTCACTGCTTTTACAACTCAAAGATGAGTAACATCAGGCCACCTGCAAAAAGCTTTCCTTTGAGAACAGACAGGCACTGGAAGTTTGTGATCCAGAGCACCTCCTCTCCTAGACAGAGTTTGGATGGGAAATGACACTGTAATTTTGTTTGACCTTTTCCTAGGTTCCATCCTATGCAGTACACTTCTGATTGAATCACTCTTTCTTGATCTGTAACTTTATTAAAAGTTACATATCTAGTTCCTTACCCTTCTCACTTCTGGAATGAGAAACATTCTGACTCTAAGGTGCTTTTCACATGTGCCAGACTGCATCTCTTCTCTGAACACCCAAGCTGCCTGGGTGATATCATTCTCTATATACCACCTATATGGCCACAGCACACAAATGTACAACTCCAAACCTCACCTTTCCCTTGAGCTTTGGTTACCCAAATTCAGCAGCATATTAAAGGTCTTTAACAGGATACTCCTATGAGAATCCAGTTTAACAGGTCAAAAGTAGAACTCATGCTTCTTTTCTTTCCCAACTTGCTCTTTTCTCATTCTTCATCATCTTCTCAGTTGCTCATCAAAAATACCAGTCTCTCCAGTCCACCATTGGCCACCTCACCAAAACAATGCACAGAAAAACATTCTCAGCCTGTCTGCTGCTGCCCTGCCCACAAGACAAGTTGGGGGGAGTTACTGTGCCCACAGATGAAAATGTAGCAAAACACATAAATACAGCCCACCTGACATATCAAAGCAAAATAAAGAAGCAGGATGAAACAAATGAACACACAACCAAAAATGAATAAAATAATAACTTAATGTCTTGGAATATCAAAACATGTTTAAAAAGAGAATAAGATGGCTTCAGTAAGTGACTAAAGGATCAGATGACCCTCTAGTAGAAGAAAATGCAGTAGAACCACCTGATGTAGAAATGTAAAAGACTAATATTTAGGGATCTCCAAGAGATTAGGAAAGAGATCATGGAAAATACAGCCAAACCCAAAGGAAAAAATAGACAAATTCCTGTAAACTGTAGACTAAACCAATGAAAATCAAGGAAAACACAGACAAAGCAATAAAAAAGAATCCAGGAAAATAATACAAGAATAGAAATTTAAATAAGTAAACAAATAGAAATCATACAAAAACAGTAGGTAGAAATTCAAAATATAAACAATAAAATTTCAAAATTGGACAACTCAATATAGAAGGTTTTAGGAGCAAATAAGAAACTGTAGAAGACAAAATCAGCAAGATTGAAGACAAACTCCTGCATGCTACTTAGTTTAAGGGAAAATCATAGCTAGAATGAAGAAAATCTAAGAACTATGTGGGACACAATCAGAAGCAAAAATTTGAATGTGCTCAGAGTTCCAAAATAGGGGGAAAAAGTGGAAAACTGAGAAGACTGTTGAAGATTTGCTGACAGCAAATTTCCCAAACATCATGAAAGACCAAAAACTGACTAACAATTATCTCAACAATCCCCATATTGGACAGACACCAAAAGAAAGTCGCCAATGCACATCATAATCACATTTGCCAAAGACAAACAAAGAATCATGAGAGCAGCCTGAGAAAAACTGAAAGTCACTTATGAACTGGAAACAATAAGACTAAACTCTGATTAGTCATCAGAAACTATATAGGCAACAAAAGATTGGAGTGATATATAAAACCTTGGGGGGAAAATCCTGCCAGCCAATAATAATACCTCCTGCAAAAACTTTTTCTCAAATATGAAAACAAAATTAGGACATTTCCAGATAAAACAAAACTAAGGGAATTTGTGAAAACCAAGCCAAATTTACAAGAAATATTAAAGGAAGTCCTTTGGTTAGAAAACTAACAACATCAGACAACAACCAGAGTCTAGGACACCAAACAGTATCAGCTGCATACAACCTAGATAAAGAACTTTAAATAATAAAACAAAGCTAAAAGACTTAAATCAGGGAAACAGAGGTATCAGTCTGTAAATGACTACAGTCGCAAAACAATAAAAGAGGGAGTGAAGAGTGTAAGTAGGGACCTTTCAAATGAAGGGGAAATCAAGGTGATATCAAGTAATAAAAGATTGGTTCAAATTTAGGAAAATAAGTGTGAATTTCATAGGAACCACAAAGAAAATGCTTTCTGCATCAATGAATATTTTCCTCCTATAATCCTTCAGTAGCACAACTCAAGGCTTGAAGTTTTGATTCATTTCTTTTGATTGCCTATCTCTAGGTCTTGCACATTTCATTATAATACTCTACTTGGTCTTTTCAAGCCACCCTTTGAAGTTTTCTTTTCAGTTGTTCCACTTCATCATTTCTGCCTTTTGCTTTAACTGCTCTTACCTTCCAGAACAAATTTCAGTGTCTCTTCTAACATTTGTTTTGGCCTCTTCTTTCTTTCTGTTCTTTTTAATATCCTCTTGCTTTCTTTATGTATGATGCCTTTGATGTTTTTCATTTAAAAAGATAAAACCCTTAGGAGTAAATCTAACCAGGGATGTAAACGACCTACACAAAGAAAACTACAAAATGCTATTATAATAAACCAAAAGAGACACATATAAATGGAAAAACATAGCATGCTCATGGATAGGAAGATTCAACATCATGAAAATGTCAGTTCTGCTCAAAGCCATCTACAGATATAATGTAATCCCAATAGCATTCTTTAATGAAATGGGAAAACTAATCACAAACCTTACATGGGAAGGAAAGAGCCCCCACATAATAAGGCACTATTAAAGACAAAGAACAAAGTAGGAGACCTCACGCTACTTGACTTGAGACCCAACTATACAGCTACTATAGCCAAAACAGCCTCGTACTGGTGTGACAACAGATACACAGACCAATGGAACAGAAGCAAGAACTCAGATGTAAATCTATTTACCTGTGGTCAGTTGATCTTCGACAAAGAAACAAAGACAATTAAATACAGAAAAGACAGCTTTTTTAACAAGTGTTACTGGCAAACTGGATGACCAGCTGTAAAAAAATGGAACCATACTCAAAAGCTTACTCAAAATTGATCAAAGAACTAAATATAAACCTAAAGTGATAAAGAGCTAGAAGAAAAAAATAGAGACAATGCTAAGGGCCCTAATACATGGCTTAATGGAAATAAAAATCATAGCTAACAATGCACAAACACTGAAAGATAAACTAGATAACTGAAAACTACTAAAAATTAGACACACTAATCAACAGACTTCACCAAAAGAATAGGAGAATCTACAGACTAAGGTGAAAAAATTGGCTATGATACATTCAAAAAGGATCTGATCTCTGAAACCTGTTGAACACTTCAATACCTCCACACTAAAAAAAACAAATAAGCCAATTAAAAAATGGACACAGGATATAAACAAACACTTCACCAAAGAAGACATTCAGGCAGCTAACAGACATGTGAGGAAATGCTGACAATCATTAGACATTAAACCAAAATAAACCCCATTACCATTGAGTTGATTTCTACTCACAGTGACCCTAGAGGAGAGAGAACAACTGTCCCATAGGATTTCCAAGGAACAGCTGCTGGTGAACTTAACCTCTGGGTTAGCAGATGAGCTCTTAACTACTGTGCCACCAGGGCTCCCATTAGCCATTAGAGAAATGCAAATCACAACTACAATGAGGTAACATCTTATCCCAATATTAGTGACACTAATAGTTTTTTAAAAACAGAAAATAACAAATACTGGAGAAGTTGGAAGGGGATTGGAATTCTTACGCATTGCTGGTGGGAATCTAAAATTGTGCATTAACTATGTGAAACAATGTAGTGCCTCCTTAAACAGCTAGAAATAGAAATACCATAGATTCAGCAATCCCACTTCTAGGAATATATCCTAGAGAAATATCAGCCATCATATGGATAGAGTCATGGACACCCATGTTCAGTGTAGCATTATTCACAATAAAAAAAATTAGAAATAACTTAAATGCCCATCAACACATGAATGGATAAACAAATTATGATACATACACACCATGGATTGCTTTTCAATGACAAGGAACAACGATGAATCTGTGAAACATCTCAGAACATGGAGGAATCTGGAGGGCATTATGTTGAACGAAATAAGTCAATCACGGAAGGACAAATATTCTGTGAGACTACTATTATAAACAACCCCCCCCCAAAAGGATTACATGCAGAAAAAAAAAACAAAACTTTGATGGCTATGATGTAAAAGATTTTAAAAAAAGAAAAAAAAATAAAAATGTTGCCAGTAATTGGCTCGGACTCATAGAGACCCTGTACAGGACAGAGTAGACCTGCCCTACAGTGTTTCCAAGGAACAACTGGTAGATTTAAATCACTGACCTGTTCATTAGCAGCCCAACACTTAACCACTGTACCACGAGGGCTGCAGGACAAGGATACAGAGGGGAAATCACTAACCAGATTGTAGACAAGTATTAACTTGAGTGAAGGCAAAGACGAAAAATGAAATGGGTGAAGTCAGCACAACCCAGCCAAGGAAAAGCCATAGAAGCATAGAAGCTTCCCACACACACCCAAACACCCTGAAAGACTGAGTTACTGGGACTGAGCGTCAGCAACCACAGTCTCAGGAGACATAAACTGGCATAACAGAGTTCATAAAGAAAATGTTCTATATTGTACTTTGGTGAGTAGTATTTGGGGTCTTCAAAAGCTTGTGAGTGGCCGTCTATGACACCGCTTTTGATCCCATCAAGTGTGGAGCAAAGTAGAATAAAGAAAACCAAAGACACCAGGATGATATCAGTCCAGATGACTAACAGACTACAGAAACCACAGCCTCCAGCAGCCTGAGACCAGAGGACCTAGACTGTGGCTGGTAGCAACTCTGCAGGACAGAGTATAACCGCCCCACAGGGTTTTCAAGGCTGTAAATCTTTAGGGAAGCAGACTTCCACATCTTTCTCCCACGGAGATGCTGGTGAGTTTGAAGCACAGACCTTTAGGTTAGCAGCCAAGCACTTTAACCACTGCACCACCAGGGCTCCTCTGACTCCCTTACTGTCGCTTTTTTCCTGTATCTCCGTTTTGTGTAATTATCTGTTTTCCACCCCGTAAGGGATGATTTTTCTAAGGGATGCTACCGCCAAGGAATATAAAGGCAATTCTACTCACAATGTTTTATTTCTTAAACTGGGTGGTGATCTCGCAGGTCTTAATTGTATAATCTTTCATACATTTTATGTCTTAAATATTTCAAAACACAGTTGTTTTAAAAGGGAGAGAGTATGAAGCTTGAGAACCAGGATTTATTTTTACCTTGAAAAGATAAGCATCCTGTATGAATACTCGGGTGGCTGAAAGCAGGAAATATAGTGTCATTAACATTTATTGAGCACATCCCATGTCCCAGATAAACCAAATCCAAACCCAAATCCTTTGCCATCAATTCTGCTGCCAAGGAAACCGTTAGGACAGGCTGGAACTGCCCCACAGCTTTCCAAGAAGCAGCTCGTGAATTTGAACTCCTGACCTTTTGACGACCAGACACATTGCTAACCACTGCCCCCCCAGGGACCCTCAGCCCAGGTAGTCTTAGTTTATTTACATGAATTTAAAGTTTCTCACCCAACAACCCTGTAAGGCAGATGCTATTATAATCTCCCTTTTATTGATGAGTAAATTAAAACACTTAGAGATTAGGTACTTTACCTAAAGTCAGGTAGCTTGTTATTATTAAGGGGAAGAAACTGCATTTGAACTAAGCACTCTGGTTTCAGTACATGTACACTTAAACCACTACTAGCCCACAAGAGGCAGATGATGATCCAAACTTGAAGAAACCAAACTCACTGCAGACGAGCTAATTCTGATTCATAGCGACCTCATAAAAACCAAAACATCTATTGCTGTCTAGTTAATAGCGACATCGCAGTGCGTGAAAATCTTTCACCGAGACTCCTGCGAAACGCCTGTCACATTCCCCCAGGCATTT
The DNA here is from genome assembly GCA_028571685.1 of Heterohyrax brucei. Classification (NCBI taxonomy): domain Eukaryota; kingdom Metazoa; phylum Chordata; class Mammalia; order Hyracoidea; family Procaviidae; genus Heterohyrax; species Heterohyrax brucei. The sequence continues at coordinate 122,713,991 of CM053145.1, read as the reverse complement.
ACTTCCGGTTAAACAGGGAATTCAAAATAACTTTACCACGGCAGTGACAGCAAGGCTGGTGTGATTGGCAGTAATTTCAAATCAGTGAGTAGTGCATAAACTGACACTCTTGGACTCAATGAAGAGGAAGGACAGGATGATAACACAGAGCTCTACGTCTCACGGAAATTTTCTTGGCAAAGCTGGCGTTGGGGAGGAACTCAAGAGTCCCCACGGTCAAGTGAGTCAAGTTACGGCTTTCTTTTGCTTGGATGCGGAGCCTATAAAAATAAAGCTTGGGGTTACACAACACACTCCAGTTCTGACTGCAGTGTAAGGAATTCCCAGGTGGGAAAGCCGAATCCGAGAGAAGCCCTGCCACAAAGAGCTGGATCCACAGCTGTGCAGAGCTGCGGGGCGCTGCGCTGCGCCTGCGCCGTAGCGTCGCGCCCCTGGAGGACTGCCGCCTGGGGGCGCGCACGTCCGCCTCAGCCGTTCTGTCTCTCCGCCTGCCTGCTCCCCCACCTCTCAGCTGGCCCAGCCGGCAGAGAAGGCGGAAGCAGGGGTGACGCTCCTCGGGCGGGGGCTTCGGCTCCGGGCGGCCCCAGAGGCTGTAGCGGCTGTGTCTTTCGCCCTGGGGCATTGGCGTCGGGGCCGCCTCGGCCTGGAGCGCGGTGCAGTGTTCTCCCAGCCTTGACTGAACGGAGTCTGGCGGTGAGGTTGAGTCCTGCGTTTCTTGACGGCGGCCCTGCGGACATTAGTGGTGAGTCTCCTTCGGACGCCTCCTCCTGGCGGCCGCGGCCTCCCTGCCACAGGGTCGGGAAGCTGTCGCCTGTCACTTGCTTCCCACAGGTTGGTGTCGCTGCCCCTCCTCCCAGGCGTCTCACAGGTTGGAGGCGTCGCCGTCCGTCTGTCTCTTCCCTACAAGTCGAGGCCTTCGCCCCCTGTCCCTGGCCTCCGCTCCTCCGGGGGACCAGCGCCTCCCGCGCTCACCCCGCTGTCGGGACGGAACCTCAAGCCCCCAAGCCCAGCTTCCTCAGCCCTGCCTCCTCCTTCCCCTCTATTTCCTTTCCCAGAAAAGGAAACTGCCACTTGGATTTTCCCGTCCTTGAGAGCTGTTACCAGCTTTTAAGAAAAACCCCTTCAAGTTCTACCGACTGCTTCTGTCGCTATCATGGGAAAGTTATTTTGGTGTTCAACTCGATAACAGTCCCAGGCAGCAAGTTAAAAAAAAAGAAAAAGAAAAGTTTCAAAGTAATACTCCCTCCTCCTCCTCCCCCACCCCCCTGCACTCAGTAGTTCTGGCGATTGTTCCAGACGTCAAATTGATAATGCCGTTCCTAGTATTCGGCTTTAGGGGAACTCCAGCTGAGAGTTAGGACCGTCTTGAATGTGAACAGAAAGCACCTAAAGTATTAGTAGGTTGGAGGAATATAGAATGTACATGTTTCTTTTCTGGGGAAAGCAGACAATATCCCACTACACAGGTATGAAAACGAGAAAAACTTGTAAGAAAATGGCCATGTGCCAGCCTTGTGAACCTAACCGCTTGTATTGAATCCCTTCTCCTGTGATCACTAGACAAGGTAGAAGCTTTTCTGATTTTGAGTTGGGGGAGGGGAACAAGGACTGTGGCTTCTTTTGTGTCTCAAGCAAGAATGTGTTTCAGGCACTTGTTTCTCATGTAGTGGGCACAAAGATCGCATCAGACTTTCAACCTGCTTGTATTCTGTACATTCCAGTATTTCAGGATTGTGAATTGAGGTCGCTTCTGTGATTAGTATGAAATTGTGATACTGATAAAATGTTGGCCTCTTGGATCACTTTGAAAGAAGTTTCAAATTTTTGCCTCCTGAGCCAGCCCAGCCAAGTGCGTCTCCTGAAGGAGATCAAATAGTGCCCTTAGGAAGAGGAGTGCTCTTTGCGTTCAAAAGTTAAAAATAAATAAATAAAATAAAAATCTTTGTCATTGAGTTGATTCTGACTCCGAGCAAACTGATAGGACAGAGTAGAACTGCCCCATAAGGTTTCCAGGGAGCAGGTGGTAGATTCAAACCACTAACCTTTTGGTTAGCAGCTAAGCTCTTAATCTCTGCGCCACCAGGGCTCCAGATTCTGAATTAAAGCTCTACAACTAGACACTCTGTTTGCACATGTTTGCAAGTCTTTGCATCTTAGAAATACACTTTAAAGAACCGGTGAATAGTTTCTAAAGCTAATAATAAATTAAAGCTAATTTCTAGTATTTTGTTTGACATAGTGTTTTTGTATGTGAGTTACGTGTTCAGCGACTCATGAGTCTAAGTTATCTTAAAATCAACTATTTCAAATCCTGGGGGTGTGGTGGTTAAGTTCTGTTTGCTAACCAAAAGGTCAGCAGTTCAAATCTGCCAGTAATAATTAGTACTACTCTGCTCTGTAGGGTCGCTATGAGTCAGAATTGACTCAGTGACACTGGGGTTTTGTTATGTTTTGTTTTTTGGTATCTTTAGATTATACCCAGATATGAATGGGAGGAGTTAAACCATGATTTATAATAAGGCTGTTTTCAGTACTTACTAATTTTGCAGTCTGAATAAAGCAGCACTTGTTACATCCTGCAGTATTTAAGGCAGTGTTTAAATTCATGCTAAATCCACAACTTCACAAGGGGAATTGCAGTCAAGAACCTCTTAGTGTACAGGGTAAGGAAAGAATTAAAGTTTGTTTCATCCCTTATATGGATAACATGTGAAAAACCAAAACCCACTGCCATTGAGTTGCGTTTGACTCATAGCAACCCTATAGGTCAGAGTAGAACTCCCCATAGTTTCCAAGGAGAGCCTGGTGGATGTGAACTGCCAGCCATTTGGTTAGCACACGGAGCGCTTAAGCCACTACGCCACCAGGGTTTCCACTGATGCATAAAGAGAGGCAAATTAAAATCTAAGTGTTAACACAGAAAGAAGACTTTAACAACCCTTCATTTTAGAGGTAAGAAATCATACTTGCATTTATTTTGTCTTGTGTGAAGCCAGTTATACTTTAAGTCGGCTTTTGTAGCATGTCATGAAGTCGTCATGTGGCGCACTAGGACACTGAAAAGAATCCTAACAGTCTTAATGTTTTCTGTGTGGATGCCAGACCATCTCCTGCTCACTTCTATAGCTGGCTCAAAGCACCTTTTACTGTTCTGTAACTGTTAATTAAAATAGCTCTCTTCAGCGTACTTAGTTAGGAAAGCAATCTTCACTTAAAGTCATTATACTCCCTAAAGTATGGGGAGAAAAATGTTTTAACTTGCCAAAGAGAGGCAACAAAAAAATACTGAATGGCACTCAAAATACTGTTTTTAGCTTAATTTTCTCTTGGCAGTAGACTCATGCTACACATTTAGAACGGGATTGGCAGCTTATTTGAAGGATATGGAACTTCTGCATTGCTTCTTAAAATGTGACAAAGTATTAAAATTGAAACCATCTTGATTTTTAAGTGTACTCACTTTTATGTCTTTACATTGCCTACTGACAGTGGAATGCCTTTTTAAGGAATTGTAACTGAAAATATGAAAGATCGTATGAAAGATCTCTTTGCCTATTAAAGATTTCAAGCCTTTTGAACTGGACTGGAAGAGGTCCAGTAAATTGGATATTAGAATATCCAGTAAACTGGATTTTAAAATTGCCATTTGGGCAGAAGAAGTAGACTTAGCTCAGTAACTTTGGCCTTTGTCTTCTGGCTAACACTTTGATATATGCTGTCCTGGAATATAACCTAAATACTAACTTCTGAAAAGCAAGTTCACGTAAACAAAAATGGTCAAAGGTTTAAAGGATAAAATACACCTAATGTTGTCCAGGAGTGGACTTTAGAAAGTCTTTGATACATAACTGGTTAAAATCAGCATTACTTTTCAAGAACCTTAGAAAGGTATATACTCTTTGACTCAACAGTTATACATCTAGGAAATTTACCAAAGGAAGTAAATTGGACACAAATCATATGCCGAGTAAAACAAAGGATATAACCCGTAGTGTACCATCTGTCTTTGGGTCTGAGGAGTATACTGGGTGCCTCATAATCCACCTAAGGAGCAGCCGTAATGGCAGTTCTGCTGTTGGCCTGCTGTCTTGCTCTAACCGTCTTTCTTCTCACCTATAACAAGCCATCCCTTGGAGTACACATTCACAGTAAGAAGTCTTTGGGAGCTAATTTAAACTTTTTAAAAAAACTGCTGATTCTTTGGAATTCTGTCATCCTACCATGGTAACGCTGAACAACTCATGCTGTATAGATACTGTGGTCTCAGCTTTGTCTAGTAACAAAAACAAAGGGGAATAAAATTGAATGCAGCTTGACAGACAAATCCATCAAAACACAAAGAGACAAACATAGTATGGTACAAGGTGCACAGGCCCCCTGGTCAGATAGACTGGAGTTGTGATACCAGCTCTGTTAGTTATTAGTTGAGTAATCCTGGTTACACAACCTTTCTGTACTCCATAGTTTCTACTTCTGTAAAATGACAACAATAAAACTACTAAATGAAATAATTCGTAAGACTACGTATAATAATAAATCTAATGTCAGGCACAGTTCTAAGTTTGTTGCTAGAGTTGGCTGGATTAAGACATTTAATCCTTTCATTAATTTTGAGATAGATTCTATTGTTATCCCTATTTTGCAGATACTGAAGGAAAAGCGTGGAAAGATTATCTAACTTACCCAGATCCCACAGCAAATGATTGTAGTCAAATTTACATCATCTGATTCTAGCACCACTTTATAGTGACACCCTCTCACTAAATGGTACTCAGAATCTTTTAGAGGAGAATTTAAAGGTGTCAGCAGTGGTAAGTGGTCAGCAAGTCCTCTTATATGAAAATAAAACAGTTACGGGGATACTGGTCTACCAGATTGATTGGGGAGCTCCCATTCTAATTCCAGAACTATACATGGCATGCATTAGAAATTTATGAATTGCATTCAGGCACTAACTTCTCACTGGTAAAGACCATAATGGTTTAGAACTTGAAGGCATCCTCTCTATCCGTGAAAACAGTCATTTTCCATAGGCAAACGAAACAGCACTTGTTTTTCCAGTCATTAAGAATGAAACATGGTCACTTGACTGGAATGAAAGACAGAAGGACATAAAAATACACTTTTTCAACTCCATTCTTTCCACATTATAAAAAATCCTCACACTGAGCATTTGGAAGTGTATACAAAATTTTAGATCAAGAAGAGACTTGCCCCCGATCGTGCATCTGACACCTGGTCCCCTGCCCTTTCCAGCTCTGCTCTCCTTGTGCTCTTCAGCTCAGAATGCGTACGGCAACTCCAGCAACATGACGAAGCTTTTCAGCTAGGGCTTAGTGAACACCCGTTATGTGAAAAGGAACCCCTGGGTGGTGCAGACAGTTCACGTGCTCACCGCTAACCAAAAGGTTGGAGGTTTGATTCCACCCCAAGTGACCTTTCAGGAAAGGCTGAGCAGTCTACTTTCAGCCACTGAAAACACCGTGGAGCACAGCTCTGCTCTGCTACGTGTGAAGCTGCCAGGTGAAAGATGTTGTGCTGGGTACTAGGGTATGAAAACAAAAATTAAACTGCTGACTTCGGTCTCAGGAAACTGACATTTAAACACATAATTACGGTCTAGGTGAATATTGAAGCATTTTTCTTAACCTTATATTGCTTCTTTCTACTAGACCATAAACAACTCAGGGGACCCAGGCTTCTTCATGTGGTCCAGTTGCTTTACACAGAGGGTGGTATATATTATAAATTATTGAAGGTGAGATTCAGGTAACTTACTATGAAATAGTACTTATTTGAAGGAAAGCTCACAAAACCTGAGAAGTTTTCTGTAAATAACATTAACACAGCTGATGTGTATAGCCATCAACTGAAAGGTGGTATAGATAAGCTATCGTATTTGTAAAATTATTCTAAGTATTACATAGATTATAACTTACATAGATGTAGTTGATGTATACAGTCTGCCTTTTAGTTGACGGGTACATGCATACATACTCAAATGTGTATATGCATATGTATGTTAGGAGTTCCTGAGCAATGTAAATATTTTAAGAACTTGACTACCAACTAACAGGTTGGCAGTTTGAAATCACCCAGGGGTGCTCTGGAAGACGAGCCTTATGGTCTGCTTCCAAAAGGTTGCAGCATTGAAAACCCTATGGAGCAGTTTTGCTCTGTACACTTGAGTCACCATAGGTTGGACTCGATGTGAAGGTAGCTAAGAACAGCATGTGAAGGCATTTGTTTCTTATTGTTGTTTTTCTCAGAGTGATTGATGATCAAGTTACTATGAGTCTGCTAAACTGTGAAACCAGCTGTGGATCCAGCCAGCCTGACAGTGGCTGCTGTACTGCCATGGCCAGCCCCTGCAGCGCTGCAGCCAAAGAGGACAGCGTGAGTGGGGCCGTCAGCACAGGGAACCTCTCCACTTCTTTCATGGAAGAGATCCAGGGGTACGATGTAGAGTTTGACCCACCCCTGGAAAGCAAGTATGAGTGCCCCATCTGCTTGATGGCGTTACGGGAGGCAGTGCAAACACCGTGCGGCCACAGATTCTGCAAGGCCTGCATCACTAAGTCCATAAGGTAGGTGAGCATAAGAACAAATGGCGTCCTGGGACGGAAGCTAACACATGAATCAGTAAATAGATACTTCTACTTAAAGCAGTTCCAGTGCAGACTAGGGGGTGTTTCTATGCTTTAGGAAACTAATGTGAAATAAAGTACCTTAAAGTGCTGGTGCTGCTGGAATATGATAGTCTCAATCATACAACAAAAGCTGCCTCTGAAGACATCAGTTATTCTTATTTACAACACCATTGAACCTCTGTCTGTTAGCATCATTTTACTGTGAAAGAACACTAAAATAACTGTTATACATGTATTTTTTTTCTGGAAGTATTTGTTGCTGGCTCCACTGCTGTAATAAATAAAACCTGATCCCTTTAGAGTGCCTGACCGGCTGCCGCCCACTTGTGGATCACTAGCAGCTCTCACCCAGATTCTAACAGGCCTCCCTGCCTCTGCTTTTGCCTGCCCCTACTCTGTTCACAGTTCTGCAGCCAGAGTGAGCCTGGCAAAATAAATAAAGTCGTGTCACCTCTGCTGAAATCACTGTGATGAGTCCTCTGGGACTAAAAGCAAAAGTCCTTGTAGGGCCCTGTGTGACTGGCCCCAAATTAGTTTTCTGACCTCTGTCTACTCCATTCCTTCCTTGAATAATGCCTGTGCTTTGGGTCCTTGTCTTAAGCTTTTCTCTCTGTGTGGAATAATCGTGACACAACTGCTTGCTGAGTGAACGCTCTTCACTCCCTCATGTGTGGCCTGGACCTCCCCTTCTCTAAGGCTGCCTTGTTCAGACTACAGCATACCTCCAGGCTCCTCTTGGCAAAGTCTACTTTTCTTTTATGCGTAGCACTTTTCACTTCTTACAGCAGTAGACAGTTCGGTTATTATCTCCTTGTTCCATTGAAAGATCAGCTTCTGGAGAGCAGGGGTACAGGTCTGTTTTATTCCATAATATTTCCCAAGTACTGGAACAGTTTTGACACATAGCAGGTGGTCAGTAAATCAGCTGCCTTGACTGAATGCAGGTACATGGGATTTCCACTGATGGTTCAAATTTATCTCCTAAGAAAGAGACACATTTCACTGTAATTCAGAGGTTGTCATCAGGTGGCATTGAGTTGCTTGTGATGCGCAGAACCCTGTGTACAACAGTAAAACACTGCTTAGTCCTGTGGCACCCTCCCATTCGTCATTGTACCTGAGCCTAGTGTTGCAGCCACTGTGTCAGTACAGCTCGTGGACAGCCTGTCTCTTTTTCGCTGATCTGCCACTTTATCAAGCACACTGTCCTTCTCCAGGGGCTTATCCTTCATGGTAACATGTACAAAGTATGTAGTCTTGCCATCCTTGCTTCTAAAGATCATTCTGGTTGTACTTCTTCAAAGAGAGATGTAGAAAGTAATTCAGAGGTAGAAATAACTCAGAAAGGAGTATTTTTAGCTGACTGAGAAGCTCTATACAGAGCCAAAAGGGGGAAAAAAAAAAGTGGGGGTATTTTATGTTCTATAATAAACATCTAATCACACTGATGGATTAAATACATCTCCAGCTGTTGATTAGTCTTTCATAAGTTTAAAGCTCTAAACTGTCATATTAACCTTTCTATAAAAGTTGAATTTAGGGTAATTATATGCATATATATATATATATATATATGGCATAATTTAAATGACAAAGGAGCATATCTCTTATGTCATTGTTGTGGGGAAGAGTGTGTTACCCAGAGCTAAACTGGAGAGATCTGTTTATGGTAAGATTTCTCAGTCTTGGCACCATTAACATCTGGGGCTGGATAACTGGGAGAAAATGCCCTATGCATGGTAGGTATCCCTGTCCTCTGTCCAGTAGCTCCATTACCCTTCCCACCCCCTGTTAAGGCAGCCAAAAATGTCTACAGGCAAATGTCCTGTGGGCAAAATCACCCCTGGGGAGAGACGAGTGGTTTAGGGCACACTAAAATCAAAGCAGTGTTGCAGTTCACCTTTTTTTCTGTTTATGATGATTTCTGTATTTATGTTTGTGCAGTGGTTAAGAGCTTGGCTGCTAACCAAAAGTTAGCAGTTCAAACTGGCCAGCCACTCCTTGGAAACAATGCAGCAATTCTGCTCCATCCTGTAGCCATGCACTGAGTCAGAATGGACTGGATGGCAGTAGGTTAGATCATAATGGCACCATATTAGGGTTACTTGCTTTTCCTGTTGCTGGCGGTACAGTATTTTACCATATGTCACCAGTTCCCCGGGAAGACAGCTAATCTTTTACAGTTTTTTAATAGGAAGATACTCATGAGAATAGTAGGACAGTGGTCTTAAAAGGGAAGTAAAACTCACAAAAGGAAGTCCATGGCTTTTGTTCTGTGTCCCTTTAAGCTAGAACTGACTGCTGGCTTTGGCTCCAGTGTTCTCAAGGAAGCAGCTTCAGAGTTGTCATCCGTTACAGTCATCCAGGGGTCACACAGCTCATCGCCAGCCAATACCATCGTATTTTGCCGCAACTCCTGATAAAGCTGTGGGTGATGGCTTTCAGCTGACTTTATAAAATGTTCATGGTTTGGTTTAAGTTTGGGGTACATAGTTCAGTAAATTTGTTTATGGCTTCATAGGCCTTTCAGAAAATAGCTGACATCTGACAGTGGTAGAATAACCTCACACAGTCTGAGAGAGTTCTGCAGAGACTGACTGTCTCACTTCTAATTAGGAGCCATTAGAAGGCAGAGCCCATTTTTCAGTCACCTGTCACAGCACCTCTCACTGCTGGCTCGCCTGTGCGGGGTGTGGTCGGTGTTGGAGTGACAGTCACTGCTGTGGTAGCCTGTCTGACAGCCCATGTTTCATGAGTAAGCACTGAAATATCTCAGAAAAACACAGAGGACTGACAGACACTCAAGCGTCCTGTGGATGCTTTTTCTCACATAAGGTGGAATAAACTGCTGTGAGGCAAAGTTCCTTTGACTCCCTATGACCTTGCACCCTAGACATGTAAATAAAGGGAACCTCTTTTGTTGTCCGTGAGTCACAGTGTTGTAGTGACTGTTTCAGAGAAACCCGTAAAACATGACCTCGTGAAAGCTGTTGGTGCGTGGTTAAGATTGGTGCTGATGACTGGACAGTGCACTGTAGACAGGTCACGAATGTTGTGAACAGCCCGTGTGGGTCTGTCTTACAAGTAGATTGTACTCCTGTTGACAGAACAGAGGCCAGCCAGACTACCACGATTCCCATGTTGAACTTCCACTTAGGGGGCTCAGCAGTGGCACAGTGGGAAACTTCTTGTCTTCTGTATGAGATATCAGGGTTCAACACCACCTGTCTGGCAGTGGAGGCTTGAGTAGCTATGATGCCGAGCACCTTTCAGCAGAACTTCCATAGTAAGAAGGAAGGCCTGGTGACCTACTGCCAAAAATCAGCCCCTGAAACCCCAGTGGATCCTAGCAGTGCAGTCTGCAGCTGACCATAGGGATGGCACAGGACCAGGCCACGTTCCATTCTGCTGTACATGGGGGTGGTCACAGCAACTGGTGCTTTATTTTAGGCTGATCAAAATACTGTTTGATTCAGTTTGTTTTCTCGTTTTTTTGTGGAATCTGTTACACCCTCTTAAAAACCCTGTGACTTTTGATGGGTAGCTAAGTATAGTGCTAATTTGACTCATTTCTTTTGTGGACATTTTATTTGGGTGATATTAATCAACATAATGTGCTAAAGTACTCTGCCATAGGAAATGATAAGTAGAAGATTTATGTGTGATGAATTAAGGTTGTTTGGATTTTCTAACATAAATATGTATTTAAAACAACTAAATGTGCACATCTTATTTCTTCTAGGGATGCAGGTCACAAATGTCCAGTCGACAATGAAATACTGCTGGAAAATCAACTATTTCCCGATAATTTTGCAAAACGAGAGATTCTTTCTCTGAAAGTGAAGTGTCCAAATGCAGGTTGTTTGCACAAGATGGAACTGAGACATCTAGAGGTATTGACAGCTGTTTTTCTAGACATTACCATATATGCAGGGCAGTTCCTAGAGGTAGTGGTGAAAAGCTACAGCTGCTAACCAAAAGGTTGGCAGTTCAAATCCACCAGGTGCTCCTCAGAAACTGTATGGAAAAGCTCCACTGTGCCCTATAGGATTGCTATGAGTCAGACTCTACTCGATGGCAGTGAGTGTAGTCTTTCTGGTTAGGTTTGGTCTTTGGGTCGCACAGTTGAGTGCCTAACAAATTGCTGAAAGGTTGGTGGTTCAAACCCACCCAGAAGCACCTTGGAAGAAAGGTCTGGTGATCTGCCTCCAAAGAAGTCACAGCCTTGAAAACTCGATGGAACAGTGCTGCTCTGCATAGGTGGGGTTGCCATGAGGGGAATCAGCTTGACAGCAGCTAGCAACTGTAGCATAGAGGAACTGGTTAATAAATACTTACCAACAAACGCAAAGACTTTTACTATTGAGTATAAATATAAGTGGAAACTAGAAATGTCTTTTTTCATGTGCTCTGTGATGTTGCCCTAGTGATAATAAAAACAAAATCAGGGTTCTGCTAGTTTCATGGGGGTGAACATTGACCAAACCCACTGCCACTGAGTCCATTCTGACTCATGATAATGCTGTAGGACAGAGTAGAATTGCCCCATAGGGTTTCCAAGGAGCACCTGGTGGATTTGAACTGCTGACCTTCTGGTTAGCAGACACAGCACTTAACTGCTGTGCCACCAGGGTTACATTATCTGCAGTAAAACTGAGTACGAGTGTTTTAGATATAAATGCCTCCTTTTAATCATCGAAGTTCCTTTTGAAAGACGTAATAGTTCCTATGTAATGATCATCTCAGTAACCTCATGTAGTTTGTTGTCTCTTTTTCTAAATTGTGTGCTTTATTATTAATAAAATGGATTGCCCCTATAGGTTGAGATTGCCAGAAACAATCAGATAATAAGAGTTTGCTTGGAAATTAAATGAGTTTTTACTTTGCTGGTTGTCAAACAGGACTGAAATATTGTTTATGGTCTCCTTGAAGTTAAACGTTGAAGACATATTTCCCAACTTGTCCTTTTAGCTCCTTATGAAAAAATGGCATTTTTGACACATGGCTAAATTGATCATCAGGAAACATGACTTCTTCACAACTCTTGCTGTCCCTAATTGAAAGAGGAACTTACGTAAACTTTAAAATCCCAGTGATTATTTAGAAGAATTTATAGAGGCTTTCACACTATAAACTGCTCTGTGTTGTATCTTCAAGAAGTAGGATTGAGTAGTCAAGTCCATGAAAGAGAATATTCTTAAAAAAAGTTATGTTTAAGAAACTTCTTCAAGATTGGCAAAAAAGTAATTGTGTTTTCTTCATTATAGGATCATCAAGCACACTGTGAGTTTGCTCTTGTGGATTGTCCCCAGTGCCAGCGTCCCTTCCAAAAATGCCATCTTAATATTCACATTCTCAAGGAATGTCCAAGGAGACAGGTTTCTTGTGTGAACTGCGCTATATTAATGGCATATGAAGATAAAGAGGCATGTACTCACTTGAATTGTTAATTCCCATACTTTTCAAAGCCCTCTTTTTAAGAAAAGTAAATATTTGAGGGCATCAGTACCGTATCAGGTTGTTACTCCAGCTCTGATAACAACAGTATCACTTTTGAGAAAATTGATTTTGGGGAAAGAAAGAAAGGTTCAGTTAAGCACATTAGTAGCTCATGGTAGGATTTACACTGCAATACTCCATGCTATTCTTGGAGATCCGCAAGTAATAACACCTCCTGGGAAAGGCCTATGCTGGTCTCCTTTCCAATGACCAATCTTGGTTTGAAGACAAATAAGTAGGGTAATTACTGTATAAAAACCATATAGAATTATTTTGAAAAAGAGAATGAATCAGTAGGATTCTTGCAGAGCATAAAATAAACCGTGTGAAGTGTGGGTTTGTAATAACACATCAAGCTCTGTGCTTGTAGTGTGTGCATTTTTCTGTGTGTGTGTAAAACTAGAGTTGGAAAGCTTTTTATTTACTTTAGCCAGAATAAGGTTTTTCTTCTGTTTGTTTATTTTTTCAACTGTTTAGATATTCTTTTTTTTTTTAAAGTTTGTTTTTAAAAAAAACTTCATAGACCTGACAGCATCACTCTGATACAAGTTTTTCCATTCAGACGGTGAGATAAAGACAAGTCATTTTTTATTCACACTGGGCTTCAGTTGGCGAGCACTGAAATCCCAGTCCCTGCGTCCCCATACTGCAACCTCTTTACTAATACAGCTTATGTAAAAGATATCTTCTTGTATAACCACTACTTAGATGTGTTCATAGAAATGCATATCAATAATTTTCCATACTTTCTTATGAGATCAAATTTCTACCTGATAACTTTATGAGATATTAAAAAAAGAATCAGCTAACTTGTTAAAGATGTAAGGAAGTCTGAGTCACAATGAGAGTAAGTTGGTGTGCCCTTCCTAGACTTCAGTAACTGACATGAACTAGGCTGTTTCTTAGCATACCAGGGCAACTAAGGTCCTTGTGTCGAGAAAACACGGCGCCCAAACTGCACTCCTTAGTAATGCTTGTGTTCTTCAACCCTCCTGACAAAGAGTCTACTTAAGTCGTCATGGTGCTGCTACAATGTTTTGGAACAAGAGTATCTTTGTAGAACAATAATATTGGCAAACTGTCCTCCAGACTACATAGTCACAGAGGCTTTGCCTGTGTGGAAAGCAAACAGTTAACCTTTTGTGTACTGTCATGCTCCTTTAAAGAACTGGAAAGTTGGATGAATTTCATTGCTACACTGGCCAAGGAAACTAACGTTAATGTAGTATTCTCACATCTTTGCTTTATGCAAATGGATGTCATTAATTTGTTCATAGTGAGAAACCTTATTTATAAAAGATGGTTATTTTACTTCTTCACATCATCTCATACTCTGCTTACATTTCTGTAATAAAATTTAGATTCATGACCAGAACTGTCCTTTGGCAAACGTCATCTGTGAATACTGCAATACCATGCTCATCAGAGAACAGGTATAGTGATCCTCTATCATGAATTATTATTTCTATAAATAACTTAAACAAGCGAGTTTATTTCTTTTTAATTGAAAATTTAAGCCAGTAAGGTAAAAATGAAAATAGATTGAAAAGGTGTTAGGTCTGTGGAAATCTTTAACATAAATTAATGAAACACTACTGCCAGAAAGAACAAAATAGTCCTATTTAAGTACTTAAAATTTCTAAGTCATTAACATAATTTCTGTGTTTATGTATATTTATGTAAGTTCCAACTAGGTAAGAGAAGGATTGCAAGTAAGGGTCCCTGTTGAGAGAAAGAAGAACTTAGAAGATAACGTTTTTACACATTGCCAAATGAGGATCAGAGGTACCCAGAGACCAGCTGAAGAGTAACTAGGCAACAGAAGAAAATAAGCGTATTCAGTAGGAGAATGTCCTCTGTATCCCACAACATGTACAGGGAGGTCGGGAGAGCTGCGGGATCTGTAGGTCCTCTGCCCAGTTGTCCTGTGGACCGCAGGGAAGCAGCATCACAGGAAGAACAGCAAACGTGATGTGCCATTTATCAGTAGAAAAAGGAAAATTCCACCTGATGGCAATCTTGTGACGTTTGGGGAGTTTACCCACAGGATATGAAAATTAGTCACTAAATATTTATACACCCTTGAAATTTGCCAACCTTAGAGATCATTATTGATTACCTTAATAAGTAGAAGCAAGCAAGACCTGTCACTTGACTCAGTTTTTCCATCTGTCGATTAGTCTCTGTTTTTTTTCCAGCAGGCAAGACCCTAATTTGAAAGTGTTAAACTTCTTTTTCCTTATGAAGTCCCGTCTCCCTGCTATTCCTTTTTTCTCTTTTAATATTTTAAAAAATCATGCAGCACCTTTAAAAACCAGCAGAAACTAGATTTAGTGGAGGAGGAAAAAACTGCAGGCTGAGAATCTAGGTTTCAGTCCTGGCTTTGTCACTAACTTGCTCTAGGAGCTCTAGCAAGAGAGTTGATGTTCTAGATCGGGAGTCAGCAAACCGTGGCCACCTAATCACGTCCAGCCTGCCACTTTTTTATTAGACCTCACATTTCCAATCCTAGGTGTATACCTATAGGAATTGAAAGCAGACTCACCCAAGTGTATGTGCACACTATTATACTTCCTCTTTGCTGTTGGCACTCACTCTGCATGATCTCAGTCAGCTTAAATTATGAACCTGAATTAATGACATTGCCAAATTACTACTTGGAGTCCCAACTTACGTTCCAAGTTTAAGTTCATAGCAGCACTGTTCAGAGTAGCCAAGGTGGAAATGGCACAAATGTCTCATCAGTGAGAATGGGTAGATAAATTGTGGTACATACACAATGGAATATTATTCAGCCAAAAAAAAAAAGAAGCAATAAAGTTGTGATGCATGCTACAGTGTGGACATACCTCCAGAACAGCATGCCGAGTGAAGGAAGCAGGACATACAAGGTTACACATTGCATGATTACATGTATATGAAATGTCCAGAACACTTAAATGTGTACAGACAGAACACAGACAGGTGGTTGCCAGGAGATGGACTGGGGAGAGTGGAGAGAAATGAGTTAACGGGAAATGGGTTTTACTTTGAGGTGATGGAAATGTTTTGGAACTAGATAGAGGAGGTGGTTGCGTGACACTGTGTATGTTGTAAATGCCACTGAATTGTTCTCTTTAAGGTGGTTAATTCTGTGTGATGTGAATTGCACCTCAGTTTTGTATTTCTTTTTTTTAAGTTAGAGCACAGCTATGCTGATGTGCTTACTGTGGCTTCTGCTTCTGAACCCCGGTGGTGGGCTTGAGTACCTGGGATAGACTGACCATGTGGCCTACAGAGCCAGAATTACTTACTGTATGATCCTTGACAGAGGAATTTTCCTGTCCTCTGTTCTAGATTATCAGTTTTCTGTTGTACAGTTGGGTTAAATGTTCTCTAAGGCCCTTTCCATTTGGAATTCTTATGATTGTTGGCAAACTGAATTCCTAAAGGGCATTTGGCACCACTTCCAAAGAACATAATTCTTTGTAATGGAGCTCCCCGTAAAGAAGGGTTTCAGATTCCCCGAATCAAAGCCTGATACCTTCTTGTTGTCAGAGCTTTTATTAGTGTGCTTGTAGCAGCTTGTAATATCTGAGCCTCCCTGGTGTAGACCAGTCATGCCAAGGTTAACACACACATAGGAAGATTTAGGAAGTGTGGTCTTGAGGGGGAGAGGTGGGTGCAGTCAGTGACTTCATGGTATGCACTTCACCCGTAGGGAGCCAACAGGGCACGTTAGAACTGCCCAGTAGGATTTCCACGGAGTGGTTGGTGGATTTGAACTGCCGACTCTGGTTAGCTGCCAGGCTGTTAACCACCCTACCACCAGGGCTCCTGCAGTTGACTAGTCCGTATTGCCTAGACCACACAGTTATGAGCTACCACTAGAGGATGCCAGTGCTCAGCAACAGGAACAAAGCCCTTTAATGAGTTTCCAGTAGTGATTGGGGGGAGGGGATGCTGTGAGTTGCTGACATTTTGTTTCTCTGTGACTTTTCAAAGTAAATTTTTTTTCTTTGTAGGCTATCTGGTTTATGTCACAGCTCTGCCCTTGTGGTGCAAAAACAGCTCTAGATGCTATGTGCTTACCCAGTCATTTCAAGGAAAATGTGAATCTTGTATTTAAGTATGAGCTCATCAGACTAGACCATGATATGCAGGCAAAACATTTTTTCAACCTTTGTTTTCATTTTCAGATGCCCAATCATTATGATCTCGACTGTCCCACAGCCCCAATTCCCTGTACCTTTAGTACTTTCGGTTGCCATGAAAAGGTAAGGGTTTTTCTTTTCATTGTCAAATGTGGAGTATACTAGCTGGGATGCAAGATATCTGTAAAACAAGCAGGATGAAGTAGATGATCGAGGTAGATGTGGGTGCCATGAAGAAAGGCAGAGGTGTGCTTGGCAGTTCCCAAGGCGTCAGGCCAGCTGGACAGAACATGTTTGGGTTGAATTGGGGCAGATGAAAAACAATTGTCCAAGAAGGCAAGAGAGGAAAGACAGGCAGGGGAGAATCCCTGGTGGTTTGGTAACTGAGCAGTTTGTTTTATCTTACTTACCCCAGTGCGGTGTGAAAGATGTGGTCGGGTTGGGGCTCTTAGTACCTGAAGCTGTTGAACTGCCAAAGCCCAGAATGAGGACAGTGTGGATTATGGTGGTGACAGTGAAGCTAGAGTCCTAGGAATCATTGCATATTTAGGTGGGGACCTTGTGACAACATAGGTAAGTTAGCTGAAGGAGAGGGAAGCATCCTGAATGACTCTTAGTTTTTGGCAGAGAAACTGCTTGGAGGTGGAGGCAGAAAAAAGAGAACTCAGTTTGAGTGGTATTGAGTTACAGGTGTGTGCTCTGCCAGCTGGGGAACACTTAGAGAGAGATGGCTGGCATTGTATATGTGCTCTTCAGTCAGAGGGGAAGTTGAGAGTCAGCACAGTGATTTTGGAAGGCCATTAACTCATGGAGGTAACTTAAGCTGTGATGGAGATCACATAGAGTGAGTGTATATAGGAAAGAACACTGGAGCAAGGAAAGAGAAGTAGACCTAGGAAAGGAGCCACGAGTCAAGATTAGAAACACTGATACCAGGCAAGGAGAAAGTCGTCACTGGTCCTCCAGAATTTGTTTGAGGACTAGTGATTGGTGCTACCGTATATCTGAGATCGGTCATTTGAAGTCGTTTTATTTGGTGCGAGTGACTACTCTTTCACTTTTTCCATTTTACCTTTTTTCTTACTGTACAATAAGCATCCATTTCATAATTTAAAAAATAAAGTGAACAAAGTGATCTAGAGCGTGATTACATTTTGTGGGAAAACTATGTGTTGTGTATGCAGAGAAAAAGACCAGAAGGAAATATATCAGAATGGTAATGATAATTAGGTAAGGTAAGGAGTAACTTACTTTCTTCTCGATCATTTATCTTTTCTATTTTTTGTTACATACCTGGATTGCTTTGGTGCTAAAATTGTTGTTAATCATGAATACTTTTCATATAGTAACTAGGAGGCTCTTGATGACTTTAGAATATATAGAACCAGGAAGGAGTCCAATTTGCAACAGATTTGTACAGTAAATGAGGATTAGGAACTTTATAGTTCAAGGATTCTTGGCTATAGAAGGAAGAGCGAGAGAAAGCAGTATTAACCAGAGGAGGGTTGGAATCAAAGCAAATAGCAGCTGGTTTTGTAAAACCTGAGGCAGGACAAGGGATGAGTGTCGGATGAGTGTCGTTTAGAGTACAGTGATGTGTCAGTCCTGGACAGGAGGAATGCTGTCTCTGAGAAGAGAACATGGATGTAGCCACTGATATCTTTGTAAGTGTGTGTAGTGGTAGGGATGGGGGCACAGGGTTATCTGAGTGAAAACTGAGACAGTATTCATCAAATAGCCTCAGTCTTTCAGGCAATTAAGAGGCAACATTATCTTACTGGGTTGGCAGTCTGATAAGGGCAGAGGAAGATAATGAGGGAACTGGTGACCTTGTGTGAAAACCCTTGATTTGGTCTGTCCAGATCCCTTCCTAGCCTGCCCAGTGTCGGTTCCCAATCTAAGGCCTGTGCTTGGTCTGCAGATGCAGAGGAATCACTTGGCACGCCACCTCCAAGAAAACACCCAGTCTCACATGAGAATGTTGGCCCAGGCGGTTCAGAATTTCAGCCTTGCTCTCACGCCCGTGCCTCAGTGTGATACACTTCCATATGACTCTTCCTCTCTATCCCGAGTGTCCTCTGGCTGTCACCCAGAGTTCCAGAATTTCCAAGAAACCATTCAGCAGTTAGAGGGTCGCCTCGTAAGACAAGACCATCAAATCCGGGAGCTGACTGCTAAAATGGAAACTCAGAGCATGTATGTAGGTGAGCTCAAAAGAACTATTCGTACCCTTGAGGACAGAATTGCTGAAATAGAAGCTAAGGATTGCAATGGGGTTTACATCTGGAAGATTGGCAACTTTGGGATGCACTTGAAATCCCAAGAAGAAGAGAAGCCTGTGGTCATTCATAGCCCTGGCTTCTACACTGGCAGACCTGGCTATAAACTGTGCATGCGCCTGCACCTCCAGCTGCCCAATGCCCAGCGCTGTGCAAACTATCTCTCCCTCTTTGTCCACACAATGCAAGGAGAGTATGACAGCTACCTGCCTTGGCCCTTCCAGGGCACGATACGCCTAACAGTTCTTGATCAGTCTGAAGCACCTGTAAGGCAAAACCATGAAGAGATCATGGATACCAAACCAGAGCTGCTAGCCTTCCAGCGACCCACAATCCCACGGAACCCAAAAGGGTTTGGCTATGTAACATTTATGCACCTGGACGCCCTAAAACAAAGAACCTTCGTTAAGGATGATACATTACTCGTGCGCTGTACAGTCTGTACGCGCTTCGACATGGGAAGCCTCCGGAGGGAGGGCTTTCAGCCACGAAGTACTGATGCAGGAGTATAGCATCCCCTCCTCCGTCTCAGAAAGACTCCTGGAGAAAACAGTGCCTTTCCTTGACCCATTCTCAGTGATAATGCACAAACAGAGGGGAAAAGGTGGAATACACACCAGTGAATGTTTTTAGAAAGGTCACCACTTCTTCCTCTTACAGATCTCTGAAATAATTTTTTTCTTAGGAATCTGTATAATCTCTGATTTTCAGAAACACACCCGAAGTGCCTCCAGCGTTTTACAGCTATTTTGTCAATTAGTATACCTCTTTGGACTTTCACATGCTTTAGGTCTATTATTATATTTAATTGTCAGAAAGCCCAGAGTTGGAGTGCTGAAGCTTAAACCTTCCTCCGTAAGTCATAAGGACTTTCTTAAAACTTCAGTCTTGTTTTTATAATATATATGTAATGTATAAAACTGGAGAATCACTACTGTCGTATGCTGGTGCCAGAAAGAAGAATGATTCAATACTGTTGAGTTCTCATTTTGCGTGACCACTTGCAGTTCCAAAGGATTTGAGCCATAATCTTTGGAAAGCTTAAGTTCTCATCACCCTCTCTTTTCCCCAGTGTGTTATTAAAGGATATTCAGGAATTAGCTTAAACCTAAATATCACCCCACTTATTTAGTGAGAACATGTCATCTGTTGAACAGTACTATTTAAGTTTGTCATTCTGCCTTTCTTACATGAAGTAGCACCTGCCCCAGAGCTGATAACGCAGAGACCCTTGTGGCTACCAGCTGCGCGTCACTGTGCCATCTCCCTTTTTGTCTACTTGGTGTAGACTGAGTTCTGCTATTCTGCATACATGTTCTGCCACTGAATGCTTGTAGGACAAGGAGAAGCACACACACAGTCACCAACATAAATAGTAGCCAAGTGACATCCTGTTGTGGTGACAGAAGCTGTTTGAGGCAGAAATTTTCATCCCATTTCAGCACTCTCTGGTTTAATTTAAATGGAACAAAATGGGTTTCCTTAGAACCGAATTTCTTAACACTTGGGTGGGAAGTCACGGGAGGTACCTGAGAGGTCACTAAACAAAGACTGGAAGTCATAGTGACAGTGTCACAACCCAGACTGAGTAGGCTGCTTTCGTTCAGTGACTGGCAGCCAGCTCTGGGAACGTTCCTGTGGAATGGATTGAGCAGCTCAAGGTGCCTAATAGGAAGCGATGGCTTCTGTGATTTTGTGTGTTTGTTAAAGACTGACAGGTCTTAAATATGTTGGTGAAATCTGGTTCTCAGGGAGAACACACTGTATCTCCACAGAGGCCACGTAAGAGCCCCCTGACCAGTGTTTAACATTTACTCTGCATTTCAAGGGGAACCTGAGAGACCTTGGCTCTGTGGGAAAGGCTGGGCCTCAGTCCTGACAGACCCAGCAGATGTCTCCTTGACCTCCCCTTCTTTCTCTCACCTTCACCCCCATCGCAAGGCCCTCCCCACGTTTAGGACTCTGCTCTGGAAGGTTTGTGTTCCAGAGTGAAAAGAAGGGACTCTGCTGCCTTCGGTATGACAGGTTTATCGCAGGTTCCCGGTTTAGAGCCTGGCAGTTTGTGTCCCTTATCTGCAAGGCTTTCTTACCAGCTGCTGGAAAATCTTGGCAGTACCACCTGTCCTGCTGCCATTCCTATGATTGCTTTGTAA
This sequence comes from Heterohyrax brucei, assembly GCA_028571685.1. NCBI lineage: Eukaryota > Metazoa > Chordata > Mammalia > Hyracoidea > Procaviidae > Heterohyrax > Heterohyrax brucei. The sequence continues at coordinate 122,693,277 of CM053145.1, read as the reverse complement.
TAAATAAATCATAGTCAATGTTCATTTAAAAAGTGAATAGTACCCCGAAGTCATCTTCAAACCTGTTTAGCTTCACTAGTAAAAAAAAAAAAATCTGTGTTGAACATTTATGCTCTCTTAATAACTACCTGTATGGGATCCGGGTGACAACAGCAACTCACAAGATAAGCTAGGACCTGAGGGGACACCGAGTTTCTCTGTTAAGGGGGGAGGAAGAACTCTGAAAGGGAGGGTAGGAATGGTTGCACAAGTCAGCGAAGGTCATCAGTGTCATTAAATTGTATGTATAGAAACTGTTGAACTGGTGTATGTTCTGCTGTGTGTATTCTGAACAATGAGCAACAAAATTTATGAAACAAATCAAGCTAAAAAAGTAGTAGTTATTTTTGTATGTGCATATTGAAAGCCTGAAGGACAAAGCCTAACAATTAATTATGTCTATCCTGGGTGCCAGAGTTTTTTGATGACTGACTTTATTTTTTATTTTTTACGTTTTCTACAGTAAGCATGCATACTTTTATCAGAAAAAGAATGCGTTCCCTGGGTGGAGCAGACGCTTAAGTACTTGACTTCCAGCTGAAAGGTTGGCAGTTTGAATCCACACAGAGGCACCACAGGAGACAGGCTTGACAACCTGCTTCCAAAAGGTTACAGCCCTGAAACCCGCACACCCCCTCTCCCCCAGCAGCACACCAGTCTGACCCATGGGGCCACCAAGACCCCACAGCAACTAATAAATGTGAATCCGTTACAATATAGATGGATTTAAAAAATGTTGCCATTCAGCTGCCCCCAACAAGGAAATACTAAAAGCTTCCTGGTCTAATTTGTATTAAAAGCATGACTGTACATTAGGTAAACTAAGAAGAGTCATTTCCTGTCTTGGTGATTTTTTTGGTTTTTTTCCTACTAAGGAGTGCTTTAGCTCACACAAAAACAGTTGCTTGCCTGCCTTCAGCTTCTTTAAACCTCAAGTTCACCTCTCCATAAAAGGAGTTAGGCTAGATGACTTCTGAGATCCCCTCCAACTGTAAAATTCTATTTTAAGAAATTAAGTCCTAGCTAACAAGATGCTAATAATACTTCTTAAAGGATTTTGCCCATAGAAAATGGCCTTGACTTACTCTTTGCTAACCATCCACTTTCATGTTAGGTCTATCAGCTGGGCCATGTCTTCACTCATAGGGGCATTTTTTTTCCCTAAAACCCCCAACACTGGCATTTTGCAATAAACCAGTGATTTTATGCTAGCCACTCATGACGACTATAGCATAGATGTAATGATCATGTGGTCACTGCAAATGGAAAATTTTTTAATAAGATTTCCAAGTCTGAAGTCTTAACCTGGAAACCTAGTTCCTCCCTAAAATTCTGCGAGTCCCCTAGTCTGATACATGGTAGTTGGCCCACAAGTAATTGGGCTGTGTATGTTTTTATTAACCACTTGTTAATACATTCATCTTCTAGTGTCACACCAGGACATGGCTGAATTAAAAGTACTCTTTTCCTAGAGTTGTCCAATCCAGTGTTGGATGAAACTTGTTGCAAGTCACACATTTTGCCACTGAAAACCAAACCAAGTCAGGACACTGATTTGTAGTTGGTGGTTCAGTGCCATCCTTTGGAGTCACAGCAATGACAGTTTGTGGCTACACTACAGCATGATTCAACTTTTGAGAGTGAATAGTAGAAAACAGAATGAAAAATGAAAAAACCAAATCTATTGCCTTCAAGTCAGTTCTGACCACAGCCACCCTGGGTGACAGAGTGGAACTGCCCCATGGTTGCCAAGGAGTGGCTTGGTGGATTTAAACTGCTGACTTCGTTGGTTAGCAGCTGTAGCAGTTAACCATCATGCCATCTGAGTTCCCAGCTTGGTTTTTTGTGGCAAATACAAAGTCACATCCTCCGTTACTGTGTTCATACCCATTTATCTGAAACTGTGCCAGACTATACCAGTCATGGGTAAGTGTGAGCGTGCTGATGCATTATGTGTGCACTTAGAACACAGTCTGCAGAGAACAGCTCCTTGTCATTCCTTTGTCCAGGGAATCCGCAAATCTTTCGTGGCCAAAAACCTTTGTAAGTATTAGAGAAGTGTTTCAAACTTCAGACTTGGAAGAACTTTTATTCAGTGTTGCTACACTTGTCTTGCTGTATTTTAATTCTGCTTATCATTTTATATAAAATACCATTAAGCCTCTTTTATAATGCCTTGCTTTATAGAAAAGGGAGCTCTAGTTGCTCAGTGGTTAAGCACCCAGCTGCTAACAGGAAGCCACTCCATGAGAAAAAGATGTAGCAATCAGTTTCACAACGATGACAGCCTTGGAGACCCTGTGGCAGTTCTTTGGAGTTCTGTGAGGTCTCTGTGAGTCAGTTGACTTTGGGTTTGGGTTCCATGAAACCTAGCAGTGGCATGGCTTAAGGAAATGAAAAGCAAAAATTTCGATTTTGATTCATGGTGAACCCATATGTGCAGAACAGAACTGTCCTTCACAGGGTTTTCAGTGGCTGATGTTTCAGAAGTAGAGCACCAGGCCTTTCTTCCTCCTGCTGGCCACCTTTTGTAGACTTAAACCTCTAAACCTTCAGTTAGCACCTGATCACATTCACTGTTGGAACTACCCGAAGACTGCCAAGGAAATGAAAAAAAGGCAGCAAACAGTAATTTGTATTTTTCTTGTTAAATACTTTTTTTTTAATTCTCAATTCATGATAGATGATTGTATCACTTTCCTAGTTGCTGTTGTTGCATTCACAGAATGGAGGTGCAAATTCGTAATTCCCAGTACCCAGATGAGCCAATGAGACCAAGGCTCTCTGCAGTTCCCAGCATTCCCGTTACAGCCTTGACTTTAAGTCAGAAGCCAGCATGTGAAACGGGATTCCTAGTTGTCGCACTAAATGTCACCTCTATTGTTGACGTTTTAAAGCTTGTTTTCCACAAAAGAACTTGGGTTCTTAGAAAATTCTGAAAAATGGTGCCAGATGGGCAAGACATTCTGTGGAATGAGGAAATAGATGCTCCTTTTTCTCACGAAGTGCCATCTCAGAAGAGCAGGGGCCTGGTTTTAGGTCGAGGAGCCAGAGTTGCTGCTCTGCGCTGTCAGGTTTGAGCCCTCACTGTAGGTATGCCCCTACTCCCAGAAAGGCACCACAACAGTGCAGTACTCCTTCCAAGGAATTTTTTCTGAAGGGTCACCTCCTCTTGTTGGAGCTTCCTTCCTCTGTCAACTAACTGCACTTACCCCAACATGGTCCCGTGGAGGTGCTGGGGTAAAGGTAAAATGCTCAGGGAAAGAACCAGTCAGTAACCAGCTGTCACCTAGTCGATTGTAACTCCTGGCAACCCCATGTGTTAGAGTAGAACTGTGCTCCCTAGTGTTTTCAGTGACTGATTTTTCCGACGTAGATAACCAGACCTTTTTTCTGCATTGTCTCTGGGTGAACTCAACCTGCAAACCTTTCCTTGCCTGGGCATATTAATGATTTCCACCACACAGGGACTCGAGTGAAAAGAAGGGCGTAAGTGTACTCTGAGAAGGAAATGCTTCTGAGACCACTCAGGAGAATGTAAACTCTAAATGTAGGGGCACTGTTGTTTGCTGCTGAATCCCCTATATTCAAAAACCAAACCCAAACCCATTGCCGTTGAGTAAGTTCTGACTCGTAGCAGCCCTGTAGACAGAGTAGAACTACCCCATAGAGTTCCCCAGGAGCCCTTAGTGGATTTGAACTGTTGACCTTTTGGTTAGGAGCTGGTAGCACTTAACCACTACACCACCAGGGTACCCCTATATTCAGCACAGAGTGAAAAACCAAACCGGTTACCCTAGAGTTAATCCTGACTCATGGCAACACTAGGTGTTGCAGAGTAGAACTGTGCTCTGTAGAGTTTTTAAGGCTGTGACCTTTCAGAAACAGATGGCCAGGCCATTCACCCAGGGCCCTCCTTGGGGGGTTGGAACTCTCAAACTTCTGGGTTAGTAGTGGAGCACTCAGCTGCACCACCCACAACTCCTAGCACACAGCAGGTACTCAAATGTTTACTAACAAACATTTAGTAAAAGCAATGGTTAAACTTAACAGTAGCTGGTTGTTTGTCATGTAAATTTTAGGTTTAAGACAAACATTACTTTTTTTTGCATTTTTTTCCCCTAGCACTTTATTACAAAATTTAGGAGACTTTCTTATTTGGTTTCTCTTGAAAAATCTCACTGCTAAGATAATGGAACAACTTTAATAATGTTGTCTTAAACCCTTTTGGTAAACTTGGGGCATGTATTTAAACTGGCATTGTAGTGTATAAGCTAGTTTAAAATTTCATAAATCTGTTATGCTGAATTTTGATTTTATTTATGTTACTTGAAGGGATATTTTTTAGAAGGAATCAATGTGAAGTCCTTGATCAACTGTACAAAACATTCTGTCATTTTGTCACTTAGTAAATTGTCCAATTAATTTCTCTGGGACAGAAAGTAAGTTTGGACCCATTTTGTTCATACAGGGTTCCAGCATTTCGTTCCCAGAGAGCGGAAGAGGAGTGTAATTTGGCATATGAACTAAACCGCTATGTTGAGCACCAAGAGGCTTTGATTTTACTCCTAATTGATCGTGATCAAATTATCTCTTTTGGACCTTGCTGTCTGTTTATGTACCTGTAAAGTGGGAAAGAGACTTTGAAATTTAGGTATCATTAAGTAAATAAATCATATGTATTAATGCTTGGATCTATTCAGAAAGGTGCTTTAAGAATCTAGTGAGGCTTCTAGTAATTCGGTAACTGCCTGACAAGCTGTGGGATGAATCTGACCCTGGAAAAATTGAGCACTTTCAGTGGTCACAGTGTCTTAGCAAAAAACCTGCCATGAATTAGTTTACTGTTACCATGGAATCTGTAAGTGGTTTTTGTAATTAGTCGGGACTCTGGAAGTACCCTGGTGGCACAGTGGTTAAGTGTGCTATCCAAAAGGTTGGCAGTTCATATCTGCCAGGTGCTCCTTGGAAAATATGGAGCAATTCTGCTGTGTCCCGTAGGGTTGCTGTGAGTCAGAATCGACTCAACAGCAGTGGGTTTGGTTTGGGTTTCCTCTAAAAGTACAGGAAAACCTGCAAAAGCTGGAACCTCTGTAAGGCAGAAACCCCTGTCAGAAAAGGAAAATGTAAATACTTTCCACTAAAAGGAGAGAGGGATAAGTGGTCAGACTGCACCCTGTCAAAGGGAGAAAACTGGCAAGGCCCAGAAAAACAAGGCAGTCCAGCTCTCACAGGTTTCCCTGGGTATGCTTCAGGAAAGGGAATGAATGCAAGATGTGGGAGGGACAGATACCCCAGAAAGTCTGGATCAGTGGCGCAGTCTTAAGAGCAGGTTGTACTGAGGGAGAGACGAAAGAAATTACTCAGGGTGTGTGCTACTCACTCCCCACTCTCCTGCCCAGCATCGGGAGGCAAAACCCACAAGAGACACCTGACTCCTCCTGACAGCTCAGCCTCAGAAGGTAAATACAGTGAACTGCTGGGGTGACAGAGGATAAGCAGAGACTCTGTGCTCTGTTCAGCAGAATAAGGTGGCTGATTCCTCCTAAACCCAGTTTATGAATGTGTGCTCACATTTATCTCACAAAGGCACTTGGAGTTACTTTAGATCACGTCTCGTGACTACTGGCTGCACAGATATACCCAAACAGTGTTCCTTAAACTTGTACCTTGTTGACTATTACAAGAAAAAAAAACAAAAAACCCAGACTGATAGGCCTACCTCCTGCCCTCCATTGTCAAAAGCCCTTTACTCAACCCATTGCTGTCTAGTTGATTCCTACTGATAGTGACCCTAAAGGACAGAGCAGAACTGCCCCATAGTTTCCAAGGAGTGCCTGATAGATTCAGACTGCCAGCCTTCTGGTTAGCGGCCTTAGCCCTTAACTACTATACCACTGGGGTTTGTATATTGCACCAATGTCTTTACCAAAAAAAAAAAAGTAATACTTATAATGAAAAATGTATGTAAAAAATCAAGCAATATTTCAAGTTTTGTTTTTTTTTTTAATAATTAGACTGCTTTGATTTTTCTTCATCTTTGTTCTTTTTGGGGGGATGTTGCGGGCTGGGAGCTACTGCGTCCTAGCCGCCTTGCCCTCTCCTGCCTTTCTCCCCATTTTTGTACTTTTCTGCTTGGCACCTTGAAACTGTTTGCAGGATAATAAGCCCAGGCTAAACTATTTCCTTGAGACTATTTGCAGTATAATAAGCTCAGGCTAAACTACTTGCTTGTTCCTGTCCTTTATTTGAAGACAAAACTTCCATATGCTCTATAACCAATCAACATACATTCTACAAAGATCATGACCATTTTTGGCAGTGTGTGCCGCCCTGTTGTCTTCCTGCCCATTAAGCTTATAAATAAAGCTTGTGGAAGAGGATTGGGGTCCATGGTTCTCACTCAGAGACCTTGGTCCCACCTGCCCCCAACTTTATCTTGTGTGATGTATTCCTTGTGTGAGTGAGATTTCCCATCCCCTTTCCTGTCCCTCTAGACCTCAGATCCTTCCCAGTGCTGGTCACCAGCATGCCGGACACAGCAGGGGGACTGTGTAACACAGTCTATTGGCTGGAAAGAGCAATTCCAGGTATCAGTTCCAGGCATGAGTTTTCACCTGGAATAAACAAAACCAGTCTCTTGCTGCTTCAGGAAATGGTGAGTGCGGATTCATTGGGTTTAGTCTTGGGTTTAGGCTGTGGTCTCTACCCTGTGGCCTTTAAGACTGCATTTTCTGAAACAAAATTAGGCACTAAGAAAGAAGAACTCTACCACAACTAGTTTAGGCTCAAAGACAAAAAAGGAAAACAGAGTGTGAAATCAGGAACATCACCACATTCCTGGCAAATGAACGAGAAGCCTGTTTTCTCTTGTTCCAGGGCTGCGGCCGCCCTGCCCTGCCGTAGTTACCAAGCTCCTGAATGTGTTTTTAAGTAATGGCTGTCTCCATTGTGCAGCTGCTAAAAACATTTTTAGAAAACTTGCTATGGATAAACCCTAGGTCTCTGAAAAAGGACCATAAAACCAGTTAACCATCAGGTGGATTTCAGCTTATGTTAGTGCAAACCTAAGCCGAGTTCCTGCCACCTGCCACAGTTGATCTCTGAAACTGGTGAGATGCAAGACATTTAACTATGTACCACTATGCAAGGAGACAGAGGGGGATAGATTCCCCCAGTATCTACTGCCCTGAATTGGAAGCTATCTGGAGGCTTTATAGAAAAGGGAAGTAAGGTCTTGTGAGCCCTAGAAATTTGTAGAACATTAATTCACTGGGTGGTCACAGTGGTTGCGTCCCAGATGTTTTGACATCTTAATTGGTATTTTAGGCCCAGAGGTAGTCTGGTCATTGTGTAAGTTCCTGGTCACAAGGAAAAGTCCTTTGTGTTTCTTTTATGGTTTTAGATTATTATCACTTGTTTTTTCCACAGACCTAACAGGAGCAGAGAATAGTCCTTAAGTTTGAGAAAAACTAAGGGAAACAATGGACTCATGCTTGGGGACAGAATTAAGACACGCACTGGTGCAGATGATGCTTAAGATATGGCCACTTATTTTACTCTGCCTGTTCCCCTTAGGACCAACCCCATACATGTCAGCATGTAACTATCCTCCAAGTTTACAAGAAAAGGGCTAATTTTTCCAAAGTAGGTAACCAGGTACCTCTTAGGGGTCCTCTCGGTGGACCTGAGCCTCCAGACTTTCCATTTGTACCACCCGCCAACTCCTTAACTTCTTAAAGTGTGCGATGTTGTTGTTGTTGTTGGGAAAGCTGATGAAGCGTGTAAGGGCTTTACAAAATGTTGCCTTCATTTTTTAATTAAAGCTCCAAACATGAAATAATTATTTTGACTGCCATATAAGCCATAACAAATACATAAATAACTTATCTACCTCTGCTCTGTGTTAGCCTTGACACTTTTTTGTCTTAGATCTAGTTCATTCTTATAGACGTCTCTTCTATTGCTGTCATGTTTTTTAAATTACTTTTTTGTACTGGGACTTACAGAGTGGAATTTTTCTGTAAAGTGACAATTGTAATCTTGTCAGAGAATCATGGTAGTTTTTGTTTGGTCTGGGTAGGGATTTGTACATTTTAATGGAAAAATGAGTCTGATCTTTGTAGAACTGATGTGCCTGAAAGCTAAATAATAAACCACACTGAAAAGTAGATTCCTGAATCCTGAGATTTTCATAGCAAAAGGAGTCTGATCTTTGCAGAATTTATGTTCCTAAAAGCTAAATAGTAAACCACCCTGAAAAATAGATTCCCAAATCCTGAAAAATACTCCTCTTCCTTCCCCACCCTCTCACTTGCTCCTCTATCCTGATTGCCTGCAGAGATTGATTAAAAATAAAAATAAATAAATAACAACCTGTCCAGTGTCTAGCCTCTTTCTTGAACCCCAAGTTCATTTTCTCCTAGCTGGTGATTTAACCCAAGGCTGTCTAAAGTAGGCAAAGCCACCCCAAAAGTGCTTAAAGAAGGTGGCTAGTCATTTTCTTTAGAACATCTAGGAGCTGAGGAAAGATTTATTTCACATCTAATCTGCTATTGTTTTGGAGTCATTGCGAAAGAAGGAAAGAAAAGTTTTATGAATGCTACCAACTCAAGGGCACTGAATAATACCCTGGATAGTACCAACAGCGAAACACACTCAGGTGCTAATCAGAAGTTTGCCACATTGGTGAGTGGCATCTGGGGTCTTAAAAACTGCCAAGCTGCCACTGGAGGGTACAGCAGATGGTCCCAACTCAGCAGGAATGGGTGATCACCAAAGACCAAAACAACATGGGGAATAGAGAACCCAGAAGACAGACCCATGTGAGGGGGTGACTACATCAGCTTGTGGCCAGAAGAACAGGATGGTACCCGGCCACCACCAGCAATAGCCATGATGGAGCTCCCAAAGTTGAGTCTCACTGGCAACACAATAATAAAAGGAGGTGCACCCTGAGATCACCACTGAAAGACCACAACAGATGGTCCAGGGGCTTTGAGGTTCCCCTGGGAGCCTGGCCCCTGGCCCTGATGCTGCCCCAGATCATAGATCATTACTGTGGTCAACTCTTTGTATTGGAATGGATTGGATTTAGGGACACAGAGTGACCATATCATGTGTGCACTTTATGCTTTTATACATCTATAGGATGTCATCCTGCTGACCTCTTACTGGAGGAAGGGGAGTAGGTGGAGAGGAGGGGATAGGAGACTGTTGGGAGGATAGCACATGTATGGAGCAGAGAGGAAGAGTGTGTTGTCACCAGGCGGGGAGAGCAGTGGGAGCTGCATATAGGTGGGCATGCAGATTTATATGGGAATGTACATTTTCATTCAATCATAGTAAGAGAGAAGAAAAAGAAGTTTGGAGGTTCAAGTTCACCCAGAGACACCTCAGGAGAAAGGTCTGGTGACCTGCTTCTGTACCTTAGGGACCACAGTTCTGCTCTGACACAAATGGGAAGATGACAACTCATAACAGAGCTTTTAACTTTTTGTTGTCTCTAGGGTCTGTTTTTGCTCACAACCTTGTTTATTTGCTCACAACCTACTGTCAAATTAGATAGACAGCTGTCTATCAGATAAATAATACATGCATCAATGCAACTGAAGTGAACGGTTTATCAAAGTCACTTTTTACTATATTCAATGCTTTCTGGTTAATGTATCTTTTAAAATGTGGTCCCAGGACATATTTAAATGAGTATCAGAAAGCAGTTTGCCTCTTAAAAGGCTAGAAGCCAAATTCATGGAGCCTCTCGGTCCCACCACACACACGGTCGAGGGTCTGTAGTCCACAGGTTAGCATGGACCACTTTGCCTGGGTTTTCATCCTGTGCCTAGAGGCTGGTCTCCTCAGACCTGGTGCTGCTGCTACTGCTGCTCTCTGATTCCTCAGCATGAGCTAATCTCACTGTTTGGTGGAAGGAATACTTCATCTCTCTGCTTCTCCAAGATACTGGTCTTCTCCTGCCTTGTTGCTCCTCTAAATAACTGCCGCTTTAAAAAACAATACCCGGAAAAGACGCAAGCTCCTTTGTTCACTGGGACCCTGGTGTTGCAGTGGTTAAGAGTTACAGTTCCACTCCACTAACAGACCACAATTGATGGTCCAAAGGCCTGGGGGTTCCCTTGGGAGCATAGCCCCTAGACCTGATGCTGCCCCAGATCATAGATCATTACTGTGGTCAACTCTTCGGATTGGAATGGATTGGACTTAGGGACACAGAGTGACCATATCATGTGTACACTTGATGGTTCTGTGCATCTATAGGATGTTGTCCTATTGGCCTCTTACTAGAGGTGAGTGGAGAGGGTAGAGAGGAGGGGACAGGAGACTGTTAAGAGGATATGACATTTATGGAATGGAAAGGAGGGGTGTGCTGTCATTGGCAAGGACAGCAGAGGGGCTGCAGATAGGCGGGCATGCAAATTCGAATTGTACACTTTCACTGAATCACAATAAAAAAAAAAAGAGTTACGGCTCTAACCAAAAGGCTGGCCGTTCAAATCCACCAGGTGCAGTTCTACTGTGTCCTATAGGGTCTCTATGAGTTGGAATCAACTTGATGGCAACAGGTTTGGGATTTTTTGGTTTGTTTACTGGTTTTGCAACATTCTTCCCCTCTGGCAGTGAAGTAGGGTGCTGTGTGAATAGAGAAGGGTATGTATGGGATGGGAGAAGATTTCCTAATATAGCAAAAAAGTACAACACTAACGTTAACTGCCATCTAGTAGGTACCTGACTTCTGGCAACCCCGTACACATTGGCACAAGTATCTCCTTAATCAGACTGTGAGCTTTCAAGGAAAGGGACAATCATTCCTTATCTGAGGTAGGAATCAGATACCTAATATGATTCTGGCCTTTGTTAAAGGGTAATTTTCAAAAGAGAATGAATCATAATTCTCGTACAGATCAAATGAGCACATGTTAAAGAGTGTATTTAACTCATAGCAGGTAGATGTTATAATTGACACAAGGGAGAAACCAAAAAGTAGACACATCTGGGCACCAGGTATACTGAAATGAAAGTGCAAAAAGACGCAAAACTAGCTTCTTGCACAGGCAGGGGTTGGGCACAGCCAACTGAGTCTCTACCAGACAGGATGTAATTTGTGTTTCTAGAAACGAATTATTTTTGCATGGCTCACATGGGGTCCCCATGACAGTAAAGGGATCAGTTAGTTACCTTCAGGCAGAGCTGTAAAACAGCTTCTACAAGTCAAAAGCAGATAACCCAAAAGGATGTATGCTAAATTAGATGATGTACAGTTTTACACTGCAGCACACATTTCCCCTCTACTCTGTACTAACAAGGCAATGTGTGAATTATAAGTAATTAGCTTTGGGATGCCTGTGTTTCAGCCTAGAATTACACTACTCTGTCAGTTAGTGTAAGGAGGCCTGGCGTGCAGTGGTTAAGTGATCAGCTGCTAAACAGAAGTCAGCAGTTTGAATCTAACAGCTGCTCCTTGGAAACCCTATGGGGCAGTCTACTTTGTCCTATAGGGTTGCTATGAGTCAGAATTCACTTGGTGCCAATGGATTTTTACAGGTCAGTTGATGTGAAAAGTCAGCTTCTTATTTAAAAAAAAAAAAAGAAGTTGATTCCTACCCAGAGTGACCCTTTAGGACAGAGTAGAATGGCCTCATAAAGCTCACACAGAGCAGCTGATGGATGGATTCAAGGTACCGATATTTTGGTTTTCAGCCAAGTGCATTAATCAATGTCACCCAGGCTCCTTCAGCTTCTTATACCCCTTGCTGTCAAGTTCATTCCAACTCATAGTGACCCTAAAAGATAGATATTCCCCACAGTGTTTCCAAGGAGTAACGGGTGAGTTAAAACTACTGACCTTTTGGTTAGCAGCTGAGCTCCTAACTACCGTACTGCCAGGGTTCCTACAAAGCTCCAAGCTGGGAGATACTGACTAACAAAACAGATGACAGCCAGCCAAGCCTTAAGAACCAAGTGGCAGTAGGTGGCAGCAAAGTTCTATTCCTAAAGAAAGCAGTTTTGCAGGACACACCACCTTGGAATAAATTGGTAAAACAGGATCAACCTGGAGTCTTTGAACCTTTAAGGCATCCATAAACCCCCTTGAGACTGTTTGCAGAATATCATACGTTTATGCGTGTTTCAGAGAAGGGAGTCCTTAGTTTTCTGTTTTAAGTCTGATGAAAGGTACAAACCACTTTTGCTACCTTTGGGAAATGCCATCTATCTCAACTGTCGTATTTGCAAGTTGGTTGCAGCCTCAAGTTAGAAACACCAGAGGAGCTGTTATTCCCAAACCTTATGAAATTGCCAGGTTTGTGGGCCAACAAACAGTTGACTATTGGTAATTTCGCATGGTCCATAAACATATATACAGATTACTAGTCTCCTCCACCTCCACCCCACCCTGGTATAGATGGATATGCATGCTATCAGTTGCTATATCCAAGCTGAGCTTTAGGAAAACGGACTGTGGACTCCAATCCCATCCTGAGACCTAAATGTTTAACCCCTGCTGGCTCCGTCCACTTGGAACAGTGGGAATCAAGATCAACCCCTAGTTCACTGGTCAGGGTTCTGCGCTGAGGACCACCAGTCTCAATTTCCTGGGGCTACTTATTAAAATGCATATGACCAGGTCCCACACTACATGCCCTAAATTAAATTCTCTGAGGGGGGAAAGGCACCATCCATCTGTCAACTTGTCATACTGTGGTGGCTTCTGTGTTGCTACGATGCTGGATGCTGGAAGTTACACCAGCAATATTTCAAATACCAGCAGGGTATTTGACATGTTTGGGTAGAGCTTTCAAACTAAGATAGACTAGAAATGTCTGGAAATCTACCTCTGAAAATTACCCATTGAAAACCCTAAAGATCACAACAGAATACTGTCCTGTATAGCAGTGGAAGATGAGCACCCTTGGTAGGAAGGCACTACAGTAGCCCCACAGTGGACTGATCCATTGTGGAAGAGACTCTAAGGCTCCTTTGTTCATTGGGACCCTGGTAGCACAGTGATTAAGAGTTATGGCCCTAACCAAAAGGTTGGCAGTTCGAAGCCACCAGGTGCTCCTAGGAAACCCTGTGGGGCAATTTTACTCTGTCCTACAGGGTCACAATGAGTCAGAATCAATTTGATGGCACAGATTTGAGTTGTTTTGTTTTGTGTACTGGTTTTGCCACATATTTCCCCTCAGGCAGTGGGGCAGGGTGCTGTGTAAGTGGAGAATCACAATGGTATAATACTGGGTAACATTTCATTCTGTTGTACTTGGAGCTGCCATTAACCTACACAACTCAGTGAACAAGGAGGAGATAGGGCGAGGGGCCTGGGAATCTGCCTTCTAAATAGCTCTCCAAGTGACTGTACACGATCCAGAATAGTGATCTCAGTAGATGATAGCAGAAAGTATGAGCTAAGGTCTGTGAGCTGTGTCAAAGTATACTTTTCAAACGTTAAAATCATGGCTCTTAGTCAAATACAGAGCAGACTCTTGCCAAAGGGTTTTTTCAGGTCATTAATTTATGAGGGAGCTGGTTAGATGGTAAAGCTGATTGCAAGAGCATTTGAGGAAACTAGTTTATGTATTATACCCGGAAACACATTGCAAAACAAACAAAAGAATGTTAGAATAAGACTCCTAGGTCATAAGCAAAAGTGGTTAATGTGCTGCAGGCTGATAAAACCATAACCTTTAGGGTGACTTCTCCTATCAGCAAGAAAGATACAAACTAACAGGTAACCTCACAGTCTTTGGGGTCTCATCAAACAATATACAGCGAAATCAAACATAGAATCCCTCTTAGAAAATTAAAGAATCTTTGGGTGGACTTGCTGAAGAATTCCCCAGCGTGACTCTGAAAGGTCGTGTGTCCAACTTTCTGCCTTGTATACCAGTTGCCATCGAGTTCCTTCTGAATCGAGGTGATACATGTGTGTCAGAGTAGAATTCTGGGCCACAGACTTTTCCATGGCTGACTTTTTTCAGAGGTGAGGAGCCAGACCTTCCTTCCAAGGTACCTCTGGGCAGAGAGGAACCAACAGGCTTTCTGCTGGCAGCTGAGCATGTCAACCATCTGCCAACCATCTCAGCCTTCTAATAAGAAATCACTCTTAGCCATGACTGGGCCTAATCTAGAATGAAGACAGCAGAATGTGAAATGGGTGAACTCTCATCCCTGAGCGAGGAAACTGCAAAGTATGACAGATTTCTGACTGAAGCAGATACATTCACAAACAAGAACCCCAGTTAATTCAGAGAGAGAAGAAAAAGGGCTGACACTCAGAATTCATGCCTGGCCTTCTTGGGTTTCCTTCAAGCACTAAACTACAGTCCCTTTTGAATTTTTAACAAGTGAATTTGTCATCTTTATAGATATTTTGCTTACAAACTAACCATACCTTAACAATTTATCTTAGAAGTTCATCCCAAAATTTGCCTAAGGTTTTAAACTTTGTTCTTTTGCTTTTCATTTAAAAACTCTGGTGCTGTATTTAAGCATCAGAAATACTCTCTGATTTTTGTGAAGCAATTGCCAACTGGGAGCCCCTCAACAAACAAGAGCATAACAGGAGAAACTGTGTGTGAACCCAAAGCTAATGTTTTTTTATTACTCCTTTTCGGCCCTTAGAGGGGTTGTTGAGGAGCTAATATGTCTTGTTAACATACAACCTTCCTTTCATTTCAGGTTCTTCTATTAATTTGAAGAGAAATTAAAATTTAGTAATTTTTTGTAAAATAATCTTTACAGTGGTTACCTTTAAGAGTGGGGTTACAGATGTTTCTTTTCTTCTTTGTACTTTATTTTTCTCCTACCAAGAACATGTCTTTTTGATTAACTCAGTGAAAGAAACCTGCTCCACTAATGAAATTCACCATCCTCTAAGGCACTGACAACAGCAGCATCTATCATTTGGTGGCTCCTATAATTTTGAAAAAAAAATAATGGAAGCTTTTAAAAAAAAGAAAAGAAACAATTTTGAAAAATTTCCTCAGGGGGAATAAACAAGGTGAATGCGACACTTGCCTCCTCTGTTCCCCTCCTCTCAAGGATCACAAGCCCTCAAAGTCCTGCATTCAAACTATGACTTCATATATTTTGTCTATCTTTTACATCGCTTCGGCAGGAAGATTAATCGGACACAGACTATTCCCCTCTGGCCAGAACCAGAGCCTTCTACCACTACCATCTGCTCTCTGCAACACAGCCCTTGAATAGGCAGCAAGAGCTTCCGTTAGCAGACTGTTGACTTGATCTTCCTTCAGTCTACAGAGAATGGAATGTCTTTGTACATTGTCCCACAGACAAAACTATCTGGAATATTTAACTAACCATCAGAAATGTGGACATTTGTTGAGTTATATGATCTTCTGTCAGATTGGAGGGTCCCCTGAGGTCATGGCACCCCTACTATTGTCCCAGAGCTGAAACCATTACTGAAGCCAACTCTTCAGACAAAGACTGGACTGGATTTCAAGACATAGTGATGCTAGTGAAAAAGATACTTCTTGACTTAAATGTACACATGGGGCTGCCTGAGCTGCTCTTGTCTAGAGGTGAGATGAGCTGTTGGAGGAGACAGGAGTTGGTTAAATGGTTGTAGAAAGTACAGGGTGGAAAGCAGGAGTGTGCTGTCACAGGGAGGTGAGGGGAGACCACCTAAGAGTTGCATAGTGGTGTGTGTTCAGGGTTTTATATTACAGATTGATTTGGATTGTCAACTTTTACTTAAAGCACAATAATTTTTTTTTGATGATTTACATGGTACTGAGAAAATGAATGAATTCAGGACCTCATCATGTTCAGACTATTTACATGGCTTAGGATTCCTCTCAAACGTCAGTCAGCCTACACAGGAAGAACCAAGGAAAATAAAAATCTATCTAATTAATGACTTAGAGAGAAAGGTGCTCCTCTGAAGGTAGACTGAAGAGCTAGGCAATGGTATAATCCAGGAAAGAGCTACAAGATCGGTCCTTTTAGGTTATGAAGTCACTGACTACAGTTCTGTGCCCTTATGAGCTCCAACAAAAATCCAGTAGGCTTTACCAGTCAATCCAACTGAGGAGGCATCACCTTCAATATTACTGAGATGTCTCTTAGGTGGAAATGACAACAGTCACCCTGGGTGTTAGTAGCTCTGGGTCTCATGGCTAGAGGACATACCTGGAAGTAGTAACATCAAATAACTGGGGTGGTTATTGTCTTCTTTAGTGGATATTTTTTTAACTCCAGTTCATCAGTCAGGATCTATCTGGTCAGGGAACAAAAGCCATTTATCAGTTACTCTAAGTTACTCTAAGAATTGTATGTAACAAATTAGATATCAGATATCGGACAAGTGCAAAACAAAAAGGGGACACAGAAGTGGTACTACACCAAGCAGCTACTAGAACTGCGGAAACAGAAAAATTAGGGAATGCTGAAATTGAGATGCTCAGAGGAAGTAACCCTGAGAATTTGGCTTCAGACTTCCGAGGAGGAGCATACACTGGCTGCTGCTGGTATCTCCAAGGGGACGTGTTGAGACTGGTTCTGAGGCCAAGCCAGCCACGTTCCATCCAGTTGGGAGAAAAATTGCACGTGGGGACTAACTGCTGCTGCTGACAAACTGTATCTGCCAGGTGATGTTGGCGAGGACCAGAAGAGAAACGAGCTCCTCTGTTTCCTCTCACGAGTCCTGCCTCCCAGGATCCCTCTAGCATCCCCATGTGGCAGACCCTGCAGGGTCCCAGCCAGCGAAATCGAGAAATGAGATTTGCAACACCCTCAGCTTCAGCACCACAAAACACAGAAGACAGCTGGAAGTTGACGAACAGTAGCTTCACAACCAACACACCAGGAAGATTAAGAATTAAGTGTGGAAAGATTTAAGAGTGACAAAACGACAGCACTAATATTTTTATGTTAGGAAGCAATCTGTGCATATTTGGCGTTTTAGGCACATGTGATATTTAAGAGAGGGAGGTCTATCAGAGTGACAGTTTTATGGCTCCACTTTAAAACGTATAATTGAGTAATTAATCTAGACTTATGTTTTTTGGAGTGACATCTCAATTTAAGTAGAGTATAAAAATATTTAAGGGAATTGAAATGTTCCTTTATAAGTTTAATTTATTAGCTTCTGTAAGTATTTAAGATTTGGGAATATTTTGTTTGCTGTCAGAAACATTGGAGTACTCGAAAGGAGATAAATGGATTAAATTCATAAATGTATTTAAAAGTATTCGAAGTGCTGAGCTAGGCTTGTGAATTGGACCAAGTTTTATTCAAAAGTTCCTCCAAAGTGATTGCTAAAATCTCTGAGAATAAAAATAATAAAATTCATAGGCTGAAACGTTGATTTAAAAGCCCCCCCACATAACGGGATTCTGAATTTGTATTTTAAATTCAATGCAGATTCTAAAGACAAAATTAATATTATTTATTAAATTATTGCTGGTTAAATATGCATTAATATCATTAAAATATTCCGTTAGAAGCCAAGTTGATAAATAATTAAATTGTTTTTTAAAACAAGACACTTCTACCTGGAGACGTGGTAGAGAAGCACACAGAGAGTCGGGGATGGATCAGCCAACAGTCTGGAGAAGCAGATGCTCAGGGCATCAACAAAACAAGGGCACCAGTAGTCTAAAGCAAAAACCCACAGGTGCCAAGCAGACACAACACAAGGAAGGGCAAGCACACAACAATGTGGGGTCTGACAAATTAAGTCCAGGAACTTAATTGTTTTAAGTGCTACATACCTCATTGCTAAATATCACTACCATCACCTTTGAAGTACTCCCCTTGGGGAGATGAGTGCCAACGCTTGTGCCACCCTTAAAAGCAGTTTTGAAACACTTTCTGGAATGACCGTTATGCACAGTGATACAGTGACAAGTTCACAAACAATTGTATAGCTCTCTGTGAGGGAGTTTTTAGCCAGTTAACAAATAACTGTGTTGTAACACCCTCCCTACTCACCTGATCTGCCCCCTAATGACTTTTTTCCTTATCTGAAGATAAAGGAAATACTGAAAGGAAGATATTTGGATGACATTCAGGACATCAAGGGTCATATGATGATAGCTCTAATGGCCATTCCAGAAAAAGAGTTCCAGAATTGCTTTGAAGGTTGGACTAGGTGCTAGCATCAGTGCATAGCTTTCCAAGGGGAGAACTTCAAAGGTGACCATGGTGATACTCAGCAATATGTAGCACTTTCTCTAGGATGAGTTCATGAACTTAATTGTCAGACCTCATAATTCATGAAAGAATCTATTAATTATCCACATTACATACGGAAGTAGATGTTGTTCAACAACTTGTGACAAAATCACTGAAGAATTCGTGTTTTTAAGTATAACATGTCAGAGATGAAAGTTCTATCTAAAAATAAAAGACAGTAATTTCTTGTAATTGTTTTCTGATCTTTTTCTTTCATGTCATCTTTTCATTTGCTCATTTATAATTTATAGCATTTATTATGAAATAAGCATTAAAATTAGGTCTGAGCCATTTAAAGAAAAATTGGTGGAAATCAATTTTTCATTGCAGGAGGTGGATAAAATTTTACATTGATTGTTGAAACAACTATGCCCCCTGACTCACTGTCTTTGTTATAGAATATGTGGAATTTTTTGTAGTAAATATAGTATATAGTATAAATCTTAGTAACCTGCATCCACTAAAAATTTCATAATCCAGTTCATCTCATCCTGTGACAATGGTATATGCAACTTTCTCATTCAGTTGCTAATATTATAGTCACATTTAGAAGGAAGTTACAACATGGAAAGCTAACACATACACACACATTTAACTCACATAATCTCTTTGAAATGTGTAAGCACAGGAGGGGTACCACCAGTTATCAGTGTGTAAAGCTCCCACAAGCCTTAACTGGGCCTTGAGGGGAAAAGAGCAGCAGGAGCAGGGCAGGAACATGTGGAAGCAGGTGGAAGCTTCCAGAGACAATGAATAGTCCTGTCGAGGCTGGTGCTCACTCAGGGGAAAAAAACCAAACCCATTGCCACAGATTGGATTTCAACTTACACTGCTCAGGGAAGTCAGCAGCAAAGGAGGCTGGCAATGGCAGGTTGGGACTGGTTTGTGAAGAACCCTGAAGTCAAGTTCAGGTGCATAGGTTTTATCAACAGTCAGGGAGAAGTTTTCAGCAGGGATTATGTTTTATCAAGATCTAGTTGGAGACATACTGCTAAAAACGAGCTGTTATCTGGTTGATTGTGACACAAGACAACCCCATGTTTGTCACAGAACTCTGCTCCACCAGGTTTCCAGTGGCTGGGGTTTGGGAAGTCGATCTCCAGTCTTTTCTTCTGAGATACCTCTGCAAGGACTGGAACCTCCAACTGTTTGGTTAGCAGCCTACTGTGCTAACTGCTGGCACCAGCCAGGAACTGCTAGAGGCATGTGGTGAGTACCAAACTGTAGAAATCACACGGGGGAGGATGAGGGCCTAACAGACATATGAGAAGGGAAACGAGTAGAAAGATTTGAGCCAAGGGCCTCCGAGTCACGTGCAAGTCCACTGCATGGTGCGTGAAGGTCGGCTTTTAAATCCCATGGCAGAGCAATTCAGTCTCCCACCAGCATGTTGCAGTCTCATGTTCCCAGAAGCCCCCAAACACCCCATGAGTTGTCTTTTTCATGCTGAGAGAGGTCAGCAGAGAGGGCAGGCAGCACCCACTGAAATCTTCAGATAGCTAGGGAAGGGGTGGAGACCAGAAGCAGCTGTAGGGAAGTGCCCTGGGC
The DNA here is from genome assembly GCA_028571685.1 of Heterohyrax brucei. NCBI lineage: Eukaryota > Metazoa > Chordata > Mammalia > Hyracoidea > Procaviidae > Heterohyrax > Heterohyrax brucei. The sequence goes on along the minus strand of CM053145.1, from coordinate 122,673,471 downwards.
CCAGCTAGATCCCCAGCTAGGTGGGGGTTGGGGAATCAATGGCTCTCAGGAACTTTCAGAAGAGCCACAGGAGGCCAGGTGGCATAAGTGGTTTGCGACTGGCTGCCAAAGGCTGGTGGCCTGGCAAACTGCTTCCATAAAGATCACAGTCAAGAAAACTATGGAGCGGTTGTACTGTGTCCCACGTGGGTTGTTAACGAATCAGGGCCAATTCAGCAACAGCTAACAACAGCCAAAGTGTCACCGTGAAGTCGCTGCTGCTCCGCAGTCAGCACAAATCTGGGGCCAGCCCCCTTTGCCCATCTTGCTTTCTTGCTACCTCTTTTCCCATCAAAGTCAAAGTTGTTGCCATTGGGTCAATTACAACTCATAGCAACCCTACAGCCCTAGGATTTCACTGCCCACAGATGGACAGCTGGGCAAGAAGCTTCCTGAGCGGTGAAGGTGGTCTGTCAGGAACGTCCCACCCGCCAAAGGGTACCCAGGAGGGGAGGTGAAAACTGAAGGTTGAGTGGTGGGCAGAATAAGGGCTCCCCAGAGATGTCCAAGTCCTGATCATCACAGTCCTTGGAATGAGTGAATGAGTTACCTTGCATGGCTAATGAGACTTTGCAGATGTGACTGAAGTATTTTGAAGTGGAGAAATATATCTTGCATTATCTGGGTGGATCTGATGTAGTTACAAAGCCCACTGCCATGAAGTCAATTCTGATTCATAGTGACCGTATAGGACAGGATACATCTGCTCCATAGTTTCCAAGGAGCACCTGGTAGATTTGAGATGACAACCTTTTGATTAGCAGATGCAGCACTTAACCTCTATGCCAGCAGGGTTTCCATAAAGAATTCTTAAAAGTAAAAGAGGGAGGCAGAGTTAGGCCAGAGTGATACAGTGTGGAAGGACTCAACCAGCCACTGAGGGTTTTGAAGACAGAAGGCAGCTGTGAGCCACGGAAAGGAAGCAGCCTCCAGAAGCTGGAGAAGGCAAGGAAAGGATTCTCCCCTGGAGCCATCAGAAGGGACCACAGACCGATTGATGCTTTGAGTCCAGTGAGACCTGTGTGAGATGCCTAAAATATAGAGCTGTAAGATAAATGTGTGGTTTTAAGCTACTAAGGGTGTGGTAACTTGCTATGGCAACAATAGGAAACCACCACGAACTGTACAGCTGTTATTCTTGTTGTCATGGATTGTACTGTGTCCCCTGGAAATGTGTGTAGCCATTTAGCTGAGCTATGATTCTCAGTATTTTATGATTATCTTCTATTTTGTGATTTTCCTATGCTTTATGTTAAAGAAGATTAGGGTAGGACTGTAAGTCCCCTCTGAAGGTCCCCTCCCTGCTCCACTGTAAAGGGAGTTTCCCTGAGTGTGGCTTCTACCACCTTGTATCCTCTCATCCTACAAGAGATAAAAGGAAAGGGAAGCAAGCAGAGTGTTAGGAATCTCACACAATGAAGAAAGCAGCAGCAGGAATAGAGCATCACTCTTCAGAACTGAGGTTCCTGCACAAACATGCTCCGTGACCAAAGACTGATGCAGTGCAAGGAGTTTCCTCCCGAGCTGACAGAGGGAAAGCCTTCCCCTGGAGCGGACATTCTGAATTCGGACTCACAGCCTACTGGACTGTGTAAGAATAAACTTTACTTTGTTAAAGCCATCCATCCACTCAATGATATTTCCGCTAGAGCAGCACTAGATGACTAAGACACTTGTTAACTAGGTCTTAGTTCAAGCAACCTTTGAGAGAATCTGCTCCACCTACCTCCCTAAGTGTTCTCCCATCGTCCTTGAGGCACTAGAAGTTTGCCGTTTTCTCCCATGTTGTCCATGAGTGACATACTTCCATTTCCCTGATTGCTGGTCTCTTCCACTAGACTGTAAGCTCCAAGAGAGAAGTCACTTGGTGGTTTGCCCATCATTGAATCCCTAGTGCCAATACAAGTGCCCACACAGTGGAAACTCCCCAAACAGCTGCCAGATGAGTGGAAGAATGGATATGATGGTATGGCACCAGGGACACTAAGCCTACCCCAGTGAATGCTCGGTGGCTGCTGACTGTCACTAAAACATATGAGGACTCAACAGAAGTGGACACACTCTCTTTATATCCCACAGATTTTCCTCCAACACTCTTACTAAGGCTTCAGTGGTCTCAGATTCATGCTGCTATGTTTTGTTTTCTTAGGGAACGTCCAGTTGGTTCTGACTCATAGCGACCCCGTGCACAATGGAATGAAACACTGCCAGGTCCTGTGTCATCCACACAAATGTTGCTGTGTTTGAGCCCAGTGTTGCAGCCACTGAATCAACCCATCATGCTAAGGGTCTTCCTCCTTTTTGTTGACTCTCTACTTTACCAAGCATGATGTCCTTTTCCAAGCACTGCTCTCTCCTGGTAACATGCCCAGGGTACTTGAGATGAAGTCTCACTCTTCTCATTTCTAAGCAGCATTCTGGCTGTACGTCTTCCAAGACAAATGTTGTTTGTTCTTGTGGCAGTCCATGGCACATTCAGTATTCTTCACCAACACCGTAATTCAAATGCATCAGTTCCTCTTCAGTCTTCCTTATTCACTGTCCAGCTTTCACATGTGTGTGTGTTGGACGACTGAAAATATGATGGTTTGTGTCAGGCACACCTTAGTTCTTAAAGTAACATCTTTATAATACTTTAAAGACACCTTTTTCAGGAGATTTGTCCAATGCAGTGCATCATTTGTTTTTTTAGTGTATTTTAGATGAAGTTTTACAGAACAAAATAGCTTCTCATTAAACAGTACACAGATTGTTTGACAACATTGGTTAACAACCCTACAACAGGTCAGCACTCCTCCTGAACCTTGGATTCCGTTACCAGTTTTCCTGTCACCTCCTAACTTCTAGTCCTTGCCCTTGGGTTGGCGCCATTTGATTTCTTGACTGCTGCCTCTTTAGTCTCTGACTGTGGATCTAAGGAAAATGAAATCCTTGACAATGTTAGTATTCTCTCTTTATCATGATACTGTTTACTGGCCCAGTTGTGAGGATTTTGTTTTATGTATGTAGAGGTACAATCCACACTAAAGTGTTTGAGCTTCATCAGTGTTTGAAAGTCCTTTTCACTTTCAGCAAGCAAAGTTGTCATCTGTATATCGAAGGTTAATAAGTCTACTTCCAATCCTGATGCTTTGTTCTTCTTCCCATAGTCTAGCTTCTCAAACTATTTGCACAGTGTTGAGAATGAATAAATATGGTGAAAGGATACAAAACTGATGCACACTGTTCCTGACTTACAACCATGCAGTATCCCCTTGCTCTATTCAGAAGACCACCTCTTGGTCTATATAGAGAGTCCCCATGAGCACAATTAAGGGTTCTGGAACTTTCATTCTCTACAATGTTATCCGTAATTTGTTATGATCCACACAGACAAATGCCTTGGCATACTCATAGTCAATAAAACACAGGTAAACATCTTTCTGGTATTCTTCCTTTCAACCAAGATCCATCTGGCATCAGCAACGACATCCCTCATTCCACATCCTCTCCTGAGTCCAGCTTGAATTTCTGGCAGTTCCCCGTCGATGTGCAGCTGCAACCATCACTGAGTGATCTTCAGCATAATTTGACTTGTACATGATATTAATGTTCAATAATTTCTGCATTCCAATGGATTACCTTCCTTTGGAATGGGCACAAAAATGGATCTCATTCAGTCTCAGCTGGCCAGGAAGCTGTCTTCCACCTTTCAGATGCCACAACAACCCACTGTCTTGGATTCCAGGGGCTGCCGCAACCAAGTACCACAGTGTGGCTGGCTTATAACAACAGAAACGTTGTCTTCTCACAATTCCGGCAGCTAGAAGTCCAAATTCAGCGTGTCCGCAGGGCCATACTCTCTTTAAAGGCTTAAGGGGAAGGTCTTTCCTTGTCCTCTACAGCTTCTGGTGGCCACAGGAGTTCCTCTGCTTGAAGCTGCACTGCACTTCCATCTCTGCGTGCATTTCACACGGCCGTCTTCCCTCTGGGTCTGCCTCTATGTCTCATCTCTTTCTTAAAACAACTGTCATACTGGATTATCCCCCCACGCCCACCCCAGTGTGACCTCATGTTAACTGATTACACCCTCAAAGAACGTATTTCACATTCCTAGGTCCTGGGTGTTAGGACTTAAACCTGTTTTTGTAGGCAGACACAATTTAATCCATGACACACACCTAACAGAATTTATGCAAAGTGAAATACTAAAACTCTCTCCTGCCATCAGCAAATATGACAAGTGTTTCCTCTGGATCAAACAATCCAGGAAGCTGGCTTTTGAAGAGGCCTCAACTTCTTAAAGCCTTTATTCAGTATTTTCCAAATACCACACATTGGCTGTTTCCCCAGGAAATGACATTTTGTCAATTCAGTCCAGGATGGCAAACAACAGCCATCCTGGCTGTGCGAAGGCTGCTTCCTAATCCTGGAGTGGAGGTAACAGGAAAAGGGAGCTGGAGGCAGGAAGAGCAGGCTCAGAGTCAGAGGACGGAATGCAGCCCTCGCAAATTCTGTTGAGGCACCTTGAGAGACAGCAGGGTGACAGTACAAAATATTTATTGAATCCTTCTTACAGGCAGACAATAAGAGACGGTTTGTGGCTTGTGGGCTCATTCACACTTTAGAGTCGTGATTGCTTCCTGTCATTAAACCTCAGCCAGAAGCAACTAGAGCACAAATAATGGAAATAAATCTTTGTTTCCAACAGGAGAAAAAAGGTGGTTAAAAACTCTACAGCTATCACTGTTGTAGCAGCTCTGATGGTTAGAAATGCCCAAAAACATCACCAAATTTGTTATGTGTCATCTGACATATTTACTGCAGAAATATCAGGTGTGTACAGAAAGGTAAAGTTGGGAACTGGCTGCCATCAGCAGTTAACTGCCACAGTGATACTCCCATTCTCACTCTAATAGCTTATATACTTATCTGATGGCTGCTGCTCTCATCAGAGGCACTTGGGACATAGAAAAGGCATTAAAAAATATATGTCATTAACCTTGTAAACTAAAAAAGCAAACCCAAGATGAATTACTTTGCCTCAGTCAATAAATACTAGTCTCAAGTGCTAAGCGCCCTAATGAAGCCAGAAGCCATCAACTGGAGAAATCGTCATGTTGTCACCTACTGATACTCCATTTGCCAATGTATCTTCATCAGTTTTTTGGACTTTATCCAATACATACACAGAGATTTTTTGTTGGTTTGTAATTCTCAGGAGATTTCCCCTAGACATTTCTCTTTCTTCACACTCTAAGCTGGACAAAAATTCAGCAACTTTTAAAACAAAATCTTTCCAGCCATCTATAGCGCAACTACAGTCATATTTCAGGCTTAGATGAGTTTCGAAGGGTTCCTCTTTCCCTGCTTGCTGTGTAACTGATCCTTACCTTCTCCCAGTGCCTCTTGCCAGACTGGAAGCCAAGGGTCAAGAAGGGTCAGAAGGGTCAAGAGGAGCCTTCTTTTTCTAGAGCCACCCTCACTGGGGCCAACAGACCAACGCAAAAAGGAGACAGGAATTCTAGGTGTAGACAAAGCCCCAGAGCTGCAGGGTACAGTGTGAAGGACAGTGCCAAAGCCTGCTGCTACCCCAAATAGCATCTTGAGACCCCACATTTTAGAAATTCCAGGCACGTCTTTAATCACAGAGAATGGCTCTCCTTCTAAAGGTTCTGCCCGCATATCGTCCATCCTGTCCTAGTACGAGGAACCACAACACTGCTCTGGGTACAATCCTTTGCTCTGGAGGCAAGCTGAGTCTCCTTCCCCAAAAAGCTTTTATTACCAAACCACGACACTCAACAAAAATCACAGACCATCCTGGACTTGAGACCAGCTGCTTCCAGAGCTCTGCAGCCTACTGGCCTGCCCTCCACTGACTCTTTACCCTGAACCACATCTTCAGTCCTTCTCAGGGGGTGGCTGGTTTGTGAGTTAGGGGACACACCCCACTGCAAATGAACAGTGTAAGGTTCTACGTGCAAATATTTGCAAACTTTTTTTTTGTTTGTTTAACTATACACAGTTTAAAAATTCAAGTCAAATCCAGGAACAGACTAGGTGGTTGTCTCCACCAGCCCCTCACATCCATAACAGGAAAACTGTCAGTTTCTGAAATGAGAAGGGGATTAAGGCACCTCCCACCGGACCCATGGTTCATTCCTTGAGTCTGGAAGAAAGTTCAAGTGGGAGGTGCTGAGGCTTAATGTAAGATCGAGCTCGGCCAGCCTCAGTGCCTCCCAGGCCAAAAGCCAAAGGCTTTTGTGAGGCAGCGTGTGGGAGGGTCTGTGACCCACCATGGGCAACTCTTTGCCCTGTGCTTCTGAAACTAAAACTCAGAAGACACGTCCCAGTGTCCTGCTCAGTAGGGGCTACAGTCTACTTTCACTTACACAAAACAGGGAAAAAGGGGTTACCACTTTACCACCTCTTTTTATGCACAAGCCTCTGTATCACAAGGAATCCAAAGGGGAGGTCCGAAAGCACATCCTGGATGGTTTTGTGGGTGATCTGCACAGTCTCCTACTGTAGCAATGTCAAAGACAGTGGGAAACACTGATCGGAGCATCAGACTGCGCAGTGTCTGAGGGAAAGTCTCCAGAGATGAGGTTCTGGACCAGGCAGTTAAGGCTGGAAGTCAGAAGGCAAACATTTAGGCAACTGGGTCTTCTGTGGCAGTTGGGTCTCTGTGACTTCAAAGGGATGGTCACTGTCACAAAACTGAAGGGACTCACAACAAGGGTCTCCCTCAGGGCTGATCCAGACGTGGCGTCGTTTAGGAACATATGTTCCTAAAAGAAATAGACCAGCCCTGCCCAAAGGAAGAACCCATCGGTGGTTCACAGGGGATGGAGCCATCCTCATTCTGGTTGCTAGGCAGGAACCAGGATGCCTTCAGCATGGGGTTCAGCTGAGGGAGGCACAGTCCATCTGCTCGTCATCCTGACTGGCCACTGCCACCTCCTGCAGTTCGTCAGGGCTGTCGGCGATATTGGGCTCACTGGAGCATTGGCGGTGGGGTGGGGAGAAGCTGGGTGGCAGGAGCAGGCACTTGTCCTCACTGCTGGCCTCCTCCCCCAGGGCTGAGTGCATCATGCTGGCCATGGCCAGCAGCTGGATGTCCGAGTGGGCGTTGGCCACTGTGTGTCGCCGGACACTGCCGCACTTCTCTAGGTAGGCCTCCCCTTCCTGCTCTGTCAGGGGTGCCAGTGCCATCTCATTCAGTGGCCGGCTGACTGTGGTCACCGGGGAGGCAGAGTTCAGAAGAGTGACCTTGGGCCGAAACCTGGAGTGCCGCCTGGCTGCAGGAGAAAAATCAGAAAAGGCTGTCACTGGGGAGGGGCAACAGAACAAAAGAAAATCCACTGCCTTTTAATCAAATCCAACTCATGGCGACCCCCTGTGTCACAGAGTAAAACTGCTCCACACAGTTTTCCTGGCTGCAGCATTTATAGAAGCCGATCACCAGGCCTTTCTCCCACCACGCTACTGGATAGGTCTGCATCATCAGCCTTGAGTTGAGTGTTGCCAGGCGCTGTTGGGTTGGTTCCGACTCATTGCATTCCCGTGCCCAAAAGAACAACAGTTTAGTAGGTGAGCATGAATCCAGGCGCAAAGGACGTGACAGCTCAACCTCGCAAACAGTTTTAGGCACAGCCCCGCTAAAGTGCCAGAGAAGGAGAAGAAGAGGTAAAATTATCTTTATTGGCAGGTGACATAATCATGTAGAGAAAATCTCAGTCTGTGAGAAAATTTCTAGAGGTAATAGAAAAATTTAGCAAAGCGGCAGGACACAAGATGAACAAGCAAAAATCAGTTGTGTTTCTATAAGCCAGCAATGAGAAATCTGCACAAGAAACAAGCAAAACCATTCCACTGAAAACGCAAGAGGAGCACAGCAATGTCCGCGTGCTCTGGGAACGCCATCTGCTTGGGTGAGGTGCTGCCCCGCCTCCCCTTCTTCCTCCCTAGGATTAGAAGGTCACCAAAGAACTCTCCTAGCTAGATTAGGTCCAAGGGAATTTCTGCCCTTTCTCAGCTGCTGTGGTAAGCTTCCTTAGATTTGCCCTAAATTCTTTTTCAAGCAGTCCCCTCTGAAGACCTGCCACTGTCTGGACTCATTCAGAAGGAGGCTGCGGCCTCTGCTCTGTCCATAAATGAATGCAGTGAAATCTCATAAACTCCTATCTGGAAGAAGAGTTACTTGGAGAGAGCTTCAGGTATCAAAGCCTCGTAGTGGGGTCATCCCCGCTAATCATCTTGAACAAAGGTGCCCCTTCTCCCACCAGGTCCATGATCTGAAGCCTGCACTCTATACAAGTCAATTCTTCTGGACCCCAACAGCCTTGAGCGCCAGCCAAGAATGGGGTGCTCTCCGTGATGGCCCCAAGGAGGGGAGGCAGACACAAAAAGAAGGTCAAACACAAATGATTCTAAAACTGCTGATTCTTTAGCTTTCACTCATTCCAGAGACTGAGCTAGCCTTGGGTGGGTAGTCATCTTTTAAAGCTTCCTAAAAACAGACTCTAAGACATGATATATTGTTAGGTCCCACTTTAGGGATGAGAAAACTGAGAACCAGAGAGGTAACAACTTGCCAAGAGTCACACAGCAAATGTGGTGGAGCTGGAATTCCAACAGGGGCTGTCTCACTGCAGATGCTCACTCCTCCTGGGGTGCCCTTGCAAAGCACACAGGTAACTACAGTAGGCTGTGTACCCTCAGGGAAGGAAAAGCCAAGAGTGTACGGGATTCAAAAACAGGAGAGACATCTCTAGGACAGTCAGGAAACTTGCCAAAGGCCTTCGGGGCATTAGGACTCCCTGAGAGACGAAAGGGTGATGGTGTTCTGAACATACAAGTTGTACCAACTCATAGTGGCCCCTTTGGGCTGTCAGCGTAGCACCATGCTCCAGAGGGTTCCCACTGGCTGATTTTTTTCTCAGAAGTAGATCACCAGTCCTTTCTTCCTAATCTCTCCTCCTCTGGAAGATCCGCTGAAGCCTGTGCAGTATTACAGCAGCACGGAAGTCTCCAATGACAGTCTGGTGGTGGGTCCGCACAAAGCTGAGCTGGTTGGAAATCAGACCTGGATCTCTTGCATGGGAGGTGAGAATTCTACCGCTGTGCCACCACTGCCCTCCTGGACATACACGAATGCGTGAAAATGACAATAAGAGACTAGAGTTCTACTTCTTAGGAGGAAGTCACCACAGCCACCAGCAACAAGTCTCATGGGAACTATGTGGCAATAACAATAAAGGCTTTTTCAAACCAAGTAATTGACATGAAGAAACTAAAGTTGACTGTCTTGGAAGAAGTACAGCCAGAATGCTCCCTCAAAGCAAGGATGGGAGCCTTCATCTCACGTACTATGAATAATGGAACAATGTTGTCATGAGGGACTCGTCTCTAGAGAGGACATCCTTCTTGGGAAAGGGTCAGTGAGAAAGAGAAAGACTCTCAACGAGATGGACTGACACCGTGGCTGCAACAATGGGCGCAAGCACAGCAAGGACCGTGAGGACAGCCTTGGACTGCGCAGTGTTTCATTCTGTTGTCATTAGGGTCGCAATGAGTGGAGCCAACTCGATAGCACCCAACAGCAACAGCGGAATTTACCACGGGTGTCGGCATCCAGTGCCTTCTTCTTCAGCTCCAATCTCCTTCTGGAACAAATAAGGCTGGCCTTAACATCCCTATTATACAGAGGAGAAAACTGAGGCTCAACCTTGGGTCTATATCTGTTACTTCTCAGGGCGCTGCCAGCCCACCTGCTAACATCACTCCCACGCAGGACATGATGCTGTATTGTCCAAGAGAAGGGGCTGGCCTCTTTAGGGAAAGATGACTTATGAGACAGAATCCCAGGGGGGAACAAAAAGGCAGAATCTACAGAGGCAAAACAGAGAATCTCTCTGAGGTGCGAGCACTTATACTCCCCATGCTACACACATTTCTGTAATGGTCCACATTTTCACGATAACCATGCATTACTTTTATGATCAGAAAAATCAATAACTATAACAGAGAAGCACCAGAAGAGTTCAGAAAGGCAAGAATCCCATTAAAAAAGCATCCTTTAAAAATACCCTCGAAACAATTCATTTTTCTCATGGTGCTATTAAAAGCAAGTGCTTATGACAGGCTGTTGGGAAGCCTCTGTTGTCGCCCCATCCCTACAACGGGCTGTCAGAAGACTGGGAATTGAACCTGGGGCTCCCACATGGAAGTGGAGAATTCTACCACAGAACCCCCACTCTCTTCTATGTGCTATGTACTGCGCCCAAAGAATAAACTTTACACACATGCTTTCATTCATGTTTTAAGAAAGAAAAGTGGCCACTGGGAGTGGGCTCCATCAGTTGGTCCGTTCTGCAGAAGCTGAAATGCTGAATAATGTTACAGTCACAGCTCGTGACAGACACAAGACCTAAGCCTGGGGCTGACAGGAGTGACCCTACTCACTACTACTGGGTGGCCTGCACACAAATGACTGTTAAAGCAGGTCAGAGATGGCCAATGTCAGGACAAGAGGTAGAGTTCATTCTGTTGTCACTAGGGTCGCTACTGAGTGGGAACCAACTCGATGGCACCTAACGACAACAGCGGAGTTTTCTAAGGGTGTTGGCATCCACTGCTGGGGTGTCACAGGAGGACACATACGAAGTGGTGGCATTTCAGATGGGCTATGTTCCTTTGAGAGTGACAGACGAGAGATGGTACACAAACTGGCTAGGCATTCGTTCATTCATTCATTGACTCACAGAAGTGTTCCATGCTAAGTGTTAGTGAGACAAGGACATGAAGGGCCAGCCTAACCACACCTTGGAACATTCAGAGTGATAAGCAACTTATTCTGTCACTCATATCCAGGGATGAGTTGCTTAAATTATCCCTAAACTTATTCAGAGGAGCCAGTTTAGACCCAATTCAGAGGCATGCACAGGTGAGACAGAAGGAACCTCTGTATGTCCTCCCAACAGGAGCACCAGAGAGTTTCAATTAGGACCCAGGAATTGAACCAAGGGAGCAAGAAACTGCACAGGCATGACACTCCATAACAAGTCCCGCTACCAGTCCCAGAAGCCTCTGGGGCAGGAAGCATCTTGGAGTCTGTGTATGTGTGTGCAACCTAGGGATAAGCAGCTGCCTGCCATCCAGAAAGGGAAATTCTTCAGACCCGCATTGCTGATTCATTGTCCCCAGCTACACCCGGGCATAAAACTCATAAAAACCCATAAAAGCCCCAGCCTGTGCTCACCAGTGGTGCTACCTGCTGGAATGCTATGCACTCTGCTGCTGTACCACTTCAGAGTGCTTTCCTTTTCCTGTAAAGATTCCTCACGTGGGCCAGACAAGGACCCTTGAGGGTCTCCAAAGACTGCTGGTAACATTAGGGTACACAGGGGAGTGACATGGTCCTTGGCCTCAGTGAACTCACAGTCTAAGGAGGAAACAGATACACAATCAGGCCATAACAACACAGTGCAAAAAGTGCCAGGATGTGGTTTGCGATGGAAGAGGGTGAGGAACACACAACTCCCATCTGGAGTGATTTCACAGGGACAAGGCTGCCTCTGGCTGTGGCCCTTAGAACAGAAGGCAGCAACTCTGCCTGCGTCTGCACTGAAATCAGCTGCCTTCCCTAAATGAAGGATCGGGCCTCCACGTATCCAGTAACCTGCTCCAGGCCACACAGAGGAAGCCCAGCTCAGGGGTTCAAAGGCCCTGCTTTTTCCATGGAGGCCTCCGCTTCTCCCCTCTAGGCTGCTCACACCCGATGACTCAAAGGACAGGCCAACAAGCTCTTCTTTCTGCTTTCTGGACAGACTGCTTCAGGTTCCCAAGCCTGGGTGTGGGCAAAGCCAAGACCACAGGGCCTGCACAAGGACATGGAGTTCCGGGCAGATAGTGTTTCCTTGGTGAACTCCCAGCAGACTCCACAGCCAACCCTCAGGCAAGCACGTCAGCTGCCATCATTGTAGTCAGCCCCTGCTGGGCCCCTCGGTGGGCCCAGGCCTTCAAACCACACTGAGTGCTGGGCCTCAGCCTGACAACGCCATTGCTTTCTGCTTTCTTCCCTTTCTTTTTCTTCTTTTCACTGGGAGGATGGGGCCCAGCCCCCCAGGGTAGGAAATCCAAAATAAGAGGGATGGGTGCCTCCCAGGGCCTAGAAGCAGGTCCTTTCCTGCAACCCCATCCTTTTAGCAGGGAGAGGCCTGGGTCCTACCACCTCTGCAATACCTACCTCCAGGCCACTTCCCTTCCTGGCATTTCCCATGGGTGGGGGAGGGGACCCCTTGTTCCCTAGTCACTCACCAGGCACCCCGCTGAGCAATGCCATTCATCCCCAGCACTGCAGCCCAAACAGGCTAGCCCCTTTCAAACCCTGATGAGTAGCAAAGCCTGGATGAGTCACTGCTCAGGTCCTTTGTTGGGGATTTGGTTTCCAGGCCTTTGATCTCTCAGGCCTGCCTTCCAGGCCCCACCGGAGCAGCCACCATAATGTGGCCATTGTGACCCAAGCCCCTCTCCAGGCTGGGGCACCTGAATGCCAATGAAAGCCTCCTTGTCATGCACAGGGGTTATGGTATGCGGCACTTGTGTGCCGGAGGAAAGGACCCTCCCCCAGAGACACAATGGGGAGGGACATGTGTAGGACAGGGCTTTTGTGACGGAGAAGTCAAGCACATGGAGTGTTCACGTGGGAGGGCCCTGTCATCAGCCGGCACAACAGCCAAGAAACTTCTGAAAATAGGAGGGGAAGATACCAGTTAGCCTCTGGAGATTTTGCCTTTTTTTTTCAAGAGTGCACTGTTTACCGCCACACTCCCAATTACGCTGTGTGCGCACACACACACTTGAAGTGGGTGGCATAAAGAACTGAACAGGACTTACTCCATTTCTTTTTCATAAAGTCCTGGCTTCCTGGCACTACCTAGCCCCAGGGAGATTACGCATTAACTTGTGACCCACTGAAACTAACAGGAGGGGAGGTGATGCCCCAGATAAAATCGGGTGTGGCGCGAGATAACATCTTTGCCCCTGATGTATTTTAGGTTCTCTCCAAATCATCAAACAGGTGGAGGCACAAGTTACCAACCTCCCTGCCCAGATAATCACCACCAGAAAACTCCAGAGGGATCCCCTCTGTGCTCTAGACGCCCACCCCCAGACTCCCTCCATGAATTGCCCACATTCTTCCACCACTACTATCCCTCATACCTAAATCTTCATCCTTAGCTATTCAGTAACAGCCCTCAGTTTGACTGAAGGAAGGAGACAGGCTTTGAGGACACGGTTCCCCCTGTCTCTTGTGTATCGACAGACAATAAACCTCGTGATCATGCCCCTCACCCCTGTCTCAGTGCTGGCTTTGGGGCAGGTGGCACAGATCCATGTTTTATTGTAACAGATTTTATTGCATCAGATTCATCTTTTCTCTTGGAAGCAAGCTGCATATTCAGGGGATAAGGCTCACTTCTTAAGCTCTACAGCATGGCTGCCAGGAAGAGAGATTTCCCAAGAACTCTTCCCCAGAGCTAAACATGCCTAGGCACTGAGGTGTAGTGACTAGCGTCCCCTGGAAAAACCTCTTCTCTGCAGTCCCTGGGTGATACAAATGGTTAACATGCTTGGCTGTTAACAGGTTAGAGGTTTGAGTCCACTCAGAGGTACCTTGGAAGAAAGGGCTGGCAATCGACTTTAAAACAATCAGCCATCAAAAGCCCTATGGAGCAGAACTGTACTGTAACACATGGGGGTTGTCATGAGGCAGAATCAGCTCAGCAGCAACTGATGTTTTTCTCTTCTGCTCTGGTCACCTACCCAAGTGTGACCCTGGGGATAACAGCACCCACCCTCAGCAGGCTTTGTGAGAATGACATGAACCCATGTCAAGAGCCTAGCTGGCACTTGGAAGGCAACAGGTGTTTAAAAAGGGATGGCTTTCAAGGTGATAGTCCCAGCTCTTGACCATCCCCATCCTGCTACAGCCCCAAGCTGACCACAGCAGAGCACTCTCATGTGAACAGGGAATTTTCACACCCAATACACTGCCTTATTTATTTATTTATTTACTTACTTACTTCTGCCAGTCATCTCTACACTCCCTCCCATGTGCAAGATAAACATTATTATCCCCATTTTGCTGAAGGGAAGACTGAGGACAGAGACTCCTCTCTCTGTCTGGAGGGAGGTACTCCCAGCAAGGAAGGATACCACCGTAGCCATGTTGGCTTCATAGTATCCAGGTCTGGGATGAGATGTATAGACTGCAACACCTCATGGGCTAAGGAAAGGGAGAAGAAGGATCATCTCCTCACCTGTCCCTCAACAAAGTCACCTCCTAACAGCTGACAGATATGGAGTGGAGTTAGGGTGGGTGTGTGGGGCAGACTGTACAGTGTAAATAGCTTGGGGCTTTGGAACCCTGGTGCCAATACCCAAATGACCACAATCTTCATTTGCCTCACCTGTAAAATAAGAACAGCAGTGCCTACTCTGTGGCATGATACCCAGCTCAGTAGTACAGTGCCCAGAACATGTTCTGTGTCTAGGGGCTCCTCCTTGCCGCCAGCCACTTTGCATTTGTGACTAACATTAGTGAAGCCCTAAAGGCTTTACCCTCTTGCGTACTCATCACCCCCCTCCACCCTCCCAGAGCTCGTTCCCTGTGCCTGGGGTAGCCTTCCATCCATTTTAGCTCAGCTAACTTGGATCCATCCTTAACAACTGTCACTTCCTCCAGGGAGTTTTCCCTGATTATTTCCTCCTGGTCCAAATGAAACCTCCCTGCCCTGGGCTCTGTGGCCCATATTGCCCTGCTCAGAGACTCTGTATGCTTCTGAGTCATTGTCTAGTGTTTGTGACTTACCCACAGGACCACGCACTCAAGAGGGTGGGGATGGGTCTGTTTTGTTCAATGACTTATCTGCAGCACCTTACAAGGTACCTGGAATAGGGTCTCAGTAAACATCTGTTGAAATGGTAGTCATCCAAAAAGTAATCAAGAGGGTCATTTCCTTCTCTTTCTGTCCCTCCTGAGACAACTCTCAGAGGTAAGTTTTGTTCTTGGCCCAAGAATAAAACCTAAGGTCTTTGCTTTGTATTTTGATAAAAGTATGTCATGCTTATTTTTAGCTGGAAAGCCAGACGAAGGTATTCCCCTCTGATATGGACTGAATTATGTCATCCCAAATATGTGCTGGAATCCTAACTCCAACAGTTGTAGATGGGAACCTGGTGGGGCAGTGGTTAGGAGCTTAGCAAAAAGATTAGCAGTTAGAATCCACCAGCTGCTCCTCAGAAACCATATGGGTCAGTTTCACTCTGTCCTACAGGGTTGTTATGAATTGGAATCAACTCAATGGCAACAGGATACTTGCAGATATAATCTAATGTAATGTAATGGAAAGCACCTTACATCTATTCTAACATAATGTAATCACCTTCTGTAATACAATCTAACGTAATATAAGAGATCAGTCTGTTCAGGTCATACCAGGGTAGGGTGGATCCTAAACCTGATCACTTCTGAGCTACATGAACAGCACAAGGAAAACAGATGCCATACAAAGATGGCCAAGGAATGCCTGGACCTACTGACCACAAAGAAAGTGACACGACTGGAACCCTGATTTAAACCTGTCGCCTCCAAAACTGTGAGAAACTGTCTGCTTGTTAAAGCCTTGCTCTTGTGGTATTTCTGTTACAGCAGTACTAGGAAACCAAGATATCCACTCAGAGTGAGTCCTCACTGAAGAAATTTCCAAATCAACTCTAGATCCTGGCATTAGGCCCAGATGCTGGCAGAGATGTCTCTGCTATGGCCCAGCTAACCTGCTGGTAATCTGGCATCTGTGTGGATCCTCCCTCCCTAATCTAGGTGAGCAGAGCCAGTTCGGCAAGCCAAGGCAGGAAAGAGGGCTCTGGGGAGGCTTTGGCAACATGTCACCCCACCTCCTGAGCCCAGCTCTGGCCTGGTGAGGGCAGGGGACCATTTTCCTACAGCCACTACTTCAACTCCAGTTTCTTCCAGCTCTGGGCTGGAATGAGTGAGTAAGCAACAGGAGCAGGAAGAAAACCCGGCAAGGCGCAGGCTGGGCTCGCCCCTCCGATTTGTGGTGGCTGTGCGGAAACCAGTGTCTCCAGAGAAACACCAACAGGGCTGTGAAAACTGCCAGCTGGCCCCGCCTTTCT
The DNA here is from genome assembly GCA_028571685.1 of Heterohyrax brucei. Taxonomy (NCBI): domain Eukaryota; kingdom Metazoa; phylum Chordata; class Mammalia; order Hyracoidea; family Procaviidae; genus Heterohyrax; species Heterohyrax brucei. Next base: position 122,657,247 of record CM053145.1, on the reverse strand, counting down.
CTGCAGCAGGGAGGCCCCGGGAAAGGGCAGAACTTTGCTGGAGGCAGCTCCTCTCCCCTTTTCTTGAGAAGAGAGGACCATAGTTTCCAAATCTGAGTGATCCGTTTCCATCTCTGCCCTTATCTGTGGTACTGGCCTTGGGGGACAGTTTCTTGCCATCCATTTAGCAAATATGTGAGTGCCTACTATGTGCTGGACACCACTCCAGTTGGGGAGGATACAAGAACAAACAAAATTCCTGCATGTTGGGGGCTTATACTAGAGAACAACTGAGGACTGGCTTTTATTACAAGGCTTATTCTGTTTCTTTCCACTCAGTGTTATGGAATGAATTGTGTCTCCCCAAAAGATATGTTGAAACCCTAACCCGCAGAACCCATGGCTATAACCTTGTTTGGAAATTGGGTCTTTGAAGATGCTATCAGATAAGTTAGCAGGAGGTCATAGTGGAGTGGGATGGGTTCTAATCAGTCTGAGTAGTGTCCTATAAAGAGAAGAAGACTAAACAGACAGAAGCAGAGGTGTGGGGTGATATATCTGTAAGCTGAGGAGCACCAATGGCCTCTGGCCGGCAGAAGCTAGGAGAGAGGCACAGAGCAGATTCTCCCTCCAATCCCTCAGCAGGAATCAAGACAGAAGCTGACTGTTGATCCTTAGCTTCCAGAACTGCAAGACAATCAATTTCTGTTCTTATAAGCCACCCAAAGTATCAAGTAGATAATACTTTGTTCCAGTGGCCAGAGGAAACTGATCCATTCATCTGGTCTGTGATTTCATTGAGAGAAGTAACAGATTTGTTTCATCTCTAGATTTTTCATGGAGCCTAGTACAGTGCCTGGTACTCACTAACGAGAGCTTTTACTGTTACTGAGGAAACCCCAGATGAGATATATACTTAAAGTTCCTTTTCTTGCTGCCAATGCCCTGGCAGAACTTACAGAAATGGGGCAGGGACGGCAGCTCAATACCATCTGGTCACACCCTTAGTGAGCCTCCACTGGTCACATATACCAAGACATTTCCAAACAGTGAGGGAAGCCCATTCCGGACAGCTTTTCCACTCACGTATAGAGAAAGAGGTGCAGTCAAGGCAGTTTCTGGTGTCAGATACACGAAAATGAACCCCTGGGCACATGAAAAAAGATCCAAGCCCCTGCTCAAAGATGCAGATCAGACAAGCACCAACCAGCACAGGGACACAGTTCTGGTCCTCCAGAAAGAATCCCCAAGAGGTTGGTTACTGGGATTCAGGCAGAATTCTGAGTGGTTAAAATGCACAGATTTGTGAAGTACCCAAATCCAAAGCAAAGGGCATGCCTGTTACTGTTACTCAGTAAAACACATGTAGCTGGTATCGTCATTATCCGGAAAGCTCGTGGTGACTTGAGAGCAGTGCCCTTACCTAGAGCGAACTTGGGGCCTGAGAAGCCGCGGTCCTCACTGAGGCCGAGGAAGGGGGACACCACTTGCTTCACCAGCTCCTCCAGCTGCAGGTAATTCTCACTTGGGCCTGTGGGCTCGTGAACACTCTGGAAATGAACGTCCAAGATAGACAGAGGTCAGTTAAACTCTCCACAGCCAGCCTGGTGGTGAGTCAACAAATCCGGACCATCCTCCTACTACGTACAGGCAGAGTCCCGGGGTGGCACAAATAGACAACAACCTTATCTGCTAGCCAATAGGTTAGAGGTTCGAGCCCACCCAGAGGTGCCTGGGAAGAAAGGCCTGGAGATCTACATCCCAAAAATCAGCTACTGAAAACCCCACGGATCATAGTTCTACTCTGCATACACGCAGTCACCATGAGTTGGAAATAACTCAATGACAACTAGTTTTAATGGACAGTATATCTCTGGCATAAAGGTCCGCAGGGGGTAGGTACATTTCATGACACAGAGACAGGCCTTCCTGACAGCCCTCACCTCAGGGGTTAGGTCAGTTCTCCTTCCACACAAGTACCCCAAAGAAAACACTTCTCGTCCTTAAAATATTATAAATACGACCATGGACGCCCAGCCCTCCTTTCCCGACCTTCCTATCAGAACCTCTAAAAAGCTTCTTTTCTAGATTCCCATTGGAGAGAAAGGCTCTAATGATGCTTCTCTGACGCAAGCTGCCCACGTTTCTATCCCACTCCCCTGCCCCTCTCTCCGATAACACCTGACCTAGTATTCCAGTCAGTGACACCGACCCTGGTCTGTTGCACAACGCTTCCTCCTCCCCTTCCTCCTCCAGATCACAAGAAGGGAGGAGAATGTCCTGAACTGCAGCTGAGCTCACAGAGCTGGAGGGAGCAAGTGCAGGGGTGGGGAGGAGTCAGGAGCCACAGCCCCGTGCCTGACACTCCATCCCTGCTGGGAGGACAGCACGGGGTCACCACCAGTCACAGCAAGCACAAAACCTTCCTGAGGGAGGGTTCCGAGTCAATGCTGCAACAGCTTGTTTAAAGCTGGCAGGTGAATTGGGAAGACTACCATTTGAGGGGTCTGCCCACAGCCCAGTTCTCTAAGAATTATGCAGCCCCACTCATGGCTGAGGCTGTGTTTATAGTACTTGATCCTATTCAAAGTCATTGCTGACTGGGCAAAAGGGAGCTGCCTTCTCCAAGCTGGGCCAATTCATGCCAAGGTGGGCAGAAGTAGAACGTTCTCTACTCACTAGCTGAGAGACATTGGGCAAGCATCTAAACCTTTGAGGTTTCAGTTTCCTAATCTGTAAAATGGAAATAACAGCAATATACACCTCATAAGATGGTGGTTTGAGTTATATAATTAATAAAACAGTACACTTAAAAAGTCCTTGGATTATGCCTGGCATATAGCTAGGAACCAATAAATGTTCTCTTCCTGTTGTTGATTTAAAATTGGGACTGAGACACACTAGGCAAGCATCCAGGCAATCTCTTAACGGAAAAGACATAAACACACGAGCTGTAGCATGCGTTGTTCGATCAGGTGCAGACTGAATCTAATTCTCCAGAGAGAGAGAGAGCGCGCAGGTCTGTGAGAGACCAGGCTGAGACCCAGACAGGTGGCAACACACAGAAACAAGGAAGCCAGATACAAGCAGAGACCAATAAATCCAGAAAGGCTGGTGGTGTTGCTGCCTGACATGGTCTTATTTCTGGCTGCTGTCTCTCAGGAAGTCCATCTGCCCTGGCAACCTTCCAGCGAGTTTCTGGTCTGCCTTGAGCTACACTGAAGCAGACTTTTTATTGGCTCCTTAAAATGTGTAGCTCCCGGACCTAACTGGAGAGAAGGGTGGCAGACCATGCTTCTCTCACATCCTGCTGTTTTGAGTCCACTCTGTGACCTCAGCACCGAGATCAGCTCCAGGGGCCTACAGGGTACTCAATGAAATGTACATCAAATGAACAAGTGAACCAATGAGCACAGACTAATAAACTAAAGAATATGAAACTGAGCAGAGCGGTTCCTTGCACTCTGGTCACTTGGCCCCTCTCCCCTTGTCCCAAGTGGCAGTCCCCTCCCTCTGCCCCTTGGTGTTGGAACCGTTTCCACACTAGGGCCTCACCTGCAGGACGAGCAGCATCTGGACAACGGACGGAGGCAGCTTGGACTGAGCCAACGGCAGCAAGTCGCCCAGCTTCACCTTGAGCAGGACCAGGTCCCGGAAGCCCAGCAGGGAAATCTGGCGGATGGTCAGCTCCTGGCCCTGCGGAGAGGAGAGCTTGCTGGATCTGTCACTAACTCCACGATGTTTAGGACAACAAATGTGTACACAGCATCAAGGATGGGGCCTCTACAGAGTCGTGCTGCAGGGCTGTCATCGACAAGAAGACTCCGTCCCTGACCTCCCGGAGGTCAAACTTTTTTTTAAGATGATACAAGACACACACAATAGGGTTCACAGTGTTCTAAGTACTGAACATTGAGGAAAGAGGAAGAAAGACAGAGAGAAACAAAAGAAAATATGGCTACTAGGGCCCTACATTTGCATAGAACTGCCCCACAGGGTTTCCCAGGCTGCTGAGCTCCTTCAGCTTTATTGATACCTAAGCCTGGACCCTTGGTGACACAGCGGTGAAGAGTTCAGCCGGTAACCTAAAGGTTAGAATCTACCAGCTGCTCCTTGAAGATCCTATGGGGCAGTTCTACTGTGTCCTGTAGGGTTGCTATGAGTTGGAACTGACCCGACTGCAGTGTGTTTGTTTTTGACTTTATACAGCAGGCAACAAAAATCAGTTGCTTTTAGTGAAGCTAAAGATATTAGGATAACTTCCTAAACAAGACTTAGCTTCCCATGCCCTAAGGTGTCCAAAGCTTAAGGAAGCTTTACATTTTCCATTAACTCCTTAGAGTTTTACAAAAATGCAGGGGAGACACAACCATGGCCTCATCTTCCCTGAGACCAGAAGAATCAGACGGTGCCCAGCTATTATTACCAACAGTTCTGATGGGGGCCATAATGGGTGGACCCTTATAGAATGGGAGGAAGTGTGGAACAGAACCTGTAATTCTTAAAAAGGTCAGACTTACTGGACTGGTTGGCACTAGAGGCCTCCCCAAGATTACTGCCCTGAGATACTCTTAAAACCTTGAACTGAAACAAACTCTAGGTCACCTTTTAGCTAAATAACAGACTGGCTCACAAAATAAAGAACAGCTATTGTGAATACTGTGCTCCTTTAAAAAATCACCTATGTGAGAAGAAATGGTCAACACTTTAAAGCAAAGATGAGAAGGTAAGAGAATGGGAAACTAGATTAATGGAAGCACAAAGACTAGAATGGAAATAGAATGTCTATGCCCTATAAAGAATGTAATTGATGTCACTTAACAATCTGTGTAGAAAGTGTTGAACTGGAAACTGAACTACTGTGTAAATCTTCACCAAAACCACAGTATCATTTAAAATACATAATTCAGTTAGCAATCAAATACAGACGCTCCACCCCAAAACGGAAGCATTCCCAGGCATGCAGTCTCTGTATCCTACTCATTCCTCCCAAAAAACAAATTAAAAAAAAAAAACTGCCATCAAGTTAGATCTGACTCAGAGCGACCCAGAGCAGAACTGCCCCATAGTTTCCAAGGAGCAGCTGGTGGATTTGAACTGCCAATATTTTGGTTAGCAGGCATAGCACTTAACCCATTTGCTACCAGGGTTTCCACTCAGCTCCCAGAGGAGGATTATTCAATAGGCACAGTGCTTACCTTGCCCACCAAGTTTCCTATGTAAACAATTCTATAGGTTAATAAGTAAGCACAAGTAAACTTGTGCTTACCTTGCTTACTTGGTTAGCCACCCATCAGGCAATGTAAATATGAAAGGTTTTGATTCTATAGGAAAGCACTGTGGGGTTAGGAGACAGATGCCAGCTAAACGTAGAAACAGATTCTTCGATGTGTTAAAAAAAATTTTTTTAAAGTGACATTGTCCTCTATAGGTGATCTTGATAAGCAAAGTAGCAAGGTAAGCGCCACATTTATGTTGCCTATTTAGATAATCTGCCTAGGTCAGCCCTCTCCCAACAGACACACAATCACCACCCATGCCTTCAAGGTTCAGTTTACCCTCTCCCTCTGTGCTGTCATCCCTGGTACCCCCAGTGGGTGTATTCTCCAGCCCCTTCTCCTTTCCAAGGCCTTACGGCTTCTATTTCCTAGACCGCATCCCAGCACTCAGCTTTATTTCCAGGGTCATTTTACCGAGACAGAACACTGAAGGTGAAGTTCCACCCCGTGAACACAGCTGTTGTACGCTGTCAAGCTGATTCTGACACATAGAGACACTATGTGACAGAGTAGCACTGCCCCACAGGATTTCCCAGGCTATAATCTTTAAGGCAGCACATCACCAGGTATTTTCCCCTGTGGAGCTGCTGGTAGATCTGAACTCTTGACCTCCTGTTGTTAGCAGCTGAGTACTTAACCACTGCACTTCCAGGACTCCTTCTGAACACAGTAACCTTCTGAACACTCCTTCTGAACACAGTAACCAAAACCAAACCCACTGCCGTTGAGTCGATTGCTGCTCATAGCGACCTTATAGGTCAGAGCAGAACTGCCCCGTAAAGTTTCCAAGGAGTGTGTGGCAGATTTGAACTGCTGACCTTTTGATGAGCAGATGTAGCACTTAACCACTACGCCACAGTAGGCAGCCAAAAACATACTTGGCCAATGAGACAGTAGGTCTCATGAAGACACTTAAACCCATGGGAGTTGTAAGAAGGACCCAGATGGGCTAGTGGGCATCTCAGGAGATGTTACTACCAGTTAGAAGAACCCCCTAACTCTATTTCTCAAAGTGGGGTCCCTGGACCAAAACCATCAGCATCAACTGAAAAACCACTACAAACATACGCTTTCGGCCTCATGCCACATCCAGTAAACCAGAAACTGGAGTGACGCCCGGAGTCAGAGTTTACCATGGCTTCCAGATGATTCTGATGCATGGTCCTGTTGACCTGGTCACTGTGACTAACCCACACGATCAAAGGCCCGAGGCTGAAATCACTCTGGACTTGGAACAGAAAGTCTTCAGCAGTTAAAAAAATAAACAAAGAAAAAAAAAAGTTACCCCAGCATGTGGGAAGAACTTGGGCACCTCCCCCAGCTGTTTTAACCTTCCTAGGAGACCAGATACTATCACAAAAAACACTGTGTGTGACCTGCTAATCAGAGACCATCTGACATCACCCAGCCGGCTCAGCTGCAAGAAACACCAGCTAACAGATAATTCAATCACTAACAGGGCACAGAGCTCATCACACAGTATGTGTTTAATAAATACTGCTGCTGAGTAAAATGCCATTTGCTCCCTTCAAGGGCACTTTTTAAGATAGCTTTGTTCCTTGTTGCAAATGTAATCCACACATTACACACCTATACAGTGTGATCCACTGTGATCTGACATCATGAAATAACCCAAACCGGGCTTTGCAGTTTTCTAAATATTCCCCCTTTATCATTTAAAAAGAATTCACAAATGGAGCTAGCGCTATCCTGAATACACTAAATAAGTTGTTCAACAAGGCACTTTGACTTGGTTTTAGTCTTTCAATATCCCTACGAACTTGGGCAATTAGCATCATCCCTGTGTGAGAGATGAGGATCCTGGCACACCAGGTGAAAACCACGGCTCCAGTACTGTCTGCTACCAGAGGCAGAGAAGTCAAAAAAACATACCTGATGCCACTGAGTGGCTTCTGACTCATGGCGACCCACATGTTACAGAACAGAACTGTTAGGATTTTCTTGGCTATGACCTTTATGGAAGCAGAGCACCAGGCCTTTCCTCCTCACCACCACTGGGTGAGCTCAAATCTTTAGGTTAGTCCTCATACAGATGTTGGCATGAGGCCAACAGCATCTGACCTCCTTTAACTTCAAGACAGGGAGAATCACCATCGGCCCAAGGTTGATTCCTGCGAAGCAGAGGTCAGACATACCTCCACCCTCCAACCTTTTTTACCAAATTCTGACACCAGTTGTCCCTCCCATGGCACTCTCTACTATTCTGCTGTGTTTGATAAGTCATTGCAGTGGCCACAGAGAATGCAGAGACAATACTCATGATTATGATGTTTGTAAGCAAAGTATCGGGTTATAGTTTGGGATACAGTTCTTGGATCAGGATGGCCTATTCTCAACTGTGCCCACAGGCAGGCTTTTCTTTGGCCCTTGGGTCCTTGGCCTTGCTCAGGCAAGTGTTACGAAGCTCTTTAGCTCTACCAATAGGTGCCAGTAATCCTCAGCCCACTGGTCCTTAGCTCTCTCGCACTGTGGCTCAGCATACCCACTGTAACCACTTTCTCTGTGGACTGGGATGCACACTGAGTCATCTCGCACCCGTCTCCCGGCTCTGCTGCTGCCATTTCTCTGCTGCCACTTTTTTACAATCTCCTAGGGTCGACATGAGTGAGATCCGACTCAACGGCATTTGGCTGGCTTGGCCCATGTTACAGCTCCATCTCCCGGGTACAGGGATTTGTCAACTCAGGGATCCTGCGCCCAAGGATATGCTCCACTCCTAGCTCTTCTTTGTAGTGGTAGTGAGGTTCTCAACACCCCCCACTCGCCCACTAACTCTGGGGTTGACCTTTTTTTAAACCTAGCAGGATGGTAAAACTGACCAACCTCTCACTGGGGTTTCATATACCTTGTTTGCGTGGTCCCACCCTTACAGGGTCCCATGGAACTTATCTGCATTAGCAGCAAGTTGTCCAGTCCCCTAGGTGGGCCACAAGCACCTTATATGTACTGTCCTACCCAATCATTGTGTGTGAGTCACACAGACTACAGCTAGTGGGCCATATTAAATAATCGTCTGCAACGCAATTTAGCTCAAACCACTTGTGCTGGTCACGCAGCGATTTCTGGAAGCGCAAAGAGCATGTCCAGTGTTTTCTTCTCTAGTGAACAAAAGTAAAGTGATATAAAAATAGAAATGTTCTATTTAAACTATAGCAAAAACCAAACCAAACCCAGAGCCGTCGAGTCAGTTCTGACTCACAGTGGAACTACAGGAGGTATGAAGAAAGAAGAGGGAATGCTGGAGTAGGCAAACCTGTAGCAACTTCTAAACAGCCATTGTAGTGGAACGGAAGGTTCCAATCCCAGAACCTTCTACCCCAACAACCACTAGGTCATTTCACAGAACTGTCTTTCCAAAAACTCTCTGCAAAGCCATCAAAGCATCTAGAGGGACTCTCCACTCCCCAGCACTGCATTTCTGATAGAGACAGTCTTGGCTGGCTTGTGCTTTTGATTCTAGTTTTGTTTTTAAATCCAAAGGAAAAAAAAAAAAATCCTAGTAAAAGATTTAGAAAGTCCAGAAGAAGGGCTTGAGGCAAACAACTGAAGTCCTTTTCCTCTAATCTCTTTTTCTCCCTCCACAGGGGTAATCACTTTTTCCCCTTCTTAACCAGGTGGGGAAACCCTGGTGACATAGTGATTAAGTAGTAGGTCTGCTAATTGACAGGCAGTAGTTCAAATTTACCAAGTGCTCCTTGGAAATTGTATGGGGTAGTTCTACTCTATCCTATAGGGTTGCTATGAGTTGAAATCAATTCAACTGCTGTGGATTTAGGCTTGGTTTTATCAGGTAGGTAGGTGTCATGGATTGAATTGTGTGCCCCCCAAAAATGTATGTGTTAATTTGAATTGGTTTGGCGTTCCAACATGGTGCCCTTCCTCCCATGTGTTGTGAATCCTGCCTCTGTGATACTGATGGTTTGCAGTTGTGTTAGTGAGGCAGGACCCAAGCTACAAGCTTGTGGAATATAAGGGAGAGAAGTGAGCAGAGAGGTTGGGAGCCTCATACCATCAAGGGAGAAGCACCGAGAGCAGAGCACGTCCTTTGGACCCGAGGTTCCTGTGCCGAGATGCTCTCATTGGATTGGGACTCAGCCTACCGGACTGTGATGATTAATGGACTTACAATTTTTACTGGATTTGCAGTTTACTAGACTGTGACAATAAACCTTCTCTACATGAAACCTTCCACTCGTGGTATTTTTCTGTTAGAGCAGTACCTGGTGACTAAGACAGTAGGTATGTTTTGTTATTGCCAATTCAACTTTTTTTTTTAGATTATCTAATTTAATGATACTGATTACATTAGTCATGTTATACAACTCTCAGCCATAATTACTGCCACATTTTCTATTCCTACACACAAAAACTCACTGCCTCCTAACTGATGGCTATCCCTCCAACCTCCCTCCCACTTCTTGTAACTAATACACTTTGCTATATATAGTTGGCCAGCCTATTCTTGTTATTCTATATAACTGAGATCATACAATGCTTAGCCTTTTGTGATTGACTTACTTCACTGAGCGTAAGGTTTTTGAAGTTCATCTGTATTGTAGCAAGTATTAAGGTTCCATTTCTCTTTACAGCTGAGTAGTGTTCTAAGCCTTTAACACCTTTATCTGTTCATCCATTGATAGATACTTAGGCTGTCTCCATCTTTTAACTGCTGTAAAGTAACGCTGCAGTGAACACTGGTGCACCTGTATCTGCTTACTTTGCTGCTCCTCTGGTCTCAAGGAGTGGAATTGCTGGATTATAAAATAGTTTAGCTTTTGGAAGAAACATCAAGCTGTTTTCCACAGAGTTGTACCATTCTGCATCCCCATCAGTGATGGATAAAGGTTCCAATTTCTCCACATCGTTGCCAACCATTTTGATTTTTTTTTTTTTAACTTAGCCATCCAACCGAGAGTGAAGTGGTATCTCACTGTGGTTTTGGTCAAGTGCTATACTGTTAACCAAAAGGTCGGCAGTTTGAATCTACCAGGCACTCCTTGGAAATGCTATCGGGCAGTTTCACTCCATGCTGGAGAGTCACTATGAGTCAGAATCAACTCAACAGCAGTGGATTGAGGGTTGGCAAATGGCCAACAATGTTCCACATTTTTTTCTTGTACTTGTTGGCCATTTCAATGAGTAACCCTTTTTAAAGTTTTTTCTTTGTATCCAATTCTTCCAGGAAATTTTAACTTATGTAAAAGCAGTTATACACTCCTTTAAATACACAGAGATAGAGAAAACTTTTTTTCTACTGTTTCACAGTTTGCTTTTGTTGAACTTGCTATATTTTGGACCTCTTCTCATGCCAGCACATGCTAATCTGCCTCCTTTTCCTTAAAGGCTGTGATGTGAACACAGGGTGCTAGACTTACCCAACCACCTCCCAGCTAAGGTGCTGCCATTATTTTTCCTCCAGTGCTCTAAGAAATATTTTCATTCAAGTCTCTTTGGGCACTTTTAACAGGGTATCCTGATTATACTCTCTCAGGGCTAAACTGATGGATCAAAATTTTCTTCTAAAAAATCTTAGAGATTCTGCCATATTGTGATTCCCCCAAAGGTCACATCAATTTATGCCCCTAGCAGCAGTGCACAAGAGCTGACTTCTTCATAGCTATTGAGAGGATAATTTTCTAAGCAGGCTGATTACCAAAATATAGACCAGATCTCTGCTTAGGCAACTCCGTGGGACTGCTCCAATGCTATTGTGTAATATCAGACATACAGAGAATACCTATTCCAAATCCATCTCCAGTGGAAACTCTAGTAGAGTAGTGGTTAAGAGCTAAAGCTGCTCAAAAGATTGGCAGTTCAAATCTACCAGGTGTTCCTTGGAAACCCTATGGAACAGCTGTACACTGTCCTATAAGGTTGCTAAGAATCAGAATTGACTAGATGGCAATGGTTTTAATTTTGGTAGTGCATAACACATGAGAGATTCAAATAACTGGGTCATCCACTGGGACAACATTTTTACTGAACAGAGAATAGTAACAATAATAATACTGATGATAACAGCAACTTTTTTAAAACACTGTCAGGGTTGGAGTCAAGATGGTAGACTAAACACACATCTCCCTAAATCCTGCTGGAAACCAAGACCTGAACTGATAATTAGATGAGGGCTTCTAGACACCTAGTGAGCCCTAGGATGTGGCATACAGCTGTTAATTCAGACTTTATACCACTGAATGCATAACTTCTTCTCTTTCACTGACCCCACTCTCGGTGAGTCCAGGCTTGCACGGACCAAAGGTAACTCACAATTTTAATTTTTTTCTCTGTCTTAGCAGATGGGTGGAGCTGGGACTTGACTAGCCACTAATCTCAGACACACTGCTGGTGAAATCGGCAAGTGAAACTGCCACATTTTGAGAGCACGGCTTTAGACTCTGGGCATCATGGCACCTCTTTCTGCCTCTGACATATAGTAGCTGGTACTGACATGGTGGCAAGCTTGTGTGGGATGCCATCTTGATCCATTGGGAGGCCCAAGCTGGACTTAGTTCCTAGGCTGGGAGACAGCGCCTGCCTGGGGGAAATGTCTTTTCCATCAGAAAATCAGTATTTTACACAGTGTCGCCTATGGCTGGGGCCCGACAACAGAAGCTGTGGACTCTGAGCATCTCAGCACCTTTCCGTCTCCAACATAGAGTAGCCTGGCCCCAGCCAGGTGGCGAGCTTGTGTGGGACACCATCTTATTCCACTTGGAGATGGAGATACCCATACAAAAGCCTCGGGTGGACCTAACTCATGGCCTGGGAGGCAGTGCCTGCTCAGAGCACAGCACTTTTCCAGTAGAAAAGTTGTATTCTACACAGTGTTGCCTACAGCTGGGATCTAACAGCAGAGCCCAGAAGGGCAGTAGCCTTTCTGTATTTTGAGCTAGTTTTTAACATCTGGGGTTCAATATAGAGTTGCTTACTTTGCCAGCTGGGAAGAGGAACCTATACACCTGAAAACCTGACTGACATTGGAAGTTGTGAGATACTTTTTACCTCTCGTTTTAAGACAGCCTAGAGAAACAACTGCAGTCCATCCTCACAGCATCTCTCCCAGCCTCTACTGACTCACATGATGCCCAAAAAGCAACAAACTTGGGAGAAAACTGTAACTAAGAAATCACCCATGACTTCAGAAGGCCTCCAAAAGAAACCACCTCAGAACTTCCCAGATGAAGAAGCTTTTCTGAAACTATCAGAAGGTGAATACAAAAGGATTATGTATAGAACCCTCCTAGACCTTATACATAATGCAGCAGAAACTAAGCAAGCTGTTCAATCTGATGGAACATCAGTACTCTGAAATCCAACAGATCAAGAACAAAACCAAAGACATAGAAACTTCAGTTCAAAGCCAAGAAAACAGAATGGTACAAATGGAAAATAGGCTTTCTGATTTGGAAGACAGAGCTACTAACTCCTGCATCTATGAGGAGAAATCAGAAAAAAGAAACAAGAAAAATGAAGAAGTATTAAGAAGCATGTGGGACTATATTAGAGGAACAATCTACATTTAATTGGAGTTCCTAAACAGGGCAAGACACCTGAGAACACAGAGAGTATTGTTGCTGAGTGGCTGACAGAAAACTCCCCAGAAATTATGAAAGAAGAGAATACAGATATCCAAGATACATATCAAATGGCACTCACTACAGATCTAAAAAGAAAAACTCCAAGACATTATAATTAAGACTAACAAAATGAAACAAAAGCAGAAACTCTTACAGGTGGCAAAACTCAAAGCAAAGCTAACACACAGAGGGAAACCCTGTAGGCTTTCACAGGATTTCTCAGCAGAAACAACGCTGGTACGGAGATAGTGGCATGACACATTCAAAGCCTTCAAGGAGAAGAACTTCTAACCAAGAATTACATATCCTGCAAAACTACCTTTCAAATATCAAAATGAAATTAAGACATTCACAGATAAACAGAAACTCAGAGACTTTGTAAAAACCAAACCAAAAGCTACAAGAAATACTGAAAGAATCTCTTGGCTTAGAAGAACAAAACCACTAACTTTACATTTTACAGGCAAATTCAGTGTACATCACCCAGAGTCCTATTCAGTTAGGGAAGTCTCCAAACTCAGTCAAAGCTCTAATAGTGAAAGAAATGATCCGGTGATCACACCACGAAAACTATGATGTCATCACATTGAAAAGAGGGACGTATTACAGTCGTTATAGTTCTTCCAGATAGAGAGAAAGTTAATAAGACTGGTAGTTGTTGAAATTGAGTTTATGGATAGTTTATTAAGGGGGATTTTAGGGGCAGCCGTAAAGCACAATAAAGATTCAACATATCAAATCAAGAAACATAATAGAGGAGTCTCAACAACCACAAAACTCACCCTGAAAAAGGTGAAAAATCAACTCACAAAGATGTCCCAGAAGAGATTAATAAGAATGACAGAGAAAACATCAACACAAAAATAAATATATCACAATGGCAGCACTGAACACACACCTATCGATAATCACATTGAATGTGAATGGACTGAATGCTCCGGTAAAGAGACGTTGAGTGACATCTTGGGTCAAAAGACACGACAGATCCATATGCTGCCTACAAGAAACTCACGTTAGACTTAAAGATATGAGGAAACTGAAAATTAAAGGATGGAAGAATATATATCAAGCTAACAATACACAAAGAAAAGCAGGTGTGGCAATTCTAATCTCAGATAAAACAAATTTTAATGTAAAATCCACGACGGTGGACAAGGATGGATACTATTGTTGAAAGGTTCAATACACAAACAGGACTTAACAATATTAAATACTTAGGCATTTAATATTACAGCACCTAAATACATAGAAGAAACACTGACTACAATCAAAAATGAGCTACAGCACTCCACCATAATAGCAGGAAACTTCAACACTCTACTCTGAATATTGGACAGATCATCCAGAAAAAAGCTCAGTAAAGACACAGAAGACCTTATTGCCACAATTAATCAACTAGACCTCATCGACATATACAGAACTTTCTATCCATCAATGGACAACTATACCTTCTTCTCCAGGGCACATGGAACATTCTCCAGAATTGACCATGTGTCAGGACATAAAGCAATTCTCAACAAAATCCATACCATTAAATTAATGCAAAACATCTTCTCAGATCATAAAGCCATAAAAGTCAAAATCAACAGCAGAAAAAACATAGACAGAAAGTGGAATTCATGGAAACTGAACAACATCTTGTTCAAAAACTCATGGGTTATAGGAGAAATCAAGGCTGAAATAAAGAAATGGATGGATTCCAATGAGAATGAAAACACTTCCTACCAGAACCTATGGAATACAGCCAAAGCAGTGCTCAGAGGTCAGTTTATCTCCATAAATGCACACATCTGGAAGGAAGAAAGAAACCAAGTCAAAGAACTAACACTATAACTTGAACAAGTAGAGAGAGAACAACAGAGGAACCCCTCAGGCACCAGAAGAAAACAGATCATAAAGAATAGAGCAGAACTAAATGAATTAGAGAACAGGAGAACAATCGAAAAAATTGAAAAGACCAAAAGCTGGTGTTTTGAAAAGATAAACAAAATTGACAAACCATTGGCTAAACTTACTCAAGAAAAACAGGAAAGGAAACAAATAACCCAAATAAGAAATGAGAGGGGAGTTCTCACAACAGATTCAACATAAATCTATAACGTCATAACAGAATACTATGAAAAACCATACTGTAACAAATTTGAAAAACTAGAGGAAATGGACGAATTCCTTGATTCATATCACCTACCAAAATCATCACAAGGTGAAGCTGAACAACTTAACAAACCCATCACAAAGGAAGAGATTGGAAAAGTCATCAAAAAACTACAAATGAAAAAAAGCTCAGGGCCAGATGGCTTCACCACAGAATTCTACCAAGCTTTTACAGAAGAGTTATCTCCAATACTACTGAGACTATTTCACAGTATACAAAGTGATCGAATACTCACAAATTCATTCTATGAAGCCAGCATAACGCTGGTACCAAAGTCAGGGGAAGACCCAACCAAAAAGGATAATTACAGATCGATATCACTCATGAATCTACATGCAAAACTCTTCAACAAAATTCTTGCCAATAGAATATACAAAAATTAATCCATCATGACCAAGGTGGATTCATACCAGGGATGCAAGGCTGGTTGAACATCAGAAAAACAATTAATGTGATCAACCACATAATACCACAAAAGACAAGAATCACCTGATCTTGTCTATTGACACAGAAATGGCATTTGATAAAGTCCAACACCCATTCATGCTAAAAACTCTCAGCAAGATAGGAATAGACGGCAAATTCTTCAATGCAATAAGGGCCATTTATACAAAGCCAGCTACCTACATCATCCTGAATGGAGAGAGACTCAAACAGTTTCCGTTGAGAACAGGAACTAGACAAGGATGACCACTCTCACCTCTCCTATTCAATATCATACTAGGAGTTCTAGCCAGAGTAATTAGACAAGACCAAGATATAAAGGGTATCTGCATCAGGAAAGAAGAATTAAAAATCTCCCTATTTGCAGATGTTATGACTGTATACACAGAGGATCCTAAAGAATCCATAAGTAAACTACTCAAACTGATAGAAGAGTTCAACAAAGTCTCAGGATACTAGATAAACATAAGTAAATCAGTAAGATTCGTTTATACCAACAATGAGATTATTAAGGAAGAAATCAATACCATTTACTACAGCCCCTAAGAAGATAAAGTACCTAGGAATAAATCTAACCAGAGAAATAACAGACTTTTACAAAGAGAACTACAAACCCTTACTACAAGAAACCAAGAGAGACTTACGTAAATGGAGAAACCCACCCTGCTCATGGATAGGAAGAATTAACATTGTGAAAATGTCTGTTTTGCCCAAAGTAATCTACTTACATAATGCAATCCCAATACAAATTCCAGCAACATTTTTTTTTTATTTTTATTTAACATAACTGAGTGAAAATGTACATTCACATATAAATTTACATGCCCCCCTAAATGCAGCTTCCACTGCTCTCCCTGTCTGGTGACAGCACACTATTCCTCTCTGCTCCATACATGTCTCATCCTCCCAACAGTCTCCTTTCCCCTCCTGTCCGTCCACTCCCCTTCCTCCAGCCAGTGGTCAGCAAGATGATATCCTATAGATGTATAGAACCATAAAGTTCCAGCAACATTTTTTAATGAGATGGAGAAACAAGTTACCAACTTTGTCTGGAAAAGGAAGAAGCTGCAGATAAGTAAAGCACTACTGAAGAAGAACAACACACTGGGAGGCCTCTCATTACCTGCCTTTAGAACTTATTACACTGCCACAGTAGTCAAAACAGCCTGGTACTGGTACAAAAAGAGACAGAGCAATGGAACAGAATTGAGACCCCAGAGATGATACCATCTTCCTAGAAACAGCTGATATTTGACAAAGGCCCTACAACTTTAAACTGGGGTAAAACCAATCTCTTCAACAAATGGTGCTGGCAAAATTGGATATCCGTCTGCAAAAAACTGAAACAAGACCCATGTCTTACACCTTACACAAAAAGAAACTCTAATTGGATAAAAGACCTAAATATCAAATCTAAAACAGTAAAATTCATCCAAGAAAGAGTAGGAACAACAATGGAAGTGTTAATACACAATGCAGACAGACTTCAAAATCTGTCAAACAAACCACAAAAAACAGAAAATAGATAAATGGGGACTACTAAGAATCAAACACTTTTGCTCATCCAAAGACTTTCTCAAAAGAATTAAAAGGCCACCTACAGAACAGGAAGAAATATTTGGCAACTGTATGTCAGACCAAAGCCTGATCTCTATAACGATAAGGCACTACAAAATATCAATAAGGAAACGATAAATAATCCAATTAAGCAATGAGCAAAGGAGATGGACAGACACTTCTCTAAAGAGGAGATCCAGGCAGCCAAAAAACACATGTGAACATGCTCATGATCATCAGCTATTAAAGAAATTTGAATCAAAACAACAATGAGATACTGTCTCACCTCAACAATGTTAGCCATGATTCAAAGAACACAAAACAACAAATGTTTAAGAGGCTGTGGAGAAATTGGAACTCTCCTACACTGTTGGTAGGATTGCAAAATGGTGCAACCTCTTTGGAAAGCAATTTGGCGCTTCCTTAAAAAGCTGGATATAGATTTACCATTTGACCCAATAATTCCACCGCTCAGAATATATCCTACAGAATCCAGGCCACTCACACCAACTGATACATGCACACAAATGTTTATCATGGCACAGTCCACAATAGCAAAAAGATGGAATCAACCCAGATGTCCAACAACAGAGGAATGGATAGGTAAACTATGGTATATATACTCAATGGAACACTATGCAATGATGAAGAATGATGATTTTAGGAAACATCTCACAACCTGGTTTCAACTGGAGGACATTATGTTGAGTGAAAGCAGTCAGTGACAAAAGGACAATAGTATATGAGACCCCTACGATAAGAACTTAAAAACAGACTCATCCATAGAAGAAAAGACTCTTTGACAGCTACACAGGTGGGCAGGGAGGGAGGGTAACGGGGGGTGGGCCTAGATTAGAAAGTTGATAGAAATTTGGTTGGGTGAAATCTGGGACAGCACACATTAGAGAGAAGATCAGTATTAACTGGACTTCAACATAACGTGAGTACTCCTCCCATCTTAATCCAAGAACAGAGTAGCTAGGGTGGGGGGCTAGGGGCCAAATCGAGGCCAACTGGCACAACTAGCATTTTGATAAGAGAGCCCACTGCACCCCACATTAGTGAGTGGCATCTGGGGTCTTAAAAGCTGTCCAACTGCCATCTGAGGGTACAGCAAATGGTCCCAACTTCGCAGGAATGGATGATCACCAAGGACCAAAAAACTACATGGGGGAAGGAGAACCCAGGGAAGACAGAGAGACACACATGTGTCTACTACAGCAACTTGTGACTGGAAGAACTGGATGGTGCCCGGCCACCACCAGTGACAGTCATGATGGAGCTCACGAAGTTGAGTCTCACTGGCAACACAAGAATAAAAAGAGGTGCAACCTGAGATCTCCATTAAAAGACTGCGATTGATGGTCCACAGGCCTTGGAGTTCCCCTGGGAGCATGGCCCCTGGCCCTGATGCTTCCCCCGTCCATAAATCATAATGAAGGTCAACTTGTTGGACAGGAATGGATTGGACTTGGCAACACAGAGTGACCACATCATGTGTGCACTTTATGGTTCTATGCATCTATAGGATGTCATCCTGCTGACTTTTTACTGGAGGAAGGGGAGTGGGTGGAGAGGAGGGGATACGAGACTGTTGGGAGGATAAGACACGTATGGAGCAGAGAGGAGGAGTGTGCTGTCACGGGCCAGGGAGAGCAGTGGGAGCTTTATATAGGTTGGCATGCAAATTTATATGGAAATGTATATTTTCATTCAAACATAATAAAATAAGTAAATTTTTGAAAAAGCCCGGTCAAATGCTGAAGACTTTTTACATATTATCTCACTTAATCTGAACACCTCTGTGAAGTAGGTATTATTATATGGAAGAAAGCCGAGACTCCCAAGGTTACCAAGACAGCACTGTTGGTTTAGTAGTAGACTTCTCACCTTCCATGCAGGAGACAGGGGTTTGATCCCCAGCCAATGTAACTCATGCACAATGGCCTGCCAGCCATCTGTTGGCAGAGCTTGACTGTGTGTGGCTGTGATGCCAGACACCTTCTACTGAGGCTTCTGGACTAAGGTGGACTAGTGAACAAGCCTGGTAATCTGAACATCAGCCAGTGAAAATCTTACGGATCTTAATGGTCTGATCCTCAGCTGATCATGGCAATGGCGCTGAACCAGGCAGTGCTCTGTTGTGCACCGGGTCACCATGAGTCAGAAGCTGCCCCGACGGCTGCTGGCAACAGCAGTGAAGTGAAGGCTTGGACCCTCATCTGCCTGACTTGGAGATTCCCGCTCTGAACCCCTCTCTCTTTTTTAAATAATACTTTATTGTGTTTTCAGTGAAAGTTTACACAGCAAAATAGGTTCCCATTCAGTAATTTCTACACAGATCTTTCAGTGACACTGGTTACATTTTCCATAATGCAGTCTCAGTATTTACATTTTGGTTGTTCCATTTCTAGCAGTCCAGTGTTCCTGCCCTTTCCTTCTCATCTCTTTGCTGTGAAGTAAACGCTGACCATTAGGCCTCAGACAGATGGCTGTGCTGCTCTCTGGTACAGTCCCAATCCCACCTCCACCCCTAGGTGGCCCTGCTGCCATCATGTACTTCTTCACAGGGAATAACAGCAGTTACCCTGGCGGTGTGGTGGTTAAGTGCTGTGACCGCTGGCCTAAAGGTCAGCAGTTCAAATCCACCAGGAACTCTTTGCAAGCTCTCTGGTGCCGTTCTCTTCTGTCCTACAGGGTTGCTGTGAGTCAGAATTGACTCAACGGAAGTTTTCTTTTTTTTTTTTTTATGGAGCAGAGGCAAGGCATGGACGGTTAACAGCATTGCCCCTGGAGAGGATAAAAGATTTTGCCTTTGGATCTTCTGAGCCCAACCTTAAATGCTACATGTTCACAAGAAAAGCCTAGATTTAGAAGTGACCAGGGGGCCTCGTTGAACCAGTGCCCGGCGCCTCCTGTGTTTAAAGTCGAGGTGACTCAGGCCCAGGACAGCAACATGGTACAGCCATTTACGTAAGAACTGGCTCCAGTATCAAGCATCATTAATCCCACCAAGACTCAGAGCTTTATCTTGAGAACGCCCTACTGGTTCCCAAAGTCATAAAGACCAAAATCGGCTCTCCTACTCAGACAGGAAGTAGCTTTATGGCCGGGTGTGGGGTACCCAGTTTACAGAGCCTGCTGCATACGCAAGTTAATCATTCCTATTTGAGAGGATTATTTGGGGCCATTAACTGAGCCACTGACTCGTCCCCAGGCCCAGTCACTGCTTCAGCCTACAGCAAATCAGAGAAGGAATTCCTATGAATACAGAATTTGCTATGCTGTTGTTTTAGGCTGAAAAAAAGTACAGCAAAACCAAGCTTGTTTCCTCACAACCTCCCTCCTCTGCAGAAATGAAGAAATGCAAATCCATATTACTCAAAGTGCAATCTACTTTCCCTAAGCTACACAAACATGTGAAAACTGAAAGGATTCCTTCCCATAAAAACATGAGTATGTTAGCCTGGGTCAGAACACAAAGGCGGGAAGGTAGTGCACTCTGCTTCTTCTGGGAGCTGCGCAGCAATTCCTGATGCCCAGGAGCTATGGCTCACCCCCTCCTCTCAACAGTCCCTATCCACAGCCTGAATTTACCTGGCTCCAACCAAGTCTCCCCTAACTATATAAAACAGGAGAATTGTACTTAGCTGCCACCAAGTTAGCTCCAGCCCACGGTGACCGCGTGTGTAACAGGACAACACGCTGCCTGGTCCTCCACCATCTTCAGTACTGCTGGTGTGCTCAAGTTCAGTGTCTATTCTGAGTACCTTCTAACCTAAAGGAGACCCTGGTGGTGTAGCAGTTAAGTGCTACGTCTACTAACCAAAAGGTTGGCAGTTCAAATCCACCTGACACTGCTTGGAAACACTACAGAGCAGCTCCACTCTGATCTATAAGGTCATTATGAGTCAGAAGCAACTCAGCGGCAGTGGCTTTTTTCGCTCTGACCTAGAGGGTTCATTTCCAGCACTGCACTGGACAATGTTCTATTGTGATCCAAGGAGTTCTCAGTGGCTAATTTTTAGAAGCAGATCACCAGGCTTTTCTGTCTAGCCTTAGTCTGGACGCTCCGTGGAAACCCGTCCACCACAGGTAACCCTGTTGGATTTGAAACACCAGTGGCATAGTTTCCAACATCATGACAATACGCAAACTACAGTAGCATGGCAAACTGAAAGATGAGTTGTGGCAAACGGGTAGCACACTCAGATGCCCTTAGAGGTTATCAGGGAAAGGGAGAGGCTAGCCATGTGGCGCAAGTGACAAACCACATCAGAGAAGCCCATTCAAGCAGGGGAAGGGGCAGCACACAGAGACATTTCTGTCAACTGTTGCTAGATCTTATAATTTTCAAAAGAAGCAGGACAGTAACAATCCTCAGACCTGCAGAGCTCAACTGGTTCCTACCTCTGAGTTTTAGAGGTCCTTCTTGGCCCTACTCAGCACTCGCACACCCTACTCTAGACCTAGTCCGGTTACCTGAACCTTGGAATTTCAGCTCTAAGAGAAGACCCAGGTCTACTCACCTCTGCCCTCAAGCTTTTGTTGTTGTACGGTTTCCAGAAAAACTAGAGGCCACCCCAGTTGAATCTGAATAACTCTTTACTGTAAATGTGTCCAACTACTGTATTAATGGCAGAAACCCTGGTGGTATAGTGGTTAAGTGTTGCCACTGCTAACCAAAACATCAGCAGTTCACATCTGTCACGTGGTCCCTGGAAACTCTATGGGGCAGTTCTACTCTGTCCTGTAGGGTCACTGTGAGTCAGAATTGACTTGATAGCAATGGTATTTATTGTTTTAATAACTGTTACAGTTAATAAAGTTGCTATAATTATTTCTTATTGTTTTGTTAATTGTTGTTTCTCTGAAATTCAAATTTAAGTAGACATCTTGTATTTTTATTTGTCAAATCTAGCAACTCTAGCCCTGAGGTCTATCTTCCTTCCTAAGGGAAGACCCAGCACTGGCTGAGGGGCCACTGTCACGGGGAAAGGGAAGGTTTGCGGACACAGGGGTTAGACTCTCCACAGAAGTGCTGTGAAGGGTGGAACTGAGGGGCGCCTGGGGAGTGGGCTGCAGGCCAGAGGCTTCTGTCTGTTCTGTTATACTGGAAACATTAGGGGCAGGCCTGAAACACAAATAAGATCTTTATGCATAATCAACCTCTCAATTTTTAAATATCTGACCTGCATGTAAAGGAATTCCCAATTCCCTTCCATCGCTGTTCAGACCAAAGTACATGTGCCCTTCCCGCTCAGGTAATCCCTGCCATCGGTCATCGCCGTGTTACTCTCCTGCCTCCCAGACTGCATTTTAACGAAGTCCCTTTAGAGACGAAGTGTTAACCCGAGTGGAAGTAGCAGAACTGGGAGCCTATCGCACAGCAAGTGTGTGACAGTCATGTATTTTGAAGCAGAGTGTCTATTATTGACCCTCCTTTAAAACCAACTGCCATCAAGCTGAACAGACTCATGACAACTTTGTATGTGTCAGGGTAGAGCCATGTTTCCTAAGGTTTTCAGTGGCTCATCTTTTGGAAGCAGATTGCCAGGCCTTTCTTCCGAGGCATCTCTGAGCAAACTCCAACCTTCAACCTCTCAGTTAACAGTGGAACGCACTAACCACTTGTACCACCCAGGGACTCTTCAACCTCCCTTGGCCATTGTTAGTCACTATCGAGCCACCTCCGACCTGTGGTGGCCTCACGTACAGCAGAATGAAACGCTGTCTGGTCCTGCACCATCTGTGTGATCACTGGCAGGCCTGAGTCCACTGTCGCTGCTGTTCTTGCAGTCCACTCCTTGAGGGTTCCCTGACTTTTGCTGACCTTTACCAAATATGATGTCCTTTTCTAGCAATTGGTCCAGCCGGCTTGAGGGGGGTGGCCGTTCTGACCTGGCAGTGATCAGCCCTATTATTTGCCTCTGCAGAAGAGTGGAAGGAAATTAAAAGGCCAAAAATAGTACTGTGGTCACATAATAAAAATATACTGAGCCTTAAGGAGACATCACTGGTCTTTTACTGTAAATCCCTTGTTTTATAGGCGGTGCAACAGAGCTCTGCCCACAGAAATGAAAGTTAAACCAAAACACACACTCCTGAGCTCAAGCTTACCAATTCCTAGTCTAGCACTCTTTCTACTATACCACGTAGTGTCGTATGTTCAAAGATCCCTTCTGGAGGATGAGGAACATTATTCCTTTCCCATGATTTGGGAGAAAAGGGAAACTTGCTTAAAAACTGTGCTTCCAAAAAGCGAAAGGGAAAAAAATAGGAAAAATTCTGTCTGTCTTCCATCTTCTCAACTTCTATAAAGAAAAAAAATGAAACTAAGAATATAAAGGCATATTCCAAAACCAAGAGGGTAACGGGGGCCTACAAATTGCTGGCTATGTGGGCACTCTTGCTCTTTGCTTGTGCTTCAGTGCTAAATATAGAATCACAGAGCCCACAAAAGATCTTCAAGGCTGCCAACCAACTCACAGTGCCCAGTCACAGATTCTGCCTCATTTACCAAGAAGACCCTGGTTGCAAAGGCCATGAAATAAGACAGATTGCTGAGGCCACAGGAGGTCATTCCCCAAGAGACTGACCTGGACTGGATAAAAGATTGCCTGCAAGGTGGGGAGGGTCTCAGTGAAGAAGTGGTCCCAGACTTCACCCAGAACCTCAATGCGCTTTTCACCTACAAGAAGGAGAGAAGATGGGGGCGGGGGTGGGGAGAAAGAAACAAAAGAGCTTGTCATTCATTGCAGGAAGCGCTGGGGAACAGTTCCAACTCATACACAAAACTGCATCTGCCAAAAAACTTGCACCCAGGAGTTAAAGCCCATGATGGAGGGCCAAGGAACAGTGATGTCTTCTTTGCTGGCTAAGATCACCAAGTCATTCTTAGGGCAAAAATATAAGATATGAGACAGTTAAGTCTGTGAACTCATTCTAGGAAAAGTGCTACACACCTCATTGCTGAATATCACTACAGTCACCTTCCAAGTACTCCCTTTGGGAAGCTATGCACCAATGCCAGCATCTAGTTCACTCTTCAAAGCAATTTTAGAATTCTTTTTTTTGAAATGGCCATCAGAATTGTTGTCACATTACCCCTGATGCCCTGAATGTCATCCAAATAGCTTCCTTTCAATATTTCCTTTATATCTGGGTAAAGAAAAAAGCCATCAGAGGTCTGATCAGGTGAATAGGGAGGTTATTCCAATACAGTTATTTGTTTACTGGCTAAAAACTCCCTCATAGACAACGACACAGTGAAGTTCACAAACTTGCCACCGTGAGCAATGGCCATTCCAGAAAGAGTTCCAAAGCTGCTTTGAAGGGTTGACTAGGTGCTGGCATCAGTGCCTAGCTTCCCAAGGGGAGTACTTCAAAGGTGACTGTAGTGACATTTAGCAGTGAGCTAGGTAGCACTTACAACAATTAAGTTCACAGACATTATCATCCAACTTCATATACGGCAAGTCTCCCAATGATTCAAGTAGAGATTTAAACTCATGTCTCACTAATAAGACTCTACATGTGAGGAGGAACACTTGGAATGGGGGAGAGAACAGAGCACCACCGTTATTTGATCTACAAGGTATTGCTACAATGTGATAGACAATTTCTTGTGTCCACGGGCGTAGGCTATGGGACCCAGCTGTTTTGTCAAACCCTGTCTAGAAGTTGCTGTGAAGGCATTCTGTAGATGTGGTTAACACTTCAAGTCAGTTGACTTGAAGCATGGGATATAATTCTCGGTTATGTGGATGGGACTCATTCAATTAGGTGAAACCACAAGAGCAAAATCTGAGGTTTTTCAGGGAAGCAATTCCACCTGAAAAGAAAAGCAAAAAATCCTGAGTTTCCTGTTTATGAGCCTGTCCTACAAAATTTGGACTGCTAGCTCCATAATCACATGAGCCAATGCCTTAAAATTAATCAGTACAGCAGTCTACTTATCTATTTATCTCCATCTCTCTCTATATATTAACCAAATTAAGTCAGTTGCTGTCAATTCTAAGTCATGGTGACGCCATGTGTGTCAGAGTAGAATTGTGCCCCAAAGGGTTTTCAGTGGCTGATTTTTCAGAAGAGATCACCAGTCCTTTCTTTCAAGGCACCTCTGGGTGTATCTGAATTGCCAGGTTTCGGTTAGCACCCAAGCATACAAACCATTTGTACCACCTAGGGACTCTCTCTTGTGTGTCCTATTTCCTTCTGGCTATTTCTTTGGATAAGCCTGGTTGATACATTCCTTAAATGTGGGATTAGACAGGAAGACTCAACTGGAAATATACAGAAATGTCTTTCTATTCCCCAATTCAGAAAAGGGAGCTGAAATCTTCAAATCACATAACAATTGCTATCATCATGTGAGTAGTTACCACATTTTCAGGCATTTTACTAAACTAGCTGTCTGTAAGATATATCATGAAATAGAGTCTATTGTCCCCATTTTACAGGCACAGAGGGGCCAAGTAACTGGCCCAAAGTCACACAGCCAGAAGGCAGGCAGAGCTGGGATTTCAGAACCCAAACTCTGAACCAGACTTTTCCAGGGATCTCAAGTATACTGTTTTAGACTGCTTTGTTTCTTAAACCACTGAAAAGAAAGAAACCCATGGCAGTTGAGTTCGATCCAACTCACAGCGACCCTAAATGTCAGAGTAGATCTGCCCCATAGAGTTTCCAAGGAGCACCTGGCGGATTTGAACTGCTGACCTTCGGGTTAGCAGACGTAGCATTTAACCTACTGTGCCCCCAGGGTTCCACTAAGGATACTGGCTTTAAACTGTCTGCTGATCCAGAAACTGTCACCTCCACCCACTGCTTTGCAGTCACTGGAAGGGCAGCATTCTCTGAAGAGGTGACCTGTACCCCACGGAGCCTGCCTCCTGCCTCTGTGCCCACTTGCCCCTATGAACAGGAAGTCTGACCTCCGGCCAAGCAGCACCCCCAACCAGAGGTACACGGTCAGCTGACACCACAGGAAGGCCATGCGTGGGAGTCTGCAGCTGCAGGGCAGATGGACGTACAAAGAGGAACCTGCACAGCGGATGCTGTCTAATGACCTAGATAGCAGAGCTGACTGGGCACTGGCTTTGCTCGTTGGAGGACAAGAAACTGGGTCAGCCAAGATTAGACATCAGCAGAGGTGTCTGACAAGGCACTGCCATTTCTACTAAACAACTTTTGAAAGATGTGTTTAGCATCTTTGTCTATTAATTTAATGCATAATAAAAGTAGTGGCTGGGGAGACAGAGAACAAGGGTATGACTAACAGCCAGCAGGGCCAGAAGATGTGCAGAGGTCGAAAAGGCAGAGTGAAATCCACCGGGGGAGGTGCCAGTCCACAGCGCTCTCTACTCTCCCCTGCCCAGCGCCGACCACATTGGATTGGAATCACCTACTTGCTTCTCTCCTTCACTAGGAAGGGGAGGCAGCGCCAGGCCTCTATCTTTCTAAACCCCAAACCAAACCCATTGCAGTTGAGTCAATTTCTACACACAGCGGGCCCTATAGGACAGAGTAGATCTGTTCCACAGAGTTTCCAGGGAGCACCTGGTAGATCTGAACTGCTGACTTTTTGGTTAGCAGACGTAGCACTTAACCACTATGCCACCAGGGTTTCCTCTGTCTTTCTAGTGACCATTATATTTCTCACACTTAGCATGGTGTCAGATATGACAATAAATCAATTTTTAAAAAAAGCGTTTGTTGAATGAGGGAAAGGCAAGTACCAAGTGCATGGGTTTTTGCAGATGCTAGGACCAGTGAGTGAAAGGTTACCACTTAACCCAAACAGTACAGAACAGGACTTAAGAGCTACTCTGAACATTTTCCTCTGCTCTTGGGGTCAAAGAAACCTCTACAACACGGTCTACACAGCCCAGGAGAGTCTGCCTCCTCCTTCACTGTCCTCACCTTCTTCTGTATTCACCCCAACCTTTGGACTATAACCTCACGGATTTTATTTCTGCCCCCTCGCTCACTATGCTCCTCATGACACAGGACATTTGCATGTGCTTGCCCCTAGGCTAAGACTGTTCTTTTCCTCCCTTTGTTGCCTAACCTGCTATTGCGTATCTTCGTAGTTTGAGCTGGAGCATCATTTCCACAGGAAAGTCTTCCCCTCTGAGTCAAATTCCCCTGCCAGTGATTCTATTCTAAGTTCCTGTACCAGCTGCAGCTTTACATCTGGTGATGGTTTGATTACAATCTGCCTCTGGTACCAGTTTGTGAACTCCACAACGACCTGTTGATGTTGCGATGGTTCTGGTCACTACTGTGTCCCCAAGACTTAGCAAAGTGCCTGGCACGTAGCAGATAGTCAGTAAATGTTTGTTGAATGCATCAGTCAATCACCATCCTCTTTTCAAATGGGGGCTGTGTTAGTCTGCTGCAGGGCAGGGTCAGACGAGTGAAAATGATTACCAGATAGGTTAGGTCACACTGCTTTCTAAAACCAAGGTGAGCCCCAGTACCTAGATAGTATACCCCCAAAAGATAAAAAAGAGCAAGCCCAGCTCCTTTGGTTGATGGCTTTATCCTAACCCTTTCAGCACAGAAACAAGCAAGACCTTCCTGGAGGAGGAGAAGGAGCGCAGTGTCCTGCAGTGTCCTACAGGTGGCCGGCATACAGGTGGCCGGCAGTGCCTACTCCCACCACCCTCCCCCAGGAGGGAAAGCCCAGCAGCTCACGAGGCAATCTTCATTCCGGCCTCAATAAGGCGCCTCCTGGGAACCTGGTCTAATTGCCAGCTGCCAACTTCAGAGAGTAAGAGAAGTTTTGGAAAGCATTCAGAGAAAAACACCAGACAGGCACAGACTAACAAAACAGATAGCCTCAGGGAAGAAAGGCGTTAAAGGCAGGAGATTTCACCTCCAGAAACAGGCCCCAAGGGACAGACTCAGTCCCTGCAAAAATGAAGGACGTTCAGCAGAAGATTCCAGATGTCCATACTATAAAAACTGTCCTCTAATGTATCACATGACACCTTGGTGGTGTAGTGGTTAAGAGCTATAGCTGCTAACCAAAAGGTCAGCAGTTCAAATCCGCCAGGCACTCCTTGGAAATTCTATGGAACAGTTCTCCTCTGTCCTGTATGGTCACTAGGAGGAAGAATCGACTCGATGGCAACAGGTTTTTATTTTGGTAAGGTACTACAGGAATTTAGGTTACCAGAGGCATACAAGATAGGTATAAGAATCTTTCTACAAGTCAGGGTCATTAGATTTCTAGTATAAAGATTACTGAGCCATGATAACATGGATTTTCTCCCTCAGAAGAAAGTAACAAAGAGACAAAAGCTGCCACTGGCCCCTTCTGCAGCAATATGGTGGGGAAGTACACACATAAACACGTATGTAAACAAAGGGATGCTTGTCCCGTGAGACAAGACTGGATCATGTCTGCTGCCTTTCAACTTTATTTTATAGCAAGGGAATTCTTTCTACATCTCACTCCCCAAACAAAATCTTGCTTGGAGTCCTAATACATAAAACTACAAAGTAGAGAAGTTCCAGTTGAAGATGTGAAAGCCACTTCGCTGTACAGAAAGTGCCCTGAGACCCAGAACCCTGGGACTCGGGAACCCCAGATAGAAGGCCTTGGCCTGGCACTCTGCTGTCGCTCTCTGGGGCAGAAGCTCAGCTATCTCTGGTTATCGCGTCTGACACCATGTATCAATGTTGCCATGCCTTCTGTGACAGACACTCAGCTTCCCCCTTTGAAGGGCACTTGAATATCCAGCTTTACTCAGTGCCTTTTTCGTAAAGCTGTTTCTCCACATTTCCAGGAGCATTTCATAACTCCCCCATGACTTCATTCTTTAAAATACGAATAATATGGCTGGGGACAATTTTCTTTTTTTCTCTCCTTGAGAGGCAGCAGCCAGCTTCCAAAATGCCGAAGAGCCACTAGACGAACTTCCTGGTCAAAACAGACCTTGGGTTAAATGGATATTTATAAGGTTGAAATTGTCACCAGAGAGAGATATTGAGGGAAATAAGGCTACAGGTTCAGCCAGCTCTCAAGCATTCAGCGGTTAATTTTCTAATATCCATTCTTCCAAAGTTTTGGTGAACACTAGTGTGTCAGGCACTGGAACTTTCCCTTTGTCTTTCTGGGATTCATTTCACTAACCTCTTTCTTAAGGAACGGAAGAGAACAGGGGATGACATGAAGCCTAGTACGTTGGAGTCTGGAAATAAGTTTGACTTACAGGAAGAAGTCGATAGGCTAGAGTAGAAAAAAAAGAAGGACCAGCTGGCCTATCTATTACATGACAAGCATAATGCTGCTCCGGGGATGTTCCCTGGTGGCGTAGTGGTTAAGTGCTACAGCTGTGAACCAAAAGGTCGGCGGTTCAAACCCACAAGGCACTCCTGGAAATGCTATTGGGAAGTTCTACTCTGTCTTGGAGGGTCACTATGAGTCCGAAGGGACTCGGCAGCAGTAGGTAATAACAGTCCTCACACTCCCTACACCTCCTGGTCCCCTTTTATCATTTTAACAACGAATGAAAAGCCAAGGTAGAAAGAAGCTGGTAACCTGCCAAAAGTCATCCGACAAGCAGGTGGCAAGCCAAGATCTGGACCCAGACTGGTGGCAGCTAACAGCAGCTCCTTCCAAAGAGGTGGAGTTGGCGGGTTCTTGCCTTCAGTGTTATCTCAGTGTCAGTCGTCATGCTGTGTTTTTCTGTCCTATGAATTGGGTCATAATCTTTTAAGACCAGGAAATGTTCCTTTGCCTAGCAAACCACACTCCATTAAGTGGCTGCCTGTTTGGTTTAATGTCCCCCATATGGATGACTGCTGGGTCTACTTAGTATTATGAGGTATTATATAGGTCTATAGGAATTCACAAGGAGTCTTGGTGGCACTGTGGTTAAGCGCTCCTCGGCTGCTAACCAAAAGGTCAGGGATTTGAACTCATCAGCTTCTCCATGGGAGAAAGGTAAGGCAGTCTGCTTCCATCAAGATTTACAGCCTTGAAAACCCTGTGGGGCCAGTTCTCTGTCCTACAGGGTCACTATGAGTTGAAATTGACTAGATGGCATTCAATACCACAGGTAATAGTATACAGGATCAGACCCAAGAGAGTAGCAGGGCAGAAGCCACATTATAATTTAGTCCCTTCCAAAGAGACCACCAGTGGGCACCCCATGGAGAACCCGCCCACGTCCTCCATAAGTTCTCTAAAGGAACCACCCCAGTGCCACTTGTTTCTTTGGAACAGGGCTCTGACTCGCACCACTGTGGCTGCAGCAAATCTAAGTGCTGCCACCTAGTGCTGGAGACGAACCATACAAGGTGAAGCACTGACTGGGAGCCTGCCACTCTGGACAGAAGCATCTCGGCTGTCCAAACATCCAAGGGTGAGTCACAGAGGCCTGTTCTGTGACGGCTGCCTGGGACTTGCCTTCACACAGTTTAATCTTCTCCTCCACAAAGAACAATCCTTTTGCAAGAAGATGGTTCTGCCAAAAGAAAACAAAGAACACAAGAGTTGGGCTATTTGAGAACACAAATGACAAACCATCTTCCACTTCTAATAGGCAAACAGCACCAAGTTCCAGGCACTTGTGTGCCAGACACTCATGCCTCCAAGTTTAAGAGGGCTTTGTCCTCTCAGAAGGCCAAGGCCTCTGGAGAAGACAGCGAGACATTACAGCAAGGGATGGAAGGAGTGTCACACCCACCTGTCAAGTCCACCCCTCAAACAAGGGAAAGCCAAACCAGTTGACTGAATTCACTAATGTGAGCACTCAACATCCTTCAAGCCCTTTATGATCAAAACTCAGAAATGGAAATGTTGGGGCAATTGGAAATTATATAGAAACAATAGTCCCATTTCCATTGAGTCCATTTCTGACTCATAGCAACCCTACAAAACAGAGTAGAAATGCCCCATATGGTTTCCAAGGAGCTCCTGGTAGATCTGAACACTTAAAAACACTATGCCACCAGAGTTTCTACAGAAATAACAGATTTCTGTAAAAAAGTTAAATTTAGGGTTTTTTTTGCAGAAGCATGAAAGCAGACTAAGCAGAAAAATCTCCACCATCAGGTAGTATGTGTCCGCCAGCAAGTGGATGCACGAGAAAGGTGTGGAAAGAAAAAGTCCTTCTAAAAACTGTGACAACTGTTGAGTATTCTGTGTATTTCAGAGGCTTTATATGCTTCATATCATCTAATTCAACTCTCCCAATGATCATATCACGTTGGTGATATTATCTTTACTGATTGTTGGAAACCCTCATGGCTTGGTGGTGAAGAGCTATGGCTGATAACCAAAAGGCCAGTGGCTTGAATCCACCAGGCACTCTGCGGAAACTCTACGGAGCAGTTCTACTCTGTCCTATAGGGTCGCTAGGAGTTGGAATCGAGTCAATGGCAGTAGGTTTTACTGATAATCAGCTAAACAAGAGCCCAACTCTTCTCTTGTCCTACTCTCTGCCAAATGACACTGACACCTCCCTCCACCAACAAGAAGGCTTCAAGTCAAAACACAGTTACACAGGATAGTAACCATCTAGGAAATGATTTGGGACCTGGAGCTGGGCCCATTGTTACTTAATTCAGCCCCCAACCTCATAAAGGAACTTAGCCATGGAATGAACAGCACTTTCATAAAGTGGCAGATAGCCAGAAAGTGATAAACAATGGCTATAATTCTTTTTTCTAAGACACTGAGATACGGGCTGCAAACAGAAAAATGACATTCAGCTACCAAAAATGCAACAAAGGTATCTGGCGAAAGTCACCCCAAACCACCCTGTGTGGGGAAGACACAGCATATCCCGGGTGTCATGGATTGAATTGTGTTTCCCCCAAAAAATCTGTGTAGCAATTTAGGTAGGCTATGATTTCTGGTATAGTGTTCTGTTCCTCCACGTTTTAAATCCTGACTCTATGATGTTAATAAGGGTAGCTGGGCAGCAGTTGTGTTGGTGGGCAGGATTCAGGGTATAAGATTGTTTTGTACCTTGAGATAGTCTCTTGAGAAACAAAGGAAAGAAGCTATCAGAGAGATTTGGGGACCTCATCTCATCAAGAAAGAAAGCAGTTCCGGGAGTTGAGCCTGTCCTTAGGAAGGGACTCTGGGTCCCTGGGCTTCAGAAGATTCCAGCCCAGGGGAAGACTGATGACAAAGGCCTTCCTCCAGAGCCAGCAGAGAAAGCGTTCCCCTGGGGCTGACACCCTAAATTTGGACTTTTAGCCTACTGGACTGTGACAAGCAAAAATTCTCTTTGTTAATGCCTTCCACCCGTGGTATCTCTGTTACAGCAGCAGCAGCTGACTAAAACACTGGGGAATCGCAGAGGGAGGCAGAGGAATCACAGTTTGCAGGGCAACCAGGTACTTTCCCAGCCTAGCCAAAGGGACCTAGAGGGAGGAGTAGCCAAGGAGGCTGAGAGAAGGGGAGATCACTGCTAACTGCATCTCCCAGAGCAAGAACTTCCCACACCTAGGAGGGATCCCATAAATGGTCACCACCTGTCATTTCTCAGACTTCACAGTGATGATGATGACAGGAGGAATGACAGTGTGGTCACTTTGTGGTTTTTATTCTCTGCCACACTCTACCTTACCCTCTTTCATGTATTATCAAATTTAACTTTTGCCACTAACCTATTCCTGTTTTACAGATGAATAAATGGAAGCTCCGAGAAACAAGTGTACATAGGGTCATAAAACAGCAAACGGGAAACCAGCATTTGTGCCCAAAGTCTGTGTTTTTTTCCCCATTAGGCCTTCCAATTTCCTTTAGCAATAATAATAAAAATACTATGACAGTAAGGGTCGCCATGAGTCGGATCCGACCCGACGGCACTTGGCACTTGGCATGACAGTAAGAGCTACCACTGGTTGACTCCTCACTGGATGGCAAGCATTTTACATATGTAAATGCTTCCTTCCTTTTAATTTACTAACCACTTATGAACTAAGGGCTGGGGCTCTTAGCCATCACGCTTTCCTGCCTTGTCAGCCGAAGAGATTTTTATGTCCTTGTTCACCGGGAAGGCAGGTGGGATCCAACTCAGGTTCAGACACAGTGGGTACTTGGCTTGGCAATCTGTGGCCGTGTAACTGGGTTCCATCACCTGGCTT
Source organism: Heterohyrax brucei (assembly GCA_028571685.1). Taxonomy (NCBI): domain Eukaryota; kingdom Metazoa; phylum Chordata; class Mammalia; order Hyracoidea; family Procaviidae; genus Heterohyrax; species Heterohyrax brucei. Next base: position 122,624,119 of record CM053145.1, on the reverse strand, counting down.
CCATGCAACCGGGTCACATCTATGAGGACTGACAATTAAGTTCACAAACTCATTCTAGACAAAGTGCTACATACCTCACTGCTGGCTGACACTGCGGGCACCTTCCAAGTACTCCCCTAGGAAGCAATGCACCAACACCAGTGCCTAGTTCACCTTCAAAGAAATTTTGGAACTCTTTCAGGAATGGCCATCAGAGCTGTCATCGTATTACCTTTGATGTCCTGAATGTCATCAAAATGTCTTCCTTTCAATATTTCCTTTATTTTCTAGTTAAAAAAAAAAAGGCACTAGGGGCCAGATCAGGTGAGCAGGGAGGGTGTTCCAATACAGTTATTTGTTTACAGGCTAAAAACTCCCTCACAGATAACTATACCATCAAGCTTTCATACTTGCTACCTGGCGCAATGGCCATTCCAGAAGAAGTTCTGAAATTGCTCTGAAGGGTTGACTAGGCAGTGGCATTGGTGCATGGCTTCCCAAGAGGAATACTTCAAAGACGACCATAGTGGTATTCAGCAATGAGGTACGTAGCACTTAGAAAAATTAAGTTTGTGGACTTAATTGTCAGATTGTGTATGCTGCCCAGTCTTGCTGTTTTCCAACTTCATCTCTCCAGAGCTCTTTCCATGCGCTTTCCTTACTAGTCTTGTTAGTTGCTGTTGAAGTTCTGGTTCTCAGACAGAACTTGTGGGCCACCTCTACTTTTTTCCTGTATGACTTTGAAAGGACATTGTCTCTAATGATGTCTGTATTTCCTGTGGACCAGGATGCCTTCCCAGATAACAACAAAAAAAAGTCTTATTACCACCAATCACTGCCAGGCCCAGAGAGTTCCTAATAAACCATTCCTCATGTGTATGACAAGGCCAGAGACATCCCCAGATGGAGACTGAAGCAGGACAGAAACTTCCTGCTGGTGCGAACTCTGCAGTTAGCATCGTTTCAGTGACAATTAAAGGAATGAATTTGAGATTTAAAAACAATTTATAAGGAAGTAGGTAAACTGTATCTAATTCTCTTGACACTTAGAACAAAATCCTGAAATTTCTCACTGGGATTTTGTCAAGAAATGTCTTGAGGGCATTTTAACATTTAAAATATAATGCATGAGATTTAATTTGTGTTTGAGCTTTGTTCCACCTCTCACCTGCTGTATGATCTTAAGCAGAGCGCCTAACTTCTCTGAGCCTCAGCTGCAGCATCTGTAAAGAGGGTAACAACAGAGTCCTCCTCACAGACTCTTCGGAAACTCAGTGAGTACAGAAAACAGGCTTAAAGGCTTAGAGCAGTGGCTCTCAAAATTCAGCATGCCTCAGCATCACGGAGGGCTCGTCAACACAGATTGTAGGAGTTCCCAACTCAGCGCGTCTGAGGCGGGCCTGAAAATGTGCTTTTCTAGCATGGTTCCCCAGTAACACTGAAGCTGCTGGTCTAGGAACCCCGTTTTGAGAAATACTGGCTTAGAACTATGCCTGGCACACTCTGCTTGAAGGTGTTAGCTGTCATTACTAGTATTACCATTATTTCTGACCTGCTTACAGCTCTTAAGAAGGTCCCTGAGTGGCACAGTTTGTTCTAGACTACTAGCATAAAAGTAGACAATTTGAGCCCACCCAGTAGTGCTGTGGAAGTAAGGCCTGGCAATCAGCTTCCATGAACATGGTTGTTGCTATGTGCTATCAATTCCAACTCATAGCAACCCTAGGTGGTAGAGCAGAACTGCCCCATGGGTTTCCAAGGAGTAGCTGGTGGATCCAAACTGTCAAGCTTTTGGTTATCTGTAAAGATTACAGCCAAGAAAATTCTATGTAGCTAGCAGTTCTACCCTGTAACAAATGGGGGTAGTCATGAGTTGGCAGCCCATGGAGCAGGCATACCCTTAAACATTCAGGTACGCTTCTCCCAGGCTCCAGACTAGCCCAACCCAACAGCGATAGGTTTGGTTTCTCCTTGTAGCTCTTCTAAGAGCTTCCAAGAAAGTTGCCCTGCTGTTTTCCATGTGGAACAAAAACTGTCCAATCTTCCCACTCAATCTTATCTTTCGTGCCCATTGAATTGTTGAATGTTCCATTTATATCCGCACTGGGTTTATATAATCTACCCCTGCCCTCTACCTCTCTCCCTTTAGTGCCCCAAACCTAGCTCCTCCATTCCTTGCCTGTCTACAGGAAATCATCCATTCCATACATAACGGTTTCCCAGAACACGTGCTCAGGGAGAACAGTGCACTTACATGGTGTTCTGTTCCCACAGAGCTAAAAAGGATTGTAAAATCTCTAATTACACCTCATCTGTGGAGCTCATCTTCGGGTGATATATTTGCTGCCTTTTATACCTACATCTTTTCTTTCTCAAATGAATGTATAATAACCTGAGTCCAATGAAGCTAAAGATTTGCCATTTCAGCATGCCTATTGATTTTCTTCTTTATCTCAATTATATTAAGACCCACGGTTAAACCAATTTCAAGAATTGCCATTCCATTTATGCTTATAAAATATGAGAAAAAGACAACAAGAATATTCAAATAATCACATAAAGCTCAAATAACGGCTAAGGAGATTCAAGTACGGCAAGCTGTGCAAAGGTAACTGCTGGCTGGTGGCAGCCCTGTGTGGCATTGCCTGAGCTATTTAGACATCCTTCTCCCAGGATCCTGACTACCCCAACCCATTCTTGTCCTTCAACAGGGCCAACAGAAGCTTCCAAACTATCCCAATGGTTACAAAACCCACAATGCACTTCTTCCCAAAACTGGTCAAATCTAGAAAGCAACTTCTAACTTCTCCACCTTCAAAAACCATTGTCCTTTCTCTTGTCCCTAACCTTTTCAGCCCAGTCCAAGCCCACTTATTCAACATCGCGTTGTACACTGGCTCCAGTTTTACAGGTGGGATGCCCCTTACTATCCTCTGTTCACCCCTTTTTTCATGTGGGAGACTCAGGTTTGATTCCTGGCCATGCATTCCAGACACCACCCATCTGTCAGTGGAGCCTTCAGACTAAGATAGACTAGGAAGAAAGGCCTGGCAATCTTCCCCAAAAAATCAGCCAATGAAAACCCTCTGGATCACCATGAGCCAGCCTGCAACTGATCAGGAGATGCCCGGGACCAGGCGGCATGTTGTTATGCTGTGCATAGGTTGCCAGGGGTTGGGGACCATATCAACAGCAGCTAACAACAACTACTATTTGGAGAATTCACTTCCTGTAAGATGCATTCCCGGGTTGATCAGACTAGAGCTGAAACTTTTCTCCCCATTCATCTTGGGTTTGCGCATCATAAAAATAATTTTTACCACTCTTTATCCTCTTTCCACCAAATCTTCTATGAATTCTAACAAGTCCCACCTTCACCCGTAGAAGACTAACAAGTTCATGAACTCATCTTAGAAAAAGTGCTACCTACCTCACTGCTGAATGTCACTGCAGTCACACTCAAGGTACTCCCCCTGGGAAGCTATGCACTGATGCCAGCATCTAGCCTACCCGTCAAAGCAATTCTGAAACTTTTTCTGAAATGGTCATCAAAGCTGTCATCATATTACCCTTGATGTCACCAAAATGTCTTCAATATTTCCTTTATCTTCAGGTAAAGAAAGAAGTCATTGGGGGCCAGACCAGTTAAGGAGGGAGGGTGTTCTAATACAGTTCCTTATCTACTGACTAAAAACTCTCTCATAGACAACTACACAATTAAGTTCACAAACTTGCCACCTTGACACCATGCACAATGGCCATTCCACAAAGAGTTTCAAAATTGCTTTGAAGAGTTGACTAGGCACTGCCATTGGTGCACAGCTTCCCAAGCGGAGTACTTTGAAGGTGACCATAGTGATATTCAGCACTGATTTATGTAGTACTCACAAAAATTAAGTTCGCAGACTTAATTGCCAGGCCTCGTATGTATTCTGGGCCTGTTTTTTAAGTCTTTACCATTCATTCAGTTTACAGTTAACACTGTGCTGTGATCACTCCTGGAGACACATCTATATTCCTGTACCATCTTAAATTACCAACTCCACAGTGACCCAGACTTTATGAATATCCTCTGATAATGATGAGCTGGGGAAAATTGGCCTGCTGGGACTCTTTCAGATATGAGTAGAAAATGGAAATATGTATTTACCCTATCTGCAAGAATATTCATTAAGGGCTTACATATATATTTCCATTTTCTGCTCATCTCTGCAAGAGTGATCTATTGGCCATTACCAGGCCATTCATTACATACTGGCAATTGCGGTGGTTGAATGTCCCCTATTCCCCAGCATTAATTCATTCAGAGCCATCGTCTGGAGTGTGAGTTTCTGTATCCAGCAAAACTATAGTTCCACAAAAAAGAATTTAAGTTTCTGGGCTTGGGAAACAGCTTTTAGCAAACACAGCTCGGCCAGCAAATACAGAATGGCAGAAAGGGCTACCTGCAAACCTCTCCTCCATGCCCTGCACGAACAAGGCACCTAATTTAGTAACAGAAAGATGCAGAACATTTCCCTTCATCAGTTTCACAAGCTGTAAAGAACCAATTATTCCTCAGAGTCGTCACTAGGATATAGCATTTCTCTTGGAAACCTGATTTTCCTCCCAGGAGCAATTCAAAACAGACAGAGGAAGAAGAAAAATCAATACTAAAAATGTCAAATATTTTTCTGGCCAACATCTTATGGAAATCTCTGCTTCCACAGATCAAACGGCCTGTCTTGTCTTTGTGCAAACACAAGATAAGCTCTATTTTTCTCCCTGCTTTCCTCAGCACTCACCTTGGGTCATTTTCATTATTTGTCACTGAGGATCTTCTTTCTGTGAGTCTTTCTTTAAAATCCTAAAGCAAAATGTTCACTTTCCAAGACAGAGCCACAGGGTTGGCTTTATGAGAGGTGATCTCTGGGGCTAGGCTGTGAAGTCCCAGGAAACGGACTTCTCTGCTGTGTTCAGAGGCCTAGGAGGTGGCCACAGTGGCATTGGTCATTTACTTGTCATTCTGGAGACCTGAGTTCAATTCCAAGCCAGCACTTCTCATGTGCAGCCATCACTCATCTGCCATGAGAAGTCTACAAGTTGCTATGACGTTGAACAGATCTCAGCAGAGCTCCCAGAGGAGGATGGAGTAGGAAGAAAGCCCTGGCAATCTGTTTCTGAAAATCAGCCAGCGAAAACCCTATGGATCACAGTCCGATCTGCCACTGCTCACAGGCGTGGCACAGGTCACGGCAGTGATGTTGTCTTCCTCTGTGCATGAGTTCACCCCAAGTTAGGGGCTGACTTGATGGCAGCTAACAGCAGCTGTAAGAGGAGACCAGCTGACCCCTCTGCATCAAGAAGCCCAGTGCCAAAGGGCTCCAGTGTCCTTTATCTTTCAGAATAACCACAGCTGTAGTGTCGATGTCTCTCCAGACCACTCGAAATCTGCTCCTCCTTTAGCCATGAACTTGCCTTCCCCTCTTTGCTGGAGAGATGCACTTTCTGTGACCCTTTCCAACTCACCTGTGTCAAACTGCATCTGATCATTGAACATGAAGGCTACAGTCTCTGCTCTAAGCCTTCCCTCCTGGACTTATCTTTCCACGGTTTCCTCTGAGAAATCAAGAGTTTTGGAGCTAGCACATTTCAACCAGGACCCAGTGTAGGGCTGCCCAGAGCTCAGTCCTTCCCAAACCCCTTCATAATCTGGGTCACAGCTAGGACAACCTCCCCCTCTTACTCCTTGCATATGATTTTTCTTAAATCAATCCACTTTTAAGAAACGTGAAAATGTTTAAAAAGGTAACCGGAGCCATACCACTTACCGTAAATAGACTGCAATGTGATGATCAACTCAATGAAAACAAAACAGTGTTATGCAATTCTAATTAGATAATACCACTAGCTAAAGACACCAAGTTTGAGGCTGTTCCCCCTTCCTCAGCAAGGGACAGTGCCAGCATTGCAGAAGGAGGAAACACACAAGGGCAGAAACCAAGACTCTCCGTGAGGCAATCAGAAGGGCAAAAGGAAAATACGAAAGGGACACACTTCCTAGCCCAAGGCCTAATGTTATTTAATCCCACTGGACCTGCAACCTAAGATCATCTAGGGTATCTGTGGCAGGTAACTCCTCCCTCCATCTCTCTCTCTCTCCCCTTCTCAAGAAATGTTTATTAAGCACCTACTATGTGCCAGGCACTTTCTAGGTACTGAGGATACAATAGAGAACCAGATATTTTTAAAAAGGGACCAGGAGGCTCTAGGCCCACATGAAATTTAAAACCTGCATTTTAAAAACAGCTTATAGGATAGACTTCTTTCCTGTCCAGCACCTTAAAAAATAAGGAAAAAACCCAGGTCTCAAACTGTGACAACCAGCTCCCACATCCCCAGAAAGAGACAATATTCTGCAGGCACTTTCTCTGATTATGTTGCCCAATAGGAAATGACACGTTATTCATTTTTAAGTGTCTGGCACACTTTGCAAGCAACATTCACTGCCCCCACAAATCTCAGGGTTCCCAGATAAACAAGTCACCACTCACATGCCCTTCCCCCATCCCCGCAGGGGTAGCCCCATGGCCAAAAGCAGACTGACATTTAAACACTGACAGAAGGCACACCAAACTCTCATCTATTTTAAATGTCAGTGAGGCAGGCAGCCCGGCCCGGCAGGTGTCTCCAGGACAGACTGAAAAACCACTTCTTCGTAGCTGGATTTAAAACCAGTCAATAGTGACAGCCAGCAGACAGAGTCAGGGTGAGGCTGACTGACCTTTGAGTCAAGGGCAACTGGACTGATTCACATTTGTGACTAATTATCTCTCTTAATCCAGGGGTTTGCTTCTCCCTGGGCAGGAGCTTTATTTCAAGCAGCTGAGACACGTGACCCTACTGAATTCCAGGCTTCTGTGGGGTCACGTTTTCTCCAGACTAGAGTAACTGGCATTTTTCCTTGTTTTTGTTTTTTATGAAAACAACAACTGACAGTTATCTTTCTTTTGAAATGCACATAAAAATGTAAGCTTGCTGAATGTTTAAAAGAAAAAATAAAAGGATGCCTAAATTGTTAAACCTTTTAAATGCACAGCCATGCATTATTGCGTGAGTTGTATGTTGCACGGACACCATAACATGTACACGCAGTCCCTAGATTACGAATGAATTCTGTTCCTAAATCTGTCTTTTAAGTCAATTTGAATACACATAAGAATAGCCAGTTATGGTTCATACCTAATGTCAGTTAGTCAAATGTTTGTTTTAGTCTACAATGTATATTTGTATGCATAAAAAACTAACATTTCCAGATACATAAGCACATCTTTAACATACTGATTCAGTAATAATATTTTGATGCATGTCAAAAGCAGTATATATTATTAAAATGATTGTATGTATCTCAGATTTTTACCATGTCTTTACAGGGGTTGGAACCATAGATGCATATGTTGTCTGTTGGATGTTACCCAAACACACGTTATGTGGCACATGACTGCATCTTAAAAATACTTTCTGCTTACCAAAAAACAAACCATTGCCATCAAGTCAATTCTGAGTTATAGTAACACTATAGGACAGTGTAGGACTGCATCTGGCGGATTTGAACTGCAGACCTTTTGGTTAGCAAGCGTAGCACTTCTTTTAACCACTGAGCCATCAGGGTTTCCATGCTCTGCTTGGGTATAGGATAATAACCCAACTCATAACCAAGATGTTATGTATTTTTATGTTACTTTTCTATTAAAAAGGATACACTGCACTATAGAATAAAGCCTCACACACACACATACATCAACTTAATACTGACACTTAACTCGCACTTAGGAATCCTGGGTGTATAAAAGGCTAACAAGACTCAGCTGCTAATGGTGGTTTGAATCCACCTAGGAATGGCTCAGAAGACAGACCTGGGATCTACTTCGGAAAAACCAGCCGTTGAAACCATATGGAGAACGATTCTACTCCGCCACGCCCAGGGCTTCCATCAACTGGAGTAGACTAGATAGCAACTGGCTACCAAACCAAACCCACTGCCAGCAAGTCGATTCCAACTCACAGCAACCCTATATGACAGAGTAGAATTGCCCCATAGAGTTTCCAAGGGACACCTGGTAGATTCAAGATTCAAACGGCTGACCTTCTGGTTAGCAGATGCAGCACTTAACTCCTACGCCACCAGGTTACAGCTGGTTTACATATCACCTTACCTATAACAGTCACTGTTCTAAGTAAGCACTTTAGCTGTAATGTATCTAGCCCTCACAACAATTCTGTACAGTTAGGTTCTACTACCCTTTTTTAAGAACAGGAAACTGAAGCACAGAGAGGTAAAGCTATTTGTTCAAGGTCACAGAGCTAGTAGCGGTTGTGCTAGGCTTTGAACCAGGTAGTCTGGCCTTGAGCTCTACGTCATAAATTGATTTGCATTGTCCCAAAACTGTGTGTCAATCCATCTAGGCGAAGGTTCCTAGGATTACGTGGTTGCCCACCATCTTGTTATCTGATGTGACTTCCCACTGTACTGTAAATTCTACCTCTATGATATTAATGAGGGAGGACTAGAGACAGTTACGTTCATAAGGCAGGACTCAATCTAAAAGATTAGATTGTATATTAAACCAATCTATTTTGAGATATTTTAGAGAAAAAGCAAGCAGCGAGACAAGGGAAACTTATACCCCCAAGAAACAAGAGCCAGAAGAATAGTGTCTCGTTTGCACCTGGAGTCTCTGCACCAAGAAGCTCCTTGACTGGGAAAGATTGATGACAAGGACCTGCCCCAAGAGCCTACAGAGACAGAACACTTTCCCCTGGAGCTAGCACCCTGAATTCAGACTTCTAGCCCTCTAGACTGTGAGAGAATAAGCTTCCCTTTGTTAAAACCATTCACTTGTGGCTTTCTGTTACAGCAGCACTAGGTGACTTAAACAGTCTGTGCTCTTGCAGTGAGCTTTATGTGTTATTTCATGTAAACCACTCAAGGACCTTACGAGGGCAGTCTTATTCTCATTTTACAGAAGAGGAAATCGAGGCACAAGAGATAAAGCAGCTTGCCCAAGGCCACCCATGGGTGATTTCCCTATACTATAGTGCCACCCAATCATTTACACATTGTCACTCAACACCTACCCATGCCTTCTCCTCAAACTTATTTGGTTATACCTATAGGTTAGAAACTATCCTGTCATTGGACCTGGAACTTTGAACTCATTAGCCCAATAAAAATGGTATTTAGGCAGAAGTGATGTTAGGTCATCTGATGCAATCTTGCCTTTAACAGAATAAATTAGGAGCCTTAGCGACAAGAAACAGCATGGCTAAAGAACACATGTAATTATCCCAATTAAATACCATACATTATGGAAGGGGAGAGGATTTCACTAGAGCAGGAGTTCTCAATGTGTGGTTTGGGGTCTCCAGGGGATCCTTCAGACCCTTTCAGGGGATCCAAATAGTCACAACTGTTTTCTTAATAACAGTAAGCTGGTATCTGCCTTCTTACTTTCAGTCTGCAGAGACTACAAGATGTGCAAAACCACAACAGATTAGGCACAGGAGCAGATGGGAGACTCCAGCTGTTTTCTATTAAGCTAGTAGAGATTTGCAAAAGTACAAAACAATGTTACCCTTCTCACTCATTTTTTGTTATTCTGAAAAAGCTAGTCTTAAAAATTCTATTGTGTTAATGTGTGATGAGTTTATTATTCAAATGAATTTAAACATATTATTAAATGCATTTTAATGTCTAATTCCCCAGTACCATAAAGGTGGATAGATAAAACCCAAATAAACAATACTTTTTAAGAGTGTAAAGGGGTCCTGAGACCAAGACTTGAGAACTGCTGCAAGAGCCTCAAGTTGCCTTCAGAGCAGGGACCACGCCTGTCATGTGCTTTTCACAGTGGCTATCCTGCATGCCCAGCACACAGTAGAAGCTCAGAACCCAAAATTCTAGGTGTTGAAGGACTGCACAGGTGTATGGTAACGGCCATTCTTTTAGGTACATGTACCCACACGCACAGCAATGACTAGGGCTCAGACCCACACAGCTTACCTGGTAATAGTCTGTAATGAACGATCCAAGTTCACTCTTCAGCAGCTGCCTGGGGAAAGAGAAACAGGGATGGAAGAGCTGGTAGTGATCAGTTCACCTACAGGCTAGTTGTTTACCTGAGACACAGCCATCAGGTCTAAGATGGGAGTATACTTTCCTAGGTCCTGATGACCCTTTTTCCTACCCCGATGTTACTAGGGAATCTGACCGATGGAAACCCTAGAGAAGGACCAACCGCTCTAGCTCACTTTGCAAAGGCAGCACCTGAAGACAGCACTCATGGGAGGTCCTAATTTTAACAGAGTAGGCAGAAACATGGGAACCCTAGTAGCACAGTGGTTAAGTGCTGCATTTGCTAACCAGAAGGCTGGCAGTTCAAATCCACCAGGCACTCCTTGGAAACACCATTTCTACTCTGTTCTATAGGATTGCTACTGAGTGAGAACTGACTCGATGCCAGCGGGTTTTAGACAGAGACGGGCCAGGGCACATGGCCACAATTTTAATCCTCTTCACTTGCAGAGCACTTTGTCACTTAAAGGCGTTTTTCACATGTATGATCTCACTTGCTTCTGCAACCGAGGATTAAACAGCACGTGGGCAACAATCATTACCCTCTGTACAGATAGAGAAACTGAGGTTCAGGGAGAGCCCCAAAATAAATCAGTGGCAGAGCTAATATTCCAGCCCAGGCTTCCCAGCAATTTAACACCTTTTACTGGAATCCCAGCCTCTTGCCTCCAAATCCATCCAAGACCCCTGTGCTTAAAATTCAACTTGAGATGTTTTAGCTAGGCCTTACTATTCATTCTTGAGGGAATGTGACATTCCTCCAAATGAGACCACAGCTTGGACAATGGATGGATTTTACATATTCAGTCAACAAACATTTGTTAAGCTACCTTTTACATCAAGGACATCATTTCTGGCACTAGGAATACAAAGGTGAACAAAGGGAAAAGGTTTCTGGCCTCATAGTTTCTATTCTTCAAGGAGGAATGGATAATAAGCATGTTAGTAAATACACTCATGAGATAACTACAAAATCTTAACTACTAAAAAACTGGGAGTTTGGGGACCAGGTATCTTTCTCCTTGTGACAAATAATGGGACCATTCCTACTGTTCTCTTTCTTTTTATCCAAACAAGGTGAGGTGGCTAAAAACAGTACCAACTGGCTCCCCAGATCTAGTGAGTTTCCTCGGGAGTCAATTCTTCATGACTTCAAATGGCTTCGTTTAGGTATCCCACCAAACCCAAACCAAACTCACTGCCGTTGAGTTGATTCCAACTCACAGCAACCCTACAGACAGTAGAACTACCCCACAGAGTTTCCAAGGAGCACCGGGTGGATTTGACTGCTATGGTTATTAAGGAGCAAACCCTCAAGCTTCTGGATATTAACTACCCCAAATGCGTTCCCACATGTCACTGAACGACGAACAGGAGGTTGTAGCAAGGGATCGTTCTGTGCAAAACCCAGGTACAACAGGATTGAGACAGGAGAAGAAACATCCAGAACCTTCATTTCTGTACTAGAAAGAGCCCTGGAAAGCAACCAACGTGTTGAGCAAGGAAAACATTCTGCTTTTTCTATCACAGAAAACGTGTCTGTGTGAATACTGCCTTGGCTATTTGATTTAATGACAGGCTCCAGGACGGCCACCCCCTCCACACCACCACGCAGATGTAGGCAGGTCTGATCTGAGCTGGGAAGCCTTCATAATCACCAGGCTACGAGCAGTACGTTGGTCGGAGCTGCTGGGTGGCAGAAGGCTAGAGGTAGCTTGCAGACAGGAAGCTGAAACCCAGTGGGCAGCCCTAAATAGAGGCTTTGAAACAAGAAAAGTCAGGAGTCTGCTTCTGACCAATGGTGGGAGAAACACTGCCTAACAAAGTCCTCACGGCCACCGGGAAGTCATAAAACCATAGGTGGAGAAGCCACACTTGGTCAAACAGTGGAAAAACAAGCCCATTACTTGTCAAAAAGTAGATTTTCACAAAAGTTGGCTTCTCTGCGTATAGTTCTGAGACTTCCCAGTGGACACGAGGACTTGGTTAGGGGGTGTTTCTTGAGTCCTAATAATAGGCTGAGGCCCTGGTGGTTTGGTGATAGGGTTCTTGCCTTCCACTCGGGAGACCCGGGTTCATTTCTCGGCCAATGCGCCTCACATATAGCCACAACCCATCTGTCGGTGGAGACGTGTGTGTTGCTGTGATGCTGAACAGATTTCAGCCGAGCTTCCAGACTAAGACAGATTATGAAGAAAGGCCTGGCAACCTGCTTCTGAAAATCAGCCAATGAAAACGCTCTGGATCACACCACAGTCCAGTCTTCACTCAATCACGGGGATGGTGCTGGACCAGGTAGCATCTGGTTCTGTTGTGCACGTGAATTAGGGACCAGATCACAGCAGCAAACAACAACGGGCTACTCAGAGCAGAGTCGGGCAGGCACATATCTTGGCTACTCAGGCTGGTGAGGGGCTAACACAGTTAGGAGACCTAATACCATCCACGGAATCCATCTTCTCAGGAACCCGTGCTGGGGAAACACTGCACTTGCGAAGATGTTTCAGGAAGAATGGGAAGCAAAATCCTCAGGGCTGTGGGTAGGCCTTCGAGGTCAAGAATTAGAGAATCCCTCCTGGAGTAACATGGAGAATCTGTGTGAGTGCCTTGATCATGACTAAACATGAGGACACATGTGATTATTGTCCTGGTACCCAAGGAGCACTGAGATGCTGCTACCCAGTTAAGAAAGCGATTTTCCAAAGCCTCCATTCATAGGAGACTTGGATGGTCTCCTCAGTGCTCCCAGAGGGCAGAAGGAGTAGGCACCTCATAGAGAATGAAGTCATTCCCTGTGATGAGAGCCAGGGTGCAGCAAACTGCAGGCAAAGGCAGAATTCTGCAGAATGCTACAGGATGACAAAGCCTTCAGCAGGGATCAGCTGCTCGAGAACTGAAAGACAGGACCTGCAGCCAAGTGTCTCAGCGAACACCTAGGCTCAGGATAAAGGACTCTGAGGCTACCAACAGCCAAATTAGTGGTGATGAGATGGTGATGGACAAGAATAAAAGTGACCACAAAGAGATACCTCCCAGCACACTCGCCAGTCCTTTACTGAGGGAGAACCCAAGTCCACTGCGGGGATCTGTGGGATGCACTTTACATGTAATGGTCTCAGACTGGGGGAGTCAGAGAACCACAGGATCGCATTCCTATAAATCCTCAGCTCAAGTCTCCTCACTCCCTTCAAGTAGGTAGTGTTAACAAAATTGTCTGTAAGTGAACAGACCCTACCTGACCATCTAGGTCAACATTCTATTGTCCTGGGTTGGCGAATCAGTCAGCTGCTCCGCCCCTTAAAATCCTAGGTTGATGAAGCTTATTTCTGTCTGAGTGTGTTACAAATTAAACAGAGTAGCTGTATATATGGACAGGGATTTGCATTGCAGATACTTGGGGAATCGACACAAATGTGTATCAATAAAGGGTTAATAAAATAAATTATCATTAACCCATACAATAGAATCCTATACTTCTGTGAAAAAAAAAAAGAAACAAGAAAGAAAAGAGTAAAGGAGTGCTCTATCCAACCATGTGAAAAGATCTATTACACTGAGCCAAAAAATCCAAGATGACAGTGTGTATGGGAAGCTTCCTCATGAAAACGAGGGTGAAAAAGAAGAACGCATAGTCATATCACTGGTATGTGTACACCAGAATTCTGGAAGACTACCCAAGAGACTGTTTTTATAAAAGCTGTCTCTGAGAAGGAAGCAATGGGAAATACTGGGTAGATAAGTAAAAGAAGCTTCACTGTATTCCTTATTACATATTTTAAATTTTTGTACCCTGTGAATACACTCTTATTCAAAAGCAATTAAAAATATTTTTAATTAACAATCATCACCACCAAGGTTGCTGCGAGCTGGCCTGCAGTCCAAGAGGGAGTTAGGGGCAGCACATGAGGAAGCAGGTGGCTACCCGGTAGAGGAGGGTAACTGGGCACCCTACAAGGCAAGGAAACATGCTAATCCAAACCCGCCTCGGGCTGGTAACCTGACAACATTTCTTCCAACTTAACTCAGTGAAGGAAGACGTGAGGAAAGGGGGCCAGGCTAGGGGCCCCCAAGTGGCACCGGACAAGCTAACTTGTTGCTAGACTGCAGGTGCGTTGAGTTGCAAATCTATAATCTATTTCTATCCCATTTGTTCCATTTATACAAGTTTATAAGAAAAGGGTGTTTCTCAAAAACTCTAACTTTGCCTTAGCTGAATTTAGAGAAATGGGGCTTTTCCACAATTGCATTTTGACACACCAATTCCACATTAACTTGGCAGCAGCTTCCCTACTTCAAAGAGCCATCTCCACACCCCAAAAAAGAAAAGAGTAACTGACAGAGAATAAGGACTCCATTAATTCATTCGCCCAATTGCAGCCATGTACTGAGAATCTATTGCATCAGACATGTTGCTAGATGAACAAAGAAAAGGGTGACACAGCCCATGTGGGCTACTCTTTCATTAGCTTTGATCTGGTCCATTCCAGTTCAAACTCCTACCAAGAATTTGCCTTTCCATCCCAGGTATACTGAATCAGAATCTGCAGTTTTAACCAGATCCCCCAGGTGATTCTAATGTGTAATATATTTTGAGAACCACCGCTCTACTGGAGTTTCTCAGAACTGGTCCCTAACCAGTAGCATTAGCATCGCCTGGGAACTTGTTAGATAAGCAAATTCTCGGCAGGGATTTGAAATTTTGCTGTTTAGATCCAGGAACACCAGCTTCTCTAAAAGATGAGAGTGAAAATATCAAGGTACAAGCCACACACAGGCCTAAATCCACAAAGGGACAAGTCTTCAGCCTTATCTATTAAGTTTACTGATTTAATTTGTAAAGCACCAAAAAGAAGTGAAAACAGGAGAAAGCAGCCACATTAAACAGGCACTGGTTTGCGGTTCCCCAGACGGAAACCCTGACGGCACAGTGCTAACCAAATGGTTGGCAGTTTGAATCCACCAGAGAATCCCTGAGACTCTATGGGGCAGTTCTACTCTGTCCTGTAGGGTCACTAAGCGTCAAAATCAACTCAACTGCAGTGTTTTTATTTTAGATGCAAACCTCAATTCCCAATATCCAGGAGGCCCCAAACCTGGCAGCTTCTCTCCTGTTTTCCCCAACTTTTCATCAGGTTTCTTCCCTGTAAACAGAAACTAATTACTTGTAGGAGCAAAAAATTAAGCCATATGAAACATGTGGCTTCTATGATGGAGCCTGGCCTTATTTCCCCCAGTTAAAGTAGATGGAGTACTTACTAGGTCCTAGCAACCATTCTTAATGACTTACATGAATTTCTTCATTTAAGCCTAAAATAACCATTGAGTTGTTATGTTGTGACTGGCCATCAGTTTGGCCCCAGATTCATGGTGACGTCATGTACAATGAAATGCTGCCCAGTTCTGCACCGTCACCATCCCCACGGTTACTTGCAGACTGGACTGTCGTGATCCACAGGGCTTTCACTGGCAGATCGCCAGCCTCTCTCCCTAATCTACTCTAGTCTAGAAACTCTGCTGAAACCTGTTCAGCATCACAGCAACACGCAAACCTCCACTGACAGATGGCTGCACATGAGCTGCCTTAGCCAAGTATTGAACCCAGGTCTCCCACACAAAAGGCAGGGATTCTACCAGTGAACCATCAATGCCATAATAATAATAATTAATTAATTAATTAATAATAATAAAAAGCCCACAAGGTAGTAGTAATACCCTACTTTTTACATACAAGGACACGGATGCTCAGAGGTCATTAAATAACCTGAACAACGACACACAGCCAGCACTTAACAGAGATGAGGCCATCTAGATGGGTACAGAGTTTGGCAACAGTTGCCCTGGTCTAAACCCTGGCTCTGTCACTTAGCATCTATGACTAACAATTAGCCCTAGCAAGTCCCCTAGTCCCTCATACCTCAGTTTTCTCAACTGGACTTTGGGATGAGAAGAATATCTCCTTCACAGGATTATTGCAAGGGTTTAACAAGTTAATCCTCATAAAATTCCTAGAACGATGCCTGGGACGTGGCAAGGCTCAGCAAACGATGGATACTCCAGATCTACCCCAGTCTGTCTGACTCCTAGGAGTCCTGGGAGGGACAGATGGTTGCTCCACTACTTACTCCAAAAGGTTGGTCTTCAAATCTACCCAGAGGTACCTTGGAAGAAAGGCCTGGTCATCTACTTCTGAAAAAGAGCAGCCACTGAAAACTCTATGGGAAACAATTCTACTCTGACACGGATGAGGTCACCATGAATTGGAAGCTGCTCAACGCTCACTGGTTTTTTCAACTCACACTTAAAGACTACATTTGACCACTTCTCGGAATCATCTTAAAAATATGTTGGACTACCATTTCTGAGACCTGAGATAAAGGACCAAGGCAGAATTCATGAAAAGGGTCATATACTAGTGCCAGACCACCTTGATAAAAAGGTAAAAAGCTAGGAAGGTGAAGGCAGAACGGCGGGGGGAGAAGGTTGGTGGACCTTGGGCTGGACTGAAAGCAACACTCCTGCTTGATGAAGTCCACCTCGACCTGCTGTACAGCTTGGACTTCCTCATCAGGCTTCATCTGAAAACAGAATTCTGCTGCTAACAATAACCACCACCACAAGCCAGTGAGTGAGAAGGAAAAGGAAGCGAGGGACCCAAGAGTAATGGGAAGGGAATGCTTTCGTGTGACCCAACCAAAAAGGGAAACAAGACATGAAGTTCAGTTAGAAACCAAAAGGAGCCATAATAGGAAAAAAATTGAGGAACCGCTTACTCGTCTCTACTATCTCGGCCCGCTCCCCTCGCAGGCTGCCCAGCTGAGACGCCACCCCAGTGGCCAGGATTTCCTGTTGTTACACAGACGCGCCATCTCACCCTCATCATCTTGTCAGCTCCACTTCCCCCTTCAGAGCTCGAAGGTCAACAAGGCAACAACAGGGCTGCACGCTGGTTGGGGAGACGGACGGAGCGAAAAAGATGGCAGACAGGGCACACAGCACCTCAGATGACAGCCGCATGTCCCTGGCAAACGAGGAAAGATGCAGGGCTGCACACTCCTCCTCCCTGCCCAATTCTCTACTTAGTAGAGGTAAAGGATGACGAGACAGCTTCTAGGCAGGTGCTGTTAGGCTAACAGCTACTAGGTGAATTCTCTCAACTGTTCCATGCTGTGTTAAATGGCAATTTGGAGCTACTCCAAGCTTCCCAAGTTCCGTGGCCCTCTGCTTGGCCCCTGCCGGAACCCACCTAGAACTCCTCATCATTCACATTAGTGGGCAGAGGGGTACTCCAGGGCCTAGGCCCAACCCAGGAGCAGGCACCCACCTCGCTGGCCAGTTCCCTTTTAACATGGTCATTAAATCTTCCGAAGGTCACTCACCTCACCTGTATAACAGGGCATGTTTCCAGGATGCAAGATCCTTCACGCAGTAAAACACTTGAAGCATCCTTTTTTCCTTTGATCCATTCTACTGGGGCCTATCACTCAAATAAAACATCAGTACCTCCACTTTTTTCTGTACCCCATTGGGTAGTAAGGATAGTGAGAAAAAAAAGCTACAGAGAAGAGAGATGGAAGAAACACAGGAAGAACATTTATGAAGCTCCTAATGATACTCCCTCATGCCCTCCCAAAAGACAAGACCCCCATTTGCCTTGTAATCTATTAGGAAATTCATCTCCAGGTACGTCATGCCTAAGGCTCTGGGTGCCTTTGGCAGCTGACTCCATTTAAGAACATGCGAAGCCTGGGTTCAAATACCAGCTTAGATTATTACTAGACCTAAGAGTTTGGGCCAAGTCATTCCACATCTCACTGCCTCTACTTCCTTACCTGTAAAATGGAGACAGGTACCTATCTCACAGGTTTGCCTCAAGTTTCCAAGGTGTACCTAGAACACAGCCTGGCACACAATAAACACAAAACAAGGTCTGTTGTTACCATTGCCCCATGGAATCACAACTCAGGATGTCTAGCCTACCAGTGTGTGAGCTGGGCCCTGACTGCCATCCTCTTCATCTCCCTCCAACTCTTTCCCCCTCTCCGAGATTCCTACTCCAGTCAGAAAACTGCCTTAAATAGAAAAATCTGAGGTGGATTTCCTTTCCAGTACGTGCAGCCAGCTGACTCAGGAGAACAAACATACAACTCCAACCTATCAGAGATCAAGCATAATTCTTGGAACCTCCTCTCTTCTTCAAAATCTCTGGGATTTCCTCCATACCTCCTCACACCCCACACAAACAGAAGCAGAGAGGTTGGACAGAGAAGGAGAATCTGAGTCTCTCACCTCAGGCCAGCTGCAAATAGCTCATCTCTGGTTTCCAGAAGACTCATCTCACAGCATTTATTTCTGCAGAGAAAAAGTCCTACCAGACACTGGAGAAGAGGGTAGGAGTGCAGAGATAGAGTAGTGACAAGAAGGTATCCTTAATGACCCCTTCCACCTGATTCCTACCTGTTCATGCTTCAGCTTTCAACTCAGGTATTATTTTCTTCCAAATCTAATAAAGTGCCCATCCTCCTCACTCCTGCTGCACAACGATTCTGCTATCACCCCTTTTAAAACACCATATGTAGCTGCCTTTTACTTCCCCTCTCCCACTCTCTGAAAGCTACCCAGAAGCAGCCTTCCCTAACTGAGTAAGATTTTGGATGATGTGTGCTTCTAAAATATAAAGTTTGTGGTTTTGTTCTTCTAAGCCAAGAGACTCTTTCAATATTTCTCTAAGCTGTCTTAAAATGAGAAGTTAAAAAATATCTGACAACTTTCAAAGTCAGTCAGGTTTTCAGGTGAATAGGTCCCTGTTCCCAGCTGGCAACATAAGCACATCTATATTGAACCCCAGATGGTTTGGTTTTTACAAATTCTCTGAATTTCTGTTTATCTGCGAATGTCTTAATTTCATTTTCATATTTGAAAGATAGTTTTGCAGGATATATCATTCTTGGTTGGAAGTTTTTCTACTTCAAGGCTCTCAATGTGTCATGCCACTGTCTCCATGCCAGCATCATTTCTGCTGAGGAATCCAATGAAACTCTACAGGGTTTCCCTCTGAATGTTAGCTTTGCTTTGAGTCTTGCCACCTTTAAGAGTTTCTGCTTAGGTTTTATTTTGCTAAGCTTGATTATAATAAGTCTTGGAGTCTTTCTTTTGAGATCTATATTGAGTGGTGTTCGATCTTGGATATTTATATTGTCTTTTTTCATGATTTCTGGGAAGTTTTCTGTCAGCCGCTCAGAAACAATACTCTCTGTGTTCTCGAGTATCTTGCCCTGTTCAGGAACTCCAATTAATCGTAGATTATTCCTCTTAATAGAGTCCCACATGCTTCTTAATGTTTCTTCATTTTTCTTGTTTCTTTTTTCTAATTTCTCCTCATAGATGCTGGAGTCAGTAGCTCTGTCTTCCAAATCAGAAAGTCTATTTTCCATTTGTTCCATTCTGTTCTCTTGGCTTTGAACTGAAGTTTCTATGTCTTTGGTTTTGTTCTTGATCTGTTGGATTTCAGAGTCCTGGTGCTCCATCAGATCAAACAGCTTGCTTAATTTTTCATTTTGCTCTGCTGCATTTTGTATAAGGTATAGGAGGGCTTTCTATATAATCCTTTTGTGTTCACCTTCTGATAGTTTCAGAAAAGCTTCTATGTCTGGGAAGTTATGAGGTAGTTTCTTTTAGGGGCCTGCTGATGCCATGGGTGATTTCTTGGTTACAGTTTTTATGGTTTTCTCCAGAGTTTGTTGCTTTTGGGGCTTCATGTGGGTCAACAGAGCCTGGGAGAGATGCTGTGAGGATGCACCACAGTTGTTTCTCTAGGCCATTTTAAAATGAGAAGTAAAAAGTATCTGACAACTTCCAAAGTCAGTCAGGTTTTCAGGTGAATAGGTCCCTGTTCCCAGGTGGCAAAGTTAGCACCTCTATATTGAACCCCAGATGTTATAAACTACCTCAAAATACAGAAAGGCTACTGCCTTGCTGGCCTCTGCTGTGGGACCCCAGCTGTAGGCAATACTGTGTACAATTCTGATTTTCTGCCAGTAAAGCACACTCTTCTGGGCAGGCACTGCCTCCCAGCCCAGGAATTAGGTCCAGCTGAGGATTCCATATGGGTATCTCCACCTCCCAGTGGAACAAGATGACGTCCCACACACGCTCGCCACCCAGCTGGGACCAGGCTACTGGCAGAAAGAGAGGCCAAAAGTGTAGATATGCCCAGAGTCCACAGCCTCCATTGCTGGGCCCCAGTCTCAAGCAACACTGTGCAAAACATCACCTCTCTGCCAGAAAAGCACTCTCTCCCCAGCAGGCACCAGCTCCTGGCCTAGGAATCAAGTCCAGCTGGGGCCTCATCCTAGACGTCTCCGTCTCCCAGTGGATCAAGATGGGGTCCTGCACAAGCTTGCCACTGTATCCGTATGGCTACCACATGGCAGAGGTAGAAAGATAGGCCACAGGAGCCACGATGCACAGAGTCCAAAAACAGGCTCTCAGAACACGGCAATTGCACTTGCCAGTCGCAACCACAGTGCATCTGAAATCAGGGGCTAGTCAAGTCCCAGCTCCATCAGCCAGCCAACACAGAGAAAAAAAAGTCGAAATGGTGAGTTACCTTTGGTCCATGCAAGCCCTCGCTCACCAAGACTGGGGTCAGCAGAAGAGAGAAGGTTGTGCATGCAGTGATGTGAAGTCCAAAGTAACAGCCCTATGCCACGTCCTAGGGCTCACTAGGTGTCCAGAAGGCTCCATTTAATCATCAGTTCAGGTCTTGGTTTCCAGAGGGATTTAGGGAGATGTGTGTTTAGTCTGCCACCTTGACTCCACCCCCCCACCCAGAACCAGAATCTCTAACTTCAAATGGTTTACCCCAGAGCCTGGTCTAGTGGCTGGAAGAGTGCTCCACAACCAGTTGCTGAATTAATGAACAGAAGAATCAGCAACTCCTCCCTCTACACACAGACCCCAGGCAGTCAGAGAAGTGAAAGGACTTTTTCTTCATTGTTGTAAAAATAGACACAAGCCAACATTTGTCAGTTGTACAAGAAAGCACTTTTAAGAACCTACCTACACAGTTCTTGTATGCACCTGTAAACATAATCCTTAGCTGTTTTCATTATTTTCTCACTCGTTTTCATCACAGAAGATGAATAGAAGGGTTGGCTGAAAAGGACATTTAAGAAAAGCACAGTCTTGAGTCAGGGAGGCTGGCCCCTTCTCCTAAAAGAGCATATAAAACCCAAACTTCTAACTCATACGTGTCCCCACTGCTAAAATGCAGCCACATCAGGACGCTGGAGAGGGATGTTGAAATGCCACACTGGTACCCTACAGAAAATTCAAACAGAGACGACACCCAGGCCCAGCCTGAGCTGGGGCTGAGGGAAATTAGGGGAAGCCAGAATTGTAGATTGCGATGACTGAGAATTGAGCTGGAATACATACACTATAAAAGGTAATCTTGTTGACTTTAGGTACACAAGAACCTGCAAGCCCTGCTCTCCAAGGCAGTTTTAATAGAAAATAGTCTGCTTTACAGTCTTCATATCAACAGATCATGTGCCCTGAATCTTTTGGGGGGTGGGAGGGCATTGCCATTGTAATGGAGTGTGGCATTTCTGATGGATTTGTTCCTTAAAAGGTCTCCACCCCTCCCCTCTGATGCAACAATGTTTGAGAATTTGAACATCCTTGGTCCAAAGTTCTTCCTCACACTACTTTAAAGTCTTCCTGTTTAAATTCCAAGTTCATTTTTTATCATCTGTCTTAACAGGACTGATTTCTTCTTCCCCCTTAAGAAAAAAAAGCAACTCACTAACACCTGGTACAATATAAGCAGCTTCTGTCTGGCTTCATAATGACTGTATTACAGAACAAGTTACAGAAAACATCAACCTTCCTGGCCGTCTTTGCCTAGCTAATATCAAAATGAATTTGTCGGGCACACACTAACGCTACACCAGGCTGGCTGCAAGGACCCAAGGAAGCTGATTCAGGCCTCAACTCTGGACTTGCCTAATCTATCATAAAGTTTATTACCACTTGGCTTGAGCAGAATGGATAACTGAATTTCCTCTTGCCTTTTTTTTTTCCTCCTGAGGAAAGGAGAAACAGCTGGATCTCCTAACAACATCCACCCAAATTTCCAATCCAGGCATACTCTTTAAGGAGCCAGTCTGTGATCTCACTAGTTCAGAGTGAACACATCTTATCCAAACTGCCAGAGAAATCTTGACATAGCACAGCTAGTGGGCCAACTTATTACATAGCCTGGCACTCTCATGGGAAGCACTTCTCTACCACCTAGCACTTTATTATCAGTATGTTTTCACAACAATAGGAATAATGATGGCTATTATGTGCTGGTGACACACTGGTTAAGAGCTTGGCTGCTAACTAAAAGGTCAGTAGTTTGAATCTACCAGCTGCTCTTTCGAAACTCGACGGTGCAGTTCTACTCTGTCCTTAAAGAGTCTCTGTGAATTGCAATTGACTTCATGGCAGTGGATTTGATTTTCTTTGTTATGTGCTGGATCCTGTGCTCTAGGCTTTTTTAACATTATCTCAGTCTTTCAAACCACCATGAGACAGATGCTGTTACTGCACCCATTTTATTAAAAAAAAAAACAAAAAACACTGAGAAACACTAAGACTTAGAAAAATGAAATAACCTGCCCAAGGTCACACAGCTATCCTGTCTTGATACCTAGTCTCTGACTGCAGAAGCTGCTCGCTGAACTCATTAAAAAAGTATATTGACCTTGGCCCTGACCTTGTTGCACATAGCAGGGCCGCCACAATTGACTGAAAGATGGACTTGAGAATAACCTTGCTTGCTCTTTCCTTCCATATCTTCTTTCAGTTTTTGCTGCTTTTCAAGATCAAAATGATTTGGAGGGTGAACAAAATCGTTATCTTCTAGGTCAACTTCTAGGACAAAGGCATTTCTGCACCAAGATGTCTGTTTCCATTCTGACATTCCTACCCTCCCTCACCCCTAATCCACTGACGGCCCTCCCCATCCCAGTCATTCCTGAATTCTGTTAAATTTATAGATGTATTCCGCAAACAGGTCTTCTGAAAGGAAAAAGAAGTGGAAAAACAAAATCAAACCTAACTGGGCATTTAAATACAGACTGAGAGCAACACATCTGTCTGGGTATTTTAGTTACTGAAATAAGGGCAGCTGTGTTTATTTCCATGTAGGCACTTGTAGACGAAGGTGCCTGTGTGGGGCTGCTTGCTTTATTCAAATGAGACTTCCAGGTTACATATGGGCCTGGGACTTGTTTCGGGTTCTCAAGAACTGGTCTCTGTAATGGGAAAGCCAGTGGTTAAGAGCTTGCCTACTAACCAAAAGGTCAGCAGTTCCAATCCACGAGCCACTCTTTGGAAGCCCCCACGGTCAGTTTTACTCTATCCTCATTATGAGTCAGAATCGACTCAACAACAATGGGTTTGTCTTTTGGCTTTGTGTCTGCCCAAACCACCATACTAGAGGTGGCCAAAGGAAAGAAGGTAGAGAGACATGGGTAACTCCCGCGCGCGGGCCTTTTGAATTTCGCGGGCGCGCCGTGGGTGAGCCCCCAGGCTCACTAGTGTTTAAAACATTAAAGCACTAGTGTTTAAAACATTTGACTCATCCTAGGTTCAATTTACTTCTGAGCAATTAGTTTCAAACCCCACCAATACATATATCCCACCATTCTGAAAATCGGCACTCTCTACACCTAACACACGAAATGGAGCTTGGAGTAGTCATTTGCCTCTGGGATGTTAAGAATTACAGTATGAGATGTGAGATGGGCTTTCACAGGACACATAGAAGGAATGGTGGCAGAAGAAATACTAGAGAATCACTAGCCTGCTCCAGCTGGAAACTTCTCTTCAGTGCAACACAGCACTAACAGCCAAGGAGTTCAAGCTAAGTGGAGTTCAAGCCCTACCTCCACCTTTTATAGCTCTGGGGCCTTAGATGAGTTAATTGGTTTCTCTTATCCACCATTTTCTCATTTGTAAACTATGGGAAGTAATGCAGAGCACCTGGGGGCAGATTAGAGGTTCAGATCCACCCAAAAGCACCTCAGGAAAGAGTTGGAGACCTACTTCTGAAAAATCAGCCCCAGAGAACCCGGTGGAGCACATTTCTACTTGGTCACACGTGGCCGCCATGAGTTGAAGGTGACTTGACTGCAGCTGGCAGGAGTGAGCATGGTGGATGATGATACTGACGTCACAGGGCCATGAGAGTTCAAGGTATTGATGGGCGTGAAAGAAGTCTAGGACTTCCGGCACCTTAATCCACTCCGGCTCCCTTCTACCTGATTCCTGTGTGGCTTCCTGCGCTACAGTCTGAAGATGACTCCACCTACCAGCAATGTCTTCCCGTGTATACTAAGCTAGGGCTGATCTTGCAGAGCAGTAGCTTGTTGCCCCAATTCCGTCCACAGACGTGTTTTGTTTGGCCTACACCAATATTTGGGGAAATTCAGATTATCCACATTAAAAAGTCAGATGAGCGTTCAGCTCTTTTAAGATCTATCTAATAGGATCAAGTTGACAGCAGCAACTCGAAAGATTAAGAAGGCATTGAATTTTTGTTGGAAACTCTGGTGGCGCAGTGGTTAAGTACGCCTCTGTGGGCTAGCTCTACTCTGTCCTGTACGGTCACCATGAGCTGGAATCAGATCAGTGGGAATGGGTCTGCGTGTTGGTTTTTTCCTTTTTTATTTGAGTTTATGTTAATGAGGGAGGAACAAAGCACTCAAGGAGGTTATAATCTATGTCACCGAACATATATGTAGAAGCTGGACATGTTTTCCCTGCTATGTATGGTCTCACAACAATAAAATAAAATGCTAAAAACAAAGAAAAAGGTGAGGACATTTCACATCAGAGAAAACTCCAGTTTCAGGCCTTCCTGAGATCTACAATGGTATCACTGGGCCCACATTCTGCCGGGTAAGCCCCTTTGGGCAGACAGCAAGCTCTCCAGGTGGCTACCACTCACCCGGCTGCCCTCAACCATTTGAAAGACTTACTAGGGGCCTGAGGGCTTCAAGGTTAGCTACTCCCAAGCTGAAAGGACCAGAAATGCAGCCTGGTCTGCACCTTTCCCAGCTGCCCACAAACAAAGCTTTCAGATAGCAGGTCAGGATTGATCCCCTGACGTGAGGAACAATTAGCAAGTTCCTGAGTCACTGTGGTGTTTGTTTATACTTCTATTGTGAGCTAGAACCCCTCATGGAAAAGCCACGGTCTGAGTTCTTAAAGCAGAACTGAGCAACTGAGACTTGGGGCTTGGCTGACCCAGCTGTGCTCCCGTCTCTCACCTTGTTGGGGCCTCAGTGTCCTTATTTGTTAGACAAGGCTTTTGAGTGAAATGATCTCTATTGTCTCGTCCAGATTTATGTAATTACTGCAAAATGCAAGTGCTGCGGTAGAAATTTTAATACAACTGTTTACTTAAGAGCTCTAAAGGTCTTAGTGGCAGCAGAGCTTTCAAAACACCTCATGGACCTTTCACACAGGCCTTAACTAAATGTAAACAGGATCGAATAATGGCCCTGTTTATTGTCCTGCTGGCTCCGGGGTTGGGACTTTAGCCCTGATACTCTGCACCTGGCACAGGAGAGGCAAATCAACACCAGGGCATTTAAAGGTCTGATGGCTCAGCTTCCTGTCCCTAGAAGATGTGATGCTCGGAGCCCTGCCTGCCTCCACACCCTCATTCCACCAGAACGCACACCAAACCACATGATCACCCCACCTGGGAGGTCTATTCACGTTGGCCTTCTTTCGGTTCCTTGCTGGGCCACCACATGACCTCTGCACCCAGGCCTTCCTCCACCTGGAGGCTTCTTCACCTAGTTCCTTCCCTCTGATCCTTCCATCCACAGCACAAACATTACATCCAGCATCCCTGGCCTCCCCCCAGTAGCAAGCCATCCTAGAAGATGCTGTCACCATGCAGGCTCTGTTGTCGCAGCTGCCGCAGCAATACCTTTTACATTGATTTGTGTGATCCACTGACTGATGATTATCTCCCCAGTGGAACATAAATTCCAGGAGGGCAGGGTCCACGTCGGTCTTTGGTCATTGTTGTCTGTCTAGTGGCTGGACAGTGGTGGCAGAGAGGACTCAAATTATTTGTTGAGTGACTGAATGAGCAAATGAAAAGCAGATACTGCTCTACCAAAAAGATTCTAGCAGATGATAATGTCCACAAGGAAACGGACTAAGTCTTACTGACGTTCACAGTCCCTAAGGCTAATCATGACTCTAACATGAGCTACAATGAGCGCTACAGGCACCAAGTAATTTATGGGTGTCAGACACTATTTTAACAGATTATTTCTATAGCAACTCAATTTAATCTTCATAATAATCCCATGGAAGGAGGTACACTTAATATCCCCATTTCAATAAGAGGAAACCAAGGTGTAAGGAAGTTGATAACTTACCCAAGTCACTCAGCCAGTAGGAAACAGAGTGGCAGTGAAATGCCAAGCAGTCTGACTCCAAATCAGTATCTAGGTTACACTGGTGTCTGCTGTGGACTGAACTGGCGACACACTGATCAAGAGCTCAGCTGCTAGCCAAAAGGCTGGCAGTGCAAATCTGCCAACGGTTCCCTGGAAACGCTGTGGGACAGAGACAGTTCTACTCTGTCCTATAGGGTTCCTACGAGTTAGAACTGGCTCCATGGTAATGGAGTTTTGTTTGTCTTTTAACCCTGAGAGCTGTGGATGTCATGCTGTTTGGAAATAGAGTTTTATTGTTATGTTAATGACACCATAACAGTGTAGGGTGTGTCCTAAACCTAATCGTGTCTGAGTTATAAAAACAGGAGATTAGACACAGTCAGGTACACTCCACAAGCAAAGGAGCCAAGAGATGCTGCAGGCTGCCAACAAGACAGGAACCAACCCAGTTGACACTCTAGTTTGGAAACTCCAGAATTGTGAGAAATGCATTTCTGTTCTTTAAAGTCACCCGCTTGTTGTATTTGTATTATAGCAGCACCAGGTGACTAAGACCAAGCCCTGCATGGTGCCTAGCACACATTGTTGTTAGGTGCCAAGTTGATTCCAACTCCCAGTGACCTCATGTGACAGAGCAGAACTGCCCCCCATAGGGACTTCTACGTTGTGATCTTCAGCAGAGCAGACTGCCAGGTCATACTCCTGAGAAGCCACTGGGAGGGTTCGAACCCCCAGCCTGTCAGTTAGCAGCTTAGAACTCAACTGTTGGGCCACCAGGGCCCCTGCCTACGGCACAAACAGAGAACAAACAACTACTACCATCCATCTGTGATGACACTGGCTGTCCAGTGGAAGAATTCTAACCTTCCATGAGGGAGATGGAGCCCTGTGGTACCGTGGTTTAGCACTCAGCTACTAACCAAAAGCTAGGTGGTTCAAGCCCAGCTCCCCAAGAGAAAGATAACGGCAGTCTGCTTCAAAATCTTATGGGGCAGTTCTACTTTGTCCTATAGGGTCACTAAGAGTCTGAATTCGACTCCACACCAATGGGTTGGCAATGAGTTTTTTCTTTTTGGGGGGGATGAGGGAGACCCAGGTTCAATTCCCAGCCAATGCAGTTCATGCTTAGCCATCACTCGTCTGTCAGTTGAAACTTGCTATGATGTTGGTCACGCTTGAGCAGAGCTGCCAGACTAAGACAGACTAGGAAGAAAGGCCTGGTGATGTATTTCAAAAAATGAGCCACTGAAAATAGTATGGATCACAATGGTTTGTTCCACAAACAATCACAGGACTGATGCAGGACTGGGCAGTATTTCATTCTGTTCTGCACGGGGTCCCATGAGCCGGGGTTTAAGTATACAGCAGCTAACAACAACAACACCATCTCACAACCCCCTTTACATACACACACACACACACACACACACACTCCACACACATGAACAAACGGAGGACTGTTCTCTGCATCAGAACTATACAGACAGATAAGGGTGTCAGAACTCAGCCACTAGAAGAGCACCATAATAATTCAGAGATGAAGCAACAAGAACCAAACAGAGAAGAAACACCTTTAGGTAAGGCTGCAAGTAGGGTAGCCTCTCTGACCCCATTCAGGCCTGCAGGCAAATGGCCCTGGTTTGGCCAGCCACCTACCTGATGTTTTCATTCAGTGTATAGAGCTCATTGCTTTGCAGGCCACCCCCTTTGAAGACATTGATCACAGCCGTCTGGACACTGTGGGGAAACAGAAATTAACCTCTGGTTGGAGGACATGCCTACACACATGGCCATCTCAACAAGCAGCACAGGGCTGAAGGCAGATGACAGTGCCAGGAAGTCCGCGCCACAAACAAGCCATGCTTTCCACCCCTGGAATCCCTTCTTTCCTTTCCAGGCTCCTTAGAGAAGAAAGGAACCCCTCATGGCGTAGAAGGTAAGTGCCACAGCTGCTAACCAAAAGGTCAGTAATTCAAATCTGCCAGGTGCTCCCTGGAAAAAATATGGGCAGTGCTACTGTTCTTAGGGTCGCTAGGAGCTGGAATCCACTCAACAGCAGTGGGCTTGGTTTTTGGTTTGGAGAGGAAAGACTGACATTGAAGGGGCGCCAAGGTAGTTCCTGCCTTCTCACGGGCCTGCGAGTCTTCCTCACCAGCCCTTGTGGTAGCCCTGCTGGCAGGCAGGAAAAATCAAAGAGCAGGCAGCAGGGTCTGCTCTCAGCAAACCACAGGCCCAGCCACCGGGGCCTGAAAGAATTCAAAACAGGCTTTGCAGTAAACATGAGGCAGACTGGGGTTCTTCAACCCCGGAGGCTGCTGTCTTCGTAGGGTAGGCTGGTAGCCAGGGGCTAATAAGAAACGATAATCCCTTGCCTTTTTAAAAGACATTGTGATAAAACACATACAACGAAATCTGCCATTTAAACCATTTTTAAGGGTACAATTCAATGAAATTAATTATATTCACCGTGTGGTACAACCATCACTACTGTTTATTTCTAAAACTTTGTCAGCACCCGATAAGCAGTAATTCCTCATTCAACAATTCCCCCAGCCCCTAGCCACCTTTAATCTACTTTCTGTCTCTACACATTTGCATATTCTAGATATAGCATATAAGTGGGATCATATAACGTTTGTCCCTTTGTGTCTGGCTTCTTTCACTTAAAAGTGTTTTCAGAGTTCATCAATGTTATAAAGAGAACTTCATTTCTCTTTACGGCTGAGTAATATTCCATTGTACAGCTATACAACATTTTGTTTTTCCATTCATCTGTTGCTGGACACATGGGTTGTTTCCTCTTTTTGGTTACTTGAATAATACTGCTATAAAATCTGGTATATAAATATCTGAGTCCCTGCTTTCAACTCTTCTGGGTATATACCTAGGAGTTGAATTGCTGGGTTGTATGGTAATTCCGGAAACCCTGATGTAGTGGTTAAGTGCTATGCAGCTAACCAAAAGATTGGCAGTCTGAACCTACCAGGCATTTGTCGGTAACTCTATGGGGCAGTTCTACTCTGTCCTATAGGGTTGTTATGGGTACGAATCAACTCAACAGCAGTGGATTTATGGTAATTCTATGTTTAACTTTTTGAGGCATTTCCTTTTTTTTTTTTTTTTTTTTTAAATGTGAGTCCTGGTGGCACAGCATTTAAGAGCTTGGCTGCCAGCCAAAGAGTCAGCAGCTCTAATCCACCAGTCACTTCTCGGAAACCCTGTGGGGCAATTCTACTCTATTCCATAAGGCCACTATGAGTCAGAATCAACTCAATGGCACAGGTTTGGGTTTGTTTGTTTGTTTGTTTGTTTGTTTCCTTTATTATACTACTTTTCTTGGAAGAATTTCACATGGGCTGGCTTCACTTCCCCCTTCTATTCCCTCTCCTGTAAGGTATAAGACAGCAGAGAGGGTAGTGCTTTGAGGAGCCTTGGTCTCCGGGACTCCAGCCCAGTGTTTCAGCAAAAGGCCGATTACAATCTTGGCTGCACCAAGGGCCACTGGTCTTTTGTAAAGAACAAGGATCCATTTAACACCAAAACATCTTAGAGCTGCCCCTCCACTCAACTCCAAAGAGGTTATATTTTTCGTTCAGTCATGGAAAAAAAAAAACTCCTACTTAGAAAGAATTAGTAACACTTTGAAATAATGATGTATTTAATTTACCCAAAAAGTGTCTCCATAAATTGAAAAATAGAATCCACAGATATGGAAGAACTAATATTTATCCTGTCTCTACTCCATCCATGCTTGGTGTACAAGGGTCAGCTAGACACCCTACAAAAGCTCTCAGTGTCTCCCCGGAAGTACCCATGGCCCCAAGATCCTGGTAATCCCGGCTTTACGCCACTCAGTTTTCTGTGAATATGTCTCTTATTTACCCAAGTAGACAGTAAGTGACTTGAGGGCAGGCTGTGTGTCACATAATGATATGGTCCCACCCTGGGTTACAGTTTAGTTTGCGGTATAATTAACGGGCCAGTTAACTGACTTCTATAGACCAGGCTCCAGAACTTCTAAGAAAGCTTGCTTTTTTCATGGCTTAACGTGACTGCACAGGACGACTTTGCGGAGGTCACTGCTAGGTCGCGGTGAGATGCCGCCCCGCGCCGCCGCAGTCCCTGGCCGCCCTCCCTCCATCCAGGCTAGCTGCCTCCCTTACCTGTTCCAGGCTGAGTTGGAGCCCAGCTGCAGAGCCTGCCGGGCTGCTTGGAACCGGGGCAGGTCGCTGAGCACCGGGGAGCTCATGAAGCGTGGTCTGGGCCTGCGGAAGGAGCCCATCGTGTGGAACTCGGTGGTGAGGCTGGGAGGGAAGCCGCGGGTCATTAAGTCCAGGTGCGGGGACAGCTTCTCCTTTCCACCAGAAGCTTCCAACTGCCCGCAGAAAGGACTGCTTCTGCTCCCGGGGCTGCCTTGGGACTCTCAGGCGTTTTTAAAACCACAAATGTAGCCAGCACCTAAAGAGAGAGGGCAGCTTTTATTGAGAACTCCTGGGCACAGCAGACCACATCTTAGAGGAAGTTGGCTGGGACTTTCCAACCCAACTATCCCAAAAACAACTCTGGGACCCAACTTTAACATCCTATAGCCCGAAGAGTCCCATTTATAAGTTGGTTAGAACAGTGGTCACCCCGAAGTGGGAAGGCTGTGACAACGGGCCAAGTGGAGGCCAAATCAAACCAAAAGCCAAACTCACTGCCATCCAGTCGATTGTGACCCATAGTGACCCTACAGGACAAGGTGGAACCGGCCCACAGGGTTTCCAAGGAGCAGCTAATGAATTTGAACTGCCAGTGTTTTGCTTAGCGGCCAGATCACTTAACCACTAAGTCACCAGGGCTCCAGGTGGAGGCCAATCTTAGAGAAAAGGGATTCCTAAGCTGCGCTTGACACCAATTCTGACAAACACTCATCCAAGTCTGGGC
Organism: Heterohyrax brucei; assembly: GCA_028571685.1. Lineage (NCBI taxonomy): Eukaryota > Metazoa > Chordata > Mammalia > Hyracoidea > Procaviidae > Heterohyrax > Heterohyrax brucei. Next base: position 122,592,625 of record CM053145.1, on the reverse strand, counting down.
CCTGGCTGGGTTTCTGTAGACCTCAGGACGTGTGGATTAAGAGACAGCTTTTAAAGTGCCCTGCGAACAGAAGAACTGCTTGTCCTAGCCCTGATGACTTCCTGTCACAGATTCTTACACTCCAGGCCATCCATATGGCTCAGCATCTCCCCAGGCATCAGTCCTCATCACTCGGGCCCATGTTACTTTGCTTACCTGCAGCTCATTTTATCAGGACATATGTACTTACTGAGGGATACTGTTTGTTAACCTCAGGGAACTGTGGAGGACCCCAAGATTCCCTGTCCACCCCACCCTCTTTCCTGCCTTCTTGCCTTTGCTTTTGGGTACATGTCACCCCTTTGATCTTTTTTTATTTTTGTTACTGACCCTTAGATGAGGATTTACGGAACAAACTAGTTTCTCATTAAACAGGTAGTACATGTTATTGTTTCATACATTAGTTAACAACCCCACAACATGTTAACACTCTCCCTCCTCAACTCTGGGTGCCCTGTGACCGGCTTTCTTGTCCTCTCTTGCCTTCTAGTCCTCTCCCCTGGGCTGCTGTGCCCCTTTAGTCTTGTTTTGTATTATGGTCCTGTCCAGTACTTCCCTGAAGGATGAACCTCAGGAGTGGCTTTCTTAATGAGCTGAAAGAGTCTTCAAGAGAGTCTCAGGGTTTCTTCACTTTCTTCCTGAGTTAGAACTTTGTTCTACATGGTTCCTCAGCTCTGTCCGGGACTCTCTGTTGCGATCCTTGTCAAGGCAGTCAGTAGGGGTTGCCTGGCACATTCTAGGTGTACTGGACCCAGTCAGGTGGAGGCCATGGTAGAAATAGGACCAGAAGATTTCTAAGACAGAGTTTAGATTTCTAAGAAAGAGTTCAAGGGTTATGGAGAAGGTGTTTGTTCGTGTCTTCATTCATACAACAAATGTCTATTGAACACCTACTATGTGTCAAGTACTCAGTCAGGCACTGAGGCTATAACGGCAGCCTGGAGCCACGGCAGATACTGTTCCACATTATGCACAGTCCCTCTCCCAAGCTTCTGACTGTGTCTACTGCTCCCCTTGCCCCCGAACTCCCTTATCTCCTCTGCTTGTCCAAATCCAGTGTATCCTGAAGGGTTAGGTTCAAGAATGCTGTCCCCCCGTAGCATTTCTTGGGAGCTGGCTCAGTGGTTAAACACAACGGCTTTGCACTGAACCTGGCTCAAGCTAACATAACTTGGCCACTCACAAGTTGTGAGACGTTGGGCAAGTTATTTCACCTCTCTCAGAGTCCTCTACTGTCATCAATACAAACTTCACCAAACTGGTACAAGAGAAAGTGAGAGATATGACATGCCTAGCAGAAGACAGATCCATGGCCCTCAGCACTGGCCCTTTTCATCTGAAATGTCTCCTGTAAATGCTGGAGAAGTCATAATCAGCCTGTTAAGTTTCAAAGCCTCTCAATGACTCCATCAGTACCACTGGAATGTGGAAAGATCTATGCAAATCAATGAACCAGATGCAGAAGAAATAAAACCACAGATGCCCCTTCAGAATTCTTAAAACTGTCAGGCTCTGAAATTCAGCTGTGCCCTCTCCTGCTCTTTCTTTCCTCTGCAACCTTGTTGGACCTGTAGTCTCAGTTTTCCTGTTCTTTAATGTACGTAATTCTAACTCACCAACTTGAAATGACTTTTGGAGTTCATCAGTGTCATAATCATGCTTTTGTTACGGGTTTAAGGTTTAGCCTAAAGTATTCTCACTACACCTCTCTCAGCACCTGTTACATCCCCCAAACCAGCGATGAAATAGAAAGTAATATTCCAGCCGACAATGTCAACCTTCCAGTTCTAAGACAAGGTTTTAAAGCCATAAAACTGGCAGCATTTAAAGGAAAGGGCACCAGTGAGCCACCTCCAAATTAAACACACTGCTCTGGTTGGAAGAGGAGCAAGGAAGTCAAGGAGGGCACCAAAGCATTCCATCGAGTGCTGTATGTGTCTGTGTCTGGGCTCAAAAACAACACTTACAGCAGTGAACTTGGAATTGAAAAACAAAAAGCTGACTCATGGCAACTCTACATGTTAAAGAGAACAGACTTTTCCTATAGGATCTTCTTGGCTGTAATCTTTGCAGAGGAGGCCTACTGGTGCAATGGATAAGCCCTCAGCTGCTAACCTAAGGGTTGATGGTTCACACCCACCAAGCAGCTCCATGAGATACAGCCTAGGACACCCTATGGGGCCATTCTGCTCATCACATGGGCTCACTTGTGAGGCAGAATTGACTTGACAGTACACACCAGCAGAAGCTTGGCAGGCTTTGCTTCCACAGAGCAGCTGGGTGAATTCGAACCACCGACAGGTTAGCAGCCAAGCACAGATCGTTAGTAACAGCCAGGCATTTCTGACCATGTAATACTCCAAGTCAAAAAAAAAAAAAAAATAGCACATCATGCTTCTTAAATTTCTTTTGATAAAGGAAAGCAAACTTTTGAGCTATTTTAGTTTCTTGTCACTCCTCTGTCTCTTCACCCGAGGCTCAGAATGAGCTCATAGTTTTTAAAATATCTCAGGTAAATGCTGGAGAAGTTGTCATAAGCCTGTTAAGTTTCAGAGTCTCAATGACTGCACTGGTGCCGCTGGAATTTGGAAAGATCCATGCAAATCAATGCACCAGGTGCAGAAGACATCAACCCACAGATGCCCCTTTAGAATTCTTAAACTGTCAAGCTTTGGAATTCAGCTTTGCCTAAGCAAGGTCACATTATTAAGACAGGATCCATTTCACTGCCCTTCTTTAAATGGGCCTGCTAAGTGCAATTCATCTGTGTAATCACAGGACAGTAACTCCTTTTACGAGGACCTTAAACCCAAGGTGATAGGGTTGGGTCCTACTCCTGGCACTCGTACAGGGAAGTAGAAAGGTGAGAACGGATGGTTCCAGGTGTGTGCCTTCCACCATCCTGCCCACTCCAGGAAGCCAAAAAACACCAGGGTTCAGGGGGCTGGCTCCTCCCCGCCTCTGCTTCTCAGGAAGCCCCCCCAAAACCCCATTCCAAGTCATCTGAGTATCCAGCAAAGCACATAGGCAGCTTGTCCCGCTTCTAAATAAGGGCAATTGTCAGCCAAAAGGACAATGACTACAGCCTCTGCAGCTCTGAGTCAAGTGCGGAGGAACAAAGAATGGGGAGCTGCCTTTGACACACTTTTTTCACCTCCCAAATTTGCGTCTCTAGGGCCTGTACTACTGAAAAGAGGCTTTGAACTTGTAGGAAGGTGCTGTCGGACTGGGGAGAGACAGATGCCAGTGATATCTAGAAACAGAATCTTTGATGTGGTGAAAAACAGTGAAACTGTTCGCTACAGATTACTGGGTAAGCACATAGAACACCACCTGTTAAACAGCAAGTGCCACATAAGTGTTAAATAAATAATAACTTGTCGTTGAGTCTCAGATCCTGACAGGCTGAAGAGAATCTGAACCATCTTTATTTCCACCATTCTGCCTCCTAAACAGCCAAGAGCCCCACCCCACCCCCAAAACACTGCAGAGGTGTTGGGTGTTGACCAGAGGGGCCTAAAGGGAGAAGCTGACACACCCTGTATCTGCCTGCTACAGCGTAGGCCCCTCAGGCACTGGCTTGTCCTGACCTAAATATGAAAAATCAGAATACGATGAGCCAGATGGGGCCTCAGGATACGGCCAGCTCAGGTCCCAGCTTACAGATAACAAAAGTGAAGCCCAGAGAAACAGAAGTCACCAGGGTAGGAGACAGCGAGGGCTGGCTAGCACTCAAGTTCCCTACCTCCTGCTCCAGAAGTCCCCAGTCCCTATCCAGGCCAGACTATGAACAGGTTTTGAGTCTTAATTTATCTTTGTATCCTTCAGGCTTAGCTCAGAGATAAAAATGAAGTTACCCAAACCACAGGTAAACTTACTCAAAAACCAAAACCATTTGAAGATGAGAGGGGTTAAACAACCTGCCCAAAGTCACACCACTAATAGGCAACAAACCAGGAAGTAACTAGAGTCCAGATGATCTGCCTAATTCCTCGCCCCATTCCTACTTTGCCCAGCAATCAGCCTAGGCAGAAACCAAAATCAAAGCTACTAAATTAGTTAGGACGGTCTGGTAGGAGGCTTCATATCAGGGACATATACTGAGATAAATAAGCTGCCACAAAGAATTCTGTGACTGTATGTGATGGAGCAGAGAAGTATGGTGAGGCAAAAGAAGGACAAGAAAAAGCAGTTTGCCTTTATTAGACACTCCATCCGTAACTAGCTGTGTGACCTTGGACAAGTTACTTCGCTCCACTGAGGCTCCAGTTCCTCCCACATGAAATGAGGATGCTAACAGCGACGCCCTCGGGGTTGTAGGAGGACCAAGTGAGTCTGTATTTGTCAAGCTCTTAGAGCAGTGCTTGGCAAACAGTACCATACTTGGTAAAGTAGAGGGTCAACCAAAAAAGACCCTCAATGAGATGGATCGACACTGTGGCCACACGAATGGCTCAGGCATAACGAGGACCGCAAGGATGGCACAGCACCAGGCTGCATTTCTTTCCATTGTGCAGAGGGTTGCTATGAGTCAGAATCGACTCGACAGCACCTAGCAACAACAACGTAAGTGCTTGTTAAATAAATAAAGTGACTTGTTATTTCTAAATCTCCAAGCAATAAAGGCAATGAGTACACGGCAGCATTTCCTTCTGGGGCTGGTGACCTCAGCAGTGTCTGGAAACACTCAGCCCCGTTACTGTATCTCAGGGGTTTATTTACCAAGCCTGCACATCTGGGCAGCATGCTCCTCAGTTTTGAAGTTTTTCCATACATCATCTTCACTTCTAAATCTTATCCCAACTCAATGAGGCAGATCAGCAGGGATTAAGCCACATATTAGGAAACAGGTTAAATGAATTGCCCAAGGCTAGAAAGCTGTCACATTAGGGACTAGAATTTGACTGTGAGTCTTCCGGCCTCAAGTATGGCCCACCACGAGTGCCCTGCTGGGAGACTCCTCTTTATCCTATATATTTTTATTATAAAACATATTTATAAAATAGTTTGAAGTGCGAAAACAGGCCTCCTAACTGCTCCAGATGAAGGTGAAGGGAAGGGAAAAAGATTTAAAAAGCACTGGCTGCCTTCCAGAAACAATCTTAAAAAAAAATCCACAGCTTAAGTGATGATCGTAAATTACCTCCTCCTTAAGAGCAGGAGCCCTGGAGGCACAGTGGTTAAGAGCTATGGAGAGTTAGGACAGTGAACCAATAAGATTGACAGTTCAAATCCACCAGCTGCTCCTTGGAAAACCTACGGGGCAGTTCTACTCTGTCCTATAGGGTAATTATGAGCTGTAATAGACTTGGCAGCAACCAGTTTAGTTTTTCTTACTTAAGAAACAAATACCTAGAAAAACCTGGGTGCTCCTATTTTTCTAATAGTATATTATTAAAAAAAGTAAATATTCATATAAATTTACAACATACAAAGTGAAAGGCTTCCCTCTAGCCTTTGAGCAGCATAAGCAGGCTCTGTCTAGCAGAACTTCATGAGATGACAGACATGTTCTCTGTCTGCACCGTCCAATACTGTAGCCACTTGTGGCTATGGCACACTCGACAGGTGACAAACTGAATTTGTAATTTTCACAAATTTTTTTTTTAAATAGCCACACACAGATGCACACTCAATATTTTAACAAAAATTGAGGAATCTTTTTTCTTAATAATACATCACAGTCCTTCCATATCACTGTGTACTGACCTATGGCATTATTTTTAGTGGCTGCTTATTTCGTTTTTCTGGTGTCACAGTGCTTAAGAATGTGGCTTCTAATCAAAAGGTCAGTGGTCTGAATCCACCAACCACCCCTATGGGCAGCTCTATTTTTGTCCTATAGGGTCACTATGAGTTGGAATTAAGCAGATGGCAATGGGTTATGGATGGGGTATTTTGTCTAGGGGATGCTGCTGTTGTCAGGAAACCCTGGTGGCATAGTGGTTAAATGCCATGGGTGCTAACCAAAGGGTTGGCAGTTTGAATCCACCAGGCTCTCCTGGGAAACTCTATGGGGCCGTCTGTCCTATAGGGTCGCTATGAGTCAGAATAGACTAGACAGCAATGGGGCTTTTTGCTGTTGTTTGGTTTTGCTATTATTGTTAGGTGCCGTTGAATCAGTTCTGACTCACAGCAATGCTGTGCAAGACAGTAGCTCTGCGCCCAGGGTTTTCTAAGCTGCAATCATCATAGAAGCCAATCGCCAGGTCTTTCTCCCGTGGGTTCTCTAGATGGCCTTGGACCACCAACCTTTCAGTTAGCTACTGGATGCTTCACTATGGCACCACTAGGCTCCTTCATCTCAGAGACACAACACTTGCTCCAATTTCCTGTCACTGTCGTTGTTGTTAGGGTCTTGAGTCAGTTCTGACTCATGGCAATCCCACGTACGACAGAACGAGACACTGCCTGGTCCTACCCTACCAGCACGATCACTGCTCTGTCTGAGCCTGCTGCTGCACTCACCACGCCAATCCATCTTGTTGAGGGTCTTTCTCTTTTTTGATGACCCTCTCCTTTACCAAGCACAATGTCCTCTTCCAGGGACTGGTCCCTACTGATAACATGTCCAACCTCACCATCTTTGCTTCTAAGAAGTGTTCTGGTTGTACTTTTTGCAAGACAGCTTGTTCTCCTAGCAGTCCATGGTACAGTCAATATCCATCACCAACACTGTAACTCAAAGGTGTGAATTCTTCTTCAGTCTTCCTTATTCATTGTTTAGCTTTTGCACACATGAGGAGACTGAAAATACCATGGCCTGGATCAGGCGCACCTTGGTCCTCAGAGACATTTTTTATTTTAATGCATAGAAAAGTCTGTTGCAGCAGATATAGCCAATACAATGCATTGTTTCATTTCTTGACTGCTGCTTCCATGGGCATGGATTGTGGGTTCAAGTATAATGCAATTCTTGACAACTTCAGTTTCTCCTGTTTTACCATGCTGCTGCCTATTGGCCTGGTAGTGAGGATTTCGTTTTCTTTATGTTAAGGTGCATTTCATATGGAAGTCTGTGGTCTTTGATCTCCATCAGTAAGTGCTTCAAGCCCTTAAAATTTAGGTAGTTTCCAACTCTTTCATCACTGAAAAGAATGAGCATCTTTGAGTCGTAGGATCCGCATGACTGGTTCCAAAGGATGCACTCTCAAAATGCAACTGCTGGTCCATGAGCCAAGTAATTCATAGCTAGCTGGACTCGCTGGCTCTCACCCTCACCCCACAGCAGCCCAGAAACAGCACTGCAGAGTCGAGAGGCATCGACGGCTGCCATCCCAGAGCATGGGTGGACACAGGGCAATCGAGTCAATCAATCTCACTCTGCCACTTATTAACCAACCACCTTGGTCTGCCCTGAACTGCAGTTTCTACATCTGAAATGTAGGAATAGCAAGAGTTACCTCGGACAGTGGCTGTGATGATAACAGAGGTGATCTACACAGTGCCTGTCCTAGTCCCTGGAACTATGCAAGTGGTAGACACGGGTGCACTGGAGTCTCAGACCAATATGCCTGAGCCAGTTACTGGCATTCACACCTACTGTGTGACCCTGGGCAGGGGACTTAGGATCGGTAGGAGGGCCCAACAAGGTGATTCAAACAAGATTTAGTCTTGGGACGCAGTAAGTGCTTAATAAATGCTGCCTGTTGTTTACTGTAATTCTCACTACCACCACTGTCACAAAGCCACTATCGTCACTGTCATCTTCATCATCAGAGTCCGAAATTTCAACACCTAAACGTCCCTGGGTGACACAAGCGGTTTGTGCCTGACTACACACAGTGCCATGGAAACAAAGGACTGGCGATCTGCTTCTGTAAGAGGATTAGAGCAAAGAAAACCCTCTGGGTCAATTCTACTCTGTAACCCATGGGGTCGCCATGAGTCAGAACTGACTCAGTGGCAATGGGCATCAAAGTCTCTAGTTAGAGCACCTTTCGCCTTTTAGTCAGTATTCTCTCATCTGAAGGACCAATGTCATTTACATTTAGAAAAATGTCCTATAAACTGATGTAAATGATTAAGTTTGGGGTACGTAGAGGAGCACTGGTGGTTCAGTGGTTAGAGTCTGGCTGTTAAACCGAATATCAGCAGTTCAAACCCGCAGCCATTCCTTAGAACAAAGATGTGGCAGTCTGCTTTCATACAGAATCCAGCCTTGAAACCCGATGGGGCAGCTCTACGGTGTCCTATAGCCTTACTCTCAGCTGGAATCAGCTCTCTGGCAACGTGTCTGGTGCTCAGAAGTTTCTCGTGAGATATCTGGAGAGTGGGCCTGCTGCATTATTAAGGACTCCGAAGCCCTCCGAATAAATGAAGGGCTGGGGTGGCTGCAGGGCAGTGGAGGGCATCATTGTCCTTGCTTTCCAAGATTCCCTCCAACCTCAGAGCCAGGGCCTAGGGGTGCCCTCAGGTGGGTGGGCCCAGCCCTGCCGACAGAGCCAGCAGCTGGAGGAAGGAGGTGCTCTCAGTGGAAAATGCAAATGAATTCCACTAAGTCTCCAACCTTTGACTCCGAAAAGGGAAGTAGAATCATGGCACAGCAACTTAAAATAAAGAAGTGGGTGGGCTTAGAATGACTCCACGGCTTCCAGGAAAAAGCCAATTCTGAGTGTAAACAACAAAGAAGTCAGAGAAAACCCAAGTAGCACAGTCTGGGCAACAGTCTAGAAAACGAGGAGTGGCTGTTTCCCAGGGAAACAAGACAAGCAGTCCCTTTTACACACATCCAAGGAAGGCCAGCGTGGGACCTGTTTCTGGAACCGGAACGTGGAAAGGAAAAGGCAGTGTCCTTCAGCATCAACAGGGTAAAGATGCAATTCCCTAACCACAGCCAAAATTATGTGTATGACAATGATCAGAAGGACAGCAGCACTCATTTACTGATTGTTGTCTGTATTACTGGAAACCTGGTGGCATAGGGGTTAAGTGCTATGGCTGCTAACCAAAAGGTCAGCAGTTCAAATCCCACCAGGTGTTCCTTCAAACTATGGGGCAGTTCTATTCTGTCTGTAGGGTCGCTGTGAGGCAGAATTGACCCCAAGCAGTGGGTTTTTATATTTTTGGACTCCGTTATCAGGCACTGGCATGTATTATTTCAGTGTTCTAAAATTATTTTACAGGGTTTTGAACCAAAGCCTTTAACAAAATAGAACAGAAAATATGAAACGCATACAAATATGTTTTGCTGGTGATGACTGGTGTCGAGTTCATTCCAGCTCATGGTGACCTCATACAGAGTAGAACTGTGTTCCACAGAGCGTGAGCATATTATATTCAATGACCGATTTTCCAGAAATAGATCATGGGGCAGCATATTTTCAATGGCAGGTTTTTCCGAAGCAGGCTGGGCCCTTCTTCTAAGGTGCCTCTAGGGAGACTTGAACAGGCTCCTTTCAGTTAGTTGCCGAGCCCTGGTGGCTGCTAACTAAAAGGTCAGCTATTCAAACCCACCAGCTGCTCCTTGAAAATCCCTTGGCGCAGCTCTACTCTGCTGATAGGGTCACTATAAGTTGGAACCCACCTGATGGCACCTAATAACATATGTACATATAACGTATATATGTTGTTGTTGGCTGCTGTTGAGTCAGTGCCAACTCATAGTCACCCTTCGTATGACACAACAAGACACTGCCAGGTCCTGTGTCATCCTCACAATCATTGTTATGCTTTATGTCCATTGTTGCAGCCACTGTGTCAATCACGTATTTATATGTTATGCATGTCTATGTATATATGGAAACCCTGGTGGTGTAGTGTTAAGTGCTACAGCTGCTAACCAAAAGGTCGGCAGTTCAAATCTACCAGGCGTTCCTTGGAAACTCTGTGGGGCAGTTCTACTCTGTCCTCTGGGGTCACTATGAGTTGGAATCGACTCAGTGGCTGTGGGTAGGTTTTATATATATGGAAACTCTGCTGTCATAGTGGTTAAGTGTTGCATCTGCTAACCAGTCAGTGGTTCAGATCCGCCAGGCGTGCCTTGGAAACTCTGTGAGGCAGTTCTGCTCTGTCCTATAGGGTTGCTGTGAGTTACAGTCGACTCGACAGCAATGGGTATACATATATATAAACCAAGATCAAACCCACTGCCATCTGACTCACAGTGACCTCACAGGTCAGAGTAGAACTGCCCCATAAAGTTTCTGAGTGCACCTGGAGGATTTGAAATGCTGACCTTTTGGCTAGCAAACATAGAACTTAAACCACTACGCCACCAGGGTTTCCATACACATACACATATATGTATGTATGTCATACACTGAGTCTAAATATCAGTTGCATTTCACAGGGTGTGTGGCACACAACTACAGGAGGCAGGTGCTGTAACCACCCCATCCTTGTCGTTAGTGCTCCTGCTGGTTGCCATTGTGTCGGTTTTGACTAATGGCAGCCTCATGCGTGACAGAACAAGACATTTGCGTGGTCCTCGGATCCGACTCAACGGCACTTGGCTTGGCTGCCCTCCTCATGATCTTTGATAAGCTCAAACCCGCTGTTGAGGACATTGTGTCGATCCATCTCACTAAGGCTTTTCTGCATGTTCGCTGGCCCTCTGCCTAACCAAAGGATGTCCTTTTCGATCTACTGGTCTTTTCCAGGGATGCATTCAAAGTAAGCAAGACAACGTCTCGCCATCGTCACTTTTAAGAAGCATTCCAGCGGTCTTTGTCTAAGATTGATTGGTTTGTTCTTCTGGGAGTCCACAGGACACTCAGCATGGTTCACCACAACAGAACTCAAAGGCATCGTTTCTTTTTCTGGTCTTTTCTTCATTGCTCAGCTTTTGCATGCCTATGAGGCTTACAGAAAAGGAAATGTAGCTGCTAGGAGTTTAATTTGTCTAATGTTACTGGCTTGTAACAGGGCCACTGGGCCAAACACCCAACAAAGAGAGCCCATCATGCTCACATCACTCTACTGCTTAACTTCAAGTCGATTCTGCCTCATAGCCACCATATAGCGCAGAACTGAACCATGCCACAGGGTTTCCAAGGAGCAACCGGTGGATGTTAACTGCCAACCTTTTGGTGAGCAACCAAGTTTTAACTACTGTGTGACCCCACCAGGGCTCCTGCCTGTTGCTTAAATGCTTTCAAAGGTTCCCCACAGCTTTTCGAAGAAAATCCTCCAAAGCCCCATCCTCTCATTCTCCATTCCCATCACTCCACATGCCAGTTCATTGGCCTGCCTTCATTGCCTCAAATGCCTGCCCTCCCTTCTCTGCCTCAGGACCTTCACACATGCTGCGTCCAGTACAGAACACTTCCCACCGCTTCTTCAGGCTCAAACCCCCACACCATTATCACTTGTCCTTCACTTGCTCAGAGAGGGCCTCCTTCCCCAGATCACCCCATGAAGCAGCCTCCCCACTTCCTTTGTAGTCTTGTCACACTCAACCTCCATCAATGTCCATGGAATTACAATGAAACTTGTGAGAGCTGGAACATAGCAGGATTGCCTTGTTTTTCTGGATCTTGCAAGTTTTTCATCTTTGACAGGGTAGAGTCTTAGTATACATTTTTCAGTCTTACTGTGCTTCAAGTGAAAGCTTACAGCAAGAATTAGTTTTCTATTCAAAAATTTTTACACAAATTGTTTTGTTACATTGACTGCAATCGTCGCAAGGGTCCTTTTCCTTCCCACCCTGGGATCTCAGTGTTCATTTGTCTGGTTCCCTAGTCCCTTCCTGCCATCGTGTCTGTGCTCTCAGACAGCTGTCGCTCACTTGGTCCATACACTTAACTGAACTGAGAAGCACACACCTCGCATGTCTTCTTGTTTATTTTACAGGCCCGTCTAATCTTTGGCTAAAGGTGAACTTCAGAAGCCCTAGTAGCTTCAGATCTGACTTAGCAAGGTGCCCAGGAGCCACAGTCTTGGGGTTACTGCTTTCCTATTGCTCATTAGTGGAAAATAGTTGAGTTTTCCTTCTCCGACAGGCTTCAGCCTGACACGGATTCCAGCTTTTGAAAGTTACACTGTATTTGCTTGCTGTTTTCATCAATCTGTAAGAGCAGGGATGGCATTTGTCTTGATCCCAGGTGCATTCCCGGCGCTTAGTGTAGCACGCACACATAGCAGGCATTCCGTGGATGTCTGCTGAATGAGCACATGAAGCAGCTACAAGAACGGCAATATTGTTGAAGAGACATGAAGTGTAAGTAAGCTTCAGCTCAAAATACTGACATCTAAAATTACACAGGGCTTTGCCATCTGAGGAAACCCCGGTGGTGTAGTGGTTAAATGCTGCAGTTGCTAACGAGAAGGTTAGCAGTTCAAATCCACGAGATGTTCCTTGGAAGCTCTATAGGGGAATTCTACTCTGTCCTGCGGGGTCACTATGAGTCAGAATCAACTGGGTTTGGTTTAGGGTTTTTTTTGGCCATCTGAAAAGAACTATAAACCTGGGTTCAAACCCAGCCAATACACTTGATTAGTTACTCAGACTCTCTGAATTTCAATTTCCTCATCTGTCAAATACAGATAATTCTCATCTCAGTGTTGCTAAAATTAAATTAGATAATCAGAACACAGCCTGGGACATCATTAAAAAATTTAAAAAAAAAATGCTGTCAAATTGATTTCTAGCCCTAGTGACTGTATGACACAGTACTAAACCAAAAACTCAAAGTCACTGCCATGGGGTATATTCTGACTTACAGCAACCTATAGGGCAGAGTAGTACTGCCTGACAAGGTTTCCAGGGAGCACCCGGTAGATTCGAACTGCCAACTTTTTGGTTACCAATCAAGCTCTTAACCACTATGGTACCAGGGCTCCATGGATACATTAGGGACCTAAAAGGTTATTGCTATTTTTAGTGTTTGTATAAAATACTATGTTCTTCACAAAACCCTCCTATGCTGAAAGAAGTACCCCATGGCGGGGATGTGGGGAAACAGGCACACTCACACACTGCTCCAGGGAGGGCAGTCTGGAGCAACCACTGTGGAAGGAAATTTGACAAGACCTATAAACTGATGAAGGCTGTACCCTCTAACCCAGCAATTCTACTTCCAGGAATGTTGCTCCACTCATGTCAAATGACACATAGCAAACAGAGTTTCTCATGGAGTCTTTCTTATGATAGCAAACATCTGGAAATAACCTAAATGTTCATCAACCAGGGACTACCTATGTAAATTGAGGTGTCACACATCTTAGAATAGCAGGCAGTTCTACGAAAGGAGAAAGACCTTTAAGCCCTGACACGAGGGGCTCACCGCAGAGGGCTCTGAATGGAAAAAGGGCTGTGTGCTATCAGTGTGTACAGTACGCTACCCACATGCTTAAAAAGACGAAGAAGACCACTTACATGTGGCACTGTAGACTGGGCATCAGCTTGTTCTCCTGTACATAAGGTCATCGTGAGTCAGAGCTGACTCAAGGCAACTAACAACCAAACAACAATGCATAAAGTCCCTCTAGAAGGGCAGATGAGAAAACTGATAGCGTTGTTTTACCCCCAGAGAAGGGAGCTGGGTGGCCGAAAACAGCACAATGGCAAAGACTTTTCTCTACAAACCCTTCTGCACCTTTAGAGTTATGAAACATGAAAGGTACAGGCAGTCACTGCATTATGAACAAGTTCTGTGCTTAAGTCTGTCTTAAAATCAGACTTGTTTGTAAATCAGAACATTTAAGTATGGTTTTTATCTAAGATCAGTTAGTGAAACGTTTGTCTTAGTATACAGTATATAGTATAGTCATCTATGCATAAAAAAACATTAAAGATACACTAAAACATCTTTAAAAAACAGTAATAATAAAACTGTTTTGATGTGCATCACAAAGCAGCACCTGTTTGTTATCACCAACTACTGCCTCTGTCCCAGATTTTTAATGTAACAGGCTTTATGGGGGTCGGTTCGTATCTACAGGCTGTATGTAAGTCTGATGGTTGGGGACTGCCAGGTTACTTATTCAAATAAACAAGGACAACAATGACCCTCCATTACACAAGAAAGACAAAAAGAGGAAAGGTATATGATTTGTTCAAAGGCATTCAGGTGTTTGGAGACAGCCAAGATTCAAACTCAGTTTCTGAGCCCAAATTCAGTACTCTTTCCATTACAGCATCCATCCATCCATCCATCCATCCATCCATTCATTCACTCAACACAATTGTATTGCTTCACCACTTACTCCCCAACAGGAGCTACCCTGTGCAGGCAGAGTCCTTTCTCAGGGACATCACCACCTGATTGGAAACGAAAAGGAAGGAAGAAGCCACTTGTCTCCTTTTTGGCATTACACATCTCCAAATGGTCAAAGAGGCCAGGCCGAGGCAGTCACAGGGTATGAGGGGGCAGTACTGCACAGCCAGCTGATGGGACATCTCACTGGGCAGCACCCGCCCAGGCTAAAAGAGGCAGCCACTACTCAGTCCCATCCAGTTTTTGCCATTTTGAGATACAAGCCCAGTTTTGTCACATCTGAAAACCAAAAACTTGGTGCTGTCGAGTCAGTTGCAACTCATAGCAACCCCACAGGACAGAGCAGAACTGATGCACGGGGTTCCAAGGAGCAGCAGGTAGATTTGAACTGTTAATCTTTTGATGAGCAGCTAAGCTCTTAATCAGTTTGCCATCAAAAAAAAAAAAAAACAAAAAGCAAGAAACATTGCCATTGAGTCAGCTCTGACTCACAGCAACCCTATAGCACACAACAGAAGCACCCATAGGGCTTCCAAGGAGCAGCTGGTGGATCAGAACCTTTTGATCAGAAGCTGAATGCTTAGCCACTGCACCACCGGGGCTCCATGTTTTTCATAATATGAAGTCATCTGATTCCTAAGTGTCAGCAGCCAGTTTACCAGGTCAGCCAGTATCTCAGGGGCCAAAGATACAGGCTTGTGACCTTTATTCTACCCCACTCCAGTCATGAGCTTCTCAGAGCTTTTAAGCCAGAGTCCAAGCCACGGATGATGGATGCATGCACTCACCAGCAGCACTGTTTTTGGACAAGTCACTTGCTTCTCTGGGTCTGTTTCCTTATCAGTCAATTACAGGTTTGCCCTAACTGATGCCCATGGTTATCGTGCATCACCACCCATGCAAACCAGTCCATTCCCTGGGAGTCCAACCAAACCAGGCATTTCTGAGAGACTCTGCAGGGACTGGACCCTGACACAGCACAAACCCAGAACCAGCCCCTAGCCGATGTTGCAACTCCCATACACCGCATCATCTAAGATGCTGCTGTTGTTAGCTGCTACTGAGTTGATTCCAACAGCTAAGTTATCAGCCCCTTAACTAACCAGTCCTTCTGCTTCATCTCGCTTCACCCAAACCCTCGTCATGAGAGGAAGCCACACACACCCAGACATGCCTTTCAAAGAGATAGCCAGCTAGCAATCCCGAGGTGTCTCAGAAGGACACATACAACAAGCAGAAACTTCAAAGGTAACCTAGGAAATTAGATCTGAAATCCAAGCCCCCCACCCTGGTGCACTGGATAGAAACCAAGTCAGAAGTAGGTTTTGATGAGCAGGACCATCTTGTAAAATCAACTACCCACCATGACATTTTATTATTATTATTATTAGTGGTAATAAGAACTATACTATCTATCATCAGAACTGACCATGATAGAGCAGTGCCAAACCCTCTGCAACCATTATCTCACTTTATTTCCATCCTAAACCAGTCAGATAGCTTTTATCATCCCTGTTTTGTGAATGAAGAAACTAAAGTATGATAATTAATTTGCCCAAAGGCAAAAGACTTAGAAAGAGGGACTGAGAGCCAAATGCTATCTGATCCACAGCCTGAGCACCTAGCCCTTCTATTCTACACAACGCTCACATCTGCCACACACAAAGCCAAGTGACCAAGCACCACTTAACACAGCCACCTTCATAAACATCACCAACTGCATCCTTCCTCACCTAGGCAGCATACATACTCTGTCCCTACAGAAAGGTGGCTTCATTTCTTCATGGGCTTTACCAATTGGGCTTCAATCATCATGCTTAGTTGTTTACTTGTTCACTATCTGACAAGCCCTAACAGAATCAAATTCCTTTAGAACAAGGACCTTGTTTGGCTCACTCACCGCTGTCTCCCCATGATGAGCACAGCATTGGGCACATGAAAGGCATCCATTAAATTCTGGATGATAGAATGACGTCTGTACTTCTAAACCGCCACAAAGAGCAGCTTTCCATTTCTGGAAGACCAGAAAACTCCTCTTCACCACAGACTGAACCCGAGCCCACCTAAGCATTATTGTGGAGCCCTGGAGATGTAGTGGTGAAGAGCTCAGCTACCAACACAAACATTGGCAGTTCAAATCCACCACCAGCTCCTTGAAAACCCTATGAGGAGGCAGTTCTACTCGTTCCTATAGGGCTGCTATCAGTTGGAACTGACTCGATGACACCTAACAACAGTAACAAGCATTAATATATGCAGAGGTAGAGCCCCTAGGTCTGCTCTAAGATACAGAAGAGTCTACCAAGAGGCAAAATACAGGCATCCACTGCATAGCCCAGCAACTTTTTGACTACAGACTACCCTCTGCAATTCTCGAGAGACAAAATTCTTATGGTCAAGGGACGGACACTGAATTCTACAAACACAGAAATGTTAAGGGCCAAGTTTGGACAATGAAAAAATCTCAGCTGAAAGAATGAGAGCACTTTCCCAATGATCCACTGGAAATGGTACAGTCAGAGACTCTGGGGGTCTGAATTTGTTTAACAATGACTATTAGAGCTGAGTCTGTGCATGGTGTTGTAAATAAATAGTTAATGCACACACTGCTAACTAAAAGGTTAGAGATTTGAGTCCATACAGGGATGCCCAGGAAGAAAGGCCTGGCAATCTACTTCTGAAAAATTAGCCACCAGGAGGCAATAAGTTTACGTTAGTAGACAAGGAACAACTCAGCAAAGGAGGGTGAGAATGGCTTAATAACCTGAAGAATGTATCAGTGTCACTGAACTGTCCATTAGAAACTGGCATACCCTTTGCTGTGCATGTTCTCAACAACACACCCACCGTCATCACGTCATGTCCGACTCATAGCGACCCTAGAGGTCAGAGTAGAACCATCCCATAGAGTTTCCAAGGAGCGCCTAGTAGATTTGAACTGCCGACCTCTCAGCAGGCGTAGCACTTAACCCACTACACAACGAGGGTTTCCATATTCTCAACAACAAAATAAATTTAAAAAGAAAATCCTATGGAGCCGAGTTCTACTCTGACACACAAGAGGTCGCCATGAGTTGGAACTGATTCCATGGCAACTGGTTTGGGTAAATGTTAGAGCCAGCAGGATGCAAGTTCAAGCGTTTGTTTCTGCTTAACAGCATTTGTTGAACGTCCAAGGTACTCAGAACACCGACAATTTAGATTCACCCTGAAAATGGTAATTAAATCATCATCATCATCATCTTAGCCTGCAAACCACTGTGTAATCACCAGAAAAATCCCCTTCTTTGGTACAAGTTAAGCAAAACTGTGGGGAATAACCACACTTCTTATTTACTCATCTATTAGTCCCACTTCAAGTGTCAGGTTTCCTGGAGTGCAGATGGTTTGGGTGTGGCCAATAAATGCCATCCAGAGTGATGCCTGCCAGATGACAAGCCCAAAAGTCTAGACACAAGCGGTAGCTGAGACTGACCATTATGTGGGCAATTATATTTCTGACATGTAACACATTAAAAAATCCTCGTGGGTGAGAGAGAGGTCAACAGCTACTGTCTGGCAGCCGGAGAGAGTTTTAACGATGGGAAAATGTGCTGTAGATTAAAGTATGCTATTTATTAAAAAATTAGCTCCATTCTTTCATGTCCAGAAGAGGAAGAAATGCTTGTGCAAAAGGAAAAGAGATGAAGGGAAAGGAAATATCTCCCAGGTAGTGGAGCCAGATTCATTGCTGTTACTGTTAGCTGCTGTCAAGTTGAGCCCCCAACGCATGGCGACCCCATGCACCACGGAAAAAAATGCTGCTCTGTCTTGTACCATCCTCACAAGTTGCTGTGGACTGGATGATTGTGAGCCACGGGGTTTTCAATCATTCTCAGAAGTAGATTACCAAGCCTTTCTTCCTATTCTTTCTTAGCCTGGAAGTTCCCCTGAAACCTGTTCAATATCATAGCAGCATGCAAGCCTCCACTGTCAGCCTGGATGAATTGCATTGGCTGGGAATCGAACTTGGATTTCCTCCCAGGAAGGTAAGAATTCTACCACTGAATTACTACTGCCTCTGAGAGCCACATATAAAGAACGTTAAAGAGAGGGTCAGAAAACCAAAAGGAACATCTGGCTATGATCATTTCACACAGGTCAAGAGCTTGATGCAAGTCCATCTAGTCAAATGTTGGATGGTTTACTGTATGCCAAGTTCTGAGAAAGGAGAAGAAGGGATGGCAAAGAAGAATAAGATATCTGCCCCGAAGGAGCTCAGGGTCTGGCAGAAAACACCCAAAAGCAATGTTATAAGTGCAATTTGACACCGAAGGTTGAGTCAAGACAGTGGACGTAAGACTGAAGCGGAAAGGTTAACTCACTTTCTGAACTTACAAAGCAAAGTTGAGAGAAAGTCAGCTGAAGAAGACAATCTCTCTATTAAAGAATAAGGACACTGAAGACTCACGAGAAATTCTGTGGAGGAAAAACAAGGTTTGACAGGAAAGCGCTTTGAAGGTTCAAAGAATATTCTGGTTTTATCCACAGACAGAGTAAGACAGGATGAAAATATCCTATTGCAACAAATATCCCGGGAGCATCTTCCCTGCTGGACACAACAATGAGCCATGTATAGCTCCTGCCCAAAATAATAAACCAAAAGGCAATAGTGAGTAATTGGTAGGGGAAAACCCAAACCCACACCAAACCCACAGCCATCAAGTCGACTGTAACTCATAGTGATCCTACAGGACAGAGTAGAACTGCTCATAGAGTTTCCAAGGAGTACCCCGTGGATGCGAACTGCTGACCTTCTTGTTAGCAGTCATAGCATTTAACAACTATGCCAAAAGGAAGACCAAACCCACTGTCATCAAGTTGGGTCCGAGTCATGGTGACCCTAGAGGTCAGAGTAGAACTAACTGCTTCATAGTTTCCAAGGAATGCCTGGTGGATTTGAACTGTTGACTTTTTGGTTAGCAGACAGAGCACTTAACCCTCTACTCCACCAGGGTTTCCAAAAAGATGGCGGGAAGGCCTAAAGCCGGGGGTGGAAACCTCAAAAGCCTGTGGAGCCAAGGCAGGCAGCACAACCGTGGGGAGGGTCAGTCATGGAGCCAGGCACAGAGCATAACACACCTCGAGAAGAGCAGCTTCCAACCTTCCTGCACAAAACACGGCCTCCAAAAAAAAACCCCAAACTTGTTGTCAAGTTGCTTTCTACTCATAGCAATCCTACAGGACAGAGCAGAACTGCCCCATAGGGTTTCCAAGGAGCATTAGGGTTGCCAAGGTGGATTTGAACCACCAACCTTTAATTTAGTAGCCCACCACTTAACCATTGTGCTACCAAGGCCAGTATCATGAAATATCCTGTCTTTTTTCTTTCTCTCTTTTTTTAATGGAAGCCATAAATCTGAGCTTATCTGTTAATCCTCCAACTACATTTTTTTAACCTCTTTATTTACTGTGCTAAAGGTACTTATGACAAATTGTTTGCCGTTTCAACATTTTTCACATACAATTTGGTGGGAAACCCAAACAGTGTAATGATTAAGTGTTATGTCTACTAACCAGAAGATTGGAAGTTCAAATCTGCCAGGTACTACTTGGAAACTCTATGGGACAGTTCTCCTCTGTGTAAAGGGTCACAAAGAGTTGGAATCAGCTCGATGGCACGGGGTCTGGGTTGTTTTGGTTACAGTTCAGTGACATTACTTAAGTTTATCATATCATTGAACCGTTACTCATTTTGCAAACTTTTAAATGCTAGGGAAAAAGATTTCTTTCTGCCAAAACACTAAGCAAGTTCAACAGTACATGACAAAGTCTGGCCCAGGGATTGCCAGTTTGAGATTGTTGCCTTAGAGGGACTGGAGGCAAAGGCACACAGCCCCTAACTGCAAGGACTAATGCAAAGAATAGGAGACAGTCTGTGAAGGGGACAGAGCTAGGCCTGAGGGAAGATGGTGAGTCTCAGGAAAAATAAAAAAAAAAGTCATTGAATCAATAAAATAAGATGCCAGAAGCCCATGTTATAGAAATCAGCTCTATCATCTCCACAGCACTTGACAGTTTCGAAAGCTCCTTCTCATGTTATCTCATCTGACTTCCCAACAACCGTGATAGAAATTATTAGTACTTCCATTTTAAGTGGGAGCTCTGGTGGCACGATGGTTAATGGTTTGGCCAATAACCAAAAGTCTGGCAGTTCAAATCTACCAGCTACTCCCTGGAAACCCTATGAGGAAGTTCTGCTCTGTCCTATAGGGTCACTATGAGAAGAAATGGTCTTGACAGCAATGACTTATTTTAGAAGTGAAGAATTTCTGATTTAGAACAATTAGGCAATTTGCCCACGGTCCCACTTCTGTAATAGGACAGCACTGGAATTTAAGTCTCTCAAACACGAAAACTCCTGGCTAACTCTACCACTTTCTTATTAACAGATTCCTAAGCTCTCACTTGGTGATTCTGATACATTAGATCTGAGATTTAGGCTTTGACACAGAAACTTGTACTTTTTAGACATATTTCAGATGTTTCTAATGTACAACTAAGTTTGAGAAGATTGGTCTAGACCAGTGGTTCTCAATCAGGGATAATTTTGTTCCCCAGGAGACATCTGACAATGTCTGAGAGATTTTGGATTGTCAAGCCAGGGGTGAGGTGCTAAGGACTTCTAGTAGGAAGAGTTTAGTGACACAGCTAAGCATCCTACAATACATAGGGTACTACCCACATCAAATAATTATTTAGCTCAAAATGTCAATAGTGTAAAAAATGGTGGCACCAACTACAAAAGGATGTGGTGGCAGCATCTGACCACCTGTAGTGTCGCAAGTGGGGAGGAGAGCGAAGATCAAGGCTGACTTCTACAAGACACCAGCCATCCTTCCCGGGACATTCTCTGCTGGGTTTGATAATTCATTGCAGTGATCACCAGAACTCACAGACAGTGCTCAGGATTATGGGGTTTATTAGGGAACTAACAGGTTACAACTACAGGATCAGAAGTAACTCAAGATACAGCTCTCAACCTGGACATCTTTGACTCAGGCAGGTTTGTCTCTGTGCCTTGGTCTCTTGGCCCCTCAAGTTCCCCTCTGTCCTTCTTCGGCAAGCATTACAAAGCTCTTTAGCTCCACTAATGAGTGCCCAGAGGCATTCCACTCTGCCAGTAAGCCTCCACCTGAAGGTATTCAGCTCTGGTTCTGTGGGCCAATAAACACAGCTTCACTAACAAGTGTCCTGAGGCACCCTACTCCACATTCCAGGCTCCTGGCCCAAGGCACTCAGCTTTCTCACTCCCAGTTCTGCAGCCTCTGCTGACACTAGTTTTCTGCCGCTGCTCCTCGCTATCTTGCGCTGTCTCTGGTGTTACAGCTCTCTCTGTCTCCTGGGTCTAGGAGGCTCTCAGCCCAGGGAACTTGGGTCCAAAGGATGTGTTCCATTTCCATCTCTTCATTGTGGTAGTCATGTCCCCTCCTCTCCACCTCTGGGATGGCTCATTTAAGCCTAGCTGAATGGGAAGAGTGACCAATCCCCTCATTAGGGTTCCATGAACTTTATTTGCATGGTCCTGTCCCCCACAAGGTTGCTAGACACCTTATTTGCATCTTTAGTAAGCTATCCAATCCCCTTGGTGGGCCACAAGCACCTTATTTGCATAGTTCCATGCAGTCATTTGACTGGTGTTCCAAAAACTATAGCTAGAATGGCCATATTGAGTAATTCACCACACTACAAGTGGAAGGTTGAAACACTCTGGTCTAAACTCTAGGGCCTTGCTATCCAAACCGGTCTGAAAATCAGCAGAATCAACATCATGTGGGACCTTATGAGAAATACAGAATCTCACGGCCCATCCCAGGCCTACTGAATCAGAATCTCTGGTGTAACGAGATCCTCAGGTGATATGTGTACACACCAAAAAGCGCTGTTTTAGGTGTTCTAGGTCATGCTTCCTTCGCAATCATGGAATTTTAGAATAGAAAGGAGGCTTAGTGGCAGGCCAATCCCACGATTTTATAGACAGGGAGACTATGACCCAGAACAACGTGCCCCTGGTCATACATCTTGCTCATGCAGTCACAATCTCTGTTCTCTGACCTGTGTTGTCATGACAATACCAGGTAATAAAGTGTAGCTCTTCCAACACTACAGAAAAATTGATACTGACCTGAGTATCTTAAGGGCTTTTCTGAATGGAATCTATTGTCCTCTTGGTTAAGACTTCTTTTTTTTGTTTTGTTTTCAATTATCCCAAAACACCACAGAGGTAATACCATGCTTATCCACTAATTTTGCCACCAGGTATTTTATAAAGAAAGCGGCCCTAGAGGGCCCACAGTAGACTCTAGTAGCCATCACAAACGGAGCAGTATTCTCCAAAACGACAGCAGCAGTTGACATGGTCTCCCCAAAGACATGTGGGCATGAGGCTAAACCAGTTCCAAAGGAGTACTTAGAACTAAATGAGCGTCAAAAGTTTTACAGCAAGGATTACGCAGTTGAGGTCACAAACAGGTTGTGACAGGGTTTGAGGCAGCTCAGTTCAGACTGGCACAGACACACATCAGAGTCCTTTGTGGGTTTCTGCCCTCAGTCCCTGGGAAACAGACAAAAACAAATGCTTCCAGATACTCTCAGGCTCCACTTAAGCTGACATATACTTTAGTTTCTGAACAGCCAAGAGAATCTCCCAAATAGAAAAACAAACCAGCTGCCCTCAAGTCAACTCTGAATAATAGTGATTCCATGTATGCTCCATTAAGGTTTTGAATGGCTGATCTGGGGGAAGCAGATCACCAGACTTTTCTTTCAAGGCCTTTGTGGATGGACTTGAACCACTAACCTTTCTGTTAAACAGCTGGAGTCCAATGGAATTGTTCTTGCTGAAAATCAAGCTGCTGTCACAGATGCTTTCAACAAAACACAGAACCTGGCCTGTGTCAAAAAGAACCAGCAAAGTCAGAGAAAGTTCCATAATAACCTTTTGGTGACCTGTGGACATACGGTTTCCCAACCACTCCTTGCCAAGCCAAGCCAAGTGCCGTCGAGTCTGACTACAGCTCCGGAATGTATGTGTTTTCTGTTGAAAGTATTAGCTGCCCTTCAGTGGGGTCTTCCATAATGGAAAAGATGAACGAGATGTTAGTCGAAGCAAAATACCTGGACTAGGAGGCTTACAAGAAAGGCAGTGCAACCAGGAAGTATGATTGGGTAAAAATGTTGCTTCTTTTGGCTTTTGTACCCTTAGATAAGCCTCGTAAGCATATTCATGGTTTCCTGTGTGATAGGCAGGGAGCCCTTGTGGGCTTGGTTTTGGTTTTTTTGTGTCATATTTGGAAAACTAGAGGTTCTCCATGTAATCTAATGGAAGGTAACCCACCACATATTCAGCAATCAAGTTTCCTTGGGAAAGACAGTCACCCACCAATCAGCAGGTTTGTGAACACAAAAGATCAGTGGTAACTATGCAGTCCCAGCTAATATTTCTCAAAATCCACATTACCACCCCCAAATTTAAACACATCCCATGACTCAGGACACATCCATTAATGATAACACAATGCATCAAAAAAAAAAAAAAGAAGAAAATAATAAGGTCACTAAAGGGATAAGTGAGGTAAAGAGAACAGTGAGAGACTGGAGGTGTTGGTGGTAGTTGGCAAGCAATTAAAGAGAAACCAGATACTGATGTGTGCGTGAGAAAATCTTGTATTTACACTTCAAAACTGAGGAGAGGTAGAAAGAATGAAAGCCTAGAGAGAGAAATCACAGAAATAAATATGTAATTTTATGTAACATGCAATTATAGGCACACACACAAAAAAAAAAAGCACAAATAATTATGACTGAGCATTGGCGGGGCAGATATTCACCAGATCTTCACAGGCCAAGCCTGAGACACAAATTTTGGTGAGTTCTACCACTCTCCAAAACCTTCTGGGCACAGTTCACATATAAGCCCACCAGGCTACAATGAGGCAGCGAGGCACTTAGAGTACAGAATTTAAGGAGGTGCTCAATTTCAGGGTCAAGCAAGTATCTTGAATTTTACACCCTTGGCACCTCATTTGTGTGGCATTCACACCAGGCCTGAGGAATCCCTGGTTGCTGTAAATGGTTAACCACATCAGCTGCTGACCAAAGTTGAAGGTTCAAGTCTACCCAGAAGCACTGCAGAAGAAAGACCTGGTGATCCACCTCCAAGAAAATCATCTGGTAAAAAACCCTATAGAGCAGAGTTCCACTCAGACACACATGGAGTTGCCACAAGTCCACGCTGACTCATAGGCAACTAACTAGTAGTCAGGGTACTAAAGCACACATACAGTCCACTTAACCAAACCAAAACCCACTGCATTGAGTCATTTCTGACTCATAGCAACCCTATAGGACACAGTGGAACTTCCCATAGTCTTTCCAAGGAGAGGTGGGTGTACTCCAACAGTCAATCTTTTGGTTAGCAGCCAGCCAAGCCTTAACCACTGAACAATCACCACTTAACTAAAGGACACTAATATTTCTAGAATGGATGACTTAGAGCTCAAGCACCGAGGAAACGTGACTGATTCTCATTCTAAGCATACCGCTTTACTACAGGTAAAAATGAACAGGTCATACTCCCTCCAAAATGCTTCATATCATATTGCTGAATTTCTGACAAGGACCTCAGTTACCCAGTTACTCTCTGGAGACTAACAGAGCCAGCTGCACCTGGCTATAAGCTTTGCTTTTTAACAAGGCTGGTATGTAACGACATCATTTATTATTCTGCTATGGAAAATGTAATACTTTTAATGGGGGAAGAACAGGGAATATTTTCTACATATTTGAAGAATACACAACTTCCTCTAAAATCACGGAATATGTTACAACTGAAAGCATCAGGGGGTCAAAAAATAATAAGCTTACATTTAATAGACCGTTTATATTCCCAGTTGATGGTAATTAGAGAGTAAGCAGTATTTATTTAAACACTGCTAGACAAAACTTAATCCAATTTAGGTCATCACTCTCTCCCTTAAATGAATTGTGGAAATCCAGGGATTGATCTACAAAGGCCATGAACTGGCAAAGCATAAGAAAAGAATATTTAAAAAGAAAGATTGGGTGCTGTCGTCTCAAAGGACCAAGGCCAATTAAATTGGAAACACATCTCGTGGGTCTCATAATTAATACTGACAATAACCAGAGGCTCTAATCAGGCACCTTTAAGACGTGAGGCATTCTGAGGGAGGAGGATGTATTGACTCTCCCACTTCTTCCCTCTGGGAAGCTTCTGGCAAGTCACTGGTCAGGTCCGGCTCTGCCATCTGACAGCCATCACGTCCCAGGCAATGCTGGAAATTCTCTACACTCACAATATATACAGGGCCTGACTCTCTGCTTCTTCCATGGAATACCTACGGCCACAGTCATCTAGAATGGCCCTTCGGGCTCCAATGTTCACCGACCTCCTGCCCCTTCATTTTAAGGCTCCCCCACACTGCTCTGTTATCAATGTTTGATCCAGAAATTTCCATGTAAACCTCCAGGCCCTTCTTGAGTACTTGGGACTGTGGATTCTTCACAAAATGTCTCCAAGGGTAAGTATCAAAATGTACTGGGAAGACTTAACGGCTTTGTAACACTGTGAAATTACAATCTTCTCTGAGCCTCTTTTCTTAAAACAGACAAAATAATATCCACCTTCTCAGGATGTTGACAGGCTCAAATAACAGTCATAACCATGTTTGGCTCATGACAGATGTCCAAGAATAAGTTGGTTCATTCATTTTAACTATGCAAGTTTTAAAGGAAACTTTCAGTCTCCAGCCCCTGACAGAAATGTGAATTGAGTCAAATGTGCCTCTGATGTCCCATTATTGCTGTAAGCCTTGCCTTTAACAAGCTTTTATATCTAGGCAGCCCTAGGGAACCAATCTTTAATGACGAGTGCTAGACATTACAGCGAGCTTTAGAGAGGTTCACACTCTATTTCTCAAGTCGACCAGTTCTGTAGTGGCCTAGCTCTGCATGAGGGCTGGAAAGCAGAGACGTAAGCATGTGTTCCCTTGTATCAGGGCAGTACGAAAGGAAGGAGGGAAACATATATTTAAACTCATAAATTATTAGGATAAAGAAATCTGAAAAAAAAAAAGAAATCCACAAAGTATTAAATTCAACTTTCTATAGAAAATTGCACATACATTAATTCAATAAACCAATGGAAGATTACGACAGCAAGTCTAGATTACCAGCCTTATCCTTTTAGATAGTCTGACAGCTTTCTAAAGACAAAATTTGGATTTTATTCTGTAACTGAATCACTTTTAGGGCATTTTGTGATAGTAAAAAAAGAATAGAAAAAGCAGCCACCAATTGAGTCAGTTATAGCATGATCTAATCAACTGAAGAAATGAAGGGAAAGAGACCCCAGCACAGGTTAGCTTTAGGAGCCTGGAATCACAGATCTGAAATCCATTCTCAGCTCCATCACTGTGTGTGTGGCCTTAAACTTCAGTGGGCTCACCTGTAAAATGGGGATATTACAGTGTCTACCTCTGATGTCTTGGAAGAAGCATGATTAGAGTGCTTCTTGGCAAAACTACATCTTACATACTTTGGACATGCTGTCAGGAGGATCAATCCCAGGAGAAGGACATCATGCTTGGTAGTGTACAGAGTCAGCAAAAAAGAGGAGGACCCTCAATGAGATGGACTGATACAACGGCCGCCACAATGGGCTCTAGCATAGCTATGACTGTGGGCATGTCACAGGACTGGACAGTGTTTTGCTCCGGTGTTCGCAGAGTTGCTGTGAATAGGAACCACCTTGATGGTACCTAACAGCAACAACTACCTCATGATAATTTTCAAGAAGATTAGATAACATTATCAAAATCTCTCAACACAAAGTCTAAGATAAAACCCCGAGAGATGTTTGTCCCTATTTTTAAATAAGAGGGACATTCTTTTAATGTTCGAACATCACATTATTGAAATACACATACACCTATGGCTCTCTAGGTGTGTACCAAAGGTCCCACTCCTGAGAATGACACCAGCTGGACTAGCTTATTTCTACTGCCTTTCTTCTTTACATTATTAACAGGCACCAGCTGTTAGAAGCTTCAGCAAAATACTGAAAGGACAATGGTTGAGAATGAAAACCCTGAACACAACTTTGTGTGCTGACCAAACATTACTTTCCTTATCTGCCAAGCGACATTCCAGAAAAACATGGGGGGAAAAAACCTGGTCAGTTGCTATGACTAGCACCACTGATCACATGCTAGCACTCAACTCTGCAACCAGACAGCCGACCCAGCCAACTGCCACAGAGAAGACAAAGTGCGCTTTCCTCAGTTGTGGTGGGAACCTCACCAGGAGCTAAATTTAAAATGTGCCTAAAGTAGTCGCTGCAAGCTCCATTTCCCCTCTTGAGCACCTTGCTGCTTCACGTAGTCAACATTAGTGCCTTCCACCCTGAAAGCAATCTACCAAAACAGGGCTGTGGCACCCTCGCGTGAGGCACTGAAATGTCTTGACTGCAAGCAGAGTGGTGGTCAGCATTACAAAGACGGTCAAAAAGAAGAAAGTCTCTGGCCATTGATCAGTGAGCACCCCTTGGTGAGAAAGAGGGGATGGAGGCAATCAGGACCTTTGGTGACTCAGGTCTGCCTTTGTCCTTCGCAGAGGTCAAATACAACTGGTCTGGGGATCATCTAAATTTGCACCTACTGTCTATACTAAGAGATTCAGAACTGCGCCCAAACTGGGCTGCCGGGAGAACCCAGTGCAGGGCTTCCTCCCCACCGGCCTCCCGGAGCCGACGTGCCGCTGAGCCAGGGCGCGTGAACCTCGCGTCTTGTGAGGGCACATCGCAGCACTGTAATTGAAACCTTACACACCGCAGGATTGCAGTGGCGTCTATAAATACTCTTGCCTTACTGCTGACAAAACGCGGGCTTCTGGCGCGCTGCGGGGGAAGAGGCGGTGGCATGTGACCGAGGGCAAGGGTTGGGAGAACAGGGGGAAAACCCTATTGCCAACCAGGGCAGCACCCTGGGGACGGTTCCTGAAGCACAATTCACACGCACACAGCCTGGTCTGGCTCCAGGCAGTAGCCTTCAGGAAAAGAGGTCTGGAAAGGGAGGGTCCGAGCGCCCGGGTGCAGGTTCCAGAGCGCCGCCTGCACTCAGTGAGGACACCGCATGTACACAGTAGGTGCGCTTAGAAGAAAGCCTTGCCAAACGAAAGGAGGGCGCGAAAGTTGAAACGGAAAGGGGATGCCGCCCGCGCAGAGCCAGCCGCGGGGCTGCCCCAGGGCTTCCTCGCCGCCAGCCCAAAGGAGGTCCCCAGCAGCCTGAGCCCTAGCATGTCCCAGTCCAAGGAGTGCACAGGTCCAGCCGCGCGCAGGACAAAACAGCCACCTTCCCTACATTCTCCTGCCTCCCGAAGAGGAGGAGCGGCAGGAAAAGGCTGTTTGTTTAGGGGCTCTGAATCGCCCGCGCTCAACCACGGTTGCTCTTTAGATTTGCCGCTGGAGCCGAAAGAGACAAACATGCACACTTTCTTTTTCGATCTCCTAGCTCCGTCTGTGTCCCACGGCCAGCAGCATCCCCGATTCCGCCCCACAGCACTCTCTCGCTCACGCTTAACTACAGACCGAGCCGCGACCTCCCCTGCGACCCCCTGCTCCCCATGGTGGTCAAGACTCCAGTCCCCTTCGCCTGCCTGGCAGCGTCCCATCAGAGGCTCCTTAGCTAGGAGGGAGCCGCCTCCCGGCTGCCCCCCCAGCGTGATCCTTTCTCCGACTGGTAGCTGCTGTCGAGACAAGCACCCACTTTGCCCAGCGACTTGGTTAGCAATCCCATTTCTAAGACTACAACTCAGGCCCCTCCTGGGAACTTCCCCACTCACCCCCTTGAGGTCCCTGGGGTGAGTCACCCGGAGTCGCGCATACCCGCGACTCGCCTCCACCCGGTCTCGGAGCACCAGGAATGTTTGCTATCTTCCCCAAAAAGTTTTCTAACCGGAGAGAAACAGCGACCTGGAGAGTTTGCTTTGCCGCGCTCCATCAGCCCAGCACGCCCGCCCTGTTGCCGCGAGGTCCGGTCCAGCCTCAGTTCCTCTGGGGCGCTGGTCAACAAACTCTGCAGCGGCGGAGCTTCCAGAGCCGGCCTTAGTGACACGTTTTCCTCCTCTCGTGTCTTACGACCTCCTCCTCTTCGTCCTCCTCCCACTTTTCCTGTCCTAGGCACATCACTTTACTTTCTCTCCAATGGCCCCAACGCCATCCCACTCCTCCTCCTCCTCTGTTGCAACTCTCGCCCAGCTAAACTTGAGGGAGCTGAGCGGAGTGGATACGGGGGAGGGGACGCCTGCACTTACATTCAGTTCGACAATTTCAGGAAATCCAAGCTCTTTGACTTAAAAAGTCAGGGAGGATGCCACGGGTCAAGGGAGCTCTGTACTGCTTTTCGCTCCCACAGGACGAGATCCCTTCCTCTACCCCTCCCCATCCCACTCCCACCCCTCCCTACCCCATAGAAAAACTACCAAGAAGCTGGGGGGTGACTCTGGGGCTCACTTAAGAAAAAGCACGGTCTGGCTGACAGGGTAGTGACTGCAGTTTTCTTAATGAAAAGTTCTGGGTTGTTTTAAGAATATTAACGAAAGAGAACTCAAGTGAAGTCAGTTTTTACATTTTGCAAAATTTTTCAAGTTTTCTAATTCTCTTTCCAACTGAAGATTCGGTGCATCAGAGGGTCTTTCAGAATAAGAAATAACAGAAAACTAACCAATCCAAAAAAAAAAAAAAGTAAAATTATTTTCAAAACATTTTTCTGCTGCAGGTGTTAAGAACATGATGCAGCTGTTCAGGACTCACACTGGCTTGCATAATTTCACCCTATGGTTTAAGCAGGAAACACTTCAAAAATGTTGCCCATTCGCACATCACACTTAGGCTTTGAAACCACAGTGACATTTGCTGAAGAAAAGATGTTTGTGTCTTTAACGTCAAAACTTACCATATTTGTCTTGGTTGCTGTGATCTTACAAACATCTGTGTACAGACCGCCCGGTCAAGCTGTGCTCAGATGACACGATGAAGATCTGAGTGCGCCACTTGTCAAGTGATATTAGATGAGCAAAGGATGCTCAACAAAAATGGCAGGATGAGGTTATTTGTTGTCAGTTGCCATAGAGTTGGCTCCAACAGAATGAAGCATTGCTCAGTCCAGAGCCGTCGTCACCATAGATATTATACTCAAGCTCATTGTTGTGTATTACAGGAGTCTTCTCATATAGGGAGCTATCTTGCAGCACTGTATCAGATAATATTCTGTTGTGATTTACAGAATCACAACAGATCATTGCACACATTGGCTTATTATCCAAATTTTTGCATCAACTGCAAAGGTCAAAGATGAAGAAATTGAAGATTTTTACCAGTTTATGCAATCTGAAATTGATTAAACATGCAATCACAATACACTGACAATTACTGGTTATTAGAAAATGCAAATGGGAAACAAGAAGGATTGCCAGTTCAAAAATATGGCCTTGGTAACAGAAATGATGCCAGAGATTGAACAGCGGAATTTTGCAAAAACTTTTTATCAACAGTAAAAATGGCAACTATATACATAGATGGGTAGTGGTTAAGTGCTACAGCTGCTAACCAAAAGGTCAGCAGTTCGAATCCACCAGCACCTCCAGGAAGCTCTGTGTGGAAGTTCTATTCTGGCCTATAAGGTTGCTATGAGTTGGAATTGATTTGACAGCAATGGGTATGGGTGTTTTTTTAGTTTACTCATGAATTTTGCCAGATGGAATACCCAGGAATCGCATCAATGGTATTTGTGGGAAGAGACGATGGAGAATCTCAATATCATTAGTTAAAAAGAGACTAGGGGCCAACTGTGAAACAGATTAGCAATTGCTCATATACAAGTTTAAGTTGAAGGTCAAGAAAATTAGAACAAGCCCAAGAGAGCCAAAGTATGCCTTGAATACAAGGTCTGACAATCAAGTTCACAAATTTGCCACTGCGCGTTTCTGTTGGTAGCACTATACAAACAACTCAGTAAGTTTTACAACCTTGGTATAGTGTCTGAAAGCTACGCTCATGTCAACATGTGGCAATGTCTTGCCGAGTGGTATTCATGACTGTTGATGTATGGTTTTGTGTGCCATCATGAGAATGTCAGAGCTTGAATTAGAACAATGAATAAACATTAAATTTTATTACACTTGGCAAGAGTGGAAGTGAAATTAGGGACATGTTAGCCCACGTTTATGGGGATAACGTCTTGAAGAAAATGGCAGTGTCTAAATACATGAAACATTTTTCTGAGGGGAAAGAGAGTATCATGGATGAAGAGAGGTTAGGGCAGTCAGTAACAGCAAAACTGATGAAAACATTGCAAAAATTTGTACCAACTGGACAAACAGGTAACCAAATCTACCACTTGGAAGTGTTGAAAAGCCTGCTCGAAAAAGTCAGATGAAAACAACTGAACTTTTACCCAACAACTCATGGCTTGTGCATCAGAACAATGCACTAGCTCATGCAGCACTGTCTGTGAGGGATTTTTTAGCCAGTAAACAAATAACTGTATTGGAACTCTCTCCCTACTCACTTGATCTGGCCCCCAATGACTTTTTATCTACCCAACAATAAAGGAAATATTGAAAAGAAGACATTTTGATGACATTCAGGACACCAAAGGTAACACAATGACAGCTCTGATGGCCATTCCAATTAAAGAGTTCCAAAATTGTACTGAAGGGTGTACTAGGCACTGGTGTCAGTGCATAGCTTCCTAAGTGGAGTACTTTGAAGGTGACCATAGTGATATTCAGTAGTGAGTTATGTAGCACTTTTTCCTAGGGTGAGTTTGCAAACTCAATTGTCAGACCTTGCATGTCCCACCTGAATTTAGACATCATTTTAGGAATAGATTTGACACACTGAACACTGATGACCAAAGATCAGATGAGTTATGGAATGATCTCAAGGACATCATACATGAAGAAAATGAAAGATCATTAAAAAGAAACAGAAAGAAAGAAAGAAAAGATCAAAATGGATGTCAGAAGAGAGCCTGAAAGTTGCTCTTGAATACAGAGCAGCTCAAGTGAAAGGAAGAAATGATGAAGTAAAAGCGCTGAACAGAAAATTTCAAAGGATAGCTCAAGAAGACAAATTATTATAATGAAATGTACAGGAGGCAGATCCAACTTGGTGAGATAGACAGAAGCATCGTGCTTTCCCTGTGCAGCAAAGACCTGAAAAACTAAGTAAGACAAAGACAAAGGTCAGTCCTGGAACCCTAATGAACTCAATCAAGCACTCAGTGGAATAAGAACCTGACAGAGAACAAGGCGAGCTACAGAGTGGAATCACCTACCAACTGATATGGTCAGATTTCCCACATTGTACTTCAGCTACCTGGAAGACAGGAAAGCAACTCCATGGCATTCCCAGCAGGACACAGAGCACCCAGTAACCAGGGAAACATGCTTTCCCACCACTCACTCTTCTTGCCTCTACTTGGTCTCTGCTGCTTTCCAATGGGTCACAGTTGCTCAGCCAGAGAGACAGCAGCTCATTACCCCTGGGGTCTGCTCCACCCACACTGGCCAGCCCTTTAGTACCTTTTTTTTTTTTTTTTGGCTTGTATTTTTATTTGTTTGCTTTTTGATATACGGGGGGTGAGGGGTAGGGGTGGAGGTTGTTTCTCTCTCACTCTTTTCTTTCCTCTCCTTTCTCCTATCCAGCTAGTCCTGTGTGCCATCCTCTCCCCTTCTTGATGGGCTGTGATGTTTTCGGTTTGTTTGCATTTTTTTCTCCTCCCCCCCTTCTGTTTCTTCTTTCTCTCCTTTTCTTCCTTTCTGTTCTCTTGCCCACCCACCCTGTGTGAAACCTGGAAGAGGTGTGCTTTACAGCTTGACTGAAGAATCATTGTGTGTAGCCTCCCTGGCTATCCACCACTGTCACTGACTGGTTACCTCAGTGCATTATATTTATTTACTTGTTGTTTGTTAGTTTCTGTTTATTTCATCTGTCTTTTTCTCCCATTCACCCAGCCCCATGCTTTTGTTCCTCCCTCCCACCCTCTTCATAGCAGGCTATGCTGTACTGCTTAGCTGGAGAGTCTAAAGGTACACGGCCTCCTCAGGTCTGTGCAGCCCCCATAAGCCAACTCCCTCAGTTCTGTGTTTTTTACCTTACTTTTCCCTTTCTCCTGTTACTTCTCCCTCCCACCTAAGTGCTGTCCTGCCTCCACCTCTTCCTGATGGGCTGTGCCATGCCACCTGGTGAGAGAGATGCCACCCCATTGCCATTACAATTCTGCCCCCTACTAATAGCCACCTCCTGCTACCCCCATATTTTTTGTCACTGTTTATATTTCTTTTTATTACTTTTTATTTACATACATTTTTATTTGTTTAATTGTTGGTTTCTACCCTCTTGTTTTCTTGTCTCTTCTCCTTTCTCCTGCCTACCTATCTCTGTATGCCACCCATGCCAATTCTCAACAGGCCAAACCACACTGCTCAGCGAAACAGCCACAAGCACACACACTCATTGTGTGTGCTTGCTCCCACCTGCGAAATCCTACTGCACTGCCATTTTATTTATCTTTTTATTTTACAGTTTCGCTTTTTATTGCTTTTGTTTCTCTTCTTTCACCCACCCACTTAGCTCTGCAATCACATTCTCTCTGCTTTCACCTGCCTATCCTGTGGGCTGAGTGCCACATCCCTGGGTAGTACCGACAGTGGTCTCCCAGACCTTGTCCTGCACTGCTCCCTAACCTTGCCCTGTCACCCCCAGTTCATGCTGCAATCCACCTATCCCCACCCCTCCACCGCTGCTGAACTCACCCTGTTGCACCATAGCTGAGTAACTGGCCTAGCCCACTTGGACAAAGTGATGAGATGTATCGTGTCCACAGGTGAGTAAGCAATGAAACACATCCAGCCTGTCCTCCCAGACACAAGCAAATAAAACAAAACAACAGTATGAAACAATCCAATCTACAATCAATAAATAAAGAAAATAATTTCTGAACATCCTGGAGACAGCACATGATATCAAAACATGTTTTACAAAAAGTGACCAAAATAAAAATGAGATGATCTTCTTCTAGAAGAAAGGGCACTGGAACTACCTGACAGAGAACTCAGAACTCTAACATTCAGAGCTCTTCAACAGAAGAAGGAAAATGCAGACAAAAAGAAGGAAAAAATAGACAACACCATGGAAAGTACAAATAAAACAATGTAAGAAATCAGGAAAAAATTATAGGAACAAAATGCCAAAATAAATTCACAACTAGAAACCATATAAAAACAGCAACTAAAAATCCAAAAGATAAAATAGCAACATCTCAGAAATAGTGCAAGAGAAGGTTTTAGGAGCAAACTTGAAACAATAGAAGGCAGTATCAGCAAAATTGAAGACAAGTCCTTGGCTACCACTTTGAAGAAAATCAGAGAAAAAGAATGAAGGCAAATGTGGAAATCCCAAGAATTATGCAAGACAAAATCAAAAACAATATGCTGTGGGTGATCGGAGTTCCAGAACAGAGGAAGAAAATGGGAAACACAGAAAAGATCACCAAATATTTGCTGACAGAAAAATTCCCTAATATCAGTAAAGATAAAAAGCCAACCAAGAAGATTTACAAACTTCAGGTAGCATAGACCCAAAAATAAAAACATCAAGACATATCATAATCACATTCTCTAAGACCAAAGAGAAAGAAAGAAACCTGAAAGAAGGTAAAGAAAAATGAAAAGTCATGAACAAAGGAGGAAACAATTAGACTAAGCTCTGATTACTTGGTAGAAATCATGCAGCCATGAATGTAATGGAATGACATATACAATATCTTGAAAGAAAAACAAAAACTACCAACCAAGAATATATCCTGCAAAATTCTCAACTAAAGGTGGTGGTAGAATTATGACATTTCCAGATAAACCAAAATTAGGGTAGTATGTAAAAACCAAACCAAACTTGCAAAGATTATTAATGAGAGTCCTTCAAATTAGAGAACTAACAACATTGAAAAACCTGAATCTAGCATGTAAGACAGTATCAGCTGGATCCCAACATACAATAAGAACTCTCAAGGACAAAAAAAAATTAAATAATTTACAACAGAGAGCCAGAGAAGTCAATCTGTAAGTGACAACAACATTAGGATAATAAAACAAGGAATAAATGGTGTAGGCATAGAACTTTCAAATGGAAAAGAAACTAAGGCATCCTCAAGTAAAAGAAAGACTGGTTTAAACTTAAGAAGATAGTGACAGATCTCAAGGTAACTACAAAGAAAGTTAACAAAGCCACTCATCAAAATAAAGAAGAAAGTCTCACTACTCATAATCTACAAAACTGAAAGCAGCAAAAAGAAAACACACAAAATGAGCTCAGCACAGAAGAGTAAAAGGAACAAAGAAAATGTCAGCACCACATGAAAAAAAACCTTACAAAACAACAGCAATAAATTCACACCTACAAGTAATCACAGTGAAAGTAAATGGCTTAAATGCACTAATAAAGAGACAAGAGAGTGATAGAATGAACTAAAAAACAAAATTTATCAATGCACTGCCTGCAAGAGATACACCTTAGAAACAAAGACATAAATGCATTAAAAATCTAAGGATGGAAAAAAGCATATTCAGCAAGCAGCAGCAACAACAAAAACAAAAACAGGAATGGCACAAATAATCTCAAATTGAAAAAAAGATTTTAAAACAAAATCCACCATAAAAGACAAACAAGGCCATTATTTAATGATTAAAGGAATAATCCACCATGAGAGCATAACCATAGTAAATCTCTATGCTCCAATGATACAGCTCCAAAACACATAAAACAAATTCTATTAGCACTGAAAAGAGAAACTGAAAGTTCCAAAATAGTACAAAATAGTAGTAGGAGACTTCAACACACTGCTCTTGGTAAATGACAAAACATCTATAAAGAAACTCAACAAAGATACAGAAGATCAAAAGACCACAATCAACAAACTTGACTTCACAGACATACTCAGAACACTTCACTTAACAGCAGCCAAGTATGTATTCTTTTCCAATGCACATGGAATATTCTCCAGAATAGACTATGTCTAAGGATGGATTCTCTAGAGGAGCAAAACCAGTAAAGCAGATGGATACATAGACAGACAGACTGACTGACTGACTGACTGACTGACTGATATCAAAGAACTCACTCATGTAATTGCAGAGGCTAGAACATCCCAAGTCCATGGGTCAGGGTAGAGATTCCTCCTGATTCACATAGCCACAAGACAGCAAATATGAGAGCAGAACTCTTGCTCACAGGCTGTGAAGATTATCAAATCTCATGATTGGCAGGCAAGACTACAAGTAAGCTGTTCTCTCAAGTCCCAAGAACCAGAGGTCAGATGAACAGGAGACAGCTGCAGGATCTAGAATGAGTAAAAGCCACAAGGCTTGTCAGAATGTGCAATCATATCTGATGCAGCCCACACACCCAAGAAAATTCCCATTCAACTGATTGGGTAGTCACAGCACATCCTGTTAAGAGGATGATCACATATCAAATCTCAACAGGGAAGTGATTACAACACTGTGTGACTGCCAAAACACTGAGAATTGTGGCCCAGCCAAGTAGACACACAGTCCTAACCATCAGAGACCACACTGTAGGCTACAAAGCAACTCTCAACAAAATCAAAAACACTGAGGTAATACAAAGTATATTCTCTGGTCACAACACCATAAAAGTAGAAATTAAAAACCAGTAGAACAAGGAGAAAAAATCAAATACTCGGAAACTAAAGAACAACTTGCCTTGCTTAAAAGCCAGTGGATAATAGAAGAAATCAAGCTAGAATAAAAAAATTTCCTAGAATCTAACAACAATGAAAACACATTGTCATATACTGAACTATGTCCCCACCCCCCAAGAAAAATGTGTGTATCAATTTGCATGGTTGTCTCTTATTTAGTGATTGCAATTCTACTGTATTTAATAAATCCAAATCTTTACTTGTGGTTAATAAGGCAAGATTGGTTTATGTTAAAGAGGATTACGGGCGGGACTGTAAAATCCATACTAAGGTCTTACAAGAGATGAAAAGAAAAGGGAGGCAAACAGCGAATTGGGGACCTCATATCACTAAGAAAGCCGTGCTGGAAGTAAAACATGTCCTTTGGATCTGAGGTTCCTGTGCTCTGAAGTTCCCAGACCAAGAGAAGACTGATACATCACAAGGACTTTCCTCCAGAGCCAGCAGAGAAAGTCTTCCCCTGGAGCCAAATTCTGAATTCTATCTTCTAGACTGCAAGAGTGTGGGAGAATGAATTTCTCTCTGTTAAAGTCATCCACTAGTGGTATTTCTGTTATAGCAGTGCTACATGACTAAGACACATGCAAACAGAAAGTAAGTTAGAAATATGGAATACAGGTGCTTGGCCAAGTGAATGGAAGAGATCAATATTTGTATATATTCTGCAGAAAGGTGATGCACCAAAATGGAGAAATTATGAATAGTATCATTAATATCACACACAAATATAATTTTTCTGAAGATCTTTAAAAGCAGTTGCATCAGTACATCAACAGGGAACTGCCACAGATTGAAGCCAGATTCAGAAGAAGATATCAAACCTGGGATATGACTGCTGACGTCAGATGGATACTGGCTAAAAGCAGAGAGTGCCAGTGTTTTATTGACTATGCAAAAGCATCCAACTATATGAATGATAATGAATTATGGATAACATGGGGAAGAAAGAGAATTTCAGAATACTTAGTTGTACTCATGAAGAACCTGTACACAGATCACACAATAATTATTAGAACAGAATAAGGGAAACTGTGTGGTTCAAAGTTAAGAAATGTGTGTTTCAAGGTTGTGTCCTTTCACCATACTTATTCAACCTGTATGTTAAGCAAATAATCCAAGAAGTTGGACTAAGTGGAAAGAACACGACATCATGATTGGAAGACAATCCTTAACAACCTGCAATATGCAGATGACGCAACCTTGCTTACTGAAAGAGAAGAGGACTTGAAGTACTTACTAGTGAAGATCAAAGACCACAGCTTTCAGTATGGATTACACCTCAATATAAATGTTTTAGTCATCTGCTGCTGCTGTAACACAATTACCACAAGTGGATGGCTTTAACAAAGAGAAATTTATTCTCTTGCATTAAATAGCCTAGAAATCCAAATTCAGGGCAGTAGCTCCAGGGAAAAGCTTTCTTTTTTCTGATGACATTGGAGGAAGGTCCTTGTGACTCATCAGTCTTCCCTTGGTCTGGGAGCATCCTAGCACACGAACCTCACGTCTGAAGGACATGGTCTGCTTATGGTGCTGCTTTCTTGGTGGTATGAGGACCCCAAGTTTTTCTTTATTTCCCTCTCCTTTTTATCTCTCTTTCTTGAGAAAAAAGATGGTACAGGCCACACCCCGGGAAAACTCCCTTTACACTAGATCAGGGATATGACCTTAATAAAGTTGTTACAGTTCCACCCTAATGCTCTTTAGCATAATTCAATCTTCACCATTAACCCATAAAGGCAGGGATTAAGAGTTACAATATATAGGAGAATTATAATCATAAAATAAAGACAATGTCTACACTAGTGCTGCTTTAACAGAAATATCACAAATGGATGATTTTAAAAAGAAAAATTTTATCCTGTCACAATCTGATAGATTAAAAGTCCAAATTCAGGGTGTCAGCTCCAGAGGAAGACTTCTCTGCTGGCTCTGGAGGAAGGTCTTTGTCGTCAATCTTCCCCTGGAGTGGAAGCTTCCGAGGTGGAGGGACAATAGTCCTTTCCAAAGGACGTGCTCAGCCCCTGGCACTTCTTCTTGGTGGTATGAGGTCTTCAAACCTCTCTGCTAGCTTTTTTCTTTTATATCTCAAGAGACTGCTTCAAGGCACAAAACAATCTTACACATTGAATCCTGTCACACCAACATAACTGCTGCCCATATACCCTCATTAAGATCATAGAGGCAGGCTTTACAACATGGAGGACATCACACAACACCAGGAATCATGGCCTAGCCAAATTGTCACACAGATTTCTTGGGGAACACAATTCAATCCATGATATTCCACCATTTACACATACAAAACATATTCACCCTATCATAGGGAACATCTTGAGTCCAAGTCCAAAATCATTAAATTCCTTTTAAACTGTAAAATCTAGAACACAAGTTATCTGTTTCCAAAATACAATGGTAGAACAGGCAGGTGCAAGTTAGACATTTCTATTACAAATGGGGGAAAGAAGGCAAAATAACAACAGGCAAGCCAGCTGAACATATTACGTTAGCCCTGAAAGCTTTGAAAATAATCCTCTGTTGTCTGAGACATTTTTACATGATGGCCCTGCCTTCCAGACTCTAGGTATCAGCCACACTCTCCAGATTCTGAGTGGAAGCAACCTGGCCCTGTGCTATACCTCTGCCTTCCAGGCCCACTAAGACAGCAACTCTGCCCCCTCAACTTTAGAGGCACCCTAAGCCCAATTGAGCGGTAATTCCACTCTTGAAAACACAGAAAGCCATGCCTCCACCCTTTCAAACCCCTGAGGCCATGGCCATACCTTTTGAGACCAAGGTAGCTCAGCTTCCCATGGTCTTTGTCTCTTCAGCTTCTGCTTCCTATGACCTCATAGCCCTGGCCTCAGGCCTGCATCAGCCCTGCTGGGGCAGATGTTCCAAAGCTCTACAGCTCCACTGATTTACGTGTTTGGAGGCACCCCTATCATGAAGCCCTGCACACTGGCACTCAATTCTCTTGCACTGTGGGTCAGCAAGCCTAACTTCACTGATTCAAGAGCCCAGAGGTACTCCACATTGCCAGGAAACTTCTGTGCACAAGCACGCAGCTCTCTTG
This sequence comes from Heterohyrax brucei, assembly GCA_028571685.1. Classification (NCBI taxonomy): domain Eukaryota; kingdom Metazoa; phylum Chordata; class Mammalia; order Hyracoidea; family Procaviidae; genus Heterohyrax; species Heterohyrax brucei. The sequence continues at coordinate 122,552,510 of CM053145.1, read as the reverse complement.
CTCTGTGGGTTGACTCCAGTGCTGTCTCATGCTGGTCTGGTTCTGCTGCTACCGCTGCTACTGGTCCTTTCCTGCTTATTTCTCATCATCTGCATCTTCTTCAGTGTTAACAGTTCTCCTCATTTCCATTCACAGTTTCAAAACTGCTTCCACATTTTAGATATTTGTTAGAGCAGCACCCTGTGCTCTCAGTACCAAATTCTATCTTAGTCAGCTAGTGCTGTACTAACAGAAACACCACACAATACTGGGAATCCTGGCCCAGCCAAATTGCTACACACATTTTTGCAGGGACGTAATTGAATTCATGACAATAAAGTAAACAAAAATCTTTGCAACTGGACCAATAAGCAGCATCATGATAAGTGGAGAAAATATTAAAGTTGTTAAAGTTACACCCAGGCGAGACGAGAATCTACAAATTGAATCATCAATCAACACCCATAGAAGCAGCAGTCAAGAAATCAAATGACATATTGCATTGGGGAACTCTGTTTCAAAGCACCTTCTTGGGATGTTAAAAAGCAAAGACGTCACTGAGAACAAAGCTGTGCCTGACCTAAGCCATGGTGTTTTCAGTCATCTCATATGCATATAAAAGCTGGACACTGAATAAAGAAAACTGAAAAAGAAATGATATCTTTGAATTCTGGTATTGGCCAAGAATACTGAATATACCATGGTCTGGGAAAGAACAAATTTGTCTTGTAAGAAGGAGAGCCAGAATGTTCATTAGAAAAAGGGCAAGATTTTGTCTCACATACTTTGGACATGTTATTAGAAGGGACCCGTCCCTGGAGAAAGACATCAGGCTTTAGAAAGTAGAGGGTGAACGAAAAAGAGGAAGATTGTCAACAAGATGGATTGATGCAGTAATTGCAACAACGGGCTCAAACATAACAATTGTGAGGATGGCACAGGACAGGGCAGTGTTTCATTCTACTGTGCAGGGATTTACTATGAGCCAGCCTTATTGTTATGTCTAACAATAAGCAAAAATTTTCAGAAGGAGATTGCCAGACCTTTCTTGATAGTCTGTCATAGTCAAAAGATCCAATGAATCCTGTCCACTATGGATGACCCACTGCTATTCATAAAGGTTTTCACTGGACAAGTCCTTCAAAAACAGATCTTTAGATCCTTCTTCCTAGTCTTAGTCTGGAAGTTCTGCTGAAACCTGTCAACCATGAGTGACCATGCTGGTTTTGACATATCAGTGGCATTGTTTCCCAGAATACCAGGAAAAGGTCATTAAAAAGATAGGAAAGAAAGAAAAGACCAAAATAAATGTCAGAAGGGACTCTAAAACTTGCTTTTGAGCATAGAGTAGCTAAAGTGCATGGAAGGAATGGTGAAGCAAAAGAAGTGACCACAAGCTTTCAAACTCAAGAGGAAAAAGTAAAGTGTCGTAACGAAATGTGCAAAGACCTAGAAATAGAAACCCAAAAGAGAAGAACATGCTTGTCATTTCTCAAGCTGAAAGAACTGAATAAAATACTTAAGCCTTAAGTTGTAAATACTGAAGGATTCTCTGAGCAAAATATTGAACAATACATTAAGCATCAAAAGAAGATGGAAGGAATCATCTTCAGTGATGTGGAGCCACTGTACCATAAAGAGCTAGTCAATATTCAGTCATTTCAGGAGGAAGTATATGATCAAGAATTGAGGGTACTGAAGGAAGAAGTCCAAGCTGCACTGAAGGTGTTGGCATAAAACAAGGCTCCAGCAATTGCTGGAATAGCAACTGGGATGTTTCACCAAGTGGATGCAAAGCTGGAAATGCTCATTCATTTATGTCAAGCAAATTAGAAAGCATAAAGAAAACAAAAGTCCTTACAACTAGACCAATAAGCAACATCATGATAAATGGAGAAAATATCCAAGTTATAACAGATTTCATTTTACTTGGATTCACAATCAATGCCCGTGGAAGCAACAGTCAAGAAATCAAATGATACACTACAATGAAAAATCTGCTGCAAAAGTCAGAAAGCCAAACCCTTTGCCACTGAGTCAATTCCGACTCATGGCAACCTTACAGGATAGAGTAGAACTGTCCCATAGTGTTTCCAAGGAGTGGTTAGTGGATTCAAACTGCTGACCTTTCGGTTAGCAGCACAGTTCTTAACTACTGCGTCTCCAAAAGAACTCTTTAAAGTTCTATAAAGCAAAGATGGCACCTTGAGGACTAAGGCTGCCTTATATACTTGTGAAAACTAGACAATGAATAAGGAAGACAGAAGAAGAACTGAAGCCTTTGAACTACAGTGTTGATGAAGACTGTCGAATAGACCACGGACTGCCAAAGGAACAAACAGATCTGTCTTAGAAGAAGTACAGCCAGAAGGCTCCTTAGAAACAAGGATGGCAAGGCCTCGTCTCAGGTAGTTTGGGCATGTTCTCAGAAGGGACTAGACCCTGGAGAAGAACATCATGCTTGGTAAAGTTAGGGTCAGTGAAAGAGAGAAAGCCCCTTAACAAGACAGACTGACACAGTGATTGCAACAATGAACGTAAACACAGCAAGTTTTGTGAGGATGGCCCAGGACCTGGCCGTGTTTCATTCTTTTGTACATAGGGTTTCTGTGAGTGGGAACCAGCTCTACAGCACCCACCAACAACAGCAACATGGGTGACTCTGCTGGTATTTGAATCAGTACTGGTTTCATGGCTTCCAGCATTGTAGCCACACCCAAGCCATCATAGTATGACACATTGACAGGACCAGTGGCAGTCAGGATGATGGCGGGACTTGAACACTTATTCCAGGAAGTACAGTGAAAGGAACTTGGCATCAGGCATATGATACATGCCTGGGAAAGAAACACTTTGAGGGGCAGTGAAAGACGAAGGGACTAGAGTGCTGTCATCAAGGAAGCTTCAGTGTTGTATTAAAGCCCAAATGTGGAGCCAAAAGGTCATTTGTATCCCATCTCCTGCTTTTAGTAGTCATGAGATTATTTTAGACAAGTTACTGGGCTAAGCTAGTTTTCTTACATGAAAATGGAGAGAAAAAGTATTAGCTATTTCTTAGGGTTGTTATGAGGGGTTAACAAATTAATATGGAGAAAATGGTTACACTCTCTGTTGGGAATGAATAGATGGTGAGCTATTATTATTACTACTATTATCCAAAAGGGCTGGTAAATGAAAAGGGAACTAGTTTCCTGGTGTTGACAATCAATTTTTAAAATGTTGACACTATAGGGCTCAAACCATCTTCAGACATTTAAATCATTCACAGTCAGCCAGTCTGCAACATCTAAAATCTAGAGTTCAGATAAATTCAGGACTTTCAGCTTCTGTCTCGATGCTCTCTATCTGCTTGCACACATGTAGGCATACAACGACACAAAGATAAGGATTTGAGAACATTCATTCTGAATTGCTAATTCTCTCATCTCCTTCATGTCTTTGTTCAGTGTATTTTGGACAGGTTAACAGGAGGGACCAGTCCCTGCAGAAGGACACCAATGAGTTCCACTCTATTTAAAACTGTCACTGTATTCTCCCCATCATGTAACCCTGTTGTTGCTGTGCTGTTGATTCCAACTCACAGTGACTCCAAACACTACAGAGCAGAATGAACTTTGCAGGGTTTTCTTGGCTGTAATCTTTTAAGAGTGGGCTGGGTGGAACAGTGGTTAAGAGCCTGACTGCCATCAAAAGGATTGAATTGCATTCCCAGTGTGTGGGATTGTTTTGTATCTTGGGGCAGTCTCTTGAGATATAAAAGAGAGAAGCCTGCAGAGACCTTTGGGAACCTCACACCATCAAGAAAGCAGTGCCAGAGGTAGAGCCAGTCCTTCAGACCCCCGCTTCCTGTACCAAAACGCTCCGTGACCAAAGACGGATGTAACACAAGGACTTTCCTCCAGAATCGACAGAGGCAAAGCCTTCCCCTGGAGCAGACATCCTGAATGAAGACTTGTAGCCTACCAGACTGCATAAGAATAAACTTTCCTTTTTTTAAGCCATCCACTAGTGATATTTCTGTTAGAGCAGGAGAGCTTACTAAAACAACTGCTAACTAAGAGTTCAGCAGTTTGAATACATCAGCTGCTCTGTGGAAACCCTAAGAGACAGTTCTACTCTGTCCTATACAATCACTATGAGTTGGAATCAACTCTAAGGCAATGCGGTGGGTTTGCTTTGGGTGATCTTTACACAGGAGATAATCAGACTTTCCTTGCACCGTGCCACTGGGTGGCTTCAAAATGTCAACATTTTAGCTAGTAGTCAAGTACAAATGTTTGTGTCACACAAGAAAGGATTCACCCAATTTGATTTTTTCTTTTTTTCCGACAGTACCTTGTAAATATTGTATAATTTGCATATATACACATAGATATGTACACATAAGCATATAAATATGTTAACTTATTGTCTCACTCTCATCACCCCCTACATTCTGGCTAGAACATCAGCTCTCTCAAGACACAAATTTATATTTTTCAGTGATACAGCCTGTCTTGGTTACCCAGCGATGCTATAACAGAAGCACCATTAGTGGATGGTTTTGACGAAGAAAAATGTGTTCTTCCATAATGTAGGAGGCCAGAAGACTGAACTCAGGGCATTAGCTCCAGTGGAAAACGTTCTTCGTGGACTCTATAGGAGGGTCCTTCTCACTAATCTTCCCTGCGTCTATGAAATTCTCAGCACAGGAATCCGTGATCTGAAGGATAGGATCTGCTACCAGTACTACTCTCCTATGGTATATGAGGCCTCCTTGTCTGTTGGCTACATTCTGTCATTTGTATCTCAAAAAAGATTGACTTAAAACCTAATCTTGTAGATTGAGTCCTGCTTCATTAACATTACTGCTGCTAATCCCACCTCATTAAAATCATAGAAAGAATTTACAACACATAGGAAGAGCACATCAGATAATCATGGACTAGCCAAGTTGACACACATTTTGGAGGGGGCATACTTTAATCCATAGCACAGTCAAAGCTCCTGGAACAGTGTCCGGTATGTAATTAGCATGCACTCAGTAAATGTCATCTAAATAAATTTATCTAGCAAATATATGCTGGACTGACTGGTTACTGTGGGTTGGATGTTGTGCGATAAGAAATTTAATCATCAGACCTGTCCAAGGATGAAGGAAGCCTCTGGAAGAAGTAGACTCCCCAGTAAAGGCAATTATTCATCATGTAGGCAGAATGCCAGCTTGGAGGGTATGCCACAAAAGAGATTCAAGGACTAGAAGGGAGATTTTTGGAGGCTAAAGTCTCTCCTAACCCTGCCTACCCACTGCTGTCAAGTCAATTCCAACTCACAGAGAACCTATAGGACACAATAGAACTGCACCATAGAGTTTCTAAGGAGAGCCTGGCAGATTTGAACTGCTGACCTTTTGGTTAGCATATGTAGCACTTAACCAGTACACCACCGGGAGCGAGGGATCTTCTAAACCTATCCATCCATAGCTGTCAAGTTGATTCCAACTCGTGGTGACGCCACAGGTCAGAGTAGAACTGTCCCCATAGAGTTTCCAAGGAGCACCTGGTGGATTTGAACTGCTGACCTTTCAGGTAGCAGAGGTAGCACTTAACCCCTATACCACCAGGGTTTCCTTCTAGCCCTAAGAGTTGTTAATTTTAAAAACAAGATTTTCTTAAAAATAAGAAGTAGTTAACATTTAGTCTAAATCAGAGCTTCCCTCTAAGGGCCGTTAATAGTAATGTACTTACCACCACCCAAAATTTAACCAGAATTCTAACTAGATGTCAATAGAACATGGCCTTTTCTTCAGAAGCAGAATTTTGTTAAGAGAAACCAATTATTGATCACTCCATTAAATATTCAGTTATGGAGGAGGAAATTCTAGGCCTTTATTGGACCTACCAGGTATACAGCTGATCACAGTCACAGCCTCTGGAAGGGAAGTCGCACCATCCATGGCCCCTGATGAAGAGGCAGCCCTTAGGCAGTTCTTTAGGGCCCCTCAATAGGACCGGGTGTAGGCACGTGACTCAGAAGCAGCCAGTCTACAGATTTGTCTTACGACACTTTGGGCTGCTCGGGTTCCTCTCAGGAATGTGAACCCCCAGGCACACACTGACAGCCAGTATCCAGAACAGAAGCTGGAATTCATGACTTTATCTGAACTCTAGGTTCTAGAAACTGTAGACTGGCCACCTGTGAATCAGTTAAATGTACAAATATCATTCGAGTTCCATGGTGCCAACATTTTTTGAATTAGTCATCAACACTAAAAAAATCAGAAAGCTTTGTGCCAACAATATAGCTTCCCAGCCAACAACCTAGAAGCTCGGGCACGGTACACACTGCAGTGGTCACAGCTGGCCAGAGCTGCAGACCACTTCTCCCTTTTAGATGGGGTACATGATTTCCAGTTAGCCATAATCCCAGCCACTCCCTTGTTCCCAGCCACTTCTCTTGTTCCAAGTCTGCTTCCCCTGTCACCCCAGTGCTTGTAGAAAAGGTATGCTGGCACATTGTGCTGGGAGGGGTCAGAACTATGAGTACACAGCAATTCTTCAGTAAGACAGCACTGTCTCAAATCATTTTTCTCCCCAGCAAGATAACCCATTTTTCAAACAAAGTCTTGCTTCTAACTACGTAATTTGACAATTGTGAGGGTAAAGAAAGCTACGGAGCAGAACAAGAAGGCAAATGGGCACGGAGGCGGGGAGGCCTGGAGTGCCCCCTGGGCTGCTGTGGAGTCAATGTCACCGTCTCGTCCTTGCCCTTCCAGAGGTCCGCTGCTCTACTTTCTCTTTGTTCTGTGACTACAGCTGCCCACCCGCGTCCTCATGGCTCATTCCTACCCCAGCAAGAGCCAAATTAGGCCAAGTTCAGAAAGGGTTAGATGATTTGTTCAAAGTCCTATATACAGACAAGAAGTGGCAGGGCAAGCACTAGCATCTTATTCCCGATTCTTTTTACTACAGACTCTTGGAATGATTAACCACATCCATTTCTGAGTAAACAAAATCACTGTGATTTACAAAGTTACAGTGCTTAATGTTTTAAGATTCTGGTATACAATATCACACCCACTGCAGCTGGTAGATTCAAACTGCAGGAAAGCCTTTCGGTTAGCAGCCACAGCTCGTAGTCACTGGGCCCCCAAGGGTTCCTCATACAGGAGTAGGAAAATGCCTGCTGAAGTAAGATCCTCAAGGTATGGTCTCCAGTTTGGACTTCCTTCCATCAGACTGCAATCTCTCAGACCACATCATGAAAGCACCCTGTTGAAGAAATGTCCTGGTGGCATAGCAGTTAAGTGCAATGACTGCTAACCAAAAGGCCAGGCATTTCTTGGAAACTCTATCAGGAAGTTCCACTCTGTCCTATAGGGTTGCTATGAGTCAGAACCAACTTGACAGTACTGGGTTTGTTTTTTGGTTTATCGTATCAAGTCCTCTCATTTTTTTATAGATGAACAAAAAGTAGCCCCTCCCCCCCATTCCAAGATCCTTTGTGAAGTCCTTGTGAAGAGCTTGTGAGACACCTTGGTAAGTTTCCCAGGTATGTGCACTGCTAGAATACAGTTCTGCAGGTCATCTGAGCAGCAATCATAAAATAAGTTAATGGAGTTACTCATGACAAATGCTGATCTAGATATAGATCTTGTGTAAGCACTCAACACACATCCAGTGTTCTGCAACACCCATAAAGCTAGATCATCGGAGAAACAGCCTCAGCATGTGATGCAGCACTGGGGTGTAAAATCAGTGCCCTTTGGTATAGCAGGAAGATTCAGTACACCAATGACACACACTTGTCCCCTCCCCCCCCCCCCCCGCCTCCTTCTGTCCTTCTTCTAACCTCGCAATAGCAAAACTTAGAACTCTGAAGTTTGTTGTTTGGGGACTTCTGCATGACATAAAAGAAAAATTTATTTTAGTCCTTTTCATCCTTTTCTTGATAACAATGGAATGTTTCTGGTATATTGGTTTTAACTAACTTTTTTGTCTTCTGGTATTGGGACTTGTGTTCCCTCCACTCTAAAAAGAAATAGTATTTAATTAAATATGGATATATTCTGAGAGTAACTTGACAGAGCATATTTTAGAAGTGAGAAGAATTTGAGTGGTTCTATAGGGTCACTATGAGTCAGAACCAACTCGATGGCAGTGGGTTTAGTTTTTTTGATTATATGGCTTGGCTGCTAACCAAAAGGCTAGCCGTTCAGACCTACCAGCGACTCCTTGGAAATTGTATGGAGTAGTTCTACTCTGTCCTGTTGGGTTGCTATGAGTCAGAATCAAGTTGAAGTCACACCACACCAACAACTTATCACATACATTTTCTCTGGGTAATTCTGATTTCAATTATTTGCTCCCACTATTCCAGCTCATTCAGCTGACTAGCAAATATTTGCTCCTCTCAAATGGAAACCTTGGTGGCTTAGTGGTTAAGTGCTATGTCTACTGACCAAAAGGTTGACAGTCCAGATTTCCCAGGTGCTCCTTGGAAACACTATGTGGCAGCTCTACTCTGACCTATAGGGTGACATGAGTTGAAATTGACTAGATGGCAGTGGGTTTGGTTTTATTTGTGTCAGGAGGACAGTGGTGGTTCAGTGGTAGAATTCCAGCCTTCCTTGCGGGAGACCCCGGTTCATTTCCCAGTCAATGAATCTTTAGCACAACCAGCACTCATTTGTCATTCACTCTGTCATAGGTTGAACTGTATCCCCCCCAAAGATGTGTCTACTTGGTTAGGCCACAAATCCCAGTACTGTGTGGTTGTCCTCCATTTCGTGGTTGTAATTTTCCTACATGTTGGAAATCCTAGTCTCTGCCTGTAGTTAACGAGGCTAGATTAGATCATGGTAAGGAGGATTAGGGTGGGATATAACACCCTTATGTAGGTTACACCCATGATTCAGTGTAAAGGAAGTTTCCCAGGAGTGTGGTCTGCACCATCTTTTTAAGGAAAGAGAAACAAGGAGAGAGCAGGGGCCCTCACACCACCGAGAAATAAGAGCCACGAGACCAGCATGTCCTTTGGATCTGCGGGTCCCTGCGCTAAGGAGCTCCTTGGCCTGGGGAAGGTTGATGATAAAGACCTTCCTCCAGAGCCAACAGAAAGAGAAAGTCTTCCCCTGGAGGAGATGCACTCAACTTGGATTTGTAGACCGCTATACTGCAAGAGAAAAAAACTTCTCTCTGTTAAAGCCATTCACCTGTAGTATTTCTGTTATAGCAGCACTAGATGACTAAGACACATGCAAATGGGTTTCAGTGGAATTTTCAGACTAAGATAGATTAGGAAGAAAGTCCTGGCAATCTACTTCTGAATAACCATAATTGTCCAGTGAAAACCCTGTGGATCACAACGATTCAATCCTGTTGTGCTTGGTATGGCCATGAGTCAGGAGTCATCTCCACGACAGGTAACAGCAACAACAACATATTTGTGTCAAGTAGTAGGGATGCAGCGGGAAACAAGAAAGACCAGATCCCTACTATCAAGGAGCAGGAGACAAGGAATAAATTTGGACACAGACTGCCATGGATTGAATTATGTCCCCCCCAAAATATGTGTGACCATGTGGCTAGGCCAGGATTCCCTCTGTTCTGTGACTGTTTTCCATTTTGTGATTTTCCTCTGCTGCATGTTAAAGGATTAGGGTGGGGCTGTGAACCCCTTCAGAAGATTACCTCCCTGCTCCACTGTAAAGGAAGTGTCCTTGCAGTACCGCTTGTGTCACCCTTAATCCTTTCATTTGACAAGAGATAAAAGGAAAGGGAATCAAGCAGAGAACTGGGAACCTCACACCATCAAGAAGGCGGCACCAGGAGAAAAGCAAGTCCTTTAGACCTGAGGTTCCTGTGACAGGATGTTCCCTGGACAAAGATTGATGTAATACCAGACTTTCCTCCGGAGCCAACAAGGGGAAAAGCCTTCTCCTGGAGTGGACAGCCTAAATTTGGACTTGTAGCCTACTGGACTGTGCAAAAATAAACCTTCCTTTATTAAAGCCATCCACTTGTGGTGTTTCTGTTAGAGCAGCACTAGTGACTAAAACACATGCCTACAAGGAGATCATTTCAAGTACTGATACATGCTATAAAAAGAAACAAAAAACCCCACTGCTGTCAAGCTTACTCTGGTTCATAGGGATAAAGAGGATAAAGAGAATGACTGGCAGGAAGGACAGTGCTTTGACTAAAGTAATCAAGGAAGGTATGTTCAAGAAAGCACTTTTGCTGTAGATCTAAACAGTGGGAGAAGGCACTTGTGGGGACAAAGGGATATTCCAGACAGAAGACATGGCCAGGACAGAGGCCTTGGGTCAGAAAGTTCTGTCAACTGGAGAATTAAAAAGGCCAGCATAGCTGAAGCATAACCAGAAAGTGGAAAAGAGATGAGACGATGTCTGAAAAACAGATTAGGGTCCGATCATATAGGACCTGATATGTCTGTGTAAGGAAGTTAGTTGCAATGGGAAGTCATTGGAGGGTTTTAGGCAGAAAGTGATGTGATCTTATTTCTGTGTTGTAAAGCTCCTGGGCTGGTGCTCAGACAATGAGCCAGAAACGGGCAAGTGGCATCGGGAGCTGGTAGACCATTTTAGGAGGTGGTCACCGTAAACCAAGGAAGAGACAACAGTGCTTAGGGTAGGGCTATACAGTGATTGACAAAACAGTTCTGGATTAGAGATGGTGTAACTTTCTGATGGAGTGGGTGCAGAAGGTGGGGGGGGCGGGAAGGCTTCAAGGACGACGCTTTGTTTTTTGTTTGAGCAATGGGATGGATAGTGGTGCTATCTCCTGAGATGGGAAATACACAGGATAGGGAAGGCAGGTGGTGAGGGGGAGAGGGGAATTGTATAGTCCTGCTTTGCCTATGTTAAGTTTGATATGCCTGCCTGACACCAACTGGAGATGTCAAACAGACATTTAAATTTGTGAAGTGGCATTGTGGGTTAGGGAGATAAACTCAGTAAATCTCAGTGTATATAAATGATACTGAAAACCAAGGGCATAGATATGATGCTTACAGAGTGTGTATGGATGGAGAAGAGAGCCAGAAAGCATAGGGAAGTATTACAAAGGAAGGCGTATCAATAATGAAATTCACATTTTTTTTTCAAAGTGTGTAGCTACATAAAACAAAACACAAGTCTAAAAGGGTATGCTGACCCAGAGGCAGGAATAGAAGGCAGGAGGGTACAGGAAAGCTGATGACAGGAAACCCACGGTTGAGAAGGTCTAGTGTTGACAATATGAGTACTAGATGTTTATTGAGAAAGTAGTTCATTCTACAAACCTTTGTCTAAACACACAATAATAAATACGATGACATTGCAATGTGCAAAAAAACTCTACCATGGCTAATGACACAGAGAAATCCATATAGTGTAAATTAGAAGACTAGAGAATAAGGTATTTTAAAAAGAAGAGATTTGTCAATGATGTGCAATGCAGTAAAGTGGTCAAGTAAAATGAGGTAGAGAATTAGTTTTTCTTGACAACATGTGGGTCACTGGTGACCTTGATAAGGTCCTTTCAGTGAAATGGTATAGGATGAAATCCCATCAGAGAAGGCTGAGGAGAGAATGAGAAGTGAAGAAATGGAAACAGAATACTAACAACTCCCAACTCCTTCAAAGAGTTTTGCTATGAAGCAAAAGGAGGCAGTAACTGGAGAGGGATGCAGTCAAGAGATTTTTGGTTCGACTGACTAACTATTGTTATAAATAAAAGAACCATACTTGTTACCATGAGTTGATTCTGACCCACAGCAACCCTAAAGAAGAGTAGAATTGCCCCATCGGGTTTTCAAGAAGTATCTGGTGGATTCAAATCACTGGCCTTTTGATTAGCAGCCCTAGTTCTTAACCACTATGGCACCCAAGCCAACCAAACCCACTGTGATTGAGTCAATTCTGTCTCATAGTGACCCTACAGGGCAGAATAGAAGTGAGCCCAGAGAATTTCCAAGGAGCTCCTGGTAAATTCGAACTGCTGGCTTTTTTGTTAGCAGACATAGCACTTAACTACTACCAGCTGCTGTCAAGTTGATTTCAACTCATAATGACTCCATAGCACAGAGTAGAACTGCTCCAGAGGGTCTCCAAGGAGTGCCTGGTGGATTCAAACTGATGACCTTTCAGTTAGCAGCTGACTTTTTAACCCCTACACCAGAGTTTCCATTGATTATTGTTATATTGATCATAAATAGTGTCTTAGTCACCTAGTACTGCTCTAACAGAAAATACCATGAGTGGAAGGTTTCGTGTAGAGAAGTTTTATTGAGACAGTCCGGTAAGCTGCAAATCTATTTACAAATTGTAAGTCCATTCAGTAAGAGAATTTATCACAGTCTGGTAGGCTGAGTCTAAATCCAGTGAGAGCATCTCAGCACAGGAACCTCAGGTCCAAAGGACATGCTCTGCTCTCGGTGCTTCTTTCTTAGTGATGTGAGGTTCCCAACTTCCTCAGCTCGCTTCTCTCCCTTATATTCCACAAGTTTGAGTCCTGCCTCACTAACACAACTGCAAACCATTCTCCATCATCGGTATCACAGAGGCAGGATTCACAGCACATGGCAGGAAGGGCACCATATTGGAATTCCTAACCAAGTCAAATCAACTCATACATTTTTGGAGAGACACAATTCAATCCATGACATCCCACCCTTTGGTACCCCAAAAATCATACCATTAGAACACACAAAATATAGTCATTCATAGCACAGCAACAGTTTTCATTCCATAACATAGCAACAGTTTTCACTTACAACATGCACCAGGCACATTATCAGAATACATTACATTAGATGTCATGACTTCAAAAACATTATTCCATACTCCGAGACATTTCACAGTCACTCCCTTCAAACTCTTGGTATTGGCCACACTCTCCAGATTCTTAGTGAAGGCACCTGGGCTTCATCTTAGCCTTCCAGGCCCGCTTGGATAGCACTCTGCCCCCTTGGCTTTAGGTGTACCCTAAGCCCAACAGAGTGGTAATTCCACTCCCACAAACACAGAAAGCCCTGGCTCCACACATTCATGGCCATACCTTCTGAGACTCAGGCAGCTCAGCTTCTCGCCAACCTGAGGCCACAACCCCACATCTTCATGGGGCCGCAACCCCACATCTGCCCTACAGGGCAAGCGTTCCAATACTCTAGCTCTGTAGCTCCACTGATTCAAGTGCCTGGAGGCACCCCACTCCATCAGGTAGCCTCCTGCACACAAGCACTCAGACCTCTTGTTCTGTGGGTCAGCAAGCCTAGCTCTGCCTATTCAAGTGCCCAGAGGCACCCCACTCTACCAGCAAGCCTCCTGTGCACAGGCATTCAGCATTCTCATCCCATGGGTAGGCTCCTGGTTCTGCTGCTGCCAGTTCACTGCTGCTGTTGCTTTCCTCACCATCTGCTGCCCTCAGGTGCTAACAGTTCTCTTAAGTGCCTTTTTTTCATCCAATCACAGTTTCAAAAAAACTTTCACATTTTAGGTATTTGTTAGAGCAGTACCCCACTCTCGGTACCAAACTCTGTCTTAGTCACCTGGTACTGCTCTAACAGAAAATACCACGAGTGGAAGGTTTCATGTAGAGAAGCTTTACTGAGACAGTCTGGTAAGCTGCAAATCCATTTACAAATTGTAAGTCCATTCAGTAGGAGAATTTATCAAGGTCCAGTAGGCTGAGTCCACATCCAGTGAGAACACCTCAGCATAGGAACCTCTGGTCCAAAGGACGTGCTCTGCTCTTGGTGCTTCTCTCTCAGTGGTATGAGGTTCCCAACTTCCTCAGCTCGCTTCTCTCCCTTATATTCCACAAGCTTGAGTCCTGCCTCACTAACACAACTGCAAACCATTCTCCATCATCAATATCACGGAGGCAGGATTCACAACACATGGAAGGAAGAGCACAATATTGGAACTCGTAACCAAGTCAAATCAACACATACATTTTTGGGGGACACAATTCAATCCATGACAGTAAGGCATGTTTTGAAAACGGAAATGAGTAAAGACAGAAAGTGATTATGTCACTACTCCCTGTTTGACAGGAGTTAAGTGGGAGAAATAAATGTTGTGGTTGAGCAGATTCTCCAAGTGCAGCATCATTTAAATGTATTTTAAAAGCAGTAGTTGACATGTGGAGATTAGGATGGAAAGCTGTTAGAGGGAACAATGTGAAGATAAAGTAAGGTGTTGATATGGACAGGAAGGTACTCATACATATCAGGGCTACCGCATTACCCATCTCCAAGGAGAACTGGTCACTGAGATAAAAGGGTGACAGTATGTCTTCGAGTCATACAATATGGTGGACCTGACCTAATGATTCTGTGGCTAGCTCCCCACCAAGCTACCAATGGCAGTCTCATCTCTCATCTTTCTCCACTGCTGTGGGAATATGGCCACATTTATCAACTCACTCAGAACTGCCATGTCCAGAGATGCCAACATTGTAATGCCACTTCATCTCCCAGCAGGTCTTTTGTATCCAGAGGCAATGGAAAACATTTATGGCAAATCATGTATTCTAATTTCTGTGTCACAGCTTATGGTCCAAACCAAAAGCAACAACAACAAAAAACCCTCACACTGCTATTGAGTTGGTGCTGACTTGTAACTACTCTGTCCCAGCAGGACAGAGTAGAACTGCCTCACAGAGTTTCCAAGGGGCACTTGGTGGATTTGAAATGCCAGTCTCTTGGTTAGCAGACATAGCACTTAACCACTGCTCCACCTGGGTTCCCTTACTTTCTGTACTCAAACTTTAAACTGTGAAAGTTTTAAACATTTATTTACTAATTCATTTTAAAATAACAATAAGAACCATTAGATGTTTTTATGAAAAATAACTATGGTTTCTAAAACAAAGAAAGAGTAGAAGATTACATTATTTCACATTTCTGCAAATCTCTTCAACGTGTGACTTAATAGAACATAACTGGATTCTTATATCCCTATTCAATATATAGGGATACTATTCATCACATGTACATCATATGTACCTGGAAAAAAACCTGTACTTTCACGAGAGAATGAGAATCAAAAGACAAAAACTGTTTTAGTGTTATTATAAAAATACCTTCAGACCTGTGACTTCTGTGGCAGGGACTCAAGGACTCCCAGGAGTTCTTGAACCACATTTGAGAACCACTGTTCTAACAGAAATGTGGCTCTCCCTAGAACCCTCTCGAACACTGATGGTTTCTCTCCCTGCATTACTACTCAACAGCAAGACAGAGAAGTTGTTTCCTGTACTCTTCATGCTACTTCCAAACCGTGGTCTCCCCCTCCTCCCTAATCCTCCCCATCAAGCCATCAAGTTATTCTACTCATTACTATCTCTTTTGTGGTTTTCTGCAGACTCTTGGGTTACACTCTCTCCTGGAAACTTTAATTCCTGATTCAAGTCTCTTCAATATTGCTCCTGCTATAATTCATGGCAATTTCAATATCCACAGAAAGGCTTCTTTTGATATTCTGGTCACTCCGTGTCTTAACTCCTCTGCCTCAGTGACCCTGTTTGACCCTGTTCTGCATTCTGCTGAAGCACTGCACTCTCACAGTCATTGCCTGCTAACACTTTGTCTCAGTCACCTAGTGCTGCTACAACAGAAATACCACAAGTAGCTGGTTTTAACAAAGGTAAATTTATTTTCTCACAGTCTAGTTGGCAACAAGCCCAAGTTCAGGAGACCAGCTCCAGGAGAAGGCTTTCACTATTAGCTCTGAAAGGAGACTTTGTCATCGATCTTCCCATAGTGGAGAAGCTTCTCAGGCACAGGGACCCCAGGTCCAGATGATGCACTCTGATCCTGGGGCTTCATTCTTAATGGTGAGGTCCTAGTTCTCTGCTTCCTTCCCTTTCCTTTTATGTCTTGTAAGATAAAAGGTGGTGCAGGCCACCTGGGGAAACTCCCTTTACATTGGATTAGGGACATGACCAGATCAAGGGTGTTACATCTCACCCCAGTGCTCTTTAACCACAGGCAGAGAACATGATTTATAACACACAGGAAAGGCACAAAAGGGACGGCAACCACACAATACTGGGAAGCAAGGATTAACCAAATTGACACGTATTTGGGGAGATACAATTCAATCCACAACTTTTCACTGGTCGGCCCCTCAAATCACATCCTTGCAACACATGAAACACATTTACCTCATATACACAGCAATAGTCTTAAATCAAATCCAAATCCCAAATCAAAAACTCCTCTTCATCTGGGAAATCCAGAATACGGGTTATCAGTTTACAAAGTGCAGTGGCAAAATAGGCACAAGTTAGGCATTTCCACTGCAAAGGGAGGAACTGGAGGGAAAGAAGGCATAAGATACAGGAAGCGGGTTAGCAGAACACAGTACAGTAGCCCTCAAGACTAGAAAATAATCCTTAGTTTTCTCAGATAATTTACACAGTGGCCCTCCCCTCCAGATTCCAGGGATTAGCTGTACTCTCTGGATTCTGAGTGGAGGCCCCTTGGCTCTGGGCTTCATCTCCGCCCACCAGGCCCACTGGGATGGCAACTCTGCTCTCTTGGCCTTAGGCACACCATTCTTCTCATTCATCTGATTGGCAACTCTACCCTTGGAAACAGCAGAGGTCATGGCTCTGTCCTTTGAAACCCCAGGGGTTGTGGCCAAACCTTCTGAGACTGAGGCATCTTGGCTTCCTGGGATCTTTGTCTCTTCAGCTTCTGTTTCCTGGTTCCTTGACCTCTTGGCCCCTCAGGCCTCATGCCTGCATCTGTGCTGCTAAGGCAAATGTTCCAAAACTACGGAGCTCCACCAGTGAGTGCCTGGCGGCAACCCACTCCCCCAGTAAACTTCAGCTGGAATGCACTCACCTGCACAGGCCAGCAAGCCTAGCCCTACCTGTAAGTGCTCAGAGGCACTCCACTCTGCTGGGAAGCCTCCTACACAAAGGCACTCAGCTCACTCCGTGGCTCAGCTCCAGCAGAGTCTGGTGCTGGTCGCCTGGTTCTGCTGTTGCTAGTCTTCTATTGCTGCGTCTTTCATCCATTCAGCTTCAAAACCATTTCCACATTTTAGGTATCTGTTAGAGCAGCATCCCGTTCTCTTGGTATTAAATTGTTTGTTAGTCATCTAGTGTTGCTTTAACAGAAATACCACCAAGAAAGAAGCATTGGGAGCAGGGGGCATCCTCTGGACCAGGGGTCTAGTGCAGAGAAGCTGCTAGCCCAGAGAAGACTGATAACAAGAACCACCCTCCAGAGCTAACAGAGAAAGCCTTCCCCTGGAGTTCACATCTTGAATTTGGACATGTAGCCTACTAGACTTCAAGAGAATAAACTTTGTTTCTTAAAGCCATCCACTTGCAGTATTTCTGTTATAGCAGCACTAGATAACTTATACACACCCTCTCTGTCATCACAATTTCAAGCAACCCATTCTTTAACCAGAGCCTTGATGATACAGTGATTAAGAGCTTGATTGCTAAGCAAAAGGTTGGCTTAGCTACTCCTTGGAAACCACATTTGGGCAGTTCTACTCTGTCCTTTAAGGTCGCTATGAGTTGGAATCACCTTGACGGCAATGGGCTAACAGTTAATGGGTTAACTCTCCCAGGCCTTCAGTGTTGCTCAATACCAAAGCAAATGACTCCAGTCTATTTACTTTCCCACTTTTAACTATAACTCTTTAACATTTCAAAATATCTTCCCACATCCTCACTTTCCTCTGAGAACTTTCCTTCCTTCTTTGTATGAAAAAATAGGAGCACCTTATGAAAATGTCCCTGGTGAACCACCTCCTTACCTATCTACCTACTAAAACCTCTAGTCAAATTCTTTCCTCCCCTCCTGTACTATTGCTGCCAAATTGAAGTCAGGTTCGTCCACCTGTCACTGTAACCAAACATTCAAAGACAGGGTGGGATTCAAGGAATAATTTATTGGCCAGTCTGCAGCAACCTGGAAGGCAGTGGCCAATAACTGTCCCATTTAGGTTACATTTCTACTGCTTTTTATAGCCAGAATTCAAAGATGAGGGGATTTGTTACAGAACACAGTCAGGAGTCACAAGATCTCATTACATCATGAGGTTTCATTACATCTAACAAACAGTGTGAATTGTCCAAAGTTTGTCAAAGATATAATCAAACAGAGCAGACTTAAAGTCTGTCACAGGATAATCAATCAGAGCAGACCCAAATGTTTGTCACAGGATAATCTAGCAGAGTAAATCACCCAAAACTTTCACCTCTCTCTGAGGTCTCAATCAACTGTATACTTCAGAGATAGAGAGAGGACTGCAGACCTGTTAGTCTGGTTAGAATGTGGCTTAGTAACCTAAGCAACCTTTGTCAAGCCCTCACAGCCACCATCACTAGGGATGAACTGCCAGTGTCAAACCTCCCACTATGCACCAAATCTCTCTCTCTCTCTGTGGAAAATGGAAGATGCCTCCCCCACTCATCCCATTTACATAGGGCAAAACACCTTGGAAGAGTTATTTTCATTCATTGTCCTTAACATTTCTTGTTTCTTTCCCTTTAGCCCTCTCTAGGGGTATAGTGGTTAAGTGTTCAGCTGCTAACCAAAAGCTTGGCAGTTTGAATCCACCAGGCCCTCGATAGAAATTCTATGGGGCAGTTCTACTCTGACCTACAGGGTTTCTATGAGTGAGAGTAGACTCAACGACAGAGGGTTTTCATTTTTTTAGTCCTCTCTAATCAAGCTTTCATCCTCTCCATTCTGTTGAAACTGCAGGTCACGTATGGAGGCATTGCTGTTTCAGTGGTAGAGCTCTTGCCTTCCATACAGTAGAACAACTTTTGATTTCCATCCAGTGGACCTCGTGTGCAGCCAGTGCCTATCCTGCAGTGGGGGCTTATGCCTTGCTATGATGCTGGACAGATTTCAGCAGAGCTTCCACACTGAGATGGACTAGAAAGGCCTGGAAATCTACTTCTAAAAAATCAGCCAGTGTATATCTTATGGTCCACAATGGTCAAATACCCAATCAATCCTGTGGATGGCACAGCACCAGGCAAGGTTTCATTCCTTTGGACATGGAGTTGCCGAGAGTTGGGGGCTGGCTGACTTCATGGTGAGTAACAATAACCATGTCACTTTGGAGTCTGCTTTCTCTTCCCTTCCCCTCCCTTCCTATCATTCATAAACACACAATGAATAAACACAGACTAAAGTATACATTCATTCTATATGAAATGGATTCTACTATTATCTCATTTTACAGGTGGATACACTGAAGCCAAAAGAAGTCATCAAACTGTTTCACATCATACAGCTCATCAGAGGTAGGGATAACCACAAATTATGAGGTCTTATTTCCCAGTATGGAAACTCTGGTGACACAGTGGTGAAGTGCTACGGCTGCTAACCGAACGGTCAGCAGTTTGAATCCACCTGGTACTCTTTGGAAACATTATGGGACAGTTCCACTCTGTCTACAGAGTCACTGTACGTTGGAACTGAATTAATAGCAGTGTTTTTTTTTTTTCTTTTTTTAATTCTCAGTGTAAGCTCTTTCCCACCCTTAGTGATCTTGACCTCCTAATTTAGGAAGAGAGAGCTGCAGACCTGTTTGGGGGAGATAAATGTTCCCATCCAAACCATCAGCTGTAGGCAGGTTTTTTGCTGGATATGTAAATTGAAGAGAAATGAAGAGAATTCTGTAGCAGCAGAAGGGGGAGATCAGTACTAAGATTCTCCCATCCCCTAGGACCAACTACCCAGCAAGGCTTCAGAGTCTCAATCAAGGTAAGCCAAGCTGGTTAGGTGGACAGCTGCCCCTCTAGAGAATTCTTTCTTCACCGTCTAGCATTAATCGAGGTAGTTTTCACCCAACAGAAACACAAATCAGCCCATTTTCCAATGTCTGTTCCACTTCTCCTGAGCAAAATACATGTCTTACAAGGGTTTCAGTGTTTCAGCATAGCTTTCTGGAATACACATCAGTGAAGTCTGGATGGAAGTTTCTCAAACTACTGTTCTTGGAGGTGGGGTAACATGGTGGGATGTTGCCAGGGTTACTGGAGAAAGGCTCCTTAGTCAAATAACTTTTGGAAATACTATAAACCATATCATCATATGCAATATTATATTAAGAACTTGGAGATAGTCTGAAGGAAATATCCAATAATTTATTTTTGTGTAATATTTATTAACAGCTTAAGAAAAAAGTATGCTGCAGATCATAGCCAGGGAAATGATGTCCTGGATAAAATAATCCTTTATGAGCAAAATTTGCTTTTAAAAGATCCAGGACTGTATAAAATCAAGGAAAGATCGTAGCTGACTCTAGTCAGTGGACTCTGCTTTCTGTTCTTTGATTTCTCAAATGACTAATCTACTGATATTGTTCCAAATTTACAGGGGAAAAAAATATCCCTGTTTTACTTTTCACCACAGAAGCAGAAAGAGTAACCTTGAACCACCATTCCTTCTGTTCAGCCTTATTTGGACAAGAGACCAGAATAACAATCAGAGTCTCTTTGATGAAAGTGAAGAGGACTTGAAGCATTTACTGATGAAGATCAATGACCACAGCCTACAGTATGGATTACACCTTAACATAAAGAAAACAAAAATCCTCACAGCTAGACCAATAAGCAACATCATGAAAAACAAAGAAAAGATTGAAATTGCCAAGGACTTCATTTTACTTGGATCTACAATTCACGGAAAGCAGCAGTCAAGAACTCAAAAGATGTACTAAATTGAGCCAATTTGTTGTTGAAAGACTTCTTTGAAGTGTTGAAAAGCATAGATGTTGCCTTTTCGAATAAGAGTTGCCTGACCCAAGTCATTGTATTTTCAATCACCCGACTCGATGGCACTTGGCTTGGCTTGGCATGGGTATGTGAAAGCTGGACAAAGAAAATAGAGGAATTGACCCTTTGATTCAGTGTTGGCAAAGAATATGGACTATACCATGGACTGCTAAAAGAAAGAACAAGTCTATCTTGAAAGACGTACAACCAGAATGCTCCTTAGAATCAGGGACAGTAAGAGCAGGTGTCCCATACTTTGGACTTATCAGGGGGAATCAGTCCCTGGAGAAGGACATCATGTTTGGTAAAGTAGAGAGTCAGCGGAAAAGAGGAAGTTCCTCAACAAGACAGACTGACACTGTGGCCGCAGCAATGGACTCACGCATGACAGTGATTGCAAGGAGAGCACAGGGCTAGACAGTGTTCTGCTCTGTTGTAGGTAAGTTTTGGAGCTGACTTGACAGCACCTATCAACATCTCTTTCACCCACCACCTGCCTGTCGATTCGTGGCACTCGGGTGGCTTGCATGTTGCTAGGATACTGGAAGGTAGGCCACCAGTGTTGCAAATACCATCAGGGTCACCTATGCTGGACAGGTTTCCTGTTAGCCTCCAGACTAAGACGACTAAGAAGAAAGGCCTGGAGATCTATTTCCAACAATTAGCCAATGAAAACTCTTTGGACCACTACAGAATACTGTCCACTACAGTGCCAAAAGATAAGTCCTCTGAACTGGAAGGTACTCAAAATACACAGTGGTCACAGCAATGAACTCAAGCATAATGACAGTGGAGATGACACAGGACCAGGTAACATTGAACATGGGGTCACTGTGAGTCGGGACCAACTCAGCGGCAGCTAACAACATCATCTTCACGAGAAGGGATGCTGATACCTGTAAGCTGATACTTACAGCTATGATCAAAGGACCCTTAACCTAGCACATTTGAGCTGCCCACCTTTTTGATTAGCAGGCATGGCACGTAACCACTATACCACCAGGGTTTCCAAATTAACAGGAGCATTCATTATTTACTGAGTGTCCACGAGGTACTAGGCCTCAGACGTTCCTCAAAGAATTCTCTCAGCCTACCTGGGATGTACGCATCACTGAACTGTACAGTGCCACATACCTAGCACCTAACACGCTGCCTCCACTGGTTGGCACTCAATAAATGCTTTTTAAAAGAAAGGTAGATTTCATGGAGAAACATATGAAGATTTGGAGGTCTTAACTAGCCCAGCATCATACTTCTGAACCAAATCAAACCCACTGTTGTTGAGTTGATTCCAACTCCTAACAACCCTACAGAACAGTAGATCTGCCCTATAGAATTTCCAAGGAGTGCCACTGAGTGCTTGTTATATGCTAAGCACTAAGCTAAGAACGTTGAGTAGCTGATTCCTCATAGTATATGTCATGGCTGAATTGTATTCCACCCAAAAGTGTGTGTAGACATTTAACTAGGCCATGATTCCCAGTGTTGTGTGCTCTTCCTCCGTGTTGTAAATCCTGCCTGAATGATGTTAACTAGGCTGCAGTTGTGTTGGTAGACTCAATGTATAAGACTGCATTGTGCCTTAAGGTAATCTCTTGGGATCTAAAGGAAAAGAAAGCAAGCAGAGAGTTGGGGACCCCCTACCCCTAAGAAACTGCCAGGAGCAGAGTTCCTTCTTTGGAAAGGACTCAGGGTCCCTGCACATCAGAAACTCCCAGGCCAGGGAAAGACTGATAACAAGGCCCTTCCTCCAGAGCCAACAGAAAAAGCCTTCCCCCTGAGCTGATGTCCTGAATTTGGACTTTAAGCCTGCTGGACTGTGAAAGAACATTTCTCTTTTTAAAGCAATCCACTTCTGGTATTTCTGTTATAACAGCACTAGATAATTAAGATACCATCTCTCCCTGGCACTGAATTAAAAAGGAAAATAAAAACCCAGTGTCATGGATTGAATTGTGTCTGTCCAAAAATATGTGTAGTAATTTGGCTAGGCCAGGATTCCCTGTATTCTGTGATCACCCTCTATTTTGTGATTTTCGGATGCTGTAGATCCTAATCTCTGCCTGTGGTTAACAGAGTAGATTGTGTTAGAGAGGATTAGGGTGAAACTGTAAATCCCTTCATAAGATCACCTTCCTGCTCCACTGTACAGGGAGTGTGGCTTGCATCACCTTCATCCTACAAGAGATAAAAGGCAAGGGAAGCAAGCAGAGAGTTGGGAACCTCACACCATCAAGAAAGCAGCACTGGGAGTAGAGCACGTCCTTCAGGCCTGAGGTTCCTGTGCCAAGATGCTCCCTGACCAAAGAATGATGCAACAGAAGGACTTTCTGATAGGGACAAAGCCTTCCCCTGGAGGGGACATCCTGAATTTGGACTTCATCCTAGTGGGCTATGTAAGAATAAACCTTTCTTTGCTAAAGCCTTCCACATTGTGGTATTTCTGTTAGAGCAGCACTAGCTGACTAAAACACCCAGAAAATAACACATCTTGGAGAGGCTGTGGAGAAAATGGAGCCCTTATGCTCTGCTGGGGAGAATGCAAGACGGTACCACTATTTTGGAAATAATATGGCACTTCCCTTAGAATGCTAGAAATAGAAATACCTTACAATCCAGCAATTCCACTCCTAGAGAAATGACAGCTGTCACACAAATAGACATATGCACACTCATGTTCATTGCAGCATTATTCACAATAGCAAAAAAAAGATGAAAACAACCTGGATGTCCATTAACAGATGAATGCATAAACTATGGTATATACACACAATGAAATAACTACAGGACAAGAAAGAACAATGGCGAACCTGTGACGCACCTCACGACAGGGATGAATCTGGAAGGCCTTGTGCTGAGTGAGGTGAGTCAATTATCGAAGGACAAACACTGTACAAGACAACTACTACTAAAACTCATGAAAAGATTTACACGCAAGAAACAGTCTTTGATGGTTAGGAGTGAGAGGGAGGTAAAAACTTTAAATAGATAAATGGTAACTTTGGTGAAGGTAAGACAGTGCCTAACACTGGGGAAACCAGCACAACTTGATGAAGAAAAGGTCATAGAATCTCCGCAGATGCATTCAAACTCCCTAAGGGATCAAATTATTGAGCTGAGTTTTGTGGGGACCGTGGTTTCTGGGAACATCCAGCTTAACTGACGTAATACAATTTATAAAGAAAATGTGCAACATTCTACCCGTACTGTGGTGAGTAGCGTTTATGGTCTTGAAAGCCTGTGAACGACCATCTAAACGACTTAAATGGTATGACCCAGTTTGGAACAAGAGAAAATGAAGAAAACCAAAGACACAAGGGAAAGATTAGTCCAAAGAACTAATGGACCGTAACTACCACAGCTTCCACTAGACTGAGTCCAGCACAATTAGACGGCGCCCAGCTACCAGAGACTGGAGAATCCCTGAGAATGGAGCTCCTAAACCCCCTTTTAGCTCAGTAGCTCCCGCTATTAGCAGAGTTCTTCTCTTCAGCCTAAGACAAGACAGGCCCATAAAAATAACACCAGACTAAGTGGGCACACCAGTCCAGGGCAACGATGAGAAGCCAGGAAGGGACAAGAAACCTCATAGTGGAGAACCAAAGCTTGAGAAGCAGAGAGTGCTGACATGGCATGGGGTTGACCACCAGTGTCTCAAAACGATGTGTGTATCAATTGTTTCATGAGAAGCTAGTTTGTTGCCTAAACCTTCATCTACATAAAACAAAACAAAACAAAAACCCTCTAATAAAATGAACTGGTTGTGGGGAGAGGAATAAATGAAACAACAGTGGTATAATGTTAATTGGGTGCTGGAAATCTGGGCATCCAAGGTGAGCTGTGCTACAACGGTCAAGTGCAAGGTCCAAGGCTCAGTGGAAAACAAGAGCAAAAAATATCTCATTCATGATGTTTAGATAGATTATAGGTCAAAAGAATAATATTTTCGCTACATGGGTAAAGATATACCATTAAGTTAAAAAAAAAAACAAAAAAACTCTAAGAAGAAAACAGACCCGTTTACAGTCCTCACCCTTAAAGAGGACCAGGGAACTTGAACGACTTAACTGGAATTCAGTTCAGATTTCCTGACCAAATGGGTTCCTATTTATCCTTCTGGAAATTAATAGCCAATTGATTCTTTACACTGTTGTGGGAGGGGCAGGCCTTTCGCCCTGGATTCAGCTGTGGCTAGAATAGCCCACCCCTAGCCAGTGTCAGGCAGGAAAAGGTTGGTAGGCACCAAACCAGAATCAAACTAGTTGTTGTCAAGTCTATTTTGACTCATAAGTATCTCTTGTGTTGCACAGTACAGCTATACTCAATCTGTGACCTTTTGGAAACAGATTACCAGCTCTTTCTTAAGAGACATCTCTATAGTGGGTCTGAACCATCAACTTCTGCATCACCCAGGGACTTTCTGACCAAATCCGTTTGTCAAGCAAGCCTGGCTGAGACAGGTCAGCTCTCGCTTACTCTGTGGGTCAAGGAGATAGATCTCTTCTCAGGAAACCTGTGTTGGGGTCGGTTCAGTGCTTTTCCGTAGAGGAAGGAAAAGGGGAAAGAAATGAGTCAGGTTCTTTGTTAACAGAAGGGATACAGAGATTCCTAAGGAAGCAGTGAAGACTTGCAACTGTAGCATCTGTGGAAATAACATGATGTTATTATAGTGAACCTTGTTCCACACAGCAAGTCTGCCGCCAGCCCTGCTAGAAAGAAGAAAGCTCTGAGCGGACAGTGTGTTCTGTCTGTCCTGGCACATGTCAGGCATTCAGCAAACACACATGGAACAACACGTGACCCATGCCTAAGTTCACAGCATCCAAAACTGAGCTTTTCTACGCTCAAGTCCATCAATGTTGTTTGCACACCTGTTCTGCTAGTCCAGCAGAAGGGACACCATGTGATGTCTTGACCACAGCCTCCTTCCCGGCTACTCTTCCTTGGTTCCACCTAACCTCATGCCACTGCACATAAGGCGGGTACCATTCAGGGAAAGGCATGTTGCTTACAGGTCAAAGGCACAGTTTCAGTCCTGGCCAGCTGTATACCAGCCTTGTGACCCAGGGCTCCTTGCTTAACCTCTCTCTGCCTGAAGAGCCTTGTTCTCTTGCTCTGCCTTATACGAACATCTACATTCTGCTCAGGGAGCCAGGTCAGGCCAGTATCGTTCCTCGTTCCTCTCCACCCCAGGGTGGCTGCTCTAACACTGCACATATTCCCTCGTGGCACTTGCCTGAGGTCATGACAACGATCCCTTGCCTCTCTACCTCCACTCACGAATTCTGAGAGCAATGATGCCATGTTTTGATCCTTGAATCCACAATACCCAGGCAATGCCCAGGGTATAACAGAAGCTCCATAAAAGCTTTTATGGGAAAAGAAGGAGGAAAAATGAGACTGAAGAAAAGAAAAAGGGATGAGAACAGAAGAGGGCAGACGTAACTGGTTACTGCTTTGAAATAGTGGCCATGGCTTGAGAAGTGCTGCAAAAACATTCTTTCTATGACAAGTCTTTTCCTTCACTAGAGATTCGCTCCTCAGGATAAAGATATTACCTCCAGGTTCCCCTTGTTTCTTTTCCAGGAGTAATTATGTGAGTAATAACAGACATAAGACTCATTTCCAGATGTGAAGGTAATTCACATCCTTTTTTCCTGCTTTTCCATCTCCGACATCAGCTACCCAGGAGGCACTTCCTTTTTCTCTGACACTAAACACCAAGAGGTAGATCAGACCTCTTGCCCAGCTATCTTGAACCAAGTCAAAACATCCTTGGGCACCTAAGGCCAGATCTTAGGGGACCGATCTTACACTCAGGGGTGGGTTAACTGATAAGCAAGGTATGAGGACTGCCAATTAACTTTGCAAACTCATCCTAAAAAAAGTGCTACCTCCCTCGTTGCTGAATATCACTACGGTCACCTTCGAAGTACTCCCCTTGGGAAGCTATGCACCAGTGTGAGTGCTGAGTCCACGCATCAAGGCAATTTTGGAACTATTGTCCTGGAATGGCCATTGGAGCTGTTGTCCTATTACCCTTGATGTCCTGAACATCATCCAAATGTCTTTCTTTCAATATCTCCTTTACCTTTGGGCAAAGAAAAGGTCACTGGGGGCCAGATCAGGTGAGTAGAGAGGTTGTTCAATTAGAGTTACTTGTTTACTGGCTAAAAACTCTCTCATAGAGAACTATACAACTAACTTTCCACTTTGCCATCATCCGCAACTGGACATTCCAGAAAGAGTTCCAAAATTGCTTTGAAGGGTGGACTAGGCACTGGCATTAGTGTACAGCTTCCAAGGGGAGGACTTCAAAGGCGACCGTACTGATATTCAGCAGTGAGGTATGTAGCCCTTAGAACAACTGAGTTCATGGACTTCATTGTCAGACCTGGTATGCATGGGCTTACTTGTGCTTATTTATTAATCTTTAGTGTGCAAGGAAGCCTGTGTGTGCTTTGGTTATTGGTCACTCCATCCCTATGTAGGCTCAGGGATCTGCCCAAATTCCTGCCCTTCAGACCAGCTGGCCTCTCTGTTTCTCCTGTTCTCTCTAGTTTCCTGGGACTAGATCATAAGCTAGAAGAATTCCATCCTTCTGTATCGGCTGACCCTGTAGCCTTTCTCTATCACCCAGCCACCCAGAGCCTGGTCTACACAAACAGACTCTCTATTGCCAGCCCCTGCTGGCTCATTGCCCCTGTGGGTTCGGTAATTGGCTAGAATGACTCACAAAACTCACAGAAACGGTCACTTATACTTACAATTATCCACTTCCTAAAACCAGAAAGGATACAAGCATAGAGATGCCTAAGGCAGAATCCGGGAAAGGTCCTGGCGGGAGGCTTCCTTTCTCCCCAGGGGCATGCCACACCCTCTCCCAGGCATAGATGTTGTCACCAATTCCGCAAGCATCAGAGAGAGAGCTCCAAGGTCCAGAGCCCTAGTCCCTGGGACCTCAGTGGCTATACATGGTTAAATGAATGTACCTCATCAACCGTATCATGCCCACCCTTCCTGAAGTCAGTTCAGAAGGGGGGCCAGTGCAGCCCCTACTTGCCTGGCTATTTCAGAAACAGAAAGAACATCTTAAATGCCCAGGCTATTTTCAAGAACTAGATAAAAAAGCTAAATCCCTATCCCACAGTAACGTCCCATTATCAACAGCCAGGTACCTTAACCTTTGCTTCCAAGCGGATTTTCAAAATATGAGCAATGTGGGGAAAGGTATGTCAGCTAAAAATGTATGGTGCCAAAAGAGGAGGAAAAGGGCCCCTGAAAAGAGAAGGGAGGGAGTGGTGACTTTTCAAAAAGTTCAGCCTCAGTGAGTCAGAGTCATGAGAATGAGAACACGCAATACCCATTCCCACCCAGCCCTGCCGGTCCCTCCTCAGTGAAGCACTCTCCCCTGCACAGACTACTGAGAACGAGTCCTCTCTCTTGCCAGGCTATAGCTGGTCCCCTGTAATCACATGCAAGCCTATTTCAGTGCTGACCAAATGTCTTTTCTCCTTGTAAGATAGATATTGACGTATTCATTAAGGAGCCCTGGTGGTACAGCGGTTGAGTGCTCTAATATTAACCAAAAGATGAACCATTTGAATCAGTGCCCCCACAAGAAAAAGGACAAGATTACAGCCTATGAATCTCTATGGGGTATTTCTATTCTGTTTGACAGGGTTGATTGGTGTCAGAATCAACTCAACATCACACCACCACCATAGCCACCCATTCATTATTGCCCAAACCCCGTGAACTTCGAACACAATAAGGGAGAAAATGGTCTCATCTATTAGAGTCCCTAAAGGGACCACAGAAATCAACACTCAGCTCACACCAGCATCCTGTCCAGCACACTCAGGAGTGGACAGGTGGCTTCTGTTTGAACTGCTCAAGGGATGAGTTACTCCCTGCCTCTTGGAGTGGCTGATGCACCTTGGAATGTTCCAAGGGCCTGATCTACACCCAGAATCTACAGCCCTGAAGCGTCTACAGAGAAGGCCATTTTCAAGTGAATCGTACTGTGAAATTCCACAGATGCTCCAGCGTAATCCCAAGGTCATTTCCTTGCCTCAGTTGTAGAAGCAGACATAGAAAGACATACGTAAATAAATATAAATAAGCACACTGTACCTTTTGGTTACATTCATACATTCCTGGTGTCCTGCAGTAGAAATAGTAAATACCTGTAGAACAGCAACTCTCAAAACTTCAGGGCTCAGTGTCCCTTCATAAGGGGTCTTTGGTTGGTGCAAATGGCTCACACTTGGCTATTAATCAACTGGTTAGTGGTTCAAATCCACCTGGAGGCACCTCAGAATAAATGCCTGGTGATCTGCTTCCAAAAGATCACAGCCTTGAGAACAGAGGGTAGCACGTACAGAAACTGACTCCATGGCAATGTGTCTTTTTGTTTGTTTTTATACTCCTTTTTACTCTTAAGAAGTATTGACAACCCCAGAAAACTTCTGTTTATCTAGGCAGTATCTATTATTATTTAACATATTAGAAATTAAAATTGAGGAAAATTTTAAATGGCTATTTATTAAATCATTCAAAATCACTTAAAAACCCCATTACATGCTAGCACAAACCGTGTATTTTTAGGAGAGAGCATCAACACGGCGTCTTAGACAACACACCTTGCCGTCCCTCTGCAGCAAGACCTGAAAAGCTAAGTAAAATAGATACAGTCTTCAATGCTGGAGCTCTAGAAATCAAATGAAAGAATAAAGAACTAGATCAAACACTGAATGGAAGAAGAAAATGATGGAAACGCAGAGAGATACGGCGTGGGCGCCCTGGCCAGCTGGTGGCACACAGCATCCCCATCTGGGAGCACAGCCAACGGCCAACTTCAGGCAATGAGTACAGGAAGGCGATTACATGGAGCTCCCAACAGGAGACTGAGCACCCAGTAGCCAGAGAAAGATGCTGGAAAAGGGGTGGAAAACCCCTAATACTTTTGCCCCATATCTTACCATCTACCATTCCTGCCAGTCCCTGCCACATCCCCTCAGCTACAGAGCACTGGTACACTAGCCACCACTATTTCGGTCCACCCTCTGCTCACCTGCCAACCCTACCACTCTGTTATTTGCTTCTTTCTTTTCTTTCTTCTTCCTACCCAGCCCCGTACACCACTTCCTGCTGGCTTCCATCATATCACTGCAGCTAGAAAGCCATGGCCTGCCACCCTGGGTCCTCCCTGCCTCCACCTGCTAGCTCCCACCCATGTCACAACACTTTTTCTTTTTTCACATTTCTCTTTCTCCTGTCCCGTAGCCCCATAAGCCATGTCTCCTTCCATCACCCTGGTCCCTGAGCCTGCCCTGCCCTGACTGACGGACATACATTTACCACCATAGTTTTTTTATCTTCTTTAATTTTCTCGCTTCCCTCTAGCACCCTACACTGCCTCTCCCTTCTTGCCACTGCCCCCCTTACACTGCCATAGATAGAGTGTCACTGGTGCACTGGCCTGCCACTGTCCCAGAGCCATTGTGCTGCCATTTCCTTAATTTTCTTCTTTTTCTTTCTTTCTACCTCTCCTCTAGCTCCCTATGCCATCTTCTCCTACTTTCTGACAATCTACAGTGTCATAGATTGAGCCGTGTCCCCCCAAAATGTGTGCAGCAATTTGGTTAGGCACTGATTCTGGATATCGTGTGATGTTCCTGTTGGTATAAATGCAGCCTCTATGACATTAATGATGAAGAATGGGCAGTGGTTGTGTTGGTGAGGCAGGACACCATCTGTAGAACTGTATCATGTCTGTCAGCAACCTCTTGGTATATGAAAGAAAGGGAAACAAGCAGAGAGCCTGGGACCTCACACCACCAAGAGGGCAGCACTGGGAGCAGAGCACGTCCTTTGGCCCTGGGGTTCCTCTGCTTCAGAAACTCCCAGTCCAAGGGAAAACTGAAGACAGGGACCCTTCCACAGAGAAAGCCTTCCTCTGGAGCGAACACCCTGAATTTGGACTCTTAGCCTATTTACTGCGAGGAAATAAATTCCTCTTTGTTAAAGCCATCCACCTATTGTATCTGTGATAGAGCAGTACCAGATGACTGAGACATCTCGGTTGCCTAACCCCATATGCCAGCTTCCTTTTTTTTCTTTCTTTCTCTTTCTGTTCTTATCTTTCCCACTCCCACATAGCCCACCACCTCCCACCAGACCCTACCACGCTGTGATGGTTGGACCATCCCAGGCCTTCGGGCCCACTGTGAAACCAGGCAGACACCCCCTCCCTTCCTGCTACTCAACAAGCGAGTGAACACACTCTTAGGAGGGACCAGTCGCTGGAGAAGGGCGTCATACCTGGTGAAGGAAGCACAGCCAGCCAAGCCAAGTGCCGTTGAGTCAGATCCCGCGAAAAAGAAGACCCTCAACAAAAGGAACTGACACAGTGGCTGCAACAGTAGACTCAAAGATACCAAATTTCTAGAAACACACTACTACCTAAACCAACACAAAATGAGACAGAAAATTGGAACAGCCCATAACAAGAATATATATTAAAGAAGTAATTTTTTAAAAATGCCAATAACAACGTAAGTGAGCATGGAAGAAAACCCTTCCCTAGTCAAGTCTTGAGGTGACAACAGACTTAGTTAATCTCCTGATCACAACAGAAATCTATAGCCGTCAAGTAGACTCTTACTGATAGCAACCCTATAGGACAGAGTAGAACTGCCCCATAGGGTTTCCGAGGAGCAGCTGGTAGATTTGAACTACTGATCTTTTGGTCCATGGCCATAGCTCTTAATTGCTGCACCACCAGGGCTCTGATTACAGTAGAGCACCTGCCTAAGCTACACATGGACTCCTGATACCAGAAACTGTGAAATAATGAATGTTTTTCTTTTAAACCACCAAAAAAAAAAAAAGTTTCCAGACAAAGCTGGAGAAATATGTAGAACAAAATTCTAACTCACCAAAAAAGATTAGACTTATTGGTCCAACAGAAACTGGAGAAACTGTAGGAGCATGGCCTCTAGACACCCTTTTAACTCAGTAAAAAAGTCATTCCTGAAGTTTACCCTTCAGCCAAAGATTAGACAGGCCCATAAAACCAAATGAGACTAAATAGGCATACCAATCCAGGGGCAAGGATGAGAGGGCAGAAGGGACAGGAAGGCTGATGACAGGAACCCAAGGCTGAGAAAGAGAGAGTGTTGACTTGCCGTGGAGTTGGCAGTCAACGTCACAAAACAATATGTATATTAATTCTTTAACAAGAAACTAATTTGCCTTGTAAAATGTTATCTAAACACAATTTAGGAAAAAAAAGGAAAGAAGGAAAGGCAATTAGTCAGACATACACACACACAAAAACCCTGGCCTGGATGGCTCCGCTGGAAATTTCTACCAAACATTCAGGGAAGAGCTCATGCCAGTACTATCTAGACTATTTCAGGGCATAGAAAAGGAAGGAATACTCTACAATTCATTCTATGGAGCAAGTATAACCCCGAAACTAATGCCAAGAAAAGATACCAAAAATAGAAAAAGAAAATTACAGACCAGTGCCTCTCATGAATATAGATACAAAAATTCTCAACAAATTCTAGCCAACAGAATTCAGTGTTGTATAAAAAATAAAATACTATGGCTGAGAGCTAGGGACCATGGTCTCAAGGGACATCTAAGTCAATTGGTGTAACACAGTTCATAAAAAGTTCAACATCCTGCTTTGGTGACTAGGGTCTGTGAGTGGCCATATATAAGCTATCTATTGGTCAAAGTTTGTGAGTGACCATCTAAGATCCATCTGTTGGTCTCATTTGTCCACAGCAAAGGAGAATGAAAGAAACCAAAGACACAAGGAGAACGTTAGTCCAAAGGACTGATGAACCATGTGAACCACAGCTTCACCAACTTGAGTCCAAAAGAACTAGATGATACCTGGCTACCATCACCAGCTGACTGGGATCACAATACATGATCTCAGACATAGCAGGAGAAAAATGTAGAACAAAACCCCAGTTCACACATACACACACACAAAAACCACATTTACAGGTCTGACAGAGACTGGAGGAACCCACTCAGACCGTGGCTTCAGGATTCCCTGCTAACTCAGAACGGAAGCCATTCCTGAAACCCAACTTTCAGCCAAAACTTAGACAACTTTATAAAACAAACAATAACACACATGAAGAGCGTGTATATAAAACTAAGTGGGCCACACTTGCACAAAAGCAAACACAGTAAGGCAGGAAAGAACAGGAAAATGGGACAAATGGACACAGAGAATGCAGTATGAAAAAGGAAAAGGGGAGAGAGCTGACAGGATTGCAACCAATGTCACAAAACTATTTGAGTACAAACTTTCGAAGGCAAACCTAATAATGTACTGTGAACTTTCACCTAAAGTACAATAAAAAAATGTACTTTTATGAAAAATATATTTTCCAAAGCCAGCCAAGAGCTGAGTCGGATCTGACTCATGGCGACCCTAGGAGCCAGGGTAGAAAGCAAAACATATTTAGCAAGAAGAGGGACACTGTTTTCCATTTCTATAAATCTCTTTGATGTCTGACTTATCAGAAACCAGCAGGATTCTCACATCTGCTTCTGCATTTAATCTGTTGTATTACCAACATCATGTAGATTCTGGAAAACTACACTATGTACTTATATGAGAATGAGATTAGAAAAGGCAAATAATGTACTACTATTATTATTACAGAAATTGTTTCCAGCTCATGAACCCCCCTGAAGGGTAAAAGATTGGCTACTTAATTTGCAGGGCTTAGAGCAAAGCAAAAATGCAGAGTCCCCTATTCAAAAGCTATTAACAATTTCAGATAAGCAACAGCAGAGCATTAAACCAAGCATAAAGCCCCCCTGTGTGATGGGGCCCCGTGTAACTTCTCACTTTCTACAGCTTGTCATTTTATTGACCTGTCAGTTTCTTACACTGTGGCGGCTCACATGTTGCTAAGATGCCGGGAGCTACGCCACTGGTATTGCAAATACCAACAGGGTCTTCTGCGGAGGACAAGTTTCAGCAGAGCTTCCCAACTGAGACTAGGAGGATAGGCCTGGCAATCTACTTTCAAAAATTAGTCACTGAGAACCCTATGGATGACAACAGAATGTTATCAGCCATAGTACTGAAAGACGGGAAGGCGCTCTTCCCACACAGTGGAAGATGCTCAAAAGCAATACCGGAAAGAGCAATGAACTTGAGCATAGCAACATGTATAAAGATGGCACAGGACTAGGCCACGTGTTGTTCTGTTGTACATGAGGTTACCATGAGTCAGAGATGATGAGACAGTCACTAAAAACAAGAGACAACTCTAGGGGGTCCCTGGACCAAACTTGGAGAACTGCTCCCATACAGGACCACCCGCATCTTGAACCAAATGTCCGGTTTAGAACAACTGATGTACAACACAGCTGTACAGGAGGAGCTGTGTCTGCATATGTATGTGTGGTCTGAGCTGCTGGACCACCAGGTGTAAGTGTTCTTCAGTAATAACATGTACAGAACAAGATAAACATATAACTTGTGCGGGTTTTCCCTCTAGGTGTCTACCATTAGACTGACTATTCCACATTGATCACATGGACATGAACATACATGGGAGTGAGTGCCAACACACACACCCACACCCACACACCCACACACACCCCTCTAGCCGATGGGCTGCACCCCTTGTGTTCCAAATGGCTGCACACCAAATAGTCAAATAACTTTTCATGGTTTCCTGTTTTGTGTTTTTATTGCGGTTGTAGACCTTGATCAGTAAAACTGATATCTGGAGCCCCCACTTTCCTGTTTGGGGCTTTTCACATAGTAGACACCCAGAGCACTTGCTGAGCTGAACTCTACAGCATTTGTGGTTAAAGAAAATTCTACTTATTAAAAATTTGTAGCAGCTGTGGTTGGCAACACAATCATATCACTTGGTCCTCCTTCCAGAAAAGTTTGGGCATTACGGGTATCTACAATCCCACTAATACTGGGTAGAACTGTGTGTTCAAAGAAAGACAGTACATCATTCTCCAGCAACAAGCTAGCAAGACTGTGTGATGTTCTTGAGGCTCAGATATGTCCCTGGCTAATAAAATGCCTAAGGCTTTTGTGGGGTTTAGAAAGATGCCCTTACGACCCAGGTAATAAATTGATGTGTTTCAGTGAACATTATACAGATTTATAAATATAACACAAACTCTATTACAATTCTGGTCAAATCATATTGCTCTCCAGCTCATCCCTCCTACTCTCAGACAAAAGCTTGGCAAAAGTGTTCCAATGATTCACCTAAAATGGCAAAAACATCTTTATATTAACATTAATCATCAATACTATTGCAAGTCCAAAGGGCTCCCGCTCCTAGCATTCAAGTCTGGGACTTTACAGATGAGGAAACTGAGGCTTTGAGACAAGAAATCATTCACTTTGCCCAAGATCACACAGCTATTTAATAGTAGTAGTGGGGCTCAAAAATGAGTTTGCTTAACAATGGATGGTGGTCCACTGACAGCAGAATGCAGGCCCTCACCAACAGAGTGAGTATAGGTTATTGAAAATCCAACTTTTGAATTATCAATTGATCACAAACTAGTAAAGCCCTCAACATCTCCCCCAAGCCCAGCCTGATATCAATCCCCTCCACAGGTACCCTGAGTACCATCTCTTGCCAGATGTTTGCTTGAAACACCTTCCCTTCTTTCTCAGCATCTTCAGCCTCTTCCTTTCCACCAGTCCTTGTTCCTCCCTGATGATGTGTATTTGCCACCTGGATGAGAAGAAAAACCAAACCTCCACATGGCCAGGTGCTACTTGTCGTTCTAATTCTGTCTCTCTTGCCTGTTGCTGCCAAACTCTTGGAAGTGATACACAGATCTGCGACCTCCACTTTCTTACATCCCTCAGCTCCCTTCCAGACTGGCTGCCATGCTGGAGTTTTACAGAAATGCTCCCTCAAGGGTCTATGGTATGCTTTTTGCTAAATCAAATGGATTTGACTTGGTCATAATCCTCCTTGGTACCAGTCACCATGCTTCCCTAAGAGTGATAAAGTAGAACTGCTCATAGGGTTTCCAAGGAGCACCTCGTGGATTTGAACTGTTGACCTTTTGGTTAGCAGCTGTAGCATTTATCTATTATGCCACCAGAATTTCTTCTTAATACAGAAGCTCTTATACCTAAACCTGGGTCAGATGTTAAAAGGCTTTTGTAAGTTCAGTAGTTAGAAACATGGGTCCTGGGGTTAGACAGCATGTTTCAGGAATTGCTTGTACAGGTGGCTGGCTGAGTCCTTTAGGCAAACTGTGCTTTGGCTTCTGTATCTGTAGAATGGGTGCGTAACATTACTTAACTCATAGAGTTTGGGTGCAAATCCATGCAAAAGGCTTATAACACTCTTGGGCACACATTACATTGTTGGTGTTGATGTTATGTTGTAAATCTATGGTGACAAAGCAAGTTTGTTTGCAGTCCTGGCTCACATATCCACCCAACAGAAGTGTTGGTTCTTGCTCTGCAGTTTGTTTCTCCTTGCTGCTGATAATCACTCCTCTCTTGCAAATCTCTTGAGGCAGCTGACATACCCCCACAATGGTCTCCATAAGTATCTCAAGGAGCATTGGGACCCACATCCCAATAACCCCAGATTAATTTTAATGATGCACAGACCCAAAGGGGCTCTAAACTCATGGAACACTCACACCCAAGATCACACAGCTGTTTAATATTAGCACTGGGACTCAAAAACCAGTTCTCTTAACAATAAATGATGGTCCATCTGCACCAGCAGAATGTGGGCCTTCACAGGCCAGAGTTAGTCCAGATTATTGAAAATTCAACTTTAGAATTATCAACTGATCACAAGCTACTAAAGCCCCAAACGTCTCCCTCGAGCCCATCAGGACACCGATCTTTCCCACAGGCTTAGGCTTGGTGTTCCCCAGTCCCCAGCCTTCTCCTGAGGATGCACGAGGTACCTGGGGTAGATTCTGAGCTTGAATCACATTTATTTGAGTTTTTCTAATTCATTCTTCACCTTTCTTTGCACTAGGCCGATATCTGCTGTAAAAGCTTGATAGTCTTCACATATTATACAATTCCTGCTTTGTTCTCTAAATTAATAATAATACAATAACAGTAATAGGAGAAATGCATTCCGGGCTCACTGTGCACCAAGTGAGTTTCTAAGCACTGTCCACATGTGATTATAACTACTGTCCAATGTTTTGCTTCAAAGGCACATAAAGTGTTCTGCAGTTTCTCACTTGCAATTTTTAAAAAAGACCTCTACTTTCATTCCCATTATGAGCAAACATCTTTTAACTGGCACATCAATACTGGGTTTTTTTTTTTGCTTATAGGAAATAACAGCATTAGTGATATTCATCCAACACTTAAAACCAAGAACAGACAAAATCAACAAGCTATCAACAGGGAACAACCAGATAGCTGAAGTTAAAATAACCACCCCAGTGACTATTCTCTACCTTTAGAGGTAGCCGACATACCTTTTACCTGGAGCATGACCTTGTTCCTAACTATAAAATACCCTGGAAAATGCCTAGAGAAGCTTCTTCAGGGTTTGACAGTTTACCAGGTCCCAGGCACTATGCTAAGAGCTTTACCTGTACTATCTTACTTAGTCTTCAAGGCAGTTGTAAGGTAGGTATTATTATCTCCATTCTGTAGATGAGAATACTGAGGTTAAGATAGTAATCTGCCCAAGTCATAGGAGCCCTGTGGTTAAGTTCTCAGCAACTAACTGAAAGACTGGCAGTTCAAAACCACCCAGGATCTCCTCCGGAGAAAGATAGGATGATCTGCTCCTGTAAGAATTATAGCCTAAAAAACCTGATGAGGCAGTTCTACTTTGCCCTATACAGTTGCTATGAGTTGGAATCAACTCAATGGCACTTCACATCAAAAATATTAACCCAGGATTCAGAAAAGGTAATCTGTGATCAAGGTATTGGCAAAAAACAAGACTCCTTGAATCCACAGAATATCAACTCCATGTTTCAACCAACAGATGGAGAGCCAGAGGTGCTCACTTGTCTACAGCTGACTACAAAGTCTGTGCTCTTAGCCCCTTACTTCCCAAGCTGACTGCTGTTGGTAGTTCACTCTCCTGGTTCGCCACTCACCTCTCAGTGACTTTGTCTTCTCTCATTTCTCTCTTCTTTTTTTGCCTGTAGGATTTGTCAGTTCCGAGAGGCGTTCACTGATTTCTGCATTCACCATTGTCTCCTAAAGACTTCCATAGCCCCCACACATGGTCCATAAAGAAAATTTATTTGTTGAATGAATGAACCAATCACATCATTAAAGATCATCTGGAAAATGTAATCATTTCACTCTCAGCATAGATCACTCTGCTCACTAAGTCCTAGGTTATCCATCTTTCTATGGTCCATTTTGTTTTTGATGACTTTAAGTTTTCATGTATTTCATGTTCTCATTATTAGTGCATGCTTGCAGTTGTTTATTTTCCTTTTCAGTCATGCCACATCAGCAAATGGAAGTTCCAAAAGCTTGATCCTATCACTACCATTTAAGTCAACTCTACCTTGAGGCAGCTCTTCCTCATACTTATTCTGGGTGCCTTCCAACCTGAGGAGTTCTTCTCCCAGGACAGGGACCTCCAGGGCCAAAGAACACTCTCTGCCTGCCTTTCCTTTCTTGGTGGTATGAAGTCTCTAGTTCTCCACTCACCTCTCTCTCCTTTTATCTCTTGTAAGACAAAAGGCAATGCAGGCTACATTCCAGGCAAACTCCTCCTACACTGGATCAGGGACATGATCTAAGCAAGGGTGTTGCATTCCACTCTAGTCCTCTTTAACATAACCTGATTTTACCTCATTAACTACAGGCAGAGATTGGGATTTATAACATACAGGAAAATTACATCTAGCCAAGATCTGGAGAGAACACCATTCAATCCATGACAAGTACTGCTTCCATGGTTTATTTTTGTGTTGTAAGAAGACAAGAATACTATTAAGCAATAACTGACCACATCCATTTCTGCATTATGAGCAATTTTCAGGGTCATGACTATTCTCCTGATGGTGGTTGGATGGGAAGGGTTGATCTCTTTTTTTAGAAAAACATGATGATGAGTCTTTAAGTATAAGGCATTGTTGGGGTTAGACTGGAACAAAGAAGCAGAAACAAAAGAAGCTAAAATTGTTCTCTACAATGAAGCGACAATAATTTTCAGCTTGCCCCTTGTAGCCCAAGCTAGAAGCATGTTGGAGAGGTTTGCGACTCATGTAAGAGAAGAGAATGAAAGGTGCCCTCAGCACAAGGGCAGGCACAGGCCCTAGAAATTCAGGAGCTGGATGACAGAGGTGTCCTGCATGCTATGATAGTTCTTTCTCAACTGTTTACCTAAAGTTTATGATGCACTGAGCACAGCTCTACGAGCTTTGCAAATAATAACGTTCTTGATCCTCAAAACAACATAATGTTGTTGGGTTAGGTGCTGCAGAGCCAGTCCAGACTCAGGGGGGCCATGTGACACAGTAGAACTGCCCTGTAGGGTTTCTTAGGCTGTAATCTTTATAGGGAAACCCTGGTGCCATAGTGGTTAAATACTATGTCTGCTTACCAAAAGGTCAGCAGTTTGAATCCTCCGGGCACTCCTTGGAAACTCTACGGGGCAGTTCTACCCTGCTGTATGAGTCAGAATTGACTCAACAGCAGTAGTTTGGTTTTGGTTTTTTGATCTTTATGGGAAAGAATCCCAGTGGCACAGTGGCTAAGGGACTGACTGTTAAACAAAAGGTCAGCAGTTTGAACCCACCAGTTGTACCATGGGAGGAAAATGTGGCAGCCTGCTTCTGCAAAGGTTTGCGATCTTGGAAACGCTATGTGGCTATTCTACTCTTTCCTATAGGGTTGCTGTGAATCAAAATCAACTTGATGGCAACCAGTTTTGATTTGATTTAATCTTTACAAGAGCAGATCACCAGGACTTTTTCTCCGACAGAGCTGCTGGGTGCCTATGAACTGCCAATCTTTCTGTTAGTAGCTGAATGTTTAACCTTTGCACCAGCAGGGCTCCTTAACAACCCCATAGGAAGGTAGTAGTATTATTTTGATTTTACAGATGAGGCCACTGAGGCACAGAGAGGTTAAGTGACTTAATTGACATCACACAGCTGGTAAGAGGCACAGCAGAGGTTTGAACCCAGATATCTGGCTTGAAGCTCTGTGCTTTTCACCACTTTGCTGTACTGCTATCATGTCATTATGCTATCCTCGAAAAATCTGGGAAGCAAAGGGGAGACGGAACTAATTTTACAGTCAGGGCTAAGCATTGCAGAGGTGAAGGCAGCCCCAGCATTGACGAGGATGGTACTCAAGGCGACAGAGGAAAAGCAAACAGCAGAAGTTCTGAGCTGGAGGTAGCACTAGTGGTCTGTTCTTTACCAAATTCTCTGTGGGGATGGGCAGGCCTCATAGTGCTTTCTTGTGGTTATTAAAGGAAATACTGTGTCCAGAAAGCTGGAGGTGTTAGAGGGGTCCACTTAACGTCTGGACCATCCAACATGACTTTGGAGTAGGGCTCAAAAACGGTGAGCTAAAGCTTCGTTTCTTAGTCATTGATCAGAAGGAAAAGGAAGTTGCATCCCTGGCAGCAGGACGGAAGGGGGAAAGTGAGCTGCGGGGCCTCATTGTTCCCGCTCGCTAAAGGGGGCATCACGGGCTTCCGGGGAAAGCTCCGCAAGCCCTCTCATCTTCCTTCCCATGAACAATTGACCAGAAGGAAGCTGGGCCACTCAGTCCCTGGACTTCCTCTCAGGAAACCCAGGTCCCACCAGGCCCTCCTGTTTCCCAACCCTCACTGGCCCTGGCTCACATCCAAATGAGCTACTCAGCCTAGCCAGTTAACATGTATCAGAAAGGGGCAAGCACAAGCTCACAGACAGATTTTAAACTTCAACTTAGTTGCTTTTAAAAGTTAAGAAAAAAAAAAAATCAAACCTGTTGCCACCAAGTCAATTCTAAGTCATAGTGACCCTATAGGACAGAGTAGACCTGTCCCATAGGGTTTCCAAGGAGCTGCTGGTGGATTCAAACTGCAGGCTTTTGGTCAGCAGCCAGGCTTCTAACTACCACACCCCTAGGCCTCCAGAAGAGGGGTACTAGAGGTATTTTGTTTCATAGTGACTCCAAACCTATTGCATGGCTGACGGAAGTGGAAAGAATTGGTCTCTTGTTAGATGTTGGAGATCGCGAGCTTCTTCCACTTTCCTGAACCTCTCTTTTCATCAACGGGGAGACAAAAATACCTACCTGATCCAGCTGCCGTCAAGTCAATTCCAACTCACAGTAATCCTGCAGGACGGAGTAAAACTTCCCCCGCAGAGGGCGGTTCTAAAGCTAGAACTCTTTACAGAAGAAAATTGTCACGTCTTCCTCCCACGGAGCAGCTGGTGGATTCAAACCACTGGCCTTTCAGTTAGCAGCCAAGCGTTTTAACCGCTAGGCCAGCAGGGCTCCTACCCACCTAACAGGCATGTCATTATATCATTAAATAATAATTCTACGTGAAGGCATCTGGCACTACATCTGAGATACAGCAATTTTCCTTGAGTTTAGCCTCTATCTATTAATAGTTTTTAATTATTCTGCTATCACTGATTATTCAGTGGAAAATACACAAGAAAAAGTCCCAGCTTTCTAAGATCCTATTTTTAGTTACGGTTGTGACACATAACGTGTGAAATGATTCACTTGCATTGCAAGATAATACAGAATAAATTTACCAACCCAAACAGGCAACATGGACACAAGTGCCTGGAAGTTTCCAGAAAGGAGATGTATCAGTTGGTCAATGCCATGGAAGAGGCAGGACTTGTACTAGTTGAAGGAAGAGCAAGATTTGGAGGTAAGGCACAGCACTCCAGGCTGAGAGTATCAAGTCCCCTTCAATTGGTATTCTGCATTGTACTGCCGTGGCAGTAACCATGACAACAAACTATCTGCAGTGTAATGGATCCACTTTTATATAGCCTTTCTTGTCATGGTCTTTAACTCCCAAGAAAAAAGTTGGGTGGGATTCTTTCCCCACAAAGAGGGTTGGATAGTTTGCCAATAATAGAAATAAGGCACATGGAACTCTTTTGAGGGTGCAATCACTTAAATAAGATATATGGAACCTTAATAAGGGCATTAGTTAGTTTTGCCATGCTGCTAGGCTTAAAATGAACCCATATCAGAGAGCTAGGATTGAAATGTGTCCTTTGAACTCGAGATCCCTGCTCTGAGAGCCATCTGAATCTAGGGGCTAGAACTATAACATCAGAGATGGCAGGAGACAGCAAGACACTATGGTAAAGAAACAGCGGCAGCAAAGGCAGCGAAATCAGGGGAATAAGCACAGTCGGTTTCCTGGCCCATGGAGGAATGAGAAAGCTGAGTGTCCTTGGACAGGAAGTTTGCTGACAGAGTGGGGTGCCTCAGAATACTTGTCAGCGGAGTTCAAGAGGGCAGGGCAGAGGCTGGGTCTGCCCTAGATGCCTGAGGGGCCAAGGGCCAGGGAGAGGGATGTCTGCAGTACACCTGACTGACGAACTGTTCTGTAAGTCCTTTCAGATCATAAATTGTAACCTGTTACTTCCCTAATAGACCCACAACTGTGAGTATGGCCTGTGAGCTTTGTGAGGCCATTGCAATGAATTACCAACCTAGCAGAGAAGTAGAGAGTGCCATAGGAGGGACAGCTGGTGTCTGAACTGGTTAAAAAATAAATGAAAATTCAGAGAAAGGAAGGCATGTCTGACCCCCACCTCACAGGAATCAGCCTCGGGCTGTTGACCTTGATTGTGCTTCCGCTTTTTGAAGTTAGAGGAGGTCAAATGCCCCACCACACCTTTTTTACATTTTTAATATTTATTTATTTTTTGCCAAGCGTAATGGAAAGTACTGGATGGATATTGATTCATTTGATTCTCATAATAAAATAAGTATAATCATTATCTTCATTTTATAGAGGCTTGGAGGATTTTGGAAACTCTTTCCAAGGTTGCTGGGCTCTTAACTGGCAGAGCCAGTCTGTCTACCCTAAAGCTCTATCCAGCCTAAAGTTGAGGCCCTG
Source organism: Heterohyrax brucei (assembly GCA_028571685.1). Classification (NCBI taxonomy): domain Eukaryota; kingdom Metazoa; phylum Chordata; class Mammalia; order Hyracoidea; family Procaviidae; genus Heterohyrax; species Heterohyrax brucei. The sequence continues at coordinate 122,509,687 of CM053145.1, read as the reverse complement.
AACTACCCTAACAACTGCCTCGAGAGTCATACAAACACACTTCCTTCTAGAGTATTTCAGTAAGGGAGCCACGCAAGGATCATCTAACCTGATCAGATTCTCCACAGGACCCCTACAACTCCACTTAAGAGACAGTGAATTGCAAAGGTTAGTTTCTTCCACATCCCCTGCACTCTTTTATTCTTCTTTAGGCTGAGCCAACTCTGCTCCGCTTTACAGGATCTCCACATCCTTCACCATCTGAGCCCATGTCTTCAGCAATAATCCAGCTGGTCCATGTCTGGCTTAGAAACCAGCCCCTGGAAACTAAGCCCTTAGAACCCAGCCCCTGGAAATAAAATAAAATAAAATAACAAAATTATTGTAGTATTACATGGCTTCACCAGTGCAAAAACAATGGGACTCTCCCCTCTGTTAATCAGAAAATCATACTTTCATTACCAACATCTCAAACTGGAGTAGGCTGGTAGCAGCTGCTGACTTCTTGGGAGCTTGTGGTTGACTAAAATCCCCTTAAGTCAAGACTGTCCCACTCCACAAGCAAAGGTAGTCCTATGCAGTAGGGGATTCCCAATGCTTAATTATGTTATGTTGGGAAGTGGAACAAGAAATTACTAAAGCAATACATGTATTCCATTTCAAATCTAACAAAACAAAGATGAATAAAGAAAAAGGGAATCATCTCCCTGTTCTGCATCCCACACTTTCCCTAAAGTAATCAATACTAACAGTTCAAGTCCATCAAAAAATATATCTACAAGACAGGGAGGTAGGTAGGTAGGTAGGTGGGCTATCTCATGACAGCCTTGTGTACAACAGAACAAAGTTGCCTGGACTGGCATCATTCTCATAATTGTCAGCATATTCAAGTCCACTGTCTCAGCTATTGTGGCATTTGATCTCCCTGAGGATCTCCTTTGCCCTTATTGGCCCTCAGCTTCACCAAATCTGATGTCCTCTTCCAACGGTTGATCCCTCCTGATGACATGTTCAAAGCTCCCTGAGTCAGACAGTGTTCTGTTGTGATCTACAAGGTTTTCATTGGCTAATTTTCAGAATTGGATTGTGAGGCTTTTCTTCCTTGTTTGTGTTCATCTGGAAATTCCTCTGAACCCTGTCCCCCATGGGTAACACGCTGGTGTTGGGAATACCAGTGCCTAGCTTTCCACACTGAAGCAATGTGAAAGCCACCATGTACAACAGACTGATAGCTGGTGGCTATGCAACATACAAGAGTTCGATTACTTCCTTTTCAAAAACGATATCATAGTCTATACCAGCTATCCATAAACTACGGCCTGTGGTCTAAATCTGACTCACAGCCTGTTTTTGAAAAGGTTTTTGGGGAAATAGTACCACAATTCATTTACAAATAGTTGCAAAGGCACCACATAACCTATAAACCCTAAAATATTTACTATTTGGCCCATGTCTTGCTTATCTAACACTGCCGTAACAGAAATACCACAAGTGGATGGCTATAACAAACATAAATTTATGCCTTTACAGTTTAGGAGGTCAGATGCCCAAATTCAGAACGCTGGCTCAGCGAAAGTCTTTTTCACTCTGTCAGGGGGAAGATTCTTGTCACCAATCTATGAGTTTCTCAGCACAGGGACCCCAGGTCCAAAGAGCACACTTCACTCTCAGCTATTCTTTCTTGGCGGTAGGAATTTCCTCTCCTTTCTACTTGATTCTCTCCTTTATATCTCAAAGGAGGTTTTCTCAAGATACAATCCAACCCCACAGCTTGAGTCCTGCCTCATCAACATACCCACTGCCACCACTACCACCTAGCTGAGTCCAACTCATAGCAACCCTACAGGATGGAACAGAATAGCACTGCCCACAGAGAGGTTCCAAGGAACACCTGACACACAGTGACCCTACAGGACAGAAAGGAACTGCCCCCATAGAGCTTCCAAGGAGATCCTGGTGGATTCCACCTGCTAATCTTTGGTTAGTAGATGCAGAACTTAACCATTATACCATCAGAGTTTCCCTTATTAAGATAGCGATCTCTAATCCTGCCTTATAACATCATAAAAAAAAACCCAACCCACTGCTGCTGAGTTGTGTCCCACTCATAGCTACCGTAAAGGTCAGAGTAGAACTGCCCCACAGTTTCCAGGAAACACCTGGCGGATTTCAACTGCCAACCTTTTGGTTAGTAGACATAGCACTTAACCCAGCATGCCACCAGGGTTTTCCTCATTAACATGGCTGCCTCTGATCCTGACTCATTAACATCACAGAAATTAGGATTTACAACACAAGGGTAATCACATCAGATCCCAACATAGTGGACCACCACACAGTACTGGGAATTATGGTCTAATAAAGTTGACACACAGTTTTGGGAGACGGAATTCAATTCATAACAGTCCTTGACAAAAAAGTTCCTTATCCTGGATCTGTGCATGCCAGTCCAACCCAGTTTTTAAGAAGGTATTCACAGGCACTCCGTAGGTCCCTACATGAGGATTTAACATTCTATTTAAAAGCTGCCTGATATTTCATAATATGAATGGACCACATTTTAGTCCATGATTTCAGTAACGATGGACACTTGTGTTGTTTTCAGGTTTATGCCACTCTGGACAATGCTGTAGTGAACACCTCTTTTCAGATCCTTCCAAAGAAGCTGGATCCCTACAGCTATCAAGAGAAAAACATGGCCCTAACCTCCAGCATGACACTCCCACTACACCAATAAGCTTCTCTGAGCAGCAGCTGCAGCCAGCCCTGGGTATTACCAGGTTCCCATGGGAGGAATTCAACTTTCAGAAAAAAGAGGATGTCTCCAAGAGGAAATCTCATCCTGATAGATCCACCCGGATGCTTCCCAGGTTTCCGGTGTGCCATAGAGCTTTCCTGGTCAGCCAGCCTCTGTCTGCTGATTCTTCCACCAAATGCAAAGCAGACCAGTTTTAGTTAATACTGACTCATGGCGACCCCATGTGTTGCAAAGCAGAACTGTACTTCACAGGATGTTCAGGGGGGAATCTTTCGGAAACAGATCACCAGGCCTTTCTTCTGAAGTGCCTCTAACAAAAAAAATATATATCTGCTACCACTGAGTCGATTCCGACTCACAGTGACCCCATAGGACAGAGCAGAACTGCCCCGAGCAGTTTCCAAGAAGCACCTGGTGGATTTGAACTGTCAGCCTTTTGGTTAGCAGCAGTAGTACTTAACCGCTATGGCACCAGGATTTATGAAGTGCCTCTAAGTGAATTCAAACCTGCAATCTTCCAAGTAGTAGTTGCCGCAGCTATTTAGGGCTGCTATAACAGAAATATTGCAAGCGGGTAGCCTTAACAAACAAATTAATATTTCCACAGTTCTGGAGGCTAGAAGGCCACATTCAGTGTGCTGGAAACCCTGGTGGTGTAGTGGTAAATACTATGTCTGCTAACCAAAAGGTTGGCAGTTCAAATCCACCAGGCCCACCCTGGAAACTCTATGGAGTACTTCTGCTATGTTTTGCAGGCTCTCTATGAGCCAGAATCGACTCAGTGGCATTGGGTTTGGGTTTGGTGGCTATCAGCAAAGGTTTAGCTGTGGAAAATTGTGCCTACGATAAGCAGTGAAATTCTGCCTCTACAGTTGTGTTGTGAGGGTAATAAGCTCCCAGGGGCAATATCTAAAGCTACGTGGCCACTCTGCCCTCGATTTCAAGATGAAGAGATGTTGACCGCAGCCATGTATTAGCAAGAACCACTTCTCTCTTGTCCAGCTGCCTCAGACAGCAGACTTTCATATTTCTGGTGTGTGTCATTCCACATCCCTTGGACCAGTCCCCAGGGACAAGTGTGTCCCCCTACTTCCCCCGTCATTACCCTTCTTCATATACCACACTTGAGGAAGGACACTGGGCCATACCTGGTTAATAGAAACTGCCCTTCAAGTAGTACCCAGGGCATGTACCATACCTACCACCCCACAGGTACACCTCTGGCTCTAGAAGGAAGTTTTTCTTCCTCCGTGAGCTCTGGAGGATGGCCCTCGTCTCTTCTGAGCTTCTGGTCCTAGACAATCTTCATATGATCTAGCATCATTCTTCCCTGTCTCTGCTAGCTAGCTTGCCTGTTTAATCTCTTTTATATCTCAAAAGAGATTGACTCAAGATGCTAGCCAGCCAATCAAGATACACACTACAATAATTCTGCCTCATTAACATAACAAGGAGCCCTGGTGACCTAGTGGTTAAGAACATGGCTGCTAACCAAAAGGTTGGCAGTTCAAATTCAGCAGCTCTTCTTGGAAACTCTATGGGGCAGTTCTGCTCTGTCCTATAGGATTGCTGTAAGTCAAACCCCATCATTCTACCACTGCTGCCTAAGAGTTTTCTGCCACTGGCAAGGCAAGAAGTATCTTTGAAACAGGGCAGTAGGAATCAGGCTGAAGGAACAGCATGTCTTTGGTCCTAGAGACGGAGGGAACATAGACAGATCGTTAATTCCTAATCTTCTGGGGTTCACAGATTCTCAAAAGCCATGGACCGTCTCCCCAGAAAAAAGTGTCCAATTTCCTGTATAAATGCTGTATGCCTAGATTTCCTATTCATGCCACACAACCCTAGGTTAACAAGCCCAGCTCCAGGTGATCGCAATACCTTTACTCACTGAGGCTTATCAATCCCTTGTTGCTAGTATAAAACCAAAAAACCAAAACCAAACATACTGCCGTTGAGTTGTGACCAACTCATAGTAACCCTAGAGGCCAGACTAGAAATGTCCCATGGAGTTTCCAAGGAGCGCCTGGCGGATTTGAACTGCTGACCTTTTGGTTAGCAGATGTAGCACTTAACCCGCTCGGCCACCAGGGTTCAGACACAGCATATTTCTCTGTGATTCATTAACACTTCACTTCCTCGAATCCCTGACCTCGTGCCTGCCTTTTCTAAGGTCTTTCTTGGGCCAAGAGTCACGTGTCTCCTTCTTCCAGTTATTCTGTTTGAGAAGATAAATTCCCTTCCCAGCCCTCAGACTACGTCTTCACAGACACAGAAGGTCACAGTAAATTCCTCTGGCTGACAACATTGTTTCTGCTGCTGCTCTCACCCTGACCTGCTGCCTCATCCTTCAGTGTCAGCCCACACTGGAAAGACCCTTTTCCCTCTAGACCGGTGCCACCAGGAACAGCTTTCTGGAACATTCCTGAGAGTTGTAAATCTTTCAGGCAAACTATATTTTCCTCTCCGGCTTCGGCCTATAAATTTGATGACTCTGGTATTGCATTATTTTAGCAAAACAAGTTTGGCAACTATGCTACCGAACTACCAAATTTATGGCTAAGAGGATCTCCGAGTGGTGTTTGTTTGTGCTGCCCCCTACTGGTGAGAGAAATAGCACTAAATAAATCCTACATACATCAGAAGGCAACATTTACCCAGCTTGCGGCCACCCTCCGCCCCATCGCTGCTATGTTTGAGCTCATGTTGAAGCCGTTGTGTCGGTCCACCTCACTGGGGTCTTCCTTTTGTTCGTTCACCCTCTACATAGCATGATGTCCTTCTCCAGGGACCAGTCCACTCTTGATAACATGTCCCAAGTATGTGTGATGAAGTCTTACCACTCTTGCTTGTAAGGCATATTCTGCCTGCACTCCTTCCAAGAGAGACTTCTTTGTTCTTCTGGCAGTCCATGGCAGTTCGTAGCATTTTCAGTATTTTTCACCAGTACATAATTCGTAATTCCAAAAATTAGCCAATGAAAACATTATAGATCACAATAGAACACTCCACAGCTTGCTCTGGACATGTCATTAGAAGTGATCAATAACCAGAGGACCTAATGTTTGACAAACTAGAAGGCCAGCAAGAGTGAGGGAGACCCTCAGTGAGATCACAACAGTGGGCTCGAACACACTGGTGACCACGAGGATAATGCGGGACCAGGTGACTGTTCGTTCTATCGTATGTAAGGTCACCATGAGTTGGAGTTGACGCAATGGCAGCTATATGTACATTCCCTAATATCCCTGTAAGCATATGATATTTTTTCTTTTTAGCATTTTACTGTGCTTTAAATGAAAGTTTATAATCCAAGTCAATTTACCACACAAAAACTGACACACACATTGCACTGTAGCTCTAGCTGTTCTCCCCTTACTGTGACAGCACACTCCTCTTTACTGCCTTGTATTTTCCACATCCATTCAACTAGCTCCTGTCCCCCTCTGCCCTCCTGTCTCTGGACAGGAGCCACCCAGTTAGCCACATGTGTCTACGTAAGCCAAGAAGCACATTCTCTGCCAGTGTCATTTTACATCTTATGGTCTAGTCTGATTTTTGTCTGAATAGTCTGGTGTCGGAAATGGTTTCAGTTCTGGGCCAACCGAGAGTCTGGGGACCGTGTCTGCTGGGGACTCTCCCGTCTGTTGGACTACCAAGTCTGGTCTATTTAACAGAGCTTGAGTTCTGCATCCTATTTTTGTCTCTTTGTTGTGTCCCCGTCAGGGCAGTCTTCAGTGGTGGTCAGGCACCACCTAGTTCTTCTGATCTCGTGTGAATGTAGTCTGTGGATTATGTGGCTCTTTTTGTCTCTTAAGCTCAAGTTTTCCTTCTGACTTTGATGCCATTCATTCTCCTCATAGGCATGTAATTTTTCTTAAATCAAGAAAAACAATCACAGAAACTGTTTTTGCATGAATGAAAGAATTTAGAATCAGGTGGTCTAGATTTATGTCCTGAGTATCCTCGGACAAGTGACAGCCTTTCCGCCCAGCATTTTCCTCCACAGTCCATGTTGGGTCCACAGCACGGAGTCACTGTGAGGACCAGGTCGGGTCAAGCTGCATTTCTAAACAGGTGGAGGCCACCGTGGTCCTGCGCAGCTCTTAGACCTCTTTTCTTAGGTGATGGGAGATGCTGAGAACTTGGACGAATGAAGGTTAGTTGTTCTCCTGAAGCCTGAAAACGGGTCTCAGACCAAAGTCTTCCACACTACTCACATTTGCTAAACTTTGGTTAGCGAGCAGGCACAACACAGTTCCTACAATCTGTGAAGCGTGCTCCATAAAGTCTCTGTTCTCCATCCTGTCAGAAGCTCATTTTGTCATGAAAAGGTCCCCAAGCCCTTTAAGGCAGGACTCGAGAACTCACAGAGTCAGTGTCAGGCAACCAAAAAATTCCCCAAAAGCTCAATAAGGGACAAATAAGGGGTCAAGTCTCACATTCTTAAATACTGTTCACACAAGGATAAAACAAACAAAAAAAAAAACCCAAACCCACTGCCATCGAGTCAGCCCTAGAGGTCAGAGCAGAACTGCCTCACAGGGTTTCCAAGGAGTGCCTAGCAGATTTGAACTGCCAGCCTTTTGGTTCGCAGAAATAGCACTTACCCACTATGCCACCAGAGCTTTCATTCACATAAGAATGGAAGGTATTAATTACAAGACATTTTAGGTGATCTATGAATATTAACTATCATTCACTGATTGAACAGTCCCTTCTAACAGCCATTACACTGATCAACATACACTAATTTCATCAACAAAAATTCATTTCTGATATTTAGTTGCCCAACTAGCAAAAAGAACTGAAGCATTTACAGCAGCTACTTTTGGAATGAGGTTTCTCTGATACAGCGCCAGCCAACCTACTCACCCCCAGAGTGGATTCCTCCTTTGAATGTTAGCTGCTCCTGAGATGCAACTTCAAATAATATACATAATATCATACAGTCCATGCAAGTAACACCTATAAAGCAATCAAAAGTGGTAAACATGCAAACAATCCACAATTATGTAGTTATTAAATCTGAAGCAAAAATTCCACATGGCCACGTATTCTAAATTTTGCTTTTCCTACACATACAGTCAAGGAAACCTAGTGGCACTGTGGTGCTAACCAAAAGATCAGCAGTTTGAATCCACCAGCTGCTCGGCAGAAGAAAGATGTGACAGTCTGTTTACGTAAAGATTTACAGTCTTCGAAACCCTATAAGGTTTGCTAGGAGTTGGAACAAACTCTTCAGCAAAGGATTTGGTTTGGTTTGGGGCTTACAGGCGCTCTGCTCTCTTTACAGATCTTCAGCTAGAATCTGTTACATTTATTTACTTACTTCATTGCTCTCTAAAACATAGCTGTGTTTACTGGGGAAAGAAGACCCGACAGAAAGAATCCCTGGTGGGAACCTGAGAGGAATGAATCAGTCTGATCCTAGGTCAGAAAGGTCACCCCACCCCACCAGCCTTGCTGGTCTCACTGCACCCCAGGAATCCCATAAAGAGGCCTCTTTTGGTATTCTGAGAGCTCTCCATTCAGGGAGGTTTTATCAGAGAAATTAAAGCAGAAAGTATTCAGCTCAGATAACAGGGTTAATTAACATTCTTCTCATTCTGCAAATCACTGATGGGGAGAAGTGCCACCCACATCCTGGCGGAGGCAGGCCTGGTGTAGTGTTAGAGCAGCCCAAGACTTGACTGCATTTCCCAAAGCCCCTTTTTCCCACTGAATGCTAGGCTTCTTAGGGATAAACTAAAAAAACCAAACCCACAGGTGGCATGTTATACAACTCAACCTTGTTCTTGTGGGGTGTTTATCCCCTCTTGTCTTCCCAACAGAAACTCTGGTAGTGTAGTACTTAAGTGGCTACCAGCCAAAAGGTCAGCAGTTCGAATCCACAGGTGCTCCTTGGAAACTCTATAGGGTGGTTCTACTCTGATCTTTAGAATCTCTGAGTTGGAATCCCCTTGATGGAAATGTTTTTGTTGTTGTTATTCTTGTTTCTTGGTGTAGTCTTCCTCACTGATTTTCAGCTTTGTATTTCCAGCTTGGTGTTAATACCCCACTCCTCACTTATCAGCATAATTAGGTATCAAAGACCAAGTCATTACGCAAAAATCAGCATTGTGTGAGAACAGTGGATGACTGTATCCAATCACAGAATTTTATGTGGGGCAGATCTGTCCCTCTGGACCCAAGAAGCAGAAAATGTAGGTCAGCACTTTTATAGTCCTCTGGTTGTGGAAAGTTGCTGGTAGATGTGTGTCATTAATGCACAAAAGAGTCAGATAGCAGATTTTTTTTACTATTGTAGCCAATGCGAAATGTTGGATAATGAGATACTCAATAAGTGAGGACTAGGTATAGATTGAAAACAATAAATCTGTTGCTGTCGAGTCGATTCTGACTCACAGCAACCCTATAGGACAGAATAGAACTGTCTGGTAGGGCTTCCAAGGAGTGCCTGGTGAATTTGAGCCGCTGATCTGTCTATTAGCAGCTGTAGTTCTTACCCACTATATCATTAAGGTTTCTGGGTATAGATTAGATCTACCTAAATGGTAACAATAATGGTAATCGTAGCAGGAGCTGACACAGGACCTGTGCACCAGGCCCTAGGCTACGCACTTGGCGTTCCTGAGTTGCACATATTACGAGGCCTTAAGAGCTGAGGGTGGAGGGCTCAGCTCTCACTTTGCTCACCTTGAATCTGTACTTGTAACATTGCCCCAAAAGACTTGACTCTACCAGGCACTGAGAAGAAATGGCCCTTTTCCTAAAGACTAGTTTTATACAGAGATGTGCAAGTAGAATTAGACTCCCAGTGTGTACCCCACAGCAGTGACTTAAATATTCTCTGTTAACTGAATCCTTCCACCACTGCACCCCTCAGTATTTCCTCTTCCAGTTGTTTCCTCATTTCTCCTTTTTCTCTTCCCCACCCCCAGCTTCTGTAAGCCAACTCTTTGCCTTTGAGTTAACTCCAATTTATGGGAACCCCGTGTGTGTCAGAGTAGAATTATGCTCCATAAAGTTTTCAGGGGCTAATTTTTTGGAAGAAGATTGTCAGACCTTTTGTTCAAGGCACCTCTGAGTAGACTCAAACCTCTAATCTTTCAGTTAGCAGCCCAGTTTGTTAACTGTTTGCACCACCCAGGGTCTCCAAAGCCATTAAGCTCTAGCTCTCTCCTTCCAAAGCCCACTTGGCATCCCAGCTTACAAAAAAGCTAGCTTAGTCCACAGAGCTCAACCCTGCAGCCTCAAGCACTTCACCTGGGGATGTGGAAAAAGGTTCTCAGCAAATTCCTGCCCCACCTTGTCTGATGTAATCCTTATAACATTCCTAAGAGGTAAGAACTAGCCATTGCTATCCCACCTGACACACCAAGAAAGAGTCTCAGAGGTTAACTTGCCCACAGTCCCTTGTCCAGATTTGGATTCTGGACTGCAGTGTTCCAAAACCACGATCCTAATGGCTCTACTTACTGTGACCACGTGTCCCAGGTAGCCTGATCTAATTCATTTAAGCCTATGTCCTTCGTTCTCAAAAGTGACTGGTCTGGAATTTTACAATCACCCTAACTATGCGACAGGTCTTATTCATCTTTACATCTGCAGTATATAAACCAAGTCTGTTGCTTTGGAGTCTATTCTGACTCCCAGTGACCCTAAAAGAATGAACAGAACTGCCCAACAGGGTTTTCAAGGAATGGCTGGTGAATTCGAACTGCCAGTCTTTGGGTTAGCAGCCCAGCTCTTAACCACTGTGCCACCCGTGAGCCTCCACAGTGCATGGCACATGGAAATGCTTAAAGAATGATTTCAGAGACACTGGCCATCACCCACTTGAAGGAGGCCGTCCCAGTGAACAGAAGTGTCTCAGTTAAACTCAGACTCAGCCTGAAGAAGGCTCAGTTTCCTGCAGCTGTCAGACCAGTGACCTGACCAAATTAATCTCTCCATGCATTTCAGGCTCCATTAATCATGCTCTGGACTCGGCCGCCTCTGCGAGGATTGGGGGAGGGGGCCCGAGCGGGCTGGGCAGCCACCCCAGACACCAGCAAGGAGGCTGAGCTGGCTGCTCACCTCCACGGCATCGTATTCCACATCTGCCCTCCCATCCTTCTCACTTCCCTGGGAGAGGATGGAGGACTGAGATGGATTATACTTTTGCGGCTAGTGTTTCAAGCCAGAGTTAGACGGAGGCTTAATAGAATTAATTAATTCTCTCAGTTGCAAGAGGTACAGAAAGGGATAAGGGAAAGCTCTCAGCACCCACAGCTGGCTCCCAGACAGTCTGAAAGCCGCTGCCAGGTACTCATTCAGGTGCCTTTCCCTCTGCCTTGATTTCCACTAGTGCAGATTTGGATTTGCTGGGAATCAGGACAAACAGCCTTTTCCTGCTGGCATGTTATTTACATAGGAAACCAATTTGGGATGTTGAGTTTTTAATGTATCAGCTTTAGAGCAAGGGTGGGTCCTCTGCTCACTTCCTTTTTCCTTTAGACCAGCAACATAGATTCCAATGTCTAGGGTGACAGCTAACACCGCAGTGATTAAAAGTACAGACTGTGACGGCAGGCTACCGGGGTGTGATTCCCAGTCCTCTCATTACTGGTGTGCCTCAGTATCCTCATCTGTAAAGTGGGGATTACCACAGCACTTCTTCAAAAGGTGACTGTGGAGATAAAATGTAAACCACTTAGAACACTGCTTGACCCCAAGTGTTATACGTTTATTGTTACTATCTGTCACAGGCTGGTAAGGAAAATCACTGTCCTTGCAGGTGTCTGAATAGCAAGGAAGAAGGGACTGTGCCAGTAGGCAGCATGAGCCTGTGGACACGCAAACACAGTGTTTCCAAATCTTCCAGTTTTTCAAGGGACACGGACTATCCAGATTTCCGAGGGACATCTCCCAATTTGTGAATGCAGCTGGTAGGTGCCATCGAGTTGGTTCTGACACATAGCGACCACACAACAGAATGAAACACTGCCTGGTGTTGTGCAATGTCCACAATCATTTTTATACTCAAGCCCATTGTTGCAGCCACTGTGTCAGTCCATCTCACTGAGGGTCTTCCTCTTTCTCACTGACCCTCCACTCACCAAGCATGATGCCCTTCTCCAGGGACTGATCCCTCCTTACAACATGTCCAAATTTGTAAATACTGTCAATGAATTAAACAGACATTAACACTGGGCTGGAGTCACTTAGTCTTTAGTAAAAATGCCATTTCTTCTCAGTGTCTGGTAGAGTTAGGTCTTTTGGGAGGATGCTACCAGTATAGACTCAAGATTAAACACTGGACTTGACAAAACAAAACAGATCCAGCTGGAGCTCTGCCCAGTGACACCACCCTAGTGCTGTGCAGATCAAAGCTGTGCAACCCCTGTTGAAGAACAGAGTGGCGGGTTGTCTTTGTTGTATCTAAATCAAAAAGGAAGAAAAAGGGCAGTACAGAGGCAACTGAGCAGTACCCAGCCCAGGGCACACTCCCAGGAGAAAGAGCATCCCAGTCTATTGGGGTGGGTGTCAGGCATCATCTGAATTGTGGTGGCTTTTCTAAAAGATGAATCATACTGTGTGGTAAAATCATTTAACAACCTCAGCTGCTAACTCAAAGGTTCAAGGTCAACCAGAGGAAGTTTGGAAGAAAGGCCTGGTGATCTACTTCCAAAGTCCAGCCATTGAATGCCCTGTGCAGCCTTGTGTGCCCACAGGCTTTCAGTGGCTGACACATATGGTCAAGATGAGTCGGAGTTGACTCCATGCCAGTTGGTATGTTCAATGGTGCCAGTGGATCTTCAGATCAATGAAACCACTCTTGGTTTTCAGTTACCTTTGTAGCAGAGCCTCGGGTCAGGAACCAAGCTTCCTCAACTAAACCTTAACTCTATCCCTTACTAGCTGTGTGACTCTGAGCAAGGAACTTAACCACTCTATACTTTGTTTTTCTAATCTGCAAAACATTATTAACAGTGTCTACCTCATACTCCTGGGAAATAAATGAGGCAAAACATGTGAAAGTCCAGCAAAGTGCTTATCATATAGCAAGCATTCAATAAATTCTACTACAAATATAATAAAAGAAACACCAGCTCCTATTGCTCCATGAAACAATAGAAATTTATGAAGCAACTAACATATGCAAGTTTTAAAACCAGGCTCCAAGGGAAGGATTAAGAATTTGATGAATGACTTCATGTTTTTTATTCATCACTAAATTCACAACACACAAGACAAAGCGCATGCCAGTGAGGTCATTGAGTAAGGGGTTCCTGTCCTCAGGGGCTCTAGAATGTGTAGGGGTGAAGCATGTATGGTAAGACATAAATGTGTAAAAATTAAACACCAAGAGATTTAAGCTGTTCAAGCTATCAACAGAAGTGCAGTCCAAAGCTGAAGAGTGTGGATATCTGAATGAATCTTCCACACAGTCGTTGGCAGAAGAGTTCAGCTTCAGTAGAATCCATTTCAGGCTCAAACAGTCAAGGGAATGGGTCAGGGGAATATAGGTGTGGCTTGGGTCTGAAGCAAAAGACATTTCAGGAAGACTGAGTAAATGAAGAGTCCGTGGCTAAGGACTAGGTGTGTTTCAGAAATCCCAAGCAAAAGGACTCAAGATGGGCAGCATGCTCAGAGCACCCAACAGAGAAAGAGAGCCTGGAAAGCCGGGTTGGTACTTGATGGAAAAAGGCCTTCAGGGACAGGCTGTGGTAGAGACTACTGGACGTTGCCCCTTCTGTCTTAGGCTAGTTTCTCTAGAGAAGCAAACCAGTAAAGCATATAGACATATATTTTTAAAAAATCCACTACTGTTGAGTTGATTTTGACTCAGAGTGACACTATAGGACACAGCAGGACTGCCTCATAGAGTTTTTTGAGGAGTGCCTGGTGGATTCGAACTGCTGACCTTTTGGTAAGCAGCCATAGCTCTTAACCACTAGGCTACCAGGCTGGATTCTCTAGAGAAGCAAAACTGGTAAAGCATATAAAATATATATATACAGAGGGAGAGAGAGATTTTTCAAGGAAACAGCTCACAGGATTGTGGAGTCTGGAACATCCCAAGTTCTTGGATCACGACAGAAGATTCTCCTGATTCACATAGCTGCAGGGGCTGGTATACCCAAGATTGGTAAGTTGGAGAGCAAGACTCTTGCTCACAGGCTAGAAAGATGGCGGAATCCTGAGACTGGCAGATAAGCTGCTAGCTCAAGTCCCAAGAACTAACAGTCAGAAGAATAAGAGGCAGCTGGAGGATCCAGAGAGGACAAAAGCCAGAATGTCCACTTGTATTTGTTTGCAGGCCACATGCCCATGGAAACTCCCTTTCAACTGATTAGCTATTCAGCAGATCCCATCATGGAGGCAATCACATATAAATACTGAGAATCATGGCTCAGTCAAGTTGACAGACAATCTTAACTATCGCACCTTTTTTTTTTAAAACAAAACACCTGATTTATTAGTACAGGATGGGCTGTATTTCTCAGCCTTCCTTGTAGGTAGATGTGGCCATATCATTAAGTTCTGATCAATGGGACTTAAGAGGAAGTCCTAACTGCAACTTCTGGAGCATAGACACAATGACTGGAGCTTTAGCAGCCTTTTTGCATCAGGAGGCAGAATGCTAAGGCTAATGCAGAGGAAGGAAGACAGAGTCAAGCTCTCTGGTAATTAAACTAGCCTTGGACAGGCTACTTCTGAACTGTTAAACAGGAGAGAAGTGAACTCCTAAGTAGTTCAAGCCACTATTAATTTGGATCTACTTTGCCATGCAGCTGAATCTGATCTGATCTAATACACTAGCCAAACACTTCCTGGTGGCAACAGGTGAGTAACAGGAAGAACCTGGGGTGTTGGGGAATATGGTACAGCAAAACAGTCTGGCAGCAACCGTGAGGTGAAGATAGAGGAAGAAGAACCTGGAAACTAAGTGCTCAGAGAGGAGGCCCATGGAGTAATTTCAGCAATATGAATAAATGAGCATGAGCTAAAACCTGTTTTAGAGGAAAAATGACTTTCAGAATTGTAATTAAAATGTGGAAAAATATATGTGCATAATGAGCTTTAAAGGTTAAGTGGTTGGCTGTTAACTAAAGGGTCAGTGGTTCAAATCCACCAGCTGCTCCAGGGCAGAAAAGACCTGGGGATCTGTTCCTGTACAGATTACAGCTTAGGAAACCCTGTAGGGCATCTGTCCTGCAACAGTGCTGTGAGTCAGAATCAACTCCACAGTCCACAGCAACCTACTTTGATTATGTCGGGGGTGGTGCAGTGTTGTGTTTTAATTAGTTTAACTAAAAGTGACTGGCTTGCTGGTTCAGTCTGTGCCACAGACTAACAAGTAATATAGTAAATATTGTTTGATTTTTATGAAAAGGACATCCTGAGATAGACCACCCGGGTTTAAATCCTGGCTCCATCAACTACCAGCTCTGTGACTATGGCCAAGTTACTTAAATCCTCCACAACTTGGCTTCTTCTTCATCTATATCATGACAGGGACAATAGTTTATATGCTAGAGCTGTTGTAAGGTTAAGTCAAGTGAGCCACTTATTCTTTCACAAACGTGTTTTGTGTGCCTATTACATGTTGATCACAGTGTGCTAAGAGTGGGGATAAAGAGGTGGATAAAACAGGTAAGGAGCAGGGTTGCCGTTCTAGCGAGCAAGTTAGACAATACACAAGTGAGGAAACAAGGCGGTGCAGTGGTTAAGAGCCAGGGCTGCTAACCATTTGGAGCCCTCAGTAAGTCAGAGGCAGTGGGAATAGGGCTCATTCAGATGGGTGATGGCTGTCCTAAGACCAACCTGGGCACCAGTGTCTCTGAAGTCATTTATGAAGCATTGCAGTATGCTATGTGTGCACTTATGGAAGAGCCCTGATGGCACATTGGTTAAGAGCTCGGCTGCTAATCAAACACTTGGCAGTTCAAATCCACTGTCTGCTCCTTGGAGCCTATGGGACAATTCTATTCTGTCCTATCAGGTTGCTATGAGTCAGAATCGACAAAGGGCTTGAATTTCTTTTTTCTGTAGTGACAGTTACCATGCAGTCTGGAAAATGAGGTGCAGCTTCAGGTACCACTAGAGGATTTTATGTGAGAAACAGATGAACACACTAAATTGTTTGTAATAGCTATATGTTGACACTGAATTTTTTTCAGTACAGCTTTCTATTGACTATAATGACACTCACTCATTCAGCAAACATTCCTAGAGCACCCACCAGGCACTGTATTAGGCACTGTCGACACAGTGAAAAGTCAAACAGGAAAACCTATGATCTTGTGGAGAAGGCATTAACAGTTTTCATCATTAATTGAGGTTTCCTTTTAAATTAAGTTTGAAGAGAGGAATTTATTCTATAAAGTGGGCCAAATATATTCATTTTCTAGGGCTACCACAACAAACTACCACAAACTTGATAGCTTACAACAACAGAAACTTATTCTCCCCTGTTTTGGAGGCCAGAAATCAGAAATCTAGGGGCTCTGAGGGAGAATGTGTTCGTGACCTCAATCCTAGTTTCTGGTGTCTGCCAACCACCACTGGCTTGTAGCTGCAAAACTCCAGTCTCTGCTTCTGTCTTCATGTGCCCTGTTCATCTGTGTGTCTTTGTGTGTCTGAATCTCTGTATCTATCATAAGAGGCCTTGTCTTTTGTGGCACAGTGGTTAAGACCTTGGCTGCCAACCAAAAGGCTAGCAATTCAAATCCAGCAGCCGCTCCTTGGAAACAGTATGGGACAGTTTTAGTCTGTCCTAGAGGGTAGAAACCCTGGTGGTATAGTGATTAAGTGTTACAGCTGCTAACCAAAAAGTCAGCAGTTCAGATCTACCAGGTGCTCCTTGGAAACTCTCTGGGACAGTTCTGCTCTGTCCTATATGGTCACTATGAGTTGGAATCAACTTGACAGCAGTGGGCTCGATTTTTTGTTGGTATAGGGTCACTATGAGTTGGAATCGACTTGACTGCAATTTTTGTTGTTGTTGTTTGTCATCGGATTTAGTGTCTCCCCTAATCTAGGATGATTTCAACTCCATATCTTCACCTTAATTGTATCTTCAGAAACTCTTTTCCCAAAAGGAAACTCTTTTCCCATGTAGAGAGGTTCCGGGTGGACATATCTTGAGGTAAGGGGAGGCACAATTCAATCCACTATGGCATTTATGGCAAAAACAGTGACAGTGGCACAAAATAAGCCCTGCCTGGGATGTGCTAGACCACCTCTACTCACTCAGTGTCCAGGAAAAGAGGAGTCTCCAGGCTAACACTCTACACAAGAAAGGCACGGCCACAGTGCCCTTGCTCTGTCTGCCTTTTCCACGTTGACATCTCAAGCCTTCTATATACTGCTTTGACTATGTTTTCAAGCACAAACATGACTAAACCACAGGATTTCCATTTTGAAATAACAAGAAAGCCCACTCATTGGGCTAACTATAGCAAAGCTATGTAAATCAAGGAAACTTGGAATGAAAAATATTTATGAAGAAAAGTGATTTTCACTTTTACTTATTACAGAGATGGCTAACCAAGGGTTGCATTATGGAAAACCCTTTTTGTTTTGTTTTTTAATCTATTAATATCCTATAATTATCTTGTCACAGCTCCCGCTTAAGTAGACCGTATTGTATCTGCCTTCTAAATAAATACCATGTTTTTGAGAATAATCAATCTCCCTTAAGTAAGTCGACTTCCCCAGCTAAATGAACAATGTAATCACGTTACAAAGTGTCACAGCTTCTCTTGAGCCCTCTGCACACCAGCCCTGTTCCAACTCAAAAGGTTTCAATTTCTCCCTAAAAGGAAACACGAGTTAATGAAATATGCACTAACTTCTACCTCCACAAATCTGACTCATTGCACAGACCCACTCCCCCGCCCCTCACCCAAGCAGACACTATTTGGTATAGAAAGATACACACACAGAGCACAGACAATAACTTAGATGAACATTTACAACAGAGGGGCAGATCAAGTGATCAAATGAAATACCATTAATACTTTTAAAACCAACACCTAACCAAAACAGAGAGTGAGCTGTTTTGCAGCCAGAGCTCAGTGATACTACAAAACTGTTTCTTGGCAACTTTGATGCAATTAACAGTACTATAGGAAGTACACAGACTCCTGTGCATGTGAAAGCTGGACAACGAAGAAGGAAGACTGAAGAACTGACACCCCTAAATGACAGTGTTGACTATATAATGGACTGCCAAAAGAAGGAACAAATCTGCCTTGGAATAAGAACACTCAGAATGCTCTTTAGAAGCAAGGATGGTGAGACTACATCTCACACACTTTGGACATTTTATCAGGAGAGACCTGTCCCTGGAGAAAGGCATCATGCTTGGTAAAGTAGAGGGTCAGCAAAAAAGAGGAAGACCCTTGACAAGACGGGCTGGCACAGTAGCTGTACCGGTGGCCTCAAGCATAACAATTAGGAGGATGGTGCAGGACCCAGCAGTTTTGTCGTGTTGTACGTGGGGTTGGAACTGACTATGAGTTGGAACTGACCGGACAGTGCCTTACAACAACACGCAAAGTGCATCCTCTCACTCAGCAAAAAACTTACTTAGCTCTTTCTTCAGGCAAGGATTGGACACTGGAATACAAAGATGGACAAAAAAATTTACAGTCTAGTATGTGAGGAAGAGAATCGAATTGCCAGGCAATATAAAGTAATGAACTGTAAGAAGTTCTCTATGGGAAATGTAACTGTAAAACAAACTAGAGGATTCGATCCAAGTTAAGGAGTCTGGATGAACTCAGCTGAGATGGAGAGCTGCAGGATGAAGACTGGGTAACCAGGCAAAGAGGGAAGGGAAATAAGTCCAAGCAGAGAGAAATAGTGTGAACAAAATCACAGTGTTGTTCTAGAAGAGTTACAGGCAGTCAGCACCGACTGGAGAACCAAAATACATGGGAATGAGGTTCAAACACAGGCAGGGCCCAGATCAGGAGGGTTTCTATTGCCACGCAATGAGGCTGTTTGGACTTTGTTCTGAGACTAATGAAAAGCCACTTAGAATACTGAGCAGAGAGAATAATGGGATCAGATACATATTTTGAAAACAAAATACAGGAGGCAATGTAAAGAACTCCTCTGCTAACTGTCCCTCAACATCCATTCCCCTACTCCATCCACAGTTCTCCCCTCCACAAGAGACTTCCCAGAATAAAGACTACATTGCCCAGCCTCCTTTGCAACTAGGCTTGGCTATGTCTTCTTTAAGAACCTCTTTTTTCAAGACCCAGCAGTCCTGTGCTCTTTGCCCTCCCCCTTGTCCCCTTCTCCATTCTGCTGAATGGGAACCAGGTGTCCCTATCCTGGTCTCTGAGAAAGAAATCGTGGGTGAAAAAAAAGAAAAAAAAAAAAAAAGCCAGGATTCCTGACATTGTGGAGTGCTTTACTAGCTCAGGAATTCTCCTTAGATTTTTATTAATTTATGTTGGCGTATTTCACATACAGCTTTTATATTCAAAAACTGCATCCATTCAAAGTGTACAGTTTGGTGCATTCTGACATCTGTATACACGCATGTAACTATCACCGTAACCAAGATTCACAGCAATTCCATCACCCTCAAAAGATTTCCATCTCTCTTTGTAGTTCCCGCTTCCCTCTACCCTTGCCACAAGACAACGTTGATCTCCTTTCTGTCACTACAGATACATTTCCACTTTCTAGAATTTTACATAAATGGAATCAAGCAGTGTATATACTCGTACTTCTTTAATTCATCAGAATTATTGAGACTCATCCACGTTATTGTCTATATCAGGAGTCCATTCCTTTTTGTTACTGAATCGTGTCCTATTGAATGGGGCAGTTTATTTCATCCATTCACCAGCTGAAGGGCACTTGGGTTGTTTACTGTTTGAGGGTACTCTGAACAATGCTGCCATGAACATTTATTACAGGCCTTTGCGTGGACGTGTGTTTTCATTTCCTTGGGTAGGTAAAGGGATGGGTCATACACTACATGTATGTCTACCAATGCAAGAAACAGTCAAACAGGTTTTCAAAGTGGATGTGGCATTTTATAGTCCCGTGAATGGTGAATGAGAATGTTAGTTGCTCCGTGTCCTCACCAATACTCCATATTGTCAGTCTTTTTAATTTTAGCTATTTTAGTGGGTATGCAGTGGGTGATCCAGATTTTTGAATGAGAAAAAAAAAATTAACTTCTCAGTTATATTCCAGCCATATCATTGTGGATTTTCTGTCACTCCTAGCCAAAGCAGAGGGGCTGGGACTGAGACCCAGAGCTCTCCAATGCCAGAGCAGACTCCCAACCAGCACTCTCTTTGTCTCCACCAGACTGAAGTTACACGAAGCAGAACTGGCAACCACTCCAAAGGCAGCTATAAAAACCCTGTGATTTTTGTCACTTGGCATTTGTGTCTTGGTTTGGGTGTGGGGGAGGGTGATTTTAGCAGGCGGGAGGAAGATGAAAAATACTGACATTGGCATTCACGGTGTTTTTTGAAATATCATTACTACTTTTGTTAATACTACTACTATTATTAACTTCTTTGTTTGTACCCTCTTTTAATTCCACTGCTGGGGTGGAGAGGAGATCAAAGGCTTCAAATAAGAATTAAGCCCATGTGAAAGCAAAACCTGAGCTAAAGGCTTTAGGTAGATTATCTATGTTTTATTTTCACAGCATCCTATGTTTTCCTGTATCTTACAAATAAGAAAACAAAGTCTCAGAGACACTGAGAAACTAGCTCAAGGTTACACTTGTAAGAGCCTTGAAAGAATAGGTACTTGTCACATCCCCCCCCCCAAAGTGTTTGTCCCCAACTTCAGATACAAAGTAAAAAAGATTATATAGAAGGGTCTGTTGGAACTCAAATTGGTAGGAAAGGGTACAAGAGGCCTAGGAGCGTACCCAGACACAGGCTTAACAATTGGAACTTTGAACATCTTAGATTTCTCTTTAAAATTCTTGCACATGCTGCATCCTCCTCTACAGATTAGCCATGCTTGGTTTTATACAGAAATACTTTTTTAAAAATTACTTCTCATAATTAAAACTGGACAGCATAGGAAGATGTACCATGCTTCATGCCCAGGTCAATGCATTCCATTTCCGGGTTACAGTGGAGTTGGTTCTGACTTGTAACAACTCCATATGTGTCAGAGTAGAGCTGCGCCCCATAGGGTTTTCAACAACTGAATTTTCACAAGTACCTTCCCAAGGCTTTCTTCTGAGGCACCTCCAGCTGGATTCCAATCTCCAGTCTTTTGGTTAGCATCAGAGAGCATGTTAACCATCTGCACCACTCTCCAGCTCAATGCATACTGGTTGAAAAACACAGCCCTTTTCAAGCCTACACAGGGCTAGCATTGAAGCCTATCTCCTTCTTGCCCCTTCCTGGCTCTGTAACTTTGAGTAAATTCCTTAACCTTGCAACGCTGGTGGCGTAGTGGGTTAACTGCTATATCTGCTAACCAAAAAGTCAGCAGTTCAAATTCTCCAAGTGCTCCTTGGAAACTCTATGAGGCAGTTCTACTCTGGCCTCTAGGCTCACTATGAGTTGGACTTGACTCTATGACAGTGGGTTTTTGGGGGACCAAGCCTCAGTTTCTCAATCTGTAAAATGAGAAAAAGAATAACTTTTGCTGAGTTGTTGTATGAAGGTAAATGAAATAAAACGTCATGAATGTAAATGAAACAGGGACTATACAAGAATTACTCTGTTTTCCAATGAGCTCAGCTGGGAGCATAGAGCTAAAAATTTCACTCAATAAATGTGGAGGGAAATGTTTTTCCTACTTAACTGTGGCTTCAGGTCTTAAAGGCTTGTACCACCTTTGTGTCTCCTCTCCCACTGGCCTCTGGAGGAATTCACCAAAGATCCAGATAACAAGGTTTTATTTGTATTGCCCCAACTAGGCTAGGCTTTAACAACCACTTACCCTGGCATTTAATTGGGTCCTTAAGAATGGTTTAGATTCTTTAAATAGTTACAACTGTTTCAGGGGATATTTAAAAAGTCATTTCAAGAGCTTTAGCAACCTGAGGTGGAGCAATCTAACTGAGCCTTTGCTAACTACCACCTCAAATAAACAGAATTAAGGGGAAAACAGGGGGAGGGAGAGAGGAAACTGAGATTTAAGTAGATTTAAGAGAAAGATAAACCAAATGCAATGTTTGGATCCTGATTCCAATAAATCAATTGTTTAAAAAAAAAAAAATGTGTGGGAGGGGAATTGAACATGGAAGAAATCATGGGGTTGTTAATTTAGTTGAATGTGGTAGTGATGTTGTTGGATTTTGTTGGACATACTCATACACTAAAGTGTTTATGGGTTAAGAGCTATAATATCTAGAATTTAATGGGCACCAAGAAGAAAAAACAGAGTGTGTCAGGGACACCAGCAGGAGTTAGGGAGCCACAAATTAAACAAGAACAGCAGACAGAGGCCTGGTGTCTTCTTCCAGTCTGTCTTAGCCCAGAAGCTTAATGGAAACCTGTCCACCTTGGGTGACCCTGCTGGTATTTGAATACTGATGGCAAAGCTTCCAGCTTCACAGCAACATGCAAGCCTCTACAGTACGACAAACTGACAGGTGTGTAGGGGATGTCCCCCCAAAAAATAATATGTCTAGAAAACATTGTAGCAGTCCTGAAAGCCTGATTGCCCGCATCCCAAGGCTGAATACCTCCACTACGCTTTTTGACCTGGTTGGGAATTGCAGAGATATTTAAGAGGTATCACAGTGCAGAATTGCTTTGAGGACCAAGAAAACAGATTTGAACCAGAGCTCAATAATCAGCAGTCACCCTCCAGTGCTACGTTTCTCACCTTTGCTTATCTCTGTTTGGGTCTTACTCTCTTGCCACAGTCTGGGGATGGTGGCCATTCAGAGTTCCCAGTTGCTGTCAACTTTCTCCTCAAACAAGTAGGAGACCTACCCTCTACCTCCAATTCCCCAAATCACTATGGGTAAGGCCTGATTCAGGTCACATGCCTAGTCATGAACTCCACTGCCACATCCTAAGGATGCAGTTCTATGTTGCACTTAGCCTAGTTTACATACTCAGCCCTGTGACAAGGCCAGAGGTAAGTAGCAGGCAACGATTTGCCTGTCAATTACCCAGATACCATATGAAGGGGCTCCTCAAAGGAACCAAAAGGAACAGCATGACCAGAGTGTGTTAGGCAGACAAAAACAACAGCTACCACAGTTCCCTCTAAACCCTAAACCATAAGCTAAATCGTTCTGTTTTCTGGGGTTCAATATAGTACTAATTCATTTGGGGTGGTTCACCATGAATTTGAATTTGGGTATATGCAATAGTAAGGGTATTTTCCTCAGATACTCTTTAAGAATAGATATCCAAGTTTGTTGGAAATAATTGCTTTAAAACCTTTCTGGTGTCAGGCACGTTTACCAGCTGCTGAAAAAAATGTCACAGATAAGAAAGCTGTTTTAATCTCTGAGAAAGTCAGTCTCAATGTTTTGGGAATAATTATGAGGTCAGCAGTTTGAATCCACAAGGCTGTCTTTGGAAACTCCATGGAGCAGTTCTACTCTGTCCTATAGGGTCACTATGAGTCAAAATCGACTCGGCAGCAGTGGGTTTTTGGTTTACAGATATGTGCAAAACCTTTCAAAGTAGTTGCCTCTGAGGACTAAGCTTGGAGGTGAAGATACAGAAACAGGGAAGGAGGATTCACAGCGGAGGTGTGGACCCACCCTGAGACTGCTCAGCTTCGCTGAGGATTCATTTTGGGGATACCTGGCCTGCATTCTCTAAAGAGCTGTGTGAGCAATGTCAGCTGACTTCAGAGGTTGGTTCAGATTAGTTTAAGCACATTAATGAAGCCCAGCCTCTGTGGGTACAGTTTCTTTAGGAACGGGTTATGATTTAATCTGAACAAGATTTTTTTTTTCCGAGACAGCCACTGAGCGAGGCCTTTATCTCTTTCCATAGAATGCAGAAGAGGAAACAGATGGCCCCCAGATCTGTTGGCAGCCCTTTTGTGGCCATGAGTTGAGGTCATTTTAGGATGAAATGGCTCTCATAGAAAGCAGAGCATAGAAAGAGAAAGAGAACATTCTTTGGTGATGTTGCTGAGTGCATGTTAAGTCTTCGATGAAGATGGCAGTTACATGGGCGAGTCAGGCCCTTTCTTATTTAAAACAAATATTTTAAAAACAAGCATGTATTACTTTTGTAATTTTAGATAAATAATTAACAACAACTAACATGAAAACACAAAGAATTATTTTTGAAAATAACTCAAATATCATAATGACAGTTCAAAAAGAAGAAAAAAGGAGGAGCTTTCTACCAGGATCCTATTTCTAGAAACCAAATTATATATATACATACACACACACACATATATATCAAGTAATTGTAATAAAAATCATCATTATAATAAGCAGTTATCCTCTACAGAGTGTCTATTTTGTGCCAGGCATTATACCCTGTGTCTTACGTGCTTTATCTCAATATACACAACAATCTTATGGAGAAGATTATATAAATATCTGTATTTTACAAATGAAGAAACAAAAGATTTCAGGGGCTTAAATAACCTGCTTGGATGCTACAAAGCCAGAAAAAACTAAACTAGGATTTAAACTCTTCCACTCCAGCAAACAAGGTTACCAAGAGCAGGCATGGTCTCAGGGGAAAACCACCACCCAGCCCCCTGCTTTTAACCTAGCTCTGAAGCCCCCATTCTGACCCAGCACATACACTAGGTTTCCAAGCACACAACATAAATCATTTCTAATTTTTAATACTACATTGCAAAGTAGGGCTGATGACAGATGTGACAAAGTAATACTCAGAAATGAAGTAACGAGTGACGTTCTACAGCAGAAGATGAATCACAGGGCGCACAGTATTACTCCTAGAGATTAATGGGCAAGATGATTGATCTATGGAAAGAACCACCAAAACCTGGCACACAAAGGGGCCCTAAAAACACCTAATTTTGTCACTTTCTTTTTGTACACGAAGAACTAAGACCCAGAGAGGTTTTGTACATTGCTCAGGGCAACACATTAGTGGTAGAGGTAGAACTAGGAAGCAGGTCTGCTGTTAACTGGTGTACTTTCTGTCCAGCCTCTGACAGGCTGCATGGAAAGGAAGCCTGCAGAATGGCCTTCGCTTGGGAACTGTTTCCTGCCTTCATGGTCTAGACTCCTCTGCAGTCCCTGCTCTTCTAACAAAAGCATTTGCATTTTCCCTATAGGACTGACCGCTGCTCCGCTGCACACAGCCTGGGAAGAATTAGTAAGCCTCCCTCCCTGGGCATGTTACCTCAGCTAGGACATGGAATCTCTGTCCTAGGAATCTGAATTATGGCTTATCCTTTATTTTGATAATAAATTGTGTTTTTTCTTTAAGAAGTTCAGGGTCAATTTTTGTTTTCCACAGCCTAAAAGTTTACATCACTTAGTGCTCTTCTGTAACAAGTGTCAGAGAACCCAAGCCAAATATGTTCAGAAAAATAAGGAGTCTGTGCCTTAGATGAGGGATTGGTAAACCACTGCTCTTGGGCCAAATCCTGCCTGCTGCCTCCATTTGTAAATAAAGTTTTATTGGAACACAGCCATGCCAACTGATTTACGTGTTATCTAGGCTGCGTTTGGGCTCCAATGGCAGAGATGAGTAGTTGTGGCAGAGACTGCGTGATTTATAAGGTTCTGCCTTGGCTAACTGAAAGTTCATGTGCAACTTGACCCAGGAGTTCAAACGATGTTTCCAGAACCCAGTTCTTCCAACTCTCAGTTTCGCCTTGGTTTCCTCCATGTATCAGTCTCATTCACAGACAGGTTGCCCCCTTGTGGGTGCAAGATGACGGCCACATCTCCAAACCAGCATCTCAGCTTCAGGTCCAGCAGGGAAAACAGCTGCATCCTCTACATAGGCGAACAAAAATCCTGGGTCAGACGTTCATTGGCCCAAATCAGCCAGTACCTGCAAGCTGATGGATAGGACTTGCTGATTGGCTGACTGGAATAAAGCAATCAGGGTCCACCCCTGGAGCTGAGAGAGAGGTTAAGTCAGTGCTTTGTGGCAAGAGAGTGGGGAGGTACAGGACAGATGGACCTGGCCCTGATTTGTTGCACTGCGGAGTTCTCACTGAGGTCAATTTCAAGCGACCACCACAATGTCACAGAATCCAGAGCTGGGGACAGATGCACAGTAGCATGTAGTATTCTCCCTACATGCACAGTAGCATACAGTATTCTTGCCATACAGATGTAAGAAACATAAGTGACCTCAAGAGCATAGATAATGGTAAAGTATAGTAAAATAAATAGGAAGTAATGAGCTTTGAGTATGTTTTACTTTTGTTTTTAACTTTATTTAATATAAACTTACACTATTTAATCTTTAACAATGGCTGTTTAACTCCTGGATTAAATTTAACAGTTAGCCAGCATGAGTAGGGTAATACTAAGTTAAACTCACCTAAATCATCATGGAGAATTCTTTTACCAGAATATTTACCAAATATTTACTATATAAAATAACTGCTGTGCAGTGAAGCACTTAAAGTGACCTTTGTAGCCATAGTCTTATAATTCCCCAAAATGCTGTGTGGGGCTGTGCAAATAAGGTGTTGGTAGCCCACCCAGGGCATTAGACAGCCTGCTATTAAGGCAGGTGAGGTACATGGAAACTTGTGTGGATGGGATGATACAACACAAGGTTTATAGAACTCCAGCTAGGAGACTGGTCAGTTTAATCCCACTAGGCTTAAAATGAGGCAATCCCAGAGGATGGGAGAGGGAAGGACTGTTGGTGTCAGAACTGTTAATGAGGTCTAAGAGAGGAACCATGTCTCTCTTCCGCCTCACAGAGATCAACTTTGGGCTCAGTTGGATCTTGATTCTTCTCTCCTTGTAAAGTCAGATACCACATCATGTTTCAAATAACTAGTAGTTAACGACAGAACTGTGTCCCTCCAATATAAGTATTGGGTTCCTGGTCTTTGTACTAGCCAATGTGATTCTGTTTGGAAATAGAGTTTTCTTTTGTTATGCTAATAAGGTCATAGCTGTGTAGGGTGGACCTGAAACCTATTAACTTCTGAGATAAAAAACAGAGACAGATGCAGAAGATGACTGATGCCACAGATGAAGATTACCTACAAGTTAAAAAATGCCAAGGAACCAAAAATGCCCAGAGCTACCAACAAGGGAGAAATCCACACAATTAAGATTCTGATTGGGACTTTTAGCATCCAGAAGTAGGATAAAACATTTTTCTGTTCTTTGTGGTATTTGTATCACAACAGCACTAGGTAACTAAAACACTGATACACC
The DNA here is from genome assembly GCA_028571685.1 of Heterohyrax brucei. Taxonomy (NCBI): domain Eukaryota; kingdom Metazoa; phylum Chordata; class Mammalia; order Hyracoidea; family Procaviidae; genus Heterohyrax; species Heterohyrax brucei. The sequence continues at coordinate 122,482,625 of CM053145.1, read as the reverse complement.
AGGTCATACAGGAAACATCATGTTTTTAAATAATATTTATACTCACAGGAGAAACATAATATTGATATTTGTGGATGAATCCAATAGCGATGCTAAACAGGAGTCATGACCCTAAGAAGCTAGAGATTTGTGCGCTTTAAACAGTGGACATTTTGTCCCTCAAGCATCTGCACATAGGATCCGGTTATACAGACACAAGATGCGCCCCCAAAGCAAGTAAGGTAACCCTTCAATTTTAGTTCATCCAGACAGCACCACTGAAAAAAATCAGGCAACTTTGGCAAGCAAGACCCCAAAGAAATTTAAAATGTAATTGAATGAAATTACAGATAATGATTAAATGCTGTTCCTAAAGAACATAATTCATTGACAGACAGCTGAAATGGCTTCCAGGAGCATTACTAACGAGAAAATGAATGAATGTCTTGGATCTATACAGTGTTGGACAGTTTTCAGAGGACAGTACTGTGCGCCACATGGGTGTGGCCACACAATCACTCTCTAGGATATACATCTCTCTGTTGTACAAATAGAAATATCAGATGGTTACTGCTGATAAGTGATTGATCTGAACCTATATTTCTAGCTTTCTAAGTCTTTCTATTCTACTCTCTATGATCCACAAATGACAGGCTTTTGCTTGGGATGACACATTCATAGGTGAAAGCTAAAGAATCAATAAGCACTGCAAAAAAAGATACCAACATAATAAAATGTGCTTCTGTATTTTACGTATTTATTCTCGTGGCTAATGATTCTATTCCTTAACATGCATTAAATAGATACGTTAGTCCACAGAAGTGTGTAATTGAATCTGGCTCCCTAATGTGACTTGCAAAGTGGTAGAGAAATAACAGACCTTTACAAAGAGAACTACAAGCCCTTACTACAAGAAACTTAGAGAGACTTATATAATCAGAGAAACCTACCCTGCTCATGGATAGGAAGATTTAACATTGTGAAAATGTCTATTCTACCCAAAGCAATCTACTTATATAATGCAATCCCAATACAAGTTCCAGCGTCATTTTTTAAGGAGATGGAGAAACAAATCACCAATTTTGTTTGGAAAGGGAAGAAGCCCCGGATAAGTAAGGTACTACTAAAGAAGAACACACTGGGAGGCCTCTCATTACCCAACCTTAGAACCTATTACACTGCCACAGTGGTCAAGACAGCCTGGTACTAGTACAAGAACAGACAGATCAATCAATGGAACAGAATTGAGACCCCAGAGATGACACCATCTGCCTATGAACAGCTGATATTTTAAAAAGGCCCTAAGACATTAAACTGGGATAAAAACAGTGTCTTCAACAAATGGTGCTGGCAAAATTGGATATTCATCTGCAATAAATTGAAACAAGATCCATATCTTACACCTTATACAAAAACCAACTTCAACTGGGTAAAAGACCTAAATATCAACCTAAAATTATAAAGCACATCCAAGAAAAGGTAGGAACAATAATGGAAGTTTTAGTATACAACGTAGACAGACTTCAAAATCTGTCAAACAAACCACAATCAACGGAAGAGAAAATAGATAAATGGGAACTATTAAGAATCAAACACTTCTGCTCATCCAAAGACTTTATTAATAGAATTAAAAGAACACCTACAGAATTAAAAGAACACCTACAGAATGGGAAAAAATATTTGGCAACTCTATGTCAGACTGACACCTGATCTCCATAATCTATAAGATACTACAAAATATCAATAATAAGAAGATAAATCATCCAATTAAGTGATGGGCAAAGGAAATGGACAGACATTTCTCTAAAGAGGAGATCTAGGCAGCCAAAAAACACATGCGGACATGTTCACAATCTTTAGTTATTAAAGAAATTCAAATCAACGCTACAATGAGATACCATCTCGCCCCAACAAAGTTGGCCATGATCCAAAAACCACAAAACAATAAAAGCTGGAGAGGCTGTGGAGAGAGTGGAACTCTCCTACACTGTTGGTGGGGTTGCAAAATGGTCCAGCCTCTTTGGAAAGCAATCTGGCGCTTCCTTAAAAAAATGGATATAGATATACCATTTGACCCAGTAATTCCACTACTTGGAATATATCCTACAGAATCAAGGTCATTGACACCAATGGACACATGCACAAGATTATCGCAGCACAAATTCAAGGAGCCTGTCCACAGAACCTGACATGTGGACTAGTATATTATCCACAGCTAAGAGTATTGATGTCATGATTTCTTCATTAACAGTCTCATTGTTGTTATAAAGGAATCCTACTGTTTATTTTGCATCCTGAGACTTTGCTGAACTCTTCTATCAGTTTGAGTAGTTTACTTATAGATTCTTTGGGATTCTCTGCACATACAATCAGGGAGATTTTGACTTCTTCTTTGCCAATGCAGATGCCCTGTATTTATTGGTCTTGTCTAATTGCTCTGGCTAGAACTTCTAGTACAGTGTTGCATAGGAGAGGTGAGAGTGGGCATCCTTGTCTAGTTTCTGTTCTCAAGGGAAAGTCTTTCAGTCTCTCTCTATTCAGGATGACGTAGGCAGTTGGCTTTGTATAAATGGCCCTTATTGCATTGAGGAATTTTCCGTCTATGCCTATTTTGCTAAAAGTTTTTAGCATGAATGGGTGTTGGACTTTATCAAATGCCTTTTCTGCATCAATGGACAAAATCAGGTGATTCTTGTCTTTTGTGATATTTATGTGGTTAGTCACATTAATTGTTTTTCTGAGTTGAACCAGCCTTGCATCCCTGGTATGAATCCAACTTGGTCAGGATGGATTATTTTTTTGATATGTTGTTGTATTTTGTTGGCAAGAATTTTGTTGAAGATTTTTGCATCTAGATTCATGAGTGATATTGGTCTGTAGTCCTCCTTCTTGGTTGGGTCTTTCCCTGGCTTTGGTATCAGGGTTATGCTGGCTTCATAGAATGAGTTTTGGAGTACTCCATCCCTTTCTATACTGTGAAATAGTCTCAGTAGTATTGGAGATAACTCTTCTCTAAAAGCTTGGTCGCCATGAGTCGGATCCGACTCAACGGCACTTGGCTGGCTTGGCAAAAGCTTGGTAGAATTCTGCAGTGAAGCCATCTGGACCCAGACTTTATTGGTTGGTAGTGTTTTGGTGACATTTTCAATCTCTTCCTTTGTGATGGGTTTATTAAGTTGTTAAGCTTCATGTTGTGATAATTCGGGTAGGTGGTATGAATCAATGAATTTGTCCATTTCCTCTAGGTTTTCAAATTTGTTAGAGTACAGTCTTTCATAGTATTCTGTTATGATATTTTTGATTTCTGTTGGATCTGTTGTGACAACTCCCTTCTCATTTCTTATTTGGGTTATTTGTTTCCTTTCTTGTTTTTCTTTAGTAAGTTTAGCCAGTGGCTTGTCAATTTTGTTGATCTTGTCAAAAAACCAGCTTTTGATCTTTTCAATTTTTTCAATTGTTTTTCTATTCTCTAATTCATTTAGCTCTGCTCTAATCTTTATGATCTGATTTCTTCTAGTGCCTGAGGGGTTCCTCTGTTGTTCTGTCTCTGCTTGTTCAAGCTGTAGGATTAGTTCCTTGATTTGGTTTCTTTCTTCCTTCCAGATGTGTGCATTTATGGAGATAAACAGACTTCTGAGCACTGCTTTGGCTGTATCCCATAGGTTCTGGTAGGAAGTGTTTTCATTCTCATTGGAATCCATGAATTTCTTTATTTCATCCTCGATTTCTTCTACAACCCGTGTGTTTTTCAAGCATGATGTTGTTCAGTTTCCAAGAATTTCACTTTCTATCTGTTTTTTCTGCTATTGATTTCATCTTTTATGGCTTTATGATCTGAGGAGATGCTTTGCCGTAATTCAATGGTATGGATTTTGTTGAGAGTTGCATTATGTCCGAACACATGGTCAATTCTGGATAATGTTCCATGTGCATTCAAGAAGAAGGTGTAGTTGTCTGCTGAAGGGTAGAAAGTTATGTATATATCAATGAGGTTTAATTGGTTAATTGTGGCAATAAGTTCTTCTGTGTCTTTATTGAGCTTTTTTCTAGATGATCTGTCAAGTATTGAGAGTAGAGAGGTGAAGTCTCCCACTATTATTGTGGAGTAATCTAACTCTTTTTTGAGTGTAGTCAGTGTTTCTTTGACGTATTTAGGTGCTCTGATATTAGGTGCATAAATATTTAATATAGTTAAGTCTTGCTTGTGTACTGAACCTTTCAGCAATAAATGTGTCCATCTTTGTCCTCGATGGTGGATTTTACATTAACATTGATTTTGTCTGAGATTAGAATTGCCACCCCTGCTCTTCTTTGTTCATTGTTAGCTTGATATATATTCTTTCATCCTTTAATTTTTAGTTTGTTCCTATCTTTAGGTCTCAAGTGAATTTCTTGTAGACAACATAGGGATGGGTCATGTCTTTTGATTCAAGATGTCACTCGATGTCTCTTTACTGGAGCATTCAGTCCATGGACATTCAATGTAATTATTGATAGGTATGTGTTCACAGCTGCCATTGTGATATGTTTATTTTTGTGTTGATGTTTTCTCTGTTGTTCTTATTAGTCTGTTCTGGGGCATTCTTTTTTGTGAGTTGATTTTTCACCTTTTTCAGAGCTGTTTTTGTAGTTGTTGACACTCCTGTGTTACATTTCTTGATATGGTGTGTTACATCTTTGTTGTGCTTTATGGCTGTCCCTAAGATCCCCCTTAATAAAGTATATATAAACCCAATTTGAATTACTACCAGTCTTGTCATCTTACTCTCCATCTGGAAGGACTATAACGACTGTAGTATATCCTTCTTTTTAATATGATGGCACCATAGTTTTCGTGATAATCACTGGATTGTGTCTTTCAGTATTAAAGTTGTGATTGAGTTTGGAGCCTTCCCTAACTGAGTAGAACTCTGGATGATGTGTCATTCTAAAATACAAAAGTTAGTGGTTTTGTTCTTCTAAGCCAAAGCCAAGAACTTCTTTCAGTATTTCTTGTAGTTTTGGTTTGGTTTTTACAAAGTTTCTGAGTTTCTGTTTATCTGCAAATGTCTTAATTTCATTTTCATATTTGAAAGATAGTTTTGCAGGATATATAATTCTTGGTTGTAAGTACTTCTCCTTCAAAGCTTTGAATGTGTCATGCCACTGTCTCCATGCCAGATGGTTTCTGCTGGGAAATCTGATGAAAGCCAACAGAGTTTCCCTCTGAATGTTAGCTTTACTTTGAGTCTTGCTGCCTTCAAGAGCTGCTGCTTATGTTTCATTTTGTTAAGCTTGATTATAATATGTCTTGGAGTCTTTCTTTTGAGATCTACATTGGGTGGCATATGATATGCATCTGAGATGTCTATATTCTCTTCTTTCATGATTTCTGGGAAGTTTTCTGTCAGCAGCTCAGCAACGATACTCTCTGTGTTCTCAGGTGTCTCATCCTGTTCAGGGACTCCAATTAATTGAAGGTTGTTCCTCTTAATAGAATCTCACATGCTTCTTCATGCTTCTTCATTTTTCTTGTTTCTTTTTTTTTTTTTGATTGCTGCTCATAGACACTGGCGTCAGTAGCTCTGTCTTCTAAGTCAGAACTTCTATTTTCCATTTGCTCCATTCTGTTTTCTTGGCTTTGAATAGAAGTTTCTATGTCTTTGATTCTGTTCTTGACCTGTTGGATTTCAGAATACTAGTGTTCCATCAGATCGAACAGCTTGCTTAATTTTTCCTTTTGTTCTGCTGCATTTTGTATAAGGTCTAGAAGAGCTCTGTATATAATAATTTTGTATTCACCTTATGATGATTTCAGAAAAGTTTCTTCATCCAGAAAACTCCTTGGTTGTTTTGTTTGTGAGCCTTCTGAAGCCATGAGTGACTTCTTGTATGCCACAAACATCTGTTGCTTTTTGGGTCCCATGTGAGTAAGTAGAGGCTGGGAGAGATACTGTGAAGATGGACTGCAGATGTTTCTCTAGGCTGTCTTAAAATGTAATACAAAAGGTATCTGATCACTTCCCAAGTCAGTCAGGTTTTCAAGGGTAGAGGTCCCTCTTCCCAGCTGGCAAAATAAGCACCTCTATATCCAACCCCAGATGATACAAACTAGTTCAAAATACAACAGCACTACTGCCCTGTTGGCCTCTGCTGACAGAGCCCATCCTTAGGTGACACTGTGTAAACTACTGCTTTTCTGGTAGAAAAGTGCTCTCCCGTGGGCAAGCTCTGGCCCCCAAGCTAAGAAATAGTTCCAGCTGCAGTCACTGTATCTAAGATGGCGCCCTCCACACGGTTGGCAGATAGCGGGGCTAAAGATGCCGAGAGGTAGTGAGTCCTCTGCCTCTGTTGCCGGGCCCCCACTGTAGGTGCCACCATGTAAACTACTGCTTTTCTGTTGGAGAAGCACTGTCCTGTTTGCAGGCATTGGCTCCCAAGCTAAGAATTAGATCCCGCTAAAATCTCCGTATCCAACATGGCGTCCCACACACAGTCACTGCAGTTCCATACAAACCACGCTGTGGCAGTGATAAAAAGACAGGCCCAAAGTGGCTAGATTAACAGAGTCCTAAGCCTGGCTCTCAAAATACGGCAATTTCACCTGCCTATCCCACCAGCAATGTGTTTGAGTATAGCCGCTAGGCAAGACCCAGCTCTGCCCACTGGCCAAGACACAGAAAAAAGTCAAAATGGTGCATTTACCTTCAGTCCATGAGTGCCAGGGCTAGCCAGTAGTGGGAGTCAGCGAAAGAGAGGAGGTTTTTCGTTCTGTGGCATGAAGTCCCAGTTAACAGCCCTGTGCCATGTCCTGGGGGTGCACTAAGTGACCAGAAGGCTCTGTTAGATTATCAATTCAGGTCTTGGTTTCCAAAGGGATATAAGGAGACATGTGTTTAGTCCACCATCTTGACTCCACCCCTCCATAATCATTATTATTGATGAAGTAACAAGAATTTTATCTTTCACAAATATTAGTCTCTGAAGTCAAACTTCAAATGGAAACACTGCAGTTTCAGAATTTGGTGCTATTGTCCTTAATAGTCATAGGAACTTACATTCATATAAACATTTTTTTGTATCATCCAGAAGTTTTCTGAAAATATTCTGTCATTCACTCTCCCAGCAACAGAGCTAAAATCATCTCTGCACTCAACCCATATGGAGTCTGGTATTCAGGCAGGCTGGATAACTTCACTTCTAAGCACTGGAGCCCCAATCAAGCCAGGTCTCCTGATCCCCAGCAGTTATCCCCAGAAGCTACACTTTGTTAGTCTTTTAGTACCTAAATCACATGGATGTTCTTTGTGTCTGCAGCTACCCTGATGGTCTGAGTTCTCTTGTGAGGTGTACTGGCTATATGTTTGATATCCACCCAGGATTAACATCCTTCCTTTTCTGGTTGACACCACTCTCCCTCCATTCCCAGCAGTGTAGTTTTGGTGCACTGACACCATACCTGGATACAGATTGGATCCTGATTTCCTATGGCAGTTCTTAGATCCTTGACTGTGTGGCTGGTTGACGTAAGTGCATGTAATCCCATTTGGGCCAATGAAAAGTTGTGACTCCCAGATCTTCAGCAGGAGATGCTAGAAAAGATTCCCTCTCTTCTGAAGACAGTATGGAATAAGAGTCACTACTGTTTAGCCACCTCACAGCAAGCCAGTAGGACAGAGTAGAACTGTGCCATAGAGTTCCAAGGAGCACCTGTCAGATTTGAACTGCCAACTTTTGGTTAGCAGATGTAGCCCTTAACCACTACTCCACCACGGTTTCCTATTCGGTCACTGTGAGTTGGAATCTACTTGATGGCAGTGGGTTTTGGTTTTTGGGTACTGCTTTAGCCATTTGATTCTCATGAGGAGAGAAGAGTGAACTGCCAATGGATGGATGTGTACCCTGCATGTAAACAAAGAATGGAGTCAACAGTGACGAAGGCAGAGTAGAGATATGGAGAAAATCCCAATTCAGGTTGACAGCAGTTGAACTGCTGGAAAAAGCCTCCCTGGAAATCAGCATCATCTCTGGATTTTTCAGTTTTGTAAGTTTCCCTTCATTGTTCAAATCTCCAGGTTGGATTTTTGGCCACTTGTAACAGGAGTCCTATCAGATACAATGAGCCTCAAAATATGACCTAAATAGAACTGTCAAAGAAAAGGAGTGTTCTACCCAGACTACTTCTACAGTCTCAACACGGGGTGTATACTCTTTACAGTGCTCATCACTTCTGCTTCTAAAATTCCTTTAATTACCTTCATTTCACACAGCATCTATTCCAGTTAATTACCCATTTTATTCTCTCACCAGGAAAGGAAAAAAGTCATAGGTAATAAATGCCTCTATTATCAAAAAGTATTTGGTATATGATTTGGGCTAAGCCTTTCTTGTTAAAAAAAAAAAATGGGGAAAAATTAAAGGAAATCAACTCTCATCAGAGCAAACTCCCATGAAGTTATATCCGAGTCTCTGATATTTGCCACCCAAATTACACCTTCTCTGCTGCTTTTTCCCCTTCATCTTCCCTTCACATGTATCTTGCAACCCACCCCTCTTAATGCTTCTCACATTGCCAGGTATGCACAACCCTTCTCTAGATCATGTGGCTGTTCAAATTCCATCTTACTATGTGGCTTAGCCATCGGGTGCTAATATAACAGTATGTATGAGGACAGTCAATTAAGTCAGCAAACCTATCCTAGAAAAAATGCTACGTACCTCACTGCTGACTACCACTACAGTCACCTTTGAAGTACTCCCCTTGGGGACCTGTGCACCAATGCCAGCACCTAGTCCAACTTTCATACCAATTTTGGAACTGTTTTTCTGGAATGGCCACCAGAGCTGTCATCATATTACCCTTGATGTCCTGAATGTCATCAAAATGTCTTCCTCTCAATATTTCCTTTATCTTAGGGTAAAAAAAAAAAAAAAAAAAAATGTCACTGGGGGCCAGACCAGGTGAGTAGGGAGGGTGTTCCAATACAGTTATTAGTTCACTGGCTAAAAAGTCCCTCATAGACAACTATAAAATTAAGTTTGTGAATTTGCCACTATGCCACAATGTGCAATGGCCATTTCAGAAAGAGTTTCAAAAGGTGCTGGCATTGGTGCACAGCTTCCCGAGGGGAGTGCTTTGAAGGAGATGGTGATGATATTCAGCAATGAGGTACATAGCACTTCAGACAATTAAGTTCTGACCTAATTGTCTGATCGCGTATAAATGTAAATACCACGAGTCGATGGCTTTAACAAAGGACAGTTTATTTTCTCACAGTCTAGTAGAACAGCAGTCCAAATTCAGAGTTCAGGGGAAGGCACTCTTTCTGTGTCAGCTCTGGCAGAGTGTCCTTATTGTCAATGTTCCCCTGAAGTAGGAATTTCTCGGTACAGGGACCCCAGGTCTGAAATTCTGCTCCCAGTGCTTCTTTCTCGGTGGCATGAAGCCCACTCTCTTTGCTTGCTTCCCTTTCCTTTTCTCTCTTGCAAAATAAAATGTTGTGCAGGCCACACCCCAGGGAAACTCCCTTTACACTGGATCAGAGATGTGACCTTATGAGAGTGTGACAATTCTACCCTAATTCTCTTTAACAGAATAACAATCACAAAATGCAGGACAATCACAGACCACTGGGAATCATAGACAAGCCAAACTGACACATACTTTGGGGGACACAACTCAAACCACAACAATATGCCACTTGCCTCTCCCCTGAAATTCTGCCCTAGTGCAGGCTTTTACACGCCACACTCCACTCCTGTGGTGCCCTTCTTCACTAACCACCCTTCCTTTTAAGGTCTTAATCTTTCAGCTAGTCTAAATTAAATGTTCTAACAGTAACTGGATTAAACAGAATTATACTCAGGTGTACATAACGGTTTGGAGTGACATGCCCCACGTACCCACCCCTCTTCTCACTTTAACGGAGCCCAACTGAACACCAATTGGGAAGGTTTCACGGATTCTCCAAATCTCAGGAACTGGTAGGAGATTAGTTAGGCAACCCAGTGGTTCTCAGCTGGGGTTTACTGATCAGCTGTGTGAAGTGTTTCAAGCAATACGATGTGAATATTACCAAATAATTTAAATTGTTGACTTTAAAAAGTCAAGCAAAGATTGACATTGAAACTATATTAATATCAGAGAACTCTGCTTATCAGGAAATAGCTGTAACAGCTAAATTTCTCCTATCCAAAATATACAAAGAACCTCTACACAGCAATAAGAAAATGAGATACTTGAATAGAGATTTCACAGACAACAATAGACAAATGGCCAATAAGCATATGAAAAGGTATACAAACTCATTATTCATCAGGAAATTGTCAATTAAAGCCACCAGAAACCAGAATGATAACATTGGAAAAGGCTAATGACAGCAGGAGAAGATGTAGAACAAGTGGAACTCTCAGAGCGTTGCAGATGGCAGCACAAATTGGTACAGCCATTGTGGAAAACCCCTCACTAGGTACTAAGCAATTTTGTACCTATTAAAGGTGAATCTGCACATCCTGTGACCCCAAAAGAGCCCTGGTGGCACAGTAGTTAAGATCTTGGCTACTAATGAAAGAGTCAGCTGTTCGAATCCACCAACCACTCTTTGGCAGCCCTGTAGAGGAGTTCTACTCTGTCCTGTAGGATTGCTATGAGCTGAAACTGACTCAGAGGCAACAGGCTTGTTTTTGGTAGGACCCAGCAGTTCCACCCCTTAGCTATGTTACAGAACTAGTCAAATAACTCTGAAGACAAACTCAGTGTTTGGGGAGCTGGGTTCTAAAGTCTGTGTGAAAGATGAAAATCCTCAAAAGGCAAAATTACTCTTGAACTTTCCTTAAAGTACCAAATAAAATGTAATAGACATGCTATGTCTACCATTTAGTGTGGTCTAAGCAGTTTACATAACAAAGTTCACCTAGTCCTCACAACTCGGAGACATGTTCTATCCTCCTAATTTTATGCAAGGACTCAGAGAAGGAGAATGATTTGCTCAAGGTCACACAGCTAAATAGAGGGAGAGTTGGTATTTACACTGGATTCCAATCAGTCTCTTATGCTCTTACCCACTCTCCTGTCCTATGTCTCCTGGTGGCTTGTCTTCATTAAGGCAGACAAACCCTGCAAAGGAGGAGAAGAAAGAAAAACGTGTGATGCTTCTCTTGTCCCAGCTTCTCTCATACCTATTTCACTTACCAGCTCCAGTCCTAGCCTCTCTAGAGAAGTGTTGATTCCACATTCTCATTCAGAACCTTAGCCTGCCCAGCAACTGGTAAACTATAGAGCATGACCAAATCCAGCTCATCACCTATTTCTATAAATAAAGTTTTATTCAGACATAACCAGATCCATTTATTGTGACAGACTACATGGCCCTCAGTGACTAACGTATTTTCTATCTGGCCCTTTGCAGTCAAAGTGTACTGGCTCCTGGAGTTAGACTGATAAGCTTCCCTTGAAGTCACTCCCCTAAAAAGGACCAGGAGGAGGTCACCTTCATCATGTTCTGATGCTGTAACAACAAGCTTCCTGGTCACCCAGACTCCATGTTGCCTACCTCCCAAAACAGAGAGATCTGGAATCCCTGAGGTCCAGATCTCAGGAGAAGTCTGAGGGTCTCCAGAGCAGCTGTCTGCTCCTAATACACTGATTTTCCTTCCTCTGGTAGATAATCCTAGGAAGACTTGTTTGGAGATAGATAACTATAGTCATCTCTGTGAACTGCACTTATGTCTAATTACCACACTGCAGAATATTCATTTTGCACATCCCTTACAATGTTACATTAAATTGGTTGGCAGCTTTATTTGATCTCAATACTACACTCTGCTCATATATACCTAACTTCCATCTTCATAACTAGTTGCTCACTGGAATACAGCCAATCACTCACAATTTACACAAAATCAAAGGGAACATTGGTCAGGAGTGCTGGGCTATTAGTTCATACCACAAATTAATTTTTAATGTGTAGCTGATGAAAGGAAATGACTACAAAGCTAACAGCCCAAAAAGAAGTTGAGATTTCCTCAATGACACATCAAGAGAGAGCCATTAGCAAGCTTATAAATTAGTGTAGTCATCTAAAATTTCAAAGCTAGTGGCTTAAAGAAAATAATTTCTGTCTTGACTAGAGGCTTCAGTAAAATAACACTGGGATCTCCTAAAAACAACTGGGCTTTGCAAATTTGAATTTTATACCAGGAAAAGAGGAAATATACTTTCCTATCTTAATAGTGTGACTGGCCAGCCAAGCCAAGTGCCGTCGAGTTGAATCCGATTGGAGGCATAACCTTTTAGTGAGAATAGTAAAGTTTTCCAACCACTTACCCTGGACAAAACTCTGTTTTTACAGGTAACATCTAATCTTCCCAACAGTCTTATAAATGTTGTTGCTGTTAGGTGCCTTCAAGTTGGTTCTCACTCATAATGACCCTATGAGCAACAGAACGAAACACTGCCCAGTCCTGCGCCCTGTCCACAATCGTTTTTATGCCTAAGCCCACGGTTGGGGCCACTGTGTCAATCCATCTCATCAAGGGTCTTCCTCTTTTTTTTCTGACTCTCCTCTCTGCCAAGCATGATGTCCTTCTCCAGAGACTGATCCTTCCTGACAACATATCCAAAGTATGTAAGACACAGTCTTGCCATCTTTGCTTCCAAGGAGCACTCTGGTTGTACTTCTTCCAGAACAGATCTGTTGGTTCTTTTGGTGGTCCATGGTACATTCAACATTTCTTCCCTGACACAATTTAAGGGCATCAATTCTTCTTCTGCCTTCTTTATTCATTGACCAGCTTTTGCATGCATATGATGTGACTGAAAATACCATAGCTTGGGTCAGGCACAATTTAGTCTTCAAGGTGACATCTTTACTTTTCAATACTTTAAAGAGATCATTTGCAGCGAATTTTCCCAATGCAATGCCATATAAATAGATACCCTTACTGACCCCCAGAGGAGCCTGGAAAGAAAGGCCTGGTGGTATACTTCCAAAAGATCACTGTCATTGAAAACTCAATGGTGTACAGCTTTATTCTGAAATACATGAGTTTGCCATGAACCTAAATCAACTCTATAGGAACTAGATTGGTTTATTAGTATTATTACTACACCCATCTTAGAACTAACTATTCTCTCCACATCCTGTCATGGATTGAATAGTGTCCCCTCAAAAATACATGTAGCAGTTTGACAACGTAGTGAACCCCTGTATTGTGTGATGTTGTTATATGCCATAAACCCTGGGAGCCAGTTGTGTTGGTGGGGCAGGACTCAGTGTGTTAAGACTGCATTGTGTCTTAAGGCAATCTCTTGAGATATAAAGGAAAGAAGCTAATAGAGAGGTCTGGGGCCTTCATCCCACCAGGAAGCGTGCTGGAAAAAGAGTGCGTCCTTTGGAAAGTGCTGGGGTCCCTGCACCTCAGAAGCTCCCAGTCCAGATGAAGACTGATGGCAAGGTTGTTCCTCCAGATCCAGCAGAGAAAACCTTCCCCTGGAACGGATGCCCTGAATTGGGGCTTAGACTTACTGGACTCTGACAAAATAAAATTTCTCTTTTTAAAGCATTTGTGGTATTACTGTTATAGCAGCTCCAGATGACTAAGACACTTCCCTCCAAAATTCACATACCTTCTGGAACCTCAGAATATGACTTTATTTGGCATCCTTCTAAGAAGAAGAGACACATAAATACAAGGAACATGTCACATACCAGAGGTTGGAGTGATGTGTCTGTAAGCTAAGGAAAACCATGAATATGAATTGCTGGCAATGTCAGAAGCCAAAAGAGAGTCATGGAGCTGATTTTCTCCTTGAGGCTTCAAAAAGAGGATGGTCTTGCCAACATCTTGATTTCATACATCAAGTCTTCAGAATTGTGACACAATAAGTTTCTATTGTTTTAAACCACCTAAACCAAACCAAAAACCAAATCTATTTCTGATAAGTTGATTCGAATTCATAGTGACCCTATAGACAGAGCAGAACTGCCTGATAGGGTTTCCAAGTCCATGAATCTTTAAAGAAGCAGATTTTCCCCTGCAGAAAGGCTGGTGGGTTTGAACCATTGATGTTTCCAGTTAGCAGCCGAACACTTAACCACTGTACCACCAGGGCTCACTCTGCTCAGTTTGCAGTAACTTGTTATGGCAGCCCCAGGAAACTAATACAGTGCCTTATATACGCTTCCGTGATAAAAAGTTATTGAAGCTCATTTTTCGACTAGAGGAAAACCCATTTATGCTGTGGGTGGTATCAGACTATTTATTCCCAAAGCATATATTATATTCCTATTACACACCAGGCACTGTTCTGCGTTTTGCATGCATAATTTCACTTCACATTCCCAGCAGTCCCGCTCACAGATCTGATGATCTACATTTGTCAGATGAAGGAACCTGAGACTCAGAAGTTAAACAACTTGCCCAAGTTCTCCGAGTTAGTAAGTATCAGAGCAGGGGCCGAGCAGGGGAGTGGGTATTTGGAAGTCTGCAGAATGTTTTGGGAAATTCTGGTGGCCTGGTGATTAAGAACTATGGTTACTAACCAAAGAGTCAGCAGTTCAAATCCATCAGCACTATTGAGCAGTTCTACTCTACCCTTTAAGGTCCTTATGGGTTTCAATCAACTTGACAGCAAAGAGTTGTTTTTTGTTTTTAGGTTTAGAGTGCTTTGAGACCCCTTCAGGAAAGCATCATCTTGATACATCAAACGAATTAAGATGGAGACACTGGGTTATGATGCCCACGGGTGAGACATTTGGCCAGAGTGGGGCAGGGCTAAATGGCTCCACTTGCTTAAAAAGGTTGAGAAATTTAAAGTTCCCAAGAGGCAGAGAGAAGAGTAAAGCAACACTGTAGGCTGCTGTGGACAAAGGGTCACTGAAGGAAACCCTCAAAGCACAGCCAAGTTGGGAATTTGGAAAGAAGTGAAATTGTGTGTGTGTGTGTGTGTGTGTGTGTGTGTGTGTGTGCATATGCAAGCATGCATGAGTGTGCATGCTTGCACAGGCACACTCTGACAATATGCAGCCCCTCATTCCCTTCCATAGCCCTGGCAGCATAATGGTTAAGAACTCAGGCTGCTAACCAAAAGGCAGGCAGTTCAAATCTGCCAGCCACTTCTCAGAAACCCTGTGGGAAGCTCTACTCTGTCCTACAGGGTGGCTATGAATCAGAATCAACTCAACAGCACACAACAACACCAATATCCCCTTCTGAAGCTTGCCAGAATACTGTCAGTAAAGTCTACCTTGCTCAGTGATGTGAAGAGGTTTTTTGGGGTACCCAATGAGGTGCCAAGATCTGGAATACTGCCTGCCAAAAACATAAACCACTCAAGCAGATGCAAGAACCCAAGCCCAAGGGGCCAGCTAATATCCGCATTACATAAAAACAGACAGCCTGTTCTAATTAGTTCTTGGCAGCCACACAAGTCAACTGAATTAGGTATTCTTCAGTACCAGGTACAAAACAGTATAAAAACAGGCTGTCACAGGGTATTTGAGACTACGCTTCTATTGCCCTTGCTCTGAAACAGGCACTCGACTCACATTACTTCATTTAACCCTTACAACAATCCTACAAAATAAGTAATGTTATGCTGTCCATTTTCCAGAAGTGAAACTGAGGCACAAAGAAGTTAGCTGATGGAGTTAAAGTCACACTTCTGCTAGTAAGAAGCAGAACTGAGACTTGAACTCAGGCAGCCTGGCTTCAAAGCTCAGAGTCTTAATCATCACACTACTGTATCCTGCCTAGTGCGTACCACTTTTAAGTCATTGAAAAGTAAAGATGGCACCTTAAAGACTACGGTGCACATGACCTAAGCCATAGTCTTGGCAATCACATCATATGCATGCAAAAGTTGGACAACAATAAGGGAGACAGAAGAAGAGTTGATGCTTTTGAATTGTGGTGCAGAAGAAGAATACTGAATGTACCATGGGCTGCCAAAAGAATGAAGAGTTCTGTTCTGGACGAAGTCCAACAAGAGCGCTCCTTGGAAGCAAAGATGGTGAGACTGCATCTTACATACTTAGGATGTGCTGTCAGGAGGGATCAGTCCCTGGAGAAGGACATCATATTTGGTAGAGTGCAGGGTCAGCGAAAACAGGAAGACCTTCAACAAGAGGAATTGACACAGTAGCTGTCATGATGGGCTTAAGCATAAAAAAAAAATTGTGGGCACGGTGCAGGACCGGGCAAGGTTTCCTTCTGTTGTGCGTAGGCTCACTACGGGTCAGAACTGACTCGACACCGCCTAGCAACAACAGTGCACGCTACCTAGAGAACAGAGGAATAAGACGCATTCAGTAATGGCAGCAATTGCCAAGTGTCTCTAACTTCCACCCTCTAGTTCCTGAGTTCGCAGAGAGCATACTCTCGTCTTCTCCATCAAGGTAGATTTAGCGGGCAATGCAAATAAGGTCGGTGACACTCGTAACACCACAGTTTGGATCCTGCTGGCACCAATTTAGAGGTATTTGGCTTTTTTCATACAGAAAATGACATTGGGAATGAGGTTGGACTCCCAAGCCAGATGCCTGGGTTGCCAGCCTCCCCCGCCCCTTGCTCCCAGTGCGGTCTCTCCAGCACGATTACATCTGAAGGGCAGGCTTGTCTGTCACTGGCTCAAAGGCTGCTGCATGAGGAGATGACATTTGGCAAAACAACAAAGCAAAACCTGTCTCGGTTCAGAGCATGGAAACCAGAACAAAGCTGTCTTTGATGTATTGAACATTTCTAAAATCTGAAACATGCTTAACTCTTGGAACCCTTAACTTTGGTGTGGTTCAAAACATCTTTCTCAAGGTCGAGGAACAACATAACAATATTAAGAATGGGAAATCCCCAATCACATGCTGACACCTACTTTACTTTTTTCGCCCCAGCCAAGGTCTGATCATCACAGTTGAACTCGACGAAGCTGGAGCACATTTCTCAACAGCTCAATGCTTCTTTCCAGGAGGTGGAAAGAAGACTCTGAGAACTAACAATTTGGTGCAGTCTGGGGGTGGGAGGAGAGTTTTCGTATTAGAGGAACGATTAACTTTTAGAGTCATTTTCACAATGACATTACGCCGTTTACTTGGCAATTACAGAGAAAATAAACATTGATAAGGTACTCTGTGAGCACAGCTGCATGCCAACACCTGATGCTGCCTCTGGAATCTAAGAGGACACATCTACCAGCAGAGCGTCTCTCTGGAGATCCCGACACAGGGCTCTGAGAAGCCCAAATGGAACACAGCTGCCATGTTTTCAGCCAGCAAAACCAAGAAGGGGCAGGCTGTCCTGCCCAGCAGAGAAACTACAGACTCTTCTGTCTCAAGTATGAAGAGTCAGGGTCTGTGCTCCTGACCCACAAATATAAACCACTGAGCATAATAAAAGTAAGTGCTAATGGTTAGTGAGCATCTATAATCCATCCAGACGTTGTCCTGTGTGCTCTGTGTGTGACACTTCAGGGCAGTGAGATGGATGCTAGTATGCTCCCTCTTTTATAATTAGAAAACCTGAGGCTTGGAGAAAATGCATAAGATACCCAAGCCCACCCCTCCAGGAAGTGGCAGAGCTAGACTTGTTTTGACCTTGGAGTCATTACTTTTAACTACCAGCCCTATATTGCCTCCCAAAGGCATGATAAAAAGAGATGGCCCTACATACTATACATACATACACTGGCTGGCTCAGACCTTAGTGGCCATATTTCTGAACAGCTACGTGTAGCACACCCAGTGACCTCAGGAAACTTAAGGAATACACCAATGGCATATTCAGGAAAAGGAAACGGTCCTTTCCATCTTCAGACAAGAGTATCCTTAGCTTCTTGTCTTCAACATGTTCCCTCTCATCTTTTCCTGCCTACCCTTTTCCTCCTCCTCTCTTTCCCAAAGTCACGACAAGAGACAGACAGATGACTTAGAGCTGGAGGCAACTAGTTTAATCCATCTCCACTACCTCTTTGCCTTTGAGTCTTTCTCTAGATCTCTAGACGTACACAGATGCATTTGTTTCCTAAGGCTGTCAAAACAAAATACCCAAACTGAGTGGCTATAATTACAGAAACTTACTGTCTCATAGTTCTGATGGCTGGGAGTCTGAGATCAGGGTGTCAGCCACGTTGATTCCTTCTGAGACTTTGAGGGTGAATCTGTTCCACACTGTTTTCATCCACAACGTCTACCTATTATTATTTTCTTGTGGTTTCTTTCAGGGTTTTTGTGGGGAGCCCTGATGATGCAGTGGTTAAGAGCTCGGCTGCTACCCAAAAGATCAGTAGTCTGACTCCACCAGTTGTTCTCTGGACCCCTCTGGGGCAGTTCTATACTGTGCTGTAAGACACTGCAAATGTATATTTACCCTTCCTCACTCTTACCCATATTAGAGCTCCTTCCACAGGCATATTTAAATGAGCATGGTTGGCCCTTTACAGACCCTCCGACAATATTTTATTAAATGCTTGGATTTTTGCCAGTCTGATAGATGGAAATAATACCTCAGCAATGTTTTCAATTGCATTTCCTCTGTTATAAGTGAAATTGAGAATCTTCTTGTATATTTAAAGGCAATTTCTATCTTCTTTAATATGAACTGTCTATGACCTTTACCCATTTTTCTTTTTTCTGCCACCAGTGGCTCTTTTTTTTTTTAATTAAATAAAAAATCAAAGTATACATACCCTGTGCTTACAATATTGGGTTAAGATAGGAGGAGTACACAAGTTGTGTTGAAGTCGCATTAATATTGATCTTCGTACTAATGTGTATTGTCACCAATTTCACCTAACCAAATTTCTAACAACTATCTAATCTAAACCCTTGCCCACCGCCCTCCCGCTCTCCCACCCTTCCCACCCTTATAGCAGTCAAAGAATCTTTTCTGTTATGTATGAGTATGCTTTTAAGTTTTTATCATAGGGGTCTCATAAAATAATTGTCCTTCTGTCACTGACTAGTTTCACTCAACATAATGTCCTCCAGTTGAGACCAAACTGAGAGATGTTTCCTGCTATCATCGTTGTTCTTTATCAGTGCATAGTACTCCAGTGAGTGCATATACCAAAGCTTACCCATCCATTCTTCTGTTGTTGGGCATCTGGGTTGATTCCATCTTTTTGCTATCGTGGACTGTGCTGCAATAAGCATTCGTGTACATGAATCAGTTGGTGTGAATGGCCTTGACTCTGTAGGATATATTCCAAGCAAAGGAATTACTGGGTCAAATGGTATATCTATATCCATTATTTTAAGGTAACGCCAACTTGCTTTCCAAAGAGGTTGCAGCATTCTGCAATCCCACCAACAGTGTAGGAGAGTTCCAATCTCTCCACAGCCTCTCCAACATTAAGTGTTTTGCAGTTTTTGGATCATGGCCTATCTTGTTGGGGTGAGATGGTATCTCATTGTCATTTTGATTTGAATTTCTTTAATAATTAATGATCGTAAGCATGTCTGCATGTGTTTTTTGGCTGCCTGGATCTCCTCTTCAGAGAAGTGTCTGTCCATCTCCTTTGCCCATTTCTTAATTGAATGATTTGCCTTTTTCTTATTGATATTTTGTAGAACCTCATAGATTATGGAGATCAGGTGTCAGTCTGACATAGAGTTGTCAAATAATTTTTCCCCATTCTGTAGGTGGTCTTTTAATTCTTTTGATGAAGTCTTTGGATGAGCAGAAGTGTTGGATTCTTATTAATTCCCATTTGTCTATTTTCTCTTCTAATGAATGTGTTTTGTTTGTCAGATTTTGAAGTCTGTCTACATTATGTATTAAAACCTCCATTGTTGACCCTATTTTATCTTGGATGAGCTTTATCGTTTTAGCTTTTATATTTAGGTCTTTTATCCAATTTGAGTTGATTTTTGTATAAGGTGTGAGATATGGGTCTTGTTTCAATTTTTTGCAGATGGATATCCAATTATGCCAGCACCATTTGTTAAAGAGACTGTTCTTACCCCGGTTTAAAATCTTAGGACCTTGTCAAATATCAGCTGTTCATAGGAGGACGGTGGCATCTCTGGGGTCTCTACTTTGTTCCATCGGTCTATATGTCTCTTTTTGTACCAATACCAGGCTCTTTTGCCTACTGTGGCAGTGGTAATAGGTTCTAAAGTTGGCTAGCGAAAGGCCTCCCAGTGTGTTCTTCTTCTTTCGTAGTTCTTTACTTATCCTGGGCTTCTTCTCTTTCCAGATAAAGCTGATAACTTGTTTCTCCATCTCAGTAAAAAATGTCACTGGAATTTGTATTGGGATTGCATCATATAAGTAGATTGTTTTGGGCAAAATAAACATTTTCACAATATTGAGTCCTCCTATCCATGAGAAGGGCAGATTACTCCACTTATGTAAGTCTCTCCTAGTTTCTCGTAGTAAGGTCTTGTAATTTTCTCTGTAAAGATCTCTTATTTCTCTAGTTAGATTTATTCCTAGGCATTTTATCTTTTGGGGGGCTATAGTAAATGGAACTGATTTGGTGAATTCTTCTTTAACAATTTCACTGTTGGTATAAAGGAATCCTATTGATTTAGTTATGTTTATCTTGTATTCCGACACTTTGCTGAATTCTTCTATTAGCTCTAATAGTTTACTTATGGATTTCTTTGAATTCTCTGTATAAACAATCATATCATCTGCAAAGAGGGAAATCTTTACTTCTTCACTGACAATATGGATGCCTTTTATTTCTTTGAGTTGTCTAATTGCTCTGGCCAGAACTTCTAGCACAGTGTTGAACACAAGTGGTGAGAGCGGGCGTCCTTGTCTAGTTCCCGTTCTCAGAGGGAATTCTTTCAGTCTTTCACCACTAAGGATGATGAAATCAGTTGGCTTTGCATAGATGCTACTGATTATACTGAGGAATTTCTCCTTTATTCTTATTTTTCTTAGAGTTTTAAACATGAATGGGTGTTTAACTTTGTCAAATGCCTTTTCTGCATCAATTGACAAAATCAGGTGATTTTTATCTTTTGTGTTATTAATGTTGTTGATTACATTAATTGTTTTTCTGATGTTGAACCAGCCTTGCATCTCTGGACTGAAACCAACTTGATCATGATGAATTATTTTTTGTATATGCTGTTGCATTCTATTGGCTAGAATTATGTTGAAGATTTTTACATTTAGATTCACGAGTGATATTGGTCTGTAATTTTCTTTTTTTGTGGAATCTTTCCCTGGTTTTAGTATCAGGTTATGCTGGCTTCATAGAATGAATTTGGAAGTATTTCATCTCTTTCTATAGTGTGAAATAGCCTCATTAGTATTGGAGGTAATTCTTCTCTGAAACTTCGGTAGAATTCTCTGGTGAAGCCATCTGGGCCAGGACTTTTTTTGGTTGGTAGATTTTTTTATGGCTTTTTCAATCTCTTCTTCTGTGATAGATTTATTAAGTTGATCTATTTCTCCTTGTGATAGTCTTGGTGAGTCTCATGACTCTAGAAATTTGTCCATTTCCCCTAGGTTTTCGAACCTGTTAGAATATAGCTTTTCATAGTATTCTGTTATGATATATTTTATTTCAGTTGAGTCTGTTGTAACATCTCCCAACTCATTTCTTAATCGGGTTATTTGTATCTTCTGTTGTTTTTCTGTTGTAAGTTTAGCCAATGGTTTATCAATTGTGTTGATCTTTTTGAAGAACCAGCTTTGGTTTTGTTAATTTTTTCAATTGTTTTTCTATTCTCTGATTCATTTAGTTCTGCTCTAATCTTTATAATTTGTTTTCTTCTGGTACCTCAGGGGTTTCTTTGTTGCTCTCTTTCTACTTGTTCAAGTTGTGAGGTTAATTCTTTAATTTGTGCTCTTTCCTCTTTCCGGAAGTGTGCATTTATAGAGATAAACTGACCTCTGAACACTACTTTTGCTGTATCCCATAAATTCTGGTAGGATGTGTTTTCATTCTCATTTGAATCCATAAATTTCTTTAATGTGTCTTTAATTTCTTTTATAACCCAAGGCTTTATGAGTAAAGTGTTATTCAGTTTCCATAAGTTTGAATTTTTACCTATGAATTTTCTGTTATTGATTTCAACTTTTATAGCTCTGTAGTCCAAGAAGGTACTTTGCAATAAATCAATAGTTTGGATTTTATGGAGAATTGTTTCATGATCTAACATATGGTCTATTCTGGAGAATGTTCCATGTACTTTGGAGAAGAAGGTGTATTTATCTGCTGATGGATGAAAAGATCTGTATATGTCAATAAGGTCAAGTTGGTTGATTGCTGCAATAAGATCTTCTGTGTCTTTACTGAGCTTTTTTCTGGCTGACCTATCCTTAACTGAAAGGGGAGTGTTAAAGTCCCCAACTATTATTGTGGAATGATCAATCTCGTTTTTCAGTGTTGTCAGTATTTGTTCAATGTATTTAGGTGCTTTGGTATTGAGTGCATAAATATTTAATATTGTTAAGTCTTGCTTGAGTATTAAACCTTTCAGCAATAAATAGTGACCAGCCTTGTCCACAATAGTGGATTTTACATTAAAATCTATTTTATCTGAGATTAATATTGCCACATCTGCTCTTTTTTGTGTATTATTATCTTGATATATATTATTCCAGCCTTTAATTCTTAACCTGTTCTTATCTTTAAGTCTAAGATGTGTTTCTTGTAAGCAACATATAGATGGGTCACGTCTTTTGATCCAGGATATCACTCGTTGTCTCTCTGAACACTGGAGTGTTCAGTCCATTCACATTCAAGGTGATTATTGATAGGTATATGTTTAGTGGTGTCATTGTGATATGTTTATTTTCATGTTGATGTTTTTTCTGTTGTTCTTATTAATCTGTCCTGGGACATTCTTCTTTATGGATTGTACGAGTTTTGATTTATATTTGTTGAGACTCCTGTATTGTGTTTTTTAATTTCAAATGATACGTTGTTAATCTATTCTATGGCTTTATGTATTATCCCTTTTAACATATATTTATTGAAATCAATTTTAACTATTTTATAAGTCTGAAACCCTCTCTGCATCAAAAACAACCGTAACCATTCTAGTGTATCCCTCTTTTAATGTAGTGGTATTATAGTTGTCATGATATGATCATGGATTCCCTTATTATAATATTGTAGCTTTTGGCTTGGTTTGGTGAAGTTTCGTGCCTTCCTTAACTGATTAGAAATTTGGATGAAGTGCCTTGAATTATCACCTAAAACATACATTTAGGGAAGAGCTACTTTCAATATTTCATATAATTTTGGTTTAGTTTTATGAAGTCTTTAAATTTCTCTTTATTTTCAAAAGTCTTAATTTCACCATTATATTTGATAGACAATTTTGCAGGATAAATAATTCTAGGATGGAACTTTTTCTCATTCAGGGCTTTGAATGTGTCTACCCATTGTTTTCTAGCCAGCATTGTTTCAGCAGAAAAGTCAGATGAAAGTCTACAGGGCTTCCCTTGGAATGTTAGTTTTGATTTGATGGCGGAGTGAACAGACGTCTCTTATTTCTCTCAGAACTAAGGCCTGGATGATATTTTTTATGGAGCATTGAATATCTGGGGAGCTCTAGGACCTAACATATTTGACTGCGCAACAGTATCAGACTAACCTTTTCCTCTCCAAAACAATCCAGTGACTGTCTGACCTCTGCTTCTGCTGCTTCATTGTAACAGAGAACTGCAGCTTCCGCAAACAGCCAGTAACGGTAATATACTTTCATTCAAGGCTGGCAGGTGAAGTCTGCTGTTCCCCACTGACTATTCAGGCCAGCCTGTTGGAGAGCCTCTAGCTCCCATTTCAGCACTTGGACAGCTCCCTGCATAGAAGTGCAGTTTACTTTTAAGGCTGAGAGGCTTATATTTCTCCCTGAATATTTCTCTACTGAAAAACCTCTTTTCTCTCACTCACATTGTAAGATTGACTGACAGCCCCCAGTTTCTCCATAAGCAGGACAGCCTCTTTGCAACCCAATAAGCAGGGTCTTCCACTCTTGAGTGTCCATCTGGAGCAAATCACTAGAGTAATAGAGACAGCTGGTGACCAACAATTCTCTTAGATCCATTATCAGAGAAATCAAATAGTATCTAGATGGCACACAGGCAGCAGACCATAATTAATCATTAAGAGAAACAGCCTTCAAATGCTCCAGAAAATTCCCTAAATAAAGATTCAAAAAAATTCCCAGATAACAAAGCCTTTCTGAATCTAACACAGGTTGAATACGAAAGAGTTATATATAAAATCCTCCTAGAGAGTAAACAAAATGCAATAAAACAAAATGAAAAATTTGGTAAACTATTTGAAATGCTAGAACATCAGCGATCTGAAATACATCAGGTTAATAACAAAATTACAGAATCAGATATTTCTATCCAAAGCCAAAAGAGTAGGATTGAACAGATGGACGTTAGAATCAGTGACCTAGAAGACAAAGTAACTAATGCCAGCATTTATGAGGTGAAATCAGAGAAAAGAAATTAAAAAAATGAAGAAACATTAGGAAACATATGGGACTCCATGAAGAGGAATAATTTACATTTAATTGGAGCTCCTGGACAAGGGAGGATTAATGACAACCTAGAGAGTATTGCTGTAGAGATGCTGATCAAAAATTTTCCTGAGATTATGAGCAAAGAGAACATAGGTATCCAAGATGTTTATTGAACACTGCAAAAGTTAGATACAAAAAGAAGGATGCCAAGGCATACTATAATTAAGCTTAATAAGCTAAAAATATCCATTTTTCTGAAATTGTTTTTTTCTTACTGATTTCTAAAAACCCTCCATATATTACAGAGTAGGAATTTGTATACTTTCTGATGCTAGACGGTAACAGAAGTTGCTGCTGAGAGGGCCCAGCTGTGAGGAGATTCTAGGTACCCTGTCCCACTGAACACAGTTCCAAGAGAGACCTTCTGTATGGAGGAAACATTCTCTTCCTCCCTCCACCTTCCTGGCACAGTTCATGCAATAGAAACATCTGTGAACACATGGCTCCTTTCACCGTCTTCTCACACTTCTCCCTGTGAAAAAAGGAGTGACTATACCAGTGGGTTGAAAGAGTGGGTGACACCCACTATATCATTAGATCAAGAGTGGTTCACTGCATGAAAACACGGGCCAGCAAGCTTGTCTTTCTTCTGCTTGGTGTTCTCAGGCTGCCAGCCCTAATACCCAGAGGACTCACCCTACACCTCCAGCTTCCTTGAACTAATGAGTGAAAATTCCTTCTGCTCTGTCCTCTCCTTGCTCCAGTTTCTCTACCTGTGATCGGTTGGAAGTTGAGTTGGCCCTGGGAACAGCAATCTTCCATTTGGGGAAGGATGCAGAGGAAGCCTGAGCCAGAACTTCTAGCCCTTACCAGAAAGTCAGGAGTAAGTTGGTATCTTGACTCCTTGTGTCTATACCTTACTAGGTTAGAATGCAGAGAGAAGGAATTGGGTGAAGGAGTATCCCCAAATATTGACACCATCTACCACTAGAAGCTATGAGAGAAAAAGAAGCAAAACATAGTCAAGCAAAGCCTTAAAAGACTTCATTGTGCCAGGAAACAATACAATTCTCACCCCTTCCAAAGATCCCATTTCTTCTCTGCCTAGAAAAATAGAAAAGTCTTGAATTGAGATTATCCATATATATAATTCAACCATTGGTTCTTAATATTATAAAATCTTCATAATAGTAATAATGTCCTCCCCAAAGTTAGACTATAATTTCAGAGGGTTCATTAAACTAAGATGAAATTCAAAGCAGTGTAGCCTACCAAGTCAACAGAGGAGACTGAGTGGGGACATCTTTGCCTGTTGGGCCTGAACTCACTAGGAACCAGGCAACAGTCCTCTTCCCTAAGACATTCTCTTCACCAGCCCTCCCCCATCCAAACCACAGATGTGTGCATGCAGGTGTGACAATGTCACACTGGCGCTAGATGTGTCACTAAGAGGTAGTAAGTCTTTCTCTTCCTATCCCTTTAACATTTTTACTCAAAATATTTATGCCCAGAAGCTACATCTTAGAACAGGACAAGTACTAAACAAAATCAAAATTAGGAAAATGGGGATGTCTTTGAAATTGTTCTACTATCCTTGAGTTTTCTAAACTCAGCGACTGTATTCCCAAGCTCACTCCTCTCTTGTTCCCTGCAGTTGAATCTGTTGAGGCTCCACCCACATCCTCTTGGGTTGCACCATTTCAGGGCACACTGGCCTGACTTTCAATGGTCAGCATCTGCATCTCTTTGCCTAAGGGCTTCCTCTGGCTACCATGTCTACTCTGCCCATGCACAAGGCATGCTTGGAGGGCCCAGGAATTAACACTACCTACACTACTGTCCCAGCAGCCTTCTGCCAATGTCTGGTCAAATTTAGTATAAATAAATAACTTATATCCCTTGCCAGCCGATGAGATAACAAAACTCTAAAGATAGCATTCCATACTGTTTTCCAGGTATCCCAAGCAGGGTTAGGACCTTCGTGGTTACTTGCTTGATAATGTACCATTTACTGCCTTCCTGTCTGTCTCCCTTCCCTGCTCTCCTGCTAGTAAGTTGATATCTTGATTTCTTGTCGGTATACTTCAATGGGTTAGAATGTTTCCTTCATGTGCCAAGTAATATTACCAAAATCCCTGTCTCGTCATAAAACTGTGGTTGATACTTGAGCATTCTGGATACCTCATTGCTTATAAGGCAGCAGTCAAAGTAAAGAGTTACCGTACCAAGAAAGCTAATTGGTCCTGATTACAGTAAGGAAATAGTAATGCAGCAATTGTCTGGAACTCAAAGAACATAGTAAGGGCACCTTGTAATGCTTCCATACTCAGTGACACTGTGAAAGGTCAACTATAGCAATCACAGTAAACAGAGGCTCAGAGTCCTCACTGATGATGGCCTGGATTGTCTCACTCTGCAAGCAGCATAGACCATAAGTACTTACTAAAGGTGTTGTTGTTGCTGGGTGCTATCAATTTGATTATGACTCACAATGACCCTATATAATAGTACAGAACTGTGCTATATGGCTTTCTAGGCTGTGGTCTTTATGGGACCAGAATGACAGGTCTTTCTTTTCTTCTGTGGGGTAGCTGAGCAGGTTCAAACTGCCAATCTTTCAGTTAGCAGCCAAATATTTAACCATTGTGCAACCAAGGCTCCTTACTAAGGGTAAAGGAAATAAAAAAATAGGTGGAAGGGAGCAGATAGCAATGATCAGTTGTGACCACAGGACCAAATGTAGCAGTGAGGACCTCAGCTCATTATAGCACGGAAATCAGCCCCATAAATTGTTTTCAGTGTTTTGATTTCTGAGCTCCCTCTCCTTCCCCAAATTGTGACTGATGATTTATCAAAGAATCAGTAACAGAAACACAAGGAGTTTGAAAGAGAACATGAGTGGATCTGAATGGTGCAAGGGTGGACTGTAGCAGGCACTCTCTATGCTTTGCCCCTTTTCCCTCAGGTCTTATTATTTTAGTGCATCTCTTTGCCTACAGGCTACAGACTTCCTCTGGCTACCCAGATCCACTCTGCCCTTGTACATGGAAGGCCAGAAGAATCAGGACTTGATGTCTCTGAGCAAGCTCTTAACCTTGGAAGTCAGGGAGCCCTAGGGTGTAATGGTTAAACAATTGACTGTTTAACTTGACCAGCCACTCCATGGGAGAAAAGACTTGGTGATCTGCTCACATAAAGACTATTGCCTAGCTGTGGAGAAACTGGAACATTTACACACTGCTGGTGGGAATGTAAAATGGTACAAACCACCATGGAAGTCAATTTGGCCCTTTCTTAAAAAGCTAGAAGTAGAAACATCATCAGATCCAGCCATCTCACTGTTTGGAATATATCCTAGACAGATAACAGCTTTCACGGGAACAGATACATGCATACCAATGTTTATTGCAGTACTGTCCACAGTAGGAAAAAGATGGAAACAACCTAGGTGCCCATCAACAAATGAATGGATAAACCAATTGTAGTATGTCCACACAATGGAATATTACAGGATGATAAAGAAAAACAATGAATTTGGGAAGCATCTCATAACATGGAAGAATCTGGAAGGCATTATGCTGAGACAAATTAGTCACCAAAGGAGAAATACTGTATGAGACAGCTACTATAAGGACTCAAGAAAAGACATAAATAGAAAACAAAGAAAACATTTCTTTGATGCTTATGAGGGAGGTGGTGTGGGAGAGAGAGAGATATTCACCAGTTAGATAGTGGACAATATTAGTTAAGGTGACAAGAGGGACAGCACACAATAGAGAAGTCAGTACAACTGGACTAAAACAAAGCCTAAAAAGTTTTCTTAACAGAACCAAACACTCTGAAGGACAGAGTAGCAAGCAGGAGTCTGATGACAATGGTTTCAGGGAACTTCTAGGTCAATTTAAATAACAATTGAAAGAGTCCCTGATAGAGGAGGGTAAACATGGGGTGCAGAACTCAAACTCTAGTAAAAAGGCAACCTGAGGGTCTGACAGATTGGAGGGTCCGCAGAAGACATGACCCCCAGACTTTCTGTTAGCCCAGAACTGAAACCACCCGCAAAGCCAGTTCCTCAGACAAAGACAGAACTGTATGTAAGACGTAAAGTGATGCTACGGAAGAATGTGCTTCTTGACTTCAGCAGAGACAAGAATGCAGAGGGGGTCAGGAGCTGGGTGAATGGACAGAGAAAACACAGGGTGGAGAGGAGGAGTGTGCTATCACAATGTAGCAACAGCAGCTAGGGTTATATACCAAAGTATATATAGGTTTTTGTATGAGAAATGGACTCAAGTTGTAAACTTACACTTAAAACCAACAAATAAATAAAAAGATAATTGCTTAGAAGGCCTTGTGGGGAAATACTAATCTGTTCTACAGGGCTGCTATGAGTTAAAATCATCCCAATGGCACACAAGAATGAGAGCATGGAAGCTGATGTATAAATGCTCCACCGCTCTCTCCCTGTGGCTGGGATAACTCTGAGGTACATATCCCACGATGACGTCCAGAGTTCTCTAGAAATTGGCTTCCATCACTCACAGTGATAATTTGCTTGATAGCATACCCTTTACTGACTACTTTTCCTTTCCTGTTAACTTCCCTTCTATCATAACTCTTTTCTTCACCTTCCAGATAAACTCCTGGCATTTGAATCCTTGTCTCAAGATCTGTTCCTGGGGAAACTTAAACTACAGTGGTCTACTCCCTCCTATCTAGCCCTCTGAGTAGACATTCATAAACTTATTCTCATTAAAGTGTAAGTGATTGACAGGACACAAAGGGAGCAAATTTAAAAGGAGAAATAGCACTAAGGCAGTGACTTGGAAGCCGTAGGCTGAGCACACCAAAGCCTTTAATAGATGTGCTGCCAAGTTACGATCTAAAAGTAAAATCCATTTTTCTAACAGCTGATCGCACTTATTGTTGTACTGTCAGACAGGCTTGCATACTGGGGATGTCCTGGGGAAGAGAGTAAAGGACACAATTTCCAGTGTGTAAGAGTGGTTTTAGGTGCCAGCAAGTTGGTTCCATTTCAGAGCGACTGTATCTATGCACAACAATACAAAACACTACTTTATCCTCCACCATCCTAGCAAACATTGCTATGATTTGAGCTCATTGTTCCCGCCACTCTGTCAACCCATCTCATTGAGGGTCTTCCTCTTTTTTTTACTAACCCTCTGTGTTACTAAGCATGATGTTCTTCTCTAGGGATTGGCCCCTTCTGCATGTCCAAAGTATGTGAGGCGGTTTCCCCATCTTGACTTCTAAGGAGCATTCTGGCTGTACTTCCTCTAAGACAGATTTATTCAATATTTTAGCAGTCTATGGTATATTCAGAAACCTTAGTGGCATAGTGGTTTAAGTGCTACAATTGCTAACCAAATCTGCCAGTTACTCCCCGGAAACTCTGTGGGGCAGTTCTACTCTGACCTCTAGGGTCGCTATGACTGACCCAATGGCAGTGGGCTTGGGCCATGGTATATTCAGTATTCTTCCCCAACACCGTAATTCAAAGGCATCAATTCTTCTTTAGTCTTCCTTATTCATTGTGCAGTTTTCATATGCATGTGACTGAAGATACCATGGCTTTGGTCAGACCTTAGTCCTCAAAGTGACATCTTCGCTTTTTAACACTTTAGTCTTCTGTAGCAATGTTGCCCACAGCAATATGTTGTTTAGTTTCTTAACTGTTACATCCACAGGCGTTGACTGTGGCTCCAAGTAAAATGAAATCATTGACAACTTCAGTATTTTCTCCATTTATCGAAATGCTGATTATTGGTCCAGTTGTGATGATTTTTGTTTTCTTTATGTTGAGGTATAATCCCACCTGACGACTGTGGTCTTTGATCTTCATCAATAAGTGCTTTAACTCTTCTTTGCTTTCAGCAAGCATGGTGGTATCATTTGCACACTACAGGTTGTTAACGAGTCTTGCTTCAGTCATGATGTTCTTCTTCTTCCTATAGTCCAGCTTCTTGAACTATTTGCTCAGCATACAGAGTAAGTATGGTGAAAGGATACCACCCAACATACACCTTTCTGGATTTTAAACCACATGGTATTCCTTTGTTCTGTTCCAACAGCTGCCTCTTGGTCTATGTACAGATTCCGCATGAGCATAAACAAGCATTCTGGAATTTCCATTCCTTACATAATTTGATCTATACATGTAGAGTGGTCTAGCAGAGCCTTCTCTTCCAGATGGATGATCTGGAAATGCTAAAGGCATCATGTTGTGACTCCACAGAGGATCAAGCCCCAGCTGGTGCTGGTACTGCTGATGGTCGCTGAGCCTTGTGAGACCACTGACTTCAGTGCGTGAAACAGAAAGATTTACAAGGCCAAGGGCAAGTGCTGGACTCTGTAGAACCAGAAGAACAATCAACTCTTCCTGAAGTTTCACTTCAAGATTGTCATAAATTGAATTGTGTCCCCTGACAAATGTGTGGGGCAATTTGGCTAGGCCATGATTCCCAATATTGTGCAGTGTTCCTGTATTTTATAATTCCTGCCTCTCTGATGTTAATAAGGGAGGATGGGTGGTGAGTGTGTTAGTGAGGCAGGACTCAGTGTGTAAGATTGTATTGTACCTTAAGACAATCTTTTGTGATACAAAAGAAAGGGAAGCAGGCAGAAAGCTGGGGACCTTATAACACTGAGAAAGTACCAGGAGCAGAACACGTACTTCAAACCCGAGGTCCCTGCACCTCAGAAGCTTCCAGTCTAGGGGAAGACTGATGACAAGGACCTTCCTCCAGAACCAGCAGAGAAAGCCTTCCCCTGGAGCTGATGCCCTGAATTTGCACATGTAGCATGCTGGACTATGACAAAATAAAATTTCTCTTTGCTGAAACCATCCATTTGTGTTATTTCTGTTAAAGAGCACTAGGTAACTAAAACAAAGATGGAGAAACCATACCCCTCTCCTTGCCCCCTATACTTCCCGGCCCTCCTACCTCATCTCCATCCCCACCAATCCCCTCCCCTACCCTGGTGGACACTGCTGCCTGAGGCCTTATACCCACCCATGTCTAGAGGCCTGCCCCTGCTATCCCTGCCACCCACAGGACCTACATCCTCCAGCCTCACCCCCAGTATTCCAGTTGTCCCTGCCAGCCCCCTAAAGTTCCACTCCCTACTCCATTATTCACCCACCAACCTCTGAGATCCACCCCATCCCACTGAGGTTCTACCTCCCCAACCCCTGGGGTTCACCCTCCGGTCTCAGGGGTCCACCCTCCCCCATTTGCCAGGCCCCCAGAGTCGAGCCACCTGCTCCTAGGGTCTACCCAGCAGCCCCAGGAATCCACTCCCAGGGTCTAGGGCAGGGTAGAGGTGGTGGATCGCCATCAGGCTCCTAGGGTTCCCCCCGAACAACTTCAGCGTCTCTGGTGCTGTGGACCCCACCACTCCAGGAGTCTCCTTTCTCTGCAGGCCAAACTCTTTTGTTGTGTCTTACTGCAAAACGGCTTGATGGTTTTAGATACAGCAGTGTTGTACCCTGATTGATTAAATAAATCCTCCCCGTTTGCCTCAGGAAAAGAAAAAGAGTATAAGAGCAATAAAGCCACAAATATTGTGATGTATTCCCTTGAGAAGGTACAGTCTTCCAGGTCAGGGCAGTAAATTACTACCTCAAATAGTGACATGGGGCCAATGAATGTCCATGTGACTAGAGGGATAAACATGGGTGACTTTATAAACACTCTGAGACATTTGGGGACTGTCAAAGTGAGTTAAGGCTGACTTATCGAGTGTTGAGCTTCTGCATATCTTCAAGCTGAACAGTATGCTGAAACAAAAGCAGTTTAATTGTGGCTTTCAGATTACTGGTCATACTTTAAAGAAGGCAAGGAAACATTTTGGGAGCCAGTGAAATCATGCACTGTCAATCACCGTTACAACTACCGCCACCACCGACATTTGTGCAGAGATGTCCCTATGTCAGCAAGTTTCAGACTGGACTATAGGGAACCCTACGGGCTCCCTGGCAGGTTCTATCCACAATGAAAGATTCTGTGCCACATAAAAATATTTAAATGCTCTGGGGTGTCTGTTTTCAAATCCACCAGGTGCTCAGCAGAAGATGTGACAATCTGCTTCTATAAAGATTTACAGCTTTGGAAACCTTATGAGGCAGTCCTTCTTGGTCCCAGAGGGTTGCTATGAGTTGGAATCAACTCCATGGCATTGGGCAGTTTGGGAGGGGTATCTTTCTGGTTTATATATTGATTTTGCTTTCAAAATAAACTCAACTACAAAAAGTCAAGTTTGAAAACCATAGGTATATATAAGCATTTTATTTTCATAATGATTTCCAACCTTGAGCTGGGGAAATTGAAGTTCAGAGAGATTAAATGACTTGACCAAAGTCACAAACTAGATATGAGCTGAGTCATGGTACAAAACCACACCAGGTCCAGTGCTCTTTCCTCTACATTATACTACGTCTAAGTAGTGATGGCGAAACACGTGGTTTAGCAATTTCTTGGCAAAGAAGCTTGTTTTATTGAGACTGGGTCAGAGAACAGCTTGTAGAAAGTTCTTAAAACTTGAGCTGTTCCAAGAGACTCCCCGAACATCTCCAGGTCATTCATTCTCACCCTGAGCTATACTTAGCACTGACTGTTCCAAGATCCACTCTGACATGGCATACCCTCACAACTCATCCAGCACGTCTGCTACAACATCCATACCCTTGGGGGAACACCCCAAATATTACCCATAACATCCAGCTATTCCTGCAATACTGTCACACAATAGAAAATAGGTTCTTTATTTTCAACAACTTACAGAAACAAGCACTTAATATGCACACTTTGGTTCATTATGGAGCCCTGTTTGCAGCATGGTTGAGAGTTCAGTTGCTAACCGAAAGGTTGGTAGTATGAATCCACCAGCGGCAACTTGGAAACCCTATGGTGTAGTTCTACTCTGTCCTATAGGGTCACTATGAATGAGTCAGAATGTACTTGACTTGATGGAAACAGTATATGCTTATTGCAGCATTAATTACAAAAGCAAAAAGATGAAAACAACTGAAATACTCATCAATGGATGCATGGTTGGAAACCCTGGTTGTGTAGTGGTTAAGTGCTATATCTGCTAACCAAAAAATCAGTAGTTCTAATCCACCAGGTGCTCCTTGGAACCATAGGGAACAGTTCTACTCTGTCTTATAGGGTCATTATGTGTTGGAATTGATTTGATGGCAGTGGGTTGGTTTTATAAAGAACAATGACGAGTTTTCAAAACATTATAACATGATGCATCTGGAAGATACTATCCGAGTGAAATAGATCAATCACAAAAGGACAAATATTGTATGTTCTCACTTTTATAAAAAGTATGGGCATTGTATTGTCTTAGTGTTGCTATAGCACAAATACCACAGGTAGATGGCTTTAACAAACAGAAATTAATTTTCTCTCAGCTTAGGAGACTAGAAGCCTGAATTCAGAGTGCCGGCACTAGAGGAAGGCTTTTTTCTGACAGTTCTGCGGGGAAGCCCTTCATTCTTTACCCTTGCTTCGTGATTCCTCGCAGATCTCTACATGTCTTGGCATCTATGTTACTGTATCTCTCCTCTGTTCACTCTTTTAATCTCTTTATATTTCACAAAAGGTTGACTCAAGATACACCTTACATTCAACATGCCTATTAATGTAACAAAGACAGCCCATTCACAAATGAGATTATAACCACAGGCATAGAGGCTAGGATTTACAACCCATATTTTAGGGGTAAAAATTCAATCAATAAGAGGTACACATACAGAAAACAATGCTCTTTGGTGGTTACCAGGCACAGGAGAGGGAGGGAAGGGGAATTAATTTCCAAATAGTAGGCACTTGTTAGGAAACCTGGTGGCACAGTGGTTAAGAATTAGAGCTACTATGATCAGCAGTTTGAATCTACCAGTTGCTCCTTGGAAACTCTATGGTGCAGTTGCACTCTGTCCTGTAGGGTCACTGAATCAGAATCAACCCAACAGCAACAGGTTTGGTTTGTCTTTTACTCACTTACTAGTTTTGGTTGATGGGAAAGCCAGTACTGAAGGCAGGTGAAGTCTGCACAACTTGACCAAGGTAAATTATGGCATAAGAACTATACATGAATAAGGGACATTTCTGGTAAATTCTATAACATATACAAATGTTGCAACAGCAACAGCAACCAAAGAAATAGAAGTGCAGTTACATAGACAGATACATATGCATGTATGTGTATAACAAGACATATGTGTGTACATGTGTGCACAAGTATGTATATTTGTAGTCATAGCCATATACATGATTATGTGTGTTGCATATGTATTTATATATATAATAAAGCACAAAGGAACACAGATAAAAATAACCAAACACATGACTAGATCTGTATATTGGTTTGAAAATTTAGGACCATGGTTTCATGGGACAACTTAGACAATTGGTATATAGTTCATAAAGTTTATGTTCTATATCCTAGTCTGGTGAGTAGCATCTAGGATCTTAAAATCTTGAGAATAGCCATCTAAAATACAGCTATTGGTCTCTATTCATCTGAAGCAAAAAGTAAAACAATGACTAAAAGAAGAAAGGATAGGATTAACAGCCCACCTGAACCAGGGTCTTATGTATCTCACAACCAGAAGAACTAGATAGTGTAGAGCTACCATCAGTGATCATTCTGATCAGGGACACAATAGATGGTTCCAGATAGAATGGAAGAAAATTGTAGAACAAAGCTCCAAGTCTTAAAAAGTTCTGAAGTATTGGACCAGCAGAGGCCAGAGGAACTCCTGAGATGGTTGGCCCTGAGACATTCTTTAAACCTGGAGCCTAAACCACTCCTAAATGTTGTCTTTCAGTGAAATTATAGGTCAACTCATAAACTAAACATTACCTGCAAGTACTTCACCCAAGATGGATCGGCATGTGGCTGCAGTGATGGGTTTAAACCTAAAGACAACTGTGGGCACGGTACAGGACCAGGCAGGGTTTCATTCTGTTGTGCATAGGATGGCTATGAGTTTGAACTGACTCGATGGCACCTAACAACAACAACAACTTTGCTCTTAAAAAAACAACTATATGAGACTCACCAGTCAACAGTTACACTAAAACAAATTTAAGAAGAGGTAGGGGGCTGGGGGCAGAGAAGTTAGATTAATGGAAACATAACAACCAGCATGAAAATAATGACAATGCTGACACATTGTGAAAAAGTAACTAATGTCACTGAACAATATGCATAGAAACTATTAAATGGGAACCAAATTTGCTGTGTAAACTTTCACCAAAAACACAATAAAATATTATTTTTTAAAAAAATAAATTATTCTTCTTGCTCACAGGTCTACAGGTTGGCTAGGAAAGCTCAGTTTCACTTTGGATTTGGGTCTGTCCCATGGTCCTATTAATCGAATTGGTCCTATAAACTGCCTAAAACAACCGTCTCAAAGGGACCTTTCCTGAAGGAATCAGCTAAACCAAACTAACTCTGTTGCCAGGGCCCCTTAGTGATCTTAGAGAGCATGAAATGGTAATCTCTAATCGATGGATGCTTGAGTCATTTCTACCTTTTAGCTACTGTGAATAACATTGCTATAAACAGCCATATACAAGTTTTTACGTAGTCATACATTCTCATTTCTCTTGAGTACAAATCTAGGAGTGGAATTGCTAGGTCATATGGCAACAATGTTTAACTTTTTGAGGAACTGCCAGACTGTGTCTCAAAGTAGCTGAACCATTTTACATTCTCAACAGTTATAATTTCTCCAAATCCTCACCAACACTTGTTATTATCTGCTTTTATTATTATTATTACATCTAGCTCATTTGTTGGGTGTGGAGTGCAGTCTCATTATTATTTTGATTTGCATTTCCCTGACTGCTAGAAGGAGGTTTTATTATGACCTTCATTCTACAGATGAGGGCACTGAGGCATGCACCATTTATTTGACTTACCTAGAGCCACTTACGTGCATACAGATGCTTATGTGTGTAATAGCATACGTAGAAGGAAGTCTGTTACAGCATTGTGGGGAAAACAACAACAACAAAAACTAGAACCACCTACTGTCTGTTAGGAAGCTAGCAAAGAGTGAGGTGGATCCATGCATCCTGACACAAAATAAGCACCCAGACACACCATTAGAGAAAGGAGCCAGTCACCAAATCATGGGTAGAGTGTTGTAATAGATTAAACAATGTCCCTAAAAGCACATGGTGGAATCCTAACCCCTCTTTCTGTGGATGTTGTCTTAGTCACCTAGTGCTGCTATAACAGAAATACCACAAGTGGACAGCTTTAACAAAGAGAATTTTTTTTTGTCACAGTCCAGTGGGCTACAAGCCCAAATTCAGAGTATCAGCCCCAGGGGAAGGCTTTCTCTGCCGGCTCTAGAGGAAGGTCCTTGTAGTCAACCTTTCCCTGGACTTGAACTTTTGAGGCCCAGGGACCCCAGGTTGTTTACAAAGGCCATGCTGTTTCCAGCACTGCTTCTTGTTGGTATGAGGTCCCCAGTTCTCTGCTTGCTTCCATTGCCTTTATATCAGAAGAGATTACCTCAAGGCACAATGCAATCTTACAGAGTCTTGCCCCACCAACACCAGCTGCTGCCATACTTTCTTATTAACATCACAGATGTGGGTTTACAGCCTATAGGAATGTCACACAATACCAGGAATCATGGTCTAGCCAGATGACTTCATGCATTGGGGGTGGGGGCGGGGCACAATTTAGTCCATGACAGATGTCATCCTATTTGGAAATAAAGTTTTCTCTGTTAGGTTAATGAGGCTGTACCAGTGTATTGTGAACCTAACCGGTTCTGAGGTGTAAAAAGAGCAGATGAGACACAGACACACGGAAGGTAGACACCATCTGAAGACAACGGAGGCAGAAGCATCTACAGGCCCCAGAGTGCCAAGGATGGCTGGCTACCAGAAGCTGACATACACAAAAAAAGACCTCTCCCTCAAGCTACAACCTGAATTCAGAGTTCTAGCCTCATGAGCTGTGAAAAAATAAAGGTCTAGCCTTTAAAATCCTGGTGGCATAGTGGTTAAGTGCTATGTCTGCTAACCAAAAGGTCAGCAGTTCAAATCTACCAGGTACTCCTTGGTAACTCTATGGGGCAGTTCTACTCTGTCCCATAGGGTAGCTATGAGTCAGAACTGACTCAACAGCAGTGGGTTTTTGGAAACCCTGGTTTCATGGTGGTTAAGTGCTATGACTGCTAACCAGAAGGTCTGCAGTTCAAATCTGCCAGATATTCCTTGGAAATTCTGTGGGGCAGTTCTGCTATAGGGGTGCCATGAGTTGGAATCAACTCAAAGGCAATGGGTTTGGTCTGGCTTTGGGTATTCTTTAAAGCCCCTCATCATATTTCTGTTATAGCGGCACCAGTTAACCAAGACAATCATGAATCTGTTTATATTAAAATACATTATTTATACTTACATATGTGTGCATGGAAACCATGGTGGCATAGTGGTTAAGAGCTATGGATGCTAACCAAGAGGTCAGCAGTTCAAATCTACCACACGCTTTTTAGGAACTCTATGAGGCAGTTCTATGTTCCACCCTGTCTCATAGGATTTCTGTGAGTTGGAATCTACTCAACAATGGGTTTCCTTTTTTTTTTTTGTTTTGTGTGTGTACATTGGAGAGGGTGTTAGAGGGCTATACACCAAACTTCTAACAGTATCCCCTAGAAGCTAGCCAAGCCAATGAACTCTATTTGAACAGGGGCTTCAGTCATCTTGGGTACAGGTATATCACCATAATCTAGAACACAGTGTGTTCCTAGAATGCACCATAGGACATAGTGGCTGCTCAATAAAGACTTCTTGTTAAAGCAATGATTTCCTTAGGGAGAGACCTGGAAGACAGGAGTTCATACAGAATTCACATTTTGCTCTTCAGACTTATATCCTCCATGTATGAATTCATGTAGTTAAAAAAAAAATCACCATTGAGTAGATTCTGACTCACAGCAACCCTATAGGACAGTGTAGAACTGCCCCATACACCACATGGTAGATGTCAGTTGCTGACCCTTTGGTTAGCAGCTGTAGCACTTAACCACCCTGCCACCAGAGTAGTAGTTATGTTTCATGTAGTAGTTGCATTATATTTTACACAGTAAAAGATAATCTAGAATTCTTGAGGACATTTAACAAGAAGGAAACAAGGCCCCAACAGGGGCAGTATAAAGTCAAGAAGCCGTCTCAGTGGTTTCCTAAGGATGTATTGGGGATCTTCCTGGGCACAGTGCTCCACCTCTCAAGAGACTGCACCTCCTTAGCAGTCCAGACCTTGCTCTCTGGAGTTGATTACCTCACTGGGCACTCCTACCTTGATCAATAAACTGCTCTTCCTTTTAACAGGAATCCAATGTCAAAATGCCAGCAGTGAATCTTGTTTCCATGCCCAAGAAGATTTTAAAAATCAATAAGCATTAGAAGGCCACTGCCAAGTATTTTCTTTCTATTGTTTTTCAATATTCATTTAATTTGTTGTGCCAATTAAGCCCTTAAAGAAGCCCAAGGATCAAAAGCTTCTGATGAAACACAGTGTAGGTGTGTACATCACATCATTCAAAGCCAACAGCAGGATGCGGTGGTTTGGGAGAATGAGGAAAGGGATCAGATACTGTCGCTTTACTCTGCTTTGCCAGCAGGCTCAGGGCTCAGGATTGAGCTACAGATTATAACAGTTACAGACTATAAGACTTAAAAGTGAAAACAGCAAAGCCAAGCCAACCACGTGCCATCGAGTCAGATCCAACTCATGCAAGCTTCACCAAAATTGATGGTTGACAGTGATGGCTGGGGCAAGACAAATGAAAGCTGGACATGCAACAAGCCACCCTAACTGATGACAGTGACGTTACATGAAAAGCCAAATTAGATACAATCAAGTCAGGTCTTACTCACAGCAACCCCACGGGTGTCAGGGTAGAACTCCCCATCATAGGATTGTCAGGGGCTGATCTTTTAGCAGTAACAACCAGGCTTTGCTTCTGAGTCAACTCTGAGTAGACTCAAACCACCAACTATCTGGTTAGTGGCAGAGCACTTAGCGAGCTGCACTACCCAGGGACTCCCGATGGGAATGCTGTAGAGCTACCAATGCCCTCTTCATTTTCCTTGATCCAATTGCCTCTCTGTATTCTCTTACTCTGTTGCATGTATGATGATGACACAGTTTTCAGTGGCGTACAGGTAGGACATCGTCTTTGACTCTGCCTTCTCCATCCACTCAGTCAAGTCCTGCACATTTTGCACCACAACTACCCTTTGTTCTGACAACTTCAGGAGGTTCACTCAACAGCCCAAGACTGGACTGGCCCATAAAACAAAATGAGACTAAAGCGCATGCCAGCCCAGGAACAAGGACTGGAAGGCAGGAGGGGAGAGGAAAGCTGGTAATAGGAAACCCAAGTTTGAGAAGAGAGGTTGTTGACATGTTGTGGGGTTGGTAATCAATGTCGTAAAACAAGATGTATACTTACTGCTTAAAGAGAAACTAGGGTGTTCTGTAAACCTTCATCTAAAGTACAATAATTTTTTTTTTTAAAGAGAAATCAAACAGCATATTGTATTGGACAATTCTGCTGCAAAAGATCACTTTAAAGTGCTGAAAAGTAAAGAGTTCACCTTGATGACTAAGATGTGCCTGACCCATGCCTTGGTATTTTCAATTGCCTCATATGTATGCAAAAGCTGGATGATGAATAAAGGAGAGTGAAGAATTGATCCTCTGAATTAAGGTGTTGGCAAAGACTATTTAACATACCTTGGACTATTAGACATCTGTCTTGGGAGAAGTACAGCCAGAGTGCTTCTCGTCTCATGTACTTTGTGATCAGGAGGTACTTTGTGATCAGGCCACTGTGCCTAGTAAGGCAAAGGGACAGTGAAAAAGAGAAAGACCTTTGACAAGATGGAATGACACAGTGGCTGCAATAATGTCAAGCACAGCAACAATCGTGAGGATGGCACAGGACCAGGCAGTGTTTTGTTCTGTTGTGCACAGGGTTGCTAAAAGTTGAACCTGACCCAGTAGCACCTAACCACCACAGCAATCCTGTCCATTTTTCTTCCTCTCCATTGGTACTGTTTTATTTCAATTGACCATCGTCCATTACCTAGAGCTGTG
Organism: Heterohyrax brucei; assembly: GCA_028571685.1. Taxonomy (NCBI): domain Eukaryota; kingdom Metazoa; phylum Chordata; class Mammalia; order Hyracoidea; family Procaviidae; genus Heterohyrax; species Heterohyrax brucei. The sequence continues at coordinate 122,442,063 of CM053145.1, read as the reverse complement.
CAACTGCTTTGGAAGTGTTCTCCCTGCCTCAAGTCTTGCCGTCCTGCAATTCTTTCTCCACACCAAGAGTGGACTGGGCTTGAGAAACAGTGTCATGAAACAGAAGGATGGGCTGTGGAGCCAGGCTGTCTGGGTCTGAACCCAAGCCTTAGGTAATATTTTCTTCAGGAAGCTTCTATCACCCATCTAATTCCAGTTACAGGCTCTCTTTTATGTCCTCAGATGCTGTTACTTCACCAACAATGAACTTTCTACTTTGTATTTTTAAGATTTTATTATGAAAAATTACAAGCAGAAAAGCCCAAAGAACAGTAAGTGCAAAAGTACAAAGGACTCCCATATACTACAAATGATCGGTAACATTTCTCCATATTTATGCATCCTCTCTCTCTTTCTCTGTACATTATTTATTTTATTTCCAGGTAAATTATATACATCACGACTTTCTATCCCTAAATACTTCAATTTTCATTTCCAAAAAAGAAAGTTAAAGGATATTTTCCCATCTAAAACATAACTTTCACACCTTAGCACTAGCACCAAACACCCAGGCTATGATCACATTTCCCCAGTTGGTTCCAAATTCCCTTTGCGAGTCTCGCCACTGTATTATATGTTAATGATTCCTGTTTGCCTATTGCTCCTCCTCTGAGCTGTATGCTCCGCAAGGAAGGGACTGGCTGCCTTTTCTTTCCTATCTCTAATGCTGGCTTATGGCACATATTTGTTGAAAGAAGAAAGAAGACTTATTTGTTGAAAGGAGAAATGGCCCCATAACCCCCTTCCTTTAGTTAGGAAGGGTCTCCAGCTTCCTCCCAATGCCACTAGAGCAGACCCCTTCTCACACACACACACACACACACACACACACACACACACACACACACACACACACACACACACACACATACACACACAAACTACAGTGACCTTTCAGTTAGCAGCCCTTTGGGCATAGTGGGTATTCATTAAATAGCTGCTGAATAAGTGAAGAGAAATACTGTCCTCTCCTTCCCCCTTGGTCCAAGTTAGTCCCAGGCCTAACTCACCCCAGATCTGTCTTGTGGGACCCCCTCCCACCCTGGCCTGCTCTGCTGTCAGATGAACCCAAGGAACAGCCTTGGCACCCATGTTCCAAATCACATCCAACCTGATTATAACCTTCCCTTTCCTAGGAAAGTATGCAAGGGTGAGCAAAGATAAGCCTGGAACTTTTTAAAGGAAACAAAAATCTAAATTAAAAAAAAAAATTATAAAAATAAATATCTTTATCAGAACCTTTATGGGACAGTGAGTTTATTTAATGGGGGAGGAACAACTCAGAAAAGGAGGGTGAGAATGATTGCACAACTTGAAGAATATAATCGATGTCACTGGGTTGTACATGTAGAAGCAGTTGAATTGGCATATATATATATATATTTGTGTGTGTGTGTGTGAGTGAAAGTGTACGACACAATTTAAATTTGCATGCCTCCCTATCTGTAGATCCTTCTGCTCTGCTTACCTGGTGACAGTACATTCTTTTCTGTTCTATACGTTTGTCTTATCCTCTTAACAACCTCCTGTCCCCTCCTCTCCAACTTCTCCACTCCCTTCTAGTAAAAGGCCAGTAGGACAACATCCTATAGATGCATAGAACCATGAAGTACACACATGGTATGGTCACCCTGTGTCCCCAAATCCAATCCATTCCTGTCCAAAGAGTTGACCTCAGTAATGACTTACGAGCAGGGGCAGCACCAGGTCTAGGGCCCATGCTTCTAGGGGACCTCCCAGGTGAATCGGTATATATTTTATTGTGTATATCCTCAACAATAAAAATGAAATAAATTATATCTAAAAAAAATAAGTATCTTTATACTTCAAACTCCTCCTTAAGTAAATTACCACCTAGGAGACAGAGAACTACACAGTATACCCCCTTCTGCTTAGAAGAGGGTGGGGGTAGTTAGCGGTGATTCAGTGGTAGAATTCTTGCCTTCCACGCAGGAGACTGGGTTCAAATCCTGGTGAATGCACTTCCTGCAAAGCCTTGTCTTCTGCCCCTGCCTTACACTTGCAGCACAGGTGGAGACGAGGTCTTTACCTTAAGAACCTTTTGCTAAGAGGAGATTTTCGCTGGCACAGATGGAAATCCAGCCTACAGGCAAAATTTCTAAAAATTTTAGTTGGTGGAGGCTCAGAGAAGGGTACAGTGAAGCAAGTTGAAGCCTGGACCCCAGACAACCAAGGCCAAACCAGAACCTCCCCTCCCGCACTTACTTAACTGATCTGCCTTGGGCCAGCTCCTAGACCTTTCCAAGCTTTAAATTCTTCTCCTTCAGCTGTATATAAATAAAAATCCTTCCTCGTAGGGCTCATGAAAATTCAATGAGATTCTTCGTATGTAGTAGGATATAAAAGCTCTTTGGTCTCGGTTTGGGTTGAAGCCACAGGACAGTAGATGACACATTATAAGTGAGCTGTGGCATTGTTGAGCTGGACTTGCACACAAAGGGATGGAAAGCCAGATTTCCCTCCCACCTGACCACCTCCATCCCATAGCAGAGGTTAGGGGCGCTAAGGAAGACAGTTGGAGAGCACAGGGGGAATTCTGGTGTGAACTGGTCCATTTCAAGTCCCCAACGCCCACCTATCCAAGAGTGACCCCGAAGGTGCTGTAGAGTGTTGTCTGCATCATACTTGAGAAATTCAAACCACAAGAGAGATGGGCTGGTTAACTGGCATGACGGGAGAGGGGGCTATGGGTTTGTCAGCAGGCCTGGGTATTCTCCATAAGCCAGAGGTGTGACAGGTTGTGTAGACCCTTTTTAAGAGACCATCTAATCTGGAGAAGTGGAAACTGTTCTGCAGAAAGGATCTTGCGGCACCACACAGACCCTTGGGCAGCTGGGAGGGAGTCTTGGACAACCAACTTCAGGGGACTGGCAGTTCAGCGATGCCCAAAGATGAGGAAGAAGGTATTCTCTGAAGCATCCCCCAAATAGGGCCAAGAGATAAAGTATCAGTTTTCACCACTCACCAGGCCCAGTCAGTAAGACACCAGCTTACCGCAGAATTCATCAAGTAAGAACTTCCCGTTCCTCCCCTTTGCTCCCAGGTGTACCATCTCCACCACCGTCACCAGGGCCAGAATCCTCAGTGAGCGGAGGAGTGGGGAAGGGTGGAAGCACGGGCTGCGAAGTGAGAAGCTGGCTACAGCTCCCTTCCCCAGATCTAGGCGCAGCTGGAGGTTGGAGAGCAATCCCAGCTCGGGACAAAGTTGGAAGGTTTGGCTTATTCCACTGGACTCGACAGAGGCAGCTGGTAGATTTGAACTGTTACAACACTGTTATAACTTGAAGCGACTGAAGAATCTTTTATTCCTGAACATCAGCCAGAAAAAGAGTCATGGACACGCCCTAATTTTCATCTTGGGACAGAGGACTAGTAGGGACCCACGGAAAAAAATTAAATGAATGGTGACAGGTAGAAATGAAGTTAGCGGAGTGCATCTCTTGAGACCTATTTACGTCCACATGGGGCAAACGAGCACAACCTCTGGCCAAGTAAGAGAGTCTTTTTTACTGAGCAATTGTTATCATTCCAGATTGTTTCATCGTTACTGTAAAGCAACCCCATCTTCTTCAAGCAAGACAAAAATCTAAGGACAAAGGATGAACCATCCAAAAGCTCCTCCATTCCTTCAGCTGACAAGTGCATATCTTCCATGAAACTAGGGACAAGAATGCCACCTACTACTATTCTTCACGACTCAGAGAAGGAGACTAACTCCAAACCAGCCGGAGGGCTTGGCAGCCCACCGAGTCACATAATACTCTGGAGAAATTTACTTAACTTCTCTGTACTTTGATTTCCTCATTTATAAAACAGCAAATAAAAGTAACAACTTGATAGAGTTGTTACGTGTAATAAATAAGGAAATATATGCAAAACCCTTTGGACAGCACCTAAGACGGAACAAAGCACTTAATAAAGTTACTGTTATTATACCATAAGCCAGCTTCCATCAAGTCAATGCCGACTTGTGGTGACCCCACGTGTATCAGGGTAGAACTGTGCTCTGCAAGGTTTTCAATAGCTGATTTTTTAGAAGATCAATCAGGTCATTCTTCCAAGATACCTCTAGTCAGACTCCAAACTCCAAGCTTTCAGTTAGCTGCCAAACACAGTAACACTGCCTTTAAAGGATAGCTGATGATTCTGTTCCTTGGCACCGTATTGTACAGCACATTATACAAGAGAAAAGTGATTAAAAACACAATTCTAGAACCAGACTGCTGGGCTTCAAATCAATCAAAAATAAGATGTACACAGTATTAAGATTAGCTATTCTTACAGTGAGAGACATAACCATTATTGCTGAAGAGTCGATTCTAACTCACTGCCCCCCAGGTTTTCCAAGGGGCAGCTGGTAGATTTGAACCGCCCACATTTGAGTTCATCACACGGCTATGAGCATTCCCAAACCAAAGCCAAATGCATTGCCATTAAGTCAATTCTGACTCATAGCAACCCTACAGAACAGAGTAGTACCGCCCGAGAGGGTTTCCAAGGAGCACCTGGTCAATGTAAACAGCAGATCGTTTGGTCAGCAGCCACAGCACTTAACCGCTGTGCCACCAGGGTTTTTGCAATGTGTGTATGACAAGAGCTTAAGAAACCCTGGTGGTGTAGTGGGTTAAGTGTTATGTCTGCTAACCAAAAGGTGGGCAGCTCAGATCCACCAGGAGCCCCTTGGGAACTCTATGGGGTGGTTCTACTCTGACTTATAGTTACTATGAGTTGGACCCAACTTGACAGCAGTGGGTTTTGTTTGTTTTTTTTTTTTTCTTTTTCTCTTTATTGTTATTCCTAAGGGAATGGTTATCTCAATAAACCCACACAGGCCCTGAGACTTCTGGTTCCCCAAAGACACCAGAGGTAATGGAAGGGTGTCAGCCAGTCAGAGTGTTTCCCTAATGGGAGGCTACCGGTCAAGCCAGGGACTTGGCCTGCGTTGCTCTTGTTTGTCTTTTTGTTTGTTCACCAGTAGATGGTGTTTCTCAAATAAACAAGGCATCCTGAACCCAGAAACCCCTCCTCCCTGGGCTGGACGCTGCCTGGCAGCTCTCTCTCCTGAGTTACCTGGTCTGCTTCCTTCCTCCAGAGTGCGGCCACTTTGCAGGGCGGAGATGAGGCACTGCAGCCTTCTAGCCTCCTGAGAAGGAGGCATTTTGACAGCCCGGCTTCTTCCGGGCTGGGTTCTCTGCTCAGTCAATTCCCTCCCACTGACCTGGGACCCCGGGCGTGGAGGAGAGGCAGGCAGCAAATATGAAAAGCAGATACCTCCTGCAGGAAATCATTGTTTAGCTGATTCCAGAACTGAACAAACAAGTGCAACATTGAAGAAAGGAGGGTAGAATGCCATTCAAGGCCATTGTTACAGCACTGCTCTGTGTATCGGGGAAACAAAAGAGGCCTGTGCTTCTGAGGACAATGGTGTTGTGTTATGAGTCACTTCTGCATTACTCCTGGGGACGGGAGGATGCGAAATGAGGCCACAGTGCCTGCCCTGGACTGATGCGCTCTGAACTCCACCGGTCAGTGCTGCCAGGCCAGTCAGATCTGGGAGAGGTGCTCCAGATGCCCAGCCCACATATTCTGTACTGGGGGGCATGGGACACACCCCCTCTCCAGGGGGCCTGACTGCCTGCTAGCTGGCTTTCTACACAGGGCAAATCTCCCAATACCCTTCTCGTCTGCCTCTCTGCCCTTACCGACTTGCAGAGACTCACCTCAAGTTGCAACACCATGTCAAACATCTCACCTCTGCAGACATGCATGTCATCTACTTTAACACCTGGCTTTTATGCCAGGCACCAAGCTGGGACCAATTCCCAGCCACATAACACGTCAACGGCAGCTGATGAGGCAAATCAATCACTGCTTTGCTAGCATCCACTGGACCCTATAGTGGACCAGACACAACATTACAAGCAAGCTCATGGACAAACCCAAACCGAATCCACTGCCGTGAAGTCGATTCCAACTCACGGCAACACTATGACATTATTTGCTCCACTATTCCATTCCTGTCTCTGCTACTCAATATTCATGTGAGCAAGTTTCTTTTTCCTCTGAGCCTTAGTTTTCTTATCTGTAAATTGGGATTATTCTTGGGTTACTCAGAGGATTGAATGAGTCCATACATGCAGAGCTCTTAGAACAGTTCTTGCCCCATTGAAAGTGCTCAAGCAGTATGAATGACAACTTACATGCTCACATCATGCTGACCAAACACTTGGTGTTATAAACAGGCAGTATGGAGATGTCTGGAAATCCAGGATTCCAAATACTCACATCCAGCCTTGCTGCCTACAATGGCCTCAGTTTGCCCCATTAGGTCCCCAAGACAAATTGGGTACTAACAGAAATACTCCAGGGACTTGGAAGACGGCTAAAATGTGTAGAGAGGGTCAACCAGACACAGCAGGGAGTGGTGAAGACATGGGGACTTGGCAAGCTCATGCCCGTCGTTAGGGGGCAGCCACCACTCTGCTCCTGCCAGCTCCTGCCAGCTCCTGCAATGGTGGGAACAGTGTGGCTAGGCCTACCTGCCACACTACCTACCTACCAGGAATTGTACGTCAAGTCTTCCAACATTAAAACACCGTGTGGACTAAATACAGCAATGTTGGGGCAAAGCCCATACCTGGTGATGCCTGATCAACACAGAGAGGGCCTTTCCAGGCCACTGCCCAACTGTCCACACTCAGTGCTTTTGTCCTTAACTTGCCTGCAGTCCCCTGGTGAACTGATCAAGCAACTTTGAGGTCACTGTAGCCTAGAGCAGGAGGCATAAAGCCAAACAGCCTGAACAGTCCATTTCCCCACATACCTGACCTCACATATCTCAGTCCACGAGACAGGGGTGAGGAAGAAAAACTAGGGAATGAGGAGGGAGGTTCTCCCAAAGGGCTACAAGCCTTTGGCCTGACCCACCTCCTTCAGGCATTCCCTGTTCAAAGAAGAAAGCCCAGGACTTCGTGGTAGGACCAAAGGGGAGACTAAGGGTTTAAGCCCCCATTGTCATCTCCAAAGAACTTAAGGAATCTAAGTGACAAAATGTGCTTGCTATGCAGATGCAAGTGCAGAGCAAGATTGCTCACAGTGAGATATTACTTCACACCCACTAGTGTAGCTATAATAAAACAGAGATAATAACAAGTGTTGACAAGTGTATGGAAAAACTGGAACCCTCATACAAGGTGGGAACGTAAAACAGTGAAGACAGTTTGGAAAACAGCCTGGAAGTTCCTCACAGGGTTCAACCTAGCATTACCATGTGATCTAGCAATTTCACTCTTAGATGTACATCCAAGGGAAATGCCAACATGTGTCCATACATGTTTGCAGTCGTTCATAACAGCTAAAAAGTAGAACTCGTGTTCATATACTAATGAGCCAACAGTCAAAACATACAACATAATAATATAGCAACAAAAAGAAATGAAGCAGTGATACAGGCTTCACCTTGATAACACAATACTAAGTGGGAGAATCTTATACAAAAGACCATACATTGTATGACTCCACTTCTGTGAAATGTACAGAGCAGGCCAATCTATAGAGACAGATTCAGGGCTGCACAGGGCTGGGGGCAATGGGGTAGGGAGAGGTTGAAAGGTAATAGCTAAAGTGTATGGGATCTCTTTTGGGGTGATGAAAATGTTCTAAAACTGATTGTAGTGACGGTTGTACAACTCTATGATTAAATTCATTTAATTACATGGCAAGTGAATTATATCTCAATAAAGCCAAGCCAAGTGCCATCGAGTCAAAGCTGTTTTTTAAAAAAGAATGCTGCCCATAATTACTTTCTATTAAAAAACTGTGTGCCCATAACCTCGTGGTGTAGTGCTTAAGAGCTACAGCTGCTAGCCAAAAGGTTGGCCGTTCAAAACAACCAGGTGCTCCTTGGAAACCCTACTCTGTCCTATAGGGTCATTATGAGTCGGAATCAACTGGATGGCAACAGGTTTGGTTTTGGTTTTATCCCTGTCTTGGCATTAGCGCTGCTGGAAAAGAGCAAATAACGTTCCTTTTGAGGCTCAACGCTCGACCTACGAGACTAACTGGTCTGATTTGACCAGAAAACGCCAGTGTTAACACTGAAAGTCTTGTGTCCTAGGACACACCTCATTCCTGGGCAAACAGGGATGGTTGGTCGCCTTAATGCAAACCCTTTCCATAGCACTAAAAAGTTTCCTTTTAGGCCTGCCAATGGTTGTTAGAATCGTCTCTCCATCAACAGGGTCCTCCCCTTTGGTGTATAAGTCGTCCTTTAACTCCCCCTAAAGGGCAAATGGTATCATTATGATTGTTGCAAACGTTTTGCAGATGAGAAAACTGGGAATCAGCGAGGTGAAGCAACTTGTCAGTATACACAACAAGGAACCGAACCTGGGTCTGTTTCCAAAGCTCAAGATGCTTCTGCCACCTCACATGTTGCATCTCACCACACCACCGGGTGGACTGTCCAGTAATGCCCTTAGCTTGTTCTTGTCAACTGGAGAAGGTAGACAATCAACCCACAGAAGCATGGGCTTTCAGTTGTGGAAAAGAAGACGCTATAGCTTAGTGACTAACAGTGCAGACTGTGGAGGCAGACTGTCCCAGTAAGAATCTGGGCTCCATCGCTCATTAGCTGTGTGACATCAAGCAAGACCATTCTATGTCTTAGTTTCCACATCTATAAATCGGAGTAATAAAAGTACTCTGTGTGTGTGTATCCTATAGGACTGTTATGAGAATAAATCAATAAATTTAAGTGGCTTAGAACAGAGGCCGGCACATAGCAAATGCTACACAAGAATTTATTGAATAGAAGAAAGTAAGCACAGACTCTCATACTCAGAATTGGAAAGAAATCAGATCCACCAGGCATTAAGTCCAAGTTATGGAAATTAACTCTGAAATTCTGCTCATGAAAATTCCATGGCTTAGAAATTGCTGGAAGCTCCCAGATCATAGACACATCTCAAAATGCTGCATGGCAGTGGTAATCTGGGCAAACCCACCAACGTGAAATGATATAATACAAGGTCGGGGACCTGCCCAGGAGTCTGCCCCACCTCCTTACCTAGAACTGGCCAAGGAATCCCGCTCGTATCTTACCTGCCCACAGGGACAAGGAGAGCTGGGAACCCTCCCCCTGGAGCAGCACCTATCACTCAGCTCTGCTGAGAGAAGCGTGATCAACACCATTTTACAAGTATGAAAACTGAGGCTCAGAAATACTCAAGAATTTGTTCAGCCATGATATGAACAGATAAGTGCACACCAATGTTTACTACAGCACTGTCCGCTATAGCAAAAACAATGAGATCTACCCAGGTGTCCCGCAACAGCTGAATGGAGAAACAAAAGATGGTGTGTTCACACAACCGAATTCTACGCAATGATAAAGAACAACGATGATCTTAGGAAACATCTCATAAGACAGAACCTTCTGGAAGACGACATACTGAGTGAAGTTAGTCGTTGCAAAAGGACAGATATTGTACATACCACTATTATAAGAACTTAAGAAAAGGTTTAAACACAGAAGAAAATAATCTTTGATAGTTAAAAGGGAGGAAAGGAGGGAGAAGGTATTCATAGATTAGATAGTAGATAGGAATTGCATTAGGTGAAGAGGGTGACAGCACACAGAAGGATATTTAGCACAGCCGGACTAAACCCAAAGCTAAGGTTTTCTAAATACAACCCAACAGTTGGAAACACAGAGTAGCAGGGACAGGGTATGAGGACCGTAGTTTCAGGGGACATCTAGGCTAGGTGGCATAACTGTTGTTGTTGTTGTTTTTTTTTAAGAAAGTGTTCTGCATACCATTTTGGTGAGTGGCATCTGGGGTATTAAGAGCTAGCAAGCTACCATCTAAATCAATTGATGCCAATCTACCCGGAGCAAAGGAGAATGAAGGATGACACAAGGAAAATAAAAGCCCAACAGACAGAAGGCTCCATGTGATCCAGAGACTATTATCAGCATGAGACCAGAAAAACTAGATTGTACCTGGCCACCACAAATGATTGCCGTGACAGGGAACACAACGTAAAATCCCCAGTGTAGCAGGAGAAAAGTGGGTGCGCAGAACTAGGACTCTATTAAAGACTACACTCAATTAAAGACTATGCTCTATTAAATAAAGACTACACTGGTCCGGCAGAGTGGAGGGTCATCTGGGGACATGGCTCCTGGGCTCTCTGTCAGCCCAGAGCTGAAACCAGTACCTAAGCCAACTCTTTAGACAAAGCTTGGACTGGACTATACGGCAGAAATATATACATGAGGCTGGCTGAGTAGCTCTTGCCCAGAGGCTAGATGAGAAGCTGAAAAGGGACAGGAGTTGGCTGAATGGACATGGGAAGTACAGTGCGGAAAGAAGGAGTGTGCTGTCACGGGCAGGGGGAGAGCAATTAGGGTTGCGTAGTCATGAGTATGCTGGGTTTTTACATGGCAACTTGACTTGGATTGTAAACTTTCACTTAAAGCACAATAATTTTTTTTTTTAAATAATTTGTTCAGGGTACAGTTGGTAAGGTATAGAGCTAGAATTCAAACAGTTAAATTCTGAAGTCCCCATGCTTTTTAGACTGCCTGTATTAGCATTAATGCTGTGTAACAAATTTTCTCAAAACTTAGTAGTTTTAGATAACAAGCATTTATCATTTTACATGGTTATTGAAGGCGAGACATCTGGGAGATGCTTGGATGGGCACTTCTGGATCAGTGTCTCTCATGCAGTTGCCTTCAAGCTGTTGAGAGGGCTGCCATCATCTCAAGGCTGTACCAGCACTGCAAAATTTGTTTCTTAGCTCCGTCATGAACTTACCAGCAAACTGGAGCTTTTGCTAGCCATTGGTGTGAGGCTTCAGTTCCTGCCACATAAGCCTCTCTATAGTTGCTGCTTACAGCAGGGTAGCTTGCTTTCCCTGGAGCAAGAGATTTGAGTGAGGGTGTGCAGACAAGAGGGTGCCCAAACAAGAGCTTCAACCTATTATACATAACCTAGTTTCAGAAGTGGCATATGGTCACTTCTGCCATCTGATATTGGTCACATGGACCATCAGTGTGGGAGGGGATTACAAAGGATGTGAATACCAGGATGCAAGCATCTTCAGGGGCTATCTTAGAGGCTGACTACTGCACTTTCCATCATTCTAAAGTAACACAGAATAAAGTAAAACCGGGATAGCAATATCCCAGCAGAGAAGTTAGAGAAAAGAACTGTAGTCTACATTTTCTGTTATTCATATTTAACACACGTTAATTCAATTTACCTGGGCCCTATCAACATAGAACTTAAATCTAGAGTTTACAGGCAGTAAGGGCAGAAAGCAATCATCAGGCCATGTGAGTTGTTGAAGAAAAAAGGGCGAGGCTAACAAAGGGAGCAGAAATCAGGTCTCCGTGACAATGTGGTTCCAGTTCTCCTGTAGTTCGGGGAGAGGGGAGTTACACTAAGACAACCCAGGTTTGTTTTCTTGAGCTTGGAGAACAGCCCCCACAGAAAACAGGGGGGAAAGAAGATGAGGCAGAGGAACAAACGTCCCGAGCTGCTGACCAATGTCTGGAGTTCCACAGATAGATATTCTTTCCTTACTTGATCTAAACTGTTTTGTAGACAGATGTTTTGGTAAGAATAACGGATTGAGAAAAGAAATAAGAGTCAACTAAGGGAAATGAGAGGCTGAAGAGTTGAGTGGCAGGGAACGGGGCTGGAATTTACCATTTGGGTCTGTTGAGATCGGACCTAAGAAAGAGCGCAGAGCAAATCCCAGCATTTTGAGCTGCCCGTTCAAAAACAGGCACTATATCCACTACATTTGTTATACTAATCAAGGGCAGATTAACCAGGAAACAAGGTACTCACGGGCTTAATTGTGTTTACTTGCTTATCTGTAGTGCACAATTTCACGAGTTTCATCTCATAATTGACGCAGTGAAAAATAGGTGAAACGGTGCACTTCAGATTACTCAATAAGCTCGAGAAAGCCTTTGTGTACATTGCTCTTTGAGTAATCTGTCCCTGACGAAATTACTTTGTTGACTCAAGGGAAAACCAGAATGTCTCTCCCTTTCTCTGAAGCGGCCAGTTCCAACCGTGAAAATCATCGCTCGAGCCCGCAGCGCCACAACCCTCGCCTCCAACGGGACTACAAGCCCCAGCATGCTCTGCTCCGACAGCCGGCGCCCCATGACCGCCCCTCCCTACGCGTCTGCGGTCACGTGACTCGAGAAAGATGGCTGCGTTGACAGCCGAGCAGTTTGCGGCGCTCCAGACTCTGCTCAAGGTAAATCCGAGGGGTGGGGACAGCATGGAGAAGGCTTGTGTTTCAGGGAGTTTGGACAGAGCAGGAATTGGCAGTATAGGGGTCCTGGTTTGGAGCCATAACTCTGCTACTACCCTTTTTGTTGAGCCTTTCTGAACGTCTTAAAAGCAAGAACAAAGATAATACCTTCCCGAAAGAATAATAGGGAACAGATGAGACAGGGAACAGACGTGAAGGAGCTGTACGTATGCTCCCTAGTATTAGTCTCTGGGGCTGGCCCTCGGGACTGGAGTACTGGGGCGGTAATTGCTGGATCTGCCTCGCCAGTTCCTCATTTCAGCCCGCAGACGCTTCCAGGATTCATACGTTCCGTGTTCTCGAGGCATGGGTTTTCTGTGCTCTCTTTGACATGTCTAAGGGCCAGAACACTCTTCTGATAATCATTTGGAAGATTATGATACTAAAAAGGATGTATTTCATAGGACTTGTAAGGATCAGATTAAATGATGGATTGGAACTATTTGCTTAACGTCCGACTTCCTTTCTATCGTACAGGATGGCTTCTTTTCCGTGGTAGATCTTGTCACTAGCAGGCATTTTACGTCCGTTTGCCTGTTATCTCTTTGCCTTCCAATAATGTAACGTTCATGTGTTAAGAAGGCTGTTTTTCGTCTACCGAAGTGCTTTTGCACCTTTGTCAAGAATCAGTTGGGTGTTTTTGGGTGGGTCCATTTCTGGGTTTTCTGTTCTAGATTCTCCGTTGTTTCATTGATCTTTGTGTCTATCCCTCTGCCAGTACCACACAGCTTTGATAACTGTTAAGTGTACAGTAAGTTTTGAAATCAAAAGGCCGGTTCCTACCACTTCGTTCTTCGTATAAAAATTGATAGCTATTCTATTTCCTTTGCGTTTCTATATAAATTTTAGAAAGATCTCCTCTATATCTACAAAACAAAAAAAATGCTGATATTTTTATAGGAATTGTGTTAAACCTACATATCAATTAGGGGATAATTGTTATCTTTAGTATGTTGAATCTTTCAGTCCATGAACACAGTATGTGCTTCCACTTACTTATATCTTCTTTAATTTCTTTCACCTGTGTTGTATAGTTTTCAGCATATAAATCCTGTACATGTTTGTTAACTTTATACCTAAGTATTTCACTTTTTTGATTGATTGCATAAAGTATTGTATTTTGATTCTACTGTCCCTCCTATATTCGTTGCCAGTATATAGAAATACAATTGAATTTTGTATGTTTCTCTTGTATCTGCGACCTTGCTTATTTGTTTGACGATTTTCTTTTTCTAAATCCCTGGGGATTTTCTGCATAGATAATCACGTCATCTACAAATAGGAATAGTTTGCTCTTCCTTCCTTTTACTTACATTTTGTGTGTGTGTGCCTTGTTTCCATGGCTAGAAACTCCAGCACTGTGTTGTATGTTGGATAAGAGTGGTGAGAGCTGACAGTCTTGCCTGGTTCTTGTTTTAAGGGGCAAAGCACTCAGTCTTTTACTATTACCTGTAGGGCTTTGTTTTGTTTTGTTGTGAATTTTCTTTTACCCTGTCGTGTCACCTTTTGTGTTAGGTATTGGCAGCTCTGTTGTTTGATGCATAACATTTATGGTGTCTTCTTGTTGGATCGACCCCTTTATCATTACGTACATTATTCCTCTCTGTCTCTGGTAATTTTCTTTGCTGTGATGTCTGTTTTATCTAATATTAATATAGCCTTCTGCTTTCCTTTTACTAATACTTGCCCGATATATTTTTTGCCCTCTTTTTACTTTCAACTTACCTGTATTGTTATATTTGAAGTGAGTTTCTTCTAGACAGCATTTAGTTGGGGCATGCTTTTTAATACTGTCTGCCAATTTCAGCTTTTTAATTGATGCATTGAGAGCATTTCCGTTAATGTCCTTAGTGATACGTTGGGGCTTAAGTCCTCTATTTTGTTTCTTTGTTTCTTGTCCATTTATCTATAGGCTTGTTTTTTTTCAATGCCTTTTTATAGCCTTTTTAGTGGTTGCTGTAGTCACTACCAGATACATATATCATGTATATGTACAAGGTCTGACAGTTAAGTTCACAAACTCATCCTAGAAAGTGCTGCATACATCATTGTGCGTGTCACTACCGTCGCCTTAGGAGTACTCCCCTTGGGAAGCTATGCACGAACACCAGCACCTAGTCCACCCTTCCAAGAAATTCTGGAACTCTTTTTCTGGAATGGTCATCACAGCTGTCAAAATATTACCCTTGATGTCCTGCATGTCACCCAAATGTCCTCTTTTCAACACGACTCAAGGGCAATGGATTTTCAGGTAAAGAAAAAAGTCATTGGGGGCTAGATCAGGTGAGTAAAGAGAGTGTTCTAGCACAGTTATTTGTTTACTGGCTAAAAACTCCCTCACAGAAACAACTACACAGTTAAGTTAGTGAACTTGCAACTGTGTACAATGGCCATTCCAGAAAATTCCAAAATTACTTTGAATTGCTTTGAATCTTTTTACCAGTTCACGTGAAGTATAGAAACCTTACCTCTCTTTACATCCTTTGGCCTTCCCTCATTTATAATGTATAATTGTGGTAAATAGGTCCTCTAATACAGTTATAACCACATCGATGTTAAAATTTTTGCTACAACCTTCGAACACAATGTAGAACTCTCAGGAGAACGAAAGTCGTGTTCGTTCTTCCTTCCTGATATTCCACATATTTCTTTTTTCCTTCAGTCTTTCTTCTAGGGCAGGTCGTGCAACAAATTAGTTTTCCTTTATGTGTTCATTGCCTCTTCATTAAACCAAAAAACCAAACCCAGCACTGTCCGGTCGATTCCAGCTCACAGCGACCCTACAGGCAGAGTAGAACTGCTCCACAGAGTTTCCAAGGAACACCTAGCGGGTTCGAACTGCCAACCATTTGGTGAACAGACGTGGCAGCCCTTAACCCACTACGCCACCAGGGTTTCCCCTCTTTGTTAATGAAGGGTATTTTCAGTGGGTGTTAGGCCACAACAGGGAGTATCATGTTCTAGAACGTGTATTTTCAGAGACTCTTTCTTTTTTCCCCTTCGTGAATTAATTCATAGGCCTCCTCGAAAGACGTTATTAGACAGCTGTGTCAAGAGAGCTTTTCCAGTTCTTCCCTTGGCTCAAAAAAACTCTTGGATATTACATGTTCCAGCTTGTCTGTGACCCAGGAGGAAGCAGATCAAGTAAGTGTGCTCAGAAATGCCCTTTGGTCCCTGAACCCTCTTCACCTGTCTAGTCCCTTTCTTAATGTCTCAGTCATTGCCATGTCCAAGGAGACTTTCCCCTGAAATGTCTGTTGATGTTCTGGCAAGCTGAAGATCGGTTGTTTTTTTTAATCTTAGTGAATTTAAAAGCTGTTGATTTTGAGCCTTTCCCTGTGGTAAAGTGGGGAGGGACAGGAGTAGCACAGCCGGCATCACAGCTCTGCCCATCTCCCTTTTCAGACTAGTTACCTAGATAGTGTTTTCAAAGACACAGACTTTTGTGATTTTCTTTCCCAGTGTGTAACATGGAGACCCTGGAGGCCTAGTGGCTAAGTGCTGTGGCTGCTAACCAAAAGATGGACAGTTCAAATCCACCAGGCGCTCCATGGAAACTCTGCAGGGCAGTTCTGCTCTATCTATAGGGTCACCATGAGTGGGAATCAACTCAGAGGCAGTGGCTTTGGTTATAATGAGTAACGTGCTAATGCTGATAAATGGTCAGCGTAATAGCTTAGGGCAGACATTTTAGGGATCTTTCTCCACTGTTGCCTTGTGAGAGATCAGGGAGAGCAGAATGCTGGGGTCCACTCGGGCTCCCTCAGGGCGCTTTGTGTACCAGAGGCTTTCTCTTCTCACCCCGTTTCCCCACATAAAATTCCCATCTGCTCAGTTTGCCTGATCACAGCTAATGGCCAAGAACAAGAGGAATGTGGTTCATATTATGTAGTACTGACAGTCTTGACTACTGGCCTATGTTAATTTTTTCAAATTTGTTTGGAGCTTTATTCTCTGAAGTCAGCCACAGAAAAGTAAAAGGCAGAAAAGCAAGGTTCTGGAATTGTGCTGGAGCTTAGTTTGGGTTCTCCTACAAGTATGCCCTGAAGCAAGTACTTGGCTGCAGGCGGTCAATTTGGGAAGTGATTCTTGAAAACACAGAGTGGGGAAAATTAAACTGAAAACAGAAGACAAACCAGTGAAAATGTATGCTAATAAGTGATTACTGCTGTGGGTAACTGGGCTTCCTGTTTGAGATCCTTTAAGACACCTGGGAGTCCTGATGCATTAAGCGTTAGGCTGCTAACTAAAAGGCTAGCTGTTCAAATCCAGCAGCTGCTCCTGGGAAACCCTGTTGGGAAGGTCGACTATGTCCTGTAGCGTCACTATGAGTCAGAATCAACTCAGCCTCTACCGCTTTTTTTTGATTTAAGACACCTTGGGAAAAGGAGCTCGACTGACATGACAGTTAAGCACTTGGCTGCAAACCAAAAGATTGTCAGTTTGAATCCAGCCCATAGCTCCACCGAAGAAAGACCTGGCAGTCTCCTTCTGGAAGGATTATAGCCAAGAATCCCTATGGGGCAGTAATACTGTGTCACATGAGGTTGCTGTGAGCCAGAATTGACTGGATGGCACCCAACAAGAAGAAAAATTCATCTCAACATGTCCCACTGGAGGGCAGGGAGAAAGGAGCATTTATTACTAACTCTCACCCCTCATTGGAAACCTGGTAATGTAGTGGTTAAGTGCGATGGCTGCTAACCAAAAGGCTGGCAGTTCAAGTCCACTAGGTGCTCCTTGGAAACTCTACAGGGAAGTTCTACTCTGTCCTATAGAGTTTGCTGACTCAAACTCAGTGGCAGCCAGTTTGGTTTGGTTTTTTGTACTCCTCATTGGTCAAGTGTTAATGTCCCCACATTTCTGGAGAATGTCTGTCTGTAGCCAGGTGAGATTCCCTGGTATCAGAGAAAGCCTTAAAGCAGGAAGGATCTGGAGAGGTTCCACTAGGCAAGAACAGTCACAAGATTACCATAAGTGACACTTGGCTCCAGATTCACTTCTGTGAGGTGGGCCCAGCTTCTAGCAAGGCAGCACCAGGCACCCCTGTTCGACAGGAAGCCCTCAAATCAGTATCCACACTGTCAACCTGGAGCCGTTCTCTTTGTCCTCCCAGGTGACAACTTAGGTATAAGGACATGAGGCTGCTGCCACCCTGGATTCAAACCCATACCCAACAGTAGCCCTCATAACAGTCCTACCAGCGTAGCTTCAGGGTCTCTCAAGGAGGATGTACCTACCCTGGGGGAAGCCCAGAGCTCTGGGGTCCCTCCCAGTGTGTTCAGTCATCCTAGTCCAGACTGACCAAAGTCAACCCTGAGGTAACCAGCCCAAGCAACATTGCCAAGTAACACAGGTAACAGTTCAGTTCTGTCAGGTTCCCAGAGGATCAGCACTGACGTGTTAACTGAAAGTCTGATGTCCACTGAGAAGGAACAGGGGTTTGTTAACACTTTACCCACATGCAGAGAGTTTCTGGAAAGCTGGAAGTGTCTGTGTCTTTGTGGCAGCAGGTGCATACAGGGGTGAACAGCCTCAGGGCTAGCTGATGCAGGTTGGATGGCTGCGGTGGTGTGCGGCAGGCCCTCTGCAAGAGGTGGGGTAGAGCCCTGGCCCCCGCTCTGCTCTCTTCACTGCCGAGGCTGCCCCGTCTGTCCTGCAGCTACTCCGGGCTCTGCACTGCCTCACCAGGCTGGCGGTGTTCCGGGACCTGTCCTCCGCCGAGACAATTCTGGCTCTGTTTCCTGAAAATTTCCATCAAAACCTCAAAAACCTGCTGACAAAAATCATCCTGGAACACATGTAAGTGCTTACTTCTTGAGCATCAGTTCCAGTAAGCTTTTATTTATTTTTATTTGTATTCTAGAAGAAGCATTGGTAGCCCAGGGTGTAAAGCACTCAGCTGCTGTCTGAAAGGTTGGTAGTTTGAAACCCCAGCTGCTCCGCAGAAGAAAGATGTGGCAGTTGGCTTCTTGTAAAAAAGTTCCTATAGGGTCACTGTGAGTCAGCATCACCTGAAAGGCAACAGGTTTGATTTTGGTTTTTATTCCAGACTTAATATGTTCAATTTTGTAAAGTTAAAAAACACAGATAAGCAAAGAGAAGAAAATGTGACAGCCATCATCCCACCACCCAGAGATGAGCAGCATTAATTCCATAGCAGAAGACTGTTAACCCCTTGCCCATCAAGTCATTCTGACTCACAGAGATCCTATAGGACAGAGCAGAGCTGCCCCAAGGAGCAGCTGGTAGATTCTAACTGTTGGCCTTTTGTTAGTTCCCAGGTTCTAACCACTCTGCCAGCAGGGCTCCAGAAAGCCTTTTAGGGCTTGTGTATTTTTTTCCTTTTACACATATAGAGGGAGGTTGTTTTATGGCAAAATGGTTTCATGTTATTTTGTAACTTGTTTTCAGTTAACAGTGTTAATGGCATTTCAGGTCAATAAATGTATATCTCCAGTATTACTTTCAATGGCTAATTATATTCCATTGTATGAAAAAATCATATGTAATTTAATTAAGAATTTCCTTGGTGTTGGACATCTACTTTTTTACTTCGGTAAACAATTTATAAAACTTTGCTAATCTACTTAATGAGCGTTATCTTTGATACTAGTGATATATGTTCTGCGTATGTTTATTGGTCATTTTTTATTTCTTGTGAATTTTCTGTGTATTTTTTTGGCAGGGAAGATTATTTTAAATACACATAAAGCAGAACTTACTAACTTGATTAGCAGCATACTTCAAAAGACTTCTTTAATATCAATAACTAGAAACCCTAGTGGCATACTGAGCTACAGCCGCTAACCAAAAGGTCAGCAGTTCGCGTCCACCAGGCACTTCTTGGGAACTGTGGAGCAGCTCTGCCATCCCATAGGGCCGCTATGAGTTAAAATCGACTGGACAGCAATGGTTGGGTTTGGTTTTGGTTGATACCTATTTACAAAAATTTTGTTGTGAAGAGTGTTCTCATACACAACCACATTTTATCTCCTCGTATCACCGTGTGCTGCTGTTTGCTGTAGTGTTGGGTCTGTTTAGGTCTGTTGGGCATCAGCCTTCAGTACTTCAGGTAATACATACTCCATGAAGAGAAGATAAGTTGACCTTTTCTCTCGTATCTGGGAGCAGTAGCACAGTAGGAATACCAAGCCTTTTGTCCTTTTTTTCCTTTAAGGTATGAAAATTCGTAACCAACAGCACTTATGATCTTAATATCATTGAGCTTATAAAGCAAACAATGCTGCTTCTTGGAGGAAGGGTTAGTCCTCTCCTGTCAGGGGGTGATTACAGATCCGTAGATCACGGGGAGCAGGTCCCAGGGCCTCTCATCAGAAGACTCAGTTCTCATCTTTCTCCTACTGTTTTCACTCATCTCTCCCTCCTGAGCAGATCTGCATGGAGAACTGAAGCCCAGGCCAGTCAGAGTGAGTACCAAGAAGCTGACCTGTCCCTCCTCTTTTCCCCCAGCCCTAGCTCAAAATCTGCCCAATGGCCAATCTTTGCTTTCAATCTCAAAGCAAATTATCCTAACCCTAAACCACACAGCATATTTTGTGTTTGTTTATTTTAATACCACTCTTTGTTTTTGATTATAAACTTAATATATGCATACTAGTAAAAAATAGAGAAATATGCACAACGGAAAGTACAGTACCCAAAATTATATTATAGTTAGGAAAAAAAATAGTCATGGAAATTAGTTTGAAAGATTGAATAAAAGTATGTGTTTAACACATCTCTTCTGAGCCAGTCACAATGCTGAAATCCCTTACCTGTATTAACCCATTAATTCCTCCCAACAACCCTGTAAGGGAATAAGATTATTCCGATTATATTGATGGGGAAACTGAAGCGAAGATGTTAAACAAGTGGTAGAACCTTGGTTCAAGCCAAGTCCGTTGGACTTTTAAATGAGCTGATATCACTGTTGCTAAAACTACGCATTTCCTAGGACCCTGGCCATGACCTCATCTTCCCTACCCTATGTCATTTCTAATGCTGGTCCAAATGAGACAAGAGGGTTTGCTGTTTGGATAAAAGCTAGAGATGCTACCCACTTTGAATCATTCCTGGGAGCACATGGCGTAGAGCAATGACAGGGCCAGTGCTTTGCTGTGGGGCCTGGGGCTCCGTCTGTCTCTGTGGCAGAGGCTTGCTATGTGGATTAAATGAATTCTGCGTGTACAGCCCTTAGAGCTGTGCCTCCCACAGAGTAAAGGCTTGCCGAAAGCAAAGGTGTGAGCAGTGAGCTAGCTGTCTCCTCCACAGTCTCTCTGCCACGCCTGGTCGACCTGGACTGGAGAGTGGACATCAAAACCTCCTCAGACAGCATCAGCCGGATGGCAGTGCCCACCTGCCTGCTCCAGATGAAGGTACTGGACTGTCGTGCTCATGAGAAGGAAGGGCTTGCACCCCTGCAGCTCATCTACGACACAGATCCCCAGTCCTTCCAAATCTTTAATCCTTTGAATCCAAAACAACCCAGCACCCAGTCAAACAGGTATGCAGGGAGTCCCTGGCTTACCACAGGGCTCCATTCAAACATCTCTGTCATAAGTCCGTTCTGATGTAAGTCAAATACTTCTTTGTCTATTTTCATTATGACTGCCTTTTATTATCATTCTCTTTATAAACTTAATCTCTGAACATCTGTGTGTGAACATCTGAGAATGATAACAGCAGATTACACGCTGCTATATTAATGTAGTACATATTACTAACAATAAGATGTACCAACAAAACAAACAAACAAAACCCTCACGTTTCAGAGTAGAACTGCTCCATAGGGTTTTCAGGACAGTGACCTTTGAGAAACAGATCACAGGCCTGTTGTCCAAGGTGCCTCTGGGTGGGTTGGCAAAACATTCTTTCTTTTTTAGATACAAATTAATATAACTGGAAATTCTCTTGTTTTTCTTGCACCTGAATGTATTACAGTCTGTACCAGGTAGAGCCCATTGTTTAATGTACGGATGTAAGCTCATCTGTTTTCTCACTCCAGTGCTGAAATTAGGGTGTCAGAGAAGCAAGGGAGGGCTTGGCTTGGCCAAAGCATGCATTGCAAACAGAAACTGACCCAGGTGACTCCACTGTCTCCCCTGGAAGCCACATGACTCAAGGGCTAGGACTCTGTGGCACCTAGTGAAGGGCTTCCCATGCAGCACAACAGAGTCTGGCCTCATTGGTCCAAGGCTCACTTGCAGATTGATGGGAAGAAAGACAGCCCTGACCCTCTCCTGTCCTTCTTTTTCCAGATCCAGGATGATCCCAGTCTGTGTCGGGACCAGCCCTCCGTCTCAGCCGTCACCATGGAGCTGAGCAAAGAAATGCTGGCCACTATGCTAGACGGGTTGGGCCGCATCCGAGACCAGCTCTCTGCTGTGGCCAACAAGTGAGCCCAGCCAGCTGCTGGCCCCTCCCTGCCCCGCCTCGGAGGCTTGTCGTCAGCGACGTACCTCTGATGTACAGGCTGCCCTCACTGCAGCAGGTGCAGCCGACAGGGGCAGGGTGGCAGGGGCAGGGGGTGGTCCCCATCCAGACGGCACAGTCAGGTGGACAGGAAGCCACCAAGCTCCTCATCCTTCTCCTCGTTCATCTTTTTTCTCTTTCTGAAGCTGGTGAGCAGAAGCCTCCGTCTTTGAAAGATTCCTCGGTGTGACTTAATTACCGCTGTGGCAGCAGGGAGGAAAATTTGGGTTATCAGCCGCCTCTGTATGGCTCTTGGGGAAATTCAGACCCAAATTGTGGAGCTCATCTAATAATTCCCAGTATTAACTCTTAATGAGCTCATTGCCAGCCCGGGAACACGTGGCGTGAAGCAGGTGGGAGGCTGAACGTTGCCTGCTTCTCCTCAGTGAGAGCCGGACAAACCCCACAACACAGTCCCGCTGCGGAGCCGCCTGCCCCATCCCGTAACCACAGAACCTTCCTGAGTGCCCCAGCACTACCAGTCGCCTCTTCAGTATCAGAAGCCTGAAATGGGTGCTAATCCCCCTCTCCGTGATGCCAGGGGCTCCTTCCTTAATAAAGCATAGCCACTCCAGGGTGAAGAAGTGGTAGTCATTGGAAATAAAAGACATTTCTAAAATTTCCATGATTCTGGTCATATGCTTCTGTCCTTAGCCCAAGGTGTTGCCTTAGGCCAATGCCTCTCATTCTTCAAGATGATCCCAATCTCTCAATTCCCAGCCAAGCCCACCGTGTGATGTGAAACCAAACCTATGAACTTCACAAGCATCTGTGTTTCTTTCTGTCATGTAGAACAGAAAGAAAGCAAGGCTGACAGTATGTGCTTGTACAAGACCTACGATGAAAACATATCTGTCTTAGTAATGCAAGGCTGTTATATGGAAATACCACAAATAGGTAGCTTCAACTAACAAATTCATTCTCTCAGATTTTGGAGACGAGAAGTGTGATTTCAGTGGGCTGGCTGTAGGGGAAGGCTCGCTGTCTCTTGGCTCTGAGACAAAGTCCTTGTGTCTTTAGCATCTGTTTCCTGGTTCCTTGACAATCTCCATGTGGCTTGGCACCTGTCTTCCCCTCTTTGGGCCAGTTTAATCTGCTGCTTTTATATTCTGTAACAAAGTGACTCAAGACACAGCCTATACTAATCTGCATCATTAACATAACAAAAACAGCCCATTCCCAAATGAGATTATAACCACAAGCAGAGAGGCTAGGGTTTACAATACATACTAGTGGGGATACAAAGTTCAATCTCAAACATACTTCTTAAACAGTTTAACCAAGAGATAATCATCTTTGTCACATACCTGCCTCATGACAGAGATGCAGTCCACAAAGATGTCCCACCATCATTATCCTGACCCACTGGCAACAGCTTGCAGCCTGCTATCTGAATGGGTTGTTTTGGCAGCTTCTCAGATGGTGTGTGGGTGGGGGGCGGGGGGAGGATGGAGGCGGCCCAACCAGCCCACCAGTGCGGACTCCGGCCCGGCAGCCAAGGTTGTACCCAGCTTTAATGCCTTAATTGTAAGAATTGGACTCCTAAGCCTTAATTTTCCCCTTTTATAAAAATTCAATGAGGGCAATAATAGTACTTAATTTATAGGGCTTTTGTGAAGATGAAATGATAGAATGTACCTAAAAGCTCTTAGCATTCTTACCGCAATTTCTAAAAAAGGCTGGGTAATGTCAGCTTTGCTGTTAATAGGAATGAAACAAGGACACTCTGCACTCGTGTCGTTCGCTGGATAGGGTTGGGATGAGAGCAAATGTTCTTTTTCTCCCTGAAACTGAACCAGCTCATTGAGGTTCAGTTGCCTGCTGGTAAATGGCCTCATTAGGACTCGGGCCCAGAGTTCTCAAGCTTTCTCACCACCACACCGGGTTCTGTCATGGTTGTGTGTGCAGTGACAGTGACATTAGCACCATTTGGGAAATGCTGAGACTGTGGGAGAGGTGAGAAATTGTACCTCTGCCCACAGTGAAGCTGGGAAAGTCCGAAAGAAAATTCTAAGCTCCTCTGTCTCCTTTCTCCTGGAAGCCCAGCTGCTGTCCCTTAAAATGGTGGCTGCTAATCCTTTAGGGGTCAGACCCATTGAGGATTTGATGAAATCTGTGACCCTTTCTGTAGGAAATGAACTTTTAATCTTTGCATGCAACTACAAAGGTATACATACCCCAGGAGTCCACTTACTACTGCCTTGTTGAGAGCCTCTGGTTTCACTCCCTGTAGCCTACAGACAGATCTCCAAGCACCTGTTCTCTTGGCTTCTCGTGGGCATCCATGAGAAACTCACCCGCAGCAGGAAGCCCAGCACAGGTGCCCTGACAGTCAGACATTTCCTGTAACCAGATCCACCTGAACAGAGCCATCTGGGTGCATGGCATATAAAAATCCACTGCCATCGAGTCGATTTCATCTCTCAGCTATCAAGTAGGATGGGATAGAACTGCCCCATAGAGTTTCCAAGGAACAGCTGGTGAGTTTGAACTGCTGACCTTTTGATTAGCAGCGGTAGCACTTAACCACTCTGCCACCAGGGTTTCCACGTGGCATGTAGAGGGCATTCAATCCCTAACCAGGAGATGTGCTCACTGACAATGAAGCAGTGCTGCCCCTCACCACACCTGCTCATATACAAGTTTCTTTTCCATTTTTAATAAGGATAGATTGTTTGTAGATGTCCGATTTGTGGTTGGTCTGACTCAGCTGCAGAAGGACTTCTTAGCTTCAACCTGTGGATCTCAAAGGAAGGTTCTTATCAAGTTTTCTGATAGTATTTTGGCGTGACAAAGCAGCTAGATGCAAAAGATTCCTTATTTGGGGGGCAGCAATGAATGATAGGCTGTCTGTGGTGACTATGTTCCTGACTCTTTGGAAACTCCATGAGGCTGTTCTACTCTGTCATATAGGGTTGTTATGAACAGGAATCAACTTGACAGTGATGCTTTTTTTTTTTTTTTTTTTTTTGGTCTCTCTCCCTGCTTTGAATCAATCATATGGTCTACTCTGCCAGGAATGACAAATGGAAAAGGAATGGTCTTGCATTCATTGTCAAAAAGGACATTTAAAGATCTATCCTGAAGTACAATGCTGTCAATCATAAAATAATATCCATATGCCTACAAGGAAGACAGTTAATATGACTATTATTCAAATTTACAAACCACCACTAAGGACAAAGCTGAGGTAATTGATGATTTTTACCAAAGTCTACTGTCTGAAATTGATCAAACATGCAATAATAATTACTGGTGATTGGAATTCAAAAGTTGGAAACAGAGGATTAGTAGTTGGAAAATATGGCACTGGTGATAGAAATAATGCCAACAATCACATGACTGAATTTTGCAAGACCAGTGACTTCTTTATTGCAGATAACTTTTCCACTGATGTAAATGACACCTCTCTACATGGACCCTAACAGATGGACTACATAGGAATCAAATTGACTGCGTCTGTGGAAAAGCTCAATATCATTCATGAGAAAAACGGCAGGGACCATCTGCAGAACAGACCATCAGTTGCTCCCATGCAAGTTCAAGTTGAAATAGAAGAAAATTAGAACAAGTTCATAGTCAAAATATGGCCTTCAGTATATCCCACCTGAATTTAGACACCATCTCAAGGACAGATTTGACATATTGAACACCAAGGACTGAAGACCAGACTAGTTGTGGAATGACATCAAGGACATCATACATAAAGAAAGGAAGAGGTGATTAAAAAGACAGGAAAGAAAAGACCAAAATGGATCTCAGAAGAGACTCTGAAACTTACTCTTTAATGTCAGATAGCTAAAGCTAAGCAAAAAAACGATGAAGTAAAACAGATGAACACGATTTCAAAGGTCAACTTGAAATGCTAAAATAAAGTATTATGACATGTGCAAAACCCTGGAGATAGAAAACCACAAAGGAAGCACACAGCATTTCTCAAGCTGAAAGAACCAAAGGAAAAAAACTCAAGCCTTGAGTGATAATACTGAAACATTCTGTGGGGAAAATATTAAATGCCACAGGAAGCATCAAAAGAAGATGAAAGAATACACACAGTCACTATACCAAAAAGAATTGGTCAACATTCGTCTGTTTCAGGAAGTAGCATATGAACCGGAACTGATGGTACTGAAGGAAGCAGTCCAAGATGCGCTGAAAGCATTGGCAAAAACCAAGTCTCCAGGAATTGATGGCATACCAACTGAGATGTTTCAACAAATGGATGCAGCGCTGGAAGTGCTCACTAGTTTATGCTAAGAAATTTGGAAGACAGTGACCTGGCCAACCAGCTGAAAGAGATCTATGTTTATGCCTATTCCCAAGAAAGGTGGTCAAATTGAGTGCAGAAATTATTGAACAATATCATTAACATTATATACAAGTAAAATTCGGCAGAAGATCATTCAAAAGTGGCTTGATATTACAGAGAACTGCCAGAAATTCAAGCTGGATTTGAAAGAGGACAAGAAACTGAGAATGTCAATGCTGATGTTGGAAGGATCCTGGCTGAAAGCAAAAATATCAAAATACCAGATGTTTACCTGTGTTCTAATGACTATGCCAAGGCATTTAACCGTGTAGATTATAACAAATTATGAATAATATTGCAAAGAATGAGAATTCCAAAACATTTAATTGCATTCATGAGGAACGTGCACATGGATGAAGAAGTAGTCGTTCTAACAGGACAAGAGAACACTGCATGGTTTAAAATCATGAACAGTACAAGTCAGGTTTGTATCCTTTCACCATACCTGTTCAATCTATATGCTAAACAAATTAATCTAAGGACTATATGAACAATGAAGTATCATGACTAGAGGAAGACTCATTAACACCTTGCATTATGCAGATGACACAACCTTGCTTGCTGAAAGTAAAAAGGACTTGAAGTACTTACTGATAAAGATCCAAGGCAACGGCCTTCAGTATGGATTATATCTCAACATTAAGAAAAGTCCTTAAAAGTTAGCAAGCGACCATCTAAGTTGCATCAACTGGTCCCAATACACCCAGAGGAGAGGATAATGAAGGACATCAAAGACATAAGGAAAATATGGCCCCAAGTGACAGAAAGGACCACATGATCTGCAGACTACATCAACATGAGACCAGAAGAACTAGAAGGCACCCAGATACCACGAATGACTGCCCTGACAAGGTGACAGGGAATACAACATACAGTCCCTTGTGTAGTAGAAGAAAAATGGGTGTGCAAAACCAGTCTTAGTGGTCTGACAGACTGAAGATGTGGCCTCCAAACTATCTGTTATGCCAGAACCCCAAAGCCAACTCTTCAGACAAAGTTTGGACTAGACTATAAGATATAGAATGATGCTGATGAAGAGTGTGATTCTTGGCTTGAGTATATACATGAGGCTGACCGATAGCTCCTGTCTAGAGGCGAGATGAGAAGGTGGGAGGGACAGGAGCTGGTTGAATGGACACAGGAAATACAGGGTGAAAAGGAGGGGAGTGCTCCCACAAGGTGGGGAGAGCAGTGGGAGTTGCAGAGTACTATACAACAAATTGACTTGGATTGTAAACTTTCACTTAAAAAAACAAAAACCAAAAACCAAACCCACTGCCATTAAACTGTGTCTGACTCATAGCAACACTATAGGTCAGACTAGAACTGTCCCATAGAGTTTCCAAGGATTGCCTGGTGGATTTGAGTTGTCAATCTTTTGGTTAGCAGACATAGCACTTAATCCATGGAGTTTCCAAACATTTACTTAAAGCACAATAAAATATTTTTTAAAAAAGAAAACAAATTACCACAATCAGATCAACAAACAACATCATAAGAAACAGATAACATGTTAAACTTGTCAAGGAGTTCATTTTACTTGGATTCATAATCAACACCACAGGGAAGCAGCAATCATGAAATCAAAAGATATATTGCACTGGGCAAATATGCTGCAAAAGACCTCTTCAAAAAGATGAAAAAGCAAAATCTCACCTTGAAGACTAAGGTGAGCTTGACCCAAGTTAGGGTGTTCTCAGTCACCTCATACCAATGGGAAAGTTGGATGATAAATAAGGAAGATCACAGAAGACTTGATGTCTTTGAATTGATGTGTTAGCAAAGAATATCGAACATACTATGGACTGCCAAAAAATGAACAAAGCTGTCTTGAAGGAACAACCATAATGCTCCCTAGAAGTGAGATGTCAAGACTTCATCTCCAATCCTTAGAGAAGAATATCATGCTTCATAAAATAGAGGTTCATCAAAAAAGAGGAATACTCTCAAGGAGATGGACTGACAAAGTGGCTTCAACAATGGTCCCAAGCAAAACAATGATTGTAAGGATGGTGCAGTTCTGGGCAGTGTTTCATTCTGTTGTACATAGAGTCACCACTGTGAGTCAGAGCCAATTGGACAATACCTAACAACAGATCACCAGGCCTTGCTTGCAAGCTACCTCTGTGTGGACTCAAACTGCCAACTTCTCAGTTAGCAGCCAAGCATGTTAACCTTCTTCACCACCACAGGATTCCGAGGGATGAGACATGACTTCAAACAGGCCAATTCGAGTCTTTCCTGAGGGCTATTTCCAGGGAGTTGGCAATGAAGACCACCTCCTACCTCTGGGCTCTGATAGGGAAATTGCAGATGCTTGTGTCCATCTTCCTGCCACACACAGAAAGGCCCAATGAAAATTGAAGAAGTGAGGCCATCCTGGAGAAAAGCAGAGTCCAGAGGTTGAGAAAATCTAGTTGTGCCTGATGACATTTCCACTTCTGCTCCTCCTAGTGCATCTGTCAGGATAGGCCAGGTTATGCTGCCATAATAAACAGTTCCAAGGTCTCAGACTTCACACAGCAAATATCTATTTTCCCCTCCTATGTGACATATCCAGTGGGGAGCGTTCTATTTGCTGTAGTCACCTTGGAGCCCAGGATGACAGAAACTTCACAGCAACACGTGTCTGGATTGTCACCAAAGCAGGAAGAGGGAAAGTTGCAAATTACATGCTTTCTGCACAGAGGTCACCTGGAAGTCACATGGTCATACTTTAAAGGAGATGGAGAATTTCAGTCCTACTGTGCCAGAGAGAAAGAGAAACAGGCTATCTGTGATTAGTGACAATGACCACTGTACCTGGTTACCTGAACCAAAAAAAAAAAAAACAGTAATTTTTTTTTAGGCTTGTTGTAAACTGCCCTGGAGTTGGCCCCTGGTGATACATTGTGATCCCGTGTGTTAAAGTTACAGACTGGAACTGCTCCATAGGGCGTTGTTGGTTGTAATCTTTATGGAAGCCAATGGTCAGGTTTTCCTTCCACAAAGCAACTGGGTGGGTTCCAACCCCCAAACTTTTGGTTAGCAGCCAAGTGCAAACTGTTTGTGCCGCCCAGGCTTAAGCTAGTTTGCACACACAAACAGAAGAATCATGAGTAATAACGTGCTATCTCAGCAGGTTTTCCCGCGACAAGCCTCATCACCTGGCTGGCACCGGAAAGCGTTTAAAACAATTTCACAAACATTTCACTTCTCCTTCACTACAGCCCCTTGAACTCTGTGGCACCTCCGTTACGTACAAGCACTGTCAGTTAAGTTGACAAACTCTTCCTAGAAAAAGTGCTACCTACCTAGTTGCTGAATATCACTATGATCACCTTCAAAGTCCTCCCTTTGGGAAACTATGCACTGATGCCAGTGCCTAGCCCACCCTTCAAAGCACTTTTGGAACTCTTTCTGGAATGACCATCAGAGCTGTCACTGTGTTACCCTTGATGTCCTGAATGTCATCAAAATGTCTTCCTTTCAATATTTCCTTTATCTAAAGAAAAAAGCCTTTGGGGGCAGATCAGGTGAGTAGGTAGGCTATTCCAATACAGTTATTTGTTTACTGGAGAAAAACTCCCTCACAGGCAACCAGAGAATTAAGTTCATGAACTTGCTACCATGCCACTGTGCACAATGGCCATTTCAGAAAGAGTTTCAAAATTGCTTTGAAGGGTGGGTGAGGAGCTGGCATTGGTGCATAGCTTCCCAAGGGGAATGCTTCAAAAGTGACCACAGTAATATTCAAAATGAGGTATATAGCACTTAGAACAAGCAAGTTCACAGACTTATCTGTCAGACTACATATCTGTGTGTTTCAATGAGAAGAAGTTAGCTCAGAGAGATCTGGGCACATGAATCTCGGTCAGCAGTTTCTCCCTTCCTCCCTCAACTGTGGGAAAGGAGAACTGTTTCTTCACAGGTAGTTTAAGTTTCCTTTTAATTTGATGACTTTTCTGCTCTCTCCCTCGTCTGTTTTGGCTTCTCACTTCTATCTGGGTCATGTTTATTCTTTGTCTTGCTTTTCTGGGGATTTTCAGGTCCAAAGACCAATTGGACAAGGACCAGAAATTTGGATCCTCCCCACACGAGTCAGTTTTCTAAGCACACAAGGTAGACACCGTGTCCAGCAGTCAAGCTCTGTCATCTGGTATTTATAAACATCCAGGAAACAAGTCCAGTATGGTGGGACAGGCTCTCTGTTCTTTTGTTCTGTAACGTGAGCAAAAGTAAGAGACTTTACTTTTATTATTTGCTTTTGTATTGTAATCTAGAAACTGTTGACCACTTGGTATCTGGCATTTGGCAAGTCTCTTAGCAGTTAATACTTACAAGAACTCTTTTGAACCTGTAACCCCCGATTTCTAAATATACATAAACCTTGACTCTGGTGGAGTACTGGATAAGTGTTACAGCTGCTAGGCATATGGTTGGCAATTAGCATGTGCCAGGCATTCCTTGGAAACTCTGTGGGGCAGTTCTACTCTGTCCTATAGGGTCTCTATTAGTTTGAGTTGACTCGATGGCTGTGTTTGTTTTTTAAACATTCTCTTACCTGTATGCTCTTCACCTTTGCACAATTTCCTTCTTTCTTTGGTGCCCACATTTCTGTGGTTTAATTGTCCTATTTTATGATGAAGAAAATGAAAGCATTTCCTGATAGGATTCCCTGGTTGGTGCTGGAGGACCCTGATACTCAGGGAGAGAGAAACACTCTTCATCCTAGGAAATGGCAAGAGCTTTTAAAGGGAAGCCTGAGAAGCAGAGTTGCTAGTAGCTGTGGGCTCCTAGGAAAGGCTCTGAGGGGCTTCTGCCTCCTTGTGTATAATTGGAAATAAGACAACTACATAGTCAATACAGCTCATAGATTGATGGTAAACCATGTAGACCTGTCAGAAGCAAGAATGGTGAAACTATGGCTCACATACTTTGGAAATGTTATCAAGAGAGATCATTCCCTAGGGAAAGACACCATGCATATTAAAGAAAGGCTCAGCAGTGAAGAGGAAGACTCTCAATAAGATAGACTGACAGAGGAACTGCCACAGTGGGATCAAGGATGACAACAATTGTGAGGACCGCATAGGACCAGGTAGTGTTTGGTTCTGTTGTATATAGCATCACTGTCATGCATTGAACTGTATCCCCTCAAAAAGGAGTACAGCCATTCAGCTGGGCCATCCTTCCCAATATTCTGTCATTTTCTTATGCTGTAAATCCTAATCTCTGTCTGGGGTTAACAGAGTGGATTATGTTAGAGAGGATTAGGGTGGGACTGTAAATCCCTTCCTAAGGTCACCTCCCTGTTCCATTGGAATCTCTCTGGAGTGTGGCTTGTACCACCTTTGCTCCTTTCATCCTATGGGAGGTAAAAACAGAGGAAAACAAGCAGAGAACTGGGAACCTCACACCATCAAGAAAGCAGCACCAGGAATAGAGAGCATCCTTCAGACCTGAGGTTCCCATGCCAAGATGCTCCCTGACCAAGGACTGATGCAACACAAGGACTTTCCTCCAGAGCTGACAGAAGGAAAGCCTGCCCCTGGAGTGGACACCAGAATTTGGACTTGTAGCCTACCAGACTGTGTAAGAATAAACATTTCTCACCTGATCTCCATAATATATAAGGTATTACAAAATATCAATAAGAAAAAGATAAATCATCCAGTTAAGCGATGGGCAAAGGAGATGGACAGACATTTCTCTAAAGAGGAGATCCAGGCAGCCAAAAAACACATGAGGACATACTTGTGATCATTAGCTATCAAAGAAATTCAAATCAAAATGACAATGAGATACCATCTTACCCCAACAAGGTCAGCTATGATCCAAAAAATGCAAAACAACAAATGCTGGAGAGGCTGTGGGGAGATTGGAACTCTCCTACACTGTTGGTGGGATTGCAAAATGGTACAACCTATTTGGAAAGCAATCTGGCACTTCCTTAAAAAGTTGGATCTAGTTATACCATTTGACCCAGTAATTCCACTGCTTGGAATATATCCTACAGAATCAAGGCCATTCACACCAACTGATACATGCACATGAATGTTCATCGCAGCACAGTCCACAATAGCAAAAAGATGGAATCAACCCAGATGCCCAACGACAGAAGAATGGATAGGTAAACTAGGATATGTGTACTCAATGGAATACTATACAATGATAAAGAACAATGATGATAGCAGGAAACATCTCTTAACCTGATTTCAACTGGAGGACATTATGTTGAGTGAAAGTAGTCAGCGACAAAAGGACGAATATTGTGTGAGATCCCTACAATAAGACCTTAAAAACAGACTCATGCATAGAATAAAAGACTCTTTGATGGCTGTAAGTGTGGGGATGGTGAGGGGGAAAGGTTTAGATTATATAATAGAAATTTGGTTGGGTGAAATCAGTGACAGCACACATTAGAAAGAAGATCAATAATAACAGGACTTCAACACAATTTGAGTACTCCTCCCAACTTAACCCAAAATTGCAAGGACAGAGTAGCTGGGATGGGGAGCCAGGGACTATGCTCTCAGGTGAAATCGAGGCCATTTGGCACAGCTAGCATTTTGCTAATGAGGACTCTCTTCACCCCTCACTGGTGAGTGGTGTCCAGGGTCTTAAAAGCTGCCAAGCTGTCATCTGAGGGTACAGCAAATGGTCCCAATTCAACAGGAATGGATGATCACTGAGGACAAGAACGACATGGGGAAAAGAGAACCCAGAAGACAAAGAGACCCACTACATCAACTCATGACCAGAAGAACTGGATGGTGTCCGGCCACCACCGGTGATAGCTACGATGGAGCTCACAAAGTTGAGTCACTTTGGCAACGAGAATAAATAGGGGTGCACCCTGAGATCTCCAATAAAAGACCACAATTGATGGTCCAGGGGCTTTGGGGTTTCCCTGGGAGCGTGGTTCCTGGCCCTGATGCTGCCCCTGTCTATAAATCATAATGAAGGTCAACTTTTCAGACAGCAATGGATTGGACTTGGTGATGCAGAGTGACTGTATCTTGTGGGAATTTTATGGCTCTATGCATCTATAAGATGTCATCCTGCTGACCTCTTGCTGGAAGAAGGGGAGTGGTTGGAGAGGAGGGGATACGAGACTGTTGGGAGGATAGGACATATATGGAGCAGAGAAGAGGGGTGTGCTGTCACCGTGCAGGGAGAGCAGTGGGAGCTGCATATAGGTGTGCATGCAAATTTATATGGTAACATACCTTTTCATTCAATCATAAAAAAATAAACATTTCTCTTTTAAAGCCATCAACTTTGTGGTATTTCTGTTAAAGTAGCATTAGCTGACTAAAACAGTTGCTATGCATTGGATCCAACATGACCACACCCAGCAGCAACAACAGTGAATGTAGAAGCCCTAGGAGTCACTGAGTGATGGCTGCAAAATGAAAGATAGGAAACTGAAGTCGACTCAGAGGCACCCCAAAAGAAAGGTCTGGTGATCTCCCTCAAAAATATTAGCCACTGAAAAGCCATTGAATTCTACCTGGACATACATGGAATCATCTTGAGTTAGAGTTGTCACAACAGGAGCTGGTAGGTAAACCTGCTAGCTGATGAATGGGGCTTCGTTGGGTCTGGTATTGATACTGCGCTAGCCATATTACATATCACATGGTAACAAGATATAACACATCCAACAAGTTGAATGATTAATGAATTGGGAAATGCCTTGGGCTATCAGAGACTGCTGGGGTCATTGTTACAAACATGATGGTCTCCAGGTTCAGCAAATAACCTGTTAAGATTGCAGAAACTCCAATAAAACTCCTCCTCAAAGCTCTCCTTTGGTTTAAGCCACTATATTAGGATATTGATTTGGCTGCTATGGATTAAATTGGTTTAGAAGTTTAATCTCTTACACAAAGTCTAACCTGTAGAAGTTTTCCAGCAGTAGGATGATTCTGCTCCATGAGATGGTTCATAGACTCAAATTCCTTCTATCTGTTGCTTCATCAACCACTTGGGGGTTGCCCCATCCCTGTGGTGAAAGCCTGCTCATCTTCACCACCCAAGCCTGCACTGCAGCCCATGGGAAGAGCAGATGGTCATCTAGGGGCTGCTGTAACAGAAACACCACAGGTGAATGGCTTTAACTAGGAGAAGTTCATTCTCTCAGTCCAGCAGACTAGAAGTTCAAATCCAGAGCACCAGCTCCAGAAGAAGGCTGTCTCTCTCTGCTGGCTCTCTGCTAGCTCTGGAGGCGGGTCTTTGTCATCAGTCTTCCCTTGGTCTAGGAGCAACTCGGTGCAGGGACCTCAGGTCCAAAGTATGCGCTTGACTCCCAGCACTGTTTTCTTGGTGGTATGAGGTCTCCCTGTCCCTCTACTCACTTCTGTCTATCTCAAAAGAGATTGACTTAAGACCCTATCTAATCTTATAGACACATCAATATAACTGCTACTAATCCATCTAATTAACATCACAGTCATAGAATTTAAAACACATAGGAAATCCCATCAAATAACAAAATGGTGGACAATCGCACAATACCTGGAATCATGGCATGGCCAAGTTGGCACGTGTTTTCTGGGGACACAATCCAACCCATGACAGAGGGTATGTTTTGGAAGGTGCACATGTTATTTCCATTTATATCCAATTGGCCACAATTAATCACTTAGCTGCAAGGTATTCTGGGAAATACAATCTCTGGCTAGGCGGTCATGTGTCTAGCTAAAACTGGGACAGGGGAGCTAGAGGGTAGGTGGTATTCTCCTAAATAAAGGAGAGAATGGACAGTGAGTGGTAATTGACAGGTACCGTTGTAAACACCCACTCTGCTGACTCAGTGTGGCTCCATTTGTTGCTTTCCTTGACGCAAGTGTCACAGGCAAGACAAGAGAACAGAAAGTCACAGCTCACGTGCAGTGGGGAGAGGGGAGTCTATGCTTCTTGAGGATGGAGACCATGTCTCATTGACCAGGAATCACAGTAGCTAGCACAGAGCATGGCTCACAGTGGAGTCCTCAATACGTCTTCATGATGTCCTGCCTGTTCCCATAGACGTGCACAGGATTTGAGTACTTTGTAAATGATGGTTGAATTGTATTGAACCGATTAGAATGCTAGACTGACAGAGTGAACATTGACTTTAATTGCTCTTCCTCCATCTGCTTCAACAGTGCTTGTTTTTAACTCAGTACCGTTCACTTACCTATTTGCAGGGGCAACTACGGTGACTAGACCCTCATGTGGATGTTGGAATAACTTGCTCATAGAACAACCTCTCAAACACACACATTTCGCTTGAGCCGTAGGACAAGGGATAGAAGTCTTGAGTAAGACCTGGAGGGAACTCACTGGGAGGGTGCCAATAGAGGGGCAGACGCTGGCACCCTGAGCTCCTGACACTGCTACAGAGCTCAGGAGTCAGCATGGGTTCCAGTGGGTGTGAAGTGGATGTACTGGCTTCTCTCCAACTGCTGGAACCCACTGTCACCCAGTCAGCTCTGTCTCCTGGAGACCCCATGTATTACAGAGTAGAGCTGTTCCTTAGGATTGTTTTAGCTGTCTTCTTTACAAGATGACTCCACCTGTGGATCTGCTGGGTGGCTTCAAACCGCCAATCTTTAGGTTAACAGTCAATCGTGAACCATGTGCATCACCAAGGGAGAGTGAGCCCTTATTCTGTGTAGGGACAGCATCACAGACTGCCAGGCCTTTGTCTCTACAGGGCACTGTCTCTGGAATGCCTTTCCTAACCCTAGCTTAACTCTCATTCATTCGTCTGGGTCCAAGAGCACTGCTTGCAGAAGCCTAAGAGGCCAGCTTGACCAGCACCTCTGCCTGGAAGGTGCTCCTGCCTGGACTCCCCATCATGGCTG
Source organism: Heterohyrax brucei (assembly GCA_028571685.1). Lineage (NCBI taxonomy): Eukaryota > Metazoa > Chordata > Mammalia > Hyracoidea > Procaviidae > Heterohyrax > Heterohyrax brucei. Next base: position 122,406,042 of record CM053145.1, on the reverse strand, counting down.
TCACCACACCAGATTTTAGTAGTCTGGGTATTTGCCTTTTCCCTATACCGCTCACAACCATAACCCCAACGCTAGTGCACACAGATAATAGCCCCTGTTGGTGCCGAGAGTTCCTGGCCACTGGTTGGGCTAGGGGTCTGTCCCTGGAGTTAGTCTTACAGAACAAGTCACTGGCCCCCTGGGTTACCCAGTATTTCCTTTATGCAGAAACCCCACACCAGGAGGAACATTGCGGCCCACCGCTCACCCAGGCACAGATGGAACTTGCCCAAGATTCCCAGCAGATGGCGCACTTGTCCTCCTTATGGTCCCACCCCTGCTTTACTGTTACCTGGAGAGAAGGGAGTAGGGAGAAGCTTCTCCTAGGACTCCAGCTAAGCAAGAAGCTTCCAACAAAAGAAACTGCCAGGCCGCCTCCCCTGCAGAACTCTTCCCTCAGGCACAGGACATCAAAGGTGAGCAAAGGAAGGAAATGGTGCAGGGCCCACCCACTGCCCATCTGCCTGGGGAGCCCATTCAAGACTGCTTCCAAGGCCCATGTTTTTCAGGAGCACCCATCAGCGCCTCTTTGCTCTGCCACAGCTGCTGGATAACAGAAATCCCTATATAGTGCTGCATTAAAATACAGCTCTTCCAAATGAGGTCTAGTTAGTGGCAACTCCACCAGTCCAGGGCTTGGGGGGCAGTGCCTGCTCTGAGTGACTTCCTAGCTCTACACACTGGGCAGGTGGGGGTTGGGTGAGGGCAGGGTTTCAACTCCGGATTGCTTGCTGCCAAGCCTCAGTTTCTTCATCTCCAAAAAGAGAGATTAATTTTCCTAGCAGTGCAGCTTAGAGCACATTCATTATATATGAGGGAAGCCGGGAAATGGAAGACGCCCAGTCAATGATGGTTAGACCTTCAGACATGTACGGGTGCCCCTGCTAGAGTCAACCCTTTCATAAGTCAGAAAACTTGTCATTATTTCCTGGATGTTTAATATGGTGGAGGAAGAAGGGATGAAGAACCCTTGTCATCTCTCATCACCGTTACTCCAGAGGCCTTCCAAGTGATTCCTGGCCTCCAGCCTCATCCTAAGGAGCCCTGGTTGCACAGTGGTTAAGCACTTCGCTGTTAACCAAATAGTCTATGGTTTTGACTTAGCAGCCATTCCATGGGAGAAAAGACCTGGTGATCTGCTCCCATAACCATTACAGCCTAGGAAACCCTACAGTTTGCCCCTCACATACAAGCAGTTCTTCTCTGTTCTATAGGGTCACTAGGAGTCAGAGCTGACTCAAAGGTGCACAACGGCAGCCCAGCCACCCTTCTCCCTGGCCTCGCCTACCATCCTTTCTCTTCATTGCTGCAGGTGTTTTCCCAATGGAAAGCTAATCACCTCATTCCTTCACCAAAAATACTTCCATGGCTTATCTACGCCCTCAGAATAAAGGCCAAGGTCAGAAAAATGTCACGCAGTGTTCTTTATAACCTGATTTCTGCCTGTACTTTAGTCCATAAATCAAGATACAGGAAATGGGTTTAAGGTAGAACAGGCAGCATGAGTTCCAGGGACCAACAGGAGTGGCACGGAGGGATGCTGCTGGCAGCTCTGGGCAGCAAGAAAGCAAGTGGGGACAGGGCGAAGAAGAGTGCAAAAGGGCTTTGGTGGCCAGTGTTGTCCAGCTCTTGATCTGCCTTTTCTTGAGGACAGGGGCTGGGTCTTGCTCACTGGCTTAGGTCACAGTGCTGCTATAACAGAAATACTACAAGTGAATGGATTTAGCAAACAGAAATCTATTCTCTCACAGTTCAGGAGACCAGAAGTCTGAATTTGGGACTCCAGCTCCAGGAGAAGGCTTCACTCTCTCTTGACTCTGGAGAAAATTCCTTGTCTGTGTCCTATTGCTTGAGACTCATAATTGTCTTCATGTGACATGGCATTCCTTGTCCCCCAGTTGCCTGCTTAACCTACTGTTTTAGATCTCAAAATAGACTGATTCAAGGCACACCTCACACTAATACCGTGTCATGGATTGAGTTGTGTCCCCTAAAATATCTGTCAGCTTGGCTAGGTCATGATTCCCATATTGTATGACAGTCTGGCACTTTGTCATCTGATCTGATGTCCCCATATGTTATAGATCCTACTGCTATGATGTAATGAGATGGATTAGTGGCAATTATACGGATGAGATCTATAAGATCAGATAGTGTCTTAAGCCAATCTCTTTTGACATATAAGAGAGAGAAATGAGCAGAGGGAAAGGGGGAATCACACCACCAAGAAAGCAGCGTTGAGAGTACAGTCTTCGGACCCGAGGTTCCTGTGCTAAGATGCTCCTAGACCACTGGAAGACTGATGGCTAGGATCTTTCTCCAGAGCTGACAGTGAAAGCCTTCCCCTGGAGCTGGCACCCTGAATTCCAACTTCTAGCGTATTGGAATGTGAGAGACAAACTCTTCGTTACAGCCGTCAACTTGTGGCACTTCTGTTGTAGCAGCACTAGATAACCAACAGTACTATCTCATTAACATAACAAAGAAAATCTATTTCCAAATGGGATTATCGCCACAGACATAAGGGATAGGATTTACAACACACGTTTTGAGGGGACAGAATTCGATCCATAACACTGTTTTGTTCCCAGCACCTAGCACAGTACCTGCAGTAACAGACGCTCAGACAGTATTTGTTAAATGCATGCAGGCATAAATGAATGACTAATCTAACGAATGCCCTGACAGGGGGCCTATAAGCCCACCTCCCACTGGCCTCATGCCTCCTCGCCCCCGCCTCTCCAAGCTAGGTCCCTGCTTTGGTTGCCTGACAAGCTCAGAGGTCTGGAGCAGGTGCTGGTGGAGGTCAGCAAGGCCAAGGAGAACAGAGCTGGTCTCAGCTGGGACCCAGCTCCTGGGGAGAAAACAGTGGCAGCACCCAAGGCTGAAATCCCAGAGCTGCTGTACCCAGGGCCTCTGCTACACACTTTGTCCTAAACCTCCCAAGAGGGTCACCCTGACCGTGGCAAGCAGGGCCCTCTGATGTTCCAGAGCAAAGCCCGGCAACCCCCAGATCAAGCCGGGGGCATGCGTGTCACTGTTGGGCCATCTGTTTTCCAGGATGGCTCCTCCTTGGCACAGATGATGGTGCACGTCCAGGGCTGTCCCCTCTCCTGTGGCAAATAGCCTGTTGCAGAAGATGCTGTGTCACTGCCATTACAGCCTGGTGGCTCTTGGGGGTCCATTTTCTACAGCATTCTTTGTCCTTCTCATCCATATGGTGGTGTCGTCTTAGTGTTCTCCAAAAGGAACCCCTCCCTCTGGTTGACCTGCTCAGCCATCTGAAATCCATGCCATCTGGAGGGATGAAAGCTCTTCTCTTTCCTTTTCTGTCTGCTTATTTAGCAGGGCTTTCAGTCACCATCTGAGTCATCCTTATCGTAACCTCTGACCTGCAGTACTGGATCAGCCCCTAAGTAGGCTCCCTGACTCAGAGTTGTCCTCCCCAGCTCCATCTTCACAGTGCTTTCCAGAAATAAATTTGATCTTGTCCTACCCTTCAACCCTGGTTCCCAGTTCCAGGTTTGCCTATCTTAAAACTAGGTACATGGGAGACATTACTGACACCTGCCACCCCCCTGATTCTGCTCTTCTCTGCATTCAGTCCGTTAGCAAATCCTTTTGGTTCTGTCTCCAAAATACATTCACATTGGTCTATGTCACTTCATCTCTGTACCAGTTTAGCCTATAGCACCATCCTTCTTCATCCATCATTGTCTCTAAGTCAGCAAGATCTGGCATCTGCCAGAGTCTGCATCCTGATCTCATGTCACTTTCTCCATCTGCATTCACACATCAATCCCAGGAGTCCTCCAAGCCCTCACTAACCACAGGGCCTTTGCACTCATGGTCCCTTGTCTGTAATATCCTCTCTCTTGCTCCACACAAGACTAGTGCTTTCTCATATTTCAAGTTTCAATCAGGTTTTTCCCCTCCTTCTCATTTTTCCTTTATTCTCAATCACTGCATACTGTATATTTCCTTCTCTAATATTAAAGTCTTATTATTTAATGAATTGATATATTTATTTATTTAACTTGTATGAGGAGGTTGAAAAACTTGTCTTATTTAATTCTATACCCCTAGAGCCCAGCACAGATATGGCACAGAGCATATGCCTAATAAGCATGTGTTAAATGAACGGTGCATCATGTTATTGCCTACTTTAATCTATCCATGACTCTCGATCATCCTTACCGAACACTCCAAACTCTGCAGGGCTTTGTTAGAGATTTTGCATACTTGTACTGTGCTTACCTTTCCAGCTCCCTCGCTAGGCCCATGGAGACTCAGTCAGGATGGAAAGGGTTACCTTGGAGTAACTGGCATGCTGTAGATAAGCCTTGGCCTGGTAAGTGAGAGACCAGGAACTTGGAGCAGTGATCTCCATGGTCCCAGCCGGTGCTTCAAGTCTATGATGTCAAATCAGCACGAGACTGGAAGAACCAGACGGTGCCTGACTACCATCAATGATTTCCCTGGTAGAGAACTCAATAGAGTCCCCAGTGAAGTGGGAGAAATGCGGGGTGCAGAACTCGGGCTCTAGTAAAAAGACCAGACTTGATGGTCTGACAGACCGCCGGGTTCCAGGAAGACATGACCCCTGGGCTCTCTGTTAGCCCAGAAGTGGAAATATTTCCAAAGCCAGCTTCTCAGACAAAGGTTGAACTGGTCTATGAGACATAAAATGATACCGTTCAAGAGTATGCTTCTTGGCCTAAGTAGATACAGGAGACTAACTGGGCAGCTCCTGTTTGGAGGCGAGATGAAGAAGTAGTAGGGGACAGGAACTGATTAAATGGACATGGGAGATAAGAGATGGAAAGGAGGAATGTGCTGTCACAGGGTGCGGCGAGAAACTAGGGCTATAGAATGAAGTGTGTGTGAGTTTTTATATGAGAAACTGACTTGAATTATAAACTTTCACTTAAAACCAGTGAATGCCATTGAGTCGACTGCAACTCATTGCAAGCTTCTGTGTGTCAGAATCAATCAGAATAAAACTGTGCTCCAGGGGGGTTTCAGTGGCTGATGTTTTAAGACTTAGAACACCAGGCCCTTTTTCCAAAGTACCTTCAGGTGGATTTTTGGTTAGTAGTTGAGCCCATTCACTGTTTGCCACACCCAGGGACTCCTTTTTAACCACAAAAGGGGCTTAAAGTCTGGCCCCAGAAAGCTACAATTGAAACTGGAGAGCAGAAGCAACTGCTCTCCTGTCTTGAATGGCTGGAAGGGAAATAGAGAGGTGAAGAATCCCTGGTGCGGCTGCGGCCAGGCAGATTCCCGCAGAGAACAAGTCCCGGAACCAGCAGGTCAGAGATCAAAGCCCACCCCTGCTTAGCATAGGCCCACTAGGAACAGATGTTGGGATGGGAGAAGACACATGGCGACCAGAAACCCCAACTGGTGTTATGTCACAGCTGAGGTATAGAGACCATTAGAAGGTCTCCAGGAGTGGTGGTCCTTCTGAACACGGAGCCTCTTGGGGGGGCCCACAACGTGGTTGTCTGCCCCTCTCTGCTGTCATCCCCAGGAGAGACCTCACGTGCTTTGGGTGGAAGTGCCATGCCAGCCACAAGCTCCGCTCCGGTCCGCACTGAGAAGTTTAGCTGGCATCTGAAGCTCAGCCTGTGGCCCCCACAGCAGTGCTCTGTGCTGAGACGTCCTGCCGCACTTCTCCCGAGCTGTCCAGACTGATGAAGGTGTTTCTGAGTCACCAGTGAGGCTTAGGAAGCGCTTCCTGGGTGCCTGATACGTGAACACAGACCTAAGTCCAGCCGTTTGACTAGCAGAGGGTGGAGAAGGAGCCAACATTATCTAAGTGAATTTCCACTGACCACAGGCCTTTCCAGAAGGAAACTCAGAAACCTGTGTGCATTGATGGTCCTCATCAGGCCACAGAGAGGGCAGATCTCCTCTCCAACACTGGCACCGGGAGCTGTCACTCAGAAGGCATGCAGCGGGCACGCACATGGGGTCCTCTCACCCTCACGGCATGCTCAGCACTGATGGTGTTGTACCCACCTCCTCCATTCTGAAGCAGAGACTCCAAGCTGTGAAATAACTGGCCGAGTGACACACAATTGTGCCCTCCAGCCTCCAGTCCTGTAGTTTTCATTCCTGAGAAATTTAAGGCCCAGGAAGTTACAGTGTGAAAAGGGATCAATCATCTCCAGATCAAAAGTCAAAAGAGGAGAGTGTACGTCAGTGATGCAAAGCTGGGAGATCCGAGAAGGAAGCCCCTCAAGGTGGACCCAGCAGGTCAGTGATCTGGGGAGGGATCTGGAGACCTTGCGACATCAGGAGCAGTTAGGACAAGGATGGGAAGTGAAGAAAGCTAGGGGTAGTGGTATATAATGTTGAAAGGGTATTGCTTGGAAGTGGGATTCGTCTTATTCTAGGCAGCTGAGGAGAGACAGGTGAAAAGGAGCAGGGAATACAGCCTCTGAAAGGCTGGGGAGGAACTAGGAAGCCAAGTAGTTACTGGTGTGTCCTGACAGAATCCTGGTGGTGTAGCGGTTAAGAGCCACAGCTGCCAAGCAGGTCAGCAGTTTGAATCCACCAGGAGCAACTTGGATACTCCATGGGGCAGTTCAACTCTGACCTCTGGGGTCACTATGAGTTGGAACTGACTCGACAGCAGCATGTTGAGACACAGATCTTGTGGTAGAGAGCAGTGATAAAGGAGGTACGGGGGTTCTGGAAGCATGTGAAGGGACCCTAAACTCTGTCCTGTGGGGCCAGGAAAGGCTACCCTGGGGGATGGGACATCAAGGTGGAGAGCGGAAGCTTGAGTGGGAGTTAGGCAGGAGAGGAATGAGAGGCAGACGGGCAGACAGTGGGCACAGCACGTGCAAAGGCTCAGAGAGAGATCACACCATCTTTCCAGAACTCAGACTACTTTAGTCTGGCTGCAGCCTACATGGAGTGAGCCTGCGACTCTTTAATTCATGTTATTTTCCCCCAGTGGACTCTAACTTCCATGAAGTTTTCTTTTCTTCTGTTCTCCTCCTTTCTTGGACTTCTGTTCTTTCTTAATCTTCCTCTCAGCCACACTACTGCTATCTCAAACAATGTGTGTGGGGGTGAGTGGGACTGTGTGTGTGAGTGACTGTGAGTGACTGTGTCAGTGACTGTGTGAATGCCTGTGTGTATGGGCATGAGTGTGGCAGTGAGCAAGTGACAAAAGTCTTCAAAATGACCCATTTCTTACCTTCTGCTTTGTTTTGACCAAACTTCAGTCAGGTGTTTCTCCTTCCCTCAGGCCTCAAAACTCTGCTTGCCCCACATCTGAGCGAGCAGTGAACTGCTGACTCCAGTCCTTTTATCAGCTTTTCATTTTTCCTGTCAAACCACCTGGACACACGCCGTTTGCTTAATCTCTGCTCATCTGACCAGTTTCCCTGACTGCTCACCCCTCCTACCCTATAAAAGAAAAGGCTTTTTCCGTTTAATTTTGAGGTCCTTGAGGTTTATGAATTTGGAGCATTCCCCCCTGCTGCACAGAACTTTTCCCTTGAAGTCTGGATTTGTTTTTCTCTGGCGGCCCAAGTGGCTGACTGAACAGAATTGTATCCAAGGGGATGGTACCGTGGCTGGAGCAGTGGCTGCTGGGAGAACCAAGTCTTGCGTGGTCTCCAGCTGTCATGGCTCCCCTTCTCTTACTTTCCCACCCTCATTCTCTGCCAGTGCGGTGGTTCCCAGGGGTGCCTCTCCAGCCCCTTCCTGTGACTTTCAGGCCAGTGGCCCCACGGTCACTCCTGCCAGTGGGGGATGGAGAGGAAGCAAGGTCACTTCTGAGACGCTTTTGCCTGGAGGCTACAAGGGTGAGGACAGGATCCCACATGACCTGCCCTTCCCTGAGGCTTCCTCTGGACGTGCCCTCTGTTCCAACCAGACCAGAGGCTGAATGAATCTCTGGAATAAAGCTCCTCAGGGGTAAGCCTGGCAGGCTACCACCGCACAGAACTCTGGGGCCGATGGCACACGTGTCCTGACTTGATCCAACCTCATTTCCTTTTCCAAACCTCCTGAAGCTTCTCACTTCCCAGGGCTGGGGGAGGAAACTAATCCAGAAACAAGGCCAAGCCATCAGGTGCTCAGTCTTAGGAAAAAGGGCTTGATCCTCCTATCTGCTGTGTACTAGCACCAAGGAGACTGGCCCTTGTCAGGACTGGGGCTGTCACTGGACTCTTCCTTTCTGGACTGTACAGGACTGGCCGTGGCCCTCCCTCCCTCCCTGCTCACACCCCCACCCTGAGGCCTCATCAAGTGAAAGTACTAGGTAGTCACAAGTCCAAGGAGAGGCTGTCTTCCCCATTTGTCTGGGGCTCCTCCTGTCTTGTTTATGGGTTGAAGGAAGGATCCAGAGGCAGACTGTGGGAACAGACAGATGGCCTGAGTGAAAACCCCAACACCTCAAAATGTAACTGACACCTCCTTTTCCCTCCCTGCATCCGGTCCAACAGCAAGTGCTGTTGGTGGCATCACCGGAATACTGCTGCAACCTGCCCGCCCCTCTGTCAGTACCAGTTCAATCTAACAGCACCTCTCTCCTGGACTCCCAGAGGCCCCCTAATTGGCTTTCCCACTTGTGTTATGGCCCCATAAAATCTGTTCTTTATCTGGTAGCCAAATGATCATTTTATTCCTTAAAAAAAAAAATCATTTTTTTTTTTTTTTAATTTCTGTAAGAACAGACAGAACACAAACCTGTTGCCATTAAGTTGATTCTGGCTCATGGTCACCACTAGCATCACAGAGCGGACCTGCTCTGTAAGGTTTCCTTGGCTGTCGCCCTTACGGAACCAGTTCGCCAGGGCTTTTCTTCAGCGGCACCACTGGGTGGGTTTGAGCCGTTAACTTTTAGGTCTGGGTTGAGCGCAAACCGGTTGTACCACCCAAGACCTCACTATATGACATAATGCGTCAATGTAACTTTTTTAATACATGTTCAATTTGGTGACACCAGTTACATTAACCAGGGTGTGCAGTCAGAGTGGTAATTTTAAACCATCAGGTGTCATCATGCATGCATTTATGACTCTCAAATGGCTCTCCATAACATTCCCACTCCTTGTCACACCCTCCAAGGCCCTGGTCCACCTATCCGGCCTTGAGCTGTGGCACCCTTTCCTTGGCCACCTTGCTGATTCCCAAACACCTTACACTCTCTTCTGCCTCAGGCCCTTCGCACCAGCTCTGCCCGCTCCCAAGAAGCCCTGTTGATTGGCACAGTTTGGTGCACAGTTTGAACCCACAGCTGCTCCAAGGGAGACAGATGTGGCAGTCTGCTCCTGTAAAGGTTTAAAGCCTTGGAAACCCTATGGGGCCATCCTATTCTACCCTACATAGCAGCACTATGGGTCAGAATTGACTCAACGGCAATAGGTTTGACTAAGTTGTCCCCCTTCCCCGGGATGTTCTTCCACAGATCCATGAGGAGCCGCTCAGATTTCCACCCAAAGAGTATCTTCTCTGACAGCCTTCCCTGATCATGCAAAGTAGCCCTCCTGGGTCCCTCCCACGGTATTTTCTTCAAAATGCATCATGTTTGCTGACATAGTCTTATTCAGTGTTATCTGTCTCCTCCAGGACAGCATGGACTTTGTCATTTTCATGGCGGTATCCTCACCTTCTGGACTGAACTTGCTTCTCCTTACCATTCCACAGAAGCTGCATCTCACTCATGTCCTGGGCTTTCAGCAAACACCTGCATTACACAGGAGGTCCAGAAGCACCTCACTCTTGGTTTCCAAAACTCAACTAAGATTCCCAAACGAGAGCACAGATCCCACCTCAGAGGAGGGAATCTCCAGCCGCCAGCTCCCCTGCTTTGATGTAGAAGCCCTTTGATTTCCCTACCCGCCCGCTGGCCCGCCTTGCTCCGTCTGCCTCCCCAGACAGGCCCTTGGGCTCTGGGCCTCCTCCTTTGTCACTCATCCATCAAAGAAAGGAAGATTCACTCAGAACTGCTGAACTTGTCTGAGACAAACCAAAGGAACTGGGGCAGGGAAGACAAAGACAACGAATTTGGAGGGACTGGGAACAGGGGTCCAAGGGGCCCTGGTCACAGAAGTCCGTGATGATGTGTCCAGCAGCTCTGCGGGCCGCCAGCCCAGGTCCAGTGGCTTATAGAGTCAAGGACATCCTCTTTAACAAGCTTTGCCCTGTGTGACCAGCCTGGGGAACTAAGAGGAAGTCCTAGAGCTGTTACATTTGTTTGTTTTTGTTTAGAATTTATTTTATTTTTGTGGAGAACATATACAATATATACCAATTCAAGTATTTCTGCATGAACAATTCGATACATTGATTCCACTCTTCAAGTTATGCCACCATTTTTACTCTCGTTTTCCAAGTTATTCCTCCCCATTAACAGAAACTCACTGCCTCTGAAGCTTCCTATCTAACCTTTTGAGTTTTTATTATCAATGTGTCTCACAGGGATAGCTGCAAACTCATGTTTCAACATCAGCTTTGCCTTGGAATTGTGAAGCAGGCAGCTCCTTCTTCTACCTTGCTTCTTGATGATTTAGAACCTGATGGCTTAGTGGTTAAGTGTTGCATCTGCTAACCAAAAGGCCAGCAGTTCAAATCTATCTGGCACTCCTTGGAAACTGTATGGAGTGGTTCTGCTCTGCGCTATTGGGTTGCTATGAGTCAGAGTCAACTCAACAGCAGTGGGTAGGTTTTCCTCATGATTTATGGGATAGGAGTGGGTCAGTAGCAGAATTACCCCATTTCACACAGGACACTCAGGTTCAAAGCCTGGCCAGTACCCCTCATGCACAACCACCACCTGTCAGTGAAGGCTTATATGTTGCTATGATGGCAGGAAGAAAGGCTTGAGGATCTATTTCCCCAAGTCAGCCAACGAAAACCCTACAGATCTCAGTGACCTTATCCACAACCAATTATGGGGATGGCCCCGGCCTAGGCAGCATTTCATTCATTGGGCACGGGATTGTCATAGTCAGGGATCTACTCAACAGCAGTTAACAGTAACTTGGTGACTTTGAGACAGGGATGTGAAGGGTCAGCCTAACCATACCTTGGACAATGCCAGAGTGATGAGGGCATACCACCCACACCTAGGGAGGAGTTGTTTAAATTATCCCTAAAGTTGCTTTTCACAGGAACAGATGATCACTGAGGTCCATAGTGACATGGGGGAAAGAGACCTCAGAAGAAAGACCCACGTGAGTGGGTGACTACATCGACTTGTGACCGGAAGAACTGGACGGTGCCTGATCACCACCAGTGACAGCCGTGATGGAGCTCACCAAGTTCAGTCTCACTGGCAACACAAGAATAAATAGGGATGCACCCTTAGGTCTCCACTAAAAGACCTCAGTTGATGGTCTAGGGGCTTCGGGGTTCTCCTGGGAGCATGGCCCCTGGCCCTGATGCTGCCCCTGTCCATAAATCATAATGAAGGTCAACTCTTCAGACAGCAATGGATTGGATGTGGTGACGCAGAGTGACCATATTTTCTGGGCACTTTATGGTTGTATGCATCTACGGAATATCATCCTGCTGACCTCTTACTGGAGGAAGGGGAGTGGATGGAGAGGAGGGGACAGGAGACTGTTGGGAGGACAGGACATGTATGGAGCAGAGAGGAAGAGTGTGCTGTCACCAGGCAGGGAGAGCAGTGGCTGCTGCGTATAGGTGAGCATGAAAATTTATATGGGAATATACATTTTCATTCAATCATTATAATAAAAAAAAATGTTGCTTTTCAGAAAAGCCAGTTTAGAACAAACGCAGAGGCATGTGCAGACGAGACAGAGGTGACTCCTACATGTTCCTTCCACAGGGGAAACCAAGAGCCAAAACCAGGTCTGGGGAATCAAACCAGGGAACAAGAAACTAGGCAGGCAGGACACCCTATAAGAAGTCCTGCTTCCAGCCCCAGAAGACCACCTTGAAGTCAGCCTGTATGCACACCTCTTTGCGCTAGTCCCACCTTCTCCGCCCCAATTGTGTGCCTTGTAATGAATAAGACATAATATTCTACCCACCTAAAATCTTTTATAAGCCTCAACAAACCCTTCGTTTGAGAGACGAGGGTAAATGTTGCCTAGTCCTAGTTCCACTTGCAAGCTCCTTTCTAATAAATCTTTGCCAGAAAGATTCTCTCCCAATTATTCTGACTCAAACAGCCACACTTTTTGTGGCTCAGAATGGCTGATGTTGTGCCTGGTAACAATTTGTGAGGAAATAATAATAGCTAATATTTTTGAGGAAACCCTGTTAGTGCAGTGGGTTAAGTGCTATGTCTGCTAACCAGTAGGTTGGCAATTGAAACCCACCAGGAGCTCCTTGGAAACTCTGTGGGGCAGTTCTACTCTGACCTCTAGGATTGCTACGCATCAGACCCGACTCGATGGGAGTGGTTTTTTTTAAAATACTTCTGAGCATTTACTCTGAGCCAGACACTATTCTGAATGCTTAGAATATTGTCCATACAATAACCCTGTGAAGGAAGAACTATTATTATCCACACTACAGATAAGAAAATTGGGGTCCAAGATCACCAAGCTAGTAACTTGCCCAACATTATACAGCTAGTAAGGAGAACCAGAAATTGCTCCCAGGCAGTCTCTTTCCAGAGTTTGTGCCCTTGACCATCCCACCATGTATCTTTCAACATGAATAGGCTTTGTTAAAACATGCTACCACTTGTAAGGTATTATTATTAATCAACCCCTTCTTCCCGGCTCCCGGCGCCTCTCTGTCTCTAAGCGGTACTTCTGCTTCAGCGGTACAGAGGTACCCAGGTGGAAGACGTACCTTCTGGGAGCAAGTGCCCAGCTCGAAGCCTTGCACGTGAGCATAGAGATGTTTGTATACAGTTGAGTTCCACCTGGGAGGCCCAGGAGGAATTCGTGAAGAAAGACAAAATGGCAGAGGCACTGGCGCTCCAAGCTAGAACTTCCTGACCATTCTATTAGTAATAAAAATAGCTAATGTTGATTAGTCCTTAGGTGGTGCAGCCAATTAATATGCTTGACTGCTAACCAGAAGGTTGGAGGTTCAAGCCCACGTAAGTGTGCCTTGGGAGAGAAAAACTTAGCGATTACTTCCAAAAAATCATTCATTAGAACTCCATGGAGCACAGTTCTACTCTGACACACACAAAGTCACCATGAGTCGGAGTCAACTGGACAGCAGACAGAGTCAAGTTGGAGACCCCCACGTTATGGTATTGTGCTGTCCCCTGTCCCCTGACCCTACCCATTCAGTTAGCCATCCTGGTGCCTAGTGGAGTGTCTACCTTACAAAATCAACAAATGACTGCTGGCTGTCACTTATTCATCATTCCTGCTCCAAGTCCTTCTTCCAAAGTCAAACGACAACCCAGAATGCTTTGCAAAATGCTTTCCTTTGTCCTGTCAGAGTCACTTGCACTCCTAGTTCTGCTTGAACTGGAACCAGGTGGCCATCAGAGCAGCTTGCTAGTCAGAAGCAGGCCTGGTCCCCTGCTCCTGCATGCCAGGGAAGGAGGCTGACCATGCTGCCCTTGTCCCAGGAATGCTCTTTTGTTCCCTGCCAGAAACCATGTATCTCAAGAGTGTGCAGCAGACAGATTGAGGCTCAGGCTGCTCGCAGCCCTCTCTGCCCCAGCTGCTCCTACCTCAGCACTGGCCCTTGTGTGTGCCTCCTCTGATATCCAGATGGCAGGAGACGCAGCAGAAAAGGCCGCTCCAGGCAGGCAGCTCCCAGGCCAGCTGCGTTATTCGATTAACAAGAAAGCCAGCAGACGTGGCTTATCTGAAGGGCTCACAAAGGCAGCAGGTGAGCAGCCACAAAATGCCAGCAGGTTTCCTCCTCAACCCAGCAGAGGGAATGTCTCATGTTGGTTCTGATGTTTGTTAAACGGTACCACAATGACAACCACTAGGGCTGAACACTGACTACCCCTCAGGCATCCCACACAGCAAATCCATGGCAGAGATGATGTGGTCAGCGCCTGTCAAGTCACAGTGACCCTATCTAACCCATAGCAATGTCACGTACAATAGAAAGAACTACCGCCCAGTCCCGTGCCATTCCCACGATGAGCTACAGACAGAACCACTGCGATGCAGAGGGTTTTCTCTGGCCAATTTTCAGAAGTAGATCTCTAGGCCTTCCTTCCCAGCCTGTCTTAGTCTGGCAGCTCCACTGAAAGCTGGTCTGTATCATAGCAACACAGAAGTCTCCCCTGACAGATGGGCAGTGACAGTGCCTGAGGCCCGTTGGCTGGGAATCAAACCTGGGTCCCCTGCACAGAAGGCGAGAATTCTACCACTGAACCTCCACTGTCCCATGGTGGACAGAGTGTCCTTATTAGCCCTGTTTCCACATGACGAAACCAAGGCTTAAAGCAGTCAAGTGACTCACCAAGTTGTAATGGATTGAGCTGTGTTCCCCCAGAAATGTTGGTGGCACTGTGTGTAGCAATTTGGCTAGGCCGTGATTCCCAGGACTGTGTGATGTTGCTGTATGCTGTGAGCCCTGCCTTTACGAGGTTAATGAGGGAGCATGGGATGGGACAGGACTCAATGTGTAAGACCGTGTTACGCTTGAGGCAGTCTCTTTGGACATAAAGGAAATGGAAGCAAGCAGAGAGTTGGGGACCTCATACCATGCAGAAAGCAGTATCAGAACAAGAGCACTTCTTTTAGAAAGGACGGAGCACAGGGACCCTGCGTCTCAGAAGCTCCCAGTCCAGGGTAAGGCTGACAACAAGGCCCTTCCTCCAGAATCAATAGAGAAAGCCTTCCCCTGGAGCTAATGCCCTGAATTTGGACTCTTAGCCTGGTGGGCTGTAACAGAATAAATATCTCTTTGTTAAAGTCATCCATCTGTGGTTAGTTCTGCTATAGCAGCAGCATGGCACAACTGGTACACAGCTGGGCTGGCCAGTGGAGGCAGTTCATGAGGATACAAGTCATGTCCCCAGCCTCAACTCTACAGCTGCTGCTGAGTCAATTCTGGCTTACAGCAACCCCATGTATCTCAGAGTAGAACTGTGCTCTGTGGGGTTTTCAGTGCCTGAATTTTTCAGAAATAGAAGGCCAGGCTTATTCTTCTGAGGCACCTCTGGGTAGACCTGAACCTTCAAGCTTTTAGTTAGCTGTATCATCGTTTGTGCCACATCTGCACCATGGGAACAGTGGAGGTTTGTTGGTATAATTCTCACCTTCGATGTGGGAGACCTGCATTAGATCCCAGCCAAGGCATTTCATGCAAATATTCCCCAACCTTTTTTGAGCAGATACTGTCTTTATTTAAAATCTTGATATTTTGTCAGCATAATTAATTTTCACTTTATATTCAATTATTATTTATGTTGGCACCCCCCTTTAAATTTTATGCCCAAGTCAACTGTCTCACCCCTTTACCCTGACTCCCACTCTGTTGAGACTTACCAGGTTAGCTAATGCGATTGGAATAAATTACCACACATTTTACAGATGGTGATACTGAAGATCGGAGTGATGGGTGACTTACCCAAGGCCACACTGAAGTGATTCAGGCTGTGTTCCATCCCAGGCTATCTGGACACGGCACTTCTGTTCTTTATACCCCTGAAGTAGTTCCTCAGAGTTGCTCAGGTGCGTATCCCAAAGGAGGCCTGTGGTCGAACCCGGGCAGCTTTGCCCTTGGGGCTGCCTTCCTGAGATGGCTGAAAATGCTGGTACTGGCTCCACTCACCCAGGCGACCGCCTTGGCACGTAGCACAGTGGAGAAGACAGAACCAAACCAAACCTGTTGCCACAAGTCAGCTGTGACTCAGGACAGCCCAGGTGACAGCGAGTAGAACTGCTCCACAGGATTTTCTTGGAAACTCTGGTGGCATAGTGATTAAGTGCTATGTCTGCTACCAAAAGGTTGGCAGTTTGAATCCACCACGTGCTCCTCGGAAACTCTGCGGAGCAGTTCTAGTCTGTCCTCTAGGGTCACTATGAGTTGGAACCAACTTGACGGTAGTAACTGGGAATCTTTATGGAGGCCGGTTGCCAGGTCTTTCTTCTGCAGAGCCCCTGTGTGGGGTTCAATCCACCACTCTCTTGTTTAGTACACAAGGATAAACCGTTTGTGTCCCTCAAAGCCCTAAAGTGAGGAGCCAAACTAAAAATGAACCCAAATGCCTTGCCGTCACACTGCTTCTGCCTCAGAGCAACTTTACAGGACAGAGTAGAGCAGCTCTACACGGTTTGGAGGAACAGCCAGTAGATTTGAACAGCTGACCTTTGGGTTAGCAGCTGAGTGCTTAACCACTGTGCCCCCACAGGCGCTATGGGAGAAGAAAGGAGGCCTCAAGCCAGAAAGGTTCTGCTTGTAGGACCACTCTTCCCCCCTCGGTGGGAGGGGGGCTGCACTGAGAGAGCGTTAAGGTGCTCACAACGCTCTATCGCCCCAGGCAGCAGCCTGTGGGAGAATGATTTGTCAATGATTTGTCTCCTGGGCTTTGTTTTCTAGCTACTCTGCAACAACCAACAGAATCCATTGGGCGGAAATGGTCAAGGCAGTTTTTCAGTTGGCATAGTCTATTTCCCTTCTGTTTTAGGCCTCTGCTGAGTGTTCAATGCTCTCAGGGAGACAGCTGGTCTAGTGAAGAACCGGAGGAGACCTTCTGTCGCCCTGCCCCACAACAGGCAGCTCCATGCCCTGGCTCTGGCTTGAAAGTCACGGGGACTCCAGAGATGTTACTCCCTGGCCTCTCTAGACAGAGTCACTCTAAGAAGGTTAAAGAAAGAAAAAAAAAAAAACCTGTTGCCATCAAGTCAATTCTGACTCATGGTGACCTGTTAGGAGCCTGGAACACAACAGAAAGACATCAGAGAGCAGTCAGTGGCTTTCATCCAACAAGCGGCTCAGGACTGCTTGCTTCATATGAGGTTTGACAACTAAGTCCACAAACCAATTTGTCCTAAGTGCTACATACCTCATTGCTGACTATCACTATGGTCACCTTCAAAGCACTCCCCTTGGGAAGCTATGCACTGATGCCAGTGCCTAGTTCACTCTTCAAAGCAACTTTGGTACTCTCTCTGGAATGGCCATTGTGCATGATAGCATGGTGGCAATTTCATGAACTTTATTGTATAGTTGTTTGGGAAGGAGTTTTTAGCCAGTAGACAAATAAGTATATTGGAACACACTCCCTACTCACTTGATCTGGCCCCCAGTGACTTTTTTCTTTACCTGAAGATAAAGGAAATATCGAAATAAAAACATTTTGATGACATTCAGAACATCAACAGTAACACAATGACAGCTCTGAGGGTCATTCCAGAAGAAGAGTTCCAGAATTGCTTTGAAGGGTAGACTAGGCACTAGTGTTGGTGCATAGCTTCCCATTGGGAGTACTTTGAAGGTGACCATAGTGGTATTAAGCAGTGAGGTTATGTAGCACTTTTCCTAGGATGAGTTCACAAACTTAATTGTCAGACCTAATAGGTTCAGAACAGACTATCAGGCCTGGTGGCCTTCTTAGGCCCAAAGAAAAATTATTGTTCAAGGGCACACCAGCATTCAGCTTCAATACAAGCCATCTTTTTGGTGTCATTGGCATCTGCTGGCTCTAGGCCACTTTTCAGAGGATTGGTCACCCTTTCCCGGGGCAATGAAGCCCCAGTCCCCAGTTTTGATACCACAAGAGGCCAGGGATCTGATCAACTCCACTGTCCTCCTTGGATGTTGGCCCAAGCTGGAAGGTCATCTATAGATTCAGGCATCGCACTGCCTCTGGCCCCTGAAAGCGTGGTGAAGTTCTGAGGACTAGCTGGCTCTATTGCTCCAAGGGAAACCTTGGTGGTACAGAGGTTAAGGTTACAGCACAAGGTCCACAGTTCAAATCCACCAGGTGCTCCCTGGAAACTCTAAGGGGAAGGTCGTCTCTGTTCTGTGAGGTCATGGTAAGTCAGAAATCAACTGAATGGCTATGAGGTTTTTTTTTTGTTTGTTTTGTTTTTTGGTTTATTGTTCCAAGTGCCCAGCCTGAGAGGACTGATCTGAATGCTTACGGGGATCTTGGTTTCATGGAGCTGCAGTAATGGGACACAACTGGATGATTTTTGAGAACAGAAATGTATTTTCTCACAGTTCAGAAGGCTGGAAGTCTGCATTCGGTGTGGGGCTCTAGGTGGCGGTCCTTTCTTGTCTCTCTTAGTTTCTAGTACTTACTGCCATTGAGTTGATTCCAACTCACTGGTGAGACTATAGGACAAAGCAGAACAGCCCCAAAGGGTTCCCTAGGCTCTCATCTTTAAAGGAAAAAAAATCACCAGATCTTTCTCCCAAGAAGCCGTTGATGGATTCTAACCACAGTTGTTTGGTTAGCAACTGAGCACTTAACTGCAGCGCCACCAGGGCTCCTTTGAGCTCCTAATTGCTGACAGCAATCCCTGGAGCTCCTGGGCTTCTAGATTCACTCACCTCCATCATCTTGCAACATGGTCCGTCTTCTCCCACACCTGCTGCCTTGCCTTGTCTCATCTGCTCTTTTTATATTTCAGAAGTCCCTTGATTTCAGACACATACTATAATGACACAGCCTCATTCAAACAATAAAGAAAACTGTAGTTTCAAATAGGGTTACACCCACAGGTATAGAAGTTAGGATACAACAGTATTTTGTGGGGACACAATTTAATCCATAATAAAGGGAGAAGCAGCTTAAGAAATGATGGTAGAAAAGATGCTGAAACAAAATATCCTTTGACTTACATATAGTTATTTATTGCTGTTCAACAACATATTCCAAAATGTAGTGGCTTAAAACAACGTGGGTTGTCTCACAGTTTCTGTGGGTTAGAAGTTCAGACACAAGCTGGCTGAGAACTCTACAGCAGGTCTCCCACAAGGCTGTGTTCAAGGTGTCTGCCAAGACTTCAGTCTCATCTGCAGCTGTTATGGGTTGAATTTTGTCCCCTTCCAAAAGAAACGTTAATATCCTAACAACCCCCAGTGCCTGTGAATGTGACCTTATTTGGAAATAAGGTAGTCACAGATATAATTTAACAAGAAGTATATAGCAGCAGGGTGGCACTGATTCAATGCGACAAGTGTGCTTAAGGAAACCCTAGTGGCACAGTGATTAAGTGCTATGTCTGCTAACCAAAAGACGAATAGTTTGAATCTACCATTTTGGCTGCTGTCATGAGGAGTCTGCCAGGACCACCTATTCACAGAGAACACCCCACATGTGACTGGAGGCTTCCAAAAAGATGGAAATGTAACTTGGAGGTGCAGCCCAGTTAGTGCAAGCAAGCTCTGGTAGGCAGGTTCTGGCATGGCCCCAACAAATGCTCCTTGTCTTCTGGTATTCCTGCCCTGATTTAATCCCCTCCCTGAGTCCGGGGGACACAATTCATCCCATATCCTTCAGATGAGACTGAAGCCTTGGCCAACACCTAGATTTCAGGCTTGTGTGTGACCTTGCATCACAGAAGACCCAGCTGAGCTGTACCTGGATTTCTAACCCACAAGAACTGTAAGACACATCTGTATCTTTATTTATTTATTTATTTTATCGTGATTGAGTGAAAATGTACATTCCCATAAAAATTTACATGCCCACCTGTATGCTGCTTCCACTGCTCTCCCTGTCCAGTGACAGCACACTATTCCTTTCTGCTGCATACATGTCTCATCTTCCCAACAGTCTCCTTTCCCCTCCTCTCCACCCACTCCCCTTACTCCAGCCAGAGGCCCTCAGGATGATATCCTATAGATGCACAGAACCATAAAGTGCATCCAATATATGGTCACTCTGCATCACCAAGTCCAATCCATTCGTGTCTGAAGAGTAGACCTTCATTATGATTTATGGGCAAGGGCAGCATCAGGGCCAGGAGCCATGCTCCCAGGGGAACCCTGAAGCCGCTGGACCATCAATTGTGGTCTTTTAGTGGAGATCTCAGATGCACCCCTTTTTATTCTTGTGTTGTCAGTGACACTCAGCTTCGTGAGCTCCATCACAGCTCACACAGGTGGTGGCCGGGCACCATCTAGTTCTTCCGGTCCCAAGCCGATGTAGGTACCCACTCATGTGGGTCTGTCTTCTGGGTTGTCTTTCCCCCATGTCGTTTTGGTCCTCAGAGAGCATCCATTCCTGCTGAGTTGGGACCATTTGCTGTGCCCTCGGATGGCAGCTAGGCAGCCATCCCAGACACCCCAGACACCACTCACTAATATAGGGTGCAGAGAGCCCTCTTAACAAAATGCTAGTTGTGTCCATTGGCCTCGATTTCACCTAAGAGCATGGTCCCCTGCCCCCTGCCCCAGCTACTCTGACCTTGCAACATTGGGTTAAGATGGAAGGAGTATTCAAGTTATGCTGAAGTCCACTTAATATTGTTCTTGTTTCTAACGTGTGCTGTCACCAATTTCACCCATCCAAATTTCTACCAACTATCTAATCTAAACCATCCCACCCTGAGCTATCCTATCCTATCCTCACCCTCTCTGCCTCCCCTCCCTTGCAGCTGTCAGAGAGTCCTTTCTTCTATGCATAAGTCTGTTTTTGAGTTTTTATCGCAGGGGTCTCATACAGTATTTGTCTTTTTGTCTCTGACTACTTTCACTCCACATAATGTCTTCCAGTTGAAACCAGGTTATGAGATGGTTTCTGGAATCATCATTGTTCTTTACCATTGCATAGTGCTCCATTGAGTATATGTACCATAGTTTACCTATCCACTCCTCTGTTGTTGGGCATCTGGGTTGATTCCATCTTTTTGCTATTGTGGACTGTGCTGTGATAAACATTCTTGTGTAAGTATCTATTGGTGTGAAAGGCCTTAATTCTGTAGGATGTATTCCAAGTAGTGGAATTACTGGGTCAAATGGTATATCTACATCCATTTTTTTCAGGAAGCGCCAGATTGCTTTCCAAAGAGGCTGGACCATTTTGCAACCCCACCAACAGTGTAGGACAGTTCCACTTTCTCCACAGCCCCTCTAGCATTTGTTGTTTTGTGTTTTTTGGATCATGACCAACTTTGTTGGGTTGAGATGGTATCTCATTGTAGTCTTGATTTGAATTTAATAACTAAAGATCGTGAACACGTCCTCATGTGTTTTTTGGCTGCCTGGATCTCCTCTTTAGAGAAATGTCTGTCCATCTCCTTTGCCCCTCGCTTACTTGAATGATTTATCTTATTGATATTTTGTAGTACCTTATAAATTATGGAGATCAGATGTTGGTCTGATATAGAGTTGTCAAATATTTTTTCCCATTCTGTAGGTGGCCTTTGAGCTCTTGTGATAAAGTCTTTGGATGAGCAAAAGTGTTTGATTCTTAGTAGCTCCCATTTATCTGTTTTCTTACCTGTTGTCTGTGGTTTGTTTGACAGATTTTGAAGTCCGTCTACATGGTGTATTAAAACTTCCATTGTTGTTCCTACTTTTTCTTGGATGAGCTTTATCATTTTAGATTTGATATTTAGGTCTTTTATCCAATTTGAGTTGGTTTTTGTATAAGGTGTAAGATATGGATCTTGTTTCAATTTATTGCAGATGGATATCCAATTTTGCCAGAAGACACACCTACTTCTAAACAACAGAACACAGCCAATGTGATGGCATATCTCTTCCATGATTAGGTGACAAAAGACTGTGACTTCTGTCTTGCAATATTCTTTCTCTGATCTTTTGTGTATGCTTGCCCTGAGAGAGATGGCCGCTTGGAAAGAACTCAGAGTGACCCTAACCAACAGCTAGGGAGGAACTAGGGCCCTCAGTATAATACCCCTAAAGAAGCAAAACACTGCCAACAGTCTTGTGTCTTGACAGGGAGTCTTTCCAGTAAAGCTTTCTGCACTAGATGCCTAGGGCTGCCATAACAAAGTGCCATGGACTGGCTGGCTTCTGATGGTAGAAGCTGATGTTCTCACCGTTCTGAAGGCTAGAATGCCAAATTCAGGACACTGGCAGGGTCATGCGCTCTGCAAAGACTCTAGGGAAAGACTCTTCATTATCTCTTCCAATGTCTGGTGGCCCCACGTGTCCCTTGTTTTGTGGAGGTGCCTGCCCTTTTTCACTCCCATTTCCACTTGACTGTCTTTTCCCTTGTGTCTCTCTAGCTCTGGGTCTCTTCTTCTCTCTTAAGGATACCAGACAAACAAGCAAACAAAAACTTGTTACCATCAAGTCGACTCCTGTTACCATCAAGTGACCCTGCAGGGCAGAGTAGAACTCTCCCTTAGAGTTTCCAAGGAGTGCCTGGTGGATTCAAACTGCCAGCCTTCTGGTAAGCAGATGTAGCACTTAAACTATGACACCAGCAGGGTTTCTGAAGGAAGTCTAGGCCCTGGGCATGTGATAATACACAAAACGGCACAGTGCCTGTCCTCATGGGGTGGAATGTGCGGAAGTGGGAAGATGCACCGAGCAAAGGCAAGAGACAAGAGCCAGGGAGCAGCAGAGGCCATGACAAAGCAGCAGCCAAGAAATAATGAGAAGAGAGAAAAATTTGATCAGGAACGCAGAAAGCATGGAAGCAGAGGCAGAAATAGAGCTGAGCTGTCCCTATGGCAGAGTCCAGGTATAAAGGGAAATGGATACCTGCTCACACCCAACTAGCTTAGAGACCCCATTGAAAATAAACCATCTTTCCTGAACATTCTGGAAATCAGGTGACCCAGGTTGGGTTACTTGCCTATTGCCGACACAAGGGGTTGGAGTTCCTGGGCAGTCACCTTGAACCCCCTGCTACTGTATTAGAAGATAGGGAGGAAGCTGGGATGACCTTCACTTAAACAACGTAAGTCCCTACAAGAAAACAAGTTCTGGCTCCAGAGGAAGGGATACCTGGACAAGTACAAACAGTAGATGTCCACACATGGAGTTCAGCAGACGACAGGTAAGAATTGTTGGGTGCTAATGTCGATGGCTACTAACCAACAGGTTGGCAGTTCAAATCCACTAGGTGCTCCTTGGAAACTCCATAGGACAGCTTTACTCCATCCTACAGGGTTGCTATGAATCTGAATTGAGTCAACAGCAATGGGTTTTGTTTTTTAATGCCTGTCTGAGAGGCAACATTGAACAGATTTTGCGCAGTTGCTCTTCAGTAACTAAACAAATAAGGGACAACACGTCTGCAGTGGTCCTTCTGCTTGCTGCACCTGCAGACATTCCTCTCAACAAGCTCCAGATTCTGAACAGAGCACCTTTGATCTGTTTTTAGTCTAGGAGCCAGTTGTTCAATACAGAAAGCCAGATGTTTGTTTCCCTCTTCTAACTTGTTTATAATTTCTACCAAGCCACATGTTGGAAAATAACTAAATTGGCAACTTCATTCCATTTTATTTTTTCCTAGGCCCCTATTTCAAGTCAGAGGCTGTTTAGAAAAAAATAAAATAAAAAAGAGGGCAAGTCTCCCTTGACTTCAGCTGTTTTAAAAGGTCCTGTTGATTTATCTTTATTTTGTTTGCAATTTTGAATTTTGTCCACTTTTCTGGAAGCAGTGGAGCGCTGAAGAAGCTTGAGATCCAGCTGTCAGCGTCTCCAGGAGCTCTGTGTTCAGCTGAAGCGGGCCAGGGGGGATATTGACACCACAGTAATCTGCAAATGATTATGGCTGTTTTTACCCCACAGAGAAGGCGGTTAAACGTTTACCAGCACACCACAGCCTTTAAGAGAAACGCCTCTGAAATGGTCTTCTACTAGCACATTTCCTACATTTCTTTTTCTTTCCAGGCCATTTAAAAGAGTATGGCATAGCTGGGTTATTTTGTTTCTCTTCTCTCTCCCACTCTACTGCTTTTAACTTGTTGCTTGAATCAAGTGAGGAACAATTTAAGAGAACTAGCGAGTCTAAATCTGATAGCCCAGGACAGTTCTATAACAAAGTCTTCAATTCTACGGCATATTTCTGTCTTTCCTCCTGAGGTTTACAAAAATACTTAATCATATCCCTCAGTTTAGCTCCAGACCATAGTTTAAATTCAGGTTCTATAGACATGCCTCTGGTCTAGCAGTCGTAAGGTGGTATTTTGAAATGTGATTGTTCTTTTCGTGAGAAAAAACTCTGAATAAAAAAAAAAATCTCATTTAGAAGGTCAGGAGAAAAAGCAAAAAAATAGATTTAAGTGGATGATGATGATAAAGTAGAGAGAGTTGTACAGAGAGGACAAAATTTGGGATATTGGAGCAGGCTTGAAAGTATCTTAAAGATGGATTGTCTTGCAGTCTGTATTTTGTTCTGAGTCCTTAGCATATCAGTTGAAGAAGCTGACTATTGAATTTTTTAAAATATATGTCTTTTTACAGTTTTTCTAGAATTAAAGTCTTCAATGCTTTAGTTTCTTTTGACATGCCAAAATTGCCCCAAATGATCAGTTATTCTAAGTAACAAAAAAAAACTTATTTCAACACTTACTAAGTTAAAGGCAAGTTCATATACCAAAACCAAACTCAACCCATTGCTGCTGAGTCGATGCTGACTCATAGTGACCCTATGGGTCAGAGCAGAACTGGCAGATTTGAACTGCTGACTTTTTGGTTAGCAGCTGTAGCACTTAAACACGATGCCACCAGGGTTCCTGCAAGTTTGTATGAGAAGCAGAAATTCCACCGGGAAGGCGTTACCTCTTTGACACAGAAAAACCCACAACAAAGTGACTCCTACAGTCAACCAGAAATGCCTGCTTATGAATGGTATTTTGGGTTTTCCAAATAAGCAGATCCTAGGACGGAGCCATACATTCAGCGAGCCAACAATGTTGACCTCGGAATAGACTAAACAAAATTACTTGCTTTCACAAATTGCTAAGACAGGAAGTGTCCTCTTTTAAAGGCGACACAAAGCAAAATTTGATCCATCATCTTTACAACAGTTAGTTGGTGGTGTTGGTGTAACGGGCCACCAGTTTATAACCCTTGTGCTGTGTTGAACTGGATTGGAGAGTATGCTTTCTTTCCAGTCTCTGTGGAACACTCCCTTACACATTCGAGGGACAAAACAAAAATTAATGAGACAAGACTTTGCCCAAACAGTCAAACAAAAACACAAGCAAAGCAAGCAGGAGAAGACTAAATAGCTTAATGGAAAACACAGTCACCAAAAGATTCATTTCTTTAAAAAGTTCTAATTATTCAAAGACTTAGGTCTAATTAGATTGTACAAATAATCATTGTGTTAACACATCATGGCATAGCAAAATTAATTCAGTAAAGACATTTCAATGAAACAAGCCAGGGAAATTCTTGGAATAACTGCGATTTGGGCACAAATGACCTGGTTGAGTGTACCTGTTTGTCAAAAGACCTATGCAGTGCTGCCAAGTGAGGGACTTCAAACACTCCACTGGGATCTCCAGAACTGTCAAAGAAGGAGACGATCATGCAAAGCTTCAAACAAAATCTTTTACTTTACTTAAATTAGTGTCATAGATTGAACTGTCCCTCCAACAATGTTTGTAGCCATTTGGCTGGACCATGATTCCTAGTATTCTGTGATGTTCCTGTATGATGTAAATCCTGCCTCTGTGATGTCAATGGAGGAGGATGGCAGTGGTTGTATTAGTGAGGCAGGACTCACTCTGTAAGAGCACACTGTGTCTTCACGCAATCTCTTGGGATATAAAGGAAAGTGAAGCAAGCAGAGTTGAGGACTTCACACCACCAAGAAAGCAGCACTGAGAGCACAACGTGTCCGGATGCTCTCAAACCAAAGAAAGACGGATGCAACACAAGGACCTTCCTCCCCAGCTAACAGAGAAAGACTTTCCTGGAACTGACGCCTTGACTTTAAGCTTTTAGCTTATATTTTCATGCAGAAATAAATTCCTCTTTGTTAAAGCCTTGTGGTATTTCTGTTATAGCAATACTAGATGAGTAAGGCAGTAAGGGAGAGCTCTCTTGGTCAAGCAAAATTTCTCTTGAGCAGTGCAAACTTCTTAAAAATTCTGGAAATCAAAGGAGACTCTGGCATAGGTTGGATGACTTGTCTATTATCGACCTAAGGGGCTAGAGCTCCCAGCTAGCCACCTTGAGTCACCTGCTACCCTGTGAGAAGATAGGGAGGAAGCTGAGATCAACTGCACATGACATGAGTCCCTACAAGAAGAGAGGTTCTGGTCTCAGAAGAAAGGGTACCTGTGCAGGTAAAAACAACAGATGTCCAGGGTTGCCTTGAGTCGGATCTGACTCGACGGTACTGGGTACGTACGGAGTTTAGTGAGGAAACTCATTTGCTGGAAAGAGTTTGATTTGATTAGTGTTGGTGTTAGAGTGGAGTGATGTAGTCTTAGGAGTGAGTCTACCAGCAACTGGTCAAATTCCTCAACATAAGACTGAAACTAGCCGGTTGGTTTTCAGAGTTGTGTTGTTGAAGTGAGTCATCGCTGAGTAATTTGTCAAGCTTAAAACGAGTTCTTGGTTTACTTAACACCAAGGTATGCAATCGTCATTGATGGATTAGAAAGGTAAAAAATCATTCCTGGTGGAAATTTGTAACCATGGCTATAAATCAATCCATCCATTTCAAGGTTGTGTGTGAAACACATGTAACATTTTTTATGTTTTACCTATTTATTTCATTTATTATCTATCTTTCCACTAGGAAGAGACATATATACCCCAAGTAGGCAGGATTTCATTTTACTTGAATCCACAGTCAATATTCATGGAAGGAGCACTCAAGACATCAAAAGATGCATTGAATTGGGCAAATCTGCTGCACAAGACCTCTTTTAAGTGTCGAAAATCAAAGCTGTCACTTTGAAGACTAAAGTGAGCCCAACTCAAGCCATGGCATTTTCACTTAGTTGCACCCTGTTTTAGTTAGCTAGTGTTGCTCTTAACAGAAATACCAGAGAGTGGATGGCTTTAACAAAGGAAAGTTTATTCTCACACAGTCTGGTAGGCTACAAGTCAGAATTGAGGGTGTCCATTCCGGGGAAAGCTTTCCCACAGTTGGCTCTGGAGGAGGATCCTTGTGCTGCATCAATCTTTGGCTGGGGAGACCTTGGTGCAGGAATCTCAGGTCTGAAGTATGCACTCTACTCCCAGTGCTGCTTTCTGGATGGTGTGAGTTTCCTAATTCCCTGCTCACTTCCCTTCCCTTTTATCCCTTGTAAGATAAAAGGACAAAAGGTGGTGCAAGCCACAATCCAGGGGAACTCCCTTTAGAATGGAGCAGTAACATGGCCTTAGGAAGGGATTTACAGTCCTACCTCAATCCTCTTTAACATACAGCATAGGAAAAATCACAAAATGCAGGACATTTGGGGAATCATGGCCCAGCCAAATGGCTACTCACAGTTTTGGGGGGACAGAGTTCAATCCATGATACCTTCTATACATGTGAGAGCATGGCAGTGAACAGGGAAGACAGAAGAACTGACACCTTTGAATTGCGTTAGAGAGGAATATGTCATGGATCACCAAAAGAACAACAAAATCTGTCTTGGAAGAAATACAACCAGAATGCTACTTAGAAGCAAGGATGGCGAGACTGTATCCTAGAAACTGTGGACCTGTTGTCAGGAAGGATCTTTCCCTGGAGAAGGACATTATGCTTGGTAAAGTAGGGGGTCACTGAGAAACAGGAAGACCCTCAGTGAGATAGACTGACCCAGTGACCGCAACAAAGGGCTTAAACTTACGTGAGGATGGCACAGGACCAGGCAGTGTTTCATTTTCTTGTCCATAGTTCTTGGTTTGCTTTAATACCAAGGAATCAACTCCATGGACCTAACAACTCTGAAAAGAGGAAGACAGATTGACACCATGGCTACAATAGGCCCCAACACAGCTGTGACTGTGATGGTGGCCCAGGACCAGGTACCGTTTCCTTCTGTTGTACATGGTGTTGCTCTGAGTCACCCTGACTCGATGGCATCTAAAAACAACAGAACTGGTACTCACTAAGTATTTGGTAAATACACTAAAGGGCCCGACTTCCAGATCTTGGCCTACAGAAGCCACAAGGAAGATGTGGTTACCTACTTATTTAAAGAAATCCATTACCACAGAGACTGGGCTGAATTTAATCACGATAAATGCTCTTGACTTGAGATGATTTAAAAGCTATGAGACAAGGCTAGGCTTGTGGCACACCTGCCACCTTGGTAGGCTCACTCTCCAAATTCATATGTAACAAACTCTGGACACCAGTGGCGTCCTTTGGATCATTAATTTGGGGAGCATTCTTCCGCTGGCTTTTGCAGCCTTGAGGGACTTTCTACCTCCTTCTGGAAGTGATTGAAAACTTACGCTTTTAGGACTCGTGTGACTTTGAGACAGCCATTCAACTTTTCCAAGCCTCATCTGTAAAATGGGAATAATAACTTATATAACTATTGCTATCACTGCTACCAGCATCATCAGTTATCATCACCTATGCTGTGTGTAGGTCTCTGATGAGCTCCCCAAGCCCCGCTGCTGGTCTGGCTGACCTCTGGTTTCACAGAGGGTGGGCAGAGAGGTCATAGGTTTTTCCAAAGAGCTGATGTCCACATGGAAGTTTACTGGAGTTCAGTTAAAACTACTGCTAAGCAAGAGCAGTCCCGACCAACTATATGTCATCTGTGATTTTAACAGGTGGAAACCCAGAAAAGGGTGCTGCTGACACAGTCCTTGGTTAACTTAATACGGAATCCACATTTTCCCTTGCCTGCAACCACTATACCAAAAACAGAAAACAAAACCTGTTGCCATCAAGTTGATTCTGACTCACAGTGACCCTGTAGGACAGAGGAGAACTGTGGCATTTCCAAGGACTGCCTGGGTGATTTGAACAGCTGACCATTTGGTTAGCAGCTGTAGGCACTTAACCACTATACCACCACCACTACAGACTCTGTCAGTGATGAGTATTTGCTTTCCAGTCTTTTCTTGCTATAAGCAATGGCCACGTGACTATTCCAGGATAATGAAATGTCACTGGAACTCATCTGGGGTGTCTGTGCCTATGGCATGAGGATGCTGGATGGATAAAATGAGAAAATGCCT
The DNA here is from genome assembly GCA_028571685.1 of Heterohyrax brucei. Classification (NCBI taxonomy): domain Eukaryota; kingdom Metazoa; phylum Chordata; class Mammalia; order Hyracoidea; family Procaviidae; genus Heterohyrax; species Heterohyrax brucei. The sequence continues at coordinate 122,377,041 of CM053145.1, read as the reverse complement.
TTAAGTGCTTAGCCTAGACTGGCATATAGCAAAGGCTCAACAAATGTCCAGTTGTGAAACGTTCAGTGGAAGACACGAGATTCTGAGATCCGAGTCATGAGCTGCCTCAACTATGTTCAGTGTTAGCTGGGCCTGGAAACTGTAGTGGGCCACAAGCCAAAGGGAGTAACCCAAGAAGCCCTCCAAAAGCCTTTCTCTCCCCTGTCCACTGAGCTGAGGTTAGAGCTGTTGTTATTGTTAGGCGCCAGTGAGCTGGTTCTGACTCACAGCGACCCTGTGTACAGCAGACCAAGGTTAGGGTATACAACTCTTTCTCCTGAAAGGTTCTGTCTCTCAGGGAAAGGCTCAGAGAATATCCCCACCACGAGTCCTCCAGCCACCTGCTTCCTGCCTGTCCCCTCCCCCATCCTCAGACAGATCACCCCATCAACAGCGGCAGCAGCCTTCTTCATCACTCTAATTGCAGTGTGGTTTGCGTTCATCAAGGAAACAGCAGGGATTCCAAATTAAATTCCAACATGCAATTTATTCAAGATACACAGCCTATTGAGAGAACCCCTTGCCTTTTTTCCAGCTGCCAATGTACATCCATGCTGGCTCCTGGGACCAAGAAGCCTCTCTGGAACAGTGAACCTTCCTGGGCTGATTGCCGACTCTACTCCCATTATACAGATGGATGTGGTGAGGCAGGTCTGGCGACAGTCTTAGGACCTGCCAAAATCAAAACTGGCTGAAATTTGTCTGCTTTGGGGAATTACTCATGATGGAATATTTCTCTGGCACACCCAAAGATGATAAATGAGCCACTTCTGAGCACTGGTTAGTGCTGTAGGAATCCCATTTTGAAAATCATTCTACAGGTGTTTCTTTGCCTAAATGTTCTCCTTAGCAGCAACTTGCTCTCTCAGGCTTTACACCAATGGGTCAACTCCTTTTTGGCAGACCCACTCGCCAGGGACTTTCAGATGGGTTGCTGCCACCCAGCTCTGAGATGTTTTTTGTGACACACAGACACTAGAATGAACTCACTAGAATGAAGACACTAGGATGAACTCAGAGATGACAGCAGAGTGGAGACGGTGCATCTGTGTAAGTGGCTGCTCTCGAGTTCTCGCCTGTTTCAGCTCTGCCCTGGCAGGCAGGCAGTGGGTGCTGGGCTCCCAAGGGCCCCTCTCTGGAGGAGCGTGTGCTGGGGCACCATCGACAGTGTTACTGTCAGACACCAGTTCATCCCAAACAAGCTTCGAAAGCACCTGAGGAGTGCAACACTGAAACACCCTGGGGGGCCCAGGGCTCTCAGAAGTGCGCATGTAGTGCAGGGACAATAAGGTGACATGGGCCAAAGCCCTAGAGATCCTGTGCTTCAGAAGGCAGTTCCCTAAAGTTTCCTGAAATCCTTCCCCAAGCTGGCACAGATTCTCCGCCATTTAGCAGAAACAGAGAGAGTGCCATGGCTTTAGAGAAATGGATGGATTTTGAGGGAAACAAGGCAAAAAAAGCATCCCTAGGGAGAAGCGGGGACAGATTACCCAATAAGCAAGGGAAGCACGGACTTACCTGTGTTTACTTACTGGTCTGAAGTGAACAATGTCATGTGTTTTTACCACGTCAAACTCCACAGTGCCTCCAGGAACCACAACCAACACCATAGGCTTTGACAGTGAAACACACGTGATGCTGTTCACTGCAGATCAGTAAGTGAGCTCAGGAAGCACAGCCAGCCCTGCAGGCTCTGGGCGCCGTTAAGATGTCCATCCCAGCGGAAGCAAAGAGCCTGATGTTTTTCTGCTGCACTATCGTCATGCTTGGTGGCTGATCGGACCTTTGTGATCCATAGGGTTCTCACTGACTGATTAAAGTAGATCACCAGATCTTTCTTCCTAGTCTGAGTCTGGGACCTGCACTGAAGCATGTGTGTCACCATGACAACACAAAAGCCCCACTGGCAGGTGGCAGCTGCTCATGAGATGCACTGACCAGTTGTCAAACCCGTCTCCTGCATAGAACGCGAGATTCCTCCTGCTGAACCACCACGGCCCGCATTCTGAGCACCGCTGTTGTTGTGGGCCATCAGTTTTGAACTCAGAGTGGCCCAACATGACAGAGAACAAATGCCCACTTAGGGCTTTACTGGCTGCAGTCTTTACAGAAAGAGACTGGTCTTTTCTCCCACAGTGCCACTGGGTGGTTTCAAACCATGGAATACTCAATAAGCAAGGTAAACATGGGCTTACCTTTGGGTTAGCAGCCAAGTGCTTAACCACTGCACCACCAAAACATTCTTCTCTTTCAAACAGAAGACTCCAGTGGGTGAGCCTCATTAACTAAGCTTAGGTGACATGCCTGGGCCTCAGTTACAGGCAAGGAGACTGGGAAAAATGAATTACTGGCTCCTTCCTTGGGGTTCCAGAACTTGTAAGGGAAATTCCCCCAACATAAGAAGGGTGATCAAAAGGTGCTGGGCATGATGAGTGTTTTCATGTCAGAGAAAAGGAAAGGAAATGGAGGCCCAGAAAGTGACAAGACTAATGAGTGACAAAATTGGCAACTGTCTTACTCTAATTCTCCCTGTTTCCAGCAAGTCACTGTTGGTGGCTGTTAGCAATTTGGATGCTAACTCCTCAGTCTTGCTCTCCTCCAGGTCCTAATAAGCGTGATGGGGGCAGACAAGTAATGAAATGAGTCACATGAGTTGGATGTAAGACAATAAGAAGTGAGGAGTATGATGAAGAACATTCTTTGTGTAAACAGGACAGCTGGTCCCCAGCTCCAGGCAACTCTGGCATGTCAGAAGGGATCTCAAGTGTTGCTGGATGTTCTGATGTTTTAAAAAAGAGAAGCCAGAAATAGACATTTATGTGAAATCTCTAGAAGTTTCATTGTTGGCAAAAGATTCAAATGAACAGTAATGAAAAAGAAGGTCTAGAAGCCAATTAAAATATACACTGAGTTGAAAACCAGCAATGGTCTGCTGGTTTGCAAACTCAGTGTCTGAATAGAGAGGAAAGGACCAAGCGTAAAATCAAGGCATCAGTTTTAAGAGTAGCTGCATATGCCCAGTAATTCTCAGAACAGAAGCTCCCAGCCTGGTTCAAGATCACAGTCTCTCTGATGACCTGTAGTGTCTGTTGTCTCCCCTCTTCTAAAGCTGAGAACCATGCTTCCTAGAATCCCCTTCCCGTGTGGTGCCATGGGACAGCGTGCCACCAAAGTTTCACATTTAGGATTTGAAAGGCACAAGAGCAGCAGGATTGATGATTCTTGAAGGACTGTGGTGGTCACAGCCTTCACGGTCCTCTCCGTGAGTTCACATGGGACAGGACTGGTTTGGAGGCAATACAACGGCTTCCTTGCAAGCTCTGATTTCTCCTGTTGTTCCCAGACTCCAGGCTGCTGTCCCCAGTGGCTGCCTCTCTTGTCCTCCAGCCTTCTACATCAGGGTATTAAATCTATATTAAATCCATAAATAAATGAAATCCTTTAGTTCTCTAACATTTGTATGGCTCTGACCGATTCCGGAGCTGACACACCAGGTGAGCACAGACATCATTTTCATATAGAGCCACTTATTAGATCTAAGCCAAGCCAGCAAGTGGGGTCAAGACACTCATATTCAGTCACTTCCTGGTAACTGGCTCCAGCTGGAAGGGTGAGTGATTTAAGCAGTTTATTATTTCACTTACAAGGAGGTCAACCCCTTCTTCTCTATCATCTCCGCAGCCTCCTTTTCCAGGGTGAGCAAAGCGTGAGTTACTCACCCCCAAACAGAACCTGAGGCTCTCTACATGGAAGTTTCCATGCACGTTCCCACGTCCTTAGTCACTCGCAGACTGGTTAACTGCGAACAACTTCTGTTGGTGGTCTGGCTCAAAGTGCCTTCGAATTACTGTCTCTGTCCCCACTGTACACAGGCTGCACGCTGGGCTGAGAAAGGTAAGCCCTGGTGGCGGAATAGTTAAACAGCTCAGCTGCTAACCAGGTCAGTGGTTTCAATCTACCAATCAGTCTGCAGGACAAAGATGTGGCAGTGTGTTTCCATAAAGATTATATCCTTGGAAACCATGTGGGAGCAGTTTTAGTCTGTCATATGGGATTGCTCAGCCAAAATACAACTGATGGCAGCTTTTTTTGGGGGGGGGGAGAAATCACCTTCAAAAGAAGCTGGATCTGGGCCTGACACTGAGATTTTCACCAGGACCCTGGACTTGTAGAATCTGATTAGATTAGATGAGATGGATGGGTATCTTGGCAAATGTGTATTTGGTGACCACAGTGTGGTTTTGAAAGACTGTCACTGGTTCCCCCAAATCCACTTCCTGTTCCTCCTGAACACCCAGCCTTGATCACAGGTAGGCGGCCATGCGGTGGAGCAGGCTCTGGGCAATGGATGGGAGCAGTGTGTATGCCACCTCCAAGCCTGGCCCACAAACATCCCCCACATGTCATGCTCCTTTACGTGCCTTTTCATCCTCCGCCTTACTGCGATGATATACCAGGGCAAATGTGAAAGCCATGTGAAATCGAATAGAGCTTGGCACCCAAGCTTTGGAGTGACTTACCCTTGCTCAGATCACAAACACAGCCCTGAGGTACACAGTCCTTAGCTGCCCTTGAACGGGACACCAACTCCTGGTGACCCTGTGCACAACAGGATTGGACTGGTGTGATTCATAGGGTTTTCACTGGCTGATTTTTGAAAGGAGATCACCAAGCTTTTCTTCCTCGTCTTAGTCTGGAAGCTCTGCTACAACCTGTTTTGCATCATAGCAACATACGAGCCTCTGCTGGGTGGGCGGTGGCTGTGCTGGAGGTAGACTGGCTGGGAATTAAACCCAGCTCTTGTGCATGCAACAGTAGCATTCTACCACTGAACCATCAGTGCTCTTCAGGGGAGTCATTAACCCTGTTAAAAGGAACAAGATTCCCCCAATATTGCATCCCAGTCCCCCATCACTGAGTTCTAAGATCCTACGATATCAACTGTCCTAGACTGCCTAAGGAGGAGTGGTGCTCTAGATATTAACGCATCCCTAGCTCTTAGGAATACCTAAAAGGGTGAACCATGGAAAGCCTAATTAGCAGTATCAATTGTTGGAGCTAGTTTTGGGGTAGCTTGATAAGGGTGAGAAATGTGAATGCATCTCTCATTCATCATCTTAAGGGTCTTCTGCAGGCTGGGAGAGACTTAGTGGGATAACTGCCCTGTTTTAGCACTTCTGATGCCCCGGAGGCACTTCAGGTTCCCTTAGGGTGGAACTCCTCCAATGCAGCTTTACCCATGTTGAATGGCAACCCCCCAAAGACCATCTGACAAAAGCCCCAAATGCCTGAGGCTTGAAAATGATCTTGCCTTGTAGGCTTAGGGGAAAGCTGTTCAACGTTCTAGAAATTCTACACCAACACCTGTGCTCCTTTTAGACTATGCAATGCCGTGGCTATACTGCCTGAAGCTTGTAGTTATGTGCTATTTTCTTACATGTGTGACAAACTGTGCCCCACAATTGTGGGTCCCCTTCGTTGCTGAAGCTCTACAGGAGATACTGTTGTATTTTGCCCACTACTGGTCTCTTTCACGTGAGAATTGTTCTGCACTCACACAGTATAATTTAGGTGGGCCTGTCCATCAACAGACTGGATGGACCACAACTGGGGTCACATGACCAAGGATGACCAATCACAAGTCCACTTAAGGGGCTTTCTACCAGTTTTACAGAGGTGTCTCTTCTGAGTTTATGAATCTAGAACTTCTGGAACCCTCTTTTCTACCATGTAATGCCATAAAGTCAACAAAGCAAGGTTGAAAAGAGAGAAACAGATTTCTAATGATACCTATTGAGCAACTGGATCCAGCCCTGTCTGCCATCTGCTGTTCCATGCAACTGGACCTGGTCACATTAGACAACACATTTAGCATTTAAGACAATTACGCCTCTTAGACCATTTCACGAGGTGGATGTTTCTCTCTTAGAGTGGGAGGTTCTCATTAAGGTTCCCAAGAGCTTGTTTAACTAGGAGATGTTCAGGGAATCAGCCTATTTGCTTACTGGCCTTTTTCTTAGGACCTCACATGGTGTACATCCTTTCCTTACCTATTAGACCCCCACTTGCCTCCACTGCAGTCAACTGACGACGTGCCATCTTCCTCACAGAGCCCCAAGAAGCTCACCCTGGCAGCTGCCACCCCAGGGCTCACCATACTAAATGGTGTTCCCAATTCCACGGCCACATCCCAACCCCACCAGCTGTGGAATATTAAGCACTCACCACATTCTGAGGTCCCATCAATGTGGTCTTCCTCTTTCTCACTTTACTATGCCACAAACTCATTGTAGATGCCTATGATGGAAGTCACTGTCAACTCTTTATGGGATCACAGAGAAAAGTGGGTCAAGAATCAGTCACACCAGGATAAAGAACGAAACTGCAAGTTTATTTGGAAGTACAAAAATTAAAAAACAGAATGGAACTAAAAGGCAACGGCACACAACCTTTCCAGTTTACGTGAACTGTGAACATCACACCTTACTGTTAACCACTTTATCTGCAGGTAAAAAAAAAATCACTGTCAAAGTAGATGGCTTGGACTCAGGCGATAAGTTAGGGAACAAAGAAAACTAGTCAAATGCTCAAAACAAAAGGACTAACGATTTCACTTGAGAAACACAGAGCAGGGTGGTTTTCTGGATGGTAGAGATTTAAGAAATGTATGAAAAAATGACCTGGTTGGAATGAGTTAAATATTGCTGGATATTTCCTTGCCATCTCGGTAAGAAACAAAACTGCAGCTTTGGTATCCTATTTATATACTTTAAAAAACATTCATTAAAAAATCTAATCTATAATAAAAATGTCCCTGTGTTTGTTTCTCTTTTAAAAAAAAAAAAAAAAACAGCATTAATAGGCTGCACTTATCTACTAAGACCATTTGTTTTTCCTAAGATGTCTGGAAGCAGAAATGTGCAGGAGATTAACTCACTGCATAATTAATTAAAATCAGAATCCCTTCCTCTAAACAATTTCCAGAGCAGGAGAAAGGAGCAGGGGCCCTTCAAAGGGAGGGATAAAGCCATTCTGACTCAGAGCGGATGGAACGGCCTGCCAGAGCCGCTCACACGCCCTGGCTACCCTCAGAAGTTCTTTTCTTTATTCGATCACTCAGAAAATAACTTAAGTGCTATTTTAAAAATGAAAGAGAGAAGCAACTAGGTTCCTTTTATTTAAAAAACAAAAACAAAAAACCAAGTGGCGAGCTTTCCTGCACTTGGGATGTGGGTAAACAACAACAACAAAAAGTCTACAGAGTCACACACTCAAATTCGTTGATGCTGAGTGGATTCTGACTCACAGGGCCTCTGTAAGACAGAAAAGAACTTCGCCGCAAGGTTTCTATGGAACGCTTGGAAGATTCGAACGGCTAACCCTTTGGTTAGCAGCCGTAGCACTTACACACCACACCACCAGGGTTTCCGTCTAGGGAACAGGATCGCTGAATTTCCTTATCTCAGCTCCCCTCCCACAGGCTCTATTCTAATAAGCATCCAACAGGTTATGAAAACATGTCGTCTAGTGTTGAAAGCAGCCCTGAAGGGGCAGGAGTGGCCCAGAGCAGCTCCGCCTGATTCCAGTTTCTTCCCCCATCAGTCAGTCTGGTTTCTTGCCAAACAACACTGGCGTTTCTGCCCATGATTCCCTAGGGGCGGGCCCCACGGCTGGCCGGGCACACGGTAAAGCAAACTTAGCACAGAGACTATGAACTGAAAAACAAAGTTCCTCTTCTGCATCCTTCAAGAACTTGATAAATAATAACCTCAAAGTGCAACAATGCACAAGTGCCTAGCACACAGGTGAGTCTGCCGGGACTTGTCAGCACGGGGCTCAGAGGGGCACAGGCGGCATCTCTTTTCGCATCTTTCTTTGGACCTCACTAAAAAAAAAAATAAAAAGACAGCTTTCCTATCCACATATAAATAGTCCCTTAACTGGAAGGGAAAAAAACAAACACACTATTTCAAATGCGTTTCTAAGAGATAAAAAAGTCCAAAGGGGGAACCTTGATTTCACGTTGTCGACTGTCCATGTATCTTGGAGGAGAAGCCACTGGGATGCCAGGAGGAGCTGGCGATGGGTCTAAAGGGGATGCGGTACTTGGCTCAGGGAAGGAAGAGTGTGCACAGCACTCGGCGCCGAGAGCTCACACAGGAGGGACTGAACACTGCTCTGACTTGTGTTCCAGACCACAGCGTCAAGTCCAACTGGATAGGTAAAACACTTGTGGGTGTTAAGGGAACTTGAGGCCAATATTGAGCTGCATGAGTGGGTGAAGCAGGCTGGGTGGGGTTCAGAGCCACAGTGAGGCCAGGTTCTTGGACTACTCAAGCTGTGTCCCTATTCCTTGCCTACAGGCAGCTCTCTCAGTTGACAGGGGGACAATCTGAGTCAAGGAGCCAAGCAGGGCCAGGCGCTTGGCAACCTGCACTGCAGGAGCTGTAACCTGGGATAAATATGTGGCAGAGGTTCACTATCTATTTCAGGATGAGGCTGATGATTGATGCCGCTGGAGAGTGCCTTCCAAACCAGGATTTTCAGGCAAATTTGTGAGCCCAGAATCCATTTCGAGCAGATAGATGGCTTTCAGAGCCCTTCACAGGGCCAGGATGATGCTGCCGGCAGGTGGAGGCCCTGCTTACATCAATGTTTTCTTCAGTGTCTGCCTGCACTGACTGACTACAGCGCATGGAGTAAGGCAACGCAGCTTCTGGGTATGCACTTAGACTCTTTCCAGAGTGGCTGTCCAACCCAATCCCCAAAATGGACCTCTAAAGTAGGTGCCCAGCAGGAAACTGATCCACTGTCCACTGTCCTTTTGAACATCTGACCTGGCACTGAACACTGCTTTCTCAAAGACTGCTGAAATACTGTTTATCCTGCTGCCTGCCAATGTATGACTCCTGCTCAGAAAGATTCCAATTGTAACAGAAGTACGAACGGAAGACAGAGGTTGCGGTCCTGGTCCTCAAAGAGTGGCCTCATGGGACAGGTGCACAACATATCATATGTCAACTGCCAAGCTGAGAGGTCATAAAATGCCAAGTCACCCTCCACTGAGCATACCTGAAATCTGATGGAGAAGGGCAATGGAGAGACAGCTGACATCCTAAACTGCTCCTTGAGACACCCAAACAGCCCCCATGAGCACCACTGTTAGTATGGTAAGAAGTCAGAGCAGATTAACCCATACGGACTTTGGAATAACTGGATTTTATACTTCTTCCAGGCCCTGGCTGGGCGGAGAGTCCCTGGGCTCAGCAGCGCCCTCTGGAGGCCCACGCTGCCTCGGGCTGTGGCTGGTGTCTTCTGTGCTTGGTAGGCTGCTGGCTGCCTGGGAGCTGGCGCTGTTGGCACTCCCTGATCGGGAGCGGTAAGGGGGCAGGTCGGCTTGGTTCAGGGACTCGGTGTCTGAAGAGTAGGGTGGTGGAGGAAGGTCGAACCATGCAGGTCTGTAACGGAGAAAGAAGAGAGGGAAGGGAAGGCATTAGTGCCAAGCTGAGGCCACATGGAATCCAAGCCAGCTTCAGTCCATTCCAGAGTTGATATGCTTCAAAAGAGAAATAAGATTTCTCCCTCCAGGTGCCAAGGTGATTCAAGGAATGGAAAGCTCGCAGTCTGAACAAGACAAAGGGATTTAAAAGGTCAGTGTGCTTTGGCCGGCTGGTGTCAACGAGCTAGTGTCCAAACCACAGCCTTCGGCTGGGCCCAGAGGGAGGCTGCCAGGCAACTCTTCAGTGTAGCATGGGTGATGGGCGCAGCTTTGCTCCGTCAGTGGGGTGCTTCACAGCCAAGTGGCAGACAGGTGTTCTGACAGAGCTCCAGGTAAATCCACAGAACCCGGAGTTTCCTAGTGAAAGCCGAGTCTCCTGGCTATATGAACTTGGGTGAGAGAACATCCTTCTAATGCCTCAGTTTCCTTATCTATAAAAGGGGTAACACCACATTGTTGGAAATGAAGCAATTTAATACTTTTTAAAGCTCCCATTTACTCAAGCCTGACTGTGAGTCAGGCACCATGCCATGTAACTTCATTTCATTCTCTTATTTAATGCTCACAAGAATGCTATCAGGTAAGTATTACTTGTAAACTTGTTTTACTGATGAGGAAACTGAGTCACAACTAAAGCCTACAAGGCTGGCACAGCATCACGAACAGCTAAAAAGCAGCAGTGCTGAGATGTGACACTAGGTTTTCATTCTATCCACACAGCCAGCTGTGTTAACCTTACTTTACGTCCAAAGACAAACAAAAACAAAATTCACTGCCACTGAGTTGAGTCCAACTCATAGCGACCCTGTAGGATAGAGGAGAATTGCCTCACAGGGTGTCCAAGGGGCACCTGGTGGATTTGAGCTGCTGACCTTTGGGGAAGCAGCCATACCTCTTAACCACTATGCCCACAGGGCTTCCTTACGGTACACGGATGGCCCAAATGTAGAGCATAGAAGGTGGAACGCTGATAGGTGACTGATGTTCTGCATAGTTGCAGACTTATTTTTCCAAGAGATTTTTAAGACATGTCCCTGCCCCGAAAGCTTTGTATACCTTCTGTGAGGAAGGACAAAGGAAGAATCAGTAATACAAGCACTGCCCACGGGAGAGGGTCCAGTGAAGAGCCCAGCCACCCGAGGAGCATGGCCTACCAAACGCCTAATGCCACACACATCATGTCCTGGGCTCTGGGGAAGGGCGATGCTGAGCTAGAGCCCTAAAGGACTGGGCGTTGGGAGTCTCAGAACCAAAAGGGACTCACACAGCTCCGGATCAAGGTGTTCCAGGGGTTACCTGGGCAGTACTTTTGAGGTCACAAAGAAAGGAAGGTAGGATTCTGGCTCCATTTCCTCTGTAGAAGGATGTTTTTTTGACTTTGTGTACTGGGGTTTCTTATACAATTCCATTTGAAATGAGAGTTTTACTGTCTAAAAGAACTCATGGGGGATCATACAGGTGACAGCAGGCAAAGTTAAATAACTTAACTTGCTCATTCATTAATTTACTCAACAACCATTTACCAAACCTCTGCTAGGTGCTGGGCACTGCTCTGCAGTGCAGGTGGAGTCCCACAGCCTGAGTGGCGTGATGGGGCAGGAATGAATGTCGTCTGACAAGTCCCACAGCCTCAGCCTCTAAGCCTCTACAACTGAGGCAAACACGGAACCTCTCTGTGTGAGTCACTGGAAGGATTAAATGGTAAGTGGCACAGAAAGCATTCTGCACAGACTCAGTAAACGCGTGATGTTGCGGCTACCTGCAGCAGCTAAATCCAGGCTCAGGGCAAGACCTGGAACTCAGGCTTGTGCAGATGGATACCCCCTAACTAAGCAACCCCCCATCCTCTTCCAGCCACCAGCACACACCTTTGGTCCAGCAGGGCCTCTGAGTAAGAGGGCGGGGAGCCGGCTTCAGATGCGTTCTGTTCGGCTTGGCTGGCCACGTACTGGATGCCATTGTTGACGTTGTAGGTGACGTTGCAGTGGTGGGGGTGGTCCAGGACCACCAGGCGGGACAGCAGGACGGGGTGCTGCAGCCGGTGCACGGGGAGCGTCATGAGGTTGTTCCGCTTCCGCTGGTGGTGCAAGACCAGTGCCAGCAGGGCGACCACCAGCACGAAGATGACGGAGCTGCCGACGATGGCGTAGGTGAGGCCGGGGTAGTACACGAGCTGGTTCTCCGACGTTACCAACACCTGCCCGCTGCCCGGCTCTGTGACACCCGGAGGGGGAGAAACAGGCGCAGGGTTACCTGTGCGGTTCAGCCTTTGGCTTCAAAGCAGCCCCAAGCCTGGCATGCGATGTTCATAGTGACATCTTCCTAATAGCCTTTGGCCATTAGAAACGACCCAAATGTTCCTCAGCTGGTAAACAGACAAGGAAAATGTGGTGTGTCCATGCAACAGAATATGATTAAAAGCAATAAAAAACAAAGTAGTGACACATGCTACCATGTGGATGAACCTGGAAAACACTGCAATCAGTGAAAGAAGTCAGATACAACATGTGGTTCTATTTATAGGAGACGTCCAGATGAGGCAAATCTCTGGACAGAGGTAGATGGTATGTTCAAATCACAGTGTTCTATTTCACAGAACATACTGTGCACATCAAGTGCGGCAGGACTGCATAACAAATATTTGCCATTTTAATGATTTTACATGTGTCATTCAGTGACATTAATTTTGTTCCCCATGTTGCATGGGCATCACCACTATCCAATTCCAGTTTTTATTACCCTGCCACCTCCCAACCAAAATTCACTGCTGTCAGTTAACACCAATGCACAGCAATGACAGAGGGTCTCCCTGGTTGTCATCTCTGTGACTGCCACATCTTTCTCCCAAGGAGCCACTTAGTAGTTTTGAACCGCTGACCTTTCAGTTAGCAGCTTAGTGCTAACCGCTGTACAACCAGGGCTCCTTCCCATCACCTCAGTACCCCTGAACAACAACTTCCCATATGCCTCTCCTACCTGTCCCTGGTAACTACCAATAAACTTTGATCTCTATGCATTTGCCTATTTTAGATAGTACATGTTAAGTGGGATCACTGAGTACCTGTCCTTTGGTGTCCCTCTTTTTAAGATGAGAAAGGGGACCTTGAAGAGGTCTGTCCTCGGAGCAAGGCACCATGGTTATGGAGTGAGGAGCCCTGCATGACGTGAGTACAGTGGTCTGACTTCAGGGTCTTGCCCCAACACACTGTCCTGCAGTCTCCCTAACAAAACCCACTGGACAATCTCCAGGTGTGTCCTTGGAGATCACAGGGCAAAGGTCTGCTCTGCGTCCCATCCCTGCAGGTTGCCAATGTCCGCCTTTCTGCCGGTGCTAAAGGGGAGACATTAGCAGGTAGGTGGCTTCCCAGGGAGCAGGACAAGCCTGACAACTGCATCAAGGTCCAGGCTGGCAGAGAAAAGGCAGACCCCTCTGTGGAAAGCTGGGTACCCCTCATCTTGGTGGGAGAACTACCGCTACGCACCACTGTGGCCTAGCTGGGAGAACAGTCTAAGAACAGCCTGAGCGAGCAGACTGGAGGCTGCAGCCCTGTGCGGTTCCAGCTCTGAAGCCGTGAGGGAATTTCAGTGGGCCCCACGGAGCAGTCCTGGAAGAAATCCAACCAGAACACCCCTCCATAGTAAGGACAGTGAGACTCCGGGGTCACTGATCCCAGACACATCGTCTGGAGAGACCAACCACAGAAAAGAACACTATGCTCGGAAGCACAGGGTCAACGAGAATGAGAGCCATCCTCCCTGAGGCTGACGCAGGAGCCAACCACAGCCCACCTGGCTGAGTCTGAGTCTCTCTTGCTCATCACTGCATTGCCAGGACACACTCCTTGGATGATGCCTGGCACACAAAACCAAGATCAAGCCCATTAATGTTGAGGTGATTACAACTCAAAGCAAATCTACAGGACACAGCAGAACTGCCCACAGAGTTCCTAAGGAGCACCTGGTAGATTTGAACTGCTGACCTTCTGGTTAGGAGACATAGCACTTAACCACTACGTCATCAGGGTTTCTGCCTGGTACACAGCAGACACTCAATAAACATACCCAATTCAGTAAACAATTTTGTTTATTCACATACACCTTGGTGGCAGTATTTTCAGTGCCATCAAGTCGATTCTGACTCATGATGACCCTAAGGGACAGAGTAGAACTCCCCAGTATGGTAGGGTAGGCTATCATTTTTATAGATGCAGATAACTAGGTCTTTCCACCCTTGGGAGTGGCTAGTGAGTTCAGACCTTTCAGTTAGCAGCTGAGCACTTAACTACCATGTGGCCAGAGTTCTTCACAGACCCTGGCAGGTACTATTATTATCCCCATTTTTCAGGTGAACAAACTGATTCAGGTGAATTAATTTGTCTAAGGTCACACGAGAACTAAGAGGCAGGACTAGAACACAGATACTTCTTCAAAAACTCACATGCTGCAATATCCTCACCTTCTCTTCCCTCCTGATATTAATATTTCCTGTTCTCAAAATAATTCTCATGTGAGATAAATCAATTTCTTTCCCCTCAAGCTTCCTGCTTTCTTTCCAGGGACACCGGAACATGGATGAAAAGCTAAGAAGCTTGTCTAAGCTCCTGGCAGTCACTGGTTCAGCTGCCAACTGGGGAAACAGAACTAAGGTCCTAGCTGAAAGGCAGAAGGGTGCTGCCAAACTATGAATTGACGGAAGCAGTTCTGGATTTTTCTGGAAGACAACTGGCTCTCACTCTGGGGTTCTGCGTGTGTACCTTTCACAATTTATGATTAAAATAAAACATCTGCTTTATTTTATACTCTCCCGCACAGAGCTGCAGAGTTGCAGAGGGGTGGGATCTTGGGCTATCATTTCTAGCTGTTGGAGCTGAAGCAAGTTATTTAAACTTTTATGAGCCTCAGCTGCCTCATCTTTAAAATGATAGAGGTGGTGGTTAAGTACTGTACTGATCTCACTGGAATACCGGGTGGATAAAGAATCGTTCTTTAGGTAAGGTGCTCAGCTCAGGGCCAGGCAGGAGTTGGCACTCGGTTAATGCTGGTTCTTGAAGGCAGTGGTGGCTCAGCAACTGAACTGTTGTCCTCCACGTGGGAGCCCAGGGTTCGATTCCCGTCTAATGCAACTCACGTGCCAACACCACCTAATCAGTGGAGGTTCGTGTGTTGCTGTGATGCTGGGAAGAAACCCAGCTGCCTGACAGTTAAGTACTCGGAGGGAGAGCAACCTGGCTGATTCTGTACAGACGACAGCCTGGAAAACCCTACAGGACAATCCGACTCTGTGGCATGGGGTCACGACAAGTTGAAGATGGACTTCCTGGCACCTAACAACAGCATGATGCCTGACAGCTTTTGGCAGAGCTGCCAGACTGAAGTGGGCTGAGAAGAAAGGCCTGGCGATCCACTTCCAAAAACCAGACTGTGAAAAGCCCATGGATCACGGTGGGCAGATCCACAGCCAGTCAGGGAGATGGTACAGAAACGGACAGTGTTTTACTGTTGTGTATGGGCTCTCCAGGAGCCTGGGCCTGACCAACAAAACCATGACGGCAGCTAACAACAACAGCCAGTAACAGCAACACTGGTTCTTATCGCCATTCTCAGCATTATCATCCTCAGCGTCTCTGCACCAGTGGCAGAAGGTGGGAGCTCCCTTTGGGGCCTTGGGATGACAGACATCAGGATAGACTGAGCTCTGTCCAGAAATGCCCCTCAAAAGAGGCAAGTGGCTGAGTTTTCAAAAAGAAAACTTATCAGGCCAGAGGTTTTAAAACTCAGATTTCTGCATGAGCCCCTTGAGGTTTTAAGAATACATGTGGGACACCCCTTTAAAATGAATGGAGCCCAAGAGGCCTGTGGATCTTAATGGTCTCGCTTTTGTCTCCAAAAGTAGGCTCTCTCCAGACCTGCCCACTATGGCAGGTGAAGCGTGGCAGTCACATTCACTGGAGGAATTACGATGTCCCACACCTCGGGGTGCCTGGTCTCGTTTTTGCTCTGTGTGTTCAATGTCATCAATTCAATAACTAGGCCCACTTTTCTTAAGAGCTCAATGACCCTCCTGGCCAGCTTACTAATATCTGCGTTGCCTGGGACCTCAGCTTCAAGTGCATAAGCTATGGATAATGAAGTTTCCATTTATTCTGGCTGTCCCTCTCGTGAGCACCCTCGTGCTCCTGTCACACAGCTCAAGCTCCTGTCCTGTAACTGCGGCTTCTGTGGCCTCAAGTCTACGCACTTTGGTTCCTCTCCAGCACCCACTGTCCTGTACTCTCAAGCCGGCCCTGAGCTCCAGCTGCCGTCCGTGGTGGAGACGGCTGGGTCTGCACCGCTCCAGGGGTGTTCTTGGCCTCAGACTCATCACAGATGGTGTGCTCATTAGGATGGTTTTCTAGCAGATGGCAGCCAAGCATCTTGAGGAGGAATGCCTTTTTCCAATTTGCACCCAGGCGCCATTAGGACTAAAGTAGGCGACAACCATAACTTGGTGTGTCTTTGCTTCCAAAGGACTCCCTCCTCTGGATGCAAATGCAAGTTCCAATAGGATACCATCTTTCACCTGCCAGGTTGGCAAAGGCAACACGTGATTTCACAGCTTGCTGGTCAGATCGTGGGGAAACAGGTATAAATTTATTCACTGGTGGCTGGTGGAAAGAAAAAGTGATACAAACCTGGACTGGCAGGGGCAAGGTTAACAATACACACCAAATGTGTCAGAGAAGCCACAGAGAAAAAGCTTTGCAGTGTATGATTCCAAAGACATCACATTCTAGAAAGGGCAAAATTACAGGGCCAGTAAAAAACATCAGTGGCTGCCAGGGACTGGGGCGGTGGCAATATACCCAGGGCACTGAAATTGTTACGTATGATACTCTATTGGTGGACAGGTGACATTATCTATTTGTTTTTTTATTGTACTTTCAATGAAGGTTTGCAGAACAAACTGGCTTCTCATTAAATAACTAGTTACTTAGTACACGTACTGTTTTGTGACACTGCTTGCCAACAGCACACCATGTCAACACTTGACCCTGGGTTCCCTATTACCAGCTTCCCTGTCCTAGCTTTTCGTTCTTGCCCCGGGGCTGGTATGCCCCGTTAGTGTCCTTTTGTTTCATGGGCCTGTCTAATCTTTGGCTGAAAAGTGAACATCAGGAGTGACTTCAATACTGAGCTGGAACAGTGTCTGGAGGCCATATTCTCGAGGTTTCTCCAGTCTCTGTCAGACCAGTAAGTCTGGTCTTCTTTTGGCTAGTGTGTGAGACAGAATTTTGTGCTACATTTTTCTCCAGCTTTGTCCAGGAATCTACTGAAATCCCTGTCCGAGCAGTCAGCGGTGGTAGGCAGGCACCGTCTTCTTGTGCTGGACTGGTCTGGTGGAGGCTGGGGTACTTATGGTCCGCTAGTCCCTTTGTACTAATCTTTCCCTCACGTCTTTGGTTTCCTTCAATCTCTCTTGCTGTAGATGGGGTGAAATCAGTGGGGTATCTTAGATGGCCACTCACACGCTTTTAAGACCCCACACACTACTCATGACAGCATGTATCTGTTTAAACCTACAAACAAAAATCCAAAATCCAAATGTACTGCTGTCACTTTGTTTTTTGGCACGTAGAGACCCTATAAGGACAGAGTAGAGCTGTCACATAGATGCAAGGAGCAGCTAGTGGACGTGAATGGATGACCTTTTGGTTAGCAGTTGAATTCTAACCGCAGTGCCACCAGGGCTCCAAACCTGTAACCAAAAATCAACCCCATCACTGTTATTACGACACATCATGACCCCCCATGTTAGAGTAGAGCTACTCCACAGGGTTCCCTTGGCTATAGTCTTAACAGAAGCAGACTCGCAAACGTTTCATCCATGGTACTGGTGAGTGGGGTCAAACCACCAACCTTTAGGTTACTAGTTGACTATAAACTACCTGCTCCATGCAGAGACCTTGTCAAAACCGTATCAAAATCCAAACTGGCTGCCATCGAGTCACTTCTGACTGATAGTGACCCTGCAGGAAGAGAACAGAACTGCCCTAGCCCCTGGAGGGCTCCACGGCTGTAATCTTTATGGCAGCAGACCGCACAATCTTTCTTCTATGGAGTGGTTGCTGCATTCAAACTGCCGACCTTTTGGTTAACAGTCAAGTGCTTTAACTACTACGCCACCAGGGCTCCTCTGTCAAAACGATAGGACTGTACAATACAAGAGTGAATTGTAATGTAAACTGTGAATTTTACTTAATAACTATCAATGTTGGCTCATAATTGTACTATACACAAATAATGTGTACTATACACAAATGCAAGGATGTCACCAGGAGACACAGGGTGTTGGAAAGGATGAGCATATGAGAACTCTCAGCTACAGGGCAGCTCTAGTCTGCGACACATGGCGTTGCCATGAGTGGGACCCAACGCCACAGTCATGGGGTTGTCTTTTCTGTTTAGTAGGTGTGTAATGGTATCTCACCGAGGTTTTGTTTTGCATTTTGCAATGACTAAAGATGCAGGGTCGCTGTGAGTCAGAATCGACTTGATGGCAGTGGGTTTGGTTTTTTGGGAGGGTACTAATTTAGAGTTTGCATCTTCATGTGTCTTTATATCAGCATAATTTTTTGGTGAAGTGTTTTTTCAAATCTTTTATCTTTTTTTTTGTCTTCCTACTGTTGAGTAGTGAGAGTCTTTTACATGTTCTGAGACACAAGTCTTATCAGAAACGTGTTTTGCCAAGATTTTCTCCCAGTTTAAGATCTGTCTTTTCATTTTTTATCAAGTCCATTGTATTAATTCTTTCCTTTATGGTTTTCATTCTATCCAATCAGTCTTTGCCTAATCTAAACTCTAAGCTTCATAGCATTAGCTCTTACATATTCATTTATAATCCATTAGAAGTTAATTTCTGTTTATGGTACAAGTAAAAGGTTGAGATTCTTTTTTCTCTCCATTTAGACATCTGGTTATTCAGCACCATTTGTCGAAAACCGTATTTTTCCCTATTGAATTATCTTGGCATCTTTGTCCCAAATCAACTGACCATACAAGTCTGGGTCTATTTCTAGACTACATTCCATTTGGTTGATCTATATACCCATTCTTATGCCAGTAAGAGGGCTGATAACTACAGTTTCAGAGTAAATCTTGAAATCACACAGTATGAGTCCTATATATTTTCTTTCAGCTTGAATTTTATTTCTGATTATAAATACCCATGGTAAGTACAAAAATTAAAGTATATGGAAATGTTCAAAGTAGAAAAAAATGACCCCTGTAAGTCCACTAGAGAAAAACATAGTAACAGTCTATAGACTGGGAGCTGGCAAACTTCTCTATCCAAGGGCCATGTAGTACACATTTTATGGTTTGTGGGCCATACACTTTGGGTCACAAAGGCTCAGCTTGCTGCTGCAGTGTGAAAGAGCCACAGACGGCACTGAACAAGTGAGCATGGCTGTGTGCCAGCCACCCATTATACACAACTGGGTGGCAGGATGGATTTGGTCTGCTGGCTGGAGTCTGCAGACCCTGGTGCAGGTCTTGCAGACTGTAGTCTGTACACCCACACGTACACGTTTCTTTAGCTATAGAGACAGGCCTGCATTATGGACGTCTTTCCTTCTCCATCCACACTTCTTAAAAGAGTAGCTATGTAACACTCCATTACATAGATACAGCACAATTTGCTTAACTAACCCCCTACTGATGTACATTTAGATTGTTAACCTTATTCTGCGTGTGTGATTACGAACAATGCTGCCTTCTAGTCAAGTCCACCTTCTAGTCAAGCCTTCTAGTCAAGAATACCTTCTAGTCAATTCACCAGACCATGCCATAAGTAGTCCCTGGGGGCGCTCAGCTACTAACCAAAAGGTTGGTGATTTGAATCCCTCCAGAGGTACCCTGGGAGAGCCATCTGGCGATCTGTTTCTTAATACCATAAAACAAAACCCAGTGCTGCTGAGTCAACTCTGACTCATGGCAACCCTGAAGACACAGCACAACTGCCCAGTTTCCAAGGAGCATCTGGCATATTTGAACTGCCCACCTTCTGGTTAGCAGATGTAGCACTACGCCACCAGGGTTTCCTAGCCACTGAAAATCCCATGTAGCAATTCTAATCTGAAGCACATAAGGTTGTCCTGAGTCAGAACCAAATCAACAGCAGCAGGTTTGGTTTTTTAGCAAAAGACCAAGCCAAAGCTGGCTTTGCTCACCACTACAGAGTCCGTGCTCGACACACGGTGCTGAATATATCCGTGACCTTTGGTCAGTGGCGCAGTGATTCCCTAAGCTGAGTCCTTTAGGTACTGGTCCTTGGCTCAACACATGGTGCTGAATATATCCGTGACCTTTGGTCAGTGGCGCAGTGATTCCCTAAGCTGAGTCCTTTAGGTACCGGTCCTTTCCCTGAGCATCCACTGTCCCAGGTTTGGACTCCAGGAGATGTCTTTGACTCTTTCTTATCTCGTCTACAGCAACCCACCAACTGTGGACAATTTCTGCTCTGCAGTATTTCACCTGTCTCTGTCTCTCATCTCCATTCTCGACTACACCCAGGCCGAGGCCATGAGAATGACCTCCTTGTGGGTCTCATCACCTTTAGCCTTTGTCCTCCAGTCTGTCTGCAATACTCCCATCAGCTTACACACAAACCAGGATGTGTACTCTGTGATGATCAAGGACCTTCAATAGCCCACACTGCCATCCTTGGCTGGCATTCATAGACTGCAGTCTCCCTGCCTTGGCTTCTCAGCACCAGCCCCCAGAGGGTATTGAGAACGAAGCCCAGAGTTGTAATGAGGAAAGCTATTTGCCTTACCACACATCCCTCATTCCTGATGTGAACTAAACCATACTAGCAACAACTACTACCACCAACCATATTTGCTTTGAACTCAAAAATGAACAGTAAGAGCAACAATATCATAATACTAATGATCATAGCAGCTATTACTCATCCCAGGCAATATCTTACATGTTTTCTACATATTCAGTCTTTTAATCCTTACATCATCTCTAGTGTGTGACATGTGAAAAGGTATGACCAGCCAGAACCTTTGAAAATGATCCTATTTGGATTAAGAGTCTTTATAGATATAATTAAGGTAAATATCTTGAGATGAGATCATCCCAGATTCAGGTGGGACTTAGATGCAATGATGGGTGTTCTTACAAATAAGAGAGAAAAAGAAAAGATACTCAGACAGACAAAGGAGAGGCCCTGTGAAGACAGAGACCAGAACGACACAGCCCCAAGCCAGGCAACACGAAGAACTGTCTGCAGCCACCAGACACCTGGCGGGAGGCATGGCACAGAAATCTCCCTCAGAGCTTCCAAAAGAAACCAACCCTGCCAACACCTTGATTTCATATTTCTGGCCTTGTGAGAATTGGGAGAGAATAAATTTCTGTTGTTTTCTGCTACCAAGTTTGTGGCAATCTGTTTCAACAGTTCTGAGAAACTATTACACCTTCCTATGAGACAGACTATTTTAGAGCTGAAGTAATGAGGGCTTTCCTCCAGTGAGGAAGTGGGGAAAAGAGATGCAGTGAACTTACCAGTATCCAATATTGATGTTAGGCATAGCTGAGTCAGCTGTAACTCACAGCGACCCTCTGTACAACAGATGACACACTGCCGGGTCTGGCACCATGTCCACTGTTGCTAAGCTTGAGCCCACTGTTGCAGTTACTGTATCAACCCATCTCACTGAGGGTCCTCCTCTTCTTCACCAAGCCTCATCTCAGTTACTATTAATAGCAATTATTATACCTACCAAGTGGATAAATCATGAAGAATCTAGGCAGTCTGGTTCCAGAATCTGTGTCTGCCAGATGTGGAACTGTGTCCCCACAAAAATGTGTGCAGCAATTTGGCTGGACCCCGACTCTTGGTATTATGCTGTTGTTTCTATACCCTGTAAACCTGCCTCTGTGACGTGAGCGAGGGAGGATGGGCTGCAGTTGTACCGGAGAGGCAGGACTCTGTGTAAAACTGTACTGTACCTTGGGGCAGTCTCTTGGGATTTAGCCAAAAGGGTGGCAAGCAGACAGCTGGAGATCTCATACCACTAAGAATACAGTACTGGGAGCAGAGTGCATCCTCTAAAAAGGACCCAAGTTCCCTGTCCCTCAGAAGCTCCCAGTCCAGGGGAAGACTGACAAAAGGGACCTTCCTCCAGAGCCAAAAGAAAAAGCCTTCCCCTGGAGCTGACACCCTGAATTTAGATCTGTAGCCTACTGGACTGTGACAATAAATTTCTCTTTGTTAAAGCCATTCACTTGTGGCATTACTGTTAAAGCAGCATTAGATGACTAAGACAGCGTCCCTTACCCATGACTTTATTTCACTCTTCATGTGTCTATCTCCCCGTTAAGTTCTTGGTGAACAAGGACCACGCCTTATCCTTCTTAGGGCCAACTGCAACCTTGTCAACATGCAAGGGACTCAAAATACTTTCTGACACAAGTAAACTGATTTTAAAACATGGCAATATGGTAGCACACTATCTCCTGACTTCAAAGAAAGTCAAAATTTCAGGAAGAAAACATCAGCTGAAAGGATGAGGAGTAAACACAGGACCTCCACTTCTAACCTTCCTCCCACAGGCATGACTTCACTTCATCCTTCCAGCAATTCCATGAAGTATGCTTTATTACCCTTATTTTACAGATGGGGAAACTGAAGCTCAGAGAGGTTAAGTAACTTTCTGAAGGTCACAGAGCAAAACAAGTAGCATACCCGTATTCTGGTCGGAGAGTCTGATGCCAGAAACCATCATGCTGCCCCAGGTGGTTCTCTCTGATTTCCTTCTCCCCCTTCCCATTTTCCCAGTCCATCTCCTGTCACCCTACCTTACTGCTTTTGCAGTAGGAGCCTCTCCAGTAAAATTGAAACTCTGATCAATGTATTCCAATGTGTCTTTTGTGGAATGACATGAGGTTATTTCATGGGAAAGGGTACCCTGGTTAAACAAGTGTGAGAAAAACTGGACCAGACTAACTCAACCCGTTTCTTTGTAGCAGTTCAGGGTGGGCTCTGGAAGCAAACTAGCTGGGTTCAAACAGTGGTTCTGATGCTTACTTGCTGTGTGACCTAGGATGAGTTACTTTACCTCTCTGTGTCTCAGTAGTCTCTTCCGTAAAACACGGTAATAGCAGAGTCCATCACATAGAGCTGTTTCATGAATTACAAGAGAAAATATATACAAAAATGTTTAGACAATGTCTGGCACATAGTAAGCACTCGACAAACCTTATTTAATACTCATTCTTACAGGATTTGCCAGTCTTTATTAGACAAATGTGTACAGTGACGCTTCATGAGAGACACGTTATTTCATTAACCTTGGTGCTATGCTGCACTGGAGAGAACACACAACATGTTCTAACATTTGGGAAGTTGTCTCTTCAGAAATTCCTTGGGGCTTCCCTGGCCTCTGGGTATGCAGTCATGCACAGCTTAACGTCCACTACACATTCTGTAAAACAGGACACCATGGGATCTGGACACTTTGCAAACATCTTATTACATACTTGGCAAAAAGATAGGCCTAAATCGTAAGTACAGCCTTCTCTGGTTTTTCACCTCTGTGTTATTTAATAACCTTGTTTCACTTCCATATGGATAACTCTTCTTCTCTTGCTGCTGCTATCACCAGCACTGGTTTTTGCTTGGGAGCCATGATATTTTTGAAAGAAAATTCAACAGAGATAGCTCCACAACACTCAAGACACACGACACATGAGATCGGACGCTGCTGCTTATGAATCATACCATGTCGTGTTATACAGTAAACTTTTACTTCTACCTAGGGAAAGTTCACCTTAAAATAATGAGGTACATACAGTACAGTACACACATGAGCCGGCATCACAGGCATTTATATCAAAATTTATATCAAGGCATAGGAGCCTTGGGGGCACAGCAGTTAACAGCTTGGCTGCTAACTAAAAGGTTTTTTTTTTCTTTTTTTAAACAAGACATATGTACTGTAGGCTATCCATATACTGTACCATACTTTGGACATGTCATCAGGAGGGAACAGTCCCTGTAGGGGCACATTGTGTTTCATAGAGGGGCAGAGAAAAACAGGAAGGCCCTCAAGGAGATGGGATTGTCCAGTCGCCGAAACAATGGGCTCAAATACAGCAGTGAGGACGGCACAGCACTAGGCAGTGTTTCCTTCTGTTGTGCACAGGGCTGGGATGAGTTGGAACCAACCAGATGGCATCTAACAACAACGACACCATTATATACGCCTAGCAGCGCAGCTGCTTTGTATACAAGCGACATGACATACACGTGCTGTCTGCAGGAAGCTGTTGCATTTGCTATGTCCAGTTACGTCTGCTAATGCCCCGCTCTCCAATCGGATTTCTGAACTCTACTAGAACCTTACGAGACCATGGGTGTACATGTGTTCAGATGCTGCCCGAATGGATGTTACGCAGCTCATGGCTGTATTGTCAGAAGCTTTGTGACTAGCAAGCAGCCATCTAAAAAGCATCAATTGGTCCCAACCCACCTAGAAAACAGGGATAAGGATGCTGAAGGCATAAGGAAAATATGAGCCCGAGAGAGAGAAAAACCAAAAACTCATTTCTGTCAAGTCAATTTTGACTCATAGCTACTCTACAGGGCAGAGTAGAACTGTTCCATAGAGTTTCTAGGCACTGCCCCGTGGATTTGAACTGCTGACCTTGTGGTTTAGTAGACGTAGCACCTAACCACTACACCACCAGGGTTTCCAAGGGACACAGAGCGCCATGTAACCCAGAGACTACATCAGCACAAGACCACAATAACCAGATGGTGCTTGGCCTCCACCAGTGACTGCTCTGAGAGGAAACACAACAGAGAGTCCTTGATGAAGCAGGATAAAAATGGAGTAAAGAACTCACACCCTATTAAAAAGATCACATTGATGGCCCCCAAGACTGGAGGGTCCTATGAAGACACGGCCTCTGGAATGTTAGCCTGGAGCCGAAGCTATTTCTGAAGCCAGCTCTTCAGACAGAGACTGAACCAGACTATGAGACATAAAATGGTACTGGCAAAGGGTGTGCTTCTTGGTTTAAGTAGATACATGAGACTAACTGGGCATCTCCTGTCCAGAGGTGTGATGGGAGGGTGGAGGGGGACAGGAGCTAACTGAATGGACATGGGAAATACAGGGTGGATAGGAGGATTGTGCTGTCACAGTGTGGGGAGAGCAGCTAGAATGACACAGCAGGGTGTACATGTAAGTTTTTGTATGACAAACTGACTTGGATTGTAAACTTTCATTTAAAGTACAATTTCAAAAAAAGTTCTGTGGCTGCAGAGGCCAACTTAAGAGGTAGAAGCGGAGCAGCTACTATCTCAGTGCCCAGCCCTCCCTGGGCTGCTATGACTCCACCTCCTGAGCCCACCACATCCAGTTAAAGCTCAGCAAGACCCTCTCGACTAAAGCCTGCCAAGCACCAGGAGCCTCCCGACTGGGCGGCCAGCTCCTGACGTGTCACACCAGAGGCCGTGTCCAGAAGGAGTGTACAATCTCCATCTCCGACAAGAACCAAGCAGGCAGGAGCTGATCTTATTCATAGTTGTGAGGGGCCCAGGGCTGCTCTGGTTCTGTTCTCTGGCTCTTTCGGTTCGTTGTGGCCCCTACATAGCCAGTCACAGAGTGATATCTGCCTATTAAACCTAATTTCTGAGGGAAACACTGAGTGTGCACACCTGGTACCCGTTCCCAGCAAACACTGAATAATTTAGGGAGGGGGCTGATAACGGAAGCACTGTAAGTGGGAACGCCCAGGGGGTCACGGACCATGTACGCATTCAGTTTCTTATGATTTCAGAAGATCCAAACAGAACCACAGAACCCTGCACCCTGAAGGAAAAGGTCTCTTGGTTTTGTACACTGTAACCCCCGACTGCTGCTGGTCCCCAGGCCAGTGGGGTCAAGGACGCCTAGAAAGGGGAAACAAGATACACCTGATCCCAATCAGTTCTCTACGCCAGACCCGTGACTGATCTCTGGTCTATGTCACATATGCCCATGTAACATCTCCTCCAAGTGTGCCAACCTTGTCCCAGTCACTGTCATCTCTGCCTAGACAACCACACCAGGTGCCCTGTGCCACTCTTGCTTTCTAGAGTCTTTTCCACGCAGCAATCAGAGTGCTCCCTCGTAAATCCATTCACATCACCCCTCTGCTCAAAATACAGCTCAGTAAAAAAATCTACTAGAGTCCTCGCCATGATGCAATCACCAACCAAGCAGTTGCTGTCATGTCAACCCTGGCTTTTGATGACCCCTGCGTGTCAGGGCAGAACTGCACTCCATAGCGTTTTCGACGGCTACTTTTTCAGAAGTAGACCACCATGCCTTTCTTCTGCGGCACCTCTGGGGGGACTCTAACTTCCAAACTCTCAGTTAGCAGCAGAGTGTGTTAATTGTTTGCACCACCCAGGGACTCACTATGGCAGGTGGGCCCTCAATCCCCTTGCTCCGTTTCCACTCTGACCTCTACTCCTGCCTCTGCCCAGCCCCTTCTGCTGCAGACACATTGACACGCTGTGGTCCCCAAACACACAGCAAGCGGCCGCTTCAGGGCCTTTGCCCAGGCTGTGCCCTCTGCTTGGTATACACTTCCCCTGGGCATCTGCCCAACTCACATCCTGTTCCACTCAAGCCTTAGGTCAACGTCAGCAGCGGGCTGCCTGGGTGCTTTGTAGGCTCCACCTCTGTCTATTCCCACACCTTCGTATCTACCTTCACGGCACTTATCGCCGCCTCTTGTTGTGTTACGCAGTTGTGTTTATGTGTCTCTGTTTCCCACGAGAATGGAACTTGGTGAGGGCTAAGCCGTACCCTGTTTGTTCTCTGCTGTACCCCCAGTGCCTAACAACAGTAAACATTTGTTGAGGTAAGTGGACAGAGGGTCTCTAAACCCTGGCCCTTTCTGGCGAAGGCTTGGTCTCAGGTTGTTGTGTTACTCTGGCCAGAAGAACCTGTGATTCACTTTTGAAAAATCAGTCATTGGAAACTCTAGGGAGCGCGGTTCTATGCTGACACATGTGGGGGTATCTGGACTTGGAAATGACTTGGTGGCAAATGACTTGGTGGCAATTGGTTTGTTTTTTTTGGTTTATTCATATGTAATATTAGGGTGTGGTATGGCTGAGCTTAAGAAAAACAAATGAAGAAAAAAAACACTGTTGTCCGGTTGATTCTGACTCATAGAGTGACCTTACAGGGCAGAGGAGAACTGTTCCACAGAGCTTTCAAGGAGTGCCTCGTGGATTCGAACTGCAGACCTTTTTGGTTAGCAGTCAAGCTCTTACCACCATGCCCTAGGGTTCTAGGTGTATCCAGTTCAAAAGAGGCAGTGTCTGCTGTGGTTAGTATAGGTTTGGGAGTTTGACTCATGGGGTCAGCATCTCAGTTTAGCCATGAACCCCATGAGTGAGCCCCCGAAGAGTCATAGGTAGAACTGGAATTTAAAACTTATAGCCAAACGGAGAATTAACGTGAACATTAAGGACTCAAGTCCTCATCACGCTGCAATCAGGAACCAACCAATCGCTGTCAAGTCAACTCTGACTCTTGATGACCCCCGGGTGTCAAGAGTAAAATTGTGCTCCACAGAATTGGTATTTCAAACCTACAAACCTACAGAGAGTTAATACGAACATTAAGGACTACTGCTTTCAACTGGAGTCGAGTCAATCGATTGTAAGATTGCATCTATGCCTGCCTTTTATCTGTGTCAAAACTGATTCATTCACGCTAGATTTATAAAAGGGTTATGTGAGTGATGAATGGCAGATAAGAGGACATGCTAAAGTGGAGGGGACAGGAGGAATGGCCAGGGATACAGGCCTCTCCCCTGTTTGTTAGTTTGTCATGCAGCCGTGGCATGACAGTGGGGGGGATGTGAAACCTGCAGTCTCTTGGGGTGGAAATGAGTGAAAATTCCCAGGTAGATATCTGCCTCATTCTGTCTTAAGTTTTGGAACTTAACTCACCTTTTTCTCTTCTCTCTCTCCCCGTCTCATTTTAAGTTTAATGTTCCAGTGCTTGTCTCTGGGCTCTCAGTGGCCCTAGAGCCCTAATTCTGTCTTGGTGGATGAGTCCTCTCTCATTTCTCTCTGGCCGGGAGCCTGCAGCGGCTCCTGATGGGATCTGACGCCGGGCAGGCCAGCACCTCGGGTTTGTCCATCACCCTCCTTTTGCAGTTAATTTTAGAAACTTGAGTTGCCATGGTAATGGTTCACTGAGGTTTTTGTGGTTCTCTTTTGATTCAGCCATTTGCCAGTCTGCCCTTTAAATTAAAGTTTTTCAATAAGCATCTAAATTGGGATAGGAAATGTGCTTGGAATAGTGATCCACAGAGGAGCACCAGGCCCAAGGGAGGTGGATGTGGGGATGCCCTTGGTTATTGTGGCCGAAGCAGTTTCTTTCAGCTTCGCTGCTGCTTGGGAAAAGTGGCCACAGGAGGGATAGAGATAAGCCCAGGAGGGATGCTGGGCTGCAGTGCTCCTCCACCCCCAGGACTACTCCCGAACTATGAGCTCCTGTAGAAATAGGTCTGCGTAGTTTCTGAATCTGTAGCACTGCAGCCGTGGCTCGTGTATTGCTACAATTCAGGAAGCTACGTCACTGGCATTTCAAATACCAGTAGGGTCACCTAAGATGGTCTGGTTTCAGTAGAACGTCCACATTAAGACCAGCAGGAAAGGCCTGGCACTCTATTTCCAAACTTCATCCACTGACAACCATATGGATCACAACAGAATGTTGTTCAGCATCGTGCTGGAAGATAAGCCCCTAAGGTTGGAAGGCACCTAAAGCGCAAAGTGATTGCAACACTGGCCTGTGTGAAGTGCTGTCAAAATGGTCTGAGGTGGCACTTAAATAGTTGCCACAAGTTGGAGCCAACTTGACAGCACCTGGCAACGATGACAACAGCAGTTGCCTCCCATGGGAGCAAAGCCTAGTTGGTGGGCTTCTCCAGTCACCACTGCTGCGCACCTTCGGAGCACGGTCTACATCTCTGAAGAGAAAGGGCACCACTGGGAAGCCAGGGAGACAGATGGTCAGTGGGATCTTTGTGAAGAGCAGGCTCAGGCAGTTACAGAACTGGCTGGAGGGTAAGGTACTAACTGGTTGTTTATGGGAGAAAAGGGTAATTTTTAGTAGAAATTGGGACTGCCACCTAAACTCATTGATGAGAGTAGTTGGGAGCTAGGGTCCTGGTGACCTTTCAGGAAATGCTGCTCAGTCGTGTAACTGCTTAAGATCCGTCAAGAGAAGAGCCCGAAGTGGCAATGGGGACAAGTGGCTCCTTTGCTACCTCTCCTACTTCAGACTGCAAAAAGCCGAAGCTGATGGCCAGACAGCAGGGGCAGGGTGTGTGGCTGGGCAGTGACTTCCCCTATTGGAATGATCAATGATCATCTCAACCATTGAAGGGGAGACCTCTGAAGAACCTCTCTCCTTTCTATGCATCAAGTGACTTCAGCTGACCCAAGCTCCTGTGTGTGACATTCTGGGCTGCTCCTACCCTGATCTGTTTAAAATGAATGTAAGTGCCTCCTGGAATTTGCTGAATAAGGAGGGCTGAACAGAATTACTATTTCTATTGCTTACTGTATCTATTTATGTGGAGTGTTCGGTAGAAGCCGCAAAATTAAATGCTTAGCAGACATTCTTTGAACGCCATGGTCAGTTGGTTTCCAGACCGGTAATAAGGCTTGGAGAACTACAACACAATGGCTTATTGGGTCTGCCGTGTCAGCGGCTGGGGCCACAGATTGCTAACTCAGGCGAGACGTGACAGGCGGGGAGCAGGGATGCTCTGATCAGGTATGAGAGCCGTGCAATCACACGCAGAGGAAAGACCTCCTGAGCGCCCGTTAGGGGTGATAGAAACGTTTGAAACGGACGGTGGTGAAGGCTGCACAACATGAGAAGTATAACTGTCAGTCTGTCACTGAGTTGTACCTGTAAAAAATGTTGGAATGGCAAATAATTTGTTACACATAGACTTACCGCAATTAAAAAAAAAAAAAAAAACTGTTTATCTACAGCAAAACATAAAAGAAACATGTGTCTCAGGCATGCCATTGTCACCACAAATAAAGTCTCATTAGTGGGAGCTGAACAAATATCAGCAGCAAGTATCAATCACAATCGCACAAGGGCGACACGGCCACGCAGCCACTACAGGTGGAGCCTGGTTCAGCCTAGCCTGCTTCCTTGCTTTCCTTTTCCACTGATGCCCAACCATGGGCAGGTGCTCTGAGAACTGCCTCCCACACTCTGGACAAGTCACCATCATCTATGGCACGTGTCACCACACAAACCTCCCAGCCATCCTCCCAATTTTCACGCTGGCTCCTCTCCAATTCATTCTCCACACAGGATCCAAAAAGCTCTTCTCAAGAAGACAGTAAGACTGTGGCACACCCCGGGCATGACACCCTTTAATGGCTGCTCGCTGTACTCCCAGAGTCTGTGAAGGGTGCAGATGGTTAACAGGGTCAGTGGCTAACCAAACGGTGACAGGTTCAAGTCCACTCAGAGGTGATTTGGAAGAAAAAGCTTGGAACTTGACTTTCAAAAAATTCAGCCAACGAAAACCCACGGAGTACAGCTCTACTCTGACACACGTGTGGCTACCATCAGCTAGAACCAACTTGACTGGCACTGGTTTACTGACCTCAGAACCCGACCTCCTACTGCAGCCTGGAGACGACTACGATCTGATCCCAACCTTTTCCACAACCTAATTCTGAGCCATACACCCCTGGAAGGAGGAAACGGCTTGTGCTTGACTACTAACCTAAGGGGTGGCAGTTCAAACCCCTAAAAGCACTGCAGAAGAAAGGTCTGGTGATCTGCTTCTGTAAAGACCACAGCCAAGAAAACCCTATGGAGCAGTTCTACTCTCCTACACAGGTCACCATGAGTCAGAATTGACTTGACAGTGGGTTTGGGGGTTTGTCAGTTTGGATCTTGAGGCACTCACCTCCTAGGAACCTATGCTCTAGCCTGTTGTTTTTCTGCAAATTAAGTTTTGGGAACACAGCCCCGCCTACTTGTTCACATGCTATTTATGGCTCTTTTGCAATACAATGGCGATACTGAATAGCTGCCACAGAGACCACATGGCCCACCAAGCCTAAAATACTGTCTAGCCCATAGGGACGGATTTGGGTTCCCTAAGTAGCTAAACAGCGTAACACGCAATGAGTTAAGAGGTGTACCAGCTGCTTTCATGCAGTTAATGCTTTTCTCTCTCTCTCTGGCAAGTCAGTCTAATACACGAAAGTTGGAAGACTTGATAAGGTGACTGTTACAGATTGAATGTGTCCCCACATATGTGACCTTGTTTGGAAACAGGTATTTAAAGATGTTACCAGTTACTAGGTATAAGGTTACACTAGAGCAGGGTGGGTCCTAATCCCACCCGTTGCTGTTACTTGCCTTTGAGTAGATTCCAACTCATGGCAGACCCCTGTGTGACAGAGAAGAACTGCTCCATGGGGTTTTCTTGCCTTGATCTTGACAGAAGCCGATGGCCAGGCCTTTTCTTCTGTGGTGCCACTGGGTGGGTTCAAACTCCAAACTCTAGGTTAGCAGGTGAGTGCAAACTGTGCCACCTAGACAGCTAGTCCTATCCCAGTGCTATCCTTATAGAGGAGGAGAAGACAGAGAGACATACAAAGGAAGGAAAGCCACATCCCCAAATCCAGGGACTATCAGAAACTGCAAGAGACAAGAAAGATCTTCCTCTCAAGCGTGCAGAGAAACAGCATATGCCTAACCAACACACTGATTTGAACTTCAAGATTTCAGAACCATGAGACAATCAATTTCTGTTCTTTAAAGCCACTGACTTTGTAGTACTGTGTTATGGTAGCCCCAGGAAGCCAAACCGGAAACTCTTAACACCATAGAAAGCCAATGGAGAAGTCAATAAAGGCCAAGGGAGTCAGGGGAGCTCTGCGGAACAGTGAGCTGGGTCCTTCAGGGGTTCTGTTACCTTCAGATCTGAGCTGGGACTCTTGCAATGTCCCTACAGGAAATGGTAAACCAGGTTTCCAACTTGGATATAAAACACCTAAATGGTTTAAACTCTGCTTGCTCTCTGCCCCCACACCCCCCTGGGTAGCTGAGCACTACTGCCTGACTGCAGTCCGGTCTTTGGAGAGATGCTTAGATGTCTCTTATTTATGCTTCCTGAAATGAAGACTTGGTGAAGCATTTTAATATTCTCCAAGACAAAGTGCTGTAACAGCAGTGGGCCCCCTTGGCGGAGGGTCACAGAACCTGGATGTTCCATAATAGATGGATAAGTACCGGGTCTGGGCTTTAGAAGATTCTGAGTGACCTGCTCAATTCTTCAAAGAGGAAATAATAACCAAGTATCCCCAGGGCAGTTTTAGAATCCATGTCTACCTGTCAAAAGCTCTCTAGACACCCAAGGCAGGCTAGAGACTCTGAGAAAGCACTCTGAAACATTAATAGGGCTGTGTTAAAACAAGCAAGTGAAGAATCAAAGCCTCTGTTGCTGACAAGGGCCCCAGCTGACTCCCCGGGAAGAGGAAGAAAGGGACCCAGATGGGTGGATGTGATACAAAGGTGAACCCTGCGGCTAGTCACAGCAGGACACAACCCTTCATTTATCAAATTCACTGAGCACCTACTAAGGATCAGACCAGGGGTCACGAGATTCTGGGTCACTATAGAGTGGGAATTACTGCGGGGTGGATGGGGAATCTCTGGTTCTTCAGGGCTACCTTTGTTGCTTACATTCTCTTAAATGTATGCCATGGATTGAACTGTTTCCCCCCTAAAATGTGTGCAGCCATATGGCTGGGCCATGATTCCCAATATTTTATGACTATCCTCCATTCTGTGATTTTCTGATGCTGATATATATCCTAATGTTTGAAGGTGGTTAACAGAGTGGATTATGCTAGAGGATTAGGGTGGGACTGTAAATACCTTCATAAGGTCACCTCCCCGCTCCACTGATAAAGGAGTTTCCCTGGAGTGTGGCTTGTACCACGCTTTATCCTTTTATCTCTTGCAAGATAAAAGGAAAGGGAAGCAAGCAGAAAATCGAGAACCTCACACCTTCAAGAAAACAGCACTGGAAGGAGAGCTCTTCCTGCAGACCTGAGGTTCCTGCGCCAAGATGCTCCTTAATGAACACTGATGCCAACACAAGGCCTTTCCTCCAGAGCCGACAAGGGGGAAAGCCTTCCCCTGACGCAGACACCTTGAATTCCAACTTGTAATCTACCGGACTGTATAAAAATCAACTTTCCTTTGTTAAAGCTATCTACTTTGTGGTATTTCTGTTAGAGCAGCAATAGATGACTAAAGCAGTGTATTTTGTAAAAGGCAATAAGTATGCATGGTTTGAAATCTGTGACTTAAGAAAGGATATGCAGAGAAGGCTAAGTCTGTCTTCTTAGCTACTACTGTAGACTTCCGTCTCTTAGCTACTACTGTTATGAGTTTCTTTTGTTCAGTTTCTAGTTGTGGAGTCTTCCAGATACAGTCCATGCAAACACAAATATATACAGTAATTTATATACGCAGTAATACCTTACTTTTTTCACTTGTTGAATCACCTCAATAGATAAAGATTGGTCTTCATCTTTTTTTCAAAAACCTGTACAATTTTATCTATTCAAAAAATACCTATATGCCAAAAAACAAAAAACAAACCCACTGCCATTAAGTGAATTCTGACTCACAGCAACCTACGGGACAGAGCAGAACAGTCCCACAGAGTTTCCAAGAAGCGTCTGGGGGATTCAAACTGCCGACCTTTTGGTTAGTGGCTGCAGCACTTACCTACTATGCCACCATGGTTTCTTATACAGTACTTACTATGTGTTGTACTTTTTTTTTAATGTTTTATTTTAGGACAAGCTTTGATTTACAAAAGAGCTGTAAAAATACTGCTGAGTTCCTGGATACATTTTCCGAACTTCCTCTAATGTTAACACCTTACCTAACCGTACCATAACTTTCCACACTAAGAACTAACTTTGGGACAATTCTGTTACCTAAACAACCCAATTTACTCCATTTTCTCCACTAATATCCTTTTTTTTTTTTTGATGCCAGGATACCACACTGCATTTAATTGTCTTGTCCCCTCTGTCTCCTCCATCTCTTCTGATACGTAACTTTCTCAGTCTCTCCTTGCCTTTCAAGATGTTGGCACTTTAGAAAAGTACCGAGTAGCTGTTTTATAGAGTGTCCCAGAACTTGGATTTTACCTGTTTTCCTCATGATTAAACAGAGACGATGTATTATTATTCAGAAGACTCGCACAGAGGTGAGGCTGCTCTCAGTGCATACTACCCAGGGGACAGTGGTTGAACATTTGGCTGCTAACCCACAAGATAGGCAGTTTGAAGCCACCAGCAGCTCTGCAGGAGAAAAGGCCTGGTCATCTGCTTCTGTCAAGACTACCCACCCTTACAGCTTAGGCAACCCTGTGGGGCAGTTCTGCTCCAACACATAGGGTTGCTCTGAGTTGCAGTCAACTTGAAGACACCCAGTGACAACAACATGACAGCAGGTACGCATATGCAGGCTGTCACCCTTGATCACTCAGTTAAGGCTGCATCTGCCAGGATTCTGCACTGCAAATCCTACCATCCTTCTCTTTGTAGTCAGTAAATAGCCTTGGGGAGCCACACTGAAACCACACGAGCTTCCTGCTGCTTCCACCCCTAAGTCGAGCACTCATCATGGATCCTGACTGCACGGTGTTCTGATGGTAATTATGTATTCCTCACCTTCCTTCAGCATTTATTAACTGAATTTTTCTTTGAGGAAGATTTGTCCCTTTCCCCTATCTGTTTATTTATTTGTTTATTCAATTATGTGTCTTGGTTTGGACTCATGGATATTTATTCTCTGGGCTATAACCCAGCAGTGCTTTTTCTCAAATTACTCAAGTGGCTGTGACTTCAGCCAGACAGAACTCTATAGTCTGGCTCCTGCAACGTTTTGACCTGTCCCAAGTTCTCTCTTGTTTTCGGAAAACTTGTTTACTTTACGACACATGAGGCATCAGGCTCATTTTGTATTTCCCCGTCCCAGCCCTGGAATCAACTCTGACTTCTTTGTAATTGATGCATATGGTGCTATTTGTCGAAAAGTACCATACCTTATTTAACTCAAAAAACAAAAACAAACTCATTGCCACTGAAGTCAATTCTGACTCATAGCAATCCTACAGGATGGAGCAGAATTGCCCCCGCAGAGTTTCCAAGGAGCAGGTAGTGGGTTCACACTGCCTACCCTTTGGTTAACAGCCATAGCACTTAACCACTACATGACCAGAGTTTCCCCTTACTTAACTAAAACCCAAAACCCACTGCTGTTGAGTCAGGTCTGACTCATAGCGACCCTGTAGGTCAGAATTGAACTATCCCATAGAGTTTCTAAGGAGCACCTGGTGGATTTGAACTGCCGACCTTTTGGTTAGCAGACATAGCACTTAACTAACTGCACCACTAGGGTTTCCCTTATTTAACTATTACCTATTAAATGAGTACTTAAGATAGCTTCAATTTTTCTCTGTAACAGCATTTTACAATAAAAACTCTTGTAGATGGGCCATTTCACACTTCAGCAAATGTCAAAATCAAAGCTAACACCATTACAAAGACGTATGAGGCCTTGCCTGACCCGACCCCAGGTTGTCTCTCCCATCTCAGCTCCTGCTATTCTTTCCCCCACCTCACCCAGTGTGTGTGTGGTGGGGGGGGGGGGGGCAGCCTCTAAGACGACCCCCTCTGAGCTTTGCCTCTTGGCACTCACTTTGAGTGATCCCTTCCCTGTGAGTGTGGCCTAGGTTTCTTTTTCTCACTTCTAATAAAGAGAATATGTCAGAAACAATGGGATGTCACTTCCAGTATTAGGTTATAAAAAGACTATTTCCTCCATTTCGTCTAGAGCGCTTGCTGTCTCTTGCCCTCTGTTACGCCGAGGAAAGCCAGCTGCCTTATAATCAGTTGCTCCGTTGAGGGGCCCACAAAGCAAGAAACTGAGGGAGCCTTCAGCCAACAATCAGAGAAAAGCTGGGGCCAACAACTCCTGAGGCGCTGGATCCTGCCAACGACTGCAGGAGTGGGTTTAGCAGAGAGCTTCTCCCCAGGCGAGTCTTCAGATGAGACCAGTTCCAACCACCAACTACAGTGCAACTTCAAGAGAGACCCTGAGCCAGAGGGACTTCTGTACTACATGGCAAAATCAAATCATGGTTTGGAGGAGCAGGGAGCAGAAGGCAGGCTCACCATGCAGAGGGCTCTATGGGCAAGTCTCCCTGGAAGTTCTTCCTTCCTAGGATCACTGCATTCTTGGTCTGGAATGGCACTGCATACCTCGCCTCCTGTCCACGTCTTGGTTGGCCTACAAGGCTCAACTGGCCAGTGAGCTATTTCTCCCTGACTTTACCCCTGAGCTCTCCAACTAAAAATAATTTTTCTCTGCTCTGGTCTAATACCACATTTCATCTAATACCTGTGATGGCATTCCTTACTCTCTCTGTCATAGCAGAGCCATAGACACAGCTAGCCTCTCACAAAGAAAACTCCAAACATGCTGAGGGTTAGATTCCCATCTCAGATATATTTGTAATTCTACTCACTCACTGCCAAGTATTAAGGACAGCTTTATACATCCAGTTCGGGTACTCTAAAATCTCTGTAGAACCAACAGGAATACTAAGCCTTCAACTGTGGGTTTGGGATGTACCAGCAGTGCCAGTGCTTACCACACATGGTATTAGCTATGATTAGCATTATAATGAGATGCTATTTCACGAGTGAAGATTCCTGTCTTCTAAAAAGGATTTAATCTTCTGAACTCCCCAGGAAACTTTTCTAGTATCTCAGATTCTGCAAGTACAGGGGAAATAGGAAATAATTCCTAATCAAAAGGTTGAGGGTTTCTACTGAATGCTGTTGTTTCTAAATATTTGCATCTAATTCCCTCTGGTGATGCGCTGCCACTTGGAGCCACATGGAGTCACTGATGTTATCATCGATCCCCGACCCCTACCCGCCAATCTTTACTGAAGACCCAGGGGAGCAGGAACTTTCAGGCAGGAGCATAAACAAAATTCATGTCCATTAATATTCTATGCATTATTTCTGAGAGTTTGCCGCCTACCCTATCATTTCTGGCAAAGCTCTTCTTGCAATAGTATCTATATCCATTTCACTAATTGAACACACAAATGAGGGAGATAAGAAATACAGTTAGCTGAGTTTCCCTTTAATTGCCTTCCGAGGAGACAAAGCCATCATCAGTCATGATTACAACAAATTCCCCTTGTGGTCCCAATAGTCCAGGCCTGAACTTGATTTCTTCTAAGGGTCTTGTGTGATGCCAGATAAACAAATTCTTAACCCTTTTTTTGATCCATAAAGACTTCACAGGAACAAGAGAAAATGTAGCTAACTGTTACAGATCAAATTCTGTCCTCCAAAGGATTATGAAGTCCTATTCACCAGTTTCGGTGAATGTATCCTTGCTTGGAAATCAGGTCTTTGAAGACGTTATCAGTTAACACGAGGTCATGCTGGAAGTAGTGTGGCTCGTAATCCACTACGAGTGGTGTCTTTATAAAAAAGACAAGTCAGAGACACAGGGAGACACAAAGGGCCATGTGAAGATGGAGGTGGAGACGAGAATAACAATGCACCCACCAGCCAAAGAGCACCAAAGATTGCCAGTCATTGCCAAAGCTAGGAGAAGGGCCTGGAACGGATTTTCCCTCAGGATCTTCAGGCGGAATCAATGTGGCTGACACTGTGAATATGCATACTACCCTCCAGACTGTGTGACAATCAACTTCTCTCCTCTTAAGCCACCTGCTTTGTGCACTTAGTTACAGTAGCCCGAGGGAGCTAATGCAGACACCTTCCTGCTTCCTTTAGCTTAGAGCATCCTTCAACACTCAGTCTTAAACTAAAGATATTGTCATCTGTCACAGGTTTCTCTTTCTGTTGTGTAAGTGGCTCTCCACTATGGATGCCTCTAGAGGCTAAAACAATTCCAGGACTAGCTCTGTGAAACTGTGACTGCCCCATTCTTCAAAAAGTCCCTTTTTAAGCAGCAGAAAAGAGAAACACAGAAGTCAAAGGCAAGAGGAATGAAGAGACATCATCACACTGATGATGTCAGCTACGCCTAGCTCGAGGAAGGCCCACAGAGACCACAGAAGGAACCCCGTCTCTATGCCTTTCACTTTTCCTAAATTCATAGATTTTGTTTGAATTTTTTAAAAAAGACAAATACAAAATGAACAGAACATATACCTTAAGCCCCAGCCGACCCTTGAAAATACAAACCTTGGTTCCAGAGAATCCTAGGTATTGATTAAACAAGTGAAGGAAGAACCAGAGAGCCTGGGGGAAGAATGGGAGTCATGCATTACCACTGGGGGTGAGCAAGGATGAGAGGTGTCATGGGT
The DNA here is from genome assembly GCA_028571685.1 of Heterohyrax brucei. Taxonomy (NCBI): domain Eukaryota; kingdom Metazoa; phylum Chordata; class Mammalia; order Hyracoidea; family Procaviidae; genus Heterohyrax; species Heterohyrax brucei. The sequence goes on along the minus strand of CM053145.1, from coordinate 122,339,000 downwards.
TACACTGTTCCCCTCTCCCCAAGGCACGTTGATGTTTTAACCCCTGATGCCTGTGACTTTATGTGGAATTACAGTCTTTGGAGATGTAACCAAGTTACGACGAAGCCACAATGAATTGGGGAGGACTGGTGTCCTTATAGTAGGGAGAGAGCCAGACAGAGGCACACAAGGCAAATGCCATAGAATAACAGAGGCAGAGATGGGGGTGATGTACCTACAAGTCAAGGAACCCCAAAGACTGCTGCCCAGACCAGAACCTAGGAGACAGGAATGGTACACATGGTCCCTTGGAGCTCTGAGATGGAATCGACATGGCCAACACCTTGAGTCCAGCCTCCCAGACTCCGGAACTGTCCGAGAGCGCATTTCTGTCGTTTTAAACCACACTGTTTGCTGTCCAAGGAAGCTCACCCAGGAGGCTTGAGCCTACGGCCACCTGTTCTCAACACACTTCTGCAGAGGAAGTGCTGCTGTAACGACCTAAAGGAGTTGTCTGGCAGGAAATGGGAATTCTCCAAGAAGTGAAACAGTATCTTGGGAAAATATTCTAAGAACCACAGGAAAACTGAAACCATCAAACAAGAAACTCTAATAATGTACAAGAAATCCCCAAAATTACTGGAGGCAAGCGTAAGTCCCATGAGTCAGGCCCCAGCATACACACCTAGTGGTGCAGTGATTAACTGTTGGCTGCTAACTAACAGGTCGTCAGTTTGAATCCACCAGCTGCTCCCTGGAAGTCCTACAGGGCAGTTCTGTCCTACAGGGTCACTGTGAGTCAGTACAACTTGAGGGCAATGTGTGTGTTTTTTTAATATACACCCAGAGCTAAATGGGAGCACCATAAGGAGGACTGAGGTTGGGTTAGTCTGGCCACTTGCTAGCTTGCTCTGTCATTTTGGACCACTAGCTTATTTCCTCTACGCCTCAGTGTCCTCATCTTTCCAGGTTGCGCCTGACACAGCATACACAAGGAAATGGCTCAGACCTGACCTACCTGTGACACCATATTTATGACGGAGAGCTACCCAGGATGCTTTCTCCTGAACCGCTGATTTTTCTTTGACATGTATATTGTAAAAGGGTTCTGTCTCACTTCAGCAAATTTGCCCATACACACATTCAACCCCCAAATTGCTTTAATTACAGAATGAGGAAACTGCTTCACTTGGTGAAAGGTTCTCCCGAGTTCTGTGAATGACAGTCTCGTACGCAGGTCTGTGATGGCATTTTTTCCCCCTCCCTTTCTCTTTCACTAAAAGCCATCAAGTTTGATGGGAACTAGAAAAGGGCTGTGAGACTGGCATTCTTTAGGGCCCATTCTCGGCCCTCTAGCGAGCTATAACTGCCTTCAGAAATCACGCACACTTCTAGAAAGCACCCACTGACCTCCAAGAAAATGCTTCAAGAATTAAAAGAAGTCACTTGCTAAGAAAGCACGCCCTCACAGAGGTGGCAAAGGATGAGAGGCTTTCTCCACGTCATGCATCTGGAAATGGGAACCTCAGGCAGAATGTTCCGAGTTAAATAAAAACGGACCCGGTAACAGTTACAGTTACACCCAGTCTAGCCCGTTGCTGTCGAACTGAGTCTGACTCACAGTGACCTGATGCACTGCACAGTAGAACTCTGTTCCATGGTTGTGACCTTTTGGAAGTAGACTGCCAGCTTTTCTTCCGAGGTGCCATTAAGTAGGTCCAAGTCAAAAGCTTTTCAGTCAGCAGTCAAACACTTAACTGTCTGCGACACTCAGGACCTCCAAATACAGTCTACTTCTCTAATCCTCTGCTACATTGATTCTAGAATGCTCTTTATAATTATCCAAATAACATCTCACCTGCAGTCAGGGAAATTTTTCCAAGATATTCAACATTCAGTCTTTGGCTCTTACCACTATCTTTGCTGGGCCATGTTTTTCCTACCCAGTGTGTGACTGTCCATGGGCCAAAACAAAAGGGAGGGTGACAGTTTCAGAAAATGCTGAATTGATGTTCGGTGCAGACTGCAGGCTCTGGAGGCTGTTAGACTTGCACTTGAATCCTGGCTCTACCATTTATTAGCTGTGCAACCTGACAAGTTAATGAAACTTCCCTGGGCCTCAGTTTCCCCCATCTGTACAAAAAAAATAGCAGTGTCTACCTTAGGAGTAGAAACTGTGGCGGCATAGTGTTTAAGTGCTACGCCTGCTAACCAAAAAGTCACTAGTTCCAATCCCCCAGATGCTTCTTGGAAACTCTATAGGGCAGTTCTACTCTGACCTGTAGGGCTGCTATGAGTTGGAATAGACTCGACAGCAGTGGTACCTAAAGGGTGTCTGTGATCAGACACAATCATTATAAAATGTTTAATACAGTGCTGGCTGAATAAGCATACATTTAATCAATGATTATTAAATAGTAAAATATTTAATTCCCTGCTGCTACCGTCAGTACTACCACACCAACACAACTTTTGCTATCTTATTCTTCATGGTGACTTGCTAGAGTCTTGTTTTATTGCCTTAAGTACTACTGAAATACTTATCCTCGGGCAAGCAAGGCAGGGTAGTATATTCTGCTTACATCCTACCAACAAAAACAAAAAAATGCAAACTCACCACTATCAATTCGATTCCAACTCATAGTGATCCTGTAAGACAAAGCAAAACTGCCCCACTGCGTTTCCAATGAGCAGCTGGTGGATTTGAACTGCAGATCTTTTGGTTAGCAGAACACTCAACTACTGCCACCAGGGTTTCCTAAAGTGTGGCCTACAGAGATTTCCTTCACTTGGGGGAAACATGACAGTGAATGAGCGGTAAATAGCACAGGCCTTAGGGGCAGAAGGACTTGGGTTCACCTTAAGTCTCGACCTTCAGCAGTTAGGAGGATGAAAGAGAATAATGCACGCTGTGTGCTCAGCATACTGGCCCACGGTGACAGCCCAACCATGGGAGATCCTGTGATGCCTGTTATAACCCAATGCCTGCATCCTGTACTAGAGGTCCATCACTCATCTGGCTGTTGAACGGGGAGCATGCGTGCTGCTGTGATGCTGGGAGCTACGCCACTGGTAGTGTAAATACCAGCTGAATCACCCAGGGTGGACGGACGTATTTTGGTGGAGTCTGCAGACTGCTTCAGACAGACTAGGGAGAAGAATGTGTTGATCTGCTTCCAAAACTCACCAACTGTCCCAGATTGAATTGTGAATCCTAAAAGAAATGTGTGGAGCCATCTGGCTAGGTCACAATTCCTGGTATTGTGTGATGTTGCCATGTGCTATCAACCCTGTGTCTGTGATGGTAATGAGGGAAGACAGTGGTGGTTGTGTTAGTGAGGCCGGATTCAGTCTGTAACATTATATTGTGCCTTGTACAAGCTGAGAGCTGGGGTCCTCATGCCACCAAGAAGCCGTGACATGACCTAAGTGTGTCCCTTGGAAAGGCTCCAGGGTCCCTGTGTCTAAGAAGCTCCCAGTCCAGGGAGAGGCTGACTATGAAGACCTTCCTCCAGAGCCAACAGAGAAAGCCCCTTGTCATGGATTGACTTGTGTCCCCCCCAAAATATGTATAGCCATGTGGCTGGGCCATGATTCCCAGTATCTTTTGACTGTTCTCCATTTTGTGGTTTTCCTAAACTGTATGTTAAAAGGATTAGGGCAGAGCTGCAAATCCCTTCATAGGATTACCTCCCTGCCCCCCTGTAAAGGGAGTTTCCCTGGAGTATGGCTTGCCCCACCCTTAATCCTTTCATCCTATGAGAGACAAAAGGACAGAGAAGCAAGCAGAGAATTGGGAACCTCGTACCATCAACAAGCAGCACCGGGAGAAGAGGGCATCCTGCAGACCTGAGGTTCCTGCGCCAAGACGCTCCCTGGACAGACTGATGCAATACCGGACTTTCCTCCAGAGCCGACAAAGGGGAAAGCCTTTCCCTGGAGTGGACACCCTGAATATGGACTTGCAGCCTAGTGGACTGTGTAAGAATAAACCTTCCTTTGTTAAAGCCATCCATTCTGCGGCATTTCTGTTAGGGCAGCCCTAGCTGACTAAAACACCCCTGAATTTGGACTTGGAGCCTACTGGACTGCAACACAGGAAATTTCTCTTTTTAAGGCATCCACTGTGGTATTTCTGTTATAGCAGCACTAGATGACCAAGACACCAATAAAAACTCTGTATATCACAGCAGAACACTGTCCTAAACGGCCCTGGCAGAGGGACCCCATAGATAGGTGTCACTCAAAATACACAGTGGCTGCACCAACGGACTTCAGCATACCAACGATCTTGTGAAGATGGCAATGGTTTGTTCTGTTGTTGCACATGGAGTTGTCAGGAGTGAGAGGTGACTCAACCACGACTAGCAACAGCAAACACTACAGAGAGAGTTCCACCAACGGATGCCCGACAAGCACTGCTTAACAGTCTTGGACACACGTCTCAAGTAAAACAAGGCATCTTAGGCAGTAAGCTTGGGCTATGCTTACTGGCCACAAAAGTGCTATCTGTCGTAATGTACTGTTGAGGGCACATCTGGGACAGTGTTACTTGCCATGTCAAAGTCTGATAAAGCTAGAATTTCCACAAAATTAAAAGACGATTTAAGAAAAATGGTACCTATGACTATTTCCTGTATATTTCGTGGGGCAATGTGTTGGGAGAGACTTTGTTAATAGTATGAGAAAACTAAAACACAAGGCAAGCTTCCCCCAGCCAAGCCAGCTAAAAGTTTAATTAAATACAATTGCTTGCTGTGCGTTCCTTTCCCAAATGGCCTTATACATATTCATCACGGTAATTATGGTAGTGAAAAATCCACGACTAATTATTCCATGCTCCCCTTCTTTCACTTGCCTAAAATTTTTGCATAATTGCTGTTGAAATTAATTGCGAGTTAGTTAATTTTATACTTTGTCCTTTCAAAACTTAATTGAAAATTAATTTAAAAGATAAAGAAAGCTCAAAAATCACAAAACCCCACCACCAGTTATTACAGTAAACCTGGTCTCTCAGACTTACACAGTGCATTAATAACACTGTGTGATTACTTCCAACCTGAACGCAGGACTGTACGTGTCAACTGTAACGAAAGACCAGTCTCATAAATGTCACAGGAGTCACATCTCATGTTTCTACCACATAACAACAAAGACAAGACCTGTAATAGGAGGAAAGACCTGCCAATGGTCTGGCTATCTTCTGACTGCGGGTGTATTATTTCATGATTTGGTAGCTGTATCTCCTGTCTCCAAAGAAGATTAGCCACGTAGCTTCCATTAACATCTCATCCCACTTCTATGCACAAATGTCTTTCCTGCTACCCATTTCAGGACCCAAATGCAATGTGACATGCAATAAACCTCACTTTCATGCTCAAAGAAACCAAGTATTTCCTTCTCCCCGCTCTGTCAACTGCACTCTACTACAAGCACAATTCAGAAATACTGCCAAGTTCAGTTCCTGACCACATGACAGAGTCAATATTGCAATAAAGTGAGTCACACAGATTTTCTGGTTTCTAAGTGCATATAAAAGTTATAATTACACTATATTGTAGTGCTAGGAAACCCTGGTGGTGAAGAGGTTAAGTGCTACAGGTGCTAATCAAAAGGTTGACAGTTCAAATCCACCAGGAGCTCTTTGGAAATTCTATGGGGCAATTCTATGCTGCCTTACAGGGTTGGCTGAGTTGAAATTGACTTGACAGCAGTGGGTAGGCTGTCTATTAAGTGTGCAACGGCATTATACCTCATAAAACAATGTGCATACCTTGATTACAAAATACAACTAAAAAAGGCTAAACATCATCTGATCCTTCAGTGAGACACAGCCTTTTTGCTGGGGGAGGGTCCTGCCCTGATGTTGACAGCTGCAGACTGATCGCGGTGGCAGGTTGTTGAAGGCTGAGGTGGCTATGCAGGGCAATTCCTTAAACTAAGACAGCAACTAGTTTGCAGCATCAACTGACTCCTCTCATGGAAGATTTCTCTGCAGTACACTGTACCACTGGACACCACTCTACCCACAGGAGGATTTCCTTCAAAAGTGGAGTCATCCTCTCAAACTCTGCTGCTGCTTTATCAACTACCACACTGAAAAACCAAACTTCTTGTTGTCAAGTCAATTCTGACTCATAGTGATTTAAAACGACAAGGCAGAACTAACTGCTTCACGGGGTTTCCAAGGACTGTCTGGTGGATTTCAACAGTCAACCGCTTGTTTAGCAGCAACAGCTCTTAACCATAGCACCACTAGGGATCCTCTGTCAACTAAGTTTATGTAGTAATCCAAACCCTTTGTTCTCATTTGAACTTTGTTCACCAGCAGTAGATTTCCTCTTAAGAAACCACTTTCTTTGCTCATCCCTAAGAGGCAATTCCTCACCCATTCACACACTGTCATGTGATTGCAGCAATTCAGTCACGTCTTCAGGCACCACTTCTAATCCTAGTTTTCTTGCTTTCTCCGCCACATCTGCAGGTACTGAAGTCTTGAACCTCTCAAAGTCATGAGGCTGAAATCAATTTCTTCCACACTCCTGTTAATACTGATATTTTGACCTCCTCCCATGAATCACAAATGTTCTTAATGGCATCTAGAATGGTGAACCGTTTCCAGAAGGTTTTCAATTTACTTGGCTCAGATCCATCAGAGAAACCACTGTCTATGACAGCTATAGCCTTATGAAATGTATTTCTTAAACAATAAGACTTGAAAGTCGAAATTCCTCCTTAATCCATGGGCTGCAGAATAGACATTGTGTCAGCACACAGGAAGACATTCATCTCCTCATACATCTCCATCAGAGCTCTTGGGTGACCAGGTGCATTGTCAATGAGCTGTAATATTTTAAAAGGAATCTTATTTTCTGAGTAGTAGGTCTCAACGTGGGCTTAAAATATTCAGTAAATCAAGTAGACAGATGTGCTGTCATCCAGGCTTTGTTGTTCCATTTATACAGCACATTCAGAGTGCATTTATAATTTCTAAGGGTCCTAGAATTTTTGAAATGGTAAATGGGCATTGGCTTCAAATGAAAGTCACGAGATGCATTAGCTCCTAGCAAGAGAGTCAGCCTGCCCTTTCAAGCCCTGAAGGCAGGAACTGACTTCTCTCTAGCAACAAATCCTAGACGACATCTTCTTCAAAACAAGGGTGTTTTATCTACATTAAAAAATACATTGCCACCTTCATCAATTTATCTCAGTTCGTCTTCTGGATGACTTGTTCCAGCTTCTACCTCAGCACTTGCTACTTCACTTGGCACTTCTGTGTGATGGAGACAGCTTCTTTCTTGAAACTTCATCAAATAACCTCTGCTAGCTTCCAACTTTTCTTTGGAAGCTTCCTCGCCTCTCAACCTTCACAGAACTGAAGAGAGTTAGGCCTTGCTCTGGATCAGGCTTTGGCTTGAGGGAATGCTGTGTGGCTGGTTTGGTCTTTTCTCCACACCACTTACGTTTTCTCTCTATCAGCAGTAAGGCTGTTTCGCTTTCTTATCATTTGTGTGTTCAGTGGAGTAGCACTTTTAATTTCCTCTGCACTCACAACTTGGCTGTTTGGTATAAGGAGCCTAGCTTTTGGCTGATCTCAGCTTTCAATGTGCTTTCTTCAGCAAGCTTAATCATTTCTAGCTTTTGATTGAAGGCGACGGATGTGCGACTCCTCCTTTCACTTGAACAGTTAGACGCCACTACAGGGTTACTGACTGGCCTGATCGCAACCCTGTTGGGTCTCAAGGAATCGGGAGGCCCAAGGAGAGGGGGACAGATGGGGTGAGCGGCCGACTGGTGGGGCATTTATTAAGTTCACTGTCTTACATGGGTGTGGTTTGTGGCACCCCACAATGATTACAACAGTGACATCAAAGATCATGGATCACAGATCACCATAGCAGATACAGTAATGATGAGAACGGCTGAAATATGGAATTACCAAAATATGACATATAAACATGAAGTGAGCACTTGCTGACGGAAGATGTGTCAACAGACTTAAAAAAAAAATTATGATTAAGTGACAGTTTATAAGCCAAGTCAATTTGCCATATAAAACCCCGAGCACCTGCCTCTATGTAACTCTATCGGTCTTCCTCACCCCATAACAGCACACTCTCCTTTTTCACACTTTACTTCCAGTATACACTCAGCCAACACTTGTTCCCTCCTCTCTCCTCTTAAGAAGAAACCAGTAGGACAGCCGCATATATATATACTAAACCATAAAGTATACATACCACCTGCATTATTCTGTGTCCCCAAGTCCAGACTAACGTTTGTTTGAAGTGCTGGCACTGGTACTTGTTTCAGTTCTGGGCTAGTGTCACGTCTAGGGGCCAGGTTCTCAGGGGACCCTCTGGTTTGTCATACCATCAAGTTAACAGACTTGGTTGACGGAGGGCTACCACAAGCCTCCCATTTGTAAAAAACACAGTATCTGCAAAGCGTAATACACTGAGGTATGCCTGTGCCACTAGCTCCTTTACTGGAACCACTTCCATCAATCGTGTTTCTGTCACCCATTCTACACGGGCACTGGAAAAGAAACATTTATTGAGTGTCTACACTGTCCTGGGCGGGCAGTCATAGTTCAGTGGTATATTTCTTGCTTTCTATGAAGGAGACCTGGGTTCAATTCCTCGCCAGTGCCCCTCCTGTGCCGCTACTATCTGTCAGGGGAGGCTCACATGTTGCTTTGATGCTAAACGGGTTTCAGTAGGGCTTACAGACTAGGAGGGCCTGGTGATCTACTTCTAAAACTCAGCCCATGAAAACCCAACAGACCACAGTCCACAGACCACAATACTCTGTCCTGAGCTTAGTTCTAGGAATATGCATGAGATCAACTTCATTTTAGCACCTAGCATACTACCTGGAGACCCTGGTGGTGTAGTGATTAAGTGCTACAGTTTGCTAACCAAAAAGCCAGCAGTTCAAATCCACCTACTGTTCCTTGGAAACTCCATGGGCGGTTCCACTCACTATGAGTTGGCATCAACTTGCCGGCCAGCCAAGCCAAGTGCCGCCGAGTTGGATCCGACTCAACTTGCCAGCACTGGTTTTTTTTTTACTGGGTAGCACAGTACCTGATACATAAGTGATAATCGCTATTTCTTGATGGACTGACTGAAAGAATGCACTTGCAAAGAATGCCCAGTGCGACTCTGCGGGGTAAGCATCACGAACCCACTTCTGCAAAGAAGAAAAGCCCAAGTCAGAGAGATGAAGCAACCCTCTCAAAGTCACACAGCCTGTAAGCAGTAGAGCTGGCTGCCACCTGCCACCAGATAGTCTCTTCCCACCACACCAGGCTGTCTCTCTGTCATCCTCCTGTTGTCTCACCATCTCGTTATTTCACAGTTTACCTTCTGGCAGCCCTGGCATCTTGGTAACACACTTCCTCTTAGCTCTGACTCCTGAGACCCATCCCATAGATTAATTGGATGATTTTGGTTACTTCTCCTATACATTCTGGACTGACTGAGGGCTAAGCTGTGAGACTGTGAAGGAAAAAATAACTATCAAGAGGGAGAAGGCCAGTGTTTGTGAAAGAAGCTGGAGGCGCGGCTGCCCAAAAGCACTGGACACTCTAGCCCTGCCTGGAAGGAGCCAGCACGCACGTTATGTGAAGAGAGCCCAAATCTTCCTGCTGCTTCTGACAACGTGCTAACAGAGGGCCTCGGGGAGGGAGCAGACACATCCTCAACTAGGCTACGCACGAAAGGAAGGAATAAACTCATCATTGAGCAGGTGGTAAAGAGAAGGAAGTGAAAGGCCACTCATTTTATTTTTTGAGTCCATAAAAGTATCTCCTTTAAAGATGACCTCAGTTACCTAAGGCTTCAGCAATATCAGGACAAACAACCCATTCTTCCAGAGGCTCATGAAATTTAGGGGAATCTCCAAGAACCCTAAAAGCAAATTCCTCAACAGGGTTCAAGTTCAGGCTCCCAAAATATGAGAGGTATTTTAAGAAATAAGGGGAGGTGCCTATGTATAGTTTTTTCCTCCAAATGTGTAGACAGAGGCTCTCATTCCAGATAAGTCCATAAATGCTGGTCACAAATCCAAATTAGGCTTTCAGATCCAGCTGTAAAGCTTTGAGCACTATCTGCACATGAGGAAAATACACTGAAAAAGCCTGGAGGCTTCAAGCCAGTGCTGCAAAGTAGCCTTGCAGGGAGATGGAAGCCTGGTCACTGACTATACGATGAAAGCTGTCAGCTGGGATGAAGGAAGGCATCAAGAGTACACATCTGGAGAGAGACAGCGCATTTAGCGAACAGCATACACTTCGAGAGCAGGGTGCCACGTTTTATCGAAGAGAACATACATGTGACAGTGTGTTTCTATTTTTCATACAACAGATGCGGAGGTAAAATGTTAAATAGCGGCTATCAGTGGGTAGCTATATTACGGGTTGTTGTTTTAAGCTTTTCTGTACTTTCTAAATCAATTATCTTGTAATGAGTTAACGCCTCCCCTTTCTTTGATCTCAGGTCCATCATTTCTTCCCCAGAGAAGCCTTCACTGAACTTTGAGATTAGGATACATCCCCTCATTTTGTGTTCACTTGGAACTGCATCTCTGTCATTTATCATTGTGCCTACTACCGTTTGATAGTGTTAGGTTCACTGCTATAAACTTCTGGGGGCCCTGGTGGTGTAGTGGTTAAGTGCTACATCTGCTAACCAAAAGGTCAGCAGTTCAAATCTTCCAGGTGCTCCTTGGAAACTATGGGCCTGTTCTACCCTCTCCTGTAGGGTCACTACGAGTCAGAATCAACTTGATGGCCACAGGTTTTGGTTATTATAATCTTCTATTTAGTGTCAGCCTTCCTGAGAAAACTTGATGCTCCATAAGCACAGGGCCCATGGCAGGTCTGTTTTGTTTTTGTGGATAAGTTTGTTCCCACCATCAAATAATACTGACGATGGTAACGATGATGACAATAAAATCAACAACAGAGGCAGGAGCAATGACAGTGGCAGCGATGGCTAACCCATACAGTACTTATGAAGGACTTCAGAATGAAGGAAGTACGGCTGATGCCCCTATTTGAGCTGAAGGAGAAACTACAACACAGGAAGGCTGGGTGCCCAGCAGAACACTGGCTACTAAGAGTTGCCCTGGATTTATATCCAAGCAGCTGGTTCCTGAGCTGATACGCATAAAAGCAATGCTTACCAGGTGCCACTGGGCTGATTCTAACTCAAGGTGAACTCGTGTGTCACAGGAGAACTGTGTTCCATAACATTTCAATGGTTTTGTAAGTGGATATCCAGGTCTTTCTGCTGAGATACCTCTGGGCAGATGCCAACTTCCAATGTTTCAGTTAGAAGCTGAATATATTAACTGCTTCTACCAGCCAGGGACTCTAACAACTATGCTCCACTGTCTTTCACTCAGCATGTACCTCGTCACACTGCAGCACTCAGTACGTATCTGCTAAATGGAAGATTACATACTGATTTGTGTAATCCTGGTCAAGTTATATTTCCAATTTTGGATGAAGGGAAAAACAAAAACAAAACAATAATTCCCTGGGAATGAAACAGTAGGACAGAAGAGGTGATTCTGGAAAAACAATGCCCCATCTGAGGTTCACTGAAGGCCCGATGTTTTCATTTTCTGCATGCAGAGGGGGCAGGGTCCGACAGGGTCAACGCCATCCTCTTTAGACATTTGGCAGCCTCAGCTCTGGGCTGATGTTCTCACAGCTTGATAAAACCAAGGGTTCTCGTTCCTCCTAAATGGCTAATCACACAGACTATCCTCTTGAAACTTCAAGTTCATGGTAAGAGAGCCTGGCCCCAGAGAACGGAAGGGGGCTGCCGCCAAGGTTAAGACGTGCTGAGTGCCTTGTGTGCCACATGGGGACTCCGGGTAAAGCTTTGTAGGCCTGGGGGATTACCGATTTCTCCTAAAAAAGGCACACGAAAGCAGTTATATTTGCATGGTCTTAGCTGAACATGGCTGGCTGTAGCATTCCAGGGCCCCATATGCATTGTTAGCCAGAAATATTTAACAGATTAGGACCGTGTGTACTGGCAGACAGACCTGATTGAAGTTTTTCACGTGATATGAATTCCCCAGGGTAAAATCCAACACGCTGGCACCATTCCAGCAGAAAGCAGGAGATAAAACTCAAGGAATTCAGGCTGCTTCCCTCATTTCAAATCAGGAGAGAACACGTCTCCTGATAGCTTATTGTTTCAGGATTAGCGTATGTACTGTCAGTGCTGCGCAGAATGCCGATGAGATGGGCCTCACTTCATTAAGCATTTGATATGGTTAAACTGCCACCTCATTTCGAAGCCTCCAGAAATCACCCCACACTGACAATTCATGCTGCACCCAGAATGCCAAAGCAGATGCCACTGGCTGCAGACTGACTCACTGTCTCTCTCCTGAGCATTTTAAAATCAGGGGCAAAAAAAAAAGAATGTCCTTTTTCCGGTTCCCTTGTGCCTTACAGTAAAAAGAACACATTTTCTACCATTTCTACCAATCTCTGGCTCATGCCAAAGATATTAAACAACTCTGTGAAGCCAGATGTATCCTATTCCTGCCAGGGCTTAGAAACAGATCCAGCTCCTAGGCAGCTGTGAGACAGAGCAGCAGTCTGTCAGGATTTAATTAGGCCAGTTTTTTGGACTGGGAGCCCTTTTTTTTGTCCTCTGAGCATTTTGGCCACAGCTTGAGTTGAGCTGACTACAGCAAAGGTGTAGCCCGGATCCTGGTGGCGTCTGACTGGCTGACAGTGGCAAAGGTGACTTTACTCACCAGCCCTACACACAGAAGAGCTAGATCCAAAAGTATCTGGATTTTATGCAGATATAAGAATTAACAGAAGTATTTATCTGGTGTTCTCTTCTTCCCTGCCTCAATGTCAAAAAATGACACCATGTCACTGCCTGGTCAAATACCCTGAATGATTGAGTGTTTAGGGGCAGGGGGGAGGTGCACAGAGGGGCTTACAATGTATTTTTCCCAAGAGACCTGTGATTTGGCCACACACAGAATAAACCCAGGCACTAGTCTGATGTATCATGGGGCTGTTCTGCAGTCTTTAGGTACGGAATGCAGAACTACTAGCTGTTTCCATCCTGTTTTAAAAGGTCCAATTTACATACAGCCATTCTTCTCAGGGGGCCCTGGTGACACAGTGGTTAAGCAGTCAGCTGCTAACCAAAAGTCTAGTGGTTCAAATCCACCAGTCAGTCCCTGGAAGCCCTATGGGGCAGTTCTACAGTGTCCTCCCTCATTAACAACACGGAGGCAGGATTTACAACATAGAGAGGAACATCACATCACACAGGGAATCATGGCACAGGCAAACCACCACATACATTTTTTTCGGAAACACAATTCAATCTATCCTAGATGTTACCACAGCATTACCTAGCACATCCTTACAAATAAAATATCACAACTCAGCATCTTGGTTGTTATAAGTTGTGTTCCCTAAAAAGATATGTTCAAAGTGCTAGCTCCCGGCACCTATGAATGTGACCTCATTTGAGTCAGATGTAATCGTTTAAGTAACAGGAGGTCATACTGGAGTAGGATGGGCCCTCATCCAATCTGCCTGGTGTCCTTCTAAGAAGAGACACTGACAAACACAAAGGATAAATGGCCACGTGAAGACAGTGGCAGAGATTGCAGGGATGCATCTACATGGGAAAAAACACCTGGGGCCCCTAGAAACTAGATGGGGAAAGGAAGGATTTCTTCTCTAGAGCTTTTGGAGAGAACAGCTCTGCTGACATCCTGATTTTAGACTTCTAGTCTGGGGACTATGAGACAATCAGTTTCTGCTGTTTTAAGCCACCCAATTTGTAGTCATTTGTTAATATAGTGCTAGGAAACTATACATTGGAACTGCATCTAAAGACCTCACAGTGCAGCAAAGCACCAAAACACACACACAGTCAACAAGAGAGGGAAGAGAATTAATAGATAAGTGACTAAATGCCAACACAGTGCTAACGGATTTGTGTAAGTTATTTTGTAACAATCTCATGCATTATTTTACTTCTCAAAGCTCTTGTCTATAAACTGGGAATACTAATACCATTCCTATTTTTAGAATTTCTACTTTACAAGGGAGGACACTGACAGATTACGAAAACAGTCCCAAGGTTTCCCAGCCGCTAAGTGGCAGAGCCGAGAGCTGAATCCAAAATCGGTTAGGCTTCAAAGCCTCTTGCTGTTCCGCACCATCCTCAGCAGCTCTTCTGGGCAGGAAATTTTAGCTGAAACAACATGAGGCCAGTGCTGGCTGCCACTGGAGGAGCAGCTGAGCCCAATCTGAAGGTAAAGGTATCAGGGAGGGCTTCTTGAAGGAGGTGAGTTTCAGTGGAACTCTGAACACAGGGGACACTTCTAAGAGGGAAGCTGGGAGCATGTGACAACACTGCTGCACAGAGGTGTCACCACAGAGGAGGGTGACTGCTTCGGACAGGAAGAGTCCAAAAGGCGAGCAGTAAAGGAGGCCGTGTGTGAAACCTTAAATAACAGGCTGGGATGTTACGAATTTATGGCCACAGTTGGCTCTGGTGCAGGGGTGGGAAGTGATAAAAGCTGTGTGCATGATAAACTGTTCTAGCAACTATATGCAGGATAAACGACAAGCAGAGAAAAGAGAGACTCAGGGTGGCCAGATAAGCTCTTTTGGTGGCCAGGCCAAAGGAAGGTTGTCTTGAATCAGGACAGAGGCTGTGGAAATGGAGAAGAAGTGCTGATCTCCACCCAACTGAGCTCTTGCTAACAACCATCTGCTTTTGAGTTGGAAACCCTGGTGGCATAGTGACTAAGCGTTATGGCTGATAACTAGAAAGTCAGCAGTTCCAATCTTCCAGGTGCTTCTTGGAAACTCTATGGGGCAGTTGTACTCTGACCGATTAGGTTGCTATGAGTTGGTATCGACGTGACAGCACTGAGTTTGGTTTTTGGTTGACTTGTCTGACTCACAGTGACCCCATGTGTGTTAAGAGTAGAACTGTGCTCCACACGATTTTCAGTGGCTGATTTTCTGCAAAGAGTCTGCAGCAGGCCTTTCTTGTGAGAGGTCTCTGGGTATACTCAAACAGCCAAGTTCTTGGTGAGCAGCCAAGCACATTAACCATTTGCACTATCTAGAAACTTGGAGCTCTCGCTAGGGAATATCTCTGAGAGATGCTGGGCTAACCACTTGGCCTGCATCATCTCACAGAGCATTCAGAATAACTGCAGGAGACAGGTGGGCCAGCCTATTTTAACATGTGACAGGTGCTACTCTGAGGACATCATTTAGGTACTGGGTTTCTTGGAGTCAAAATGCACTTGATGGCAGTGGGCTTGGCTTTTTGGTTTAGTTACTCTCATCTTACAGAAGAGTAAATGGAAGCTTAGGGAAGTGAAGTAACTTCCTCTAAGTCACACCTAGATAGTAAGTAGCAAGGTCAACCATCTGATTCCAAGGCTCAAGCTCGGAAGTGCTGCACTAGCAAGAATGTATACCTGGCCTTTGTGGCCCTGGCTGGCTAAGCTACGTGCCTGGGAGTTCCAACGGAAATGAATCAAGTAACATATTCCACATTTCGAGCTTGCAAAGGAAGGTATGAGAATCAAAGCCCTAATTCTGGGAAGCAGGCTGACTAGGACTGTGGGAGAAAAGGGAATCGATTCTTATCCTCCTCCAGTTCCGACCATCTCCTATTTACACTGTTGGTAAAGGCGGGAGTCTCCCCACCCCCGAATAGTATGAAGAAATCCAAAGAGAAAACACTCCATACTAGGCAGATGAGACTAGCAGCAGTTTTTCAGTCACATATACTCACAGCCTAGAGAAGGAGGAATACTACACATCATTAAAGAGCCAGACTGGGATTGCATCCAGGAACAGAGTGAAGCAGGGGGCTCAAAGGCGGGCTTTGTAATAACAAGAGGGAGACGGTGCCCTTAGTTACCCCAGGAGGGTGTGATTGGCTTGTTTGAATAATACCATGGGCTGGTAGAGAAGTGAAGACTGCTACGTGGAATACAACTGGTTTGCAAGAGAGGGGAGCTAGCCAGATGGAGACCCTTTCCTGATGAATGTGTGTGTAGGCATATCTGGCAGAAACATGAGAACTCATGGTTAGGTGTTTGGGGTCTTGTGAAGTTCAAACATGCCACGGCAGCACTTGAATTCTTAGGAGTTACTATAAAGCTCCTTAAATAGGTACCATGTGGTTTTGCTTTGAAAACCAGGGCAGAATTATAACAACCCACAAAAGGGGTGATGTTTTGCGTGTGATCTTCTACCAATATTTCTGGGTTTTGGTAGGCCAAACTGCTCAGAATTGGATTTTTCAAGACATCACTCATCCTGCAGTTAGCCTGCAGAGATAAAAGTCAAGTCACGGACTTCTGAAATGTCACCACTGCCTCTGTGCTTCCATCATTAAGGTGGATCCGAGACTGGGACCCACGGTGGTGTGCAAAGGTGCTCTGCATGCCCAGGCCATCTGTTAGGAGGCCAAAAATGACACAAAAGAGGTTTTTCTCTGACAGCTCACTTTTAAAGTGCAGGCGCTGTTACAAACCAACTTAAATTCAGTTTTTATTTCTATCGAAAAAGCATGTGCACACAATTTGAAGAGTCAAATAGCTGCAGGAGGCTTGATAAAAGAAATAGCATTCTTCGACCTGTCACTCCCAGAAGCAATTGTTTTCTACTCTTTTGGTTGGGTCTTTGAATAGCTTACTTCCCTATCTCTAAATAACACGCTTGCAGTACTACTTATTTTTTTCCATTTCAGGAATTATCTATCGACTGCGCACCACAGGAGATAAGGATTTACCTTTAATTCATTTTCCCCTCAGCTGCCACCACACACGTCCTCTTCCAAGGCCTCTAGTTAGACAGTGGTTTAGATAATCAGTGTTTCTATTATCTTGATCATGAGAATGTTTATCACTGATGGACCAGATAATAAAATACCTTTTTGTTTTCCTTGGGGTTAATAATAGCCCCACCCCCTCCGTGATTCAATGGATTGCTTTTATAAGGCCCTTCTAGCCATGATCTTGTAACTCCCATCACTCGACTGAGTGAAAGTAAACAAAGAAGGTGTTTATGGCTCACTACAGGGTTGGAAACAATGCAAATTTATGGGGGTAGAGCCATGCAAATAAGGTTTATGGAGACCCAGTGAAGGCACGGATCAATTTTGACATCTCACCAGGCTTAAAATGAGCCATGTCAGAGGTGGGAAGGAGGGCATCCACTATCACCACCAGGAGCTAGGAGTAAAGTACACACTTTGGACCTGGGATCCCTGTGCTGAGAACTTCCTGGACCCAGGAGACAAAGAGAGAGAGAGAGCTGTAACACTAGAAGTGGCGAAAGATGGCAAGAAGGAGAAGCAGAGACAGCAGCAGCAGAGGCAGCAGGGCCAGACAACCAGGGGCAGACGGTGGTAGGATTCCCAACCCAGACAACAGGGCTGCGCACCTTCAGGCAGGAGGGTTACTGGCACAGTGGGGTGCTTCAAGGCATTTACAGGTCCAGCGGAAGAGCTCTGTAACACGTGCTTGAGCAGGACAGAGGCTGAAACAAGAGACCGAGGAGCTGAGGGGCCAAGAGCTGAGGGCCACAGAGAGGCTTGCCCAGGGGCACAGCTGAGAGAAAGCTGTCCTGCTGGAGGAACTACATCCTGAGTCACTTACTGAATTGTAACCTGCTACTTCCCTAACAAACCCCATAATCAGGAGTACTGTCCGCGAGTTCTGTGTGGCCACTGCCAGGAATTATCAAACCCAGTAAAGAAGGAGACTGCCATAAGAGGCCCGGTTGCTGTCAGAATGGTAAGAAGACTGGAGAAAGTAGATATGCCTGCTCTCTGCCTCATAGGAATCAGCCTTGGGCTGTTGATACTGATTCTCTTTCTCTTTTGTGAAGCGAGAAGAGGTCAGACGCCCCTGCCATATCATTTTAACATCGTCCCCCCATTTGTTTACTATGTTATTAGTATTTCTCATCAGTATTAGTATTTCTCACACTAATCCAGACACTATGTCTCCTCCAGCTTTGTAAATTTTCTTTTCCCACAAACAAACCCATTAAGTATTCTTTCAATTTCTTTTTTAACAGAACTCTCTCCCAGAGCCTTCTGACCTGCTCCAGTCTGGAAAGTGGCTCCCCAGGCTTCCACCCAGTTGTCCCTCTGTGATGGCCTTTCACCACCACTTTGGAGTTTTCCTTGCATTCTCACAGAGGGAATATTCTATGTATTTCTAAGTATTTTTCATTATGCTATATCCCTGATGGTTCAGATTCCATTTCCTCCTTTTTCTTGGTTTATTCTCTTGGTTTTGGTAAAGCATATTTATCAGTTGTTTTCTGAAAAGGGTTGTATGGGAGTAATAACCTTTTTCTCATTTTTGAAACTGTCTTTATAGTACAGAATTTTAGTTGAAATTGTTTGCCTGAGAACTGCCCTCTCGTACACAGTATTGTTAAGAAATCTGATGCCATGCTGGAAACACTAATACATGGCACAAACAGAATACACAACATTACTAGCAATGTACAAACACCACAGGAGTAAAACAGAAAACTGAGCATTCCTACAAATCAAACACTTACGGTCATCCAAAGACTTCACCAAAAAAGTAGAGGGAGAACCTACAGACTGGAAAAAACTTTTCCAGTATGGCAAATCTGATCAGTGTCTAATTTCCACAACCTACAAGATACTGCAAAACTGCAACAAGAAAAAGACACATAACGCAACTAAAAAGTGGGCAAGGACATGAACAGGCATGTCCTTCACCAAAGAACATTCAGGCAGCTAACAGATATATTATGAAATGCTCACAATCATTAGCCATTAGAGAAATCCAAATCAAAACTACAATGACATACATCTCACCACAACAAGGCTGGCATTAATCCAAAAAACAGAAAATAATAAATGCTAGAGAGACTGAAAACACTTATACACTACTGGTGGGAATGTAAAATGGCAAATCACTTCGGAAATCATTTCAGCACTTTCTTAAAAAGCTAGAAATAGAAATACCACATAATCTAGCAACCCCACTTCTTGGAATATATCTTAGAGGAATAAGGGCCATCACATAAATAGATACATGCCCACTGATGTTTACTGCAGTACTGTCCACTATAGCAGAAGATGGACTTAATGCAACAACAGAGAAAAACAATGAACTTGGGTAACATAACGTGGAGGAATACGGAAGGCATTATGGTGAGTGAAATTAGTTGCAAAAGGATGAAAATTTTAAGAAACCACTATTATAAGGACTCAAGCAACAGTTTAAACACAGAAGGAAATAGTCTTTGATGGCTGTAAGGGTGTGGAGGGAGGCAGGAGGTCTTCACTAGTTAGACAGTCGATAAGAATTAAGTTAGGTGAAGGGAAGGACAACACACAGCAGAGGAGAAGTCAGCATAAACGGACTAAACCAAAAACTAAGAAGTTTCCCAAATATAATCCAACACTTTGAAGGACAGAGCAGCAGGGGCGGGGTTCTGGCAACCATAGTTTCAGGGGACACCTAGGTCAATTGGTGTAACAAAGTTTACTAAGAATGTGTTCTGCATCTCACTTTGGTGACTGGTGCCTGGGTCTCAGAATTAGAAACAGGCCATCTAAGGAGCATCAACTGGTCCTAACCCACCTGGAGCAGAGGAGAACAAAGGACATCAAAGACATACAAAAAATATGGGCCCAACACAGGGCCACATAATCTCATTAGCATGAGACCAGAATAACTATCACCACCAATAACCGCCCTGACAGAAAACACAACAGAGTCCCTGACGAAGCAGGAGAAAAATGGGGTACAGAACTTAAGTCTATTAAAAAGACCAGACTTGACCGTCCAGCAGACTACAGGGTCCCTGGAAGACGCAGCCCCCAGAATCTCTGTTAGCTCAGAGCTGAAACCATTCCCAAAGCCAACTCTTCAGAGAGAAACTGGACTGGACTATAAGATATAAAATGATAACTGACTGAGAGCATGCATCTTAGCTTAACTAGATACATGAGGCTAACTGGACAGGTCCTGTCCAGAGATGAGATGAGAATCATGGGAGTAGACAGGGAGAGAAGCTAGTTGGACAGACACGGGAAATACAGGGTGGAAAGGAGGAGTGTGCCGTTACGGTGTGGGGAGAACAGCCAGAGCTACATAGCGATGTGTACATTAAGTTTTTGCATGACATGTTCACTTGGATTGTAAACTTTCACTTAAAGCACAATATTAGAAAAACAAAAACAAACAAACAAAAGTCTGATGACATTTTGATTCTTCATCCTTTGCATAAAATCTGTTTTTATTTATGTGTTCACTTTTTAATCTCTGGAAGCTTGTGATCTTAGCGTAACAAAGTTTATTAAGAAAATGTTGTGTATTTTGTGTGCTTGGTCTACCCTGCACACTCTGACTGATCAGGGCATTGAGGAAGAACCCTCTTCCATATGGGAACACCTGCCCTCTGGCTTAGGGGGAATTTTCTTCTAGTTGCCCATTTTCTCTCTATAATTCTTACTATTTGGATAGAAATCCCCTAAACCGGTCGTCCATTTTTCTTACCTTTCCTCCCTTGTTTCTATTTCTTTGCGCTTTCGTGCTTTCTGCGGTATATTCCCAACTTTATGTTCAAAGGCTTTCATATTTTAAATTTTTATGAGTTCTTTCTTGTTTGCTCCTTTAAAAAGGAAGAAGCATCCTATTATTATTTCAGTGGTGCAATAGGTCTTCACTATCTTTTTTTTTTTAAGTTTTCTTCTCTTTGTACACTTTCTCTCTCTCCCTCTCCCTGTGTGTGTGTGTGTGTGTGTGTGTGTGTGTGTGTGTGAGAGACAGCTTTCATATTCAAAGCTTTCCTCATTGGTGATTCTTGGCCGGCCACCTATGTTTAAGTGTCAAAACTAAAAAGCTCTTAGCTATAGGCTTGTTGACTATGGACTTCACCCTAAGATGATACACCTGAATGATTTCACTGGGGTTCTGCAAGGTCACCCTCTTTTACACTGGTCAGCTTACCCCTACAGAAGACTCTTCTTGGACCGTCTGTGAGCCTGGCTGACTGTGTTCTGGGATGTGACTTGAGGAAAAAGGCTGGTAGTTCCAACATTCATCGTGTCAATGAAGACTACACCCCTGTTTTCAGAAAATGACTCCCATTCTCAATCGTGCTGTAAGTCTGGCATTCCAGTGACCCTCTGCTTGAACACACTCAAAAAATAAATTCTAATCTTCTACCTAGATGGAAAAGGGTTAGCTGCCTGGCTATACAGGGCAGGGACCATCTGAAAGCTTCCTACTGGAACTCCAACCAATTTTCCTATTTTTATCTCCACCTTTGCCTCGCTTCCATAGTTTTCTCCCAATTCCCCAAGTCTCCTGGGAGTAATATGGTTGTTTCTTGGTTTCCCTAAGTGCCAGCTGTGGAGTCCAAATTCTGAGTCAGCTAAGTCAGTTACTGCTTGGTCATTTGTTCTCTACCGTCTACATTTTGGTTCTCTTTTTTCTTCTCTTCTTCTTTGTCCCTATGGGTTTAGCTTTCTAAAAATACGTGTGTTCAAGCCACTGTTTTAAATGACAAATCTTGAAGTTAGGTAGTCTTATCATTTGCTTCTCTGAATCTCCAACTCTCTAGGACACCTGGTAGCTGTTTTCTCTTTAGAGATGTTTCAAGTGAGTGATGCTAAAGGGAATTTGTGTTACCTGCAAAATTTTCAGTGTGGAAGGAACTCTGGATCAGGAGCCGAAAGAGGAGGGGTTAATCCGAGCTCCGATTCCAACTCATTGTCATCTTGGGTCTCATTTGCAGTCTCGGGATAATAACCACCAACCCTGTGTACTTCCAGGGTTCTTAGTCGGATCAAACAGGATAATGACTGTAAAAGCACTTCAAAAAGCATAACGTATTACAGAAACACAAGGCTTTGCTATTACTTAAAGCCCCACTTTCATCTTCTGAAATCCAATCTCACTTTATCTTGGCCTACTCTTTCAGAGAGAGAGGCTTGTCTCTGGTAATCTTACAAATTATCCTTCCAACATTCAAAAGAATGTCCTCTAGTCATACAGACATAGGATATAAGATAGTTTTTCTTACCCCTGCCATGTCTAATTAGTTGCCACCGCCAGCTGGGCTCCACGTTACCCCAAACAAGCACCCCAGAACTCAAAACTGTGTTAGCTGAAATGACTGAAATGAATTTTTTTTTGAGGCCCATTCTAAAACAGTCTGTGTACTAGTTGGGGTTTTCCAGAGAAAATAAATCATTAGGATAATACGCGCGCGCGTGCGCGCACACGCACAGACACACACACACGAGAAGAGAGAGATTAAACCCCAAAACCAGAAACAGAAAACCCCAGACCTGTTGCCATATAGTTGATTCTGGCTCCTAGTGACCCTACAGGACAGAGCAGAACTACACAGAATTTCCAAGGAGCACCTGGTGGACTCTAACTGCCAGCCTGTTGGTTAGTAGCTGTGGCACTTAGCCACTACACCACCAGTGTTTCTAGAGAGACACTAGTTTTCAGGAACTGACCCCCATGATTGTAGGGCTAGCAAGTCAAAAATCCACAAAGCAGGTGGCAGGCTGGGGATTCTAGCAGTCTTAAGTCTGGCAGCATTTCTTTTTCACTTTAAAAAAAATGGTAAAAATATATGTAACACAGCATTTGCCAAAAGAATGTTTTTCAGCTGTGTAAATTTATTGGTACCAATTACACTAATCACTGCCAAGCATCGTATCACCATAAACAAAAACTGCTTCGTGAACAATGGCTCTCCCTTCCTCCCTCCCTGGTAACAACTAACAAACTTCTGTCATTAGAGCTCTGTGCTAAGGTCTCAAAGTTGGTTAAGTGCTACCACTGCTTACCAGAAAGCTAGTAGTTCAAATCCAGCAGGTGCTCCTTGGAAACTCTATGGGACAGTTCTCCTCTTTCTATAGGGTCACTGTGAGTCAGAACTGACTCAGTGACAGTGGGCTAGGTTTTTTGGTTTGCTCTCAAAGGCAGAACTGCTTGTCCTCTAGGAAACCTCAGTTTTTCCTCGTAAGAACTTCAACTGGCTGAATGAGGCCCATGCATACCACAGAGAGTAATTTCCTTTACTTAAAATCAATGGACTATAAATATTAATCGTATCTACAAAATACCTAACAGTAACATCCAATGTCTGACAAAACAACAGGACACCACGGCCTAGGCAAGCTCACCCATAAAATCAATCCCACCACAGCCTGTTCCTCATCTAAGCTAGAGATCCATTTTGATTGGGGTTATAAATGAAGCAACAAGAATGGGTAAGTATAAGCAAACAATGGATATACTACAGCTACTGAAAAAGAAAGCAGCGGTAGTTTTATATGCAGTGCCAAGAAAAGATGCTCACAGTATATTAAGTGATAAAAACAGGATGCGGAACCAGGGATATGATTCCATTTTTATAACAAAACAACAAAATCCTGTATAGGTACATATATTTGGCTATCTATCTACGTATTTGTATAATACACAGAAAATAGTCTGGCTACAGTCTCACCAAATCACTCCCTGTGGTGGCTTCTGGGGAAGAATGCTGGGAGTGGGGGAGAACTTTCACTTTTGACTTTATATCCTCCTGAAGAGTTTGTTTTATAACAGGTATCTATCGCATCTTATCATAAAAACGGTAAAGATGAAATACACTGAAAGGAAAGGGAGTGTGAGAAGCAAAGTCACGGTAGCAAGAGGTCAGCGAAGGCGAGACGGTGAAGAAGAGGATGAGAAATGGGCTGGTGCTGGCGAGAACTGGGGTTGGCGAGGGTCCACAGACCTCCGGCATAGACAGGCCGGCAGGAGAGTTTCCTTTTTCTGTTACCCACAAAACAATCCCCTTTGGGCCATGACAACCCCCGCATGTCTCATAAGCTCTGCTACCAACTCAAGGGTGAGAGGAACTCATTTTCTTTTTAAATGTGTCTAATTTCCACACAGTGAAATGCACAGGACTTAATTATACAGTTCAATGATTTCTCGAAAATGCAAGCACCCACCATGCAACCCACAAGGGGAATTCTTTTTTTCATTGTGTTTTAAATGAAAGTTGATAATTTGAGTCAGCTTCAGATACAAAAACTTACACACACTTTGTTTTGTGACCCTAGCTGCTCACCCCACACTGTAACAGCACACTCCTCCCCTCTGCCCTGTACTTTCCATGTCCATTCTGCAATTCCTGTCCTCCTCTGCCCTCTCATCTTGCCTTTAGACATGAGCTGCCCACTTAGCCTCCTGTATCTACTTAAGCCAAGAAGTCCTCTTTGCCAGTCGCATTTTACATCTTACATACCAGTTCCATCTTTGAGCAGTTGGCTTCCGGAACAGTTTCAACTCTGGGCTACCAGAGTCCGGGGACCATGTTTTCTGGGGACCCTCCAAGTCTGTCAGACCATCAAGTCTGGTCTTTCTACTAGATTTCAAGTTCTGTACTCCACATTTCTCCTGCTCCATCAGAGACGCTTGGTTGAGTTCCCTGTGAGGGCAGTCACTGGTGGTGGCCGGGCACTACCTAGTTCTACCAGTCTCATGTTCACATCTTGATGCGATCTCTGATTCAGACGGCCTTTCTGCCTCCTGCAGTCACATTTTCCTTGTATCTTTTGTGCTCTTCATTCTCCTTTGCTCCAGGTGGGCTGAGACCAATTGATGCTTCTTAGATGGTTGTTTGCTAGGTTTTTAAGAACACAGATGCCACTCATCAAAGTGGGAAGCACAACATTTCTTTTTTTATTGTGATTAAGTGAAAATACACAATCCAAATTAATTTTGCAAGCCTGCCTGTCTGCAGCTCCTTCTCCTCTCCTTGCCCCACGACAGCACACTCCTTCTTTTCACTCTATACTTGTTGTATCCTCTTAACCAGCTCCTGTCCCCTCCTCGCCACCCTTTTCTCTCCCATCTAGAAAGAGACCAGTAGGACAGCATCCTATAAATGCATACAGCCATAACGTACACACCTCATACAGTCACACTGTGTCCTCGAGTCCAGTCCAATTTTGTCTGAAGAGTTGAAGAACATTTTCTTAATAAAATTTGTTATGCCCAATGACTGGATGTCCCCAGAAATCATGGTCCACAGACTCCTGCCCCAACTACTATGTCTCTCAGAATATTTGGCTGTATTTACAAAACTTTTTAGCTTTTGGTTTAGACCAGTTGGGCTAACTTCTCTACTGTGTTGTCCCTCCTTTCACCTAAAATAATTCTTGCCGATTATCTAATCAGTGACTACCCTTTGCCCTCCCTCCCTACCCTTATAACCACCAAAGAATGTTTTCTTCTGTGTTTAAACCTTCTCTTGAGTCATTACAATAGTGGCCTCATGCAATAGCTGTGTGTTAGCAACTGGCATCACTCAGCATAATGCCTCTCAGATTCCTCCATGTTATGAGATGTTACAGGGATTCACTTTTAACAAAATCTCCTAGCTGGGTGCAGACGCTGGATCTGGAGATGAACTCACTTCTGACACGGACAAATGCAGGCATGAACGGCTGTCTCAGTTTCTAGTGCCTGCAGCGGGTGAGGGTACCCTGGTAGCATAGTAGTTAAGTGCCACGTCTTCTAACCAAAAAGGCAGCAGTTTGAATCCATCAGGTACTCCTTAGAAACGCTAGTGGGGTAGGCTCTACTTGGTCTTACAGGGCTGCTGTGAGTCAGAACTGACTCAATGGCAGTTGGTTTGGTTTTGGTTTGCAGTGGGTAAGGAGCTGGGGCACTGTATAGGATTCATATCTCTTCCGTCTCACTAATGCTGAACCAGTATCTGCCTTGTGGAAGCTTAAGCATCTCCTTGCATTTCACAGATGTTTCCAGATTCTCCATACTTCTGATATGGGTATCTCCTGGCTCAGTAATTTCACATGTCTCTTGGCAATAAACTAGATAACCCTAGACTACATGTGCCATCAGTCTGGAAATGGATGTACTGGGTGGAAAAGATGCTTGGAGGTACAGCCACTGTCAAATAAGCCAGTTATCACTGCTCATTTCCCCCTCTGAAAATGGAAGCTGTACACTCCTGGTGATTCATGAGGACAGGGGGCTATTTCACAGGCACTGGCAGCACCTGCATATAGCTGCTCTGCGCTTTCATAACACCCGTGGTCACTCACATTTATTGAGTGCTCACTACATGCCAGGCACTATATTCTAAGCACTTCACATGATTTACCTTTACAACACCGTGAGATGAGTACAACCATTATCTCCACTTAATAGATGGGGAACTCAGGCGCAGAGCTGTGAGTAACTTGTCTCAGGTCGTGTCACTAGTAAGTAGCAGCATGAGGACTGAGATGCAGTCTGTGACTCCAGAGTCTGTTTTTAACATTGGGCTATATATTTTCTTGGGTGGTGCAGTGGTTAGGCACCCAGTTGCTAACTGAAAGTCAGTACTTTGAACCCACTAGTCACGCTGCAGGAGAGAGATGTGGCAGTCTGCTTGTGTAAAGACGACAGCCTTGGAAACCCTACGGGGTAGTTCTACTCTATAAGGTTGCTGTGAGTTGGAATTGGCTCAGTGGCAAAGGCTTTCTTTTTTATTCTCTCAAGGGAGCCATGGCGGTGTAATGGTTAAAACTGAAAGGTCAGCAGTTCAAACCTGCCAATCATTTGAGGGAGAAAAGACCTGGAGATGTGCTGCTATACAGACTACAGCCTAGAAAGTAGACAGCTGTAGTCTGTCACACGGGGTTACAACGAGTTGGAGTCTACTTGACCGCATACAACAACATGAGTCAGAATCGACTCTATAGGATGCAACGACAACAAGCCTTATCATTCAGGAAAGGGCAGGCGGAAGCAGGGCAGAGAGGGTGACCTCCTGACTTCCTGCCTAAAAGCTCTCCGTGGCTGACTTGAGTCACTCTCTAGTACATAAAAAAGTCAAGTACATCTTTCTTCCAAACAGGCAACAGAGGGGTCTCTTAGTGCTGTCTAGACACAAAACCAACACAGGATAATGCATAACAGTGTTTTATAGCCAGAGGCTTTTATCTTGTTGCTTCTTCTCTGAGGAGCTGGCTGATAAATGAGGCTCCTCAGGTGGAGGGGGATGTATGTTTCTGGGAGTGACGTTCCGGAGCAGAGTGAAGGGTGGCAGCAATGTGGCTGAGAAAGGCACCCTTCAGAAGTGGTGGCAATTCCACCTCACGAGGCCGATTAGTCCATTTGAGAGAATACTGGAAATGAGAGTGACAGAGCCTGGGTACAGGCTGTTTACCTACTTTTCAAGGATGGAACTGGAGTGTTCTCTGTAGTTTGCACTTCTCAGGCTTTGTGGGGAACACGAGCCATCCCGTGCCACTGTGTTAATCAAACTGCATTCACTGTCTAGAGGCACATGGTGATGGTTCATCCCAACAGCTATCACCCCTATTCCCGAAATTCTTGCCATCTAATGACTCTTAACTTCTGTGGAGTTCTCTCTGCCTCTTTCTGAGAGCCCTGTTTGATCTTCCTATTACATTAAAGTAAATGTTACTTTGAGACTTGAGCCACCTTACTGGAGATAACTGGAAACACCCTGACCTGCTGCCGTCACCAGATTCTGACTCACGGTGATCCCATGGGTTACGGGGTAAAACCACTTTTCTTCTGCAGTGCTTCTGGATGTGTTCACACCACCAACCTTTGGGACAGCAGTTCAATACACATCGCTGGCACCACCCAGGGACCTAGGGAGATGCCAAGTTCTCACAGGGGAGTCACTCTAATTAAGGTAAAGACAGGAAAGTTGGGTAAAGCCAAGTAAGGCATTTTACCCAATGACAGGCCAGAAGTAGAGCTTTCATAGCCTATCTGTAATACTGTGGGCAACAAGGGGTGGAGGAATGGTTCTTAAACTCTTTGTTGGAAAGTGTCATTGAGTTGGTTCCAACTCAGAGCAACCCTACGTATAAGAGAATGAAACATTGCGAGGTCCTGGGCCATCCTAACCACCCTTGCTGTGTTTGAGCCCACTGTTACAGCCGCTGTGTCAATCCATATCCTTGATGGTCTTCGTCTTTTCCACTGCTCTTCTATTTTACCAAGCATGATGCCCCTCTCCAGGGACTGATGCCTTCTGACAACATGTTCCAAGTATGTGATGTGAAATCTCACCGTTCTTGCTGTCTTTCTGGCTGTACTTCTTCCAAGAGAAACCTGTTTGTTCTTTGGACAGCCCCTGGTATATTCAATCTTCTTCACCAACACCACAATTCAAAGGTATCAATTCTTCTTCAGCCATCCTTATTCGCTGTCTAGCTTTTGCATAAATATGAGGAGACTGAAAATACCATGACTTGGATCAGGTACACTTTAGTCTTCAAAATGACATCTCTCTAAAAGAGACCTTCCTTTATGCTGTAATTCCAAAGACCTACCTCTTGGGATAAGAACGAACCAGAAGTAAATCTCCTCCCCTTGCACAGAGGTTGCAGAGAAAGCTGATTTTGCGATCAGTGAAATAAGGAGTACATGGAAGAATTTGCTACTATAGGTGGGCCTCCTCAGTTTCTGTCACCTAGATGGTCTAGGAAACCTCATGAACATGGTGTGAAATGGTAACCAACTGGTAGAGCTGCCTCCATGCACCCAACGGAAGCAAAGCCCAGCCTCTCCAGAGGAAAGCATCTTCATTCCAGGCCTTGGTGAATGCTCACAAATAATGTTTCAAAGATAACAAACAGTAGTCAAAAATAAGTAAATGATCCAGGAATCTAGGTACCAGAAGCAGGACCAGCTATCAGAAATAGACCCAACGAAGACTTCAAATGTGATGTTAAAGTTGCCAGAATCAGAATACAAGCATGCATACTGTGTTTAAATAAAAGATCTTGAATACATCCATCTTCAAGGAATAGTAAGCTTTTAAAAATGACCTTGAAAAGGAACCAGAAAGAACATCTACTACAGTACTATAACTGAAATGCGAAACTCAAGGAGTCAGCTCAATAGTAGATTAGACAGATAAAAATTACTACACTGAAAGATAGGTCAAGAGGAATTATTTAGAACACAGCAGGCACAAAAAGACGGAATAGATGGCCAAGCGGTTAACAGACAACGGAGTGAGGTGTTCTAACAGAAACTCAAACTATGGTGTGCAGCAGAATCACCTTAAGAACTTGTTAAATTGTGGACTCCAGGCTTTTAATCCCATATTATTCCAATTCTCTGGGACTAGGCCGGATCCTTGGAACAGTGGCTGTCTATACTTTGAGAAGTACAGGAATAGTGACTTCCGGATGGCAGACTTTAGGAATTAATTTTAATTTTTTCTAAGTGATATTAAGTTTTGTTTGTTTGTTTTACCTCTCATTGATTAGATCCTTCTTGGAGTAGCTGAGTAAAATATGTAATATTTCTCCTTTTATTATGGTCAGTGTCCTTTTCTTTCAGTTAACAGAGGTTTAGACAGGAAAATCACAACATGTTTGGAAACTTAGTATTTTTATATTTCCAAAGTCAAAGCCCTCTGTCAAACAAGTGATCAGTCCCTAATTTTGCTTTCAGTGTATGTACGTTTATTAGCTTTGCTGACATTGGTGATGACACGCTGTATATCTTTCATTAACCCTAGGCCTATGAGAAGTGCCTCTTGAAAGTCAGCCAATGACCACTGTGTGGCTGTGGCTATATCACTTAGCCTCTCTGTGCCTTACCTTCTCTACCTATCAAATGCGGATCCCACCTTTTAAATCTCCAATGACATAAATCAAGTCCTCAGCACAGTGCCTGGTACACCATACATGCTCAAACACTGGAAACCACTGTTAATAAATGATGAAACCTTTCTCAGATTGTTTTCTTGTTTTCTCAAATCACATGTGCTTCTCTCAAGACAGCAACTTCCTGGCATAGCTGTTTTAGCCTCTCTTCCTTGTCCAGTGCTTAATACTGGGCTCTGCAGATGCCCAAGAAAAACTAGAGGTTTGAATTATTCAACTGAGACTCACACCCCCTAGTGATTCCAGGACCGTCCCTGCAGAGATGCTGGAGATAACAACGAAGAGAAAGGCCTCCCCAGTGTGTCATCACATTCTTCCCTACAGAAAGGTGTCACGCACTGCTGGGGTCTGTAAGATCTTCAACAGGAAACTGGAGACAACTGGAAAAGCTCCACAGGCCCCTCCAGAGGGAGGTAGCGAACGAAAGCTTGTGGAACCCGTGAAACCAAGCGGAGTAACGTCTCCCAGGAGGGCAAATTCACTGATAAAGTGAGATTGGAACCCACTCCTTATTTTCTTGAAGAAAGGCAGACTGGGGTAAAAATAAATGGGGGGAGCCAACATGTTGAGACGATGCTGACACTTTGAACCCGGGGGATCAAATTTTGAAGGCTGCACAAAGCCACAGTTAATTTTCCTTCTTCTTCTCCAATTACTTCCTCAGCATACAGATGCTCCATTCATCCATCCATTTGGTTAAAACACATATGACTCAAGATTTGCCAATTCAATGGTTTTTATATGTAAAATTCAGTGACAACACCACATGAATCATACTGCGCAATCATCCAAGTATCTGGTGCCAAACTGCCCATCATCATGAGCACAGTCCCCCCTCCCTCTCCCTCCCATCAGGTCACCACTCAGAGGCTCTGTTCTCATGCATGTGCCTGTTCTAGATATTTCATGTAAGTGGATCATACAGTATCTGTCCTTATGTGATTGACTTACTTTACTCAGCAACTTTCCAAGGTCTATCCATGTCGTCATGTTACTTTTTTCCCCCAGTCTTCCAGCTCCAAGACACATAACCCCCCACACCCTGGTGATCATCATTATGCAGTTCAAATACCATGCATGCATTCTGAAAAGGACTAAATCACAGGCAACTACCTGACACCCAGGATCTAACATCTTGGTAAGAATCACCTCTGAACAAGACAAATGCAGTGTCACCTCCTGTTTAAAGCTGATTAATTTATCTTCCTTAGCTCTTCCTCCCAGGGCAAGGAATTGTTCCCAGCTACTTCCCCTGCTGCTGCCTAGATAAGCTCCTCCTCTCTGTTCTCTGCAGACTTAGATCAAAGTGTCAGAGCCAAAGCTAGGGAAGAGGTGATATGATATTTCTTAGTAGCTAGGATTAGTCAGTCTGTTTATTTCTAAAGCTGTGGGTCAATTGCGAACCAGGAAGATGCCTATGTGGCTATATGGCAGTATGTGCGTGTGGGTGAATGTGTATGTGTACATGACAGAGAGAGAGAGAAGGATACACACACACACACACACATGCACATGCACACTGACTCCTCCTCAGGGACTGTCTAACAATTTAGTGACACTTTACATTTTTGAAATGTTATCCAACCATTAATAATGGAGCAACTTTTCAAAACAATGCTGGGCTGCTTTCTCAAGAGACAGAGAAAGCTGTAGTTAAAAATACGGCAGCTACTGAAACAGGCCACATTTAATTAGTCAATTTTAATTTAATTTTGATAGGGTCTACATGTACATAAAACACCTCAGGGCAGGAGATGCCAGAAAGGTTTCAGAAGGCATATGTCACCACAGCCTGGTGCGACCGCTCAGTGGACACTGATCAAGAGCATGGACTTTGGAGTCTGATGACCTGAACCTGATCAGCAGAGTGGCCTTGGGCAAGTGACTAGCTTTCCTGATTTGCAAAATGCAGAAGATAAGGTACCTAGACCTCAAAGGGTTGGTAAGAATATCAGCACGTGTGGTGATGTTCATAAAGCATTTAGCCAGCTGAGGGTCCACTACATAAACATGACAATAAAAAACAGCTGCCATTGAGTCAATTTCAATTGTACAACAGCATCATAGTAAATTAATGCCTGCACAAGAAAGCAAAATGAAGCAAAAAGCTCTCAGGAGAGCAAGGTGGTAAAAACGACTCGTATTGTTCACTTCGGTCTGTCACTAATTTTTTTTTTTTACCATCAGCATGTGTTAACTTTCATAATAAAAACAAACTAGTTATTTTAAAGACTAAGCAGTGCTTTTCAAACATGCCAGCAGTTAATATATTCTATTGGGATGGTTTAGCTTCTACATATGCTTGAAAGTTCCTATTTGGCCATACATGGGGTGGAAAGTTTCCAATCCGTCCCAGAGATCAGCTCCTGAAGGCCACATTTAACTTCAAGAGCCAGGATGTCCCAGGTGGAGCTGCTGTTCCACTTTCAATCTTTCCACTTCTCCATTAATGGCCACTCCACCCTTCGGACACATCAGACTAAAAACCTCTAGGTCATTCTTGACTCTTCTCTCATAATCCATATCAAAGGCACAAGCAATTCCAACTGACCTACATTCAAAACCTAGCCCTTCTCAGACACCACAAACCACCTCCACTGCCACCACCCCGGTCCAACCTGCCACTGTCTCTCCCCATATTAGCTCCCTATATTAGCTCCCCATCTGCTGTCTTTGCTTCGGCCTCTGCCCAGCTGCTGTCTATTCTCAACAGATCCTGTGAAAGCATGCGGCAGATTATAACACTCCTCTGCTCAAAACCTGCCACTGGTTCCTTCTGAGGAGCCCTGGTGGTACAGTGGTTGAGCACTCTGCTGCTAATTGAAAGGTTGGTGGTTGCAACCTACCAGCAGCTCCATGGGAGAAAGACGTGTGCTGTTGGCTTCCATAAAGATTACAGCCTTGGAAATCTTATTCTGTCCTGTCTGCTTGCAGTGAGTTGGAATAGACTTGAGAGAAGTTGGTATTTTTGGAGGGGGGGGAAGGTGCAGGTGGCGGGGCTTCTATGTCACCCAGAGTAAAAGCCCGAGTCCCTTTTGTGCCTATTTCCTTCCCCACTCCCTTTCTGTCCTCAGCTCCTTCTGCTCATCTCTTCCCTAACTCTGCTCAGCCACAGGAACCTCCCTGCACTTCCTCCTACCTGTTTTTCTAATCTGTCCTCTCCCTCTAGAATACGAATGCTTTAAGGATGAGGATTTTAGTTCATTATGTTTACTGCTGTATGTTCAGGGTCTAGAAAAATGTCTGGCACAAAGAAAATACTCAAGTATATGTTGAATGAATGATACCATGAAAAGTGTGTGCTCAGAAAAGTCGTCAGTGAACTTACGTCTTCTGCAACTCAGGTTCATTGGGCCACAAAGAGCAGCAGAAGGGTAAAGAGACAAATTCCAGCTGGAGAACAGCTTCTGGTTTATGACGGAAGGGACCTTGCGTGAGACAAATGATGGCGTATCAAGACAGGTAAGACTCACTTGGAACCAGGGTGCCGAAGTGGATGTGGCACTTTGGGAAGGAAACCAGCAGGCACAGTATCTTCTCTGACGTAAGCACCGAGTTTGGCCATTTTACACGTGCTGTTTCACTGACTCCTCCCAATAGGCTTCCTGTTGTTAGGTGCCATCAAGTCAGCTCTGACCCATCACGACCCTGTGTACCACAGGACCAAACTCTGCCTGGTCCTGCACCATCTTTCCAGTCATTGCTCTGATGGAGCCCACTGTTGCAGCCACTGTGCCTACCCACCTCCCTGTGGGTCTTCCTCTTTTTTGCTGACCCTCTACTTTACCAAGCATGGTCTTTACAGGCTGATACTCACAACGGTATGGCTGAAGTATGTAAGATGAAGTCTCACCATCCTTCCTTCTAAGGAGATCTTCCAAGATAGATTTCTTTGTTCTTCTGACAGTCCCCAGTATAGTCAACATTCTTCAACAGCACCACAATTCAAATTCACTAACTCTTCTTCAGTCTTCTTTTTGCACTGCTCAGAGCTCACGAGCATATGAGGTGACTGAAAATACCATGGTTCGGGTTGCTGTGAGTTGGAGTCCACTTGACAGCAGAGGGTTTATGGCCTGGGTCAGGTGCACCTTAGTCCTCAAAGTGAACTTTGCCTTTTAAAACTTTCAAGTGGTCTTTTGCAGAAGATTTGTCCAACATGTCATTTGACTCTGACTACTGCTGCTTCCAGGGGTGTCAATGGTGGATCCAAGTCAAATGAAATCCTTGACAACTTCAATTTTTTTCACCATTTATTACCATGCTTATCAGTCCACTTGTGGAGATTTTTGTTTTATGTTGAGATGCAATCTATACTGAAGGTTGCAGCATTTAAAACACAATAAATTACAGTTTTTTATGTTTTAAACAGAAGTTTACAACCCAAGTCAATCTGCCATACAAACACTGAGAACTCTAGCTGCTCCCCTCATCCTGTGACAGCACATTCCTCCTTTCCACTGTATCTTCAGTGTCCATTCAACCAGCTGCTGCCTCCCTCCACCCTCATATCTCACCTCTGGACGGGAGCTGCCCAGTTAGCCTCCTGTATTATTTAAGCCAAGAAGCACACTCTTCAATCAGTATCATTTTATGTCTTACAGTCCAGTCCAAGCGTTGTCTGAAGAGTTGGCTTCGGGAATGGTTGCAATGGCTGTAGCATTTGATCTTCATCAGTAAGTGCTTCATTTCCTCTTTGCTTTCAGTAAGCAAGATGGAATCTGCATAATGCAGGTTATTAATGAGTCTTCCTCCAATCCTTTCTTCTTCATATAGTCTGGCTTCTTGCACTATATGCTTAGATTACAGACTAAATAAGTATGGTGAAAGGATACAACCATGATGTACACCTTTTCCTGATCTTAAACCAAATAGCCAAGTAGTCTTATGCCTGGGGGCAGAGTCAAGATGGCAGACTAAATGCCATCCCTCTGGAAACCAAGACCTGAAATGATAATTAAACAGAGCCTTCCAGACACCTAGTGAGCCCTGGGATGCAGCATAAGGCTGTTAATTTGGACTTCATACCACTGAACAGAAAACATCCTCTCTTTCACTGACCCTACTCTCAGTGAGCACAGGCTTGCACAGACCAAAGGTAACTCACCATTTTGATTTATTTTTCTTCTGTCTTGGCCAGTGGGCAGAGCTGGGACTTGACTAGCTGCTGGTCTCAGACAGACTGCTGGTGGGACCGGCAAGGGTAATTGCCATGTTCTGAGAGTCTGACTTTGGATTCTCTATACCTCAGCTCCTCTGGCCTATCTTTCTGCCTCTGCCATGTGGTAGCTGTACAGGAGTGCTTGTGTGGGACACCGTCTTGATCCACTGGGAAACGGAGAAGCCCAGACAGAGGTCCCAGCCGGATGTGGTTCCTAGGCCAGGAGATGGTGCCTGCTGGGAGGAGAGTGCTTTTCCAGTGGGGAGGCAGTGTTTTGCACAGTGTCACCTGGGGCCAGGGCCCAGCGGCAGAGGCTGTAGACTCTGGGCATTTTAGCACTCTTGGCCTCTCTTTCCACTGCGGAGCCTGGTCCCAGCCAGATGGTGAGCTTGTGCAGGATGCCATCTTGTTTCACTGGGAGGCACAGTCATCCATACAGAAGCCTCAGCTGGACCTAATTCCTGGGCTGGGAGGCAGTGCTTACCCAGAAGAGATCACTTTTCCAGCAGAAAAGCAGAACTCTACACAGTATTGCCTACAGCTGGGGCCTCACAGCAAAGGCCAGCAGGCCAGTAGCTTTTCTGTATTTTGAGCTAGTTTATAGCATCTGGGTTTCAATATAGACGTGCTTACTTTGCCAGTTGGGAAGAGGGTCCTGTACACCTGAAAACCTGACCAACTTTGGAAGTTGTGAAATACTTTTTACTTCTCATTTTAAGATGGCCTAGAGAAACAACTGTGGTCTATCTTCACAACATCTCTCCCAGCCTCCACTGGCCCACATGAAGCCCCCAAAGCAACAAACTTTCAAAAAGCTGGTAACCTGGAAATCACCCATGGCATCAGAAGGCCCCCAAAAGAAACCACCTCAGAACTTCCCAGATGAAGAAGCTTTTCTGAAACTATCAGAAGGTGAATACAAAAGGATTATATATAGAAGCCCCTAGACCTTATACAAGATTCAGCAGGGCAAAACGAAAAAATTAAGCAAGCAGTTCAATCTGATGGAACATCAGTACTTGGAAATCCAACAGATCAAGAACAACATCAAAGACACAGAAACTTCAATTCAAAGCCAAGAAAACAGAATGGAACAAATGGAAAAGACACTCTCTGATTTGGAAGACAGAGCTACTGACTCCAGCATCTATGAGGAGAAATCAGAAAAAAGAAACAAGAAAAATGAAGAAGCATTAAGAAGTATATGGGACTATATTAAAAAGAACAATCTACAATTAATTGGAGTTCCTGAAGAGGGTGAGACACCTGAGAACACAGAGAATATTGTTGCTGAGCTGCTGACAAAAAACTTCCCAAAAATTATGAAAGAGGAGAATATAGATATCCAAAATATGTATCAAACACCTCTCAATATAGACCTCAATAGAAAGACTCCAAGACATATTCTAATCAAGCTCAACAAAATGAAACATAAGCAGAAACTCTTAAAGGCAGCAAGACTCAAAGCAAAGCTAACATTCAGAAGCATTCTTATGCCCATTTTACAGATGGGGAGGCTGAGGGTTAGAGGTTTAAGTAACCTACATCAGTTTGCACAGTCTGCACATTAGGGCACTAAAGAACTGGATTCAATGTAAGATCCATGTGGCCTATGACACCAGTGGTTTCTAAGTCCACAAGAAGGGCATAAAGCAGGGAATTAAAAGATCTGTTCAGGGAACAATAAATGATCTGGTTTTGCTGGGGCACATGGGAGGTTATGAAGACACATACTGGAGTCAAGGGCACAGCTCTGAATGCCAAGGCAAGGGATTGAGACTTAGTCAGAATAGCCAAGAACCACCCCCAATATACAATGAGGTCCTAACTCCTGATATGTAATCTCATTCCAAAGTAAGTTCTTTGCAAATGTAATCAAGTTAAGATGAGGTCCTTAGAGTAGTCTCTATTCCAATACAACTGGCATCAGTATAAGCAGAGAAGAAAATGCACAAAGACACACAGGGAGAACACCGTATCACGACAGGGCAGAGACCTGTCTGCAAGTCAAGGCAATGAAGAACTGGCAATAATGCCAGAAGCTAAGTGAAGGCATGGAATACATCCTCCATGTGTCTTAGTATTAGAATTTTAATTACTTTTTCGGTTCTTGATACCTTCCATTATTACTCAACTCCAACTAGTACTAATTCTTCTCCTATTCCAAACAAACCCTGCTGATACCCTGATTTCAGAGTTGTCAGACAATAAATATTGGTTGTTTTACGTTACTTGGTTGGTGGTCATTTGTTATGCCTTCCCTAGGAAACTAATATATAAAAGGTTTGAATCAAGGACTAAGAAAATAAATTTCACATTGATTTTTAGAACAGATTGGCTTTTTCACCTAACAGGCAGAAAGAATGCCGGCAGATGAACCCCTGAGGTCCGAGTAAGCTGATGGCTTTTGGAAGGAGATGACCCCCAACAGTGGAGGAGAGGGGCAGAAGGAAAGTGAGATTATGGGAGGAAGGCTGGAGAAACTCACTGTGGGTGGCCTTAATCATCCCTGCAAACTGAGAAGCACAATCTACAACAGGATGGTGCTGGGATAGGGGTGTAAGGCTGAGAACAATGGAGTTTGAAACTATAGTAGATGTGATACTCACAGGACATTCATAAGAATTTGTTTCCTCCAGTACTTAGAAGGGACGCAGTCAGTGACAAGATTTTGCGATGACCCTCATTAGAAGTATCTTTTGATCTTATCTTGGGAACATGGAGTTTACTCAGCCACACATCAACATACACATTAAAACTCTCTTTAAACAGCTTTATTTTCAGGCTCAACGAAGGATGTGGTTGGGTTCTCTCTGAAGTGCACCCAACACAGGTCTCACAGTCTTCTTTAGTTTGGTGAATCAGACAGTCAAGAAACTACCTTCTTTAGAAGTTTGCTTTCTCCATACTACAACTGTTAAGAGGGAATGCACTTTTCCAGGGTCATTTTGTTTCCTCACTACCAATTTCGGAAACCCTGGTAGTGGAGTGGTTAAGTGTTCTGGTGCTAACCAAAGGTCAGCAGTTCACATCTACCAGGTGCTCCCTGGAAACTCTTTGGGGCCATTCTACTCTGTCCTACAGCATCACTACGAGTCAGAACTGACTCGATAGCAGTGAGGTAGGTTTGGTTTTTGGTATCACCAATTTTGGTCAATACTACCTGGAAGTTGAATTCACTGCTTTCAGAGTTTAGTATTTCTGTCCATGTTGACATACAGACACACAGACACACATACCCCACAGCTGCTGAAAAGTGAAGTGACATTTACAGCTTTGCTTTCCTTTTGGAGGCCACCTTATTGATCACAAGTGACATTTACTTAAACATTCCCTAGCAGAAAAAGTACCTACTCATTCTATCTGCTTCTGAAAATGCCAACAAATGTGCCTGAGGCTGGGGTGGTGGGAGGGAAATGTAAAACTGTCTTTCTATTCCCCTGCACCTGTATTGCTTTGTTAATATTATAACTTTAATTATTTCCTCGGTTCTTGACACTTTCCATTGTTAGTCTAACCCCCACCCAGTATTGATTCTCCTCCTATTAAAAACAAGCACCAGTGAAGTGCCCAAAATTGCCTGCTCAAGCTTATTGCTGTGCCAGGAGGTTATATCATGCATATTAAATCTGGACAGCATTTAAGCTGAAGCAATCTTATCTTTATGATCTTGTTGGTTTTTAAAGTAAATGTTAATGAAATATGCATTACTTATGGTACACAGCAATCCTGGTGGGGTACATTTTAATTAGTATAGTTTGTTCAAAGAAAAACAAATTTAACTCCTCTTCATCTGTCACCAGACGGCTCTGCAACCTGAAGACAAGCGGACAGGAGGAGACTGATTAGCGTTTTCAGAATGAGTGGGAATCCGGGTAAGAAGAGGATGCATGATCAATTCCTCTGCAGCGTAGAGGCTGTGAGCTGTCCTGCTACAAGGAAGCATTTGGGCTTGTGCCCTTCTCACCTTGGTCCATCATTTAAGGCAGCATGTGACCAGAGATATCAAATGCATGGCTTTGTGAAGATGTTCTGATGCTTGTCAGCTGGCTATTACTTAGGAAGGACCCCTAGGTGGTATAAGCAGTTAACGCATCCAAATTATGCAAGGTTGGCAGTTCAAGTCCACCAAGAGATGCCTTGGAACAAAGGCCTGAAGGTACACTTCTGAAAAAAATCAGCCACTGAACACCCCATGGAATACAGTTCTATGCTGACACGCCATGGGGATCATCAGGAACTGGAAATGACTCAATGGCAACTGGTCTTTTTTTTACTTAGGATGCTGTAGAGTTTCACTACTCACGGTATAGTCCATGGACTGGTAGCATTGGCAACTCCTTGGTTGAAAGATAGAAGTTCCAGATCCTCGCTAGATCTATTGAATCAGAATCTTCATTTTAACTGACCTCCAGATGATCTGCTTGTACCTGCCGGGTTGAGATGCTCTTGGCTAGAAGACCACGTTTCCAACCATTATGGTATTTATAATATAAAGTTCAGAGTCTAGACACGGTAAAAGTCAGACGGCTGGCTCTAATGTAAAGGGCCAAGGGAAGAGGAGCTAAGAGAAAAGGAGAAACAGCAAGGAGTTTTGACATAACTTGTCTCTTACTAATATGCATGCCATCAATTAAACTGTCTCCCTCCCCCCACTAAAATGTGTGTAGCCATACACCTAGGCCTCGATTCCTGCCTGGTACTGTGTGATGCTTCTATATCTTGCAAACACTGCCTCTATCATGTTAGCGAGGAAGAATGGGCAGCAGTTGTGTTGGTCGGGCAAGACACAGAGTAGTATGCCTTAGGGCAATTTCTTGGGATAAAAAGGAAAGGAAACAACCAGAGTAGCAACCCTCTTACAACCAAGAAGCAGTGCCAGGAACAAAGCGTGTCCTTCGGAAAGAACCCAAAGTCCCTGTGCATCAGAGCCCCCAGTCCACGGGAAGGCTAATGACAAGGAACTTCCTCCAGAGTCAGCAGAGAAAGACTTCCATTGGAGCCAATGCCCTGAATATAGACTTGTAGCCTACTGGATGGTAACAAAATAAAATTTCTCCTTTAAAGCCATCCACTTGTGTTATTTCTGTTACAGCAGCACTAGATGACTAAGACAATGCACCTCACCAGTTGTTCTAACTAGATAAATATTTGTCAAATGAGTGGACAAAAGAAACAACGAATGAACTAGGCTGCTTAAGATATTTTTCTACTAAACTGGTTTCTATTTACAAGTAAAGCCCTCTGGCAAGTATGGGAAAAATTTCATTTCCAGCATGTGGAGCCCAGCTCACCTCTCCTGCTCCTGGTCTGCGGAGAAGCACTGCTATGCTGACGGATTACTCAGTAGCAGAGCTGTATGCTATTATTTGAAGGCTTGCTCCAAGCTCCCAGTGTTACTCCTGTTGACATGGAGAAATGTTTCATTTGCAGATCTATATGTATGAATTTTTAATGAACTGTGTCAAAGACATCAAATATTTCCCCCTCCACCCCTACTCTGCAGAATCAGATTTTGACCTTCTGCCAAACAACTATAAATCATGTTCAGCAAGAAGAGGGCAGGGACCAGGGGCTGCAGCACACAGATTAGCCAGTTCATTTTTCTCCTGTCAGACCTTCATCTACACTGACAGAGGATGGATGGATGGAGAAGGGAGAGGAGGGAGGGAGGGAGGGAGGGAGGGAGGGAGGGATGGGTAGAAGGATGGATGGATCCATGGATGGAAGAAAGGAAGGGAGATGTCTTGGATTGAATTGTGTCCCCCCCAAAATAGGTGTAGCCACGTGCCTGGGCCATGATTCCCAGTATCTTGTGACTGTCCTCCATTCTGTGGGTTTCCTATGGTGTACGTTAAAGGATTAGGGTAGGACTGTAAGTCCCTTTATAAGATCACCTCCCTACTCCACTGTAAAGGGAGTTTCCCTGGAGTATGGCATGCCCCACCCTTAATCTTTTCATCCCGCAAGAGATGAAAGGAATGGGAAGCAGATAAAGAACTGGGAACCTCACACCATCAAGCAAGCAACACCGGGAGAAGAGCAAGTCCTTCAGACCTGAGGTTCCTGCACCAAGATACGCCCTGGACAAAGACTGATATAATACCAGACTTTGCTCCAGCGCTGACAAGGGGGAACGCTTTCCCCTGGAGCGGACATCCTGAATTTGGACTTGTAGCCTACTGGACTGTATAAGAATAAACCTTCCTTTGTTAAAGCCATCCACTCTGTGGTATTTCTGTTAGAGCAGCCCCAGCTGACTAAAACAGAAAGAAAGAGGGAGGAAGGAAGGAACTTGTTACCCTTAAAGCCACTGCCGTCAAGTTGAGTCCAACTCATAGCAACCCTAGAGGTCAGAGCAGAACTGCCCCGTCGAGTTTCTAAGGACCGTCTTGTGGAATTGAACTGCCAACCTTTTGGTTAGTAGATGTAGCGCTTAACCCACTATGCCACCACGGTTTCCTTTCTAACCTTACTGGATTGTAAACAGTAGGCACTCAATTTTTACTAGCTAAACGATACAAGTCAGAAAAATTAACATACAGGCCATGTTTACTGCCTGAAAACTGGGGTTCCATCTCAACTGCTAGACTCTTCGGAGCATTAACTCACTGTTCCTGGAGTTGGATCAATTATTTAGGTAAGATGGATTAAAACTAAAGGGATAAAAAGATAAGAGCTTTGAGAAGGAGAATGAAAACAAATCCTTTCCTTTTTTTAACAGCACTTTCCTAGAATTATCGTAAACAAAACACAGCCGGATCTTCCTAAATAAAGCCTCAATCAACACTTAAAAAGGAGCTGTAACATTAAAGACAATTAAATACTATCTCTTGCCTGGCAAAGGCAGAATGATTTTTTAAAAAAAGAAACAAAAAAATAATTATCCTATGTTGGCAAGGATATCATGGAAAAAAGGTTTTAACAAATTGCTGATGGAAGTGTAAATCGATATAATACATTTGGAAAAACAGTTTAATAATGTAAGAACAAATGCTAAAAATGTTTCTCTTGTGTGCTGTCTAGTCAATTCCTGCTTTTAAGGGCCCTATGGGACACAATGTTGTCATACGGAGTACCCTATGAACTGCCCCATAGGGCTTCCTAAGCAGAAATCTTTATAAGAGTGGATCACTGGAGGGCAAGTCTTTTCACCTAAGGAGCTGCTGGTGGGCTCGAACTGCTGAACTTCAGATTAGCAGTCAAGCACTTAATCTTCATAGGAATCCTATGGAAATCTATGGTAGGAAAGTAACACAAAATGTGAAATAAAAAAGCAACTCTAAAGACCATTACAGGTATGTCTATAATAATCCACTGGTAACACCCGAGTGTTCACCAATAGGACTATCGCTAAGATAAAGTACGTTTTATAGGATGTTTATTATGAGTTTATAACAATATGGGAAAACACTTAATGTACATGGGGAAACCACACGATTCAGAACTGAATAAATAATATCATAGTTGAAAGTTTTAACTAAAATCCCTTATTACATATGCACAAAAAAGAACACAGAAGGGAACACTAACTGTTCAGAATGATTACTGATGGACAGAGAAAATAGTGCTAAGTTTTTCCCTCTTCTATGCACACAAGGTCAGCAAAAAAGAGGGAGACTGTCAACGAGATGGGCTGACACACTGGCTGCAACAACGGGCTAAAACACACAGACCTACTCTTTTGGGAACGGCACAAGACTAGACTGTCACGTACGGAGTCACTAGGAGTTGGAACTGACTTGATGGCACCTAACAACAATTTATGTTTCAAACATCCTGTAACAAGAATGTGCGCTTCTCTGGTAAAAACATAAAATAACAATTGAATCATGGCTATTTTAAGGGATAACATGTTGTAACTATCAAAAATTCTAATCCGACATCTAGATCTGGAATACACAAGAAGCTGGCCTGCTGTCGTCACACAAAGTTATCTACACCTGTCCAAAATGCTGCATTTAAGAGTCAGACTTGTCAGCTGTAACCACTAGACTCTAGGGCAGACAAATCGCTGCCACAGACACTGTACTCACTGATGCTCGTTCACTGTACAGGGATGCACCGCGCAGTGCTTGGGAACGGACGTGGGTGGACAGACATGGACTGGGCGTTTCCACTTGCTGGCCATGCCCCCAATCTCAGCATCTTCCTTCCTCTGCAAATCTATGCATTTAAAAGCTACCATCTCCAGTGTTTGGATGCTGCTCAAGCAAGATTTTTTGAAACACACCACCTGTTTCTGGGACTCAGTAGATATCTAAGGCTATATGCAAGGGTGAGGGGTAGGAAAACAATTCATTTCAGCAATGAGCTTACTGATGTATTTTCTGAGTGACCACAGTTTTCAACGTTAAATAAGGCAACATTTGGGTGGCCTAAGTTGGTTAGCAGAGTAGGCAAAGGCAGAGAACTGGGCTGCTTGTTGTAGGCAGACCGATGCTCCTGGAACTCACACGGGGCACCTTCACATCTTTCATCCACTCAGGAAGTCGCATGAGAAGCACGGGAACAGAGCATGGCTGAGATCCAGAGGCCTCAGTAACGACGCTGGCTCCTCATTGTTGTAAGGTGCTGTTAAGTCAATTCTGGCTCAGTGACCTCATGTGGCAGAGCACAACTGCCCCATAGGGTCTTCTAGGCTGCACTCTTTACAGGAGCTGATTACCAGGCCTTCTGTGGAATCACTGTGGCCAGGAGGACGTGACATGTCACTGGTATTCCTCTCTTCCCCTAAAGCCTATGTCTCTATTTTTGCAATCCAGTCCAGTGGGGAGGTGGAGGCAAAAAGTGAGAAGTAAAACACTCAGCACTACGGGTAAAGCAAAAACGGTGCGTGAGATCGAGCTGCCTGTGAAATCAGTGGATTCAAACATATTTATCTTGTTCCCCATCAACAAATTTATTTTTAAGCTATCCCAACATGTGCACATTGGTTTATATCACACACAGACAGACAGACGACAGACAGACAGACGACCAACAGACGACCGACCGACCGACAGACCGACCGACAGACCGACCGACAGACCGACCGACAGAAAGACTTATTGTCAATCCGAATATCAAATATTAGTAAAGCTTTTCTTTCTCTGGGAGCCCTGGCAGTGCAGTGGTTAAGAGCTCAGGCTGCTAACTAAAAAGACAGCAGTTCAAATCCACCAGCTGTTACCTGGCAACCCTATGGGTCAGTTCTACTCTGTACTACAGGGTTGCTGGTAAGTTGGCAGAGCAACAGGTTTGCTTTTTTTCTTTAAGGTTAAAAACAAAATCATCTACTCAGACTCTAAGGCATCACTCTGTGTGCATCTTTCTTTGGAAAACTGCTCTGAAACACACAAGTCAGACAGCACATGGGTGAGGCTCTGATGGGCGTGGTCACAGGGAACAAGAAGCAATCATTCCCTGCCTTTACTCTTCACGAGGTGACACTTGCAAAGGACACCCAGCTCTGGTTGTCAGGTGTATTACATCAGCATCGTGTACAATCCGTTTAGCTGCACTGCACCTAGTCACACAACATATGAGGGAACTAAGGTCAAACAGGAGCTTCTGGGTGATGTAGGCTGTGAATGTACTTGGCAGCCAATCATAGGTACCTTGGAAGAAAGGCCTGGCAATCTGCTGCCCCCAAATCAGGGACTAAATACCCTAGAGAGCACAGTTCCATTCTGACACACACTCTCACTGTGAGTCAGAATCAATTCCACGGCAAGTGGCAAGGTCAAATATCATTAATGCAGCCTCTACAGACTAATCCAAACCAGGCTGGGCTATCGATACAACCTCTGTGCTACGCACCAAGGAGAAAGACTCTGCTAAATAACTAGAGTGGCGAAAGCAGGAGGGATGTTTAATTGCTGGAAA
The DNA here is from genome assembly GCA_028571685.1 of Heterohyrax brucei. Taxonomy (NCBI): domain Eukaryota; kingdom Metazoa; phylum Chordata; class Mammalia; order Hyracoidea; family Procaviidae; genus Heterohyrax; species Heterohyrax brucei. The sequence goes on along the minus strand of CM053145.1, from coordinate 122,294,207 downwards.
GGAATGGATTCTTTTCAGGCTCCATTTACATCCGCACAATCCATCTACCAATTACAAACAAATTTTTATTCAGACATTAAAGCAGGCAACTGCCTGTGCTGGAAACCAACCAAAACTGCTTATCTTCAACCTTCCATAATTCCAGACCTTTTCCTGATCCAGCCCTGGCTTCGTGCCTAATGCGTTTGTGCTGCTTTTTCTGCCCCAGTTGTCGTTTCTCGTATTTCCCTGATACCACTCACCCACGCAGACACACACAGGCAGAGCAGTGAGCAGATCTCTGTCAAACCACCTGGGGCAGAAGATGCTGTTTGACCTCATGGGTCCACATTTGTTCTGCGGAATGTCACGGCTGCTGAGGCCCCGTAGACAGGATCCAGCTCTCACAACCATCTTGCTCCCTTCTTTGCACATGAAATATTCCAAAAAAGAAGGTTGTCATGAGAAGGGGGTGGGGGAAGTTGCCAAGTTAGCCAAAGCTTTTGAAAAAATGGAGAACTCCATACTCAACTGTGAATTTCCACTGCAAATCAAACACACACTGGGTCCACCACTGGCCAAGCTCAGCAAGGGCTAATTAAGCAGTCTCAGGTAGGAAGCGATACATCGGAGGACCACTGCTTGGCTCCTATCTGAGGCCCCCAGTTCATTTTCCACACAAAGTCTGGCAACTCAGAGCTAATGCAAAGAGCAGAGCCATAGCTGACTGGGTCGCTCCTCGGTCACATGCACTCACAGCTCCGGGCGTCACTGACTCGTATGTCAATTTCTCTTGCTTCACATTAAGATTCCGATCAGGCTTCTGCTTCACCCTCAACGAGTCTATTGCAAGCTGTAAATAAGGAGATGAAGGACAGGGAGGTGTGCCAAGGACTGGTTTCTTCTCACACATGGCTCACAGTAACAAAAATCATTTTAGTAATGTGACCTGAAGAGACACGATGAGGATGGGTTGTGCTGTCATCTCCCCCTTGATGAAGAATCCTGCCAGTGGGAGGTGATTGATACTCCAATTCTTCAAAACTGCATCTTTCTAAAAATGCAGATTACACTTGCAAAAATAGCTTTGGTGCTCCTCCAGCTCCCCTTCCTTCCCAGCACCTCACCACCCATTATGGCTTAAAAATATCACGCCAGGAATTTATATTTGGTTCAAATTTGCTGAGTGCACCAGGGCTAAATGCAGCTTATACCCCAATCCTGCTTCCAAAACCACTTGCTTGTACACTTAGGAAATTGTAAGGAAATGGTTTATCACTTTACTTAGCTCTTTCGTTGCTGATTTATAGAGATCTCTCTGGGGTGATTATTCCCGGATATTTCTGAGTCTGTGGAGTGTACAACTTTTGACAGTTGTTAATTCATTCTCACACAGCCTCATGTCAACTCATGTACACGTTTCATTCATTTAAACATTTAATAAGCACCCCATGAAGCATCTAGTAGGACCTATAAAGTTGCTTCAGACATAGTCCTTTGTCCTCAAAGAACTTACAAATTTGTTCTCAGTTGTCTTGCAAGTCAGGATATGTACGGCCACAGTGACTAAATGTACTGAGAAGATAAAACTTCCCTGGTCTAGGTGTATCTCAAGAACGCCACTAAAAGACCACAGTCGATGGTCTGGTAGACTGGGAGATCCCCTGGAAGACGGCCCCTAGACATGCTGCTGCCCCTGACCAGAAAACATTACTGAGGTCAACTCTTTGGACAGGAATGGACTGGACTTGGGGACACAATGTGACCATAAGGGACATGTACTTTATGAGTCTATGCATGTGTAGGATGCCATCCTCCTGGCCTCTTACTAGAAGGGAGAAGAGGGGACAGGAGATTGTTAAGAGGATGTGATGTATATAGAACGAAAAGGAGAAGTATGCTGTCACTGGGCAAGGATAGCAGGAAGACCTGCAGATAGGCAGGCATGCAAATTTAATTTGGATTATATACTTACACTTCATCACAAAAAAAAAAAAACTTTCCTGATCTAAAATCCAGGCTGTTTATGTCTGCATACACATCTGTTGAAATTCTTTAGCAAGGAGAATTTGTTAGACCCACTTTTTGACATTGTTAGTTTCCAAACATCAGGCCCTTATGCAAAATTGGTGTTGTATGAAAACAGAGGATAATTACATCAGATCATAAATAGGGTATGACTACATCATTATATAATTAGCAAACTATATCATCATATAACTGCCAAACAACCAAGAATCATGACCCACACAAGTTGTCACAACCTTAACCATCAAAATCAGTGTCATTTCACCTCACACCTCAATGTTCATTATTCCCAGATGCATGTCATTAATACACAAATCAAAAAAACGAACTACCAACAACAAAATCCTATGTTGCTGCACTGACTCCTACTCACAGTGCCCCTATAGGACAAAGCAGAACTTCCCCACAGGTTTCCAACGGGCGGTGCCAGCCTGCTCTAAACCACTCTGTTCTCAGGGCTCCACGCACAAAACAGTCAGGCAGATTTTTTCCTACTGTTGTAGATGTGAAATATCAGATAAGGAGACAGTCGGTGAGGAGAAATGAGAAATATATTATTATTCCTAGAATAGAAATGCAGCTGGCCTCTGAGGATTATCAGACTCTTTCTAGCCATCCATCCAAAACTGAACTATTAGCACACAAAATCTACAAAGCGAGGGCTTTTCTTTTTCCTGCTAAAAATGTTATTTATTTTGCTACTGTCACTGAGAATATATATAGCAAAACATACACTAATCCAACAGTTTCTGCATGTACAATTCAGTGACACTGATGTCATGTTTAAGGTGTGACACCACCCTCATCCTCCTTTTCTGAGCTTTCCCTCCCCTGTTAACATACACTCCCTGCTCCCTTAAGTTCCTACGTAATCTCTCAAGTTGCCGTTGACAGCTTGATCCCACACAGACAGTTCTTAAAAGAGCATAATACATAAGGCAGACATTTTTACTAGTTACGCTAAAATATGCTTGGTTTTAAGAACACTTCAAGGGATGTTTTTGGTTAAAGGTGTAAGATTATCTCAGAGCAAACAGTTTCAGGGCTTCATCCAGTCTCCACGGCTCCAGAAAGTTTTAAGTCCATGACAATTTGAAGTACTGTTCTGCTTTTCCTCCTTTTGATCAGAATTCTTCTGTAGAATCTTTGATAAAAATGTTCACTAATGGCATCCAAGCACCATCCAGTTCTTCTGGTCTCCTGGTACGGGAGGCAGGTATTCACTGAGGCAATCAGCCACATACTGCATTACCTCCTCCTATTTCTGAGTCCCCTTCTTCCTTTATTGCTCCAGGTGAACAGACACCAATTGTTGGGCTCTGGTTGGCTGCCTGCAAGCTTTTAAGATTCCCTATACGATAAACCAGGAGGTAAAGCAGAAAGCATTGAGCGTGTTATCAAGAAGGACAGAGATTTCTGCCTGCTTCCCTCATCTACATACTGATGGCCCTTCCACCTTTGAAAAAGTCTGGTATTTCATCCTTGCTTACAGGGGCCAAGATAGTGAAGCCTGATTTCTACGTGAAATAAAACCATTCTGAATCTCCATTTCTTCACCTAAAAAAAAAATAGATATTTCTGCTACTTAGGATTATGGTGACAAGTTAACAGAGGTGAGGGGCTATGTGTAAAAGGCATTTTACATACAGTGTGTGACACTCCAAAAGACTCTTGACAAATATTGAGTGCTGTCCCCTTCCTTCTGGCAGAAAGAGAAATCAGACAGGGGCATCTTCATTGGGAGTTTAAAGATCCAGAAGCCATCTGTGGTTCTCACTAAGACACTGGATGACTCTGTAAGTTGGGCAGGCCACTTCTGCATTTGAGGCCCTGATTTCTTCCATGTGAAAATACTGTTTTAAATGAAAACTGACATAAAGGGGTAAACTGCGATTATAAAGAGAGGTAGACACAGGATTATTTTATTCAAGACCCTCTCCTCTGACAAGCATGAGTGTCTGGCCTGAACAATAAGTTAAAAAAAATCTTAAAAGGGAAAAAACTGACCTCCAGGAGCCAAATTAAAAGAAAGATAAACTCTCAGGAATAGTGTTTTTTGCTGCACAGCTGAACTGCTAGGATATGCATTCATGTATCTTATAGTTAAATATTTCACGGGGGACTGGCTCCAACTGACATCACTAAGTAGAAATAAGCTCCCCCATGGCCTTATCTCCTCTGGCTAGGAAATCACGCTGGCTTTGCCTGAGCACAATTTTCCTTCCGGTTTAGGTGGGCAGAGGCCCTCTTGGCTGGCCTGCACCAAGAGTGGAGGGGTTGGAGAGCAAAGACAGGCAATTCCCATAGACTGGCCAGTTGGAATTTTACCATTTTTACTTCACCCAAATGTTCATTCACCACACAGCCTGCAGTTTACTGTCTGTCTTAGACAAAAAAAGGAAAGGGAGAAAAAAGGACACTTATTTTTATCTGACTGCTGCTTATCTGTCTCAGTCATAGCAACGAAGGCAATGGATTTATAAATTCCCCTGCAACGGTCTTATCAACCGTAAGCAACACGCAGCAGTGTGGGACTGTGCATTTTCGGGGGGGTCCCAAGAAAAGCTGGCAAGCCTGCATGCTGCTGAGGAAGACGCTGGCAGATTCACCACTGGACAGACAGGCAAGAGAAGACTCAGGCTTGGGACAGAAGGTGTGGAAGACCAAAAAGCCAACAAATCTGCTGCCACCAAGTAGATTCCAACTGAGAGCCCCATAGAGTTTCGAAGGAACACCTGGTGGATCTGCAATGCCAGCCTTTTGGTAAGCAGGCATAGCAGCTAACCACTACACCACCAAGACTTCCTGAGGAACAGCGGTGGCTCCCTAATAAAGCCCCAGCCCTCAGCATTGAGGAGTCGGGTCTTCTCCTGGGCAGTGTTCGCAGGTCCCTGCCATCCTGATTCTGGCTCCAAGATCCCCTTTTCTCTGGAATTTTCATGACGCATCACTGTCACTGCCTCCTGGCCCACTGTTCTTCTTGTTTCTGTTGTGGCTCATGAGTGGGCACTTTTCCAGCTGTTTGGGAAACCCAAGGTTCTGCCTTCCCTGAACAGAGGGAGAAGTTAGACAACAGGGTTGTACGTCAACTATAGAATCATAGAACATACTGTCGGCTAAAAAGTTGCAAGTGCTGTGGCAGAAACAAACAGAAAGACTGGAACATGGTAAGTGGGATTGATACTGAGCAAGGGTAGGGTGGGGAGGGGCTGCAACTTTAAAACAGGGGAGCATCACATTCAGATGATGATCCCTGGACAAAGAACTGAAGATGAGGCCTTGGGTATCTGGAAGTAATGTATTCTAAGTGGAGGAAAACAGCCAGCACAAAGACCCTGGAGTAGGTGAGTCATTCGTGCATTTGAGGAACACAAAGTGGGCTTTTTCTCTGGGGGAGGGGATATCTAGCTTGACTGGTATAACATAGTTTATAAAGAAAACGTTGAGCATCCTAACTTTGGCAAGTAGTGTCTGGGATTTTAAAAGCTTGTGAGCAGCCATCAAAGATACTCCACTAGTCCCATCCCACGTGGAGCAAGGGAGAATGAAGAAAACTAAAGACACCAGGAAAAGATTAGTCCAGAGGACTACTGGACTACAACTATCACAGCCTGTATGGGACTGAGTCCAGAACAACCAGATGGTGCCCAGCCACGACGACCAACTGCTCTGACAGAGATCACAGCAGAGGCTCCCAGGCAGAGCGAGAGAAAAGCACAGAACAAAAGTCTAACTTACAACAATAATCCAGACTGACCGCTCCGACAGAAACTGGGAAACCCTGAGAGATGGACCTGCACACCCTCTGAGGTCACTCCTGAGGTCCACCCGTTAGCCAATGGTTAGGCAGGCCCATAAGACAAAACAAGACGAAACGGGTACACCAGCCAGGGGCAAGGACAGGAAAGCAGGAGGGGACAGGAAAGCTGGGAACAGGGAACCCAAGGTGGAGAAGGGGAGTGATGACACGTTATGGGGTTGGCAACTGATGTCACAAAACAGTATGTGTGTTAAGTGGGAAACTAACTTCCTCTGGAAATCTTCACATAAAGTAAATAAATACATCAAGTTGTTGTTGTTGTTGTTGTTGTTAGGTGCCTTCGAGTCAGTTCTGAGTCACAGTGACCCTATGAACAACAGAATGAAACACTGTCTGGCCTTGTGCCACGTCCACAGTCGTTTTTAGGCCTAAGCCCACTGTTGCAGCCACTGTGCCAGTCCACCTTGTTGAGGGTCTTCCCCTTTTTCAGTGACCCTCCACTCTACCAAGCACGATGTCCCTCTCCAGGGACTCATCCCTCCTGACAACACGGCCCTATAAAGTACAGTTTTTTCAAAAAAAGAAAGGAAGTGGCTTTTTCTTTTAAGGTTCAGTGAAATACAGAAAGAACTAGCCAGAGACAGTGCAGTAGTTTCAGAGGGCTGGCATAACAAACTATCACAAACGGCTTAAACCACAGAACTTTCTTCTCTCAGGGCTCTGGATGCTACAAGTCTCAGAGTAGGGCCATGGTCCCTCCGAAGACCCTAGGGAAGAGTCCTTCCCTGCCTCTGTGTCGTCCAGTGACTGCTGGCAATTCTGTGTGTTTGCTGGCTTGCAGCCGCATCACTCCAATCTATACTTCCATTGTCACTTGTCACTCTCTCTGTGTCCAAGTTTCCCTCTTCTTACAAGGACACTAGTCTTTCAAGTAAAGCCCCTTCAACCAGGTATGATCCACTCTTCATTTGATTACATGCGCAAAGAGCCTGCTTCTAAATGAGGTCACATTCACAGGTACTGAAGCTTTTCAGACTTGACTATATCATTTTGGGGGACACAGTTCAGCCGTAACAGACAGGAGCATGTTGGGAACTGTTCTAGTTAAGGCAGCTCTCAGAACTGGGGCCCTCCTCTCAGAATATCCTACAATACACTGCTGTTAAACGTCAGGTCTCACGTAAGCACCAAGTACAGAAACTAATACAATGATTCAGGGCTGGCATATCATGGGGGAAAAAAGGAATATATTGAAAACGCTAGTGCACTACAGGCAGAATACAAACTTACCTCTAAGCTCGCCTGTGATGTAAAAAGCACATACTACACAGGCTGAGGTCAGACAGCTTGAATACTGACCTATAGGTTCCCTTCTCCGGAGCCCCTAACCTGCCTCAGCATAGCACTGTGTACCCTGGAGAAATCTAGATTCCTTAAAATCCAGGTTCAAAAAGTAAGGGCCTGATAGGCTACTGTCAGAAAAATGGAAGCTGGCAAGACTGGGCAGAAACTGGAACCCTCATCCACAGCTGGTGGGAATGTAAAACAGGGCGCCTGCTACGGATAACTGGTAGTTTCTCAAAAAATTAAACAAAGAATTTCCGTATGACCCAGTAATTCCATTCCTAGATATATATGAAGGAGACCTGAAGGCAGGGACTCATCAAAGAGCTGTACACTAATGTTCACTGCACACTATTCACAACAGCTGAAAAGCAAAGGAACCCTTACTGTCCCTCAACAGATGAATGGATACACAAAATGTGGTGCAGATATACAATGAAATATTATTGGGCCATAAAGCAAAATGAAGTTCTGATACATGCTATAGCATGGATGAATCTTGAAAATACAGTGAGTGAAGTCAGACACAGAGAACAAATATTATGTGATCCCACTTATAGGAAACATCTAAAACAGGCAGATGCATACAAACCAAAGTTGATTGGTGGTTACCAGGGGCTGGGGGAGGAGGGAGTGGGAGCTAGGGCTGAGGGGGTGCTGAGCTTCCATTTTAGGGGGATGAAAAACTCGTGGAGACAGGCAGAGGTGACGGCTGTACAACACGGTGAATGTAATCCATGCCACTGAATTAACTGTACACTTGAAAATGATTAAAACAGCAAACTTTCTATGGTGTTTATTTTACCATAATATTAACAAACAAACAAAAAATGAAGCCCAAGTTGAGGAATACATGTCCTTTCCCACCAGACAGGCTATCTCAGGAATAACTGACCCTCCACTCAACAGACAATGTAGAGTTTAACTCTTGGATAACTGGGTGAAAAATAACTCCCTGGCTTAACTAAAGTTCATCTGTTCTCTTGGCTAAGAAACCCATGGTGCATCTGGGACTTGAACAAACAAGGGCCAAGTAACAAGGGGGTAAAAGAAAAGTACTACACAACCCTCAAAATCGGCAATGTGGGAAACTCTTCATTCAATTCCCTCCCCCCTCATTTTTTTCTTTTCTGATAAAACCAAGCTTGCCTGACAGTCTTGTGAGGTCTTACTTTATCCAGACAAGTCATATCTAGTTTTTGTATGTTTCCAGTGCTAACCAGGAAATGACGAATGTTTTGTTAAAAGGCAAGAAGGGCGAATGAGGGGGCCTCAGGGGTCCTACATGATGGCACTGGGGGTACAGGTAGCTCTGTGCAAGGCCTGGGGGCCCTATCAGCCCCCTATAGCAATACCGAGAGCATTCTGAGCGGGGCCCTCTCTTTCCTGCAGGAGACCAACAGATTGCCCTTAACAGAATTTTTTAAATTGCTGAAAATTGCTGCTTCTATTGCAGGATGAAAATGACAGCTCTTGTTTTACTTCCCAGCGTCCCCCCTGAGTTACTCCGAGCCCCTGAGGAGATCTATACCAACAACAGCGGCATCCACAAAGCCTGAAGAAGGCACTGTGTGTGCACGAAAAACACGTGCAGCTTCTCAACCAGATCCAAACAGGCTGTGACTGACCTACACACTCTCCCAAATGGATTTTGACTTTCTTCTTTTTTAAAACAAATGTGATTAAAAAAACCTCAGTATGATGTATGTTGCATTCCAAAAACATTACCAATCAACCTTAAAAATCTCTGAAACATTATCATGCTGAAGATGAGGCATGCTGACCTTCATCCTTTGCCGTTCTCTGCCTGTTGTGTGGCGTGGGTGGCACGTGGGACGAGGAGCTGCTGCTGAATAAGTCACTGTTTCCAAATAAAGCCAGGCTGGGCACTGGCAAGTACACACTGGGACTGTTTCCTCACCTCACCTGCCCCTGAGAGGAGGCTTTGTGTGAGTAAACAAACAAAGCCCAGTCTGTGTTTATGTAAAGACAATGAATCTTTGGAAGCTGCTGCTCACTGCAGGAGGTGTAATCATCCAGAGAAGACTCAGTGTCCCTTGATTTATGCAAAAGATAACAACGAATGGGTGGTGTCAGTCCAGGTTGCCCTAGACCACCTGCCACACTTCCTGCCAAGGCACCAGACTCTGCTCTGGGTACAACCGGGCAGAGCTGGCTGTGTTCACAAACATGGGTCGGAGTCACAGCAACAGTGTGTGTGAGGTCCGACAACTACGTCTGCGAACTTAATTGTTTTAAGTGCAACATACCTCATTGCTGAATATCACTATGGTCACTTTTAAAAGTATCACCTGTGGTAAGCTATGCACTGATACTGGCATCTAGTCCACCCTTCAAAGGAATTTTGGAACTCTTTCTGGAATGGCCCATTGCACATGGCGGCAAGGTGACAAATTCATGAACTTAATAGTATAGCTGTCTGTGAGGGAGATTTCAGCCAGTAAACAAAAAACTATATTGGAATACTCTCTACTCACTTGATCTGGCCTCCAGTGACTTGTTTCTTTACCTGGACATAAAGGAAATATTGAAAGGATGACATTTTGACAATATTCAGGACACCAAGGGTAACACAATTGAGAGCTCTGAGGGCCACTCCAGAAGAAGAATTCCAAAACTGCTGTGAAGGGTGGACTAGGCACTGATGTCGGTGCACAGCTTCCCAAGGCAAGTACTTTGAAGGTAACCATAGTGATACTTGGCAATGTGGTAAGCAGCACTCTTTCTAGTATGAGTTACCCAGCATAACTGTCACCTTGTACACACAACTACTCTGAAACTGGGGACGATAATCACCTGCTTCTGCTTCAATCTGGAAGCTCCAACTAAGACTGCAAATTCCTGGGGTTCTTCAAGTCCCTTCAAGCGCTAGGCATTGGATAATGTTACACAATCTCCACTCACTAAATTTTTCTCAATTAAAGCAAAAGATTTTTGAGCCTGGTTAAACATGAGAATTTCAAGATTCCACCCCAGACCAGCAAAATCAGAGTCTCTAGTGGTAGCCCAGGCATCAATATCATAAAGGCAATCCCCCAGGTGATTCTAACTCGCAAGCAGGACAGAGAATAGCTGAGGGAACGGAAAAGTCCCTGGATGGTGCAAACAGCCTGCACTTGACTGCTACCCTAAAGGCTGGCAGTCTGAACTCATCCACAGGCGTGGAGTTCAAAAGGCTTGGTGATCTGCTGCCATAAAGATTACAACCAAGAAGCCCTATGGAGCACAGGTCTACTCTGTAACACACGGGGTTACCATAGCGAGAATCAACTTAATGGTCATGGCATTAGTTGTTTGGTAAGGAAACAGAGAGCCAACAAGGCTAACTGACTGCTCCAAGATCACACAGTAGGTCACCAGGAAAGCATTCTCCCAGTTCAAAATTCTTTCCATCATTCAACTCTGAAGGCAGCCTTCTGGCCACTCACCCAGGAGGAACAAAGGTCCAGAACAACATGGGAAGAACTGAACTGGACTCCCACAGAGAACCTTCCACAACAGACATGTCCTTTCCTCTATCCTCCACTTAAACTTTTTTGCACATCATCTGCTATGAGCCAGACTCTGGCCTCTTCTAAGGCGATGGAGAACTACGCTCTTGAGCTCTGCGTTCTCTCCTTTAACCTGCCCACAAATCTTGTGCTACGTCAGTGTGTTCATTTTACAGAGGAAGAAACTGAGTCTAAGAACATTAAGCCAGTTGCCAAGGACACACAGCTAGGAAGCAACCCTAGTCAGTCTTGTTCCAACCCTAAAGCCACACTGAGAAGAAAACAGGCAGTCAAAAGGATGAAGCCATAAGCCAGCATAATTACTATGTAACAGACACCATCTCTAAAGAGCATTTTAATTTATGATTTTTCAAACAAAAGAGGAAGAAAATAAAATAATTCAGAATTCTTGATGACATTTTGGGGCACAGCTTGCAAGCATCCAAATAACTTATGAGTGTCACCAGCAGGGCACAGAGCAGAGTGGCTGAGTTGTGTCTGCACGGTGCCAAGAGCAGGCTGATAAAAGACAACATTTAACAGTATGCTCTTGGGGTTGTTAAGAACATAGGAAAATCCCTCCAGATCAGCACATTTCCTAGACAGCTGTGATCCACTCTGGGGAGCTGGTCCACTACTGATAAATGTCTAATCAATGAGAAGGCCAGTGATGGCAAAGAAACCAGTCTGAACCTGACAGGATTGTACATATTGATGTCATCTGAGGACCTGAGGTCAAAGGCCATTTGCTTCCCAGCGGAGTTCAAGTTAAAAGGGAGGAAAAGAGGATGAGGAATGAGAAGGTAGGGGAGAAGAGGAGCAGGACCAAGACGGGGAGACAGCGAAAGGAGAGGAAGATGCACACAGACAGACAGACGGAACCTGAGGATGGGATGACACCTAGAAGAGGGACTTGTGCATGGGAGGCCAGGGGGGCAGCTGCTTGGAGTCACCTGGTGATCTGTCTACCCATGACAGAAAAAGAAGGTCACCATGAGGACAGACATGGACCCCATGACACAGGCTCTAAGAAAATGAACCAACAGGAGTTGGATAGTTAAGACAAGAAGCGGATGCCCAACTAAGTTACCTGGCTGACTGCAGCCACAGCTTTCCAGAATGGGTTTGTGCAGGGAGAAAGGTGGTAGAGATGGGGGGAAAAGAACTGGGTTTTCAATCAAGTTTGGGAAACACTCTTAGACGATATTAAACAGCTGTCTTGTCAGTGAGACTCCTCTGAATCTCTGATGTGAATTCCAGCAGTGGAACAGAATCTAAATTCATGTGACCAGCAGTGGAGCTCCTTTTGATTTGGGGTGCCAAAGACAAGCCTGAGGAAAGACACTTGGGTGCGATGGGGCACACTGGGCTAGAGAGCCCGCTGATTCTGCCACACAGGTGAAGTCAACTCCTGTACATTAACGGTGGGCCTTCATTTTACCCATCTTTCGTCAGCTTAGGAGAACTCATGGTAGTAGAGGAATGGGCACATTCTTTGTACTTAAGATCACCTGGGGACTTTGCTAGCATGACGGTTAAGTGCTATGGGTGCCAACAAAAAGGTCAAAAGTTCAAATCCACCAGGCACTCCTTGGAAACTCTATGGGGCAGTTCTACTCTGTTCTGTAGGGTTGCTATGAATCAGAATTGATTCAATGGCAACGTCTGTTTATTTGTTTTTTAATGTGTGGCATTCTAAAGAGTTTAAAATTTGCACTATGTGGACTCACCGAGACTTGCAAGAATTCCAAGTGCTGTAGGGGAACATGGGATCAGCTCACTGTTTCACAGAAGTGGAACACAGGTAGAAAGAAATTGGGAAGCTTAAGCCAAAATCTAACAGGACAACTCAGTGGTTGAGACAGAACTAGGATCCAGGGGATCCTGACCCTCAGTACAAAGCTCTCCCACGCTCTGAGCCTCAAGATCTCCAATAGAGAGGACAGTTAATAGTTACGACTTAGGGTTACTGTACAGCTCACTGTGGTGGCACCGGTGGTACAACGGTGAAGAGTTCAGCTGCTAGCCTGAAGACTGGCAGTTTGAATCCACCAACCACTTCCTGCAAGCCCTATGGGGCAGCTCTACTCTGTCGGTGTGATTATCAAACCAAAAAATCCATTGCTGTCGAATCGATTCCAACTCACGGCAACCCTATAGGACAGAGTAGGACTGCCCTGTAGAGTTTCTAAGGAACGCCTCATGGATCTGAACCTCTGACTGGTTGGTCAGCAGATGCAGCTCTTAGCTACTGCCTCACCAGGGTTTCCGTCAGTGTGATACATACACCCTAAAAATTATGTGAAGTGCTGACCAGAGTAAAAGAAGCTGGGGTAGGGTTCAGGCCTATTGATTCCTTCTGTCTAGAAAACCTGCAGAACCTGAAAAGTGAACTGGTCGGGGCAGTTCTGCCTGCCAAGAACAATGTGGTTAGTCTGTTCCCAAGAAGACTTTGTCACTTTATAGTTTCAGAAATGAATGCCCTGCAACTACTCTGTGACTGTCCAGCAAACTCACAGTAGTTACTAAGTGAAAAATAAACAGCTTCAGGTTATTCCTAAGGAAACTCACTTCCATGCACTATCTAGATAGAAAAAGCACTACGTAGTTAGGAAAAACTCTTTAAACCTACAACAGAGTAGTAACTAAGTCAACACACAACTCTTAACCTATCAGTGTCAGGTCCTCGCTTCTGTTAGTCCACTTTTGACAATGAAGTATTAATGAATAATCAATCAGAATTTTTCTTAATTTCACCTCCTTCAGTAACACTACATTAGAGACTCCTTAACTGTGATCTAGTGGATTCTGCTGATCCCTTGTACCCAGTGCACACTGGCAGGTTCTTCACTCAAATGAGTGTCTGTGTTTAACAAAATTACCTTCTGGTTAAATTTAAGTCTGTTTTTTTTCCCCCACCACAGGTAGGACACCAGGCACAGAGGGCGTACCTGCGCGGGGTAAGCAGCATGAGCAGGGGAGCTGTGTGTTGCTCAATAGTATGTCTTCAGTTCTGAAAACGGCTTCCGGGCATACAGTAGGCTCACATTAAACATCTGTTGAATGAATACTGCATAAATGAATAAATGCCAGATAATTCTGTCATAGGAGTCCCTGGGTAGTACACAAAGGGATAAGCCCCCACCACAGGTTGCTTCTCTCCTCCAATCTCCGCTTGTTGAAGGTGCAATTTCAACCAGTGTTCTAAAAACTTTTAGCAGACAAAGGCTCATGAACTGCAGGGAGGCAATAAATCCCACCCTCAGAGCTGGCTCTTGTTGGTCTAAAAGGATACTTCCACATCATTTAGCCCATAAAAAAAACATTAGCATGCAAAGAAAGTTAGAGAAAGCCACCAAGGTGGGCAGCCTAAATGGCAGACCACCACTGGAGCAAATAAATACAAAAATGACTGTTTTCCTCCCCTCCTCCTCTGTGCATGAAGCAGAAAAAAACAGCATTACAGGAACACTTGGGAAACGGGTCACTGGGATTGTGAGGCAGAGATGTTCCACTGAGCCATTCATAATGTGCATCTCAATAATTAGATCACATCCTCAGTCACACGGTCTATATTTACGAGACCTTTACAGACCCATCCAGAAAAGATAAAGCAAGGTAATCCACGGAGACGCCTCAGTGCCCTTCCCTACCAGGACAGGGGTGGTAGGGGCTCTGGTGGAAGGAAACTGTCCTTCCCAACCCCAAATGGAGCCTTCCATTAAAAGTTCTGTCCAGAGCAAGCAGATCACAGCCAGTGTTTACATGGAACTCACCAGTACCAAATGGCTTGGGGACGGTGTCTGGCCTCCTCCAACTTCACAAGGGGGAAGGAGAATCCAGACCGACAGCCCAAGGCTGGTTCCTATGAGGCGGAGGTCAGACAGGACTCCTCTCTCTTCCTTGTTCACCAGTTCCGACACCAAGTATCCCTCCCACCGTGTGCTCTGTTTCTTGGCTGGGTTCAATAATTCATTCAACAGCCACACAGAACTCACAGATAATACTTATGATTATCGAGTTTATTTGGGAACTAACAAGTTGCAATTAGGTTCAGGAACACTCAGGAAACAGTTGTTCCAAAAGGACAGCCTTTTTCCAGCCCTGTTTGCTGGCATGTTGTTTGCTGGCATGCTTCTCTGGGCCTCAGCCTCTGTCCTGCTCAGGAAAGTGTTCCAGAGCTCTTTCAGTTTTGCCAGCAAACCTCCTGCCCAAAGGCACTCAGCTTTCCCACTCCACGGGTCAGGAAGCCTTTACCATCTTGTCTCCTGCCACTGTTTTTCTGCCACTGCTTCTTGTGCTCTGTCTCCTGGTCCCAGAAGCTTCTCGGTGCAGGGATGCTGGGTCCAAAGGACATGTAGCCCACTCTTACTTAACTAGTGTTCCTTGACATTGGTGGAATCCTCTCTCCCTCACCTCTGAGATGGCTCACTCAAATCCAGCAGGATGGCAAAACTGACCAATCCTTTTGGTAGGCTACAGTAATCCTATCTGCACAGTCTTAATCAACCACTCAGTAGGAGTTAGAATACCCCACACTATTTTACCCATCTCACTTAGGTAATAACCTCCAGCCCCTCCTGAACCCATGCACCTCCTAAGGCTTCCCACAGCAACTTCAAACCAACTAGCTGGCCTTCAGATAATTCTCTCATGGAGACCTCATGTGGTTCAGAGTGAGACTATACTCCTCAGGGTTTTCAATCATTAATTTTTGGAAGTAATCTCCAGATCTTTTTTCTGAGAGGCGTTTCAGGGTGGATTCAAACTGTCAACCTTCTGGTTGGTTGCTGACCCTTAACTGTCTGTGTTACCCAAGGACTCACTCCTACAACAATGAGTGACATTTACTCATTCATTCAACAATCAGTCACTGTGGGCCTACTGCGTGCTAGAAAGCCCTATTTTCAGAATACCATTGGGCAACACAGAGCTCCCTGCTCATGCAGCTTACACTGGTCAAGCACCTAGTCTGTGGGGGCATCTCACAAGAACCTCCGGGAACCCTAAGTCATGTAACTATTACTCTTCCCTCTGTTGGGGATTCTGAGGCTCAGAGCAGGGAAGCAATCTGCCCCAAACACACAGTAAGTGACAGAGCCCAGACTGGAACTGTAATAAGCAGGACTTCAAAGTCTTCATTGGTGAGCCCTAATCACTCCTCCTTCCCTTAAGAAAAAGACTGCCTGACTGGGCCTTTAACTGAGTACTCCCTTTCCCCTCTGCTGGGGTCCTCAAGTTTATTCCCAGATTTGAAGATTTGTAAGAAGCATACATAAGACCCAAAAACACACATCCTCTTATTCTACAGAAAGGATACAAAACAAAATCAGCAGAGGACAAAGGCTCATGGAGAGGGCTCTGGAGGAAACCAGCACCAGCTCTCAAGCATCCTCTCCCAGTGGAGACCCACAGGACGCACGTAACTCCCGCACGTGTGACATACTGTCCACAGTAAGTCTGTTAGGGACCCAATGCCCAAGGATTTTATTGGAGGTTGCTTACATATGCACTTCCAGTGTACACATGCCCAGATTCCAAACTCCCAGAGAGAAAGCAGCTGAGCAGCATGAAAAATCACTGTTCAAACAAACAGCTTAGGCACAGTGAGTCACTCTCACCAGCTAGGGAAAGGCAGAACTCTCCCCGAAAACAAGGTCCAGACACTAGCTAAGGGCCAACCTTGTAGACGAGCCTTCCTAAGGAGAACTGTCTCAGGCCCTGCTATGTTAATTCTTTCTTGCACCCTCTTCTGTAAGAAGAACTGGTCAGTGATGACACGGCCAAAGGAAGTTGGTAAGAAGCAGACAGAGACAGAAGACTCAATGAAACGCTTCCTGATAAAAGAGCTGTCAAATTCATGAAAAAGAGATCAAACCGAGGGTCTGGGGGTATGTGGAAATGGATATGGACACAGGTGGGGGTGTGGCAATTTTATTAAAGAGATCTTGTGGGAGGGGGGAGCATTGACGCAAGCATCAGAGAACTTACAGGTCCTCTGACTTAGGGTCAGTGCTACATGTCTCAAACAGCAAAGTGCTTGGCTACTAACCAAAAGGCTGGCAGTCTGAATCCGCTCGGAGGTGCCTCAACTCAACCCACAGCAACGACTTGTTTGCAGAAGTTGTTGTTGGTCAACTGCCATCTCTAATGAGCTATATGACATCGGCCAAGTCACGCAGCCTCGCTGGTATCCTCATCTGCAAAATGAAAGGCTAAACTAGACCGTCTCTGGGGTTCCCTCCATCTCTGACAGCATCGTATGTTTTGACTGATGAGTGGCTTCCTCTAAGCAGTAAGATTCCCTGGTGAATTTACAATGACTCAAGTTCCATACAGCTTTCAGGAGCACATCTACTATAAAATGAGGCACTCCTGTGGAGTCCTCGAATCCAGAAGGTCTATGCAGAAATCCTGGAAGTGTCACTGTTAATTGCTATGGCTGCAAACCGAAAGGTCAGCTATTTGCATCTGCTAGGCGCTCCACGGAAACTCCACGGGGCAGTTCTACCCTGTCCTAATGGGGATGCTGAGTCAGACCTGAGTTGAAGGCAATGGGTTTGATTTGGTTTTTATGAGGGGAAGGGGCAGTCAAGTGGCTAATTTATAGTTTCAGCTCCCTGAGGGGGCATCTGATTCAGCATTCCTTGGCTCTACCAGCCTGTACTTACTCAAGAATAGGGAGTGTGATGGGCTAGGTCAGGAGAAAGGCGCTCATCACAGAAGGCAATACTGTTACTCTGGGGTCAATTCTGAGTCACCCAGCTGCAAATCTGAGTCTTCGGACACCCCTTGCTCCTCACTTGTCATCTAATTCTTCTCTATCATGGTGCCGAAAGACAACTGTACTTAGTGGCCTGGCTTTTCAGGACAGAAATTGTATATTTTCCCTTCTTTGACTCTATTTATTGATTTTAAAACCCAGCCAACTTGGCTGAATGCATGCTAACGCTAGCGTCTCTAAGAGACATTGGTGTATAACTGGCACTAAAGAGAGTTAGCAGTTATGATCAATGAGCACTTATTAAACTCAGTGGGGGCATACAGCAACGAGTCAACATAAGGACCTGCTCTCATGGAGTTCAGGAGGTCAGCATGTATGAGGGAAGCAGAAGCGTCATGGTAAAAACACAGGTTCTGGGTCAATCCTGGGTCAACTACTGCCCAGTTCCCCCATTTACTGGCTATACAACCTTGGGCCAGAAATTTAATATTCATAGTCTCTGTATCCTATTCTCCAAAATGAAGGTAACAGCGTCTACCTTTCAGGGTTGAGACTATCTACAGAAAGGGCCTGGCCCCTGACCAGCAGCAACTGTACCTTGTAATCTGAAGTTGTACAGCATGTCAGGCCTGGCGTCATCTGCATGTAATAAAAGCTCAGGGGTTCTTTTTATTTTAAAGTTGCCGTCTACTTCACTGTGACTTACGGCAACCTCAGGTGTGGCACTGCTCCACGGGGTTTTCAATAGCTGACCTTCCAAAAGTAGATCACCAAGGCTTGTTTCTGAGGCTCCTTTGGTTGGACTCCAACCTCTACCTTTTCAGTTAGTAACCGAGCGTGTTAATCATTTGCTCTACCCAGGGATACCCAATAAATGGTAGTTGCTATTGTGATAGTTGGTAGCATTACTATGTAGGGAAGTGTCCTATGAGAACTATAATCTTTCTTAACTGAGAGAAAATAATGTTCTACGTTCTAGGATGCAAGATAGGCACAGCCACTAGCAGGCCACACAGCACATTTCTGGAAGATGGGATGCCTTTCACAGTCCCCAAGTAAATGGCATCCACCTACAGCCTGATGAATTATTCAAGACAGTTGTCTCTGGGAATGAAAAAAAAGATACCCTTTCTCCCCTCCACAGTCCCCTACTACACCTCTGCCTCTGGTCATCTGTGCAGAAAAGCACTGATATAAGAAGCAGCCCTCTATCTGTTCAGTAGCCAATGTTGGGATCATGTGGTCACAGGCACCGTGCCTTTATCAGGGGCCCAGCTATCTACAAGGGCATCAACTGCCTCGTGCTTCCTACCTTCAGGCAGCTTCATGTCGCCGGCCCTCACCACCAAGCTCTAAGTCCCAGGAGATGGTTTTCTTCCCAATTACTGCCTGAGACAAACCAAGTGGGGCTGGGCGGCACAGATCCCGGACCGCCAGCTCAGAAGCAGACGTGTAGCTCGGACGTTTTTAACGAGGAGTAAAGGACGACAGGGATCAGATTCCAACTCCAGCCTGTGCTCACCTCTCACCAGCCTGCAGAGATTGCCATGCAAGGTCAGCCTCTCAGCCAAATAAGGTGTCTCTTGAATCATTTGTATTCCCACGTGCCTCCAAATTGGCTTCTTTTTGCCCTGTCCTTCCCACTAACTACATGCTGATACTTTCTCTTTCCCTCTTGTGTTCTGCCTTCTGAATTTTATCCGTGGTGGTCTTTGCATTTCCCTCTCCTGCCCCACTCGGTTCTTTTCTGGATCAGATTCCACTTCTTTTACCTCCACACCTTCTACCCAGTCCTAAGGGCCTGGCTTGTCTCCAGGAATCTGCAGAAAGACTGGTTACTAACTGATTTCACAAATGGAGTTAAACCCTGTCCTAACCTGCCACCTCAGTACCCAACTGAAATCATGGCCACATGTCTAGCCCTCCTCTTAGACACGCAGTTGGCCATGTGGCTATCCCTCTTCTCAGACACACAGCTGCGTGAAGGCCTGGCCCCAGTCTTGTTCCCTTTTACAGTGATTGTGAGCAGCGTAAGACCTGGATGGTATCTATCAAGTTGACTATGTAAATAGGTGGACGGCTAAAAGAGTAAATGAGGGTCCACTTCACTAATGTGATTCGCCTTTCTAGAATATCTACTACCGTGCAGGACACAATCTATCACAAACGCTCTAAGTACAATGTTATCTCAATTCATTTAATGACGCTTTTTGACTACCCAAGCCAAGGGACACTTTTTTCACAGGGCTGACGATATGTGAGTAGAAGACATACAAATTCTTATTCTTGAAAACTCCGAAGACAAGAGTTTGGATGCCTTCCTGGGATGACATAGTCTTGGCCCCGTTCCCTGGTGGTAACACGTTCCTGAGGGTCATCCAGAAGCCCAGGGTCCAAAAGAAAAGACAGTCTTACGATGGCCCTATCTCCTCCTCTTGCTCTCCATCACAGAGCCCCTTCCTTATGTCTTCCAACCCCAACTCCATGTACTCCTCATAACTGCTGTCACACTGAAGCTTTTCCTTCTGGCCCCACTGGCAAACACCACTGTCAGAAGATTTCCCAAAAGCAGGCAGTCAGAGAAAACTGATACAGGCAACACAGTCCCACTCAGGGACCAGAAAAGGCTGGATCTGACACTAAATGAACCCAGAAACCTCTAGAGCCACTACAGAAATCAGAAAGAAAATGCAGCCAGGGAGTATCAAGAAGTTAGCTTAGCACCCACGAGTGTCTCACTCCTGCTCCCAAATCCATGAAATGACAGAGCTGTTAAATAAAACGCCAACAACACAGGGCTGACAAACGAGACTGTCACCAGAGGACCCCAATTCATGGTTTTCCTTTTGCTTTTCTGTAGTTTCTAAAATACCTACACTAAATACGTACCACTTCTATAGTAAGAAAAAAAGAAGCAATCACTTTCTTATTTAAAGGAAGGACAAAAAGGGACGATGCTGTGATGTTAAAAGGTAGGTGGTTTGAGCTCTATTCACGTGCCTCCGAAGACAGGCCTGGAAATCTGCTTCTAGGAGGTCACAGGCTTAAAAATCCTAGGGATTAAAAATCCTAGGCTTAAAAATCCTTGGTATCCAGGGGTTATCACAAGTTGGAATGAACTTGATCGCAACTAACAACCACAACAACATGAGGGTGAGCAGGTTTCAACGGAGCTTCCAGACAAAGACTAGAAAGGAAGGTCTGGCAAAAATCAGCCAATAAAAATGCTATGAATCTCAACACTTTGATTTGTAAGCCATCGTGGGAATGGTATGGTACTGGACAGTATTTTATTCCATGGTACATGGGCTCTCCATGGTCCAGAGGCCAACTTGACGGCAAACAACTATAAACTTAAGCTGGTGACTCACCCTTCAATCTTGTAGGACATACAGACTCTCAAGGACTGCTCTGCAGTGATGTCCAAGGTCTGAACACTGGGGTCTGTCATTCAGTAAATTGTAAGCCATCGTGGGAATGGTATGGTACTGGACAGTATTTTATTCCATGGTACATGGGCTCTCCATGGTCCAGAGGCCAACTTGACGGCAAACAACTATAAACTTAAGCTGGTGACTCACCCTTCAATCTTGTAGGACATACAGACTCTCAAGGACTGCTCTGCAGTGATGTCCAAGGTCTGAACACTGGGGCCTGTCATTCAGTAAAGTACCCCAAATCAAAAAACTCACCACCAATGAGTAGATTCCATAGCGACCTACAGGACAGAGTAGAACTGCTCCACAGAACTTCCAAGGAGTGTCCGGCAGATTCAAATCTTTTGGTTAGTAGCCATAGCACTTAACCACTACACCACCAGGGTTTCCTTAGTAAACTACAATATTAAATTATAACATAAACATATGACGGAATAAATATATTCAGAAACATTTGTTTTAGAGATTTTTTCAATGGCTTGAGAAACCGTACATGATACTATGCTAAGCAAAAGGAGCTCATACAACTATTTACAGGACGGTTTCAACTATGTAAAACAGAATATGGAGAATGAGTCTGCACTATTCTTACAAAAAAAATTAACTGAAAACACATGCACACATGCAATTTGCAATTTTACCTCTGATGGAACAGAAGGCAGGAAAACTGCAGCTATGGCGCAGTTCCCACTTTCACTGGCTGTTTCTGTAACTACCCCTCATTGATTATTTGGGGAGGGGAAATCACAAGGTGTCATTATTTGGATTTCATAGGTAAGGACTTTGAGACAGAGTATGTTAAGAGGCCAAGCTGGCAGCTGAGTCTCTTGGTACTGCTGACAGCTCTGGTCCACCTGGTGACATGCTCAGGATGGCTAGAACACAGACTCTTCCACGGCTGTTTCTCCTCTGCCTCTGGCATGATCAGTGGGCTCAAACAGGAAGCAGGAAAATATATACCTGCCAGCTACTGGTTTCTCTTGACCAAATACAACAACAGCTAAGACTTAGTCCTTTTGGCAAACTGGTTTTCTAGAGACGATCCACCAAGTCCCATGGATAGGTAGAACAATCACAGCCACGTTTCACCAGGCATGCATGCCAGCTTCTTCCAGCAGTAGGGGGGATGCCCAGGCTTGAGTTTCCTTTGAAGCGAGGCAGTTCTCTATGATGGCTAGAAGAAGCACAGACACAGGAAGCAGGGTGTGATGGGTAGGGCAGAGGCTCCGGCAGAGACCTGGGTTCATGCACTGGTTCTCACCGCTGCTGGGTGATGCCAAGGGACTTGTTTCACCAAGCTGAGACTCAGTTTTCTCATCTGTAAAACAAACCTAACCCCACCCACTCCACCCAAAACCAGTTGGTGTCACCTTGATTCCAACTCAGGCACTGCAGAGCGAGACTGTGCTCCACTGGGTTTTCACTGGCTGATTCTGGGAATGCAAATTTCTGGGCCTTTCTTCCATGAAGGCTCAGAGTAGATGCAAACGTCCAACTTTTCAGTTCCCAGCAAAGTGCATCACCCCCATGCACTGCTCACTACTGGCTATAAATCTGTACCATCAAGTGCTCACTGTAGGGCCCACCATTGTTGTTCTGTGCCATTGAGTAGATCCCAACTCACAGCAACTCCAGAGAACAGAGCAGAACTTCCCCACAGGGTGTCCTGGCCTGAAATGGGAGCAGATCACCAGGTCTTTTCTTCCACAGAGCAGCTGGTAGGTTTGAACTGCTCATCTTCCAGTTAGCTCCACCCTAGCTCCTTGCCCACCACACAGCAGGTGCTTAGTAAATGTTTCTTTCTTATGGCTGATTTTTTAGATGCAGATTTCAGGAAGAGGCTGCACCAACTTGGCTCCTTTCCAACTGTCCCTATATCCTGTCGGGGTGGTTTGGACCCTTTACTCCCGAGATTACATCAGCCTGTGGGCTGGCTTTTGT
The DNA here is from genome assembly GCA_028571685.1 of Heterohyrax brucei. Lineage (NCBI taxonomy): Eukaryota > Metazoa > Chordata > Mammalia > Hyracoidea > Procaviidae > Heterohyrax > Heterohyrax brucei. Next base: position 122,271,482 of record CM053145.1, on the reverse strand, counting down.
GTGATCCATACTGCCTTTGATCTTTAGTGTTTTAAAAGATTTTTAATTTTTTGCCTTTGACATTGAAAACTCAAGAGCTTTCACAGAAACATTCCAATCTCTGGCTTCTTCTGATAAAGTGGAGGACTCAGCAATAGGAAAAGTGTCCTCTGCGTGGCAGAGGGCGGCGCTCCCTGCTGCCTTCATCCAACCGGCTGTTCCACTGCCTACCTGTTGGGCTTACAAAACAAAGAAACCAGTTGCTGTCAAGTCAGCTTGGACTCATGACAACCCTGTGCAGGTCACAGCAGAACTGGACTTCACAGGGCTTTCAAAGGCTGTGGTTTGGGAAGCAGACCACCAGACCTTTCTTCCAAGGTAACTCTGGATGGACTCGACTCTGCAGCCGTTCAGTCAGGAGCTACGTATGTCTACTGTGTGCATCACCCAGGGACTCCCACTTGTCTGGCTTTGTGCAGACATTTGTACTTAGGATTCAAGGTGCAGGAAGGCAGGCCAGGAATCAATAAGGTCAACACACAGCGTGGGTCCAGTAGCCCTCATCAGCTGTGACCAAAGGGCACAGATGCTCTGAAGGCTGGCAGCATCCCACCAGAGTTAATGATGAAGCGGGTCGAAGGTAGGCTGGTGAACAAGCTGTACTATCAAGACTTCCTCCTCAGGGTTTCCCCAGGAGCTATTAAGCTGGACACGATGACAATTACAAACAGAGGACAACAGGCACCACAGACAGAGATGGATTTTTTTGCGTCTTGCTCTTTTTCGGCTCACTTAACAAACCCAGTGGGAATGTCTGAATGAGATGTAGACAGCAGTCTGCCCTTTCATCAGAGTAAAGCCACTAGAGAGGCCAAAGACTAGGGGCTGAGCTGCAGGGTGTCACTGAGGTCAGATGGAGGTCCACAGGGGCTTCCCAAACATGGGCACCATCTGTCCCCGATCCACAGTCTTTCTGGTGGCTTTCCCAATGAAGGAGGGAGCAGGGGTGGACAATCAGCAACAGAGATTTATTTTTCTCCAAAAGTGGAAGAAAACAGCTCCTGAGCATCCTATCTGAAATTCAAGAAAAGGTCCCAGTCATATGGCTTAACTTAAAAGAAAAAAAAATCAGATACTGCAATTTTCCAGAGTAGATCAATATTGCAGTTTAAATGACAATTTACTGCCTTCAGAAATGCAGATGAGTGACACTCCTGTCTCACTCACCCTGCCTCCTGCCCAATGATTCCACTGACTTCCTGGCCCGACTGCTTTGGATGGCTACGTTTTCAGGTAACTGAGAGAGCTCTGTGCAGAGAAGGCCTGTCTTCTTGGCCAGAGGGTGCCTGCTTGGTCAATGTGTTTCCATGGAAACCATGACTTGAACAGTCTTGCCCTCCATCTGTATCGTCTGGCTGACATCTCTTCCTCCCCTATCATCTCAGTCTCCCCTGAGCTGACTTCCCTACCCCAACTTCTGCTGCTGTAATTCTGCACACACTAGTCCCCACAAGCCTGTCCCAGAGTTTATCATATCCATTCCAAAGAATGTGACTGTCAGGAGAACTTCAAACCAAGGACATCTCAGGACAGGGAGATGCTGAGGCTTTCCAGTTAGACAGCTGCTTCTACTCTCCTAAAGAGAAGCATCAGATTCCACATCCTCCCCAGCCTTCCAAGAAAGCATATAAAAAACCTGATCCTGCTTTCCCTTTACTTTTATCTCAGCTACGTGCTCTGGGGAGTTTTTATAGAACAAACAAACATGAACTTCAAGGTACGGAGAGTGTAAATCACTGCAGATTCTTCCAGGCCTCCAAAAGCTACAAACACTACTTAGCTGAGGACCAAAGAAAAGCCCGACAGGTGATTATTCTTATTAAATAAACACCACCCTCCCTTTGCGCTGCCTTGGGTGACAGAGCATTTTCACTGAAGAGCCGGGAGGATCCCCATGACGGCCCACACACGGGGCAGGTCTGGGATCATACCTGTCTCCATTCTGAGCAGAAGGAATTCTTCTAAACTCAGAAAAATATTAAAAACATATATGTTCAACAGCATCCAGAATTAAAAACAGCTAGCATTTTGTTACATTTCTATTAGTTTAACACAACAACAAAAAACCTTACAGACAAAGCGATGATCTCCTTTTTGTCCTTAGACATCACAGAGCCAGCCTTCAACTCATGGTGATCCCACACACAGCAGAACAAAACACGATGCAGTCTGTTTGTCATTCCTCGAAACCCTGGTGGCAAAGTAGTTAAGTGCTACCTTTGCTAACCCAAAGGTCGGCAGTTTGAATCCACCGGGTGCTCCTTGGAGCTCTATGGAGCAGTTCTACTCTGTCCTATGGGGTCACTATGAGTCAGAATCCACTCAACAGCACTGGATTTTTTTTTTTTAACTTTTTGTCACCCCTATGATAGGCTGTGGATGGGCCCACTGTGTTTAACTGAATTTTCACTGGCTCAATTTTGGAAGCCGAGTGTCAGGCCCCGCTTTTCAGTCCGTCTTTGTTGGGAAGCTCTGCTGAAACCTGTCTGGCATCACAGCAACACACAAGCCTCCACTGAGAGACAAACGGTAACTGAGCTTGAGGTACACTGGCTGGGAATCAAACCCTGGTACCTCCGGCAGAAGGCTGCTGAGCCACCGGTGTGATCTGCCTCCTCTCAGCTGCGTCCTCTGCTCCCTCCCCGCCATCCACCCTCTCTAGGCAATCATTTTCAGGAGTTTGGTTTGTAGCTTTAAAGTACTGGTTTGCATGTTTTTGAAGTACACACAAATTACATTACTGTCATCTGAGGTCCAACAATGAAGTCTGCGAACCTAGGTGTTCTAAGTGCTATTTACACCTCATCACTGAGCATCTCTACAGTCACCTTCGAAGTACTCCCCTTGGGAAGCTATGCACCCACCCCAGCACCCAGTCTACCCTTCAAAGCAATTCTGGAACTCTTTCTGGAATGGCCATTGTGCACAGTGGCACGGTGGCAAGTTGGCGAACTTAACTGTATAGTTGCCTGTGAGAGAGTTTTTAGCCAGTAAACTAATACCTCTATTGGAATACCCTCCCTACTCACCTGATCTGGCCCCAAGTGACTTTTTTGTTACGTGAAAATAAAGGCAACATTGAAAGGAACATATCTTGATGACATCACGGGTAATACAATGACAGCTCTGATGGCTATTCCAGAAAGAGTTCCAAAATTGCTCTGAAGGGTGGGCATCAGTACACAGCTTCCCAGGGGGAGGGCTTCGAAGGTAACAGTAGTGAGATTCAGCTCTTGTATTGTCAAACCTTGTATGATCAATCAGCACATGGCTCTTGTTTCAACAACTAAATTTACCTGCTTCTTGGTATTCCATCGTATGATGAGACCCATACGATTTGTGTAATCCCCCACTGATGCACATTTCAGTTGCGTGAAATATTTTCATCACCACCAGTGAGGCCATGAATATCCTTAATCATGGCCTCTTATGCACTGCAGCAAGATTTTCTCTAGTGTGAAAAGGGCCCTTGCTGTTTTGATTTGCTTTGCTCTGTCTACTGGAAAGGGCGAACATTTCTTTATAAGCTCACGATTCATTTGATTTCCTCTTCCGTGAAGTGCCCAGGTCAGTATTTGTTAAGAACAAACAAGGTACATAACAAACACGACTTTCTAAGGCCAAACAAATCACTCTCTTCTCCTGTTCATCACTATTGACTGTTCTTTCCACAGCTGTCAGAGGTAATCTTGACTTTTTCTGCTGGCATGGTGCTTAGCCCAATAAGAGGTATGTCATTTTCCAGGGCATATCCAAGAATGGCAGGCCGAGGCCACTGCCGACCCAGCCTTCAGGGCAGGAGCACCAATAACCGCACAGGGCTCCACTCTACAGTTACCAACAGTTCAGCTCACTTTCTCCAGGCACAGAGGAAGAAGGCTGCCCGTCCTTTCCACAATAACGGGCGCTCCCAGCTCTCACTTCACCCCTCACCTCCTGGAGTCAATTTAAACTCTGGCCACAAAGAATCTCCTAAACCACAAAGGCTGAGAACCCACCTGCCTTACTGCTGCCTTCCCTTAGCCTGTGGGTTTGGGTGGTTTAGTGTCAAAAGGGCACAAATGTGAACTTAAGAGCTGTGTGACTATGGGTAAGTTACTTACCCTCTCTGAACCTTAGACATCTTCCGTGTAAAGATGCAGGCTGTTGTACAAATCAAGAGAAAATATGCATGATGTGACTGGAAAACATGAGGCATTTACCTCACAGTAACTATTATGGATCGAATTGTGTCCCCCCAAAACAGATGGTGAAGGCTTACCCCTCATTACATGTGAATGTGATCTCGTTTGGAAATAGACTCTTGGAAAACATTATGAGTTAGGTTAACAGGCAGTGATCCTGGGGAAGGCAGGTCATATGACAGACAACTAGTGTGTCTATAAAGGGGATGAACACATGCAGAGACTGGGAGACAGAGGAAGGATGCCTTCTGATGCTGCGGCTGCCAAGACAAGGAATGCCTGGTGTCACAGAAGCCAGGAGAGAGGCTCGGTCTCCAGAAACCAGGAGAGAGGCTCAGTCACCAAAAGCCAAGAGACAGGCAGAAGAGAGCACGCTCCCTCAGAAGGAATCAACACAGCCAACACCCTGATACGGACTTCCGGTCTCCAGACCAGGAGCTGACAAATTTCTTTTAAGTTACCCAATTAGAGGTACTTGGTTATGGCAGCCCTAGGAAACAATACAATAGCTGACAGCAAGGCGAGAGGCCCTTGCTGAGAATCAATACACTGAACGAGGATCAGCCCTGTGGTGACACAACGAAGTGAAGAGGTGGTTCCAGATCCTTCAGGGATGAGCCATCTGGCTGGTGAAACAAAATGAGGACACAGAGTCCAAAGTCAAGGTCATCTACAACCAGCTGATGAACGCTGTGTCCTAGAAGTGAAGTTTTCATGGAGAAGGTGGGATATTCAGCTGGGTCTGGCACCCCAGGGGACATATGGCAATGACTGGAGACCTTTTCTGTCATTATCACTTGGGGGAGGGGTGCGGAGGGATGTATGTGCTGTTGTCACCTGGAGGGTAGAGGCCAGGAAGGTGCCTAAAAATACTACAATGCACAGGACGGCGCCCACAACAAAGAATTACCTGGTCTGGAATGTCCGTACCGCCACAGTGGAGAAATGGTGTCAGGCCATGGGGTCAGTGAGGGGCATTCTGGGGCACGCTGACAGCACAGGGGCCAACAGGGAGCTGAGTGTCATTGTCTAGAGACTAATAGCAGTCTCGGAGGTGCAACGTTTAAGCGTTCAGGTGCTAACTGAAAGGTCAGCAATTCTAATCCACTGAGCAGCTCCATGAGAGAAAGGCCTGGCGATCTACTCCTGTAAAGAAAACACTACGGAGCAGCTCTATTCTGTCATGTGTGGTCACTATGAGTCGAAAACATACTTGATGGCACCTACCAATAACAACGCGAGGACACATATCTGGTTCAAGCCAAGACCATAAGCTGGAGGACAGTGGGTGGGAGAATGGGGACAAGCAAGGTGTGTGAACAGGTGAATGGTCATGACCACTGTTAAAAGTAATAACCTGGGGTTGCTGGAACTCCCTGCTGGGTCTTAGGGAAGCTTACTGAGAAAAGGAAGTCCTGGGATGGGGCCAACAGTTAGCTCACTCAGCTGCTAACCGAAAGGGTGGCAATTTGAGCCCTCCAGGTGCTCTGCAGGAGCACGATGTGGCAGTCTGCTTCCATCCAGATTACCTCCTTGGAAGCTCTGTGGGGACCATCCCACTCTGTCCTGTAGGGTTGCTATGTGTCGGAATCCATTTGACTGCAATGGATTTAAACAGAGAATGGAGTCTATGGGTGGTGCAAAGATGTAACATGCTCAGCTGCTAAAGGGAAGGCTGGAGGTTTGAATCCACTCAGAGGCACCTTGGAAGAAAGGCCTGGAAATGTGCTTTTGACAGATTAGCCACTGAAAATTCTAGAGTACTGTTCTACTGTCACACACAGGGAGCTGCCACAAGTTGGTGGTAACTGGATAGCAACTAGTTTTGAATTCTTTTTCTTTTCTTTAACCAGAACATACTATTCGTACCAAGGGCAACCAACCTTCCTACCAGCACGAACCTCGTTAGTGTCCTTCTAACCCTTTCCTTACCCACTTCTCCTCACAGAGGCTCATATGTTCTGACAGATTCTATCTTCTAAACAAAGATGCATTTTGTCAAGCGAGATGTGCGAGGACAGACTGGCTGTAACATCTGTCACCACCGTGCAATTATTAAGTAATAATTAATCTGATTCTCACTGTTTATTAATCATAAACAAATGAAACTGCCAACTAGCCATCTTTAAGTGTGAATAACTGGCATGGTTATGAACCTGAAATGAGTCCAGCACTAAGCACAGCAAGTGGGCATTTCTATTTACGATTAGCAACAGTGTGGGGTCACCCCCATCGAGGTGTTCATGGAACCCGGGAATCTGAGCACCTCTCTTTGGGAACCTCCAATTCAGTCCAACTACTTCATTTTTACAGAAGATGAACCTGAGGCCCAGAGAAACTACCAACAAAAACTAACACGGATCTAGTCCTTCATCGTGTGCCAGCCACTGTGCTAACCACTGAACACACATTATCTCATTTAGCCCTCCCAGTGATGTAGGTACCACTGTCATCCCCATTTAACAGATGAGGAAAACCCACCTTTCAGAAAGGGTAAGGTCACAAAATTAAGAAAGGAAAAGAGCCAGCACTTGAACACAGAGCTTTCTGAGTCCCCAGTCCCTGGTCTTACCCATAAGGCAGGAGGTTACTTCAAGAACACCATCCGTACCAAGGGTTCCCAACATTTCCATCTCTTCTAGTGGGTACCCACTGGACTACCAAATCTGAACCCCATATCCTGAGCTTCAGTCAAGTCCTCAGGATGATTCTCCTCTTATGCAGCATATTCAAGAATCTCACAGACTGAACTGTGCCCCCCAAATATGCATTGATCTCCTGGCCCCTCTAACTATAGCTATGACCCTATGAGGAAATAGAGTCAGATCCGACTCGACGACACTTGGCTGGCTTTTGTTATGTTAATGAGGCCACACCAGAGTAGGGTGGGTCCTAAACCTTATCACTTCTGAGTTATAAAAAAGGCAAAACACACACAGAGACACCCAGAGGGGTAAAAAGACAGACAACAGAGGCAGCAGATATGTGTACAAGCTTGGGAACTCCAAGGACTACCAACTACCAGTCTTGGGGTGGTACAAACAGTTAAGCACTTGGCTGCTGACCGAGGCAGTACAGTTTCTAATCCACCTAGTGGCACGTCTAAAGAAAGGCCCAATGACCTACCTCTGCCAACCAGATACCGAAAACTCTATTGAACACCAGGCATTGGGGCCGACTCAATGGCAAGTGGTAAAGAAGAGTTGCCAGTTCACTTCATGGCTGAAACAAACAAGAAAAACCTTCTCTGCTCCCCTAGGAGCCATACCCTAAGTTTGGACTTAGTTATCTAAACTATGAGAAAACGAATTCTTGCTCCGTCAAGGCACCTGCCTGTGATAAGGAGGCCTAGTGGTGCAACGGTTGAGCACTCAGCTGCTAAGTGGTAGGTTCAAATCCACCAGCCACTTCATGGGAGGAAGATGTGGCAGTCTGCTTCTGTGAAAACTACAATCTTGAAAGTGCTATGGGGCAGCTCTGCTTCTTCCTATAGGGTTGCTATGAGTCAGAACTGACTTGACAGCAGTGGGTTGTTTGGGACCTGTGATATGCCTGTCAGAGCAGCACTCGGTAACCAAAGCAAAGTGCAAGGGTGCAGTCCCTGGGGCCAAGAACAGCCCAGCAAACTCTACCCTCCAAAGACAAGTTGCCCTTTTTATGGTAAAATAGGAATACTGTGTTATTATCTCATCTAAACATACAACGAGTTTGACTGAGATAGATAGACAAGCCCATGAATACAGACAAAACAGTTACCTCTGACTGGAACAAAAATATATAAAAATGGTATCTTTGCTCCCTTGCCTTCATCTCTGCAGCAGGGGAAGAGCAGCATTAGCAGGGCTTTTCAAGAAATGGTCTAGGATTATGTGGTGGAATTATTGTTTATCCATTCAAAATATGAGACTTGCTAATTAGGTCATAATGGTACTCATTTATCATGTGAACTTGCAGCATATACTGTATTGATCTAGAGCTATCCATGGACTCAAGGCATTTATTAATACCAGCTTAGCTCTGCCGAAGTGTTCTCACGAACCCTAAAGCCTCCAGAAACCAGTTTCAGTGACCCAGGCTGCTTGGAGCAGAGGGGCTTGTTGCTATTTCACTGTTTCTGCTGAGGCTGCCTGACTTACACCCTTCACCTTCCGAACCCTTCCCTCTGATTGCAGACAGAATCTCTAAACTGTAGGGGAGCCAATTCCGGCAAGAGAAGCTACAGGTAAAATCAACTCATATGGTTTTGTCATTACAAGCTGGGGGGCTAAACATCAAATCTGCACATACTTGAAATGAGTCCTACATTTTAAAAGGTGGGCAGGAAGGATATAAGTGTCCTGCTGCAGTAGCAGCAGCAGCAGGGGGATGTCCCTTACACATACCCATGTGTACACACACACACACACACACACACAAGAAGTATGATGGAGATGGTGAATGGTCCCATTAGAACATCACTGTGTTCCCTGGTCAAAGTCACTTCAGATCACTGAACAATGACAGTCACGCCCTAGCACAGCTTAGTTCTACTCCGTGCAATGCTCCTAATGTTTGTGCTGAATTCGGGCTCTGCCATTTACTTGCTGTGGGACTTTGGGTAACTGGCGTAATTTACCTCTCTGTGCATTAGTGGCTGCATCTGTGAAATGAGGACAATAAGGTCTACTTCACAGGACTGTTGAGAACTTGACATAAGACAGCACATGAGAAATACTGATGGTGTGGACTGAACTGTGTCCCCTCAAAACGTATGTTCAAGTTCTAACCCCCCGTTCCTCTGATCTCCCTCAGCTGCCTCCAGAAGTGGGAGACCATTAACTTCTGTTCTTCTACGCCACTAGGCAGCACTGGGAGACTGACACCTGGTGCACAGTAGGCATTCAGAGTTTCCTGCCTCAGTTTACTCTTTCTGAGAAAAATGCTCTGCCTGGTCATTGCAGCACACATCCATTTGTCCACAGATGGGGAACTGGGTTATAGGGAACCAGCTATAACCAACCAGTTGCCACTAAGTCAATGCCAACTCAGGATCACTCTATGTGTGCCCAAGGAGAACTGTGCTCTGCAGGGATTTAAATGTCTGATTCTTTAGAAGAAGATCACCAGGCCTTCCTTCCAAGGTGCCTCTGGGTGGACTAGCACCGCTAATCTTTCAGTTAGCAGCCAGACACATTAACATTCTGCACCATCTGGAAATGACGTTTGATGGGAGTAACACCAGCAATTCCCAGAGGGCCAGATGGTTGGCAGCGTCGTCCACAGGATGTAATCCACAGAACTAAACCTGCAGTTAAGTATGTCAGGAATTGCCAGATAGTTTTCCCACTGACAGACGCCTATGCATCTGAGCTCATCCCAGGCTCAGAGTAATTCCAAAGAAACCTGCTGAACTTGGTTTTACTTCGTGTCTCCCAAAGATCTTAAACTGTAGAACGAACTCTGAGGGCCAGTGGGTGGGAAACAGCAAGAGAAACTGTCGTTTGAGACATTCAATGCTAATGAAAAGATTTAGGGTGGGAACAGAAGGCAGGAAGAAGGAAAAGAAGGGGAAAATCACCGCTATTCTCAAGGTTTAACAGTCAGAACCGGGATCTCTCCATGTGCTTTCTGGACCCTACCTACGGGGAGAGGACAAAAAACTGGCACCTGCTTCAGAAACCAGGTGGCACAGAACTGGAATATATGGGTACAGCTTTTCCCACACACTTCCCTGGACTTCAGGCTCTGACCTGAATGAGCAGGTCATATGTACAAGTCACAGCAAAGCCCTGTGTTTAAGGGTTTTACCTAGAAAAGTCAAGAGGCTGTGTCTCCACACTGGGTCAAAAGAACAGGGGCACCGCAGGCATCCCTAAGGATTCACCAAACACAGCCTCACATTTCACTGGATTGCCCAAGATAAGGGAGACAACAGAAGGCACAAATGGTTAAGCCACAGGCTACTAACCAAAGATTGGTGGTCTGAAGCCACCCAGAAGCACCTCGGAAGAAAGGTCTGGTGAAAGAGCTGTGAAAACTCTATGGAGCACAGCCCTACAGTGCTACACATGGGGCGGCTTTGAGTCAGAAATGATTCAACAGCAATTGTCTTTTGGTGTGCACGAGTTACAGTTGTGAGGAAGAGAAAGAAGTAGAAAAGAGAAGACCAGGAGTACATCAGGAAGACAGCTATGTTCAAAGTGTAGAACTGGAGAAGTGAGAGGGAACGGGGCAGAGAAAGAGCAGCAGGGAGTAATCAGAATTGCACTTCATTAAACAACCTCTTGGTGCCCGGCAGCCAATCTCCCCCCAGGTACTCAGCCCACAGCACCCACCAAGAACCTGCCAACTCTGGCTATTCTTCTTGCTCCTGGTCAAATGATCTATTTTCCAGCAAGACGGGTGGCTCCCAGCAGCAGGTCACCTACCACTGTAACTGAGAAGACTCCCCAAGGGAATGGACGGTTCTGTTCCTCCATGAAGATGAGTCACGGATGCCCTTCACTGCTGGAACAGCCACTGTGACTGACCGGCTGACTGACAAAAAGGCCAGGCTCCCACTTGTGAAGAACATGTTGCTGTCTCCTGCAGGCCATGAACTGGGGAGTGGGGTGCAGAAGAACTCCCCAAACACAGTTATCTCATTTCCCATGCTCCATATTAATGGGTACTACTCCCTGTCAAGGCTTCAAACCTCTGGATTAAGAAATCACTGCCTTCAGACACGTTAATGTTACAGACCTCATGGAGTGCCGATCTGGGACGGAGCCACTAAGACCACTGGAGGGAAAAAACAGGCTGAGATCTCCGTCTTCCCAGGAACCTATGAACATGCTCATTAATACGGTGAGTTCACCTCCCTGCAGCCCACGCTGCGTATTAAGGAGACGATCAGTGACACTTCACACATCTTAAACTGCAATTATGAGGATTGTACAGTGCATTTCAACTGATTATTCCCTGCTCACCAGAAAGTTTTCAGGATCTCCCTGGTCACACTTTCCAGGAGATGCTGATATTAAAATATCACCTTGCAGGAGAAAACATGCAGACTGTTTAATTCTCCGCTCTCCGCATCCCCAGGTCTGGTTGTCTATCCAAGTATTTGCTGTCCACCGTGTTTATCGTACCACTCAGGGTGGCTTCACTACTCCTGTTACACTGGACTGACATGAGCTGAACTGTGTCCGACCAAAAGATACGCTGAAGTCCTAACCCCTGGTCCCTGTGAAGGTGATCTAATTTGGAAACAGTGTTTTGCAGGTATAATCAGTTAACATGAGGTCGCACTGGAGTAGGGTGCTCCTAATCCTTACAAAGAGACAGAAAAACCCAGTGGGCGATGGCCATGTGGATGGCAGAGACGGGAGTTCTGCTGCCCATGCCAAGCACCACCAGAAGCTGGGAGACACAGGACAGGACCTTTCCCTACAGCCTATAGAGACAGCATGGCACTGCTGACGCCTTGAATTCTGACTGGCAGCCTCCAAAACCATGACACAACAAACTTCCATCGTTTTCAAGCCACAGAGTTTAAGGTAATTGCTGATAGTTACCCTGGGAAGCAGATACATTCAATTCAAAACTATCCTGGCTGGTATACATGTATGTATGCATGTACCTACACAACACGTGTATATGTATGTGTATACACATGTTACAACTGCCTGCAAAGAGAGATGGATTGATAAAGCCACACTTTCTCAGCTTTCAGTTCTTCCAAGTAGAACACACATTTAAAAACTCATGTCCATCTTCACTAGAATGCGAAGGCATGGTAATGCAGACTTCATGACAGAAACAAAAAACAAACTGCTGCTGTCCATTCTGACTCACAGCTACCCTACAGGACCCAGTAGAACCATCCCACAGAGTTTCCAGGGAGCATCTGCTGGACTCCAACTGCTGACCTTTTCTGGCTAGCAGCCTTAGCACTTAACCACTATGCCACCAAGGTTTCCATCAAGGCAGAAGAACCTTCCAAAATGTGGAAGCAACAAGAACACAGAAACTTGAAGCTACTTTAAACAAGCATTATTCATCCAGATTGGTTGACTCTGTGAAGGGAGTGAAAGAAAGTCTAGGAAAGTCAGCTAGAACCAGGCTATGGAAGCCTCTGACTCCTGAGGAGGTTAGAGATGACAAGCAGGTACTGAGGAGTCAGAGGTGCTGAGCAGGAAATAACCAATGTGCTCTCGCAGTGGTACACAGGAACGGGTGGCGGGGGCTGAGGCTGCAAACCAGGACATCAGTGAGGAAACAATACGTTATGCTAAAGTGGCGAAGGCCTGGAGATGAAGACTGGAGAGTTTATTCATGTCATTAAACGCCTGGTATGTGCCAGGCACCCTGCCAGGTGCTGAGCATATAATGAGGACTAGGTCCTGGCCCTGATGGCGTTTTCAGTCCAGTGAGAGACACTTATCAAAGAGAACCCCTGCGCCTGGGTGCTGGCTGTTCTACCCTCAGCACAGGAAACAAAACGGACTCCGGCAGCCCCCTCGAGAGAGGAACCCACTCCCGCAGCAGGAGACGCCAGAGCCATGCGAATGGACAGTTACGGTGAGTTCAACTTTCCAGAAAAACGGAAACAAACGTAAAATTTAATGAGCTGGTGCCATGTGCCGGGCCACTGGACAAGGTATTATCATAATCACTACATTTATCCCTAAGGGGGAGGGGGGACCACCAGCATGTGAACACTGATTCAATTATTCTAAAAGTCAAGGAACTGAGAGGCTTGGGAGGTCATGTGGCAGGTAACCAGCCCGGGACAGAAATGAGATCTGCTGAAGTTAAACTGAAACTTACATACACGCAGCCTCTCGCAACTTTGTACTTAAATACCAGCTGCCCGTCCTACTGATGCTGACTTACGGTGACCCCAGGTATGTCAGAATAGAACTGGGCGTCACAGGGATTTCAATGGCCCATTTTTTGGAAAGATCACTAGCCCTTTCCTCCGAGGTACTTCTGGGGGGAGCCAATCTTCAGGTAACAGTTGAGTGCATTAACTGTTTGCACCACTCAAGGATGCCTCTTCTACTTAACCAAAACCAAACCCAAACCGACTGCCATCACGGCAATTCCCATTCACAGCAACTCTACCAGTCAGAGTAGAACTACTGCATAGGGTTTCTAAGGAGTGCGTGGTGAATTTGAACAGCCAACCAAAGTTGGCAGATGTAGTACTTAACTACTACACCTTCAGGGTTTTCATCTTTTACTTAGGAGCTCTTGAAACACACACAAAAACGAAGATTAAACAGCTCTGCCAAGTCCACAAGCACCAACGGAGGCCCTGTGTGGGCACTGGGCTGTGTTAGGTGCTCAGGACCAGAGCTACACGCCAATACCCAGAAACAGCAGTCACAGCGGGGAGCCGCAGGAAAGAGGAAGGGCGGCAAGGGAAAGCACCATCACCTGGAACCCTAACAAAAGCCAGTCTTTTTAAGCCCTCAGACACTTTTACATTACTGAGTGCTTACTGTGGTTTTGTGACCTTGGCCAAATTACTTAGCCATCCTGTGCCTCAGTTTCCTCATCCATAAAATGGGAACTTCAGAATACCTTTGGTGCCGCTGTCAGGATGTAAGAGTTTAAAACAGAAAACTCTCGGAACAGCATCTGCAACACAGTCAGCATCACATCAGTTTAGCGACAGTGTCACAGTAGTCTGATTACTGCCATGAGAACAGTCACATATCCTCAAAGTCCACGCTCTGATGTGCACACAGGCCTGTGAGTATGCAAGCACACAGCTTTCTCTTTTTTCCTTTCTATTCCACAAAAACTGGCTACTGACTCACATTTTCCAAGGAGAAGGGATTTAGCAAAAGAGCCTCTTAATGCAGCCTTCTTTCTTTTCTGCTTTCAGCTCTCCTTTATTAAACAGGTTCACCAAATTGATGCTTAATAGCTTAATATCGGGTTCATGGTAATCTCACCCTGTCTGCGCTTCAAAGGGACAAACTGTTCAGTCTGTTAATGAAATGGACTTCTGTTGCAAGTTTCCAAGGGATTAGAGCTGGAAAAAATATCAGCTGATCTAAAAGACAAACATCTCCTTGGTGCTCTTTTAAAGCCATTTGGGTTTACAGAGCCGCCCAAAGCAGCCTTAGTCCAACTGTGCAGGACTATACGGGCACTAGGTGGCACCAGAACACGTTCAGACAAAGACCACAGGAGACCTGGGTCTCCTCGCTGCCCTTCACAGCACTCTACCCCAGACCCCGCACAGGCTTAATGAGGCAAGACAAACGACACAGACTACGCAATTACTAGCTACTAACACGTTAGTAGCTATTAGCAATGATGATGGTAATATCATATGTCTATTTTTTTATCTCTCTGGACAAAATCCTCCCAGACATTCTTTTCTGGATTTCAAAACGCAAATTGTAATAAAACAAACCCCCCAGAACAAACCAGTTGCCACTGGGTTGCTTTTAACTCACAGTGACCCCATGTGTTGAAGAGCATTTCACAGGATTTTCAAGGCTGTGACATTTCAAAAGCAGACCATCAGACCTGTCTTCTGAACCTCCTCCAGGAGGGCTTGAACTGCCAACTGTTTTGCTATTAGTCAAGCACTTAACCATCTGAGCCACCAAGGGGCTCCATCCCCTGTAACAGGGACTGCATTTTCACTTACTAAAAAAACTCAAAGTAGAAATGCAGTTGGGCACTGTCTTTCGCTTTAGTACAATGCCCTCCAGCCCCAAAGCAGCTATGAAAATAGTTATTTTACAAATCGGTTAGCTCCAGGACAACACCTGGCAGCTCATATCTACATTCCTTACGAAAATTTCACCTTTCCTACTTAATATCACACCGGTTTTCCCCACCTTTGAGAAGGCTCAGACGCGTGTAAAATGTCCTGTGCCCTACCTAGGCTAACCCTTCCCATGCCTCTCTGCTGCTACCTTGAATCACACCATTGGCACTGCGTTGATTTAAAAGGCAACAAACCCTTGTTCCAGTTGGATACTTGTGGTGGGAGGAGAAGGTAAGGAATTGCACCAAAAGCCTCCCAAGTCCCACTGTGCTGAAGCTGAAGAGCTGTTCCTCTGGCTTCCACCATTAGAGCTAGCTGAGACCCTCAGGGCTGAATCTGGATTCAAGGAGGCCAGGAGAGGGGATACTGACAGAAGACAAGATAGGGTGGGCTACAGGTAGGGGACTCTGGCCACCAGCTAGGCCAGATGATAACTCTAGAACCCTGCTGTTTTCGTCACCTAGTGCTGCTTTGGAAACCCTGATAGCGTCGTGGTTAAGTGCTATGTCTGCTAATTAAAAGGCTGGCAGTTCAAATCACCAGGTGCTGCTTGGAAACGCTATGGACCAGTTCTATTCTGTCCTATTATAGGGATGGCTACGAGCTGTAATTGACTCAATGGCTCTGGGTTTGGTTTGGTCAGTGCTGCTACAAAAAACACCACACGTGGATGGCTTTAAAAAGAGAAAATTTATTTTGTCACAGCTCAGTAGGCTAAATATTCAAATTCAGGGTATCAGCTCCAGAGGAAGGCTTTCTCTGCTGGCTCTGGAGGAATGTCTGTCTTGTCAGCCTCCCCCGGACTGTAAATCTTCCGATGTATGCGGACCCTGGTCCTTTCCAACACATTCAGCTCCTGGCACTGCTTCTTGCTGGTATGAGGTCCCTATACATCTCTGCTAGCTTCTTTTCTTTATATCCCAAGAGATTGCCTCAAGGTACAAAACAATCTTCCATACTGAATCCCATCCACCCACACAACTGCTGCCCATCCACCCTCATTAACATCATAGAGGCAGGTTTATGACATGGAGGAACAGGAGACAATACCAGAAACCGTGGCCCAGCCAAACGGCCCCACACATCTTTTGGGGAACCCAACTGAATCCACGACATCTGAGAAGACGACAGTCTAAGACAGAGAAAGAAGCCACATGCTCTGGACATGAAATCAGAGAGGCTAGGGTTCAATGTTCAATTACAGCTTTGCTATCTGCTAGCAGAGTCAACTAGACCAAGACACTTAGTTTGCAAACTACAAAGTAGATATAACAGCAATAATAGCCCGCCACCAGCTCTTAAGCGGATTAGAGGGGTTGATCTGCGGGAAGGACCTAGCACAGTGCTGGGTACAGTGCTCAGATGGGAGCTGCAATGCGGGGCCTGCAGAGAAGGCCTCAGTTCCCTTACAGCCTTTGCTGAAGTAACCTACTGGTTTGTGCATAAAACTGGCACTTGCTTGCCACAGTCCTGGCTTCATCTGGACAAGGTGGCAGTGCCGCCAGCCTTCTGCCTTTCAAACATCCCTCAAAGCTCTCTAACAGCCTTGCTTCTCCTGGGATCAAGGCTACGATCCTTACTGGCCCTGGTGGACCTTTCAAAACAGGACTTGCCACATATCCTAACTTAATTTCTGGGTCCTTTATGGCAGGCAGGCCTCCTCTGAGGAGACCCTGGGAAAAAAATCGCTCCCGTCTCCCTGCTCAGCTTTCAGACCAGCCTTCCAGGTAGGGAGAGACGGCCAGAGATCAGGGCTGCGGGGCTGACTTGACAGTGACTCTCACACCACACGCCTCTTCTGCCCAGACGTCAGAATCAGTAAAGCGCCAGGTCCTCCCGCAGCCGCCTCTGCCAGGGGTGCCTGGCAAGCCGGAGCTTTTCGTTTTGTGTGTGTGCTTTTTGTCACTAGAAGAGACTCAGAAAAGGCTGTCATCACTGTGCTCAGAAGTAGGCAGAGAACTAGTATCACACACCTTCTGAAGTAACCCTTTACCCACAGGGCAACCAGGACATTCACATCTGAGAAAAACAAGCACTTGCCATGGAGCCGATTCGGACTCAAGGTGACCCCACGTGTGTCTGAGCAGAACTGTGTTCCAGAAGGTTTTCAATGGCTGGGTCCCCGGATGTGGACCGCCAGGCCTCTCCTCGGACGTGGCTCTCGGTGGAGTCAGCAGCCAACTGTGTTCACCATTTGCACGACCTAAGGACTCGGGGGCAACTGAGTCTGAGTGCACTCAACGGCAAGTAGGCACATCTGGAAAAGTCCATTAAGTCTCTTAAGCTGGCAACAGGGGTGGGAAGGGACTGGCTCCTTCTCTGGTCATTGTTTTCTCTTTATCCTTCAAACATCCAATTTCTTGTTGTATCCTGTTACTCTGATCGCCTGACACACCTCTTGAATTGCTTGAATTCCTTCCATCTTCCAGGGAGGGCCACCTAAGTAGGTCTCACTTAGTCACAAAGGCTGGCTCCCACCCAGGGTCCTTCTGTCTTCACCCTGACCTTCCCTTATCACTCCTTCACCTTGCAGCCAAAATGGGGTTTCCAAGTGAAAACCTGATCATACCTCCACCCTTTGGGCTTTGCTTTGCCCTGGGCATCAAGTCCAGTCTCGCTGGTGCACCCGTCTTAGCCCCTTCCCGATGGAGGTATCCGGCCTCTGTCTCCCTGGCTCCCAAGGCAGGATCCCGGCACCACCTGCAGTCATTAACATTGATCCAAGCACCCGGCCCAGTGCTAGGCAGCGTAAATCGCTGCCAACTGCATGAGCTGTATCGACATTCCCCACTTAACAGGAGGCAAAGAACCTCCCTTCCCTGGCCTGACCTCTCCAGTGTGGGTATTTATACTGATGCTGATTAAGTGTTTGCTTAGATACCGTACTACAAACAAACAAGCAATTAATTATTCATGTTTCAATTTTCCATTCCGAGTTTAACTGCAAGTCATATAATTGCTTTACATTTCTAAAGGAATCTCTCGATCAATATGCAACAGTTGTGTTAGGAAGCTCTAGACTGCCTGATGCCTCCCATCAGTAGGAGGGCGGGAGGAGCTGGCTCGCTGGACACACATCCACCAGGAGGTGACTTAGTCTGTGTTTTGGTGAAGCAGGGGCAGAAACCGCCTGCCTGTCCTTCTGAAAGGACATTAAAACACTTCAACACACAGGTGGCATGACAGGGAAAGTAAACGCAATTGCCTATTTCAAGTACCTGCAGGAGGGAACAAAGGATAAGACTAGGTAATAGGATATAGTGATTCCGGCTTTCTGGGATACCAGCTGGGTGACCCTGTGCAAGTTACTTAACCTCTCTGAGCCACCACATCCAAATTTGTAAAGTCACGGTAATAACAGAACCAACAAATGGTATGAAGTAGACTGAGGAACAAATGGCATGATCTAAACAAAGTTCTTACACAGTGGTTCAAATGTAGTAAGCCTCTACTCCTGTTAGCTAAAGTATGACTCACTCTTCTGTCACTGCTACTTTTATTAGGGAGGCACAGCCACTGTCACAAGCTTAAGTATGGGGACAACACAGCAGCAGCAGCAAACACGAAATGCTGTGTTTCAGCCTTGTTCCAAGCGTTTACAATATTCATTTCATTCTAGGAACAACCTGGGGGATCATGTACTATTTTATCCCCGTTTTATGGATGGGGAAAGGAGGCACACAGCAATTAAGGAACAACCCAGGGTTAAACAGCATCTATTGTATAAATTCAAAAACATCAGTGCAAAAATGTCTTCCTCTCTAGCCCTATATTCTATTTTCTAATTCTAACACCCACAATGAACATCTACAATATCCTTTCAAGGCCAACTCAACTGACCCTCAACTTATATGGAAACCTGTGGTTTTAACCAATCTATTAATAAGACTTAATGAATCTAAATAAGTATACACTTTCAAGCCTGTATATTTAGCTTTTAATAGTCATTTTCCCCCCAGTTTTCTTTATTTAAGATCACACAGTGAAATGTTCAAGAAGATGGGTATGAAAATGACACATAAAATTCCCAGAGGCCGAAGATGACCACTGCCCATATCTGGATGCATTTTCCTCCAGGTCGACTCTGCACTATTTTGTTTATGAAGTTCAGCTGATAGCACACACTCCCTCGGCGGTTTCTCTAACATGAGGGTGGCTCCCCAGGCTCACGTCACTCAGCCGTTCAGGATACCCGTTGGTGTTACCACACAGGGCACCCACTGCTGTTACCACGTGAGTCCTTTGAAGATTGTAACTCCACAGAGTTCATGTTTCCTTTCCACAAAAAGTCAAAAGGAAATTAAAGTCAGATACATGGCAAGCAGCACCAGGGGACACTGGAGTGCTTGGAGACTAAACCCAAAGGGCAGTCGAGACCACCCAGTGTCTCATTAGTGGCTATGTTAACGAGCTTCCACTGACAAACACAAACAAAGATGACAACCCCAGTGCGTGACCTTCCGGCCCTGGACTTCCCTGTCTCAAAGCAGACACAGCTTCTTCTGCACGCTAGCTTCCACTCCCCACCACCCCAAGGGCCAGGCTCTCCCCACTTCTCAGCATGTCATGAAATAACTGAAACAAGGCAGGCGGGGGTGTTCACAATAACTGACCATCTTCAATAAGAGATCTGAGAATTTGCTGGCAGAATGGATGATGACACTGTGTTAGAAACCCAACTCTCAGTCATCATGTTATGAATTCCACTGTGTCCCCAAAGGACACGCTGAAGTCCTGACCCTTGGAATCTGTGTTGGCAGTCTTGTTTAGAAACAGGGTCTTTGACGATACTAACAGGCTGTTAACACGAGGTCGTACAGGAGTAAAACCAGACCCACCCCACTGCCGCCAACTCGATTCGGACTCACAGCAACCCCACAGCTCAGAGTAGAACCGCCCCAGAGAGTTCTCAAAGAACTGCCAACTTTGGGGTAGCAGCTGCAGCACGTAACCACCACGCCACCGGGCTTTCCATACAGCAGTAGGTCTATCAGGGGAGTCCTTTTAAAAGAGGAAAAGAGTTGCATGGAAGGAAAACGGCTTGTGATGCAGCGGCAGGTCAGGGAACACCTGGCACTTCTACAAGCTGAGAGAAACAAGGAGGCTCTTGACTCAGAGCCTTCGGAGAGAGCATGGCCCTGCCAATGCCCTGAACTGGACTTCTGGCCTCTGGAACTATCAGATACTGTATGCTTGTTATTTAAAGCTACCCACTTTGTGCTCTTCTGTTACAGCAGCCTGAGGAAGCCTAATATAGAATATAAGCCTCAATTCAGGAACAGAAAGCACAGGGGTGGAGAAGGTGAATGGTGCCTGGAAGAGGAGGGCCATATGCAGAACCAGAAATCACAGGGGATGACAAGAAGGAATAGGGAGTGGGGGCCAGCAGAAGTGAGACAAGGAAGGGAGGGTGCTGGGACAGGAGCAGCGGTAGGGTGTAAAACCTTCCGGGGGGAGTTAGCTGAAGTGCTGGGGCCCAGAATGAAAAGAAGAGGAGCAGAAAGCAGGACTGAAAGCTGCAGAATGAAGCTCTGGAAAAGCAGGGTGAGGACCTGGTCCCAGAGCAGCTCCAAATCCACCGTGTTTGTTCCCAGTTGAGCCCCAGCATACGCCTACAGCTTGGTCCGCCAGCTGTCTTCTGAGGGGAGTGCTCCTCTCTTGTATGGAATAATTAACTGCGGGGGCAGAGAGAGGATGCTGGAGAGTGGGGCAGGACCACAGAGCCCACCAGCCACACCCTCCACATGCACGGGACTACCTCGTCCACTGTAGGAAGATCACCAATAACATAATCCAACTCCGCCAAAATTTATGGAACTGCAGAGAGCAGGCCCCCAGAGCCTTGGAGTGGTCACATGTGGAAGCTAGTTTCCAGAAGAAGCTGTCTCTGCTTTGAGATGGAAGTCTAGGGCCTCAAGGTCATGCATCGAGGCTGTCATCTCTGTTTGCATTTTTCAGAGGAAGCTCGTTTTTTTTGCTTAATTGTGCTTTAACAGTTCAAATTAGTTTCTGATATAAAAATTTATACACACATTGTTATGTGATCCTAGCTGCTTTCCCCACCCTGTGACAGCACACTCCTCCTTTCCACTCTGTTTCCTGTCCCTTTCTGTCTTGTCATCTTGCCTCCAGACAACAGCTGCCCATTGGTCTCATGTATCTCCTTAAGCCGAGAAGAATACTCCTCACCAACGTATTATCTTATGTCGAATACTTCCGTCTACTCTCTGTCTGAAAGAGCTGGATTCGAGATTGGTTTTAGTTTTGGACTAACAAAGAGTCCAGGGGCCATGTTGTCAGAACTCCCTCTAGTCCCAGTCACAGCCTCAAGTCTGGTCTTTTTACATAAAATTTGAGCTCTGCACCCCACTTTTGTCCTGCTCCATCAGGAACTGTCTGCTGTGATCCCTGTCTGCCAAGCCCAATCACTTTGAATAGCAGTACTGAGTTTGGAGAGGTGGATGCTGGGTAGTGAAGACTTGAGAGGACACAGAACATTGCAGCCACTGTGTCTTGTCATCTCTGACAGCACTGTCTCATACTGAGGCGAGAGGACGCAGGGGAGGGGTGACTAGGACTGAGGGCGTGCAGTACATGAAACGCACCCCACGCACTGGCTGAAGCCCCTTCTCCTCCTCCATGACGACAGATTTTTTTCATTGATTCACTCCATAAACATGGACTATTCGTTACGTGGATTCTGTACATGAACCAAACAGCAACGTGTGGCTGCTAACCCAAAAGTTAGAGGTCTGAGTCTACCTGGAGGTGACTGGGAAGAAAGGTCTGGTGAGCTGCTTCTAAAAAATCAGCCACGGACAACCCAGGGAGCACAGGTCTACTGACACACAAGTCACTGTGAATCACAACTGATTCAACAGTAACTGGTTTCTACACAAAATGTGCTTTAAAAAATCAGTATTTATAATGAAGGTGTTAACAGCAGTAAAGATTTACCAAGTACCTACTGTGTATCAGGTACTGTGCTAATAAGTATCTTTATGTACTCATTCATTCATTTCACATCACAAACCTATCATTTTCTCCATTTTACAGATGGAGAAACGGAAGAGAGAAAAATAATCTGTTTAAGGTCACCCAATTTACCCTAAGCAGTGGAGCTGGATCTGAACCCAGGCACTTGCTTCCAAGAGCCCATGTGTTTAACCACAGTATTGCATCTCTGTACCCAGGTCTGGGTACTCACAGGAGAGTAAAACAAGTATGATGCCAGCTCACATGGAGGAGATCAACAATAACTGATACACATATCAAAAATTGTTAGCTGTGATAAATGTCATGGAAGGAACACATAGGGTGCTGTGACTAAAAATAGTAAGGGACTTGAGGACACAGAGTGACGCACATGGTGTGTGTTCTTTATGGTGTAATACATACATGACGCTGTCCTGCTGGTTTCTTTCTAGAAGGGACAGGAGAGGAATAGGTGGAGAGGAGGGGACAGTGTTGGTTGAGTGGATACTGGAAGTAGAGAGTGGAAAAGAAGAGTGTACTGTCACAGGGTGCGGAGAGCAGACAGCATTGTAGAGAGGTGGGTGCTTACGGTTTTCTATGGAAAATTGACTTGGATTGTAAACTTTCACTTAACAACAACAAAAAAATAAAAAATAGTAATGGCTGGGGAGAGAAGACTATTTAGAGAAGGCTATCAGGGTAGCCATGAGTCGGATCCGACTCGACGGCACTTGGCTTTGGCCATCAGGGTAGCCATGGTTCCTGCAGGGGTAGGATTTTAGGCACAGGAAACAGCTCCTACAAAGGCCTCGACACTGCAAAGAGCCTGGCGTGCCTGAGAGCATCGGGAGAAGATGCAACTGGAGACAGTCAGAAGCTGGAACACACTGAGTGTTGTGGGTCTTGGTAGAAAGTTCAGATTTCACTCCAGGGGTAGCAGAGATAGGTTCCGAAAAAATTCCCAAACCACCCAAACCCACACCCAACTAGTTGCCCCGGAGTCAGTTTAACACACAGAACTCCACGTGTGTCAGACTGGAAATGTACTCCAGCAGGTCTTCAATGGCTGACTTTTTGAAAGTAGATGAGCAGTTCTTTCTTCCAAGGCACCTCTGGGTGAACCTGACCTGCCAACTTTTTGGTTAGCAGCTAAGCATGTTAACTATGTGTAACAGCCAGAGACTCCATTCCCAAAAAGGCAACTCAGAGAACGCCATGGTTAAAAGAATTGTCAGCCCACTCCAAGCTGTGTTGACTTTTTGAAGTTAACTAACCTCTCTGGGCCTTAGCAGCCTCATCTATAAAACAACAATAACGCCTAGCGTGATGCAGCAAGTACTAGATGAGTCAGTTATATATGCGAAAAGCAACTAGGTTAGTGCC
Organism: Heterohyrax brucei; assembly: GCA_028571685.1. NCBI lineage: Eukaryota > Metazoa > Chordata > Mammalia > Hyracoidea > Procaviidae > Heterohyrax > Heterohyrax brucei. The sequence continues at coordinate 122,248,145 of CM053145.1, read as the reverse complement.
TGGTATACAGTTAAGAGTTTGCTTCTGCTGTTACTTGATTCATTCTACCCTCAAATAACTAGTTATTCACTAGGTCTTCAAGAAAACCAGCTGTCATTGAGTCAACCCTCATTCATGGTGACCACCATGTGTGTCAGAGTGGAACCACAGGGATGTTAATGGATGTTCCCTTCTGAACGAGATCGCCAGGCTTTTCTATAAAGGTACAGCCAAGAAAGGAATGGAATGAGGTGAAATTAATTTGCAATCAATACTGCTTACAGCCATTATGGTGACAGGCGCCAGATAAACACATAAATAGAACTGAAGACCAGCCTCCTCTGCCAGCTGTTGTCATCCACCACTTGAGACAATTAAGCAGGCTGAAACATAACCTTTACATAATTAAGCATTCTCTGACATTTTTTTTTGTGGGTCTTCTCTTCTTCCCTCCCCCTTTTATTTAGTCTGCTTTCAACTGGGAAGGTCCAGCTGTCGGCTTCACTTGGATGTGCTGGCTTACCGTAATTTTCAGTTAAGCTTTATTTTACAGTCCATGTAAATAATGAGTCAGAAGCAGACTCAATAAAAGGCGTGCTGGCTAGAACCAGGGTTCAGCTCTCTGGAGCTTTGGGCAGTTAGCGCAGACCCTCAGGCTGGATTCAAGGGGATATGGTACCCTTTCCAGCCTGGCTGAGTCTTCTGGAAAATAAGACATTTGCCAGATCAAGGGGCAGACATTTGTGGCTAGGGCCCACACACCCTCCGGAGAGGACATTACTGCTCCAAGTTCTTCACCCTTCCTTGCAACCATGATCTTGCCTATACCAGGCATGTTGCATTTTCTCTCAGTAACAATAAAGGAGTATTTCCACACCCCAGTCATCTTGGATTTGGCCCTGTGGCTTGCTTTGGCTAACGGGCCAATCGTATGTAACATGAGCAGACGCTGAAAATATGCTTGCGCAGTCGGCTTGGCTTTTGCATTTATGTTGGACCCTAGGTAGCCCACTGGTACCCCCAAAAAGAGAAATAGTTGGAGCAAACTGAATTAAACTTGCAGAATGGAACAAAGTCTGGCCTAGATCAGCTAAGCCCCATCCAAACCACAGAACACAGACCCATGAACCAGAAAGAGACTGGATACAGCTTCCAAAATAGACATACCATATTATATTCGAAATATTCATTGATAGTTACACATCTGAAAATATCTGGTAAGTACCTACTGTGTCCCAGGCTTTTAGTCAGGAGTAGGGAAGACACAGAAAAGTAACTAAGAAACTATCTGGTAAGCACCTCCTCACATGTTACCTTCCTCACCAGACTGTGAGGAATTCTACTCGGGGTAGCTATCGGTCTGGCACCCAAGGCACTGCCTACTTAATAACAATAACAGCCACTGTGAACAATAAAAATCAGTTTTTAAGGGGAGTCTGACTCCTGGTTACCCATGCATGTCAGAGCAGAACTGTGCTCCAGTGTTCTCAGTGGCTGATTTTTCAGAAGCAGACTGCCGGATCTTTGTTCTGTGTCACTCTGGTGGAGTCAAACCCCCAACCTTTCAGGCAGCAGCTGAGTATGTTCACTATTTTTATCACCAAAGGACTCCTAGCAAATAACAACAGTGACTTTTTATTCCATGCTTCCTATGTGGCAAGTCCTATCCTAAGGTCTTTGCCAACAATATTTCACTTGAGAGTAACAACAAATGAGGAGCTGGGTCTTATCCCCATTTTTCAGACGACAGAACTGAGGCTCAGAGAGGTTACCTGGTCAATTCTTAACCCCCGTGTGTACAGAGCACATCGTTTTCACTTGCTCTCACGCTGCGAGACTCCCCTTCCTTGGTGACTGCTGCTCCATCCTGATGGCACCTCCCAGTGGCCCAACAGATCCCCTCACTTCGTCTCTTGAGCACTGTCTTGTCTTGTTTCGTCTTTGTTCAGCTGGCCACATAAACCAAACCAGAAGACCCTCCCAGGGGGCAAGACCACATCCTTTGAGTTTAGTACTCATAAGCCCAGGTTCCTGGGTCATAAGAATCTGAGTTCAAATCCCAGCTCGACCATTTACTGGATAACCTCCCACAAGTCTTGCAATCTCCTTAGACCTCATTTCCCACCCCTGCAAAATGGGAGCATTAGAACGAGATTAAGTCCTTTAGAGGATGATGGAATGTGTGAGGTGCTTCACGAACAGTGACCGGCAGGCAGCAAGTGATCAGCGTTAGCAACCGTTGTTCTCCCTCTTCACTTGTTTAGAGGTGGTATGCGATGGACTCTTGAGGAAGACGCTCTCCCAGCTTTGCCTGCTCCCTCACACTGGTTTGGCCTCTCTCCTCCAAGCTGGAAGAGGCCTTCCAGGTTACACACCGTGTGAGAAGCAAAGGGGCTGGAAACTCCTAGCGTAAATCACTCCCAGTAGTCCGCCAAGCTTTCCTTGCTTACGAAAACCTCTTCTGCCTGCCTGAATGCCCCTGTGACTGCCGCTCTAAGCAGCATTGCCAGAAAGCTGATGATGTGATATACATGCCACACCATCTTCCAGAGCCATCAGTGCCTCCCTGGCTCTGAGACAAAGGCCTTCAGTGGTCTGCCCTGCGTGCCACAGACGGCAGGCGCCCCAGCCACCACCCCTTATGTGATCAGGTAGGACTCTCGACACATGTGCTTTATGTGATGGCATTTCCATACATGTCTTACAAATACTGTTACACGGACTGTAACATGATCTCTGTGGTTCTTCATTTATATTCCAGCCTCAATTCTCTCACTCTACCAGCCCATCACTCCTCCTCCTTCCCTCAGTGACCGTGAAACAACTCCTCTCCCCCGGGCGCCCGCTGCCTCCAGTCATCACTCTCACTTAGGCAAACCTATCTGTGGATTTCATTCCTCTAATTTTTTCCCATAAATCAACTCTCCTGTCCCTCGGCCACTGCTGTTCTGTCTACATTGTTCCTCTAGTCATTTATTCATTTCATCCACTGGGTACTCAACCATTGGTTATTGAACATCACCTATGTGCTGGGTACCGAGGATGGAATGGTAAACGAATCACGCAGTTTAGTAGTAGAGTGAAAAGTGTGAACTGGATACCTCTCGTGGGTCAAATTACGTCCCCCCAAAACTGTGTGTATCAATTTGGCTGGACTGTGATTCCCAGTATTGTGTGACTGTCTGCCATTTGGTTATCTGATGAAATTCTCTTACGTGCTATAAATTTTATCACTATAAATTAGTAAGATGGTGTCATGGATTGAAATGTGTGCCCCCCCCAAATGTGTAGCCATTTGGCTAGGCCATCATTCCCAACATTTTGTGATTTTCCTACGCTGTACATCCTTCTCTCTGCCTGTGGCTTACAGATAAGATGATTACGTTAAAAGAGAATTAGGGTGGGATTCAAGCCATCTTTGTTTCCAAGGAGGACTCTGGTTGTACCTCACCCAGAACAGACCTGTATGTCCTTTTGGTGGTCCACAGTACTTTCAACACCATGATTCAAAGGTATCAATTCTTCTTCTGTCTTCTTTGTTCACTGCCCAGCTTTCGCATGCATATGATCAGACTGGAAAATACCACGGCTTGGGTCAGGCGCACTTTAGTCTTCAAGGTGACATCTTTGCTTTTCAATAATTTAAGGAGATCCTTTGCAGAGGATTTTCCCAGTGCAATGTATCTTTTGAATCTTGACTGCTGCTTCCATGGGCATTGATGGTGGACTCAAGTAGAATGAAAATACTTAACAATCTCAATTCTTCCTCCATTAACGATGACGTTGCTTCCGGTCCAGTTCTGAGGATTTTTGTTTTCTTGATGTTGAGATGAAATCCGTACCAAAGGCCATGGTCCTTCATCTTTATCAGCAAGTGTTTCAAATTTTCTTCACTTCCAGCAGTAGTGTCATCTGCATAACGCAGTTTGTTGAACAGTCTTCCTCTAATCCTGATGCCTCATTCTTCTTCATATAATCCAGCTTCTCAGATTACTTGCTCAGTGTACAGACTGAAAAGGTATGATGAAAGCATACAACCCTGATGCACATCTCTCCTGACTATAAACCAGTGTCCCCTTGTTTTGTTTGCAATCCCTGGAGAAGGACATCATGCTTGGTAGAGTGGAGGGTCAGCGAAAAAGAGGAAGACCTGTGACAAGATGGATTGAGCAGTGGCCTTAACAATGGGCTTGAGCATAAAAACAATTGTGGACATTGCACAGGACCCAGCAGTGTTTCATTCTGTTGTGCATAGCGTCGCTGTGAGTTGGAATCAACTCAATGGCACCTAATAACAACAACAGGGTGGGAATGCAACATCCTTGCTAAGGGAGTTTCCTTGGAGTGTGGCTTGCATCACCTTTTTATCTTTTCATCCTACAGGAGATAAAAAAAGAGTGGGAAGCAAACAGAGAATTGGAAACCTCACACTACCAGGAAATCAGCACTGAGAGTAGAGTGAATCCTTCAGATCTGAGATTCCTGCGCCAAGATGCTCCCTGACCAATGACTGATGCAACACAAGGACCATCTGCCAGAGCTGACACACAGGAAAAGCCTTCCCCTGGGGCAGGCATCCTGAATTTGGATTTGTAGCCTACCGGATTGTGTACGAAGAAACTTTCCTTTGCTAAAGCTATCCACTCGTAATATTTCTGTTAAAGCAGGACTAGATGACCACAACCGATGGATCAACAAACATAATGATGAGGTCTGTAAGACTGGATAATATCTTGGGCCAACCTCTTACGAGACATTAAAAAAGTGAGCAGTGAGACATGTGAACATTATACCACCAAGAAAGCAGCACCAGCAGCAGGTGCATTCTTTGGACCTGAAGTTCCTATGCTGACATGATCCCAGACCAAGTGAAGACTGATGCCTTACAAGCACCCTCCTCTAAAGCTAACAGAAAGAAAAAGCTCCTAGGGCCTGGGACCTGAATCTGGACTTGCAGCCTACTGGAATGTGAAAGAATAAATTTCTCTTGGTAAAAATCATCCCCTTGTGGTACTTCTGTTATAGCAGCACAAGATGACCACAACAACAGCCACAAGACTTGAAAGCAGCGGCCCAAACAGATATTGTACACCAGTGTTCACCACAGCATTATTTACAACAGCCAAAAGGCGCAAAAATCCAAATGTCTACCAAAACGTGAACAGAGCAACACAATGTGGTACATACATACAATGGAATACTATTCAGCCATAAAGAGGAACTAAGTTCTGTCACATGCTATGACACTAATAAACCTGAAAACATGCATCTATAGGATGTCGTCCTGCTGACCTCTTACTGGAGGCAGAGGAGTGGGTGGAGAGGAGGGGATCCGAGATTGCTGAGAGGATACACGTATGGGGCCGAGAGGAAGAGTGTGCTGTCACCAGGCAGGGAGAACAGTAGAAGCTGCATATAGGTGGGCATGCAGATTTATATGGGAATGTACATTTCATTCAATCATAATAAATAAATAAATACACAAACCCTGAAAACATTACGTTGAATGATGTAAGTCATACACCAAAGTATAAATATCATGTGATGCCAGTTACATTAAAATATCTGGCGTAGGCAAATGCACAGAGACCAAAGCGTATTTGTGATTAGAAGGCACTGGGGTAGCAGAGACAGGAATGTCAGGGTTTAATGAACGCTGAATTTGTGTTTCAGGTGATGAGAAAGTTTTAGGACTAGACGGTGGTGATGGCTACACACAGCACTGGGAAGGTCATCAATGCCAATGCGTCACACTGTTAGAAATGGTGACAATGGACAAGTTTTGTTACATATGTTTTATCACAATTAATAGAAAAGTATGGATTGAGACCGAAGCTGCTAAGTTCCAATCACAGTCCCCTTCTCTTACTAGCTGAGTGACCCACATTAAATGAACGCCTCTCTCTGAGCCTCATTCTCTTCATCAATAAAATGCAGACAATAATTACTGCCTCACTGCATTCTAGCAAGGTTTAAATGAATAATTTGCATACAGTGTTCAAAAAAGTGTCCCGCTCCTATGAGGGCTTACAATTAGTATCAGAACTACTGCAACAATTACTACTAGCTGCTGAGTGAAAATACTATTCTGGGGAAAGAGAGTGCCAGTGGCTCTCTGAAGAAGAGGTGCAAGGTATTATAAGGTCATTGAATGGGGAAGGGATGGCGGGTATTTTGTGTCTGTGATATCATCACACAGCTTTGGCATCCTTCATGCCAGCTTCTCAGGTTGTCCTAATGGAATATAAATCCACAGGAGACAGGGCTGTCACACACTACTTGTATATTTGTCCCTACGCTAGAAATATGGACAGTTTTAGCAGAGGGAGTCTGTCATGTGTTTATTTATAAACAAAGCAGACAAGGATACCACAAGAACTCACTGGAGGCCTTTTCAGCAAACTACACTGAAACAACAGGGTCTCTACAAGCACAGAAAGAAGGTGGACGCCAACACCCACTATACAGAGAAATTAACTAAAAATGGATTATAGATCTACATACAAAAAACTGAAATTTTTAGAAGAAAATGTAGACATAAATCTTTGTCACCATGGATTAGATATTGGCTTATTAAACACAATACCAAAATACAAGCAGCAAAACCTCTGTGCTTCAAACGACACTATCGAGAAAGTAAAAAGACAAAACCCACAAAACGGGAGGAAATATTTGCAAATCAAGTATGTGACAGCAGGCATATCTGAAGAATATATTAAGAAGTTTTAGAATGCAACAGTAAGAAGACAATGCAATTAAAAACAGGACAAATGGGACGAAAGGAAATGGATGACACTCAGCTATACTGTTACTGTATATTTTGATGAAAGATCCTGTAGAAGAATTGTGATCAAAAGCAGAGAATGCACAAAACAGAATTTCAAATTTTCATACACTCTAAACTTTAGAGGATCATAAAGCCTGGATGCATTTTTGAAGCTATGCCCTTACATAATCTTTAAACTTTAAACCAAAAATAGCTACTGAAATCTTTCTGAAACCAAACAATAATTTAGCTTAATTAGTAAAAGTATCTGCCTTGATTGAGCATTATGGTCTTTAAAGAACTATCTATATGGGATTAAATGACAGCCCACCCCAAACCTACTGCTGTCACTTTGATTCCAACTCACAGCTACCCTATACACAGAGCAGAACTGCCTCACCGAGTTCCCAAGGAGCACTTTTTTTGAACTGCTGACCTTCTGGATAGCAGATACAGCACTTAATCACCCTGCCCCCAGGGTTTCCAAAGTAGCAACAGCAGCACTTAAAATTAAACAGAAACCTTAAGCAGCAGGAATTTATGTTAATAGGGAAGGAACAACTGAGGAAGGTGAGAACAGTTGCACAATTGGAAGACTAATCAATCCACTGAACTGTACAAATAAAAACTGTTGAGCTTGTGTATGCTTTGCTGTGTATATTCTCAAGAAGAACAAAAACCAAAAATAAAACAACGAGCAGGGGATGTGAACAGACATTTCTCCAAAGAAGATTAACAGATGGCCAAGAAGCACATGAAAAGGCGCCAAACACCATTAATCATCACGGAAATGCTAATCAAAACCACAAAAAGGTCCATTACTCTACACCGATTAGGATGTTACCGTTAGGTGTCTGGAAATCCGTTCCATCTCACAGTGACCCTATGCCGAACAGAAGAAAACACTGCCTGGTCCCAGCTATCCTCACAATCCCTGCTGTGCTGGACGCCAATGCTGCAATCACTTTCAGCCCATCTTGTTCAGGGTCTTCCTCCTTTTTGGTGACCTGCTACACCTCACCAAGCATGATGACCTTCTCCAGGGATGGTCCTTACTAATAATAGGTCCAAAGCACATGAGATGAAGTCTTCCCACCCTTGCTTCTAAGGAGCATTCTGACTGTACTTCTTTCAAGACAGATGTATTCCTTCTTTTGGCAGACCATGGTATGTTACTCTTTGCCAATATCACAGTTCAAATACATCAGTTCTTCAGTTCTTCTTATTCACTGTTCAGCTTCCACATGTGTAGGAGGTACCTGAAAACACCATCACTTGGGCCAGGTACACCTTAGATCTAAGACTAACATCTTTGCTGTCATGGATAGAACTGTGTCCCCCAAAAAATATCTGTAGCCATGTGGCTGGGCCATGATTCCCAATATTCTGTGGATGCCTTACATTTTTGTGATTTTTCCGATGCTGACTATCCTAATCTCTGCCTGTGGCTAGTAGACAGAATGATTAGCTTACAAGAGGATTAGGGTGGGACTGCCACATCCTTGCTAAGGGAGTTTCCCTAGAGTGTGGCTTGTACTATCCTTTATCCTTTCATCCTACAGGAGATAAAAAGAGAGAGAAGCAAGCAAAGAATTGGGAGCCTCATGCCATCAAGACAGCAGCACCAGAAGAACGTGTCCTTCAGAACTGAGGTTCCTGCACCAGGACGCTCTCTGAACAAAGATGCAACACAAGGACTTTCTCCAGAGCACTTTCTCCAGAGCAGTCAAGGAGGGAAAGCCTTCCCCTGGAGCAGACACCCTGAATTTGGACTTGTAACCTACTAGACTATGTAAGAGTCAACTTTTCTTTGTTAAAACCATCCACTCTGTGGTAATTCTGTTAGAACAGCACCAGCTGCCTAAAACAGAATTTGGTGCTGGTAGTGGAGTGCTGCTTTAACAAATACCTAAAATGTGGTAGCAGCTTTGAAACTGTGAAACTGGCAGAAGACCCAGAAGGAACCAAGGAGAACTGTTAAGACCGAAGAAGATGCAGATGGTGAGAAAGAGCAGAGAACCAGCAGCAGCAGCAGAACCAGAGCAGCATTAGATAGTGCTAGAGTCGACCCAGAGCAAGAGAGTTGAGTGTCCATTCACAGAGGTTTTCTGGCAGAGTGGGGTGCCTGTGGGCACTTGAATCAGTGGAGCTAGGCTTGCTGACCTAAGGAGGGAGACAGCTGAGTGCCTCTGTGCAGGAGGCTTCCTGGTAGAGTGAGATGCCTCCCGACACTTGGATCAGCAGAGCTACGCCCTGGCAGGGCAAATGTGGGCCTGAGGCTTCAGCCACCAGGCAATAGGAAGCAGAAGCTGAAGAGACAAAGAGCTGAGAAGCTGAGCTGCCTCAGTCTCAAAAGGTACGGCCATGACCTCAGGGGTCTGAAAGGGTGGAGCCATGGTTTCCTGTGTTTATAAGGGTGGAGTTGCCACTCAGTAGGGCTTGAGGAGCACCTAAAGCAGATGGGGCAGTTTCTGTCCAAGCAGGCCTAGAAGGCAATGTTGTATCATAGGGGGAGAGATCTCCACTCAGAATACAGAGAGTGTGGCCAATACCTAGAGTCTGGAGTGCAAGGTAAATGTGTAAAATGTCTCAGAAAATGGAAGATTATCTTTAAAGCTTTGAGGACTACTGTAATGTGTTCTCCTGACTCGCTTGTCGCCTGTTAACACCTCATTTCCCTGCAATTTCTCCATTTGTAATGCAAATATGTAATTTGTGCCTGCCTGTTACACTACTGTTATTTTGGGAAGATGACACGTATTCTTGATTTTACAGATGAAGAGAAATTTATGGATTTCAGACCTGGATTTCAGACCTTTTCTGTGCTATAAATCAATGTATTTTATATGTTCTAATGCTTTGATTTGGGGGGGGCCAAAAAAAGACCAGTGATGATGATCATGACTTGTGGTTCTGATTCCTTCCATTTTCTTTTGATGCTTACTGCATCATTTAGTATTTTGCCCAAAGAATCCTTCAATATTGCAACATAAGGCTTGAAGTTTTTCTTCAGATTTTTTCAGCATTAGATCTGTGGAGTGTGTTCTTCCCTTCTGGCTTTTGAACTCCAGGTCTCTGGACATTTCATAACTTCGTCTTCTTGAGCTGCCCTTTGAAAGCTTCTGTCCAGCTTTTACTTCACTATTTCTTCCATTCACTTTAGCTACTCTACGTTCAGAAACAAGTTTCACAGTTTCTTCCGACATTCATTTCGGTCTTTTCCACCTTTCAATGGTCTCTTCTTTCTTCACTTTTGATGCCCTTGATGGTATTCTACAGCACATCATTAGTGTTCACTGCATCGAATCTATTTCTGAGTTGGTCTCTAAAGGCATACTTTGGCTTTATGAAGTTGTTTTTAATTTTCTTCAGCTTCAACTTGAACTTGCAAATAAGTAACAGTTGCTCTGTTCTGCAGTCTGCCCCTGCCCTTGTTCTGACTGATGATATGGAATTTCTCCATCATCTCCTTCCACAGGTGTAGGCAATTTGCTTTCTGTGTATTCTGTCTGGCAAGGTCCATGTGTACAGTCACAGCTTATGTTTTCAAATAAAGGCATTTACAATCCTATCATGATAGATATAATTTTTAAAAAGGCAGAAAATAAGAACTGTTGGTGAGCATGTGGAAAAATCTCACTGCTGGTGAGAATATAAAATGGTACAGACACTTTGGAAAACAGTTGGCAGTTCTCAAACAGTTAAGCATACAGTTACCACGTGACCTAGAATTCATTCCTAGGTATATATCCGAGAGAAATGAAAACATGTCTACACAAAACTTACACACAAAAGTTCATATCGGCATTACTTTTAATAACCAAAAAATGGAAGGAGTCCAAATGTCCCTCAGCTGACACACAAGTAAATAAAATGTGATCTATCCATATGACCCGACTCGATGGCAGCGGGTTTTTTATCCATACAACGGAATGCTATTCAGCAATAAAAAGAAATGAAACACTAGTACATGATACATTACGGACAATTCTGGAAAACATTACAGTAAGTGAAAGAAGCCAGACACAAAAGGCCATATATTTTATAATTCCATTTACATGGAACATCTAGAACAGACAAACTACAGAGAGAGAAAGCAGATCTGTGGTTGCCTGTGAGGGGTGCAGTGGGGTACAGTGGAAATGGGGAGTGACTACTAATGGGTACGGAGCTTCTTTTAGGAAGGATGAAAATGTCCTAAAATTAAATAGCAGTGACGGTTGCCCAGCCCTGTTACTATATTAAAAAACATTAACTGTACATTTTACATGAGTTGCATGGCATGCATAACATAGCTCAGTAAAGCTGTTTAAGAAACCCAAAATAATTACTGTAGTGGTGTGCTAAAAACCAAACCTAAATTGCCATCAAGTGAATCCTGATTCACAGCAATCCTCCAGGACTGAGCAGAACTGCCCCCACAGGGTTTCCAAGGAATGCCTGGTGCATTTGAACAGCCAACATTTTAGGTAGCAGATGTAGCTACTAACTACTATGCCACCAGCGTTTCTGTAGTGGTGTTCAGGATTCCAAAACTGAATACTGGTTTCAGAAACCAGTGTCCACTTGGCAGAAAGTGACATATTTCTGACACATACAGACACAGACCTACACTTGGAAGACATAATCGGGAAAGACCAACTGATAGAAAAGGACATCCAATTTGGCAGAGAGTCGGTGACACGAGGGAAACTGTCAGTGAGATACGTGAGCACAACGGCCTCAACAATGGACTCAAACATAACAATCACGAAGACGGCACAGGCCCAGACAACATTTCTTTCTGTCAGGCATCAAGTCTCCATGAGTCAGTGCCCACTCAACAGTAACTAGTCTCTTTTTTCTGTCCCCCTACAGTTCTCAGCCACCTTTGTTAAGTTATCACCACGGCACTGGTCATACTGCCTTCTCCTTGAGTCCTGCCTCTACAGAACTCAGATCACACTCATTTCCACTAGCTGAATCTTTGTACCAAAGATATAAACATCTTAGGGAACTGTCTTAAATGTTACTACCAGCTTAGGAGCTGGAAGGCTGACAAAGCAGAGAACACCTTGCATCCAGACACGTCTGCTAACGCTGACACTGTCCCTGAATTGGCAGCGCTGCCTGCTGAGCAGAGACCATTGTGGGAACTTTGGTCCCAGGGACATCCCAGCAGCTGTCAGGCTGGGTGTGGGGCTGGGGACTCAGAACTGCTCGCTCAGTGCCAGCCCAGGTGGGGTGCTCTGACGCTGGACGTTTGTTCTAGTTAATTTTCAAAACCCATGGTATGATTCAGATTCAAAATATTAAAAAAAAAAAAAAAGTAAGGAACAATAGCAAGAGAAAAAAACACAATGGCAGAACTCTACTTCAGCAACTGAGTATACAGTCTCCTTTAGTTTTTGCTTCATGCTTTAGTTCACATCTCAGTTTTAAACACGGGCTATATTAAATATGATGGGAGACCATATTTTAATACTCTCTGTGAATTCTGCAATTCTAACAGTTAACATGGCACAAATTAGTCTGCAGGGACTTGTTTTTCCACATGACTCTAAGTGTGACAGCCTAGAATGGATAGATGACCCCAGAGACTTTTTTTCTGCCCTTCCTTCCAGATTCTACCTGACAGATTTTACTCTAAAAGATCATTATTGCCATCAAAAGGCAAGTCTCCATTCTTTCTGCTAAATAATCGATGAAACTGTTTCCAAGCTAATCAAGAATCACATGCAGCTTTTAAGGTGGTCCCAGTCCTTAAAAACGGAGAGTACCACATCATATACAGCATCCTTCTTGGTGAATGATGCAGCCCAAGTGCTGCACTCCAGAAACTCTTTGCTGAATAAATAAGGATATTATGAGAGGAACTTTGGTTGTTTATCAGACACTCTCTCTCAAGACATAATTAGGGAAATCACTATAAACCAAAAAAGAAAAACCAAACCCACTGCCGTCAAGTCAATTTCAACTCCTAGCAACAATACAAGACAGAGCAGAACTGCTCCACACAGTTTCCTGGTGGATACGAACCGCTGACCTTGGGCTAGCAGCCAAAGCAGTTAGTTAATTGCTAAGCCACCAGGGAGCAGGGCATGTCTCTTGAACTTGTCTACCACTCTAGCAGACATTCTAGATAAACAAGCACTAATTTAGCCTCTTGAGCATCTCCTGCAAGGTTCTAGTGGGGCAAATACGTGGCTACTAACCAAAAGGTTGAAAGTTCAAGTATACTCAGAGTAACTCAGAAGAAAGGCCTGGCAACCTATGCCCCCCAAATCAGCCACCCAAAACCTTATGGGGTACAGTTCTTGTCTGGGTCATCTAGTTCCACTACAACACAAATGCCACAAGTGGATGGTCTCACAGTCACCAACACCACACAGTCTCACAGTCTAGGAGGCTAGAAGTTCTACTTTACAGTGCTCTGTTCGCCTCTGAAGGAAAGTCCTTGCCACCAGTCTTCCCTTTTGCTGGGAGCATCTTAGTGCAAGAATCTTAGCATGCACTCTTCTCCCAGCTCTGCACTGTCGGTGGTATTAGGTCCCCTACTCTCAGCTTGCTTCCCATTCATCTCTTAAGAGAAAAAGGTGGTGCAGGCCACATCCCAAGGAAACTTTCTTTACACTGGATCAGAGAGTTGAATTTAGAAAGGCTGTTACAGTCTCACCCTAATCCTAATTAACATAACCCAATCTTGCCCCATTAACCACAGGCAGAGATCAGGACTTCTAACATATAAGAAATCACATAAAACAGTGGACAATCACATAATACTACAATTCACAGCCCAGCCAAGTTGACAGTATTCTGGGGGGGACACAATTTAATCTATGTTAGTTCTACCCTGACACAAGTTAGGTTGGAGTCAATTGCAGCTGGATCTGGGAAACATCTCCTGCCCCTGCCCCTAACTTGCAGACTGAGGATCTCTGTCACCTTCACTGGGTCTGAATGGTTAGACTCTTGAATGTTCCACTGGTATTTCCACTGTTGTTAGATCAGGAAGCAAGATGCCAGATGAAAGTTAGCCTGGTTTTTGGCTATTGTGAGTAGGTAGGCAGGAAGAAACCTGTATCAGCCATCAGAGAGAGAATATTTTAGAGAACTCACCTGATTCTTTTAAAATTGGTGTTTATCCAAAGATGAAAAAGATGAAGGCTGCTAACTATGACGGTTACTGGTTGTACAGGGGAACTGAGGTGGCATAGTCAAGGTGGTGGACTAAATACACATCTCCTTAAATCCCTCTGGAAACCAAGACCTGAACTGATAATTAAACAGAGCCTTCTGGACACCCAGTGAGCCCCAGGATACAGCATAGGGCTGTTAATTTGGACTTCACATCACTGAAAGGAAAACTTCCTCTCTTTCGCTGAGCCCCGCTCTTGGTGAGTGCTGGCTTTCATGCACTGAAGGTAACTAGCCATTTTAGCTGATTTTTCTCTATCTTAGCTAGAGGGTGGAGCTAGGAACTGACTAGCAGCCAATCTCAGACACTCTGCTGGTGGGATCGGCAGGTGAAATTGCTGTATTTTGGAAGCCCAGCTTTGGTCTCTGTGCATCTTGGCACCTTTGACCTCTCTTTCCACCTCCACCACTGAGTAGCTTGTACCAAGACAGGCAGGGAGTTTATGCGGGCCATCATCTTGTTCCACTGGGAGGTGGAGATACTCATAAGGATGCCTCAGCTAGACCTAATTCCTAGGCTGGGAGGCAGCATCTGCCTAGAGGACAGTGCTTTTCTGGCAGAAAAGCAGAATTCTACACAGTGTTGCTTACAGCTGGGGCCTGAAAGCAGAGGCCAGCAGAGCACTAGCCTTTCTGTAGTGTGAACTAGTTTATAACATCTGGGGTTGGACAGAGAGGTGCTTACTTTGTCAGCTGGGAAGAGGAACCTGTACACCTGAAACCCTGACTGACTTTGGAAGTTGTCAGATACCTTTTACCTTTCATTTTAGGACGGTCTAGAGAAACAACTTCAGTCCATCCTCACAGCATCTCTCCCAGTCTCTATGGACTCATATGATGCCCCAAAAGCAACAAACTCTGGATAAAAGCAGAACCAAGAAATCACCCATGTCTTCAGAAGGCCCCCAAAAGAAATAACCAAAGGACTTCCTAGAAAGAGAAACCTTTCTGATGCTATCAGAAGGTGAATACAAAAGGATTATATATAGAGCCCTCCTAGTCCTTATACAAAATGCAGCACAGCAAAATGCAAAATTAAGCATGCTGTTTGATCTGATGGAACACCAGTACTCTGCAATCCAACAGATCAAGAACAAAATCAAAGAGATAGAAACTTCAATTCAAAGCCAAGAAAACAGAATGGAACAAATGGAAAAGAGACTTTCTGAGCTGGAAGACAGAGCTACTGACTCCAGCATCTACAAGGAGAAACCAGAAAAATGAAGAAGCATTACGAAGTATGTGGGATACTCTTAAGAGGAATAATCTAACAATTAACTGGAATTCCTGAACAGGGCAAGACACCTGAGAACACAGAGAACACTGCGGCTGAGCTGTTGACAGAAAATTTCCCAGAAATTATGAAAGAAGAAAACACAGACATCCAAGATGCATACTGAATGCCACTCAATGTAGATGTCAAAAGAAAGACTCCAAGACATATTACAATCAAGTTTCACAAAATGAAACTTAAGCAGAAACTCTTAAAGGCAGCATGACTCAAAGAAAAGCTAACATTCAGAGGAAAATCCTGTAGGCTTTTCTAGGAGTTCTAGCAGAAACAGTGCTGACATGGAGACAGTGGCATGACACATTCAAAGCCTGGAAGAACAACTTCCAACTAAGAATGATATGTCCTGCAAAACTATCTCTCAAATAAGACAAGGAAATTACGACATTAGCAAGTAAACAGAAACTCAAGAGACTTTATAAAAACCAAACCAAAGCTACAAGAAATACTGAAAGAATCTCTTGGCTTAGAAGAACAAAACCACTAACTTTATATTTTAGAAGCAAATACAGGACACATCACCCAGAAATCTGCTCAGTTAAGAAAGGCTCCAAACTCAGTCAAAGCTGTAACAGTGAAAGAAATGATCCAGTGATCACAGCATGAAAACTATGATGTCTTCATATTAGAAAGAGGGATGTACTACAGTTGTTACACTCCTTCCAGATGGAGAGGAAGTTAATAAGGCTGGTAGTAATTAAAATTGGGTTTATACATAGTTTATTAAGGGGGATCATGGGGCTGCTGTAAAGCACAATAAAGATGCAACATATCAAAATCAAGAAGCATAATACAGGAGTCTCCAACAACCACCAAAGCAACCCTGAAAAAGGTGAAAAATCAAATCACAAAGAAGAATGTCCCAGAACAGATTAATAAGAAAAACAGAGAAAACATCAACACAAAAATAAACATATCACAGTGACAGCACTAAACCCATACATCAATAATTACACTGAATGTGAACACACTGAACACTCCAGTAAAGAGACATCAAGTGACATCTTGGATCAAAAGACACAACCCATCCATATGATGCCTACAAGAAACTACCTTAGACTTAAAGATATGAGCCAACTGAAAATTAAAGGATAGAACAATACATATCAAGCTAACAATACACAAAGAAGAGCAGGCGTGGCAATTCTAATTTCAAATAAAATAGATTTTAATGTAAAATCTACCACTGTGGACAAGGATGGACATTATTTACTTCTGAAAGGTTCAATACACAAGCAGGACTTAACAATACTAAATATTTAGGCATCTAATATTACAGCACCTACATACATCGAAAAAACACTGACTACACCCAAAAAGGAGACCACTCCACAACAACAGTGGGAGACTTCAACACTCCACTCTCAATATTGGACAGATCATCTAGAAAAAAGCTCAATAAAGACACAGAAGACCTTATTGCCACAACTGACCAACTAGACTTCATCAGCATATACAGAACTTTCTATCTATCAGCGGACAACTACACCTTCTTCTCCAGTGCGCATGAACATTCTCCAGAATAGACCATATGTCAGGACATAGAGCAATCCTCAACAAAAT
Source organism: Heterohyrax brucei (assembly GCA_028571685.1). NCBI lineage: Eukaryota > Metazoa > Chordata > Mammalia > Hyracoidea > Procaviidae > Heterohyrax > Heterohyrax brucei. Next base: position 122,231,370 of record CM053145.1, on the reverse strand, counting down.
CCAGACCACTGAATTAATGAAAAGCATCTTCTTAGATCATAAAGCCATGAAAATCAAAATCAACAGCAGAAAAAAACAGAAAAAGGAACTCATGGAAACTGATTGACATCTTGCTCAAAAAGCCATGGGTTATAGATGAAATCAAGGATGAAATAAATAAATTTATGGATTCCATGGGAATGAAAAGACTTCCTACCAGAACCTATGGGATACAGCCAAAGCAGTGCTCAGAGGTCAGTTCATCTCTGTAAATGCATACATGTGGAAGGAAGAAAGAAACCAGAGAACTAACCTTACAGCTTGAACAAATAGAGAGAACAACAGAGGAACTCCTCAGGCACCAGAAGAAAACAGGTCATGAAGATTAGAGCAGAACTAAATGAATTAGAGAACAGAAGAACAACTGAAAAAATTAAAAAGAGCAAAAGCTGGCTTTTGGAAAACATCAACCAAAGTGACAAACCATTGGCTAAACTTACTAAAGAAAAACAGGAAAGGAAACAAATAACCCAAATAAGAAATGAGAGGGGAGTTGTCATAACAGACCTAACAGAAATAAGAAATATCATAACAGAATACCACAAAAGACTGTACTCTAACAAATTTGAAAACCCAGAGGAAATGGACAAACTCCTTGATTCATATCACTGACCAAAATTATCATAAAGTGAAACAGAACAACTGTATAGTGGAACTACTGGCCCACAAGTACCCGCTCTGGGGTAGGTGTTCTGCAGTCTGCTTTCACCTCTCCTCCTAGCAATCCCAGAGGCAAGTCTAGTCACCTCTGTGTTCTCAATGTAGTGCAGAGTGGTTAGGTAACCTGGCCAAAGTCACACAGCTAGTAACTAGTGTCGCTGTTGTCTGACCCTATCAAAATCCAGGGTTCTTCATATATTTAATTATGGCCATGTTAGCTTAATTACTCATCGTTTGTTGCCAAACTGTTCCAACTCATGGCAATCCCATGTGTGAGCTGTCGTAGTGAGCTCAGCTGCTAAGTGAAAAGAGGGCAATTCAAGTCTACCTGGCGGCACAGCATAGGAAGAGCCTGGTAATCTACTTCCACAAGATTAAAGCCATTGAAAACCCTCTGGAGTGCAGTACTGCCCTGACACACATGGTGTCACTATGAGTCAGAACTGACTTGCCAGCACTGCATTCAGTGTTCTTTTTTTTTTTTTAAATGTAGTAGTAAACTGATGGTGAGGCCCTTGAAAATCAGCAGGCTCCTGGAAATAAAACTCCTACCTGGTGGACTTTATTTCAGCTCTACAGCACTCCTCTGTACCCTCCGTGCCTGACTCAGGGCCGTCCCAGAGGAAGTAAAGCTCTCCTAGACTTCAGTGATGCTGAAGAAGAGTTGGGTCTGACTTCCATCTGAAGCACCTTCCAGGGCCTCCAGGGACCGCAGGTTAAGTGAGGAGCAACTGGGGAACCACTGTAGGGATGTGACTGTGGGTGACTAGGAATGGCTTTGTGTGACCGAGATACTACATTCCAGAGCCTAAAAGTCAGCCACCTTTTCTGCCTAATGTTGGAACATCAGAGACTGGTCACCTTTGAAAGAGCTCAGGGACATCAGGGCCACATTTAAGACCTCCTGGAAAACCCACCAAAGGGCTTAAGCTGGCACTTGGAGAAGTCTCGGGAATGAGTGCCAATAACCATCTCTCCAATGGTGGTGCTGGTCCCTGTCAAGCTGGCTTCGACCCAATGCAACCCCACATACAACAGAATGAAATGCTGGAAGTCCTGCACCATCCTCATGCCGGGCTCCAGACTGCATAGCTGTGATCCACAGTTCTCACAGGCTAATTTCAGAGGAAGACTACCAGGTCTTTCTTGCTAGTCTGTATTAGTGTGGAAGCTCTAACGAGACCCATTCAGCATGACAGCAACATGCGAGCCTCCGGTGACAGATGGTTGGAGGCTATGCATGAGTGGACTGACCAGGAAATGAACCCATGTCTCTCTCATGGATCACAATGGTCCAGTCTGCAGCCTGGAAGCACTTGGTGGATGTGGCAGGAACTGTTGTACTGGGAAAATTATAGCACATCTCCATCTTCACAGAGCTATCAGACAGCCAAAGTGGAGGGGGAGAAAAAAACAAGGGAACTTTCTGGATAGCATAACTCAGAAGGCTCTTCACCAGTTAGAGGAGGGGGGAACATCCAGCCCCTCGGCCTCTCCCTTCCCGTACTATTCTTGTCTGGATGAACTCACAAAACCCACTCTTCCCAAGTCTTCGTGAGATTTCCCCAGTCAGCAGGATAGCACAGCTAAATAAAACCAGGATGATCCGAATTCTCCGTGGTCCCAATGACACCAAGTCCCTCCAGTGAATCTCTGCGCCAGGGCTGAACATCGTGCTCCCACTGGCTTTCCACCTCTGGACCCGTTCTCCAACTGCAGCATGCATGCAGGAAGCTGCCACAAGCCCGCTCAGCCCACCGGGACAGTTTTTTCTCTTCCCATTCCTGTTCCAAACACACACTGTGCTCCAGCCATCTTGCACATCTGTCACGGAACGTGCTCTTCCTGCTGGCTAGAAGCCCAGTCTCCAGCTTCTCACTGGGTACATCTTCCTGATCGTTCAACACTGACCGGAGATTTCACATCTCTGAATCACTGCTATATTCCCCTAGAAAAACGGTCATTCCTTGCTTGTCCCTAGATCCTCCAGTGCATTGCTTACTCCTCTACCGTTGCATCTATCACACTCAAAGGTAAGTATCTGTAGGGAATTATGTTTCTCCCTTGTGAGCAACTCTGATCTCATCTATCTCTGCATTGCTTCACTCCCTTGGTGAGGCTGCCTCTACCAGACACTCTATATGTGGTTAGTGTACAAATGTGTATCAGGAAGAATCTAGAGAGTAACAGGGTATGCGTGTTTGGGGCGGATGGCGGCCACAAGCCACCAAGGTAGGTACCAATGTAGCCCAACACGGCCCCTCCATGAACCTACAGAAGAGACTTCTATAGAACCAGCAAGTCCCACACACAATCCTATGACCCTGCCACTTGGCCAACCTACCTCTAGAGGTGGCCCACTCTGCCAGGTAGCCAGGCCAGAAGGAGGGAGGCGGGGGCCAGGAAAGGAAAGAGGAGGGACATGCACAGGACAGGGATGGGAGAGACTCAAAAACCACATCTGGAGATTACCACGGTAGTTCAAAGACCAGAAAGTAATTACTGTCCTAAACGAGTGCAGAACCATTCTGGTTTGCTTCTAAATAAGAGATGTTTTTAGACATTTTCAGACGTCTGCTGCAGTGGCTCAAGAAAGGGAAGTTTCTGAGAGGCAAACACTCAATTACGAAGAAGAAAAGCCCACAGGTACAGAAAGGCCGCAATCAACCTTTCACGACTTCCTCCTGCTTCCACAACTGAAGTCGGCATTTCTGCCTTTGCCAGCCCAGCTGTGCTTTCAAACTCTTAAATTAAAAGCAGGAAGAAGGGTTCTGCATTCCTCCTGCTAAACTTACCTCCAGCAGTTTTATTCTAAGTAAACCAAACTCATCACTGTGGAGTTGATTCTGATGGACAGTGACCCTACGGAGCAGAGCAGAGCTGCCCTACAATGTTTTCAAGGAATGGCTGGTGGATGTGAATTGCTAACCTTTTTGGCAAGCTAAAAGAATTATTTAAAGAGTGATGAGTCTTTTCTAGGGCCCCTCTACAGGAGATCTAGACACTGCATGTTACGCACAAGTTTCATGGTAAATACTGACCACCCAGCAAATTGTAGGTTGTGGTATTTTGGTCTAGATTCCCCTAAGTCCACACCTTTTTTTAAAAATGTATAGTTTCCATTTAGTCCTTAAAAACAAAACTAAAAACTAGCACTGCTCTCAACTCACACCCTCAATGATTTCCCTAGAATCCATATTTGGCTGCTCAGTCTCCTGGATCTATCCTTCAACAGAAAGCAAAGGTCTCTTCCAAAAGTGTTTAAGCTCCTTTTACTTGCAATTACCCAGGCTAGCGGGGGGCATGCGACACAGCAGGGCAAAAAGCAAGTAGGCCTGGGAACAGATCCAGCAGGTTCTCCCGTTTCACAAAATCAGTATCCCACGGCGGTTTGCCATGGGTTATTGATGACCCATGTCACTCTCATTCAGTGTATCATCCAATTTTGATCATTCTAGCTTCAAATACTTTCTGATACCATCCTCTGGGCTCTGCAGTTGGGCTACAGAGCTGCCAGCCTCAGCTGCGATTGTCCCCCGGCTGTGGGTTGGATTCTGGTGCCACACTGTCCTTGCCACATGCCCTCCCAGGGCATGTTTTTCTAACTGTTCACTGGACAGCAAGAGATGAGGTGCAAGGGAACAATCCCATTTTAGGTCTCTAGTCTCATCACGCTGGCTAACATTCATCACCCTTAGTAAACCCAGAACCCAGGGGAGGCGTCAATTTTAGGCTTGCCCCTCTGCCAGGTTATACATAGTGCTGAGGGAGGGAGCGAAGACGGAGGCAAAAAATGTCCTCTGCCACGGAGTCCATGCGTGTAGGAAGGGGTAGGATGTGAAGGGACACGAAGCTCCAAATTTCAGCCCCTGGTTCCAGATGGGTGAAACGCACAGAAGCCACCAAGTGAACAGTGATGCTGTGAGTTGTTGGCCCCCTTGCTTAGCAGCTGGAGTTCTGGTGATACAGTGGTTAACGATTTGGCTGCTAAGAAAAGGCTGACAGTTAAAGGCCACCAGCCTCTCCTTGGAAACCCTACTGGGCAGTCCTACTCTGTCCTGTAGAGTCACTCCGAGTCAGAATCAACTCAACAGCAATGGGTTTGATTTTTTTGTTTGTCTGCCTATGAGCCACAACGACTCTCATCCTTGGTTTCCTAAGCAATGAGGGTCTAGTGCAGAGCTGAGGAGGGCAGGGCAGACAGCAAGTGCTGTCCCTAATCCTTGGTGCCTGTCACCATTCATCTATTCACTGTCAATTCAGGCTCCAGCTCTCTCGGTCAGTCACTGGCTAATCAGGTCAGCTGGGGCACTGGATTGCATGTAGTGTAGGAGACCCAGAGCGACAATCCTAAGGAGATGGGAGAACGGAGAAGTCAGTGGACTTAGTCATGGCTTTCCGGCAACCTGCACGGTTTCTGACTCCACTGACTCCAGTTCCAGGGCTGCTGGTGGAGACAGAGTAATGAGGCTTTTATACCAAGGTCCGAAAAGCAACATGGAAGTTAGCCTAGGAGCTGTCCTAAGAAGCAAGCACAGCTCTGTTGTGTGCTGAAGGACAGAGACCATTTAGGACAGAGTGGGACTGCCCCTGGGGGTCTCCTACACTGTGCTCTTTATGGAAGCAGATCGCCCAGGTCTGTTCTGCTGCAGAGCCACTGGGTGGGTATGAATTACCAGCTGAGTACTTAATCCGCTGCACACCAGGCTCCTTGGCATGGCTCTACCCACCCCGGGGAGCAGGCCCAACAGCATCCCTCCCACCCACAGGACTCTCCCTCAGCTCTTTACTGGTCCCCGAATGCACCAAGTGCTCTCGCTGCGTTCAGCCTTAGAGCCTCGACTCACTTCACTTCCTCCTCTGACCACTCTCTTGCCATGCTGTGTCCTCCTGTTGCCGTTTCTGCCTCTGAATTCAGTGGACAGCCGGGGTGATGTCATAAGCCCTGGTGGCAGAGCGGTTAAGTGCTATGTCTGCTGACCAAAAGGCCAGCACGTCAAACCTACCGGACACTCCTTGGAAGCTCTATGGGGCAGTTCTACTCTCACTCATAGAGTTGCTTTGAGTTGGAATCAACTCGACAGCAGTGGGTTCGGGCTGGTGTCTGTAGCCTGGCTGAATGTGAAGTCTTGGGGACTTCTGCATCCCCCACAGTCAGCACAGGGCTTGGGGCACAGGAGGGACCCCATTAGCCACTCACTGACACAAAAACTCAATAGAAGGCAGAGAGACACAGACACAGACACACACACAGTCATTATTAGCTGCTTCTGGTAATGTGCCAAACTCATGGCCCACTTTCCAAGTTCTCCTGAGGCCTTATCACCAGGATACAGCAAGCAAGATAAAGAAACTGCCAGCCAACTGCCAAAATGCTCCATTAACTATCCTGGCATTGGCAGTTTCTTCCAGAGAGTTTAACTTCCCAGTATTCCTCACGAGGGGGTCAGGTAGGCAGTCATCCATATTCTCTTGCTCCTTTTTACTTTTATTTTTTAAACAAAGACAACCTGAGCACAAAGAGAGAGAAAATACATCAGGCTTCCTGTTTAACCATCCCATGGGCTCACAGGGGTAAGAGCTGGACTGACCCCCTAGAGTCCCGGGTCCCAGCTGAGTGCCAACCAATGGGGTGCTGCAGGAATCCGTCTGTATGCTGGGCAGCCGGAAGTCCTACCCCGTCTCCACCACTTACTAGCTGCGGGGCCTTAGCTGAGGAACTCTGTGTTCCTCAGGTTCTTTATCTAGAAAATAGGGGGTGATGACAGCAGTTACTCACATGAGGATTTTGTGAGGATTTAACAGGAAAATCAGATACACGTATATACAGAGAGAGATGTATGTGTGTGTACACACACACACACATATACACATCACTTCTGTATCTCTAGAAAATCCTAGGACAGTGACTTACACTCACCAGTGAGTTTAATAGGGGCAGATAGAATCCTACCCCACACATGTTTTCTTCCCAAGTTTCCTCCACAAAGCTCACTTTTCCTTCTCCCGGCTGCACCCTGCAGCTTCAATAAATCAGCACTGAAGTCAAGAGCCCTGACTGAACGGATGAGTCACACGAGAGGGAACAGTAGTAGCCAAACACATTGGGGGACTGTCCAACCTCACTGCTAATCCGAGACACGAGAATTAAAGAGTTTGGGGAGCTATCCTTCTGCAACTCCTAAATTAGCAAAGATAAAATACAATTCCAGGGAATGCCCACAGCAGCACAGGTAAGACTGGCATGTTTAGACAATCCTAGGAACGCTATAAACTTACAAAAGCAAACCCTCACACGTGGTAAGGTGTAGCTGTGAACCACGCAGCTGTTCCCACCCTGCGGGATTTAACCTAAAGAAACAGTCCAGTGAAAAGAAGACTCTAGATGCTTCCACAGACTGCCACGATTTAGAGAACCACAGTATACCAATGTGACAGAACGTAAGGCAGCTGCAGCAACTTACAGTTGTGTAGGAAAATGTATATAACGTACAATATACGGAAAACAGGAAAAAAAGGGTTAAGTGCAAAATAGTTAAAACCACGCCAACACGTGTACCCACGTGTACAACGGCTGTGACAGAATGTGCAAATGAAGATGGCTCTTGCGGTGGGAGGTGGGTAGGGGTGTTGTTTTCTTCAGCGTTGCCGTGACGCAGGGCTGCAATGACTTTTTAGAGCCTGAGAGGCTCCTACCTTGAGAACTTGCACAGCCTTCCTCGTCACTGTTGTCATGGCAGTTGTTCTGCCCGTCGCAAATGAAGCTCTTGTCAACGCAGAAGCCGTTCTTGCAGTGGAAGCGGGCCGTGGAGCAAAGCAGGGGGTTTGCTGCTGTGAAGGGAAAACAAAGAAGATCACCAGGGACGCCAGCAAGTTCCCCTGGGACACGGGAACCTCTCTAGGTAGGGGTGTGTCTTGTCCCGGGTTCATCTTCCAAGACGGCAGCCTCAAACCTCATCCTGGGATACTGGCCAGCCAATGACTGGGACAGGCAAGACTCATTCTGCCTCATTCTAAAAGTTCCTTTTCCCAAGACACCTTATTGATGCCATGTAACCATACCAGGATGGCCACAGGTCAACGCCTCAGTCTGTGTAGTCAACCTCTAGGCTGGCCAGCAGACTTTAACAGTCTGTAGCGAAAGGTGACCCTCAAGAACCCCACCCCACCCTCCAGAAGAGTAAAGAGGTGAATGACATGTGATAGAAGACAAAAGGCACACAGAGAAAAAGCCAAGTCAGACACAGTAGGCTGAGATGGGGAATCCACGAATCTCCTTCACTAAGGGAATGAGGACACGATCTGGCCTAAAAGTTACACTGAATCCTTGCAGTTCATTAACTATGCACCAGGCTCTTAATTCCTCACGTATCTCACGGCTCACCGAAGTTAACTCAGTGGTCTTGATTTCTCCCTTGCAAACAAAGAATCCCATTAACCTACTTTGTCAGTTGCCATTTTCTGAGTGCCTTCCATGTGAGACTCCCTGTTCTAAGTACTTTAAAGGATTTTAAGACAAACAGCACATATTGTCCTTTCCTTCAAGGGAAAAGGTAGTCAGTGAGCAGTCTGAAGTCAACACAAAACTACATAACACGTGCACAGATCTTCACTTAAAAACCAGCATTTCCACTGTACAATCTACCTTGCTTCTGCATTCCTTGCAGTGCAATTCAAACAAAGCTCATTCCAGAGCTCTGATATCAATAAATGAAGCAGCAAAATGAAAAGAAACTTCTAATCTCGCTCTGCTACTTATTACCTGTGTCATCTTGGTAATCTCTCTCTGAGGTTGCCGTCCTTATCAGCAGACAGGACCAGCTACACAGTTTGTAGAGTCCAGTGCAAACTGAAAATGCAGGAACCACTGTTTAAAAGTTATTAAAAAATTCAAGATAACAACAGCAGAGGATAAAACCAAGCATGGGGACCCTCTAAGCAGAAGGCCCTGTGTGACTGCTGTGGGCACTGGTCTAGGAAGTCACTCTGCTAAATCAAATGAGATGATACGTGAGGAACCGTGGAATGTAGAGTCTGATATACAGCAGTGGTCTGGGAGACGTCGTGCTGGCTCTCCTTGTTATGTCTGCCTTGGTCCCACAAATCCAGGGACTTCCTTGAGGACCAACACTGGCTCTGGATTAAGAGGGGCCATTTGGGGTCTCAGGTAAGGAAATGAGCCCCTGCTTGCATTACACATGTTGGGAAAAACACCAGACAGGGGCACCATGTCTGCCACAGCAGATGGCTACAGGAGCAGAGTCAAGCCAGCTCTTTTCCCTCTTGGTTTCCCTCAGCTACAAGGCAGCAGCTATTACTCATCCCCGGGCCCTTCACTGAGTAGTGTTAAGGTACACAGAGATCACAGCTGCAAGACTCTGTAAAGTTCACAGGGCTGTGTAAACCCAAAGTAGCAGGGATTCAGTGGCAGAGATCCCACAACCCATGCAGGAGATGTGGGTTCGATCCCCCGGCCAATATGCCTCGTGTGCAACCACCACGCTGTGTTACTACGCAGCTTTCAAAAGCTTCCAGACTAAGATGAGGAACTAGAAAGAAAGGCCTGGTGATCTACGGCTGAAAATCAGACAATGGAAAATGAGCCTGATTGACAGCTCACCCTGGGGACCGCAGAGGACCAGGCAGTGTTTCACTCTGCTGTGCACGGAGCTGCCTTGAATCGAAGGCCAACTCGACGGCAGTGAACAACCAACACATGTAAACCCAAAGGAGTGGGGCTGGCTTTCTGGTTTTTTTTTTTAATTATTCAGTTCAGGATGTCTAATTTGAAAGGTCACAGGAGGTAAAGGGATGTGGAAGTCAGTGTCTCAGCTTTGAGAATGATGGACTAGTGGAAAGTCAAACAAACGCCGTCTGGTCTGCAAATGGAAGTTTCAATTATTTAAACTGCTGTGGGCTAGAGAATCGCTCAACTTGATCAAGTTGAAACCAAGGCCTGACTTCAGCCAAAACCAAAACGGTGAAACCCAAAACCACAAATCATGTTCATTTTCTGTCCAAGGCAGTCCTCCAAACCCTATGCCCGTCATTCTCCTGCCCTGCTGGCCACTGGCTTCCACAGGACCTCTCTTTCAGGTCACGTCTACACAGCCAAAGCATCAATAACCATCACCTCACACGAACTGACGGCCTTGGGCAAGCACTCTTAATTGCTCCAAGATGGGCCACAGCAGGCGTTTGTGCACACCCTGGAAGAACAGGCTGTGCTGGAGCAGGCTGTGTTGGAGCAGGCTGACAGAGACTGTGACATGTGCCTGCTTTTCCTTCAGCCTTAGACCTTTTCAACATCACAAATTTTCCCAAGGAAAAAAGCCATATGTGCGTATATGTAAACATACATAGATGTAAATGCATCTACATATTTTGTCAAGATTAAAATGAACTGTACCTTAAAATACAACACATAAAAATCCAAATCACAGGCTAGTTTTAATGCATACAACCAACAACGGATGCGTAGATGGTATAAAGAACCCCCGCAGCAAATCAAAAGGAAAAAGACAAAACTCAAGCAAAGGATATGATGAGGAAATTCACATAAGAGGAATGGCAAATGATCAATAAATATTGAACACACATTTTAATTTCATATGAAATAAAAACTCAAACTGCTGTCGAGTTGATTCCGACTCATAGCGGCCCTATAGGACAGAACAGAACTGGCCCATAGAGTTTCCATGGACCACCTGGCAGATGTGAACTGCTGACCTTTTGGTTAGTACATGTAGCACTTAACCACGATGCCACCAGGGTGCCCCATGGAATAAAGTACTATGTTAAAAGCATCCGGTTCGCGAAACTCGAGGTCTTAAAATACCAAGTTGTTGGCAACATATGGAAATTGAGGCAGTGTCATGACCTACTTGTGGGAGTACACATTGGTGAATCCACCTTGGACCTATTTAGTAATATCTGGGAAGGATTAAAGTACACATACCTTACTGTCCAGTAATTTCACTCTGAGCTACGTACTTGAGACATCAAAACAGTTGCCATAAATTTCAACTCCCTTAACTACACTTAATTACTGGGCCCCTTTTTCTTCCATGTAGAGTGGGATACTCTACAGTACGCACAAATTTTCAGCAGAGCCAGAAGGTAAGTACTAAAGGCTTTGTTAGCCATTACAATTCTTCCTGCGTTTCAAGTGCTCCACTCTGCTCTTGTGTAAAGCATCCATAAACAACTGATAAATCAAACACATGGCTGTATTCCAATAAAACTTTATTTACAAAAACAAGGCAAATTTGGGTACGGGTAGACATCTGCCTGTCTGTATTCTACAGCAGAGAAAAATATAAGAATTGGAGTCCGGACAGATAAATCCTACAATACTGAGAAAAGCAAGTTAAAGAACACTACACAGAGTGCTATATCACTTAAATGAAGTTTAAAAGCATGCACGTGAATGATGTATGTTATTGATGGATACAAAAATACATACTGAAAGAACAAAACTATGCACAGGAATAAACACCACCAATTTCAGGATCACTGACACCCCTGGAGAAAAGAGAGGAAGACAGCATCTGAGAGAGAAAGCGCAACTAATTGTAAAATATCGATTAAAAATCCTTGCCTAATCTCTCAGACTGAACCTGGAGACAGGTTTTTGTTTTTTTTTTCCCCCCTCCAAATCTTGCCCAGGGGAGTGAGCCAGATAACATCACAGTTCCTGTAACAATCTCTCCTGACTCAGGCTCACCTTGTGAGCCAACCTAATGACCCCCTGAACCCTCAGGCTTGAGATGGTGACACGACCCACTCTGTGACCTCAGATCACCCAGGGACAGACCACTGTCCAGATAACATCACAGTTCCTGGACAGCCCACCTTGAGACTTCCCTCCGTCCCCCACCCACCTGAATAACACCCTGTTTTTTCTGTAAACCCATCCTCCTCCTTCCAATAAAGATGTCTGGCTTGAAGTGAGCTGTTCAGATGGTTTTCAGGGCATTAACCCACCATCTTCTCAGACCACTGTCCATCTGGGTAAAGTGCAACCCCTCTCGGCCTCTGGGTCTGGCTAGTGATGAGCAGCACGAAGCTGCAACCAGGTTTTCTCGTTACAAGAGATCTAGATCATATTGGGTATATAATTTAGACTTCCAACTTCTAAGTTCATCCATGCCACTAAAGTCAACTCTACTTTGAGGAGGCAGCTCTTCCCCAGTCGTCTTTTAAATACCTTCCAACCTGGGGGCAGGGGGCTCATCTTCTGGCCCTCTATCTGATAATCTTCTGCCGCTATTCATAAGGTCTTTACCGGCTAATTCTTCGCAGAAGTAGACTGTCGGATTCTTCCTCCTCCTCTTTCTTAGCCTGGCAGCTCAGCTGAAACCTGTTATTGGTGACTCTGTGGCATCTGACCACCAGTGGCACAGCTGCTGGCAAGCCGCCTCAGGAAGATGAATGAACAGACAAGTGGGGGGAATTTGGCAATATTATCTCGGAAATTTGAAGCAAAGAAGGCAACCTGTTAATATCTGATAAAACAGGGTGTTGGGAACACAAGTATTCATTTTTTCTTTCCTCTTCATTATGTTTGAAAGACTTTGTTAAAAAATTTTAAGAGTCTGTTGTTGTGTGTCACTGAGCAGAGGCCAGCTCACCGGTGCTGCAGGACTGAGTAGAACTGCCTCGTGGGAGCTCCTTGGCTGTAATCGTCACAGAAACACACTGCCACATCCTCCTCCCGAGCAGCCACTGGTGGGTTCCAGCCACTGACTTTCAGGTTTTCAGTTGAGCGCTTAACGACTGTACCACGAGGGCTCCTTTTTAAGAGTCTAGCACGGCAGAAATTTTTAATGATGATTCACTTTCTTTTTACTGTACCCTTCCACTACACAATTCTCTCTGGCCTATACACACCTGCTTGAATAGTTTTCACACTGAAGTGTACAGCTGTGCACAGATGCATCAACTGCATCAACTTGTAAGCAATCACACCTGGGATTCTTCCTTGTCAATGCCTTTTCATAAAACAACGTGCTTCCCTCCGCTCCCCTCATTGCGGGGAAGGAGAAACAGAGGCAGAGGAGGTTTGCGTAACCCATTCCAAACATACAGCAAGCCAGGACAAAGGTGTCTGAGTCATCAAAACACATGTCACAATGCTCATGCCCTTGAATGCCAGGAATGTCCTCAAGCATTCACCTCCCTGAGGGTCTACTGATTTGGGGGTTATGTAAATTTCAACAAGCTATATATTCTGGTTCCCAATGACAGAGCAAATTAGAAGAAAGAGAGGACTCTGCTTCTCACCTTATAGACAGCAAGCAACTGGCAGGAAGAAATAAAAGCTGAAAGCTATGTATGAGAGTAGATGGAAAGGTTACAAAAGAACATTTTTTTTGAAAACTACCTTAAGATTTCCCACAGCAGAGCCATCTGGAACAGTTTAAAATGATGGTTTTAAAAAGGACACAAATGTAGCCCTGCATTACAGTCCAATCTAAAAATCAGGGTCCCTAACAATGACCCTTAGAAACCATGCTGGTATAGTGGTTAAGCCCTGAACCTGCTAAGCAAAGGTCAGCTGTCTGAATCCACCAGGCACTCCTTGGAAACTCCAATGGAACGGATCACTGTGAGTCAGAATAGAATCTACAGCAACAGGTGTTTGTTGGTTTTTTGTTTTTTCAACAAGAAAGTTAAGCACCAATTCAGGCAAGATGTAATCCATTTCAGAGAAATTCCTGCAACAATGGCTTTCTAAGGCATAAGTCCGCAGTTAGCAGGCAGGCAGGCTTACTTAGCCAGAACGGCTCATCCCCCGCAGCAAGCCCAGAGAGCTGAAGCCGTTCTACGACATTTTCCCCTGGACCTCTGCAGATGCTTACTTGGATCAGCCAAAGTTCAGATCACCCGAACACAAGACCATGATGGACCAAAGCCATAGGCTTTGGTGGGCAGCAGTCAAGTCTTAGGCATCATATCAAGGCCTGCGAACAAGCCATGCTCAAGGCAGTGCTCATTAACGGACCAGGACACACCTGTCACGACGTGACGTCGCGTCCTCTTATAGCACTATCTGTTGTTGTAGCTGGGTGCCTGCAACTCCGCTCCACCTCAGGGCGACTCCGTTTACAACTTAACGCAGCACAACGCTGCCCGGTCCTGTGTCACCTTCACGATGCTGGCATTCTTGGAGCCCACTGGTGCGGCCACTGTGTAGCTGAGTGCCTTCCGACCTACAGGGCCCCTCGCTCCGCACTCCATCAGGCAACATTCTGTCAGGGTCTCTTGGGTTTTCACTGGCTCATTTCTGGAAGCCCATCACCAGACCTTCCCTTCCAGCCTGTCTCAGTCTGGAAGCTGTGGTGAGCCTGTCCACCGCGGATGACCCCGCTGCCATCTGAAATACTGCTGGCTTGGCTTCCAGCATCACAGCAGCGCACAAGCCACCACCGTATGACAAACTGACAGAGAGATAACAGGCTAACAATATTGAATGTGTTCCAAACATATTTTTTTTTTGTTCTTGCCAAGGCTTACCAGCCCTTGAAAATTTCTTTTTTTGACTCTACTAAGCAGGGAAAGAAACGCTGTATTTTACAATATTTATTTGGACAGGGAAAACTGTCTGCAGAGTTAGCTTCAAAAACTCAACCACAGGCTCCGAAGCTCCCTGGTTACTACAGCCCCAAGAAACACTGGGTTCCAATGATCTGTTTTCCAACCCTCAAGACCTAGGAAAGAGAACTTGTTTCTCTCCACTAGAGGGAAAAAAGAACGAGATAAGGTAACTGCTTACTGGTTAATTACGGTGGTGGTGTTTATCTCAGCCACATTTTAAAGAGCGAATCAAGGGCCACGGTGGTCACCTAACAGAAGCTAACCAGCTTGAAAGACATGCAGTGAAGCAAACTGTCTCCAGTAGGACTAATGAAATGTCCCCTCTGATTCATTCAGAATCTGAAAGGTTGGCGCCCCTTCCACCTCTGGGGGTTCCTGCTGAAACACACTGATGAGAAACTCCCCACTTGCCCCCACAGCCCCCATCTGTTCCTCCATGCCACAGTGTGTGCCATTTGCCTGCCTACTTTCATGCATCCTAACCTCGTGGCTTTCCACGTGTCCCCAGCCCAGGCTTCCTGGAAATCAGGCAAACTGGGGAAGACGGAGCTGCACCAAGACTGCCCCGGTTTCAGGACGGAGAGCTCCAGGGACTGAACAGGCTCTCCTTGCGGGGTCCACCCCATCAAGGAGCACCATTCCCCTGTGGCTTGGAAAAGGCCTGCAACACTGACCTTTATGGAGAAAAGGCAGCCGGTCTACAACCAGCGGCAAGGTTTTGTCTTTCTTTCAGAGTTCATCCAGCCAAGGTGATGAGGTTGTGGCTCTCTTCCTCACGTAGTCCAAGCACAGCCATGTGCTGGAACTACAACTATTTCCACGTCCACAGAAGGGAAGGGACGGCCACTATGAAGCATGTGAGGCCAAAGACTGTCTTTTCCCAGGCTCTCAGGACGCAGCTCCCTGTCTGCCGCAGAACTCTAATTCGAATGCTGAGGCCTGTTCTGCATCTTCTGCCTCTATAAAGACTTCCTGGGCAGCCTCCTGTCCAACACCTACACTCACAAAACAGTCCCATTTCATGGCTTCGATGACCACCTTTCTGCTGATGGCTCCCCAAAATGCTCCCTCCAGCAATCAACAGCATTCTCACATGCTTCCTGGACACCTCTGCCTGAATGCGTCCTCATATCTAATGCTGCATGCCTGGAACTGACACTCCGACCCCCCCTTTGTTCTGTGAGCACACGCAGAAGGTGCCACCACCGTCTCTCAGTTCTCCTCCCCCAGCCCTCTCTCAGCATGCACAAGTCCTCACTGAGTACAAAATATAACCCTAACTTCTTAACTTGCAATGATCTGGCCCCAGCCCACTATTTCTAAGCACACGTTGTACTATGGACAGAGTGACTCCTATGCGATGGTCAGGGGTGTGGAATATGCTGGGGTTCAAATCTCAGCTCTACCACTTGCTACTTGTGTGATGTCGGCCACAGTATTTTAACTTCCGTAAGCCTGTGTTCTCTCTTTTGTAAAATGGGGGATATACACAGTGCCCACTTAGGAAGATTTTATGAGAATGAAATGAGATAGCACAGAGACTAAAGGTGGCCCATGCTGTTGCTAGTTGCCACCAAGTCAATTCTGGCAACTCCACGTATGCAGAACACAAATACTCCATGTGGTTTTCAAGGCTGTGACTGTTCAGAAGCAGAACGCCAAGCCTGTCTCCCGAGAAGGCTCTCACTGGGTTCAGAAAGCCAAACTTTTGGTTAGCAGTTGAGTGCTTCACCATTGCACCACCCAAGGGCTCCACATGGTCCATATCCAAACCAACACCCAGTGCCATTGAGTCGATTGTGACTCATAGTGACCCCATCAGACAGAGCAGAACGGCCCCACAGTTTCCAAAGAACATCTGTGGATTCAAACGATGACTGTTGCGTAAGCAGCCTGTAGCACTTCATCACCACACCATGTGGTCCATGGGAGGTGACAGGATGTGTCAATAAATGGTTTACTCTTATTGCGAGTACTCACGAGTATACCGTAGTGTCACAAAAATAATGCACGTTATGAGCTGGGTGGGTTTTTTGGTCAACTGAGCACCCCCAGATACTTTCATAAGCATGCTATGCCAAGTTCTTATATGTTGCTGTAAAAAAATTAGTATGGCATAATTAACACTTAACTATTAGGTGACCACAGTGGCCCTCGGTCCTCTCCTTTAGATGTGGCTAAAATAAACACCACCAGCACAATTAACCACTAAGCAGTGACCTTAGCTCATAGCACACTTTTAACAAAAATATCAACTTTGCTGCTTAGTAACCTGGGCAAATTATTTAATGTCTTGGTGTCTCCATTTTGTTATCTATAAAAAGATTGACAGTACTATCTACCCAAAATAAACACCTGTGTGTAGAACATACAGAAACATGTCACACATACAGTGCCCAGTAATTTATCAGTCACTTGATTTCTTGCTCCCTGAAACAGTTCATACACCTCCCAGCCTCCCCTGGGCCCTTGGCATGAAACGGCAACTTGGACGGCTAACAGCTTTTGAATCACAACCACAACCCCCAGGCCCATCCTCCTCCAACAACCTCCACTGCTGAGCCCAGAGGGGAATGATCTCGCCTATCACTGATTCCCACGTGACACCCACTGTCAACCGCATCATTACTCATGCCTCAGAATTTTCTGTCTCCCTTGCTTGGATACAACCTCAGTGACAGATGACAAGGTCTGTGTCAGAGCCGTATCAGTCCCACGCAGCTTCTCACAATGCTGGGTGGCACTGAGACTGCAGAAAGAGGACAACTGAAGTGTGAAGGCAGGCAGGAGCCAGCACTAATGTGAACTGAGGAACGCCTCAGCACACGTCCTTGGTCTGTATCTGAACTTACTGACGATCAAGACATTCACCTGTCGAAAATAAAGCCTGAACACCCTGGGCGGTAGCCTAGCTCCCTTGTTTAAATTCTTGCTTGACGGCAAGCCCTGGCAGCGTAGTGCTTGACGGCTCGCTCCTAACGAAAAGTCGGCTGCTAATTACCAGGCACTCTTTGGAAACCCTAGAGGACATTTTTACTCCGTCCTGTAGGGTTACTGTAAGTCAGAATTGACTCGATAGCAACAGGTATTTTGATGGGAGTTATTTGATTCATTTACGCACTATTTCCTTTAAATAAAGCACCTCGGGAGGCACAGGAGATAAAATAAAACCCAGTCACTGCTCTACCAAAGCTTATATTCGTCTGTGAGAGATACACAAGTCAATAGGCAATTATGACACAGTATAATAAGTGCTATCTGTTTAAGACACATCTGTCACATGCCATGTCTAAGTTTACTGATTTCATTTGGCACTGGGAATACAGCTGTGAACCATACAACAATACTACCTCATGGCCATCACAGTGTAAGAGGGAAGAGAGAAAATAAGCAAATAAAAAGTGGCACTAAGTGTTGAGAACTAAAGAGGGTGCGGAGACAGGAACAGGAGAGGACTTCCTCTTTACAGGGTGGACACGGCAGGCCTCTCTCACTAGGTGGCACATGTCTGGGGAAGGATGAGGGCGTGGGCAGCACGGGAGAATGACCCAGCCTGGCCTTGGCAAAGCTGCGGTGTTTCCCCAGGGAAGCAGGTCAGACAGATGAGACATTCAAAGACACATTGCTGGAGCTATGGAAGGAAATGGCCCCCTTGTGATTCCCAGCTCACCCAGTCCACGAGCTACACGGTACAGTTCTCTGCGGCTTCAACTGAAGAGTTAGCTGAAGAGTAAGGAGGCAATGCAGAATCTAAGCAGGATGGGCATGGAGATTTACAGAAATATCCCAGCACCAGGGGCTCCGTGAAGGAAAAACAGTGCTACACTGGCTAGATAACTGAGTCACACTTGGCCAGCAGGCAAGCATTTGTCAGTGGTCAAAGAGAAAGTACAGGACACAGTGGTTTTTCTGGGGACAACTATGCTGATACACTGAAAGCAGAAGATACTTGGCATGAATCAAAGTTTTGATCATAGCTGCCAGACCATGCTGCCACCTCAATTCCTCACTGAATGACAACACGGCCAGGGCCACGCAGAGACTCGCCTTCAGCATCTTGCCAGTGGCTGAGTACAATGGATAAGGAAGACGTCCACACACAGCCATAAGTAGAAAGAAGTCAAGTGGAAGGGCACAACCCTAGCGAGGCCGTATTCTAAGACGACAGACTGGTTCCCGTTTATTCTCACTCCTAAGGGCAAAATGGAAACCTTGGTGGCATAGTGGTTAAGGGCTGGGCTGCTAAACAAAAACGCCAGCAGTTCGAATCCACCAGGTGCTCCTTGGAAACCCTATGGTGTAGTTCTACTCTGTCCTGTAGGGTTGTTATGGGTTGGAATTGACTTGATGACACTGGATTTTTGTGGTTTTTTTGCTTTTTTTAAAGTGTAAGATGCACACACAGGTTGGGAAGATACTCACACAGACCCAAAGTCTTTGAAAGTATGACACTCCACTCATCTGTTCAAGATAAGATATCATCTAACAGAACGACGACTTCATTTTTTATTGATTTACCTTTACTTTTTTATTATTTCAAACACATATAAAAATAGACTGGTACAATAAACCCTGTCACTTGACCTTACTATCTGACTTTAATAATCATCAACTCTAGCAATTGTATTTCAATTATACCCCTTATCCATTACCTCCTCTCCTAAATAGACTGGCTTGAAGCACATTCCAGATGTTATGTAATTTCATCTCTACATTCCTCAGTGTAAAAAGTGCCCACGGCATAATAGTTAAGTGCTCAGCTGTTAACAGAAAGGTCAATGTTATAGAACCCACTGGCCGCCCCATGGGAGGAACGATCTGGCGATCTGCTCCCATGGCAACGCTGCTGTTGTTGTTAGGGGCCACTGAGTCAGTTCTAACTCATAGGACCTTGTGTATAACAGAATGCAGCATTGCCCAGTCCAGTGCCATCCTCACAACTGTTGCCATGTTTAAGCCTGTTCTTGCAGCCACTGTGCCAATCCATCTCACTGGGGTCTTCCTTCTCCAGGGACTGGTCCTTCCTGATAACATATCCAAAGGTTCTGAGATGACGTCTTGACATTCTCATTTCTGAGGAACATTCTGGCTGTATGTCTTGGTTATCTAGTGTTGCTGTAATAGAAAAACCACAAGCGGAAGCCCTTAACTAACAACAGTTTATCGTCTCACAGTTTACAAGGCTAGAAGTCCACATTCAGGGCACTGGCTCCAGGGACAGGCCTTCTCTCTCTGCTAGCTCAGGAGGAATGCCCTTTCATCAATTTTCGCCAGGCTGAGGAACCTCTTAGTGTAGGGACCCCAGCTCCAAAGGATACACCACCATCCAGTGTTTCTTTGTTAGTATTTTCAGATACCCTTGTCTCTCTTCTCAATTGTTTCATATCTCAAAAGAGATTGGCTTAAGACACAACCCAGTCTTATAGATTGACTTCTACCTCATTAACATAATGGCCACTAATACCATGTCATCAACATCACAGACACAGGAGAATCACATCAGATGACTAAACGGCGGACAATCACATAATACTGGGAATCACGGCCCAGCCAAGGTAGCAGATATTTTTGGGGGGGACACAATTCAATCCACGACACTCTACTTCTTCCAAGACAGATCTGTTTGTTCTTTCAGCAGTTCACGGTATATTCAATATTCTTCACCAACACCATAATTCAAAGTCATCAATTCTTCTTCATCATTCCTTATTCACTGTCCAGCTTTGGTATACACAAGGTGATTAAAAATGCCATGGCTTGGGTCAGGTGCACCTTAGTCTTCAAACTGACATCTTTGCTTTTTAACACTTTACACAGGTCTTTTGCAACAGATTTGTTCAATGCAATACATCACTTGATTTCTTGACTGCTGCCTCCATGGACATTGACTGTGAATCCATGTAACATGAAATCCTTGACAACTTCAATCATTTCGCTGTTTATCAAGATGCTATTTACTGGTCTAGTTGTGAGGACTTTTGTTTTCTTTATGCTGAGGTGTAACCTATACCAATAATTGTGGTTTCTGATCTTTGTAAGTAATTGCCTCAAACCCTCTTCACTTCTGACAAGCAAGGGTGTGCCCATCTATACACAGCAGGTTTTTAATGAGCCTTCCTCTAATTCTGATGCCATGTTCTTCTTCATGTAGTCCAGCCTCTCAGATTATTTGGTCAGTATACAGTTTGAGTGAGAAAAACCCACTGCTGTCAAGTCAATTCTGATTCATAGCAACCCTATGGGACAGAGTAGAACTGCTCCACAGAGTTTGCAAGGAATGTCCGGCAGACATGAACTACAGACCTTTTAGTTAGCAATTGTACCATTTAACCACTGTGCCACCAAGGTTTCCCAGTTTAAGTAGGGTAAAAAATGCCTTAATATCACCAAATACCCCAGCATAATTCAAATTTTGCTAATGATTGCACAAAAAGTTTAACAACTGGTCTGCACTTGTCAGGCTGACTTATCTCTTAGTCCCTTCCAACCTACAGGTTTCCCCTGTCTCTATTTTTTTAAAAGATGTATTTAGGAATAAAACTTAGCAGTGAAGAATTTCCTATGCTCAAGATCTATCTCCTTGGGGTTACTGAACATGTCCCTCTGCCCCTTAATGTTCTATAAAGTGATAGTTAGATACAGAGGCTCAGTCACACTCAGGTTGGATGTTCTGGGCAAAAATACCTCATATGTGATATGTGCTCCTGTTGCATTTTATCAAAAGACAACATCTAACTGTGTCTCCTTTTGTGATGTTAGAGGGTCTGTTTTCATATCAGACATATGAATCACACCCACCTGTCTCTCCTACTGAACATGACTATTAACACCTGAACACAATGAATGCAGCAGCTATTTTCGGATTCTGAAAACTAAATCTATCATAGCAGGCCAGTTGGGGAATGTAACCAAAATTCCCATGCCAAGCAGGTGGTGATCTGACCTATGTTTCCCCCTCTGAGCCCCAGGGAGCCTGAAAGTACAGGCAGACCAAGAAGAAGATGGAGCTTAGGAGAGTACTCCATGAAGTTGTTTGTGAATGCCTAGGCTGACTCCACGTAAGTACACAGCAAGTCCCCGGGTTATGAAAGTTCAGCTTATCAACAACTTCCTCTTATCCCTTAATGTTATGTAAATTTGCCCTCCCACTGAAACAAGAGACCCAATCTCTACATGTGACAAATTCTTCACCAAAATCACCTTCACTTGCTGCACCTGCAGCTTTTAAAACACTGAAAGTCTTTCAGACTTTTCTTGCACTTAAAAACAAAAACCCCAGTGCCATGACATTGATTGGAACCCACAGGGACCCTATAGGACAGAGCAGAATTGTCCCCATAGCACTTCCAAGGGGAGCCTGCAGGATTCAAACTGTCAAGTTTTGGTTAACAGTCACATTCTTAGCCACTACACCACCAGGTTTCCCTGTGCATGAAAGTAAGGCTAAATAAGAACTCTGTACACCTGTTCCAAATCATCTACAAATTCAAATTCAGACCTTGTTTGTAATCCAGGAACTGTCTTGACATGAGTCATATCCTAATCTCCACACCACAAGACTGGGGGAACTGAACTCAGGAAGAGACTTGTGCCCATGTCCCAGACTGACCACTGGGGAGGCCACACATTGAGCAGATCCAAGTAGCACTGTACAGGCTTTGAAGACTACCGGAGTCACAGCCCAAGGGCAGCTGGTTGGAGCCTGGGGCCAGACCCAGTTGGCTCATTTGCCTGTTAAAGCAAAAGTACAAATATTCTACACAGGATTTAAACAAGACCCACAGTCTCACACGTAATATTCAAAATCTGCAGAATATAACAGAAAACTATCTGCCATATGAAGAAGCAGGGAAATATGAACTCACACACGAAAAGAAAACTGAGACACCAACATCATGATGAGAAATAACGAAATCACCTGACAGAGACGTCAACACCGTTCTCACACAAATACTCTAGCACACAGCTGCAGTCATGAAACAAATGTGGAAAAACAGTCTCAGGAAGCAAGATATAAAGAACTAAAAGGAACCTTCAGAACTGAAAATTGCTGTAACTGAAAAAAAAAAAAGAGAAAAGAACCTCACTAACTAGGCTCAAAAGAAGACTAAAGATTAACTGAGGAAAGAATAAGTAAAGCAAGTGTCAACCCAAAATTCTGTGGGCAGTAAAAATATCCTTCAGGAAAGACGGTAACATACAGACACTCTCAGAAGGAAAACTGAGAGACTCTGTTACCAGGAGATCTGCCGTAAGAGGCTGCCCAAAGGAAGTTCTGGGGGCAGAGGGAAACACCAGCAGCAGACCTGGAGTATTACGAATGAAGACAGGGTAACACACATGGGTAAGTATAACAGTCTACTCTTCTCCTCTGGAGTTCTTCAAAACACATTTGAAAGTCTAAAGAAAAACTGTAACACTACCTTGCGGGTTCTTTTCCTTTTTTAAAAATTATTTCTTTACTACAGTAAATGAATAA
The DNA here is from genome assembly GCA_028571685.1 of Heterohyrax brucei. Lineage (NCBI taxonomy): Eukaryota > Metazoa > Chordata > Mammalia > Hyracoidea > Procaviidae > Heterohyrax > Heterohyrax brucei. Next base: position 122,208,593 of record CM053145.1, on the reverse strand, counting down.
AATTTCTAACATCTATAAACTCATCTATGATACACCCTCACACCCCCTGCCCTTGTAGCCAACAAAGGTATTTTCTTCTGTAGATAATTCTATTTTGAAGTCCTTATAACAGGGGTCTCATACAATATTCATCCTTTTGACACTGATTTCACACAGTATAACATCTTCCAATTGAAACCATGTTATGAGATATTTTCTAAAATCTACATTTTTTTTATCATAGCATAGTGTTCCATTAAGTACACACACCACACTTCGTTTATCTATTCATCTGTTGATAGGCATCCGGGTTGATTCCATCTTTTAGCTATTGTGGACTGTGCCGCAATAAACATTACTGTATATGTATCTGTTCACACGACAGCCTTTGTTTCTGAAGGATAAATTCCAAGTAGTGAAATTACTGGATCAAATGGTATATCCATTTCCAGCTTTTTAAGGAAGTGCCAGATCACTTTCCAAAGAGGTTGTACCAACTTGCAATCCCATCAGTCATGTAAGGGAGTTCCAATCTTTCCCCAGCCTCTCCAGTATTTGTTGTTTTGTGCTTTTTGGATCATGGCCAGCCTTGCTGAAGTGAGATGATATCTCATTGTAGTTTGATTCAGACTTCTCTGATAGCCAATGATTGTGAGCATATTCTCATATGTCTTTCAGATGCCTGGAGGTCCTCTTTGGTGAAGTGTCTGCCCATCTCCTTTGCCCACTGCGTAACTGGGTTATTCATCTTTTCCTTGTTATTTTGCAGTACCTTGTAGACTACTGAGACCAGATGTCGGTCCATCATGTAATTGCCAAATATTTTTTCCTATTTTGTAGGTGGTCTTTTAACTCTTTTGATAAAGTCTCTGGATGAACAAAAGTGTTTGATTCTTAGTAGTTCCCATTTATCCATTTTCTGTTAATTGTGTTTTGTTAGATTTTGAAGTCTGTCTAACTTGTGTATTAGAATACCCATTGCTGATCCTATTTTTCTTTGAATGGCTTTTATCATTTTAGGTTTGATACTGGAAACTCCATGGAGCAGTTCTACTCTGTTCTGTAGGCTCACAGTGAGTTTGAATCGACTCGATGGTACTGGGTTTGTTTTTTTGTTTTCTTAAGATCCTCATTTACAGTTGGAGGCTGAGATCAAGGTGATACATGCTTGTAGTAAGGACTAAAATATTATCGAAATTTGTCCTTGGACATCCAAAGTTAAAGGAGAAATCCTAGCAAATGTGGTCTTTCTGGTCTCCCCCTTAATCATTCACCATTTTGTGTTAAGCCATTTTTTTGGTTTTAAATCAATTACTGTGTCAGCCACTACACTAAGGACTTTACTGATAGCATCTCATTGAATTCTCCTAAGGACCTTGGGAAGCAGATTGTCAGCATTCTGACGCAAAAGACCAGGAAACCGCCTGGCAAGCAGATGGTGCAGCATGGCCAACTGGTGCTTCATTAGGGCAGAGCACAAAGCTGAGCCCAGACACTGCGGCTTCAGAGTCACTGCTCTCAGTCACAGCCCCACCTCGTTAGGCATCCATCTTCCTCCCTGCTAAGGTGGGCTTCGGCTGCTCTACTAGCACACAGCCACCCGGCAGCTCGGCCGTATTGCTGCCATTCAGAATGCGGGCTCTGAAACAAGGCCAGAGAAGAAAGGACATGGGAGAGGTACACACTCCCTGTACAGGGAAGGGACGGTAATCACCGCTCCCTGGGAAAGCAGAAATACACAAAAGACAGTGACCATCCTATGCAGGCACTTAAAATAGAACAAAGTGGACAGGGGAAATAAAGCCATCCTATCACTGAAGGCATTAAAACTTACATTTTGGGTGAAAGAATTAGTAGCATGGGAAAATCGGCACAACTACGCATTTCGTCATGTTAGAGAAGGTGTATGTACAGACTGGCACGAAACAGCCTGAGTATTTAATAGTGTTTTATTCTAGCTTATGGGATTATCAGCAGTTGTTTCTCTTTTTAGACTTTTCTGTATTTTTCAAGTCATTTACAATAATTGACAGAAAAATGTTATGAAAGTACAAAACCACAGAAGACAAACGTGTAAATTTGTTCAGAGCTGATTATACTCACACAGATTCAATATTCTAAACACTTATGGAAGAAAGAAGAAGAACCAGCGATAGGAGTCACCAAAGCACATATGACTTGCTGAGAGAGCTGGACACTGCTGAAGGTAAGGAAGGGACCCTGAAAGGTCCCTGAGGCTGCTGTGTGTGACACTGCTCTAGACACAGAGATGCTAGGAAGGAAGGGACTGCCAGGTGTCCAGACGAGCAGTTAAACCCAACACTGAGAGTCCTAAGAGGCAGGGTGAGGCAGAACAACTTCATGGGAGTCTACGCGTGTGTGCACAGCATGGACTATTCCAAATCCAGCTACTGACCAGTCCCCTCAGACTCATAGCAACTGCATGTGTGTCAGACAAGAAACGTGCTCCATAGGGTTTTCAGTGACTGATTTTTTTGGAAACAGATCACAGGGCTTTCTTCCAAGCACCTCTAAATGGAGTCACACCTCCAACCTTCCGCTTAGAGGTTGAGTGTGTGAACTTCACGCCCAGGGACGCCACGGCCGACTGCACAGCTGGTCACGTGCATGAGGTTCCTGCTGGTCAAGGAGGACCTTAGGGTTATATTCTTACAGCATGCACACAGTTCACTTATAAATTTTTTTTTTAGAACCTAAAATAAGAAAGAAAATAAGCACGTGCACAGAAGTACTGAGGTCAGAGAGCCAAGCAGATCAAAGTCTGAGTGGGCCTAGAACTGGCTCCGCTACTTAACTTACTGTGGAACTTGCCTGAGTTAATTTACTTCTCTGCACTTCCATTTCCTTACCTATTAACTAGAGCTAACAACAACTACATTTGCAAGGTTACTGTAACCAAACCAGCCCACTGATGTTGACTGATTTCTGATTCACAGCGACCCTATGGTGTAATGGTTAAGTGCTATAGTTGCTAACCAAAAGGTTGGCAGTGCGAATCTACCAGGCGCTCTTTGTAAACTCTATGGGGCAATTCTACTCTGTCCTATAGGGTTGCTATGAGTCAGAATCAACTTGACAGCTGTGGGTTTTTTGTTAGCGACCTTGTAAGACAGAGCAGACCTGCCCCATAGTTTCCAAGGAGAACCTGGTAGATCTGAACTGCTGACCTTTTGGTTAGCAGCCGCAGCACTTAACCACTACACTATCAGGGTTTAAGAACTGAAAATAAAGCAAGCCCTGGGCTCAGTAAGTTCCCAATAAGTGACAGATAAATATTCACACAAGAAAAGAGTGACACAAACTCCAGAAGATGAGCTAGGAACTAGGACCTTACACTAATCGAAAGACTTCACCAAAAGAGTAAAAAGAGAACACACAGACTAGAGAATAAAGTTTGGCTACCAGAAATCCCACAAAGATCTAATCTTTAAAATCTGCAGGAAAACCCAACACCTCTACAACAAAAAGACAAGTAATCCAATTTAAAAATGGGCAACGGAAAATTCCACCTAATATTTCAAAGGACAGAGTAGCAGGGATGGGGGTCTGGGGACCATGTTTTCAGGGGACATTGAGGCCAAGTGGCATAACTAGTCTACTGCTAAGAGAGTCTTGTGGACCCCATATTGGTGAGTGGTGTCTGTGGTCTTAAAAGCCAGCAAGCTGTCATCTGAGGTACACCACACGGTCCCAACTCATCCAGAACAGGTAGGTAATCATCAAGAACATCAAAGACACAAGAAAAAGAGCCCAGAAGACAGAAGGGCTGACATGAATGGGAGACTATATCAACACAAGACCAGAAGAACCAGACGGGGCCTGGCCACCATGAAAGACAGCTGTCATGGGGCACACAATGGAGAATCCCTGAGGCAACATCAGAAAAAGAAGGGTGCAGCTCAAGAACTCTACTAAAAGACCCGGACTGATGATCCAGCAGCCTGGAGGATCCCCTGGGAACATGAGCCCTAGATAGCCCGCTGTCCCTGATCAGAAACTAGTAATGCGGTCAACTCTTCAGACAACAATGGACTAGACTCGGGGACACAGTGTGACCATATGGTGTGCATACTTTATGATTCTGTGCATTTATAGGAGGCTGTCCCACTGGTCTCTTTCTAGATGAGAGAGAAGATGGTGGAGAAGAGGGGACAGACGCTTGTTCAGAGGATACTAGAAATCTACACTGAAAAGGAGGAGTATGCTGTCATCGGATGGGGACAGCAGAAGGAGTTGCAGATAGGTGGGCATGCAAAACCAATTGGATTGTATGCTTTCACTTCATCAAAATTAAAAAATAAAATAAAATAAAAATGGGCAATGGAAATGAACAGACATTTCACCAAAGAAGATATTCAAGCAGCAAAGAGGCACAAGAGGAAATGCTCACAATCACTAGTCATTAGAGAAATGCAAATAAAGCCACAATGAGATACCATCTCACTCCCTAGCAACAATATGACAGAGCATTATGCAACAATAAAGAACGTTGATGAACTGAGAATCTCTTAAAACATGGATCAATCTTGAGGCCATCATGCTAAGTGAAGCAAGTCACACACAAAAGGGCAAATACTGTATTGAGGTCACTACTATACAAAGTTTACATAGAAAGAAATAATCTTCCATGGCTATGAGGGAGGGGAGGCGTGGGGATGGAAAAACACTCAACAGACAACAGGTAAGTGGCAACTTGGATGAAAGGTAAGAAAGTACACAGTACTGGGGAAGCCAGCCCAACTTGTACAAGGCAAAGTCATGGAAAGTGCCACGGACATGTTCAAGTTTTCTGAGGGACTGAATTACTGAGCTGAAGCCATGTGGATCGTGGTCTCAGGGAACATCCAGCTCTACCGGCATAACATAGTTTATGAAGAAAATAGTCTACATTCCACTTTGGTAAGTAAAATTCAGGATCTTAAAAGCTGTGTATGGTCCTTTGAAATACTCCAATGGTCTCACACTGTCTGGAGCAATGGAGAATGAAGAAAACCAAAGAGATGAGAGAAAGATTAATTCAAAAGACTAAGAGACAACAACTAGCACAGCCTCCACCAGACTGAGTCCAACATGACTCGATGGTGCCCAGCTCCCACCACTGACTACTCTGACACGAATCCCAGCAGAGAGCCCTGGACAGAGCTACAGAAAATGCAGACCACAATTCTAACTAACACAAAAAAGATTTACTGATCTGACAGAGACTGGATAAACCTCGAGAGTATAGGCCTTGGACACCCTTTTAGCTCAGTACTGAAGTCACTCCTGAGGGTCACACTCCTGAGGGTCACCCTTCAGCCAAAGATTAGACAGGCCCGTCAAAGAGGAAGAGACTAAAGGGGCACACCAGTCCAGAGGCAAGGACGACAGGGTAGGAGGGGACACGGAAGCTGGTAGGGGGTAACCCAAGGTCAAGAAGGTGAGAGCGTAGGGCTGGTAACCAATGTCACCAAATAACGTGTACGAAGTGTTTAACAGAAGCTAGTTTGTACTATAAATCTTCATCTACAGTACAATAATGAAAAAGGATGGATGGATGACAAAGAACAGAATCTGGCTAAAAAGAAGAGAGAACGCCTAAGCTTAGGAGTGTGAGACGGAACGATGAGAGTGGCCAGTTTAGAAGAAACAAGAACCCCTGGATCTACATGCTCCGCACTTACTGCAATTCTGTTCATCGCTGCCATCAGGACAGTCCTCGAACCCGTTGCAGCGGAAGCGGCCAATGATGCAGTGGATGCCGCTGGCACAGGGAAAGAAGGTCGGGCCGCACTTCGACTTCGCCTTGGCTGCACAAAGAAAGACAAGAAAAACAAGGCATCAGAAGAACAGTGCTTTCAGACCAGTGCATACCACTCCAGTGACCAGAGGGTATAAATGAGTCTTTTCTGACTTACCTGAACTCCCTCAAGGTTTCTCTCTTATCACCATTCCCCGCCTCAAATATCCTGCCAAGTTAGAAGCTAACTGGTACCATTCTCTAGGCAGTAGCTAAGCTTCCTGCTTCAAAAGTTCCAAAGAGGTGAAACACAGTCTCTGAACCACAGAGGGGCTCAGCTGAAACATGCTGAACAAAGCAGTGGACAGGTGAGTGCCTAGGTGGATGCATGATGGGTGGAACTTGCTTCTTAAGGTGCCAGAGAGCCAAACAAAGTTATCCCGACTTAACGTAACCCCATTGCTGCTGTTACTGCTAGCTGCTGTCCAGTCAGCCCTAGACTCATGGCAACACTGTGCACGATGGCATGGAATGCTGCCTGGCCCTGAGCCACCTTTTGGATCAGTTCAGGACTGAATCATTATGATCTGCAGGGTTTTCACTGGCTCGTTTTTGGAGACAGATGACGGCGCATTTCTTCCTATGCACCTGGGGGTAGAAAGGGTACAAGGCTTAGCCACACTTTCTAGACGTGATCCGAGAGGTGAAGTGACTTGCTCCAGGCTCCACTGCTGGAAAATCAGGCTCAGGAACATAGTACTGGACACTCAGATCCCCTAAGCCACACACCAACTCGACCACACTGCCTCCCTGCCAAAGGCTGTCACTCTCATAACAGATGTCACACTCCAGCTCCAAAGAAATGCTTCTTCTACTCCAGTCATACAGTTTCCAAAGAAACTGCTGTAACTCTGGCTTGATTTAGTGTCCTGCTAACCATGCAGCCTGTGGGGTGAAGAACTTTCCTGACAACAGTGCAAACTGCTCTGGCTTGCGATTACAAGGTGTAAGACCCATGGCAGCAGCCCAGGTAACAGGCCCCATACAGCAGCCCTCGTGCCCTTTGTCTCAGAAGCATGACCAGGGCCCTCCATGAAGGACAGGCCATTACTAGGGAACCAACAGGCAGTAAACTGCCTTCACATCCCTGCCATCTGAAACACGCAAACTTTGGCAGGAAGATTCACAATCCACACGGTTTTAAAGCCTGAGATGTGTCCAGGTTTAACACACTCAGGTGGCTGTGGTTCAACCCAGAATTTCTATCATGGTACCAATGTGTTCTTCACAAATCAAAACTTCAGAGACAGAATCCTAGGTTCAAATCCAGGCTCTATTTTTATGGCCTTGAACAAGGTCCTAAACATTGCGGAACCTCAGCTTCCTCATTGGTAAATTAAAGGGAATGTCTAAGCTGTGTTACAGCATTCTGGAAGGATTCGGTGAGACAATCTCCGTATAAGCTTCGTAGAGAGCACACCACACAGCAGATGCTCAACTAATGGTAATACTATGCAAATTATTGTCATCACTACCACTAGGTTTATAGAAAGTATTTAAACTAATCGTTAGGTTGTAGTGTTTTTCTCATTATCAAGTTAAAAATGCTCATTCCAGAAGACCTCTTTGAACCAATAGGATGTGAGTTCCAGGATACATTGTTAAGTGACAAAAGGAAAGTAATTTTCATGGGAGATAAAGTGTCTTGGCTTTTATACATCTTTTGGCTGATGTGTGTCAGTGAAGCACAGTACGGAGGTTTCTACACAGTGAATAGGAAAGGGGTAGAAATAACGAGGAAGTAAAAAGGAGGCAGTAGAGACAAGGGCAACTCTGGTGACAAAGTGGTTAAGAACTCAGCCACTAACCAAACGGTCAGTAGTTCGAACATGCCAGCCCCTCCCTGGACGCTCTACAGGACAGTGCTACCCTGCCCTTCAGCACAGCCATGAATCGGAATCAGTGGCAATGGGTTGGGTTTGGTTGAAGCAGTCATGCCAACAGAACAAGAGGGCACTGCACAATTTAAAGTCAAAGTCGGAAAAGTGTGTGTCAGCATTGCATCCTTTCACCATACATTTTCAGTCCGTATGCTGACCAAAGGATCTCAGAAGTTCACTATACTGAAAAGAACAAGGCATCAAGATTGGAAGATGACTCATTAATAACCTAGTTATGCAGACAACACCACCTCACTTGCTAGAAATGAAGAAGATTTGAAGTATTTACTGATGAAGATTAAAAACCACAGCCTTCAGTGCGGATTGCACGTCAACATCAAGAAAACAAAAATCCTCACAACTGGACCAATAAGCAACATCAAGCACTAAAAGGAAAGACGTCACATTGAAGACCACGGTGCGCCTGACCCAAGCCGCGGTATTTTCAATCTCATCATATGCATGCGAGAGCTGGATAATGAACAAAGAAGACAAGGACAAATTGGTACCTTTGATTTGTGGCACAGAAGAATGGTGAATGTACGATGGACCGCCAAAAGAACAAACACATCTGTTCTGTAAGAAGTACAACCAGAGTGCTCCTTGGAAGCAGAGACGGCAAGACAGCATCTTACATGCTTTGGACATGCTGTAGGGAAGGATCGGTCCCTGCAGAAGGCCATCACGCTCACTAGAGTGGAGGGTCAGCAAAAAAGAGGGAGACCCTCGATGAGATGGACCAATATAACGGCTGCAACGATGAGCTTAAGCCTAACGACGACTGTGGACGTGGCGCAGGACCGGGCAGTGCCTTGTCCTGTTACGCGCAGGGTTGCTATGAGTTGGAACCCACTCAACGGCACCTAACAACAAGAACAAGGAGGGTGCACACTTCTAAGCAAGTCTTTAAAAAAAAGAAATCATTTTTGGTGAAAAGTTTACACACTAAATGACCATTTAACAATTTGCGCACGTATTGTTCAGTGACACGGCTTACATATTTCACAATGAATCCATCAGCATAATCAGTATTTCTACTCTGGCTGCTGTTTCCATTAACCTCACTTCCCTGTCCCCTTGACTTTCTCACCTTGCTTTAGGGTAAATGTTGACTTCTACTCTCATTGAGTGATTATTTAAAACAGCACAGTAACCTAGGTGCTACTGTTTATTTTACTAGCCAGTCTTATTTGGCTGCAAGGTGATACATGGCTTTAGTTCCAGGTTTAAAGGGCACCTCAGGGCAAGAGTCTCAGAGGTTCCTCTGCTCCCTATGGATCTTTTTATTTTACTCTGGGCCGTTAGAAAAATGATAATATTTCACATACCCTCAAAATAAACAATGCAGGGGAGGGGTTCAAATAGAATATAAACAGCAACAAACGAACTTAGTTTTCCAAACGAATAACACCACCACACTGAAGAACAGAAGAAGAACTACAGTAACTTTGGAAAACACTGTTTTGACTGAATCCCGTGAGCCTAAAAAGAAACTAAAGAACCGTATGGGAATACCCTCCTCTAGTTAGACTGGTTTCTCGCAGGGGTATGGATTCACTTGTCTGAACTACCTTAACTGTGCCTTAGTGTGGAACAAGTAAGTGTTTAACTAAATATGTTGTAGATAATAAGAGGCAAATTTCTCACTCTCAGAGAAAGAAGTTAAAAATAAGTTAAGTGGAAGGGCTGAGATAAACCATGTGGTTTTGGATGAAAATAGAAAGCATCAGCAGGAACTCAAGATTTTTCTACAAAACATATACATGGATAAAACTTGTGCCATCAAGTCAATCCCAATTCCTTGTAACCCTAAAGAACACAGCAGAACAACCCTACAGAGTTTCTAAGAAGCCCCTGGTGGATATGAACCACCGACTTACTGGTCAGCAGGCATAATAACACTTCACCACTACGCTACTGGGCCTTCCAACACGAAGGAGAAGTATTCCATGATACCACTTAGATGAAATATCTAAAAAGGGTAACTGTATAGAGATCAACATTTATTAGGGATTACTAGGGGTGGATGGGACAGAAAGGGAGAGTCACTGTTTAGGAAGCATCGAGTATCTGTTTATGGTGATGGAACACCTGGTCACAGATACTGGTGATGGCTGCAAGCTACAATTAATGTAATCAGTGTCACTGAACTATATGTGCAGAAGATACTGAAATGGCCAATGTGTTTATATGTACACTTTTACAACAATGACACAGTGAAAAAATACATAAACAGGTAAATACAAAAATAAAGCTACGTGTGCACGCATGGTTAGTGAACACACAGATATCCTTTATTTGGGAATAGGGGAGGGGAGGGGAGGAGAAGGAAGAGAGGAGGAGAGAGAAGGGGAAGCGAGAGAAGAGGGCAGAGCAGGGCAGAGCAGGAGGGGAGAGGTCAAGAGAGGGGAGGGCAGGGCAGGGCTGGGCAGGGCTGCACAGGGCAGGGCTAGGCAGGGAATGGGGATTAGAAGCAAGAGACTGAAACGGCAAAGGGCACACCTAGCACCCAGACCCTGGTTTCTGAATATCATCCTCCAATAATGTGAACCACGGATCCTTTGAGAAGTGGTTGATTCCGGGAGGAAACATGAGATAAACCTTCACTATCTAGTATAGACAGAATGTACAGGAAAGCTCAGAAAGTGACAGGAGTGTCAAGAAGACACAGGAATTACCCTGAAGGAGCCCCCAAATGCAAAGGCCAAACAACTTATGCAAAATAATCAGAAATGAGAGGAGTAACCCACAGAATAAAATAAACATCCATAAGCTCACACTGACACCAAAAATGGTTAAATATGCAAATAAATGGAGGAGAAAGGAAAGTTCGTTCTTACAGAGAATTCCAAATAATCCATGTGGAACGAATGAGACAGAGAAAGCCATCAGCAAGTGAGCGTCCCCCTCGCGGCCACCATGCAGCCGCTGGCGGTAGTCCAATGTCTAACTCCTCTCCATGCTGTACTACACTGGTACCCCTCTTCCACCTGGAGGCCAGTGGGCATACTCCCACCTCAGGGTCTCTGCCCACTGCTGCATCCTCTGTGTGGTATGTCTTCCTCCCAGAGACCAGCATGGTTCACTTCTCCATTTTATTAAGGTTTCTTTGGCCATTACAGTATCTACAGTAGAACTTCCCAAATCCACCCTCGATCCTTCTACCCCTTACCCTGATTTTCTTTCCAGGACATCATGACCTGATGCTGCAGGCTTTGCTCAGGCTGTCTGATGGCTTTATCCTTCCATGAAGAACTTACGTTCATCTGAATCCTTTAATTCACCACTTTTGACAAAGTCGTTCTATCTAATGCCTTCAATAGGTACTCAGTAAACATCTGCCACATACTAGTATACAAATAAACCTACAAAATGAAGGGGTAGGACCAAATAATGGCAATTCACAATTACTGTTTAGAATGGGCTAGGCACTATGCTGTGTACTTTACAGGGACCACCTCACTTACGACTCACAAAAACCCATTTTACAGATAAGAAAACTGAGGTCCAGAGTGACATAACTTGCCACTGCTAATTAATGGAGTTAAGGCTCATACCTCATTCTTGATGCATCTCCTCTACTATCTCCTGAGATTTCTCTAAGGCTCAATCCTGCTCCAAAAAGATACACGTTATGAGACACAGAAAGAGAAAAGTTAAGAATATGAGTGATTATAAATGGATTAGCTACCATTCCATTAACCAGGTCTTTTGGCCTGGCCCCTGCAGTCTCTTCAGGAATTACCAGTGAGACTTCCTGCCTTGCTGGTCTGTGCCAGAGGGACCGTGTCCTGTTAGGAGTCACATCCGCACCATCAGACAACTGCTAAGGCAACCTCCACAGCAGATCACAGGCGACCAGCAGACAGCCTGGTGTTGACCACTGTTGGCTGCTCCCTGCCCATACACACAAAGCCCACCCTTTCCACCCCCACCATTCCATGAAGGGTGATTTCTGCATGGACCTCAGCAGCCCCTGGCAGAAGGTAGAAATCAGGATCTAGGTACATTTAAGGCCACTCTGATGAAGGCTAATGTTAGAAATTCAGACTCCTGGGCTCCACTCCAGACTCCCTTCCAGAGCCTGTGTTCCAATGGAACCGCCATGCTGTCCATTCGCACAGTGCAGTTGGAGGGGCACTGCCCTGAAAGCAGGTTTACCAAAATAGCCTTCATGGATTTCCCCAGGGGGTGGCATCTAGGGGTAATTTTTGCATTCACTTTGGTGTGTTTCTGTATGGGCTGAATATATCCCAGTGAGCTATGTACTCATAAAAGCAAAGATGGTAATTTTGCAGACGAGCTTATGGCTCCTGCTTTGGAAGGGCCACCTTGGACACAATGGCAGGATCCTGGGTGGAACCCTTCACTTTTCAAGACTTGCTCCATGAACTTTGCAAAGTGACAGTGTTCACTAGCAGGAGGCTGAGCTTGTTTCCTGATCTGACCTCCCTCCTTAGAGCCTGGCTGTCAGTGCTCTGAATTTCACAGGCCAGTAGAATAAAATATGAATAAACAAGAAAGGGGACAGCAGGAAGGGCTAACACAGCTGTCAACTTTTTATTTCACTAGTAAGGATGGAAACAAGGTGTCCATGGGTGGTGTAAATGGTTACGCTGCTGATCATAATGTAAGGTCAGAGGTTCTAGTCCATCCAGAGACACCTCGGGAGAAAAGCTTCGTGGTGATCTACTTCTGAAAGGCCACTGCCATTGAAAACCCTATGGAGCATGGTTCTACTCTAACACACACTGAGTCTTCGCCATAAGTTGGAGCCCACTTGACACCAACTGGTCCTCATGATCACCACTACTACCAGCAATCACAGAGAAGAGCTGGACAGAGGCTGCAGTGTCAGAAGCCTGCCACCCCCTGGAGTAATCCACGGAGACTATGCTGGTGAACCTGCTTCCAGGGCAGGACCCCTCCAGCTGCAGTGTGCAAACGGACAGTGTGGGGGTTGCATTAAAATGCAGGCTCTGGGAAGAGGTCTGGAGTGGAGCTCAGGATCCTGCATTTCTAACAAGCTCCTAGTGGACACCAAGGCCAGAACTTCAGAGTAGCAACGGGGCACTGCCTAGTTCCCTGCTATCTACACGAGGAAAGCACCTAACACACAGGTTTACTCAATAATTACTGACCGAATTAATAACCAGAATTATGAGCATACAGTTTTGCTTAAGTGCACCCATAAAATGCATGCTAGTTTGAAACCTGCTTTTGTCACTTAATGTGACATCTTTTCATGTCGATAACTACTGGTCCAAATCATCATTTTTAATGGCTAAGATAAACTTTACCGCATCTATGTACCTGTAAGTCTCATTATTGATGGACATTTGGGGCATTTTCAATAAACAGTGCACACCCAGATGTATATAGTATTTTTCCCACAGGACAATTATCTCCCTTAAGGTGGAACTGCTAGGGTCACAGGAAACGCATTTCCCACATTCAGAACCCTTTTGGGCATGGACTGCCTCCTCCCTGAGAAGCCATTACTTTCCGCAGATGGCTTAGTGGAAAATAACTGGGGCTGACCCAGGGCGTGAACCCCCAGAAGTGCAGCAGCTGAGAGCACCCCAGGACTCCTCTGCATTTATGTCCTTAACTGCTGCCTGTACGCCATTAGTCTCCATCTAGCTCCATCCCTTTTCATTTTGACATCTCTGTACCTCATTACTTTGCAGAGCAGGGGACATTCTGATGGGTCAAAGAATCCATGACTCTTCCCTCTATCTTTTAAATTTGGGTACAGGGCATCCATCTCTGCTGGAATTGGTTTCCCCAGGTTATGCTGCTCGCTAGCTAACCCAAAGTATCCTTCCCTCCTGAAGACGCTCCTTTGAGATGACTTTCCAGGGCTGCATTTTTGCCTTTGCCTAAGGGCCCTGGCGAAGGACAGTTGCCTCTTGAGCACAACTGTCCTATTTGCCATTATTGCTCCTGAACTTCCTGTCCTCTGAGGCTGTTACACCAGAGCGGCCAGCAATCCTCTTAAGGCAGAATGCTCAGAGACACTGTTAGAAATTCAGATTCCTGGGTCTCTGTCCTTGGGGAATCTGCATTCCTATTAAAAACACCTGAAGATTCCAATGAACACCAACATGTGAAAAGCCTCCTTGGACAGACTGCACCCGTGTTGCAGTCCCATAGAGCAAATTACCTCACCAGTCCTTTCTTCCAGGAACTATAGCTACAGAGCCTGAGTAGACACTACTCCATCTCTTCCTTGTGTCAAGTCTAACCCTCACATACACCCCAGGTCGAGTAGTTATCACAAAAGGAGATCTACAGGACACTACACACTCCTATCATTTTTCCCATTACACATTCATGTGTAAGATACAGAACAGTCCTGCTGCATAAACAAAAGCTGTGGGCTCATATTCAAATGATGGCTTGGCTAACCTACCAAAAAGGTCCTTTTAGAGTTTTACAGCTCTTAACCAGTTTTGTCCTCCCTGTAAGCATTTATTCTTTGAACTGTGTATAATGGGAACTAGGGCCAAAAGGGCAACAACAAAAGAGGTGTGTACAATACAATGTAAGCCTCTTGGCCAATAACAGAACAGGTCAGGCTCTGAGCCAACAGTGTGGCAAGTCAACCGAGACAAAAGACAAGCTCCATCATGGACAGTGAAGGACACAGACAAGATACAGGTGCCTCTAGATGCAACGCAGTGAGTACTCTGATGCGGGAGCTACAGGACATCTAATCTTGAACTGGGGTAGAGGCTGAAGTCAGAAGGGGCTTCCTGGAGGAAGGAATCTGAGATACTCCAGAGCCAGCTGAGGTGCAAAACAGTAAAAGGTCTTTATCACTCATTCAGTTGTTTATTCCACTCCCATTAATGCACAAACCCTGTGTGTATCATCCCTGCAAAGAAAGAGGACGTTAAGGAGGATAAGCCCAGCCCTGGATGACAGACCAGTGCTGCTGGGACTGTGGAGTGAGGCCTGTTCCAAGAAGGAACAGTGGGTACAGAGACCTAGAGATGGGAACAATGAGAAGAGAGAAGCTGAAAGGGGGGCAGTACGAATCTGCTTCTCATGTCACAAGTGGCTGCTATCTTTAATCAAAACAATTTTAAGAGCCTCCTCTCTTCTCATAAGAAATGTGTTATGAACTACTTGCAATTTAGTTCACTCTGGAGACGTAAGTACTACACAATAGCACAAATGAGAAGGAAATGGAATTATAAAATTAACAGGACTTCAATCAACATGCACACACTTACGATGCAAATCCCCACATGCAGCCGCCACTGGCTTGAAGATCTTCAAAGAGGAATGCATCTGAAATTGCGGCTATTTGCACCCCCTAGCTCATCTGGTAAAAAGTCAAACTGGTTTCTTTTAAAGCCAAAAACAACTTCATGGTTGGGCAAGACTTGGCAAAGACAGCCTTATAAAACTAAGAGACTTTTAAAAAGCATAATGTTTGTATTCTCTAAAATGTCTGGGGAGAGGAGACCCTCTCACAGCAATTGAAAGACGACAAACAGCCCTGAAAGCCCAATTCACCCCGGAAGGCAAGCCTGTGCCATTTCACTACGGGCTGAGCAACAAGGCCCTGCACTTTTCCCCTTCGCCATCAAAGCAGTCTAACACCACCTGACCACTGGAGCAGACTTCCAGTTCCATGAATTAGGTATTGCAGGCTGTTCTTCCTAAAATGCCATAGTGGCAGTGTCAAGAGATATACAACAGGGAGCAGAGACAGCAACAGACCATGAGCTAGCTGGAATATAAATATAAGAAAAAGGCATCAGGTTGAAACAGATTTTCCAGAAGATTTTGATAGAAAATCACCATCCCAGACACTTGATTTTTTATATCTAAAACAGGAGGTCTACAGCCTGAGTGAAGAGACCAGCTTAGGGTTGAGAAGTATCTAGGGGTTTCTACCTCTGTTCCTCCACATGACAACTAATAGCTTGGACATGTTATTTAATCGCCCTTAGCCTCAGTGTCCCATACATAAAAAGACCAATAGAGATAGTATATATCGCATCAGTTTTTGTGAAAATAAACTGAGATTTTTCATATACATTTTGCAGATTGTTTGATACCTAGTACCAAACCAAACTAATCCCATTGCTACTGAGCTGATTCCAACTCACAGCAACCCACAGGACAGAGAAGAACTGCCTCACAGAGTTTCCAGGTGGACTGAAATCACCAACCTTTTGGCTAGCAGCAGTACCACGTAACCACCATGCCGCCAGGGTTTCCCAATAGCCAATAGGTATTCAAAAACGTTGACACAGCTGATGGCTCTACAGAAGTCTCCTTTTCACACGTATGGCCAGCCCCAAGAAACACGAGGTGGAAGCCCATGTACCATTTAGATTGTCTTTCAGGTCTTCATTCCACAGATATTAACTTACAAATGCCATACACAACACCAGGGGTTATAAGAGAATAAAACATGCTTTCTGCTAGCAAGAAGCCCTACACTAGGGAACTCCCAGTCAATAAGGGGGGGAAATGCCAATAAACAGATGACTACAATGAAATGTGATAAATGCTACATGCTACTGCTGTTGGGTGCCATCAAATCGATTCCAACTCACAGTGAGTCTGTGTACAACAGAACAGAACACCATCCACCATACTCACGCCTTCACCATACTCACAAACATTGTTATGTTTGGAAGTGCTCTATATGCTGTATAACTATTCGTCTTTCAACAATTTATTGCAGGGGTTAAGAATAAAGAACCCAATGTCAGTCGTCCTGGGTTCAAATACAGGGTTCACCACTTACTGAATGTATGCCACCCTACAGGATGGAGCAGAATAGCCCCGCAGAGCTCCCTAGGAGTGGCCAACGGATTCAAAGGGCTGCCCTTTTTTGGTGAGCAGCTAAATGCTTAACCTCTGTACCACCAAGACTGTGTGAATTATACCGAATTACTTAATTTCTCTGTATCTCAATTTCTTTAATAGCAAATAGAGATGCTGACTGTATCTACCTTAGGGCCACTGTGGGGATTAAAGGGGGAGTAATACAGTAACTGCTTAAAACTTTCTCTAAAACATAATAGCTGGGATGGTTAACACTGTATTACTAGCTCTTGGTATTTGGTATTAGGCTATTAAATAATATAACAGTGCTACATATTATTACACAGTATTATCTGTTACTATTACTGATATCAATTATTAGTATTATTTTCAGAAAGTTTCTGCATAGCAGTTGGTGCTCCATCAGTACGTCAGGAACGGCCAGAGTGCAAGAGGAACTCAAGAATGAGTGACTCCGTCAAGGAGCTCTTCAAAGCAGCACTGTCTCAGCTGGTTATGAAAGATAAACAGAAACATGTCGGTGACAAGGGAACCCTGGTGGCATAATGGTTAAGTGCTGTGTCTGCCAACCAAAAGGTTGGTCGCTCAAATCTACCAGGTGCTCCTTGGAACCCCTACGGAGCAGTTATACTCTGTCCTATATGGTCACTGCGAGTCAGAATCAATGGCAGCTGATTTGTTTCCTTTTTGGGGTCAGTGTTAAAAGAGAAAGAAGGGCATTCTAGGCAAAAGGAATGGCAGGAACAAAAGCTCAGAGTTGTGACAGGCCACAGCGTGTCAGAGATCTGGGAAGAGCTAGAGCTACGGGACACTGAGTGTGGGCAGGAGAGGAGGCTGGGAGAGGAGCAGGAGGGGAGGCTGGGAGAGAGGCAGGAGGGGAGGCTGGGAGAGGGGCAGGAGGGGAAGCTGGGAGAGGGGCAGGAGGGGAGGCTGGGAGAGAGGCAGGAGGGGAGGCTGGGAGAGGGGCAGGGGGGAGGCTGGGAGAGGGGCAGGAGGGGAGGCTGGGAGAGGGGCAGGAGGGGAGGCTGGGAGAGAGGCAGGAGGGGAGGCTGGGAGAGGGGCAGGAGGGGAGGCTGGGAGAGGGACAGGAGGGGAAGCTGGGAGAGGGGCAGGCAGGAGCCTGGACTCACCCTAGAAACTGCAGACATCTTTCGAAAAGTAACTGACATAATCTTATTTGCTTTTTATGAAGAAAAATTTTATGGACTCACAAGGATAGGATGAGGCATTTTGTCAAGCAAGTATCTCTTCTCCAGACTCAAGAAAAGCCCCAAGGGAGCTGAGGAGAACAGGTCTGTAATATTCTTTAGGCTCTTAGGAAGAGAGGCACTTTAAGGAAATCCAAAGTGGCTGTCACTGACTCTTAAAAAGATTACTATTATTAAGTACAACAAAAAGCTAGCAAATTTCAGAGCAACCATTAACCTTGTAACTAAAACTTTTTTCTCAGATTATTTATTTAGGCAACTTACAATACACACATATATGTCGGGGAGCATGTGCTTACAGACTGGAATGAAAATTCTTGAGAAGCTACAAGCAGGAAATCAAGATGGTCCCAAAGGATTCTTCTAGAGGCAAACGGATAAGAGATAATAAATAAATACGGGTCAGATAACTTAGCCTTGGGAGGCCTTCTTACCGCTTAGTGGAAAAACTTCCTGACAGTGGATCAGAGTTCCTGGGATTAAGAACAGATGTGGGCGCAGACAAAGAAAACAGAATCATTTCCACCTTCAAAAAGACTCTTTCAATAAAGGCATCAGCCAGCTCCACAAAAGGAGACACCTGAGGGACATCACTGAAGAAGTGGGGGTTGGGGGGGGTTGGGGGGGGAGTATAGAGAAGAAAAAAGGACAAGGGGAGGGACTATGGGAATCAAGAATAGTTCTACAGTTGGAATAAAAATCAATAGACAATTCATTCTAGATCATTTTTTATTTTGCTGGGCAATGAGGGCTGTCTCTGCCAAAAGGAGGTCTTACTTTTCAGAGCCTCTCCTCCCGGCAAACCTTGAGCTTTTTCCTCTTAAAACAGCCTCATTTCTGCACACATTGTTTACTTTCACTCCATCAAGAGGAGGCTCATCCCCGATGCTCCGTTAGCTGCTGTCATGTGAGCTCATGAGCCACGGAGACCCCATCCGCAACACAGCAAGACACTGGCTGGTGCTGTATCACTCCCACCATCAGCTGCAAATCAAACTGTTGTGATCCACAGGCTTTTCCCTGGCTGATTTTGTGAAACAGATGACCAGGCCTTTCTTCCTAGTCTGACTTAGTCTGGAAGCTCTGCTGAGGCCTGTTCAGCATCAGAGCCACACACACGTCTCCACTGAGGGGTGGATGGTATCAGTGGGTGGGCCACACACACGCCTCCACTGATGCGTGGGTTGTGGCCAGGTTTGAGGTACACAGGCCGCGACCCAAACACAAGTCTCTGCGTGGAGGGAAGAGTTCTACCGCTGAACAACCCCGTGACCTCTGATTAGCTCTCTGGAAAGGTCTCTGAGCTGTTCCTCTTACCTGCCCTTCCGCACACAACTCACAGCAACAGAACTCTGGAAATAAGATTCTGTCTCTTCAATTAAATATGATGCCTGCAAAGAGCCTCAGAGAATGGTCTGTGATGTGAGGATTAAACTGCTGTAATAGCCACAGGAAGAGAGGACTTCATTCAGGAGCATTAGGTGTAATTACTTGTGGGTCTGAGCCAACAGAGCAGACAGAGGAAGGGAGGGAGCGTGCCTTCTGGCTTCTGGACGGGCTGAGCCAGAGAACAGTCTCTGCTGGTTACAAGGCAACCTGAAGGCAGTCATTCCCAGACCACAGCACCTGAACCACCCACAAACCTGGCTCCTAGGCCACTTCCATCAAGGTTTCTACACCACTCATGGGAAACAAACAATCCCATGTGAGTATCTATCAGAAACCATCTCTTAGACGCTGTGGGCCAACTTTAGGGGCAAAACTCTGATTCTCAGCTTCTACTTATCCCACTTCAGTAGCAACTCCTGACCCTAGCTGTACATCAGAATAATCCAGGAAGCTTTTAAAAGTGATTTGAAATCAGACAGCTAAAGCAGCTAAATTGTTACCAGACAAAACAGAATTTAAGACAAAATAGGATACTAGAAACAAAGAGCAGCATTTATTGGCAAAGAAATAAATCCATCATGAAGGTATAGTTACATGTATCTAAAGAATAAGAGCTCAAAACAGACGAAGGAAAAGCTGACAGGAGAAAACAGAATAACTGGGTAATACAGTTGGGAGTCTTCAATACCTGGCTTTCAATAATAGATAGAACGTTCAGGCTGAAGATCAACAAAGAAACAGAAGACTTCCACATCACCATAAATAAGCCAGATCTGACACTGACACAATACTCCAACAACAGCAGAATACTAACTCTTCTCAAGAACACATACACGAAACATTCTCCACGATAGAACATACACTAGGCCAGAAAACAAGCTTCAATAAATTTAAAAGGACAGAAATCATATAGAGTACATTTTCAAACCACAATGGAATGCAATAAAAAATAAAGAGCATAAAGAAAGTTGAGAAATACAGAAATACGTGGAAATTAAACAACACACTCCTAAATATACCAATGGGTCGAAGAAGAAATCACAAAGACATGCACATAATGCTTTGCAACGAAAGAAAACAAAAAACACACCACAACTTCTATGACACAGTTAGAGAAGGGCTGAGAGGAAACTGTTGGGCTGTAAATGCCTGTATTAGAAAAAGGAGAAAGCTCTCAAATCCATAACTTAACCCTGCAAAATAAGAAACTTAAAAACAAAAACAAAATAAAACTAAACCCAAAGCAAGCAGAAGAAAAGAAACAAGATAGAGTGGAAATACATGAATAGAAAATTAAAAGCCAGTAGAAACTATCAAGAAAACCTAAAGTTGTTCCTTAAAAAGATCAACAAAACTGACAAACCTGTAGCTTGAGTGATGAAGAAAAAAAAAAACTCAAGTTACTAAAATCAAGAACGAAAGGGGTATCACTGCCAACCTTACAAAAATGAAAAACAATTATAAGGGAATACTATGAACAAATTACATGCCAACAAAGTAGATAACTTATACAAAATGGCAAATTCCTATAAACTCAGAAATAACTGGAAATGACTCAAGAAGAAATAAAAAACTTGACTAGATCTATGACAAATGAAGAGACTGCATTAGGAACCAAAAACTTCTCACAAAGCAAAGCTCAGGCACAGATGGCTTCACTAGGAAATTCTACCAAACAGAGAAAAATTAATTGCCGTCTTTCACAAACTCTTCCAAAAAGATCTAATAGGAAGGAAGACTTGCCAATTCATTCCACGAGGCCAGTATTACTATGACACCCAAACTAGACACAGGTAACACAACAAAAGAATACCAAACAATATCCCTTATGAATACAGACCAAAAATAAAAATCTCTCACAAAATACAGCAACTTACAGCAAGGATTACATACCTTAACCAAGGGAGATTTATTCCAGGAATGCAAAGGCAGTTTAATGTCCCAAAATTAATCAGCATAATACAGCTCATTAATAGAATAACAGACGAAAACCACAACATCAATTCAATATACGAGAAGAAAAATATTTGACAAAATCTAACAAACCTTCACGGCAGGTGGGGGAAACTGCACAATAAATTAGAAATAGAAGAGAAATCCTCAACCTAATAAAGAGTGTCTACATAAAACCCATAGCTAACATCACACTCTACCTGTAAGATCAGGAATGGCAAAAAAGATCTCAGCTCTCCCTACTTTTATTTGACACTGGACTGGATGTTTTAGCCAGGCAATTGGGCAAGAAAAAGAAATAAAGGGCATCTACATGAGAAATGAGTCAGAAACGACTCGACTACACTGGGTTTGGTTACATCAGAAAGGAAAGAAAATTATCCCTATTTTCAAATGATATGATCTTGTAAACAGAAAATCTTAAGAAAGCCTTTTTTTTTTTAATGAAAAGCCTACTGGATCTAATAAGTTCAGCACAGTTGCAGGATGAAAGACGCCAAAGTCTTTTAGAACATTTCCATACACTGGCAATCAGCAATCCAAAAACTGAAATTTAAAAAGGGAATTCTATTTACAGTATCATCAAAAATAATAAAATGTCTAGTAATACATTTAACAAAGTGCAGGACTTATACACTGAAAACTCTAAAACACCACTGAAAGAAATTAAACAAGATCTAAATAGATAAAAATATATCCCATGTTCATGGATTGGAAGGCTTAATATTGTTAAGAAGGCAATACTCCCCAATGTGATCTATAAACTCAGCTCAATCCATACCAAAATCTTAACTAATTTCTTTGCAGAAACTGACAAGCTGTTCCAAAACTGCAAGAAGAAATGCAATAGTCTCAAAAAAGTCAAAAGAATCTTTCAAAAAAGAGCAAATTTGGAAGAATAACATTTCTAAATTTCAAAGCATCCTACAAAACTACAGGAAACAAAACAGTATAGCAACAGAAGGACAGTATGGTAACAGAAGGACAAAACAGTATGGCAACAGAATAGAACTGAGATTCCAGAAACAGACCCACACATTTATGGTTAACTGGTTACTTTTAACAATGGTGCCAGGACAACTCAATTATAAAAAAGCTAGCTTTCCCAGCAAATGGTAAGGAGACAACTGGACAGCCACATGCAAAAGAATGAAGTTAGATCCCTTGAATTCACAGAATATTATTCAATAATAATCAACTCTGAAAAAAACAAGTAATATGACACATGCCATCACATGGATGAACTTTGAAAATGTTATACTAAGTCAAAGAAGTCAGATACAAAAAGGTACACACTGTAGGTTTCATTTCCATCCACGTCCAGAATAGGCAAATCCATACAGACAGAAAGCAGATTAGTGGTTATCACGGGTTTGGGGAAAGGGAGAAATGCAGAGTGACTACTCATGGGTACAGGATTTGTTGTGTGGGTGATATATTTTAAAATTAGATAGTGGTGATGGCTACACATCTCAATTAGTAAAATTAAAGAATCCAGAAATTTGAAGAATTCAGAGAACTGGGAAGTGATGTCAAAAATAAAATGATGGCAGAAAAGAAAAAGGCTATCGTGGATTGAACTATGTACCCCCCCTAAAACGTGTGCATCCCTGTGGCTAGGCTGTGATTCCCAGTATTTTATCACTGTCTTCCATTTTGTGAACTTCCTATGCTGTATGTTGGAGGATTAGAGTGGGACTGTAAATCCCTTCATAACATCGCCTCCTTGCTCCACTGTAAAGGAAGTGTCCGTTGAGTATGGCTTGCACCACCCTTTATCCTTTCATCCTACAAGAGCAAGCAGAGAATTGAAACCTCACACCATCAAGGCAGCAGCACCAGGTGAAGAGCACGTCTTTCACATCTGAGGTTTCTGTGCCAAAAAATTCCCTGAACAAAGACTGATGCAACACAAGGACTTTCCTCCAGAGCTGACAGACAAAGAGCCCTTCTCCTGGAGCGGTCACCCTGACACTTCAGACTTGTATGTAGCCTATTGGCCTGTGTAAGAATCCACTGTCCTTCATTAAAGCCATCCACTTCATGGTATTTCTGTCAAAGCAGCACTAGCTGACTAAAACAACGCTCTTCTCCATGAAGCTACTTACATTGTTCAGTCCCTCCCTAGTTTTCCTGGCTTGCTCTCCGTGTGACCATTTGTAATGTCATCAGCTGGGAAGAACACTAATAGCACCTAACAGGTCTAGGCCTGGGATGCTTCTAAACATCCTGCAATGCACAAGACACCCACCCACAAGAAAGTCTTCGCTGGTCCCAATAGCTGAAGGACTCTTGTTCTAGGGGATGGTCAATACAAGTGAATTTTTGTGTCTTCTGATTTACAGAAACACTCCATATTAATGGTCAAGAGGAAACCCAAGAATCTCCATGCCATTGGCTCAATTTCAGCTCATATCTAACCTCTAGGACAGAGCAGAACTGCCCCCAGGGTTCCCAAGGCAGTCATCTCAAGGGAAGCAGGGAATCACATCTTTCTCCCGAGAAGCAGCTAGTTGGTTTGAACCACTGACCTTCCAGTTGGCAGAGGAGTACTCAACCACTGAACTACCAGCACTCCATGATTAAGAACATAGGGTGAGAAATGAGGCAGCCCGCCAGGATCCAAATCCTGATCCCATTCCTCACCAGACGTTTGGCAAGTCACCTAACTGCCCTAGACTTTACAACTTTACTTGTAAAATAGGATAATGAAATCTACCTTACAAAGCGCTAGTAAAATTAAATAAGAACATGTCTCAATAATTTATAATATGATATAATAACAGTAATTGTTATTATAATCGTCGGTTTGTTTTTTTTTTAAAGCTCCACAGCAGCTCAGTACTGTGAAATGGGTGGCTAGGTAACTTTAA
Organism: Heterohyrax brucei; assembly: GCA_028571685.1. NCBI lineage: Eukaryota > Metazoa > Chordata > Mammalia > Hyracoidea > Procaviidae > Heterohyrax > Heterohyrax brucei. Next base: position 122,184,697 of record CM053145.1, on the reverse strand, counting down.
AATCAGACTATTTCATCCAGTAAAGGTTAGCATGTAAACTGAGACAGTTTTATGAGCTAATAAGCAATTGAGACATAACAGTTGACATTTCTCACTGCTGCATTATAATCTAGCCAAAGAGAGACTGGCCAAGTACCCAGTTGCCATAGTAATAAAAAGTTTCTCTGGGTCTGACTCATTTTCTTTTCCAATGAAGGCTTTCTATTCATCAGGCTGGGCTGCAAACACAAGCCCACTACACTGTAGCGCAGGCTTTTCTACCGAATAGGCCTCATCTCTTTCTGCTGCTCAAAAACCAATTTACTGTAGTGGAAAGAGTCACCCAAAACAGGACAAGATGACAGCCTGTCATCTGTCATGTGCTTTCTAATGGGGCTCACCAGTTAGCAGTGTACACTAGCAGCTTGATCAGATGTATTAAACCACCCAGTGACCTTCCACACCTCCAATGGGACAGGTGCTGTGATGAGATTCCCTTATATCTTCACCGTATATGAACGAAAAGAATAAAGACACCTATGTCTACTAAATGCTTACTGTGTGACCTGGGCCTTCACAGACCTTCCCTGTTTGATCACTCTCCCAGCAAGTTGGCCCCCAACTCACGGCAACCCCATGTGCAAAGGGATGCAGTGCTGCCTGGTCCTGTATCATCTTCCTGACTGGCTGCAGATCAGACCATGTGTTCCTTCGGGTTTTCACTCGCTGATTTTCCAATGTAGGTGACCAGGCCTTTCTTCCTAGTCCCTCTCAGTCTGGAAGCCCCACCAAAACCTGTTCAGTGCCCTAGCAACATGCGAACCTCAACTGACAGATGAGTACAGGGTACACTGGTTGGAGTACGGGGCCTACTGGCTGGGGCATGGGGTACACTGGCTGGGGATCAAGCCCTAGTCTCCCACATGGGAGGCAAGAATTCTATCACTGAACTACTCTACCAAAAAACTAAGAGGCCAAGAATGTTTAGCAACATGGTACAGAGGACACCATGAAATCAACTGAGAGTCAAGTAACTTGCTCAGGACCACATTTTATCTGTCTATTTGGTTCTGCTCCATTTCATTTCATAAATCATCTGAGTTGGCTTAGGAAAGTAAAAACAACAATCAGTTAAAAACGAAGGAAACCCATCATTCTGACTGGGACCGTAATCGAGGGTAAAGGCAGAACGAGTGAAAAATACAGCACAAAAAACCGAATTCACGAAAAAGAACCGACTGACTGGCCTGACAGCGACCGGAGGAGCCCTGGAGACTACAGCCCTCAGACACCCTTCTGATCAGGAGCTGAGGCCTTTCCCAGAGACTACTTTTCATCCAAACAATAGACGAGCCCCCAAAATAAAAAACAGCTTCAGAGAGGAACGCAATCTTTAGAATAATCAATTGTACAAGATCAAAAGGAGGACAACATTTGCCCCACATCAAAGATGAGAAGGCAGGAATGGGCAGAAGATCTAGACGAAAGGACACAGCCAACCCAGGACGGAAAGGGGGAGAGTGGCGACACATGGCAGGGAACGCAGCAAGTGCCATGGAACACTTAAACTGCTGAATGGAAAAACTAATCTGCTCTGTAAACTTCCACCTAAAGAACAACTTTAAAAAAAAAATTTTTTTAAATGATGGAAACAGAATACAGGGAGGAAAAGAAAGTCAAACACTCCATGAAAGTACTATTCAGTTATCAGCATCGGGGATTGGACTGTACTGCTGGTTCCCCGTGGCTACAACAACACAGCTCTGAACCCTGGCAGTCTCATGTTCAGAGCTCATCTGCTAACCGAAAGGTCAGCGGTTTGAATCCACCAGCTGCTCCTTGGAAACCCTACACTGTCCTGCAGAGTCACTGTAAGTCAATGGCAAAAAGTTAAAACAACAAACTAAACTTGATCGGGGGGAAGGTAGCAAGAAATATCCAGAACATTAAAACCTAACCATTTATGAGCAGACAGATTTCTTGGTTCTCCATCCCCACGTCCCCTCCACAGAATTGCTACCATGTGACGTACAGGACACAAGTAAGTCACAACATGTGGTTCCAGAGCCGACTAAAAACCACCTACAAAGGTTGCCCTACCACACGTGCACCCAAGAAGGATCAGAATACAGTGAAAAAAATGTGGATATATGTCATTTATATTCCACATCCATTTCCTCAACCAACAGTATGGCGGAGTGACGGAAACATCAACTCTGGTCCAAAGCTCAGCTCTGTCACTTTCTAGCTATGTGATGCTGACAAGTAAGGTTAACTCCCAGTGCCTCCGTTTCCTCACCTATAAAATGGACATAACCACAGTTAACCATCTAACAAAGCTATTTGGGCGATCCAAGTTCATACATATGTATTCTATTAATATTATGCTTACTCCCACCAGCTCTAATTGGCAAAGAACAATAAGTAGCAAATAAACAGAAAACCAGACAGTGTAAGTGGTATGCAGAGAAGTAAGAAAGTGTGACAGTGAGTGTGGCTCCTTCAGTTTGGGTGGTCAGGAAGAATGTCTGCAAGCAGCAACAGTTAGGGTCAGAACTTACTAAAGGACAAAAAGAAGCCAGCCATGAAAAACTGAGAGGCGAGAGCAGCCCGGGCAAAGGAAACATCTGGAAAACAGACCCGAAGACCAGGGGAGCCTGGAACAGGAAGAAGGGTGGCGTGGCTGGAACAGGGTGTCCAGCGGGGAAACGGGAAGCAGGAGTCAGGCCAGGTACGGCTCCACCAGCCTGGCTAACGAGTGTGGACTTGATTCCAAATATGATGGGAAGTTGTTACACAGGAATGATTTGGTTTGACTTATCTTGTTTAAAAGATCACCTGGCTGCTGGTGGAGACATGGAGGCAACGAGAGCAGGAAGGCCAATCAGGGGTCAGGGGGACAACAGTGCCACAACTAGGATGGCTCTGGGGAAGAGAGGGAGTTGTGGATGGACTGAGAAGCTTCTAGAGTAGGTAGAGTAGGGTCTCTCAACCTCGGCGCAGCTAGTCATTTCACTGCGGGAGTTGTGCTGTGCAACAGAAGACATTGGGCAGTGTTTCTGGCCTCTGTCCACTAGATACCAGTAGCACTCCCTGTTGTGAGAATCAAAAATGTCTGTAGACATTACCAGATGTCACAGGTTGGGGAAAAGGGGCTCAAAATCCATCCTGCTTGAAAATCACTGCCTTTAAAGGTACAGTTGGCTAGACTTGGTAGTGGATTAAATTTGGGGAAAGAGGCTAGTTAGCCAAAGGGAAGACTCAGAATGGTTGCTAAACTTCCATCTGCAACAAGGTGTGATCATCTCTAGTATTTGTAATGCTTGCCCTCCAAGCCAGCAGGCTGAATTCTGATTTTCAGGGTCATTTACCATTCCTTCATTCACACAATCCAGTGTCAGGGAGGCAAGCCTGACCTAAAGAGCTTGCAGTTAACAGGGACTCAGCAGCATAACCAAGTCCAGTTGGTGCAGTAAGGCATGGACATCAGAAGAAGCTCTGAACTGAGCAGATGCATGCAGGAAAACATGGTCCTTTGCTCCTGGGGGAGGATGTCTGGAGGCTTAAAGGTTGTGCCAGGTAGAGGCACAGGCAGAAACAGCATGCGCAAAGGCACTGGGGTGTGAGGGAAGGTGGAAAGAGAGAGTGCAATACTAAAGGAAGTACAGCAGATGAGACAGTGGGGGCCAGCAGGGCCCTGAAAGACACAGGTAGTCGTAGAGCTGCTAGAGGGTTACTATTACTATTCATATTTGTCATTGCTTTTGTTAGTTACCATCAAGTTGGTATCAATTCATGGTGACCTTACATATAACACAGCAAAATGTTGCCAGTGTTATGGTTGTCGCTGTCAATCCATCATGCTAAGGACTTTCCTTGTTTTCAGTGATCCTCTAAATTTACCAGCGATGGCGTCTTTTTCTAGTAACTGGTCTGTCCTAATGACACAGTCAAGCAAGTGAGTCTAAGTCTCTCCATCCTTCCTTCTAAGGGGCATTTGGGCTATATTTCTTCTAAGACTGGTTTGTTCATTCTTCCAGCAGTGCGTGGTACATTTGGTATTCTTCACCAGCATCACAATGTCAATGCATTAACTCTTCTTCTAACTTCTCTTTTCATTGTATTTATTATTACTTATGATTAAGAAGTATCAAAACTGACATCTGCTGAGTGCTCCCACCATACCAATTTCTGTGCTTGACAATCTGCATAGATAAGTCACTTTGTCATCACATCCTCTCCTCCAGAAGAGCAAACTTCAATACAAAGATCACCAGCTCCAAACTTCCTGGCTGTCAAGTGGCAGGCCAGCATCTCAACCCCTACAGTGGACTCTGGAAACCACTCTGCTCTTCTGTCTCCCACTGTCAGCCAGGGAGCAATGGTAACCAGATGAGCATTTAGGAAAATCTTTCAGGAAATGAAGTATTTTGGTAACACTAGTTTATGAGAAGGAGCCCTGGTGGTGTCATAATTAAGCACTCAGCTGCTAACCAAAAGGTTGGAGGTTCAAACCTACCCAGAGGCTTCAAAGGAGAAAAGACCTGGCCGTCGGCTGCTATAACGATAACAGCCCAGAAAACCCTATGGTTCCCCCAACCACAGTAACAAGCTTATGGGAGTGGATGAGATACCAAAGGAAGATGGATTAGAAGGACAGGATCCTTGGAAATACATTCCAGGGTGAATGATGATCCAGGGAAGGAGACCACGCAGGGGCTCTTCGAGAGTGAAGGTTGAGAACCAGGAGGTGATGGGGAGGAACCCAAATAAGCAGCATATGGGGAAGAGAAGGGTGTGCCAACAGTGTCCAGTACTGCTCGGAGGTCAGGCAGCGACGGATTTCCACACCTGACTACAGGAGTTTCTGGTGACCGTTCCCAGAGCATCCTCATTACTGTGGTGGATAAAAAGGCCAGACCACAGAGGGCCAAGGAATCACACTCTGCCTACCACAAAGGAGAAAGCTGCACCAGGAGCTGGCAGGCGTCTGCTGTGAGGAGACTTTGGAGCCAGGAGAGAGATTTAAGATAAGGAGAGCAAGAGGTTCCCAGACCTCAGTGCTCCCGCACCTCACCTGGGGAATGACAGTGCACACGCGGGTTCCTGGTGCCACCCCTACCCCAGTCGTCAGTCAATTCTTTCCCAGGACAGCCTTGATTCTCAGGGGATACTGATGATCGCAGAGGCTCAGGAACCGCCAGGACAGGCTGTGGTTCTCAAGAGCTGGTCACTGGAATGCCTGCTTCAGTCATCTGGGGCACACATTAAACAAGTCACTTTCTGGGTCCCATCCCAGAGCTACTGGCTGGGAATCTCAATGGAACGTCCCAACCTAGGTCATTCAGATCCAGCCAGCACAGCACCCTCGAAACCATGGGCTCCCAACCCGGCTGCTCGAAATGCAGCCTTCAGACCAGCAGCATCAGCAACCACCTGGGGTTTGTCATAAGTTCAGTCAATCAGCCTTACCCTAGACCACTAAATCACATCCCTCTGCCTTCTGAGTTCATACAAAGTTTGGGAAGCGCTGGATGAGAAGGAAGGTCTACCTTAGGTGTGAAAAGAAAACTATCCTGGGCAGTTGCCTAGCACCGTACTAGTGCAAATGCCCTGAGGCTTGCCTGCTGCAGGTCTGTAAAGGACACCGCACTAAGCCGCTAAAAACATTTAATGATTCCAGCCCTGGCTGTACTCATCAGGGCTGGGGAACAGAGCCAGGCACTGCTGCAAGCAGTTAAAATGCAATCCCTTCTGGCAGGAAATGTGAGACTGAGAAGGCAAAGTGTTGCACAAGAAACTCAAGATGCACTCCTCTTGAGACGGAAGCAGGGGCTCCTCTGAACCCCCCAAACACCTCCCCAGAACCGAATTCCAAGCTCCCTTCAGAGCCATGGCACACATTCACCTGCAGGGGGCAGCAGTGCAGAGAGGCCAATCAGCTCGCTCCAAGCCAAATGCTTGCTTTTAAAACTCAACCGGCCTTTCCCATAAATTATAACAAAGGTCCATTCTTTGGACAGGAATGGATTGGACTTGGCAATGCAGAGTAACCATATATTGGAAGCACTTTGTGGTTCTATACATCTACAGGATATCATCCTGCTGACCTCTGGCTGGAGGAAGGGCAGGGGGTGAAGAGGAGGGGAAAGGAGACTGTTGGGAGGATGAGACATGTATGGAGCAGAGAAGAATAGTGTGCAGTCACCGGACAGTGAGAGCAGTGGAAGCTGCATATAGGGGGGCATGTAAATTTACATGTGAATGTACATTTTCACTCAGTTATGTTAAATAAAAATTAAAAAAAAACAAAAACAAAAAACTCAACCGGGCTCTGCCAGGCACCTCAACCAATTACTCAGTTTCTCTGAGCCTCATCTCCTCATCTGTAAAATGAGTTCCAATAATAGGACTTACTCCACAGGGAGGTATGAAGGCTGAATGAAATATTATCCTTACAGAGCATCTGATAGGGTGCCTGCTTTCAGGCACTGATGTTCAAACACAGGCAGTCTGACCCCACGGCCCCTACACAACATGCTTACTATAAAGGGTCTCCACCACTGAAGAAAACCAAAAAACCCAAACCCACTGCCACTGAGTAGACTCTGACTCATAGTCACCCTACAGGACAGAGTAGAACTGCCTCACAGGGTTTCCAAAGAGCACCTGGTGGATTTAAACTGCTCATCTTTGGGTTAGCAGCTGCAGCACTTAATCACTACATCACCAAGGTCTCTCTCCACCATTCAGCACCAACTTAAACCTACCTAGGAATCCCTGGGTTGTGCAAACAGTTACGTGCTCAGCTGTTAACCAAAAGGTTGGCAGTTCAAGTCTTTCCAGAGGCTCCTCACAGGAAAAGTCTGGCCATCTGCTTCTGAAAACTCCGTCACTGAACACCTCATGGCGCACAGGTCCACTGTGACACAGACCGAGGTCACCAGAAGCCACAAATCAACTGGGTGGCAACTTCTGTTTCCAACCTACCTAAAGCCATTCCTTCATATATACGTACATGCACCAGAAAACCATTTTGTTACTTTCACAAGGAGAAAGACATTCCATTTTCAAATCACAGAAGCCTGTCGTCAGGGTATTTAGAGACACTCCAGTCACTTTACAGACTAGGAAACTAAGGCCTAGAAGAGTCAGAGTGCTGGCCCATGAGAGCAGTTAGTCCTTTTCCACCAAAGTAAATCAAGTAGGAAAACCACAAGCAAGTATCACTTATTTACCTGAGAGTCTGGTTTCTTTCCTGTACAAAGTCACTAAAACTTACATAGGCAAGGGCTCAGCTGGGAAGCCTGGCCCCTCTGTACCAAATGTGCTATCCACCACCCCCTCTATGCTGGGCTAAGCACACAGGGGACCCCTAAAAGCCTAGAACTATGTGGAGAAGCTGTCATGTGCCCTTTGTGCCTCAACATAAAAGCTACTCATTAGTCTTGTTTCTGCTTTTTAAATCTAAGCAAAATACCAGGATACAGTGAGTAGAAGGGATGACAATCAGTGCCTACCCCTAGCCTTAGAGAGAGACCATGCTTTCCCTGACTTCACATCCCCAGTGATCCAAAGGAACCTGGAGAAATATTTACCTTCAGGAGAATGACGAAGCAGTGAGAAGAACTGGAGTGGGGGACGCCAAGAGGGAGGATACAAGGACAGGCTGTTAAAGCCCAACAGTCAGGTGACTCCTTTATAAGACCAGAGAGAGAGAGACAGATAGAGAGAGCGAGCGTGTGTGCGTGTGTGCGTGTGCACGTATGCACACATGTGTTACCGTGAGAGGAGTCCTACCCTTCCTTAGCAATCCTATATGGCTTCCTGGTCAGAGAAAAACAGCTCTAAGAAAGCAGTAGTATGAGCGGGGTAGAGGAATACAGGCAGATTTACCCCCACAAGCCCCTGTAACATTTAATTCATTTATTCAACAAATATGTACTGACTACTTTCCACATGCCCAGAGCTGACGTGGTTTAGTGTGGGCCTAATAGTGAACAAGGTATATGCAGACCATTTACAGACTGACCTGAAGCTTTTCATGCTGCTGGGAAGATGGTACCTATGAATCACCCTTTACTTGTACCTAAGTGTTTACAAGTCAAAGGTAGAGAAGGGCAGTGCCGGCAAAGCAGGGACATCCAGCAAAGGCATCCACTTACCCTGGGGAGGGAGGAAAGGAGAGGAGGAAATAAAGGCTTTGGGAGGGGAATAAGAGCTCCCTGCATCCATCCATCCATCCATCCATCTACCCACTCATTCAACCATTCCTTCTTCCACCAATTCACCCACCCACCCACCCACTTTCATTCTTTTTAAGCAGCAGGCTCCCTTCCAGGGTGAGGCTGCTGGTGTTTTACAGTTCCATGCTTCCAGAGCAGGGTAGTCAAGGCATCTAGCAATGCCAACTCTACAAACCACCAGCGCCTCTGGGAGACACTACAGTACCGATTTTTAACTTAGAAAGAAAGGCAGGCACAGAAAATTAAAATCACATGGCCTAAATTCCAGACCAGCTCAAGAACAGAAAAGGCTATGGCATACCAGCCTACTCTAGGAATCTCTGAGAGTCACTATTGTTCTTTTTTGTTTTTTTAATTGTTTGTTTTGTTGTTATTTTACCCATGCCCTCTGTGGTCATACACAGGATAAACATGATAACTACTCCTATGTAATTTTCTTAAAAGGCTGGCCTCAAATAGAAGACATCCAGGAAGACTGAGTTCAGTAGGAGAAAAAGCCTGCAGAATTAACAGATTAAGTGATGAAACAAATCTGCCTTTGTACTCCCACTGTCTGGGCTGAAAAACAAAATATTTTTGAAATGCAGAATATGGGGGGAAATCCTGGCACAAGACAGGGAACGTTGAGAGCCCAGGGAGAGTGTGTTTTGCATATGCATTGTTTTCGTAGTTGTTCACACGTGCCAAAATTTGCTTTGCATCACAGCGTTATTACACAATCCTCAGTTCATGTTTTCTTCTGAAATATGCTTTGCAGAGCAAAGGGAAGAGCATGGAACTAATGGACTCGCCTGGAACCATTTCCACAGCCTGCTCTCTGGGCGTGGTGGACTGCTAGCAAGTGGGGGACTCCTCAGCATGAGCCTCAATTTCTCTTCTTAATTTTAATGTGGTAGAAGATGTACAACAAAAAAAATGTGCCATTTCAACCACTTTTCAGTAGCATGATTATATTCACCATGTCGGGCAACATCACCACTATTTCTAAGACTTTTTCATCCCCCTAAAAAGAAGCTCAGTGCCCCTTAGTAAGCAATGATTCACCTTCCCTCTCACGCCCTCTTGATCCCCTGATAGCCACTAATAAATTCTGGTCTCTATACACACGCCTGTTTAAGGTATTTTACATATAAGTGAGATCATACCATATCTGTGTTTTTGTGTCTGGCTTATTTCACTTAGCATAATGTTTTCAAGATACATCCGTGGTACAATCATAGGTCAGAACGTCATTCTTTTTTATCCAAAACAAAACAGTTATTGTCAAGTTGACTCCAATCCGTGGTGACCCCATGTGTGTCAGAGCAGAGTTGTAAGCCACAGTTTAAATGGCAGCTTTTTTTAAAGTAGATGGTAAGATCTTTCATTAAAGATGTCTGTGAGTGGACTTGAACCTTTAGTCTTTGTTAGCAGTCGAGTGTATTAAACGTTTGTACCACTCAGGGACTCTGGTCTTTTTTATAGCTCAATGATACTGTATGAATGTACAGACTGGGGCATTTTGTTTATCGATTCATCTGTTAATGAGTACCTACCTAAACTGTTTCCATCTTTTGGCTATAGTGAATTATGCCACTAGGAACAAGCATCAGATTCCCCACTTGTCTTAGTCATACAGTGCTGCCATAACAGAAAAGACTATGAGTGGATAGCTTTAACAAAAAAAAATGATTCTTACACAATCCAGTAAACTACAAGTCCAAATTCAGGGTGTCCACTCCAGGGGAAAGGCTTTCCCCCTCTTTGTTGGCTCTGGAGGAAGGTCCTTGTGTTGCATCAGTCTTTGGTCGGAGCATCCTGGCACAGCAACCTCAGACCTGAAGGATGTGCTCTACTCCCAGTGCTGCTTTCCTGATGGTGTGAGGTTCCTAATTCTCTGCTTGCTTCCCTTTCCTTTTATTCTCTTGTACGATAAAAGGAAGTACAAGCCACATTTCAGGGATACTGTCTTAGTCAGGGTGTTACAATCCCACCCTAATCCTCCTTCAACATAATCCAATCTAACTAACCAGAGGCAGAGATCAGGATTCACATCACAGGAAAACCACAAAATGGGGGACAATCACACAATACCGGAATCAGGTTCCAGTCAAACTGCTACACACATTTTTAGGGGGACACAATTCAACACATGACACTGCTTTCAATTCTTTTGGGTATACGTACTTGGGAGTGGAATTGCCAGATAATTTTAAAGGAGCACTGGGTAAGTAACAGGTAAGAGCTTGGCTGCTAACCAACGGGTTGGTGACCTGCTTCACTCTAGATTACAGCCAAGAAAACCTGATGGAGCGGTTCTACTCTGTCACAGCGGGTGGCTATGAGTCAGAATCGACTTGATGGCACCCAACAACAACATCAACAGCATGGTAATTCGATGCTTTAACTTTTTGAGGCATCACCAAACTGGTGTCCACAGTGGCTGTTCCATTTTATGTTCTACCAGCAAGGCACCGGCGGTCCAGTTTATCCACACACCTTGTCAATATACTTACTTTCTGTGTTTTAAACAATAATCATTCTCCTGAGTGTGAGGGTCCACAATTTCTTGAGGGCGTTTCTAGGTTGCCATGGCCCATCCATGCAATAGTGGTTAAGTGCTACAGCCGCTAACCAGAAGGTACACAGTTCAAATCTGCCAGGTGCTCTTTGGAAACTTGATGGGGCAGTTCTACTCTGTCTATAGGGACGCTACGAATCAGAATTGCCTCAACAGCACTGGGTTTGCTGTTTGTTTGTTTTTGTTTTTTTATGGCCCATCGGCAGGGTCAACAACACATAAGGAAGAGCTCATCGACAGCAGTTGGAAATTGTCTGCAAGCAAGATCAGGTCTGCTCTGCTGTCTGAGTGATGCTCTTCACTCTTCCCAGGATTCCACGCAGACATTTACCAGTAACTTCTGATGATGAGAACAGCAGTGTTGCTGCTGCTGGTGCTGCTGTTACTGACAGCAGCTGACCATGACATCTACCATGCACCACAAAAAAGAAAACAAAGCAGTTGTCGATGACTTCACTGCAACTCCTGGTGATCCGATACGCGTCACACACACCATACCACATGCCCTACAGTTTCCAATGGTTGATTTTTCAGAAGTAGATCACCAGACCTTTCTGCCAAGGTTCTTCTGGGTGGACATAGACCTTCTAGTTAGCAGTTGAGCATGTTAACCAATGGTGGCACCCACGGACTCTGCCCTGGACCATGCTACTTATTTCTCACACAGCTAGAACAGCTTGCCCAGTCACACAGCCAGCAGTGAGTGAAGCTGGGACTCGCAATCATCACAAGCCTCACATTTCTAACAATAGGGAGCTCATTACCACCTAAGACGTCCCACTGCTACCTTGAAAGAGTTCCACAAAGCACATTTTTGCCCATTATAAGAAATAAATTTCTGAGTGCTGCTATGCTACGATAGCAGGAAATGAGCTTTGTTCTGGAAAAGGACCATTACAGTGCTGTCTTTGGAACTGCAGGTGTCAAAAAGAGATGAAAGGGCTGGGGTGCGATCCTCAGGGATCCAATCTGGTGGCATCTGATCATTTTGCCTGTTTTACCACAGAACCCTGCATTAAAATAAAACCTTATGCAAAACCAGTAAGTATTTTTTAAAACAACAAGTAACAGACCAGCAGCTGCTTTCCAGGACGGAGAAGGTCTAATTCCAAAGTCCCCATTACACAGCTGCCCTGTGTTCTCCCTCTGGGTCACTAACCTCTGGCACTCCAAGAACTATCCTTTGAAAAACACTGACTGGTCCCACCTCTCACTACAGGGATGAAATCACAGAGCTGGATCCTAACAAGTCCCTACTGTTCCTTAAGGCAGTTATTCTAGATCCTTCATTGATCCTTCTATGACTCAGGTAGCCTTTCCTTCTATGCTTTTTTTTTTTTTTGGAAAATCACCCAGGACTACCTGTTACACATACTTGAAGATGCTGACGTTACTAATGATGATGGGTAACAATTATCAAGAGTTTACTAAGAGCCAAGTGTTGTCCTGAACACCTAACAAGTCAAAACGTATTTAAACCACAGCCCTATGAAACAGGTACTATTATCCCCATTTGCAAAGGCCCAGTATGCAAAGGAACTGGGTGAAACCCAGGCAAGCTTGTGTAAACGCCTGGGTTCTCAAGCTCTCCCTACCCTATCTCCTACACAAAAACATAACAAGATGTCAGGTAAGAACAATACACCATTATCCCACCTCCCAGACACACTTGCTGTTAACAGGGATGTAATCTGTAAGCATTACTCATTGAGATTTCCAAAGGCCAGGCACCTCTTGCTGGGAATTTCATTTTTGTCTCAGATAAAGTCTTTTTCTATCGCACACAATGCAATGACAGTATCATCCCCTTTCTTCAGAAGACAATAGGCATGTCAGCACTTTAAGCAAAACAAAGCACTAGTTCTTATCACAATGCCATAGTATCTCTTAAAGCCCTCTGCTCAAAACACCATGCTTTTGAGGTCTACACACCAGCTGGGATGCTTCCCACCTGCCTGCGCTTATCAGAAAGAAAGCTCCCACACATGGGAGGTAACCAATAACCCAAGATTTGTTCTAAGTAACTTCTTCCCCCACAAAGACTGTCAGTCTAATCATAGGACAAGTGGGTTTCAAAACACGGTGGGCACAGCACTCACCTGCACGGTTGCAAAGATGCAGCTTCCTGGGGCTCACCCTTGCAGATTCTGTCTCCGTAAGTTTTGAGTAGCCCTCAAATCGACATGAGCAAGTGTGTCTGATGCAGGTGACCCACGAAGCACACTTCAGGAAGTACTGGCTTGGGGCTGTCTTTTAAGAGCTCAGCAACGCAGGTGGTCAACAGCTTAGAGTTTCTTTCAGTTATCATCAAAAAGAAAATGCAAAGACGACTTGCTTGGTTCCCCTAACCCCCCCCCCCTTTTTTTTGTGGCAATATTCTGGTTTGCAGTTTCACGGCAAACCATCAAGATAACACCATAAAATTACTTCATTCACCCAGAAAATTTCCTATGGCATCACTATGGCGCGTCTGGTAGCAATAAGCATGTAGCTAAGACTCCTCCTCCTCCTTCCTACCCTCTCTGCTTCCATAAGCGCTCCACCAACATCACAGCCTGAAGGCTTTCCCTGACTTCCCCTGCTCCTACCCCACGGTCCCCTTGGCATCGCACCCCATCTCGGTCTCTGCTTCTCAGCTGACACACCTAGTGTGCTCACAGAGCCTGTCATAACTGCCGTTCAACCAGGGTCAGGGCAGGTGGACAGGCTCTTTGCTGAGTCACAACTAGAACCAATACCCCAACATACAGAGAAGGAACAGAGAAAGAGAGTGAGGGGGTGCTTCACCTCCACTTCCAACTCTGGAGAGCCTGAGTGGGTCCTGAGTGGGACGGGGCTGGCAGATGGCACGGATGCAGGGGACAGGTCTTAAGTTGAAAGCACAAAGCACTGTGGCTGCTGTGACACCACAATCTGGACAGCAGGTAACCCTTCTCCCCTGCTCTTCACAGTGCCACACATCACAGTGCCACACATCACAGTACCACAAGCATGGGGGCCTCGCTCCAGGAAAACCCTGGTTTGGCTTTTAAAGTCAGACAGTAAATGGCAAAACCGGCCACACTCTGCATCAGGATCATCTGCTCCCCGTCACCCAGCCGAGCCTCCCTCAGTGTCCCAGCAGATCCCCTGTCCTGTTGCTTGGGCCCTAGCGGCACGGTGAATAGGTGGTTTGAGCACCAGGGAGCAGGTACACAAAGAGCTCGAAAGGAAGAAGGTGCAGAAGCACGCAGCACAGTGATGGGGAGGGCCTGAGCTGGCTCTGGACCAAGTGCATAGCCATAGGCAAGATTATGCTACAGGTTCACCTTTATTGGCCAAAATGTTCAAAATGGTTACATTCATTTTCTGGGGTTGCAGCAACAACGTAGACAAACCAAATGGCTTATAACAGGAATTTACTCTCTTGAAGTCTGATATTAAGGTGCTGGATGCTCTCTCCAAAGGCTCTCTAGGAAGACCTGTCCCTGTCTCTTCCTAGTTTCTGGTTATTTCTGGGAATCCTTGGTGTTTCTTGGTTTACAGAGGCATCCTCCCACCTCTGCCTCTGTCTTCACATGGCTGCTTTCCGGTGTCTCTCTGTCCATGTTTTCCTTCTTCCTGTACAGACACTATCACATTGGATTGGAGCCCACCCTGCTCCAGTATGACCTCATCTCAGTCTAACTAATGATATCTATAACAATGCTATTTCCAAATAAGGTGATACTCTGAGGTTCTGGGAACTAGGACTTGAAACATACTCTGGAGAGGCCACAATTCAAGCAACAACAAGGGCCAAGTGAAAAATATACATCCTGCTGGGTGAACATAAAATCCCCCTGGAAGTGGGCTGACTGATCTTTTTGCCCTCCGGGAAGTCTGAGGCTCTCTGTGGCCACACGGTGAGTTCTCAGGACAACAACAGGATGGTCTGTCTCTCCTCCTTCCAGAGAAATAACACATTCAGCTCTACTTGCCTCACCCCACCCTCTGGTGGTGCTGTTGTTAGGTGCTGTCAAGGTGGCTCTGACCCATAGGGACCCTACGTACAACAGAACCCAACACTGCCCAGTCCTGTGACATGACCACGAGTCATGTGGTCTGGAGCCATGTGTCAGCCCATCACAATGAGGGTCTTCATCTTTTCTGCTGACCTTCTACTTTACCAAGTAAGATGTTCTTCTCCAGGGACTAATCCCTCCTGACAGCATGTCAGAACTATCTAAGATGTAGTCCTTCCATCCTTGCTTCTAAGGAGCATTCTGGTTGTACTTCTTCCAAGGCACACTTGTTCATTCTTTCAGCAGTCCATGGTGTTTTTCACATTCTCCAACAACACAGTTTAAACCCATCAGTTCTTCTGTTTTCTTTATTGATTGTCCAGCTTTCGCAAACATGAGTTCAGTGAAACACATCATGGATTGTGCCAGGTACATCTTAATCTTCAACACTCTGAAGAGGTCTTTTGCACAGATTTTCCCAATGCAATGAGCCTTCTGATTTCTTGCCTGCTGCATCCATAGGTGGTGACTGTGGATCCCAGTACAATGAAATCTTTGATGACCTCAATCCATTCTCCATTTATGACAATTTGCTTATTGGCCCAGTTCTGAAATTTTTTTTTTTTTTTG
The DNA here is from genome assembly GCA_028571685.1 of Heterohyrax brucei. NCBI lineage: Eukaryota > Metazoa > Chordata > Mammalia > Hyracoidea > Procaviidae > Heterohyrax > Heterohyrax brucei. The sequence goes on along the minus strand of CM053145.1, from coordinate 122,169,299 downwards.
GATATTGAGGTGTAATCTATTCTGCATGCTGTGGTTTGGGATCTTCATCAGTGTTTCCTGTCCTTCTTCACTTTCAGCAACCAAATTTCTGTCACCTGCATAAGAGAGGTTGTTGTTGAGTCTTCCTGTAGTCCTGATGCCCTGTTCTTCATATAGTCCAGGTTCTTGGATTATTTGCTCAGCATACAGATTGAATAGGTATGGAGAAAGGACACAACCCTAGACACACCCGTTTCCTAACTTTAGCCCATGTAGGGTCCCCTGCTTCTGTTCAAACAACTGCCTCTTGATTCATGTACAGATTCCTCATTCACACAATTAAGTGTTCTGGAAGTCCCATTTTCTACAACATTATCCATAATTTTTTTAGGATCTACACAGCCAAATGCCTTTTAACCGTCAATAAAACATAGGTAAACTTCTTTAGTATTCTCTGCTTTCAACCAAGATCTATCTGGCATCAGCAACAATATCCCTGGTTCCACATCCTCTTCTGAATCCCTGTCAATATACTCCTGCAGTTACTTTTGAATGATCTTTACCAATAATATATTTGCGTGTGAAATTAATGATACTATTTGATAATGTCAGCATTCAGTTGGCTTGAAATAGGTATAAACATGTATCTCTTCCAGGTGGCTTGGCCATGTGGTTGTCTTCCAGATTTCTTGGTATAGAAAGGTTTTCCAGCGCTGCATCCATTTGTTGAAACATCTCAGCTGATACTCCATCAGTTCCTGGAGCCTTGTTTTGAGCCAAGGTCTTCAATGCAGCTTGGACTTCTTCCTTCCTTACCGTAGGCTTCTAATCACCTCAGAGGTCAGCAAAAATCAGTCAGTTTTATTGTCAGGTGTGAAAGCAATGAGACACAAACAATACTTCCACCTGATGCAACACAACAGGAGCCAAGAAGCTTGTAATGGATTGAACTGTGTCCCCCCAAAAATGTGAGTAGCTATCTGGCTGGGCCACCATTCCCAATGTTTTGTGATTTGCCTATGCTATACATCCTAATCTCTGCCTAAGGCTAACAGACAGGATGATTATGTTAAAAAAGGATTACGGTGGGACTGCAACACCCTTCCCTAAGGGTGCATCCCCGGAGTGTGGCTTGCACCACCCTTTATCCTTTCATCCTACTGGGAGGTAAAAAGAGAAAAGTAAGCAGAGAATTGGGAACCTCACACCATCAAGAAAGCAGCACTAGGACTAGAGCCCATCCTTCAGACCTGAGGTATCTGAGCCAAGATGCTCCCTGACCAAGGACTGATGCAACACAAGGAATTTCTTCCAGGACTTTCTTCCAGAGGGAAAGCCTTATCCTGGAATGGATACCCTAAATTCAGATTTGTAGCCACCAGACTATGTAAGAATAAACTTTCCTTTGTTAAGTCCATCCACCTTGTGGCATTTCTGTTAGAACAGCACTAGCTGACTAAAACAAAGGTCTTCAGACCCTGCATGCTTTAATTCCATGGAGAATCTGAAACACTGACTGCCAGGTCTCCCCAGGTCTCCTGCCCCCATCAGGAAGGGTTAGATTAACGATAAAAAATAAACAACTCAGATGTATGCAAACTACACCTTCCAAAGGAGTCAGAGGCCACGAGTTCACCTGAAGCTTTGCGGGGCCATGGGATACCATGGAATATCTATTGCAGTCCCTCCCCTCTAGTCTAACCTCTACTTCTCACTTTCAACCACAAACACACTTTGTAGCCTAAGACATTCCCTACATTTTACAGGACTCCTCCTACAGGAATTTTAACAAAGGACATGTGATTAACCACATCAAAAAACCACAAACCAAACCTGTTGCCATCAAGTCCGTTTCCAAACAGTAACCACCTGTGTTACAGAGCAGACCCATGCTCCACAGGGTTTTCTTGGCCACACTCTTCACCAACACAGACTGCCAGGCCTTTATTCCACAGTGCTGCTGGGTGGGTTTCAACCACCAATGGTCCTCCTGTTGGTAGCTGAACAGTCTGCCCCACCCACAGACCTCGTAAAAACTCAAAACGTTGCTGAAATGCTTTTTCAAGAAAGGTATAGCCGCCTTCTGTGCTTCAAAAGACCCTCAACCCCCATCCTCTCCCCATCTACACCAACAGAAAACTAGCCTCTGCGTATCATCAACAGAATCTCTCTTGTCACAAGTCTAGATTACGTGAATGCACCATATCTTCTTTTTAATTATTATTTTCTCATCTGTCTCTGAAATTTTCTTTAAAAACAAATCTGTTAGGCAACTGCAAACTAGCTTTATTGCAGATGAAAGTGAAGACCTGTATTAAAAAATATAAAGACTTCACAGTCACTACTCAACTTGGATCAGCAAGATCTGTCTGGATGTGCCAGGCAGGGGGGGGATTTTTTTTTTATTTTTTAATGTTCTGTGATTTTGCAGCCATTTAAATTTTATTAGCAATCACTGAGCCTGTTCCCACTCACGACATCCTGCAGCCACAGCCAACTCCTGGCAACAAGAGTGTGCCTGAATGACAGGAGCCCAGGCTATCTGGTCATACTCACTCTAGAAACAGGTTTCTTTGACAGATTTTAGAGTCTGTCCTCATTGTGTATTAAAACTTCCATTGTTGTTCCTACCTTTTCTTGGATGAGCTTTATTGTTTTAGGTTTGATATTTAGGTCTTTTATCCAGTTGGAGTTGGTTTTTGTATAAGGTGTAAGATATGGCTCTTGATTCAGTTTATTGCAGAGCCAAGCCAAGTGCCAGATGGATAACCAATTTTGCCAGCACCATTTGTTGAAGAGACTGTTTTTACCCCAGTTTAATGTCTTAGGGCCTTTGTCGAATATCAACTGTTTATAGGCAGATGGTGTCATCTCTGGAGTCTCAATTCTGTTCCATTGATCGATCTGTCTGTTCTTGTACCAGTACCAGGCTGTTTTGACCACTGTGGCAGTGTAGTATGTTCTAAGGTCGGGTAATGAGAGGCCTCCCAGTGTGTTCTTCTTTTTTAGTAGTACCTTACTTATCCGAGGCTTCTTCCCTTTCTAAACAAAATTGGTGATTTGTTTCTCCATCTCATTAAAAAAAGATGCTGGAACTTGTATTGGGATTGCATTATATAAATAAATTGCTTTGGGTAAAATAGACATTTTCATAATGTTAAGTCTTCCTATCCATGAGCAGGGTAGGTTTTTCCATTTATCTAAGTCTCTCTTAGTTTCTTGTAGTAAGGGCTTGTAGTTCTCTTTGTAAAGGTCTGTTGTTTCTCTGGTTAGATTAATTCCTAGGTACTTTATCTTCTTAGGGGCTATCGTAAACGGTATTGATTTGATAATTTCCTCCTTAACAGTCTCGTTGTTGGTATAAAAGAATCCTACTGATTTACTTATGTTTATCTTGTATCCTGAGACTTTGCAGAACTCTTCTATCAGTTTGAGCAGCTTACTTATAGATTCCTTGGGGTTCTCTGCATATCCAGTCATATCATCTTCGAACAGGGAGATTTTAACTGCCTCTTTGCCGATGTAGATGCCCTTTATTTCTTCATCTTGTCTAATTGCTCTGGCTAGAACTTCTAGCACAATGTTGAATAGGAGAGATGACAGTGGGCATCCTTGTCTAGTTCCTGATCTCAAGGGAAAGTCTATAAGTCTCTCTCCATTCAGGATGATGTGGGCAATTGGCTTTGTATAAATGGCCCTTATTGTGTTGAGGAATTTGCCGTCTATGCCCATTTTGCTAAGAGTTTTTTGCATGAATGGGTGTTGGACTTTATCAAATGCCTTTTCTGCATCAATGGACAAAATCAGGTGATCCTTGTCTTTTGTGTTATTTATGTGGTTAATCACATTAATTGTTTTCCTGATGTTGAACCAACCTTGCATCCCTGGTGTGAATCCCACTTGGTCATGATGGATTATTTTCTTGATATGTTGTTGTATTCTGTCGGCAAGAATTTTGTTGAAGATTTTTGCATCTAGGTTGATGAGTGATATCGGTCTGTAGTTCTCTGTCTTTGTTGGATCTTTCCCTGGCTTAGGTATCAGGGTTATGCTGGCTTCATAGAATGAGTTTGGGAGTACTCCATCCCTTTCTATACTGTGAAACAGTCTCAGTAGTATTGGGGATAACTCTTCTCTAAATGCTTGGTAGAATTCTGCCGTGAAGCCATCTGGGCCTGGACTTTTTTTGGTTGGCAGTGTTTTGATGACCTTTTCAATCTCTTCCTCTGTGATGGGTTTATTAAGTCGCTCTGCTTCACGTTGTGGTAATTTGGGTAGGTGGTATGAGTCAAGGAATTGGTCCATTTCCCCTAGGTTTTTAAATTTGCTAGAGTACAGTCTTTCATAGGATTCTGTTATGATATTTTTTATTTCTGTTGCATCTGTGGTGACAACTCCCCTCTCATTTCTAATTTGGGTTATTTGTTTCCTTTCCTGCTTTCCTTTAGTAAGTTTAGCCAGTGGTTTATCAATTTTGTTGATCTTTTCAAAAAACCAGCTTTCGGTCTTTTCAATTTTTTCAATTGTTTTTCTATTCTCTAATTCATTTAGCTCTGCTCTAATCTTTATGATCTCATTTCTTCTGGCACCCGAGGGGTTCCTCTGTTGTTCTCTTTCTACTTGTTCAAGCTGTAGAGTTAGTTCCTTGATTTGGTTTCTTTCTTCCTTCCAGATGTGTGCATTTATGGAGATAAACACACCTCTGAGCACTGCTTTGACTGTATCCCATAGGTTCTGGTAGGAGGTGTTTTCGTTCTCATTGGAATCCATGAATTTCTTTAATTCATCCTTGATTTCCTCTATAACCCATGTTTTTTTGAGCAAGATGTTGTTCAGTTTCCAAGAGTTCCACTTTCTATCTATGTCTTTTCTGCTATTGATTTCAATTTTTATGGCTTTATGATCTGAGAAGATGCTTTGCAGTAATTCAGTGGTATGGATTTTGTTGAGAGTTGCATTATGGCCTATCACGTGGTCAATTCTGGAGAATGTTCCATGGGCACTGGAGAAGAAGGTGTAGTTGTCTGCTGATGGGTGGAAAGTATTGTATATATCAATGAGGTTTAGTTGGTTAATTGTGTCAATGAGGTCTTCTGTATCTTTACTGAGCTTTTTTCTAGATGATCTGTCTAGTGATGAGAGCGGAGTGTTAAAGTCTCCCACTATTACTGTGGAGTCATCTAACTCTCTTTTGAGCATAGTCAGTGTTTCTTTGACATATTTAGGTGCTCTGACATTAGGTGCATAAATATTTAATATAGTTAAGTCTTGCTTGTGTACTGAACCTTTCAGCCATAGTGTCCATCTTTGTCCACAATGGTGGATTTGACATTAAAATGGATTTTGTCTGAGATTAGAATTGCCACCCCTGCTCTTTTTTCATTGTTAGCTTGATATATATTCTTCCATCCTTTAATTTTCAGTTTGTTCCTGTCTTTAGGTCTCAAGTGAGTTTCTTGCAGACAACATATGGATGGGTCGTGTCTTTTGATCCAAGATGACACTCTCTGTCTCTTTACTGGAGCATTGAGTCCATTCACATTCAATGTAATTATTGATAGGTATGTGTTCACTGCTGCCATTGTGATATGTTTATTTTTATGTTGATGTTTTCTCTGTTGTTCTTATTAGTCTGTTCTGGGACACTCTTTTTTGTGAGTTGATTTTTCACCTTTTTCAGAGCTGGTTTTATAGTTGTTGAGACTCGTACGTTAGATTTCTTGAAATGGTATGATACATCTTTGTTGTGCTTTACAGCTGCCCCTATGAACCCCCTCAATAAAGTATTTATAAACCTAATTTTAATTACTACCAGTCTTGTCATCTTCCTCTCCATCTGGAAGGACTATAACGACTGTAGTACATCCCTCTTTTTATTATGATGACACCATAGTTTTCATGATGACCACTGGATTGCTTCTTTCCAAATCAAAGCTGTGATTTACTTTGGAGCCTTCCCTAAATGAGTATTGAGTAGTGTGTCGTTCTAAAATATAAAGTTAGTGGTTTCATTCTTCTAAGCCAAAGCCAAGAACTTCTTTCAGTATTTCTTGTAGTATGGGTTTGGTTTTTACAAAGTCCCTGAGTTTCTGTTTATCTCGGAATGTCTTAATTTCATTTTCGTATTTGAAAGATAGTTTTGCAGGATATATAATTCTTAGTTGGAAGTTCTTCTCCTTCAAGACTTTGAATGTGTCATGCCACTGTCTCTGTGCCAGCATGGTTTCTGCTGAGAAATCTGAAGGGAGCCTACAGGGTTTCCCTCTGAATGTTAACTTTGCCTTGAGTCTTGCTGCCTTTAAGAGTTGCTGCTTATGTTTCATTTTGTTAAGCTTGATTATAATGTGTCTTGGAGTCTTTCTTTTGAGATCTATATTGGGTGGCATACGATATGCATCTGAGATGTCTATATTCTCTTCCTTCATGATTTCTGGGAAGTTTTCTTTCAGCAGCTCAGCAACAATACTCTCTGTGTGTTCTCAGATGTCTCACCCTGTTCAGGGACGCCAATTAATCGAAGGTTGTTCCTCTTAATAGAGTCCCACATGCTTCTTAATGTTTCTTCATTTTTCTTGTTTCTTTTTTCTGATTTCTGCTCATAGACACTGGCATCAGTACCTCTGTCTTCCAAGTCAGAAATTCTTTTTTCCATTTGTTCCGTTCTGTTTTCTTGGGTTTGCATGGAAGTTTCTATGTCTTTGATTTTCTTCTTGATCTGTTGGATTTCAGAGTACTGGTGTTCCACCAGATCGAACAACTTGCTTAATTTTTCATTTTGTTCTGCTGCATTTTGTATAAGGTCTAGAAGGGCTCTGTATATAATCAATTTGTATTCACTTCCTGATGCTTTCATAAAAGTTTCTTCATCTGGAAAACTCCTTGGTTGCTTTGTTTGGGAGCCTTCTGAAGCCATGAGTGATTGCTTGTATGCCACAATTGTCTGTTGCTTTTTGGGTCCCATGTCAGTATACAGAAGCTGGAAGAGGTACTGTGAGGATGGATTGCAAATGTTTCTCTAGGCTGTCTTCAAATGTAAAGCAAAAGGTATCTGACCAGTTCACAAGTCAGTTAGGCTTTCAGGTGTAGAGGTTCCTCTTCTCATTTGACAAAGTAAGGGCCACTATATCCAACCCCAGATGATAACAATCTAGTTCAGAATACAGCAATGCTACTGCCCTGGTGGCCTCTGCTGACAGGGCCTAGCCTTAGCCAACACTGTGTCGAGTACTGGTTTTGTGATTCAAAAGTGCTCTCCTGTGGGCAGGCTCTGGCTCCCAAGCTAAGAATTAGGTCCAGCTGCGGCCACCGTACCCAAGATGGCGTCCTCCACACAGGCAGCAGACAGGGGGCTAAAGGTGCCCAGAGGCAGCGATTCCTCTGCTTCTGTTGCAGGGCCCCCAACGTAGGCAGCACTATTCAAAATCACTACTTTTCTGTCGGAGAAGCACTGTCCCGTTTGCAGGTGCTGGCTCCCAGGCTAAGAACGAGGTCCCGCTAAAATTTCGGTACCAACATGGCGTCCCGCACACTGACTGCGAAGCTCTGCACAAACCCCGCTGAGGCAGCTACAAAACGAAAGGCTCAAAGTGGCTAGAGTAACAGAGTCCTGAGCCTGGCTCTCAGAATACGGGAATTTTGCCTGCCTATCCCCCCAGCAGCGTGTCTGAGTCCAGCCGCCGGGCAAGGCCCAGCTCCGCCCACCGGCCGAGACCGAGGAAAAAAAAAAAAATCAAACTGATGCATTTACCTTCCGTCCGTGAGAGCCGGGGCTAGCCAGGAGCGGGAGTCAGCGAAAGAGAGGAGGTTTTTCGCTGAGTGGTATGAAGTCCCAATTAGCAGCTCTGTGCCGTGTCCTGAGGCTGATTAGGTGATCAGAAGGCTCTGTTTGATTGTCAATTCAGGTCTCCGTTTCCAGAGGGGTAGAAGGAGACGTGGGCTTAGTCTGCCATCTCGACCCCGCCCCCGCACTCTAGAAACAGGGAACACGACCCTGCCGCCCCCAGCTCTGGGCTGGTTCATTAGGATTCTCGCCTTGCAGCTGGGAAAAGGCAGCAAGCAGAGCTGGTAATAACCGAGCTCTCCAGAAGTGCTGAGGAGGACTGGCGAAACGGACTGAGGCTGGTATTTGTGCAAAAGAGTTGATTAACACGATGAGTTTAAGAAGACTTTATGACCCTAACTTCTGGCCTGGCGACAGCGCTGGCATTTCAATTAGCAGTTTCCAAGACAGCCGAGGCAAGCCCCAAACAGCAACCGCCATCACCTGGGAGGGACCCAGGGAGCTGGCAGAGGGCAAGGGACTGGCAGACCGCTCCAGTCTCCCTGTCTCTGTCAGTACAAGATCAGAATGCCACCGACAGGGATGCGAGCGAGCTGGAGCTTAACTAAACAAAACAGACTTCCTCAGAATCTTCACAAGTGGCAGGTTTTATGACTTCAGAAATGAAGCTTGCTCTTCTCCATCACTAAACTGGACAAATTCCTCACAGTTCTTTTCTAGGCTCCAGGAAACCAAACCAGTCTCTGATGAGTTGATTGCAGCTGTGTTCCATAGTACTTTGCATTACTGGGTTTTCAAAACTAGATTGCCAGGCCTTTCTTCTGAGATGCCTCTGGCTGGATCTGAACTCTCAACCTTTCAGTTAGCAGCCGAGTGCATTAACCATTTGTACCACCCAGGGTCTCTAGGCTCCAGAAAGCCTTGCCTCAATAGACATGAGGTTTTTCATGCCTTAGCCCCATGGGAGAGGATACCAGGACCCCTGGAAGACAGCTATATTCTTCTCACTCTCTCAGGGGAGTGAAGGAGTCCACAGGTTCTCAGGGGATCTGTAACGGGCATGCGGCCTCCCACAGTGGCTGTCACATATCCCACTCCTATCATGGGGCCCCTGGATTTTGTCTCCCAGAAACAGTTCAGGGAAGAGGGGATTCTAATCTTCACTACTCTCTTGCCAGCCTGAAATTCACAGAATTTCCTAAATACAATGACCCACCTTCCTTAGACAATCTGTGAGAAAGCAGAATCTGTGGCACACCCCCAGCCCATCTTTGATGACAAAAGAACGATTGGGTCACACTGGATATTTTGGGATACGAGCCATCAATGAGGAAGGGGGAAGACAGAATGAGTACTGCCTGAGACTGTCCCTTTCACATCTCATTCTTTCTCATAAACTCCTTTTCATATGTGTTCCTATGTTACAGATGAAGAAACTAAGTGTCCAAGAAGGCAAGTGACTAGCAGTGTCAGGGCCGAGATCTAAACCACAGAGTGACTTCCTATCAATAAAAGAAAGGATACTGCACGTTTACTTAGCGCTTACCAAGCACCAGCTACTGTTTGACATGTTTTAGTGGGTTTAGCTCATTGAATCCTCCCAACAATTCCATGAGATTTATGAGGAAACTAAGACCAAGGAAGAGGCACCCAGGTCACACAGCCCAAGTGTGGTAGAGCCTGGATTCAGGCTAAGGAGTGTGGCTGTAGGCCAGGACCCTCCCGCTCACACCCTGTCTCCTGGCCTTCAAAGCACAGTGCCCTAAGAAAACATACACCCATGGTCGCACACAGGGGTGTGGAAATGTTTGGCACCCTTGCCTGAAACCGCATCTACTGCGCTTCAGAGAAAATGACTGGATTTCACTGAACCCGAAATGTTATCGAGTGCGAGACATACCACTTTTAGGCACAATTAAAAAAAGAACTCACTCTGTCAATTAAACTAGGACACCATGCTTTCCCATCCCAACCAATATGATGTATCTTGATTACAGAAATCTGAAATTGCAAAAATGTGTGACTTAGGTTCAAATGTTATAAAGCCTGGAGTGAGCAAGACGGTGACATGGAGTGAGCAGGATGGTGACATTCATACAGAAACAACGGAAACAAGGTTCTCTGTGAGAGCAGACAATACTGGGAAGCTACAGTTTCTCACCATTTAAGAAAACCTGATAACCTAGGCTCTTACATGCGTGCGAGTTCGTGATTCATAAACACTAGAAACATTCAAACAAAATGTGACTCTGGCCCCAACCTAGGCTCTTACGTGTGAATTCTTGATTTATAAACACTGGAAATGAATTCATTTATTAACTGTAATCTGACTCTGGCCCCACCTGACTATGACAATCAGTTTGAGCCCTCCCCGCTTCAGGGCAGGGCTGGGGGCAGGGAGCCAGTAGAACTGTATTTGCTACAAAGCCACTTCCCCATCCCTGTGGCTTTTAAAGACCTAGAACGCTCACAGGCTGAGATACACACTAACTACCATTCAGAGTACTTTCTTTATCACGGAAGCGGGCATCAGGGCTCCTAGTGATAAAACCAAGACTATACGTAAAAACCAAAAACCCACTGCCGTCGAGCGGATTCCAGCGTATAGCAACCCTACAGCACAGAGCAGAACCTACCCCCACAGAGTTTCCAAAGAGTATCTGGAGAGTCTGAACTGCTGCCCTTCTGGTTAGCAGCTGCAGCACTTAACCACAAAGCCAGCAGGTTTTCCAAGACTATACTGTGTATATATATGGCTGATTTTATTTTACATTATTTGTATATTTCCTCATTTACATCAATCATCTTAAGCCTTCAGGGTGAGGGAAGCAGCAAAGTTCACTGGTTGAGTTCTTGCCTTCCCAGCGAGAGACCTGAGTTCAAGTTCAGGGCAATGGATCGCAGGCTCAGCCATCACTCATCTGTCACCGCAGGCTTACGTGTTGCTCTGACACTCGGTGGAGCCTCCAGACTAAGCCAGGCTGGGAAGAAAGCCCTGGTGATCTACTTCCAAAAACCAGCTAATGAAAAGCTTACAGACCACAGCGGCCCACTTCACCACTAACCACAAGGATGGCACAAGACTGGGCAGCGTTCCTTTCTGTGGTGCTGGGGCCGTCACGAGTCACAGGCCAACTCAGCAACAGTCAACAGCGGCAACACGACTTCCAAACCAGGCCCACCGTACCGGCACACTTGTTCCCACAGGTGACCGCCATGCTATAAAAGGAGTCGTAAAACAAGCAGCAATGAACCATCCTGAGTAAATGCAGCACAGATCTCAGGGCACCAGGGATGCCAGGGAACTGAGTACAAAATGCCCCATCGGGTGCTGACTGCTGGTAACGGGGTACTCGACCTTCTCAACATTTACCCAGAGAGCTTCGGATCATTCTGCGTTTTCCCAACTCATGTAAAATGGCCTGCATCTTCAGAAATCTTCCGGGGACTTTTAGAACAGTTTGCGTAAGATCAAAATCCTGTTTACCCAGTTAAGTGGAGCCTCACAACCTGGAAATGTCAGTCTTTAGCTGTCAGGTGCCCTCCCGGGAACTGAGGCCAAGATGTCCAACATCTAAATGGAAAATGTTTCCTCCCCATAGGCCAGGAGACACAGAGAGCATCACTGGGATGGAAAGAAGGTCCAGGAGATTGCTGTCGCAGCTAGTTCTAGCCATGGGGACAACAGGGAGCAGTGCTGCTATTAAGCCAGTGTGACAAAGGTGGAAAAAGCCTGTTCAAGCGGGGGGAGCAGAATGCTATCATGAAAATCCACTTAGGTACTTGATCGTACAGGCAGAGAATGGACCAAGCCCATGGCTCTGGCAGGCTGGCCCACCTGCAGGTCCATTAAAGCAGTGCTTCTCAGCTCCGTAGGCACTTCTACACTTCCTCCCCTGAGACCAAGAGGCTGACTCATCTCAGGTCCTCAAATATTTGTTTCCTTCCCTCTTGCAGCTGCTTGGGTGTCTGGCTGGCTCCCTGGAGCCCTAAGCTGAAGGAAATTTCAGAACAGCTCATGACCACGTGCTCAAGACTCTCTGGCGAGAAGATATTGACTCAGCAAAGAGAGGTGTTTCTATGTCTCAGGCTCTCAGAGTAAAAGGGAGAAGAAAGTGAGGGAGGGGGAAGAGAATGTTCTAGGGAAGCGGGAAGGATGGTATAATGGATTGTACTGTGTATCCAGAAACACGTATGCTACCAGTTTGGCTGGGCCATGAATCCCAGTATTCTGTGCTTTTCCCACATGCTATCAATCGCGCTTCTATGATGTCAATGAAGGAGATGGGCTGTGGTTGTGTGGTGAGGCAGGACGTAACCTACAAGACTGTATTCTCCCTTGTGGCAATCTCTTGGGATATAAAAAAAGTGAGGAGAGAGACAGGGGATCCTCATACCACCAAGCGCATGTCCTTTGGAACTGGGACTCCAGTGTCTGGGGAACTTCTCCACCAGGGCAAGACTGATGACAAGGATCTTCCTCCAGCGCAGACAGAGAACGCCTTCCGAAGTCGACGCCCTGAATCTGGACTTTTAGCCTTCTTTACTGTGAGGAAACATATTTCTGTTTGCCAAAGCCATCATTTGTGTTACAGCAGCACTAGATCACCAGGAAAGATGGTTAAGCCAGAGCAGTAACACTAGGAATACAGTGGCTAGGAATGTCACAGCACACACAGGTGTGAGGGGACAGTATCGGTTAACACACACCGAATGCTTAAGCGGGCACCTGCCTACAAATCTCACATTAGTTCATGTAATACAACAATGCCCTGCGGTCAGCAGAGCTGATCCTAACTCTGTTTGCACCAGTTATTCAAGATCAGTTCCTTGGTGGCCTGGATACACTGCTAAATAAATATGTGAATTATCACTTCTGGAGTAGGTACCATTATTATCCCATTTCACAGATGAGGAAATAGATATACAGACGTCAAAAAGTGTTCAGAGACCCAAAGGTTGTAAAACGGTGGCTGGGTGTAGAACCCAGAACTGCCTGAACTCCTAAAAGCGCTTGATCTGAACCACAGATTTCCTGCCCCATGTGTGAGAGGACAGAAATTAAATGACATGGGGGATGTGCATGGAATTACCAGACAAGTTTAAAGATGAATATGGGGGGGGGGGGGGGGAGAGAATTACACCAGAAAAGAGGCCAACAATACACACTGGTCTTGGATTTCTTCTGTTCAGAGTACCTACGAAGGAACAAGCCATTTCACCCTGAAGAGTTTAATGGACACAGTGTTAAACCACAATCTCTAGATTGCTGTTAAGTGCCAGTTTTGTTTTCTGAGGCTCAACTTTTTTAGAAGGCCTTTGGAACTCAGCAGTTGCTCAGGCTTCTCAGAGCCAGTAAGTGCAGAAAATGGGCCCTTCATTCCCATGCCAAGGCAGCTTGCTCTGAGCAGCAATAGGAGCGCACAATTCTTCCAGAAAGACCCAGCAGCACCCAGGGTTCCAACACAAGGCCCCCATCTCCTGGGCTGAAGCTGGCAGTGTTAACAGACCACGGAGGTATGATTCCTCCTTTAAACTGTCACAGAAAGAGTGGAAGTCGGAGGCGTGGAGACGCTCTGCTTTTACACTGTGGTGGGACCTGTCATCTCGCCAGGTAACATGTTTTAGACATGTTAAACAAGACAAACGGGTTGATAGCGTTGTGTCAGTTCTGCTCATCTTTACATAGCTGAAGGCTTGGACTCGTCCTGGCTAACCAGGTGAACCAGCTGCCATCAGGAGACTCTGACCCATGGCCAACTCCTGTGTGTCACTGTAGAACTCCACTCTGGCAAGTTTTCAATGGCAGAATGTTTTTGGAGGTAGATCACCAGGATTCCTTCTGTCAGGTTAGACTCAAACCTCCAAACTTTGGGTTAGCAGCCAAGCACAATAAACCAGTGGCACCGCTGGGGACTCTGTGGCTCCAGCTACACTCCACAATCCACTGAGAGGCTGCCGTCCTAGGCTACAACGTGTCCCACGTTGTTAAGAAAAAACACAGAGCAGCCTACAAGGGGCTAGAGCAAGCTCTGTTCATTGCAATGAAGCACCCCAGTTTCTGGGAATACCTCACATGTGAGGCCAAGCCTGGTGCCTGGTGAAAAAGCTGAATGAATGACTGCTCGAGTTTGAGTGAGGATGGTAATTCTGAATCTAACGTTACTTTCATCTCTCTGCTGGCCCGCAGCACCAGGTTTAAGAGAAAACATTATATGTGGCGCCACCTCGAGGCCGAAGATCAGGGATGCCGATAAAAAGGAATGGGAAGAGTGAGCCCCGTCTGCCCCAGCTTTCCTCCCCCTAGTATTTCTGTGTGATCACTATTCCAGGCTTGCCCCTACAGCCCTATCATATGGATTTCTGTCACCATGGCAGACCAGTTAGAAGGCATGCTCAAGGAACAGTTGAGAAGAATAAAAGCCAAAAAAGAAATTCCAGTTTTGTACCTACTTTTTCTATGCTGCTGAACTTGGAGATGCATTAAAATTTTATCGTTTGACAAGGTCCTTGAATTTATCTCCATTCTACCAGCTACACATACACAAACATTACGAGCCTGAAAGTTTCAGTCTGTCCACAAATACCTGATTAAAGACATCTATCAATGTAACTTTCCAATGGAGAAAATTAACCTCCTTGTGCCAAGGATCTCAAACAACCACGATCTCAGCTCCATTTGGGGGACACAGAGAGAAGGTTGCAAGAACCCACAAAACTAGAAATATATCCAACTGTTCTTGATCCCAGCTCACATGCACTCTCCTGTAATTTGGATTATCACTGTATCACGGCAAGTGACAGTAACTAAATGCACTCTCTTGTAAGAAAATATTTCAGAGATGCACTAGATTAAATGGTATTTAAAAAAATCATTTATATTAGAAAATTAACAGTGTTTGTAAAAAAATTTTTTTTTTTTAAAGAGGTTAGTACATTGTCTGTTCAGTGGTGGAATTCTCACCACCATAGGGAGACCAGGCTTCCCTCCTGGCCAATGCATCTCACACTCAGCCACCAGCCACCTGTCAGTAGAGGCCTGCACGCTGCTCTGATGCTCCACAGCCTACAACGGAGCTTCCCGATTAATTAGGGAGACAGCCATGACATTCTTTTTCAAAACTTCAGCCAGTGAAAACCTCATGGATCATAAAGGTCTGATTCTCAACGGATCACGGGGATGGCGCAGCTTTGGGCAGTGTTTCCTCCCACTGTGTCCATGATTGCCGTGAGCCAGGGGCCAGTTTGATGGCAGGTAGTCACAACAATGACACACAGTACAATCCCACTCTGAACAGTAACACAGATCAGGTAGAGAAAGACAGGGCTGCCTCACTGGTGATCTCTGCTGGAGGAGGACGGTGCAGACTTAGTCTCTAGAGTAACAGGCAAGCACTGTGTCATCTCTCTGTAGTTCAGTTTCCTGAAACGTCAACTGTAGATAACAAAGGTCTCTCTCCCTCAAAGGCTTCTGCATAGATCAAAGAAGTGAAGAAAGCAGCTGAAGAAGAGCTGGCTCAGAGGAAGCCAGGTAAACGCGGCACCTGCTCTCCGCCTCCCCCTGCCACCTGCTCTCCGCCTCCCCCTGCCACCTGCTCTCCGCCTCCCCCTGCCACCTGCTCTCCGCCTCCCCCTGCCACCTGCTCTCCGCCTCCCCCTGCCACCGGCACTTTCCTGGAGTTTCCACACCTTTCTCAGAAAAAAAAAAAAACACAAACAAATATATACATGATTGGATAAAATGATCATTTAGAGCATTCCACAAACCGGAACGCATCTCATCTCCCAAAACCTTAAGGAGAAGGTACTCCACTTTCACACGGCAGAAAATTTAAGTCCCAACCCAGTTGTTCCAGTCTGTTAATAACTATTTCAGAAAACAGGAAACACAACTAGTAAATAGAGCTGTGAAAAAGCAACCAACTCTACTCCAAACCAAACCAAAGTCTGTTCCCGTCAAACCAATTCTAACTCATAACCACCCTATAGGACCGAGTAGGAGTGCTCCACAGGGTTTCCAAAGACAGGCTGATGGATTCAAACTGGCAACCATTTGGCTGGCAGCCACAGCTCTTCCACCACTGTGCCACCAGGGCTCCCCAACATTACTACATAATGAAAAAATAAAAAATGAAAGTATAAAAAAAAATGAAGTATACACCCATTTTCAGCTATACAACTAACTGGGGTGTGGGGGATGCTTTTAATGATCCTGCCCAATACAAATGGATGCAGTGCTGGAACTGTTCACTCGTCTATGCCAAGATATTTAGAAGATAGCGACCTGGCCAACTGAATGGAAGAGATCTGTATTTGTGCCTACCCTCAAAGAAAAGCGATCCAACTAAATGTAGAAATTATTAAACAATATCATTACTATCACACACAAGAAAAATTTTGCTAAAGATCCTTCACAAGTGGCTGGAGCAGTATACTGACAGGGAATGGCCAGAATTCAGGCCAGATTCAGAAGAGGGCATGGAACCAGAAATATCATTGCTGACGCCAGATGGATCCTGGCTGAAATCACAAAATACCAGAATGATATTTTTCTGTGTTTCATTGACTATGCAAAGGCATTTCATTGTGTGGATCATAACAAATTATGGATAACATTGTAGAGAATGGGAATTCCAGAACACTTGTTTGTGTGTATGAGAAACATGTACATGGATCAATAGGCAGTCATTCAAACAGAACAAGGGGATACTGCATATTTTAAAGTCAGGAAAGGCATGTGTCACGGTCATATCTTTTCACCATACCTATTCAATCTGTATGCTGACTAAGTAATACAAGAAGCTCAACTATATGATGAAGAATGGGGTATCAGGATTGAAGGAAGACTCATTAACAACCTGTGTTATACAGATGACACAGACTTGTATGCTGAAAGTAAAGAAGACTTGCAACACTTTCTGATGGGTTATACCTCAACACCAAGAAAACAGAAGTCCTCATAACAAGCAACATCATGATAAATGGAGAAAAGACTGAGGTTGTCAAGGATTTCCTTTTACTCGGATCCACAATCAACATCCCTGGAAGCCACAGTCAAGAAATCAAAAGATGTACTGCTGCAGAGGACCTCTTTAAAGTGTCGGAAAGCAAAGACGTCATCTTGAAGATTACGGTGCACCTGATCCAAGCCACGATATTTTCAATCACATCAAATGCAAGAGAAAGCTGGACAATAAACAAGGAAGACAGAAAAATTGATGCCTCTGAATTGTTGGTGTTGGAGAATATTGAATATACCATGGACTGCCAAAAGAACGAACAGATTTGTCTTGGAAGGGGTACAACCAGAATGCTGCTCGGAAGCAAAGACGCCGAGACTACATCTCACATACTCTAGACACCTTCTCAGGAAAGCTCAATCCCTGGAGAAGGACATCAGACTTGACCAAGTGTAGAAGGTCAGAGAAAAAGGACACCCTCCACAAGATGGACTGACACAGTGGCTGCAACAATGGAATCACAAATAATTACTGTGGGCACAGCACAGGACTGAGCAGGGTTTCATTCTGTCGTTCAGAGAGTCACTGTGAGTCGCAACCAATCTGATGACACCTAACAACAACAACTCAATGCTGCCAAGACTAAAAGGAAACCAGAATTCTTGCCCTTGGCAAGTGAGACAGCAAAATGGTGTGAACCTTCTGCAAAACAACTGGGCAGCCTGTATCAAGTGCTAGCAAGATTCCTGCCCTTCAACCCTGTACTTTTACTTCTGAGAACGGACCCTGAGATGTAGCTTGAAGCAGTGCGGGCTGCATGCTCCCTGAGAGACTCCCGACAGTCAACACTATTTCTAATAGTCAAGCACTGAAATTAACGGCAGTGCCCAGTCATGAACAAATAAACTACATCAATTTAATGCGCTGTTACCTAGGCATTAAAAATTATAAAGGGAAATATGGAAGAATGTGAAACAATCTTAACATGTTTGTTACATGGGAAAAACATCAAGATACAAAAGCATATAGCTGTGTTGATTATAAACAGGAAAAGCCCTGAATAAAAATAAAAATTCCAAAATGCTATTAACAGTATTTCCGGTACCATACAGACACTACATGAGGTTTTTCTACCTTCATGACTCAGTCTTTACAATATGTGGTCTGTATTACCTTTAAGATAAAATAAAATCTTCCTGCCTTATGAAAATCTTTACTATTCTATAGAAACACAACAGCTGCTCACTCCTTCCTACCCCACTCCTACACACCTCTCTAGACTCTTCACCTTCGGAAAGGGCAAGAATTTCCTTTTTTTAAGTGTATCATCTTCTAAATGCCAAAGCTGCACGGGGCACCTGAGGCAATGACCTCTCCAAGATGAGAACAGAAGCTGCCTGCACTGTCCTCCTCTTAAAATCTCCAGTTGTTCCAAAAAATCTGAGAAAGAGTTGTAAACTTATGGGCAAGACATGGAGGGCTGTCACCCTCCCTCTACAGAGGTGGCGGAATTCTACATGGGCTACTGTGACTGAGGAGGCCCTTCTTGAGACCCAGCTGTGCCCACCTACCCCGGCTCTGGGTAAAACCTCCATGTATTTCTGTCTTCTGGAAATGCACAAGGTGCTTAATCGATCCTAAACATTTAAATCAGTAGAAGTAAAAAAGTAAGGGAGATTTACACCCAGAACACAGGAGCGTGGTTAGCTTACAGTGAATCTACCGGATGGAATGTTATGCAGCCCCATGAAACAAGAACTGCAAATACTAAATACAAACCCAAACTAAACCCATGGCCCCCAAGTCAATTCTGACTCATAAGTGACCCTAGAGGACACAGCATAACTGCCCCACAGGATTTCCAAGGTTGCAAATCTTTACAGAAGCAGAGTGCCCTATCTTTCTCCTCTCGGCAGCAGGTAGGTCGGAATCGCTGACCTTTCGGATGGCAGCTAAGTGTCAACCCCTGTGGCATCAGGGCTCCTCTACAGGAAACCGAGTAATGTACAAAGTGCCTCTAACATTAAGTAGAAAAAAGCAAGCTACTAAATCCCAGAACACCATGACAACAACCTTATAACACAGTTGGTGCAGACTGGCCAATAACAGTTAATGTTTACAAGCCACTTGCTATACACCAGTACCATGCTACATGATTTACATGAGTTAAAAAAAAATAAAAAATAAAAAAACTCACAATTCTGTTATTATTCTCATTCTGGAGGGAAGCACATGGAGGCACCAGGAGGGTAAGGAATTCACATCTGATCCTCCTAGTGGCTAAGACTGAGAGCACTCTGGTAACTTCCCCAGGTCACACAGCCTAAGGGAAAGCCGGGACAGATGCAGATAATTTATCTCTGCAGCTGACACTCTCAACTCCTACAACAGAAGGAAACATATAAGAAATGCAAAACCAAAGTAGAATCTGTTACAGAAAAGGGACTTTTTCCTTTCCTCCACCATCTAAATTTCCAGTGTTCTTCTGTTTTTACACTATAAAGAGGCAAAAAGAAAGGCAGTGGAGAAGAGGTTTTTTTTAGTTAATGCATATGTTTGTGTGCACAGTTTTTAAATTATGTTTTGATCAAAAGACTAAATAAATGCCAGTCGAGTCTCTACCACACTTGGGAATTAACGGTCGGAAATGAAGAGGAAAACAAGCGAGGCTAGCCAAGACAAGCGTGATCCAAACTAAACCTAAACCTAAGAGTTCCCAGCAGCTGCCCTGTGCCATCTTTTTTTCCCCCTGTGCTGTCTTTCCATTTTCTTTTCCAGTTTGAGCATGAATTCTAAAATCATGGAACTGGACTGACGGAAGACACAGAATGTCACAGAGGAGTCTAGCACTACAGAACTGTCACTGGCAAAGATGGGAATAAAAACTCAGGAATCTAGCCTCCATCCTGCATTCTTACAAAACTGGTCACGCACTGAATGTCCCCAGCTCAGCTAACGACCGAGCTGCACTGACTGTACTTCAAGTATCCCTGGACAGGTTAAGCACTCAACTATTAACCCAGAGGCTGGGCAGATGGAACACATCCAGAGGCACCACAGAAGCCAGTCCTGGTGCTCTGCTCCCCAGGGAGCTCACCGCCTTGATAACCCGTCAAGCAGACCTGCTCTGCACACACAGGGTCACCACAGGAGTTGAAAATCAACTTGACGAGAGCTAACAATTACGAAGATGGGGAGTTCATATGCTTGTATAACATTTAATAATCCTCCAAACTGAACTGATTACAGAGTTCACATATATTATCCTGTCTGAAACTAAAACTACAAATGTTAAAACTGTAGGAATGCTGAAGCCAGGTTAGCCATAGGGAAAAACTAGACACCATACTTTCTGATTCTGTCAAAATAAAAATCCATTATGAATAGTGGTCTATTCATAAAAGTTACATGTGAACAATGATTCCCTCAAAACAAAATATGCTCCCCCATTGTTTTCCTCCAAAATCTCTTTGAAAGCTGGGGACAGGCTTCAGGGACCCCAGGTCGGTAGTTCAAATCCCCTCCGTGGCACCTTGAAGAAAAGCCTGTCAACATACCCCAGGAGGAAAAGGTACAGAACACAGATCTACTCAGACATACAAGGAGTCAC
Organism: Heterohyrax brucei; assembly: GCA_028571685.1. Taxonomy (NCBI): domain Eukaryota; kingdom Metazoa; phylum Chordata; class Mammalia; order Hyracoidea; family Procaviidae; genus Heterohyrax; species Heterohyrax brucei. The sequence goes on along the minus strand of CM053145.1, from coordinate 122,148,970 downwards.
CATGAGTCAGAATCACCTCCATGAAAACGGGTTGGGTTTTCTGGTTTTCACAGGTGACAGGCCAGTCCTGGAGCCGGCACTTGCCCTACAGGAAGCCGACTGCCAGTGGCGGGGGAGCACTGGCTCCCGGAGCTGGGCTCCAAACCCATGCTCCTTCTCATGCATCACAGAAGCTGGGCCTCCACCCGTGGGCAAGAGCTCTGCTGCAAGTGCCGATTATTATCTTTTCCACAGCCATCGCCATCGACTGGCTTCCAGGGACACAGCAGGTTCCAAGCCAGAACACATCCATCACTTCCCCTGCCAGAGAGGCCACGGGGCCTGGTGCCCAGAACCAAGAGCCAGCAGTCCAGTTGTGTGGTCCTAGGCAGTCACCCACTCACCGACCCTGTGCCCACCACTGCTCAGATCCGCTTCCCACCTGCCAGGACGCCTGGGAAGACGACCGACCGCACAGGGTGCTGTGGCCAAGCTCACCCTGCAGAGGCCAACTCTGCGGTAGAAAGGGCACGACCCCTCAACTCACATGCCAGGGGCTTCCTTTCTAATAAATAAACAACCATCCGAATCTCATGTGTATTACAGGGCTTCAAAATTCTTAAAAAAATAATTTAAAAGAAAAAAACTGGCTAAGCACGAGCGGGTGAGAAGTGCCACAACTACCACCAGATTCTGCTAGTGTTCGTTTGCAGTCAACGCCACAGGCAAAGACCCAGGCCCCATCAGCAGGGATATGAGAATGGTGACATAAAATGCTATCTGTCAGTACCAACTCCATGCTTTCTGTTGTAAGCTGCCAGTGAGTTGGTTCCGACTCATTGCGATCCTATGTGCAACAGAAAGAAAACAATGCCTGATCCTGCACCATCCTCACAACCATCATGCTTAGGCCTACTGTGACAGGCCCTGGGTCAATCCTTCTCGTTGAGGGTCTTCCTCTTTCTCCCTGATCCTCTACATGCTATATATTTGACATAACACTTGTTATTCTTGTCAGCGCCATGGAGTTCGCTCTGACTCATGGCAATCTGTGCACAAAAATACCACAAGATCCTCTGGTCCCATGCCTCTGTCACAGTCACTGGTATACCCCAGGCCCCTGTCCGTGCCTTCCAACCTCGAGGGCTCGTCTTCCAGCATGATGTTGGAAATACTCTGTTGTAACCCACGGAGTTTCCACCGGCTCACTTCAGAAGCAGATTGCCAGGCTTTTCTCCCCAGCCTGTCTTAGTCTGGAAGCCCCAGTGGAACCTGTCCATCACGGGTGACCCTGCTAGTATCTAAAATGCCAGAATACCAGTGACAGAGCTTCCAGCATCAGAGCAACATGCACAGTATGACAAACTCACAGACAGGCGGAGGGACCTAATGGGACACTGGATTTAACAATCAAGAAATTCCAAGGCGGTTCCCAGCACAGTCACTGGGGTCAGGCAGCCCTGGGTTCAAACGTCAGATGTGCTGCTTGCTTGCTGGCTGTAAGACAGTGACGCTGGCAGTCTCTGCCCTGCCCCATCTTGTACAAAGCGTGTACGGTGAAGGCAAGGATGGTACCGTACAGCAACAGTTAAGAGAGCCCGACGTGGCTTCCAAAGTTGGAGCTCTATCACCACCAGGACCCCCATTTCCGCTCAGATCAAGCTGCCCGGAGACGGAGGTACAGAGCGGAGACAGCAGAACAGCTGGCCAGATGCCCATACCCACCAGCTTACAGCAAGCAAAGCTTGCAGGATCTCAGGGAGACAAGGACCGCCTCCCCATGGCCCCACGGGGGCCTGCCCACCCCCAGGAGCGGGCTGAGGCACTCACGGCACTCCTTCTCGTCACTCTTGTCGAAACAGTCAGGCAGCCCGTCGCACTGCCAGGAGCCGGGGATGCACCGCCCACTGCTGCACATGAAGCTGCCTGGAATGTTGCACTCATTGGTGAAGTTGTTCCCAGGGAGCAGCTGGCTCTCTGTCAGAGAGAGAGAGGGCAGGACATCAGACAGCACAGCCACAGCAGAAAGAACCTGTGCGCCCACCTCTCAGAGAGACCTCTGCAGTGACTTTCCCTCTTTGTGCCCCTCAGTTGCCTCATCTGAGCAATGGGATGGGTAACTTGGTACCCGCAGAGATTCCGAGGGAAAAGGAAACTGCAGGAACTCACTAAGCAGGGTCTGGCACACATATGTGTTCTCTGGCTTTTTCCTTTCTCCAGTCAAAAGGTGAGCCGTAAAATCCAAATGTTCTTTTGTCACCACCAGCGGTGGCTGACAATTAAAGTGACTGACAGGAGAAACTGCTGATTCTCGAGGCCTCTGACAGCAGGACCTGTAAGGTCCTTCCAGCCCCACGGTCTGACCTCCACAATCACAGAATCCTTGCATTTGTGGCCAAGTCGGCAGGAATATGAGATCATTTTACTCTCAGAAACAGGAACCCAGGCCTACCAAACCAATCTGCCTGAGATCACACAGGTAGGAAAGGCCAAGGTGAAAGCTGAACTAAGGCCTCCTAACCCTCAAGGGGATGCCACAGTCACTGAAGTCCTTGCCAAGAATCACGGGATGTTTAGAACTAGGTCCTAGAATGAGAGCCAGTACCACAGAACACAGTCGTAAGGTGCCAAGGCCTCCACCCCACACCACCACGGGTCCTGGGGACAGATTTTTCCAGGGAATGAGGGTCTGATCCATCTGATCAGTATGAGCCAGAATGTGGTCAATGTCCAGGAGATAAGGAGCAATCTAGAAGTAAAGAAGTCTTACAGCAAGAGGCAGCAGGGAAAGGCCAGTTCCCTCGCTTGCCCCAAGCTCCAAGACACCCTCCTGAGTCCTGAAACAAGCATATACTGGATACTTATGACGAGGCACTGGTGCTATGTCCTAAAGATGCAAACCTAGATGCCAGGGATCCTTTATCTAGGCTGGAAGGGCACACAAGGAGAAGAAAAACGTTACTGCCATGTGACAAGATGAGGGCTATTAGACCTACTCGGGGAGTAGGAGGAGGAGTCAGAGGCCATGACAAGCTTTGGCAAAGTGAAGCATCTCTAGATTTCCGTGTTCCAGTTCCCTGACATCACATCTTTCACACCACGCCCCTTTATATGTGCTATTCTTTTTATTGGAATGACCACTGACCTGCTGAGCTTTCCAGTGAATCCCCACACTCCTTTTAGCATCCTGCCTACATCATGCTCTCACTCAGAAGCACGCCTTGGCCCCTACCCGCAGAAATGAGCACCTACTCTGTTGTCTGGCTACAATGCTATGGAGGGTTCCTAAGAACACTTTACAGCTAGAACAAGCACACAACAGCCAATCAGAATGGATGCAGGCACAGACCAGCAGGACCCCCTCAGCCCTGGTGCCACAGGGTGGTCCTCTGTAGAGCATCTGCCCCACTGTCCCAAGGTGATGATGTGCACATGTGCCTCCCTACTGAAATATCAGCTGTTGTGGTTCATCAAGGAGCTCTAGAAGAGACGCTAGAGCTTCTACACTACAACTGTCCGCATCAAAACCCTAGAAATCTTCTGGTTTCATCACACTCCCTCACCCCAGACGTCCAATCACCAAGTCCAATCCACCTGCCTCCACTGCTGTAGCCACAACTAGCCCAGATCACCATGTGGCATCCTCTACTGGGATTAGGGACACAACCTCCCCACTCAGCCTCCCTGAATCTACTCTTAGCTCTCTCCAGTATCTTCTCCTCTGTGTCTAGAAGGATCTTTATAAAGAGCAAACAGATCGTGACACTTCTCCGCTTCTGAATGCCCTTGAATGGTTCCCCAATGTTAGATAAAGTCACAGTTCAAGGGGCTCAGGAAAGGTGCCAGGAAAGAAGTGGCATTTGTAATAGTCCTTGACGGATACACAGAGATGAAATCTAAGGGCTCTTCAGGGAGCAGTGCACAAAGGCTCACCTGTGGGGAGGTACAGCACAAGGCATCTAGGGGTGTGAAGGAAATAAAAAAAATCAGTCCTGAGTGTTCAAAATTGCAGACCGTTTCTCCTATTGCACTACCAAGTTAGACATCACTAATCAGTCATGGCACACTCAGTTCAGAATTGCCTAAGAACGGTCTCCAAGAAGCCACCACCAACCCCAAGAAGAACACAAAACCAATTCACCATCCCAACTGGCTAGGGCTCAAGATGCCAGAGGAGGAATGATGGGAAGGGAATCTGGAAAGGGTGTCCAGGTGCTTGATTCCAGCCAGATACACATGCTAAACCCAGAAAACCCACACATTCCAGTTGGCCTTCTGCAGCAAGCACAAGACTTCTTAGGGCTCCAGAGTATAACTGCCACTCTGTTTTGTTTGGAAATCATTGGCACTTGCTTTTGTGAATCTAGCTCTTTGAAGATAAGCCTCCTGGAAAAGTCATTGCAACTGTGAATTCTTGTTCTGATAAACAGATTTCCAGAGCCCGAAAATTAGACAGATTAGATTCCAAAGAGCTTGCTCTGAGAGTCAATAAGGCTGGAGGCGTGTGGCCTTGACAAACGAAAGGGTGTAACGCGCAGGGCAAATACCATGTGCATTACACACAGTTGGTCCCTTCCACCACCAAGCTCAGAGGTCACGGGGCCTGGTGAATGACAGCAGACAGGATCACTCTTTGTATTCTCCCGAGCCACCCCATTTATGCGTGCGCGGAAGACAGTCTTGTGCTTCAAGGCCATGAAATTATCATTTAACTCAAAAGCAGGAGGAGAAACCAAAGCTAGAGAGACGTTAAATTCTGTCGAAATTGTCTTCAAATTGCCCTCCAGCCCATTCACTCTGCCTCACTTCATAGGCATCACCTAGTTCAAGCCACCATTATTTATTGCCTCCTTAAATTGGGGACAACCCTGTCCCACAGGGAACATCTGGCAATGTCTGTGTACATTCTGGGTTGTCAAAACCTACTGTTGCAGTGGTGTGCCATCAAGTCAATTCCAATACACTGTGACCCTGTTAGGACACAGCAGAATTGCCCCACTGTTCTGGTCAAGTTGGCATACAATTTGGGAGGGACACAATTCGATCTGTAACAGTCCCCAATAAATACTTGTGGCCACTCTAAGAATAAAACCTAAATGTTCAGCTACTGAGGCACTCCCCATCCCCGGCTGTCTTCCTTGGAAAGTTTCATCCACCCCTGCCTAACCCTCAGACCATGAGCGGAAGATCTACCTGCATCACTAAAATAAAGAACACGGGGAGATCTGAATCAGTGCAAGTAAATTACTACCCTGTCTGCTTACAGAGAGGTTAGAAATCTTTCCAGCTCTACACAGGACCTTCCAGTAGTGAAATATTTATCCCGTCTCAGCGTCTTGAGACACACACAGAGTTCAAAAGAGACAAGCATTAGTACTAAGCTGGCTAGCTTGGGGGGGGGGGTTGGGGTTCCTCCTCTGCCCTTTTTTCTCTCCCATTAAGCTGAAAAATGAAAAAGAGGTGCCTGTTTTCACTGCAGCACATCACTTACTTAAAATAACTATACCATCTGTACCAAGAATGGAAAAAAAAAAATCCAAGTTCTCCCGCTTTGGGCAAATGCAAGCTGCCTGTGAAACAGCTCCTTCCAAAATTTCTGGCACCCACAAGTTTCTATTTGACCAGGGGGCCAAAACTGGGGCAACTGTGTAAACTCAAACAGCTGCCGCATTCCACCCAAACTCTCATTCTGGAACCCAAACTTTCTCAGCTGAGAAATGGGGATTCCACCAGCAGGAGTCCTCTGTGTTCTCTTCTCTCCCTCTGCTGATCTCCTCCTCCTAGGGAGGCCCTGTATCCTAGTGCAAAACAGAACTGACATCTGCAAACCATCCACAGGCCCTTGATTCCAGATCTCTGCTTCCTGACAATCCATGTCTGCAGGCTCAAGGAACACCATGCAAGATAGACACACGTACCAATGTACAGACACACACAGAGATTAGCATCTGATTTTGCAGATCTCAAATAGATCTTTCCAAAAACTTACACACACACCCAGGAATTACCACACCTCTTCCCACTGCCTAGTGCCAACAACATACTGTTAGAAGACTTTGAAAACACAGCCTGTTTTCTCTGATTCACTCCTCACACACATTTCACACACAGGAACATGCAAGGCCACCACAGGAGCTGGTCTCCAACAATTTGTTCGTAAACATCACTGGAAAAATCCTCTGAAGGCTCCTCTGACTTCAGACAGCTCTTTCACAGTGACATCAGTGTTAAATGGAACCAGAGATGTCTGTCCCCATGAGCTTCCCAGAGGCACTGGTTTTCATCAAGCAAGCTGCTTCCTGCTGCAGCCTTGCTAGGTGGTCATCAAGAAGGGACAGTCACATATGGAAGCATGAGCCTCAATCAAGGACAGCCACACTTCTGGCTCCAGCTACCTGAGCATAGTAAAGTCGCTAGCACTATCTAGACTCTGCAGGCTGCCCCGCCCTGTGAATCCATTCCAACATCCCCAGCCTCAGTCTACCCATCTGTTTAAAGAAAAAACCCACGAGGTATCTATCCATTTGTCATACTGCGGTGTCACAGTGTGGTCGTTTGCCTGCTGCTTTGATGCTGGAACTTATGCTACCAATATTTCAAATACTTGCAGGGCCACCCCTGGTGGACAGGTTCCAGCAGAGCTTCCAACCTAAAACAGAGCAGGAAGAAAGGCCTGGCAATCTATTTCCAAAAGTTAGTCAGTGAAAATGCTGGGGAGCACAACAGAATGTTGTTCAACAAAGGACAGGTAGATGAGCCTGCTAGGTTGTAGGGTGCTCAAAATCCACAGTGGCCGCAATAATGTATTCAAGCATACCAAAGGTCTTGAAGATGGCACAGGACCAGGCAACACTTCATTCTGTTGTATGTGGGGTCTACACAAGTCAGAACCAACTCAATAACAACTATTAACAAGAAGGAAGAAACAGCCCAGGAAAACTGATGAGATGGTATAAAATACTCCACGGTTTCAGCCAAGGACTGCTGACCCTCTACATGCTGGGACTTCATATGTGTACTGTCCATGACCATGATGGAACCCCAAGTGCAATTCTGAATCAGGAACAGCGTATGGATGGAGCACGTCACCTGCAGAGTAAGGGAGTCTAGCTGTCCACCAGTATCTGCACTTCACACAGCCTTTACTGGGAGCTTCTCCTGTGAAGGGTGGCAGCAGCAGCCCTCCCAACATGACCAATGTTTTGTTTCCATCCTAGAACAAGTTAGCAAAGAAAGCCAATGGTGAGTATCCATGCAGCAATCAAGCGCAAGGAAAGAAGTCTAGTAAAAGGATGGTTCTTCCTCAGGAAAGCACTTTATAAATTTTTTGTCCTGTATTTATAGCCTCATTAAGGACCTGAAGCTGTTACTTTTATCTTTTAGTTATGCTTCATTGCATTTCATGAGGAAAATTATGTTGGAAAGGCGTTAACATATAGAGATTTGCAGAGCTATCCTTGCAGCCCTCACCAAGTCCAAGGTGCACAGGTTTGCGTCCTGCCAGCAACTCTGGAGGATGCTGACCTTCCTGTCACCGACCTTAACAAAACAGCAAAAGTGCCCAATACAAGGTGCTTCTTCTCTATCCACCACGCCTACCACCCTGATCTCCCTCATTTACTGGCTGTCCCCCCTCCACCAGCGAGGCAATCCTGCCCCTAATACCTCCCCCCACCAAGTACCAAGTGTGGGGCACCCAGCAGATGGTAAAATGTTTTTGATCAAATGAGCATGGGAGCTAAACCTGATGACCCTTAGGAACCGTTTCAGTTCTAATACTTGCAAGGTCTGTGAATTTATCTAAACTCTACTGGAATCCATTTCGACTCTGCTGTGTACAACCCAATGGATAGAAGAGCTCTTGTCTGTAAAACAGTTCTGAGCTCCCAGGATGAAAGAAACAGAAGGGAAGAGCTTCTAGATTAGTCTTTTTTTTTTTTCCTTTGAGAAATACACAACAACCCATACATCAATTCAACCATTTCTACATGAACAATACAGTGACAGTGATTTCATTTTTTAAGCTGTGCAACCATTCTCACCTTCCTTTTCTGGGCTGTTTCTCCCTCATTAACATAAACTTTAGGCCTCCTAAGTTTTCTATCAAATCTTTTGAGTCAATTTGATCCCATATAGACAGTTTTTAAAACAGCACAAGGCTCAAGGAAGACATTTTTTACTAGTTAAACTAAACTATTATTTAGGAAAACCTGCTACAAAGGATCTCTTTATTGAAAAGTAAAGATGTCACCTTAAAGACCAAAGCGAGACTGACTCAAGCTATGGTTTTTCAATCACATCATATGCATGTGAAAGCTGGACAATGAACAAACAAGACAGCAGAATTGCGGCTGAATGTACCATGGACCACCAAAAGAACTGATCTGTCCTAAAGGAAGTACAACCAGAGTGCTCCCTGGATGCAAAGATGGCAAGACTGCATCTTACATACTTTGGACATGTTATCAGGAAGGATCGGTGCCTGGAGAAGGATGTCATGCTTGGTAGAGTGGAGGGTTAGTGAAAAAGAGGAAGACTCTAGATGAGACAGACTAACACAATGACCGCAACAATGGGCTTAAGCACAAAAGTGACAGTGGACATGGCACGAGGTCAGGCAGTGTTTCATTCTGTTGTTCACAGGGTCACTGAGTCAGAACTGACTCAACAGCGTCTCAAAACAACATTATCTGACTTTAAGAAGACTTTGGGGTATATTTTTTGGCTCAGGTTTAAAGATTATATCAGGGCAATAGTTTCAGGGGTCCATCCAGCCTCCACAGCTCCAGAGAGTCAGGACTGCATAAGAATTAGAAATTGTGTTCCACATCTCCTCCCTTTTCATCAGAATCTTCTATAGCATCTTTGATCAAAATGTTCAGTAATAGCAGCCAGGTACCATCCAGCTCTTCTGGTCTCATGGCAACGAAACAGATGCCCACGGAGGCAGCCAACCACACATTCTGTATCCTCCTCCTATTCCTGACCTTCCTTCTTCTGTTGCTCCAGGCAAATAGAGACCAACTGTTGTAACTTCAATGGCCACTTGAAAGCATTTAAGACCATAAGACAAACAAACAAAAAAAACATGGCTGTACAGTCTGATTCCAATGCATAGCAACCCTAGAGGACAGTGTAAAGCTGTCCCCACAGAGTTTCCAAGGACAGCCTGATGGATCTCAACTGCCAGCCGTTGGGTTACCAACTGTAGCACTTAACCATTAACCCACCAGGGCTTCCTTAAGACCCCAGGCACTACATAAAGAACTAGGAAAAGAAGCATTAAACGTGTCATTAGGACAATTAACTGGGATGTCTCAGGACACCAAAACACTAAACCTCCAAACCAAGGAACTACTGTCACTGTTATAAATATATCTAGATGAATCTTTGCATGTTCTCTCTTCTTCCACATCCTCCTCATGGCCCGGTTGCACATCAGACCTGGGTGACTGCCTGGAGCAGGTGCTATTCCCCACATGCTTTCTGCTTTTGCAACTTCAAGCAGCAGCAGCAAGAAGTGAAAGTCGCTCAGCAGAGCTAAATCCGAGGGTGGGAAAGGGGAAAATTTCATGATCAATTTTACCAGGCTTGCCCATTATCCGGCTATCAGTCCTGTGTTTCAGCCCATCTTTGGAAACAGCCACAGGGTCAAGAAGAAGGAATGCTCTCTGAACTCAAGTTCAGCCCTGCCCTGTCTTAGCAGGAACAATTTCTGCAGTCACTGGGGACCATTCCACAGCTTGTAGTCTGCTTCACACAGGGAGATCTAAGCAGGCTATATATGGAAAATACAAGAGCCAACCAAAGTGAAAGGCCTTTACAACAAAAAAAGGCCAGAGAAGCAAAATGTGATTCTTCATACAGGCCAAGAGTGTATCTTTATGAGCTCAAGGTAAGGGCAGATTTTTTAAATAAAACACTGAAAAGCAATGGCCATGAGAAAAAGACTGATAAATTCAATCAACTACATTAAAATTTGATACTCCTGGTCATCAAAATACACTATAAACAAAGTTAAAAGATAAGCCACTAATCGAAAGAAGCTATCTGTCACATATATGACCCACAAAGTACTGATTATCCAGAATTTTCTTACACAACTAGAAAGGAGCACAGGCAACCCAATGGAATAATGGATAAAGTACACGAACAGGCCCTCTTGCTAATGAGGAAACTCAATTAGCCACTTAATATATCCTCAGTCTCACTTGTAATCAAAGAATACATACTGAAATAAGGAAGGAACTTGCTCACACCCATCAGACTTGCAAGATTTTGAAATGACATTTTCAAGTGATCAGAAGATGTGGAGCAACAGGAACTCCACACACTGCAGGTGGTGGACTCTGAAGAGCAATCTGGCAAGTCCTTGTTGTTGTTGTTGCTTCTGAGTAGTTTTCCACTCCCAGTGGTCCCATGCCACAGAGTAGCACTTCCTCATAAGGTTCTGTTGGCTGTAATCTTTCCGAGAGCAGACTGCCTGGTCTTTCTTTCATCCCGCAGAGCATGGGCAGGCCACATCTTTTCTCCTGCAGAATCACCAGTAAGTTTAAACCACCGACATACTGGTTTACATCTGACAGCTTAACTATTGCGCCACTAGAAGACTCCCTTGGCACCTCCAGTCAAAGCTAAAATATCAATCTTAGCAGACCTAACAGCTAAAATACCCCTTACAAGCTAGGCAGGTTGAGGCTTTGATTTGCTTGCTTTGGACATGTCACTGGGAAACACCAATCTCTAGAAAAGGACATTGTATTTGGTAAAGCAGAGGGTCCATGAAAATGATGGAAACCCTCAATTAGATGGACTGACACAATAGCTAAAACAATGGGCCCAAACATACCAACCACTGTGAAGATGGCAAAGGACTGTACAATGTTTCCTTCTGTTAGATGAAGTCTGACAATTATGTTCGTGAACTCATCCTAGAAAAAGTGCTACATGCCCCACTGCTGAATATCACCACAGTCACCTTTCAAGAACTCCTCTTGGGAAGCTAGGCACCAATGCCAGCACCTAGTCCACCCTTCAAGGCAATTCTGGAATGCTTTTCCTGGAATGGCCATCAGAGCTGTGGTCAGATTATCCTTCCTGTCCTGAATGTCATCAAAATGTTTTCCTTTCAAGGTTTCCTTTATCTTAGGGTAAAGAAAAAAAGTCATTGGGGGCCACATCAGGTGACCAGAGATGGTGTTCCAATACAGCTATTTGTTCACTGGCTAAAAACTCCCTCACAGACAAGTAATACAATTAAGTTTGCGAACTTGCCATTGTGCCACTGTGTGCAATGGCCATTCCAGAAAGAGATCCAAAATTGCTCTGAAGCGGGGACTAGGTGCTGGCGTTGGGGCATAGCTTCCCAAGAGCAGTTCTTCGAAGGGGACCACAGTGATATTCAGCAATGAGGGACATCATACACAGAAGAATTCTTCTTGCAGACTTCATTGTCAGGCCTTGTACACAAGTCTGCTGTGACTCAGTCGACTGACAGCCGCTAACAAGGGAAGCTCACAGAAGATGCTCACCGTCTCTGACTCACCCATTCTTCTGGTATGTTCCCTAGGCCTGGGGTGTGCACAGAAGACAATGGCAAGAGGATGTTTTCACTGGTACAGTTCTAATACAAGACTGTAAAGCAAATGAAATGGTCACAAAAGCAGAATGGATGAAACGTCTGAGTTCAGTGGCACAACGGAAGGCTACCCCAGAGCTTCCAATGAATGAACTACAACATCACGAGTCAACACATATAAAGCTAAGAAATCTAATGCTCAATGTAAACACTAAGTTGTAGAATACTATTTCCTGTAAGTCTGAAAACATGCACCAGAAAGAGAAATACCAATTCAAGGTATTGTTTACCTCTGGGAAATGTGATCAAGGGAGGCATATGAGGAATTTCAACTGCATGCTTTCTGAAAAAAGTCCAGCAAAATATCAGAATTCAGTAGAGCCAGGCAGCAGGCAGGCTTTCTTTGCAACATTCTTGGTACATTTCTCTACCCTTTAAACCTTTCATTAATAAAATTTATTATAAAGAAGCAAAATTACACTAGTATTTGAAAGGGGGGAAAAAAAAGTCCATGAAAGACACATGGGACAGTTTACCACAAACAGTCTAGTTTCCAAACCTCCACCAGCCATAAAAAAATGAAAGCTAAAAGGAGCCAAGTGGAGAAAAACGAACAACTATCAAAGGCATCCATCTGGGAGACTCAGACAATATGAACTCGTTCATTTTCTGAAAGGCAACAACAGTTGCTGGGTAGAAGCTAACTATGGAGGAAAAAATAAGTACTTCTCACAAGACAGATCTACCCACCAGACTTATTAAACCATAACATTTGAGAAATAAAAATAGCAAGGCACAGTCAGAAGGTCAGATCTTTTTTAAAATACTAACTCCCTGTGAAGTCAGGGTGAGAAAAGCCACAGTAAAGCTGGCTTCCTCAGAATAGTCCCTACCACCTCACCCCACCCTGTGGAAGCTGGGGGACAACCTGCTAGGCTGGGGGCAGTCCAGGCTGTGATGTGGCAAGTAGTATCCCCTGGCCTTGGCACTCCAGGAGGAGCAAAGGGTGCAGAGCAGGTCAAAAATCAGAGTGGTGGAGCCAGGAGAGAATTAAGGAAACCAAAGATACACAGGAAAGGTTAGTCCCTGGACTCACAGACCACAACCGCCACAGTCTCCAGCAGACTGAATCCAGCACAATTCAATGGTACCCGGCTACCAGCAGTCAGAGTTCTAACTGGAATCACAACAGAGTCCCAGACGGAGATGGTAAAAAAAATAGAGCAAAAGTCTAACCCAAAAAAGAAAAATAAAAAGACCCAAGTCACTAGTCAGATAGAGACTGACGAAATTTCAAGAATAAAGCCCCTAAATGCCCTTTGAACTTAGTACTGAGGTCACTCCTTGGAAACCCTGGTAGCATACTCGTTAAGGGCTATGGCTGCTGAATAAAAGGTTAGCAGTTCAAAGACACCAGGTGCTCCTTGGAAATTCCATGGGGCAGTTCTACTCTGTCCTATAGGGTCACTAGGAATTGGAGTCAACTCAATGGCAACATATTGGCTGATTTCTTTGGTTTGGAAGTCCCTATTGAGGTTCATCCTTCAGCCAAAGGTTAGACAGGCTCTAAAAAAGAAATCAAAAAACAAAAAACATGACTAAATGGGCATCCCAGCCCAGGGACAAGATCAAGAGGGCAGGAAAGAACGGGAGTGCTAATAATGAGGAACCCAAAGTCAAGAAGGGAGAGTGCTGACACAGGCAAGCAGGGTCACAAAACAGTATGTGTGCGCACTCTTTATTGAGACACTGACTTGCCCTGTAAACCATCTAAAGTATAACCAAAAATAAAAATTTAGAAACATATACTGATGATGGCTGCACAAGAAGATGCATACAATGTCACTGAACTGCACATGTGAAGTATGTCAAAACTGCAACAGGGTTACATACAGATTGATCACAGTGAAAAGAAATTTAACAACCAAAAAATACCAAGATAGCCAGCAAAAGAGAGGTGGTATGTATGGTTGGTGGGTGGAGGTGGGAGGCAAGAAACCAGTAGGTGAGACTTAACCCTCTCCTGCACTTCGTCCCTTCCTTCTATTGGGAAGTCAGTCTGCTAAAATACAGACAGCATGGGCTGAGGAATCAACTACGCTTGGCTTCCAATGCCCAGTTCTTATAACCATAACTATCTGGGTGACCTCACACAAGTTAGGTATCCTCTTTGAGCTTCAATTCTCCTTTCTAAAACTGGGGTCATGCAAACAGCTAACACGTTCAGCTGCTAGGTGGAAGGTTAAAAGCATAAATTCACCCAGAGGTGCCTCAGAAGAAAAGCCTGGGGATCAATTTCCCCCAAATCAGGCACTGAAAGCCTATGGAGCACAGTTCTACTTTGGGATGCATGGGGTTCTAACTTGATGGTAACTGGTTCGTTTGGGGCAAGGCTGTGGAAGGACAGAGGATATAACTGTAAAACAAACCAAAACTCATTAATTCTGACTCACGGTAACCCTACAGCACAGAGCAGGACTGCCTCACACGGTTTCCAAGGTTGTAATCTATATGGCAGTAGATTGTCAACACTTTTCTCTTCCACAGCTAGTGAGTTTGAACCACCAAACTTTCAGTGAGCTGCCAGAAGCTTAACTACCGTGCCGCCACAGCTCCTCAGTATCTGAAAGTACACATAATCGAGTAGGCAGGAGACCCCTGGAGCTCAATAAATGCTACTGATTATCTGTGACTCCTTTCTTCCCTCTATATTCTTCTTGACCCCTTTTCACAGAGCTGGTACCGACAGCACTCAGAGAAGGCTGCGTTCCTTGCCTCTCATACTTGCCTGGAAAGGTACAGCCCGGGTAGGTGGGAGGTTTGCTGGAATTGGAGTGTGCAGCCTAGGACCTGTTGGGCACCTGGGTCTAGAAAAGCAGATCCTGGAGAAAGACACCAGACTGTCCAATCTAGACTCTGGCTATGTGTTTTCTGATATCTGGAGATCTCATTTCAATGATTCCCAACATATAATTGGCCTCAATAGATCATTACTAGGACTCTTAAAAAAAAAAAAAAAAAAACCATGGCCGTCGCATTGACTCCAACTCACAGTGACCCTATAAGACAAGGTAGAACTGCCTCATAGAGTTTTCAAGAAGCACCTGGTGGATCTGAACTGCCAAACTTTGGTTAGTAGCCACTGCCCACCTTTTAGTTAGCAGCCACAGCACTGAACCACATATCAAGCCATTCCAAACAACGCAGTTACGCAGCAGGACAAAAAAGAAAGAGAAGTAGGATTTACCATCAGGATTTGGGGGGTTGTTTCACTTCCCTGGGCCTCAGTTTCCCATCTATCAACTAAAACAATAACACAAGACATCTGAGTTCCTCATCAGCTTGCTCACTGTTTGTTTCTGTGGCCTGGTACCCAGTCCCACAGCAGGCAGACTCCCCATCTGCCTGTTGGAAATCTGGTCCTCGGCATTTCAAAATAATATCTGGAATTTACACAATACTCTCCCCTCAAAGAACTAAAAACATCCCAGCAAGACAGGTAAGGAAGGTAGTTCCTCCTTCTTAAATAGGCAGATAGGAAGACCCAGAGATCAACTAGCCTGTCAGGACCAGAGTTGGCCAGAGAATTCAGGTTCCTGGCCTCTGCATCAGATCCAATTCTTCCTCAGGCGTTTTAGAAATCTGACCTTCTCTGAGATGGCTGGTCCCATACTTGCCTCAACAGGAGAAAATAATCTCCAAAGGGCAGGAATCAGACTTGCCTCTTATTCCCTGAAGATTAAAAGGCCTCTCTGGTTCACTTCAATTATCTATCGTCTTCCATCATGTCTCAGCAAATGACCTACTGTTTGGCTTATCACTTCCGATTAACAGAGGTACTCTGCCAGGGAAATCAAAAATACCAGCCAGTTACCACCAAGCAAGTGGGGGTGACACACATTAACTTATGCGTCTTTTTAAATTTTCTTAAGTAGCTCAATCCATTAAACCAGCCCGTGCTGCTTCTGCAATCGGCTCACGCGACACCTTCGTTCTGTGCGACGACAGGCCTTCCATCATGAGAAATTAGCTGACTTCTTGAGCAAATGATGTTTGTACATCTAGCAAGTGCCAGAGTTAAACAGTATTTACTGCTGGAGGCCCCATTTGGGTATGTCGCCATGAGGACGGCTTTCAGAGATCAGGAGCCAGCAATTCACCTTTGTAAGAGATTCATTGGATTTAGTGAATCAAAACACTGAGACTGCAGACAAATCTGTCAGGATTTCCATATTACAAAGAGTAGCTTGTAGATCCCCAGAAAACACAGTGAATTTCCAAACCAAAGAGGGATGACACAACACTTCTCATTCTGTCCTTGAACTCACAGACGCAGAATTCACATTTTACTGCTTTCAAGCCGAGGACATGGCCTCGGTTTCTTTAGCTATAAAACGGTGGCGGAGCAAATGCAACCTTGACAAGCCCACCAGGTAATTAAAGGGCTATTCTGTCCATCTTAATACTGGAGCAGCACAACCATGGAGCTGAAAACACTGAACTCCCACTGTGTATCATCCACACCAGGAAAACCATATAAGTAAAAAACAATACTGAACTTCGGTGGAAGACTCCAGAACTGTCATACATTTTATAAGATGGCACACAGAGACTGTTAAGACTAGCCAGAGTTCATTTGCAAATGGTATTACTATTCACTATTAAAGAATTACTATTCTGTAAAGAGAATATATTATGTAGTTACGCAATAAATCATTACACTATACAGAACCATGACAGTGTAGTCAGATGACTAATAATTAGAGGAAGGGTGATCAGAAGTGTACAAGGATCCACCCTGAACTGAACACAACTGCACCAAAGGCTTAGAGGAAAGATTACTGACAGGAATCATTCATTAAGAAATGATTTCTCAGCATGCTAAGCCATGTGCCCCAGAACAGGGCTATAGTTCTTCGAGCTACCATGCTCTCTGCTAACCAGGAAAGCTCAAAACCAAGATGCTGAAGTCTTGGTGAACACTGATGACACCACAATAAACCTTTAAATAGTTTTAAACTCCACAGTTGACCTGATCTTTGATCCCCG
Source organism: Heterohyrax brucei (assembly GCA_028571685.1). Classification (NCBI taxonomy): domain Eukaryota; kingdom Metazoa; phylum Chordata; class Mammalia; order Hyracoidea; family Procaviidae; genus Heterohyrax; species Heterohyrax brucei. The sequence continues at coordinate 122,132,364 of CM053145.1, read as the reverse complement.
AAAATCCAAATGCTTTCTGCTCCCATCACCTTCCCCAACCTGTCCTCCAAAGTCACCAGTGGCCTCCCAAGACTCCCAAGTGCTAAACCAAAAGGTTACTTTTCAACCCCAAAATAGTCTTACAATCAACAGCTATGGAAACAGCAGTCAAGAAATCAAAAAATGCACTGCACTAGGCAAATCTGCTGCAAAGGACCTCTTTAAAATGTCAAAAAGCAAAGACTAAGGTATGCCTGGCTCAAGCCACACATAGTATTTTCAATCGCATCATATACACGTGAAAGCTGGATAATGAACAAGGAAGACAGAACAAGAACGGATGTCTGTGAATTATGGTGTTGGAGAAGAACATCAAACATATCATGGACTGCTAAGATCCATCTTAGAAGAAGTATAACCAGAGCAGCCCTTAGAAGCAAGGATGGCGAGACTACATCTTACATACTTTGGACACGTTGTCAGGAGGGATGAGTCCCTGGACAAGGAGATCATGCTCAGTAAACCAGAGCATCAGTGAAAGACTGGAAGACCCTCAACAAGACAGACCAACGCAGTGGCTGCCACAATGGGCTCAAGCATAACAGTGATCGTGGGCATGGCACGGGACTGGGCAGCATTTTCTTCTGTTGTACATAGGGTCACTATGAGTCAGAACCAACTTGGTGGCACCTAACAACAACACATACAATTCTGTGGCAACGGAACAGCTGGATCACTCCCTGCTTTTGAAATGTCATTCCTTTGGCAGCCCCAACACCACGGTTTTCTGCGCCCACGCCTCCCCCACACACCTGGATCTTGGTTCCTTCTCAGCACCTCATCCTTCACCCACCCCTCAACAGCCTTCAGAGCCCTGTCTCCATCTGCTTGAGAAACAGATATATCCTCTGGCTACATATCCACCTCACTCAACTTTAGGTTTAATCTCTACGGTGGAAACTGCCAAACTGACACCTCCAACTCAATTCTCTTTCCCTCACCTCATTTTCCAACTGCAGCTTCATACTTCTGTCTCCTACGGCCAGAGACGCTTCCACCCCCAACACATATTCTGTGTACCCAAAGCGGAACTCACGATTTTCTTTCTAAATCTGCTCCTCTTGCCCACTCAGCATCTCAGCTGGTAAAACCAGCAACCCTTCCTCTCCCACACCCACATCCACATCAGTCAACTAGTGGTCAGTTTTTACCTCCTAAATATCTCCCACACCCAGCTTTCCTCTCCCTCCCTTCAATTCACAACTCTAGTTCAAATCCATCTCTCCTTCTCCTGTTTCAAGGTAATGGCCTCCTAACAGGGCTCTGGTCTTGACTACTAAAACACATCCCTCACACAACTGCAGAGAAAATCTGACCATGTCCCTTGCTGTTTCAAACTCTTCGATGGTTCTCCATCCTGAGAAGGGGCAGACCTGAAGGACATCCTTCTGTCAGCACAGGAAGTCCCGTGCATCACGCCCAAGCCATCTCTCCACAGTCCCTCAAGTCATTCCATGTTTTTCCCCTCAGGAATGCACACCATATCTTGTACAAACTTATATCCCACCGCTCACCACAATGCTCCATGAGTTTCTTTTTGTCTGTCTGTCTGTCTTCCTCTGTGACCCCCATAAGCTCCTTTTACACCAGAGAAAGAAGTATGTCTTTCAGTAGCCCAGGGCCCATAACTTTTACTAAAATGGAATGGGGGAGTGAATGCATGAATGGGTAGGTTGATGAAAACATGAATGGTTGCTTCTTTGTGTTAAATACTACAAAAAGCATTTCATCCAGATATTCACAGAAGCTAGGGTTATTCCTCAATCTTGTGGGCAGTTCAAATTCATATGCATCATAAAACATATTTCTTCATGCTCAGATGATAACTTCTTCTGAATTCTCTTATTTAAAAATGAGAACCAGAACCAAAAAAATACTTCTAATAAGAAGCATTATTTACTTTCCTAAGAACTCCATGGCCCCTGCGGTTTTCTACAAAGCAATCTTCACCTCTGAGCTTAAACCAGTAATTCTTCATGGCTCAAAGCAAAACTCAAATGTAGCCCAATACTTTAGGCTGCAGCCACAGCAGGGAAGAGCTTATCTACAGAATTCTGGGCATGAGGACTCTGCAGGCAATGCAAGGGAATCAGCATCTTCTGACACAGCTACCCACGAGATACGCATCGTGTACTGTAATGACCCGTTCTCAAAAAGCCAGTTCCTAAGAAATCCAAGACAGAAGCATGTCATGAAATACACTGGGGACAATCAGGTGTAGGTGCTTGGGCAGCTGCTAACACCCTCAAGAGTCAATCCTCAGTTTTCACTCTGCACTGGATTGGAGAAAACTTTCCCTTCAGCCCCCAGGCCTCCACCCACAGAAAGCTGATTTCCCATCTCCACACAGTGAATCTACACCCATGAGCACCCTACACTTGGTCTTTGTTTGTTTTTTCTGTATCTAGGGAATAGTGACAGCTGCACCAAAGACGGTGACATTTGGGGCTGGGACTCTCATCGAGAGCATGGAAAGAAGTTAGTCTTTCAGAGTGAGGATGGCTGGCAGGGATGAAAGAGTCTAAAGAGGCAGGGTCACGGGCCTGCCTTTGTCGTCAATGGCCATGGAGCACCTGAGGCCCAGGACCCGAGCTGTCTCTGTTTCTGGCAGCACTGGCTTCCTCTGAACAGCCCAGGTTATTTGCCAATATGGAAGGTGACAACTCTCCACAGTTCCTGGACGCGAACAGAACACTGGCTCCGTGTGTGTCTGCCAAGAGAGTTCAGGGAGCAAAACTGATCTGGGAAATGCCAGCACAGTAAAGAAACATAATGAACCAGCACTGCCAACAGAGCTCAAGAGATTCTCCCAGTCTCTCCTACTGTCAATCACGCGCCTTTACGGTTTTTAAGAGAAATGAAGCAAGGGATCCAGCTTCTCACGGCACGTCCGCCACCAGCAGCTCCACCAGGTTCCAGCCCCTGCCTGGCACTGTTCCCTTTCCATCTCACCTCAGGAGCCACCCCATGCCGCACAAACGAGAACACACTGACAGACAGCTGGGACTGCCAGCCAGGAGGAGAAACTGCCCGTAATTAAATAAAAACAAAGCAGAAAACCAATGAGTTAAACCAGTGCCAAAAATAAGAAAGGCTGCTTGATCTATTATGGGGCTTCATAGCCAGGAAGTGGGGACCCTGGTGGTTCAGCAGTCCAATTCCCGTCTGCCATGAGTGAGACCAAACCAAAACTTCTTGCCATTGAGTCAATTCTGACTCATTGCGACCCTAAAGGGCTGAGTAGAACCTCCCCATAGAGCTGCCAGGCAGCCCCTGATGGCATAGAGCTGCCAAGCAGCCCCTGACGGATTCAAACTGCAGACTTGTAGGTAGCAGCCGCAGCACTTCACCACTACACCACCAGAGTTTTCCCATGACAGGGACTCAGGTTCAACTCCTAGGCAATGCCTCGCGAACAGCATCACGCGTCTGTCAGCAGTGGTTTCTGAGTTGCTAAGATAAACTCTACTAAAAAAAAACTAGACTTGAGAGTACAACAACCTAGAGCATCCCCTGAGTACATGGCCCCTGGACATGCCACTAACCCAGAGCTGAAGCCAGGACTAAAGCCAACACTTCTGACAAGGATTGGACTGGACTCGGGGACACAGAGGGATGCACGCGGTGTGTGCACTTTATGGCTTAATATGTATTTGTGGCTGTCCCACTGGTTTCTTTTTAGAGGGGAGGGGAGAGGACAGCATGAAGAGGAGGGGACAGTTGCTGGCTTAGTGGATGCTGGAGGTAAGTGGTAAAAAAGAAGAGTGTGCTGTCACAGGGTGAGGAGAGCAGACAGAGATACAGAGAGGCAGGTACCTGGGGTTTTATATGGAAAACTGAATTGCAGACTTTTACTTAATCAAAATTAAAAAAGATGTGGAACCTGTTTTAGCAGAGCTTCCAGACTAAAGGAGACTAAGAAGAAAGGTCTGGCAATCGGCTTCAGAAAATCAGCCAATGAAAACCCTCTGGATCACAACAGCACAACCCGTGGCTGAGGGTTTTGTTCCACTGTGTGTGTACTGGGGGGAAGTGTGTGCTGTGAGTCAGGGGCAGCCTCAATGGCAGCTAATCACAACAGGAAAAACAAAGCAGCCAGGAATGTCAGTCTGGGTCATTTTGTCCTAAATGTACCTTTCAAAAAATCCTGTGTCCCTAATTTAAGCAAGTAGTATGTGTCCTTTATGGTATTATACATTCATGGGAGGCCGTCCTACTGGTCTCTTTCTAGATGGGAGAGGAGAGGGTGCAGAGGAGGGGACAAGTGCTCGCTAAGAAGATACTACAAGTAAAGAGTAAAAAGGACAAGTGTGCTGTCACAGGGGGAAGATAGCAGATGAGCTGCAGATACGCAGGCATGCAAAATTCATTTGGACTGTATACTTTCACTTAATCATAAAAAATAAATAAATAAATCCTATTTCCTAATTGTAAAGAACCTCGTAAAAAACCTGAGTAAGAACCCTGCAAACAAACCAAGAGAAAAACAGACAAAGGAAATGGACAGGCAAGCCTCAAAAAAATACAAATGGCTAATAAGCAAACAAAAAGACGTCCAACTTTTCTAGTAATTAGACAAATGCAAGTAAAAACACCTTTTTTAAACAACAGTCTGATGAAAGCATAAATTGGATCCATCTCTGGGGCCACTGGCAGTGCCCGGCACAAGGTATTATGAGCTCCTCTGCCTCAGTGAGTTCATCTCTAGGACCCTATCCTTAGAAATACATAAATACATACAGAAACTGCAGGGTTTTTCTCTTTGCAGCATTATTTGCAAATGCTGCAAACTTAGAAGAACTGCAGTATCAACAAAATGTGGATGGGAAAGTATCCTATAGCACATCCACACTAGAACATTCTGCAACCTTACAAAAGAGCCTGACAGAATGGAACAATATGGAAGAATACCTACCAGTCAGAGGAAGAAGAAAAAGCAAGTTGCAAAATGATACATATTATAATCTCAAAGCTTAAAATACACAATCTAAGAAAAGGAATCAAAAGGTGTTTTTAAAAGGAAGGAGTATACTTTCTATTGGCATCTTTTCTCCAAAAACAGTTCCTTTAAAATGTCACCATCATAAATCTACCTGGAGAACTCACAAGAGCAACAGAGATGACTGGGGGAAGGTTTGCACAGAGCTGCTCATTACCAAAACACCCACACAAAGATACTGGCTCCTTCAACCCTAAGAAGCAAAAGCCAAAAGGAAAAAGTCATCCTTCTGCAAAATTGCAAGACATAAGAGAATGAAAGCATTTCTTAAAACTTGAGAAAAGCAAGTTTGAGACAAAAATTAATTACCATGGTTATAAATTTAATAGCTTTGAATGCTGGCCCAAAAGAAAAGATGAATAGAGAATTATTTAGAAAAACCTGTAGATGACTGCTTCTTAATGAGTTGTTATATATGGGAAATTACTCCAGGGCTATGTTTCCTTCAGAACCTAAATGTGTTCCACAGAAAGTCTACAAGCCACCCTCCTCCCCAGACCCTCAGAGAGACCCACACTCAGTAGCACGGTGAGAGAGTTGAGGACTCTGCCCCTGATGAATGGATATACACTTAACTAGTGCTCTTTGGGGAACACAGTGTCACCCCAAATCTTGTTGTGCCCACTGAGCACCCCACAATTACAGCCTGCTCTGGACTCTGGCTTCCATGCTACTGTGTCTTCCATGTGGCACCTGGCCACACTGTCAGCTAGAAGACAGAAGATTCTTTCAAGAACACCTGGAGCAGGAGCGCTGGAGTACGCAGCCTGGGGTTGATTGACAGCCTGGTCGCCAAGATTCCAAAATTGTTCTCACAAATCAGGTAGGTGGAAGGTCATTCTACAACCTGCCTCCTGGACAAGGAAGCAGAAATTAGCCGTTTTTAATGTTCAGCAAAAGAAGCCACACAATGTTGCCATTTCAAAAGTAGGCAAAAGTAATTTACGGCACTGGAGATCAGGAGAGTGGTCATGGGGTGGGTGATGGGGACCATGAGGGTCTCTGGGGGTGCTGGTGATGTTTTATTTCTTGATGTGTGCCACGGTTCCACACGTATATTTACCAAAACACAAACCAAACCCAGTGACAAAGAGCAGATCCTAAGTTACGGTGACTCCGTGGGTTCTCTGAAACGCCGTAGGTTTTCTAACAGCTGTTGCCTCACAGAAGTAGGTCACCACAGGTGGGTGAATACCAACCATTAATCTCTCAGTCAGCAGCACAACACAAACCACCTGCAGCACCCACGGACCTCAAAAACCCCAACCCAACCCACTGTCATCGAGTCAATTCAAACTCACAGTGACCCTAAGGGACACAGCAGAACAGTCCCACAGTTTCCAAGGCTGTAATCTTTCAGAAGCAGACTGCCACGTCTTTATCCTGCAGAGCAGCTGGCGATTAGACCCACAGACCTTTCAGCTAACAGCCAAGTGCTTAACCACTGTGCTACAGTGCTCTTTCCTAGAGACCTGCAGATGTATTTACTGTGGAAACTCAATGAGCTCAATCGTAACAGTTATGTACCTTTCAGTGCACAGGTCAAATGTCTATAAAACTTTCACTTAATAAAACACAAACGTTTTGAATGACGCAGCCGGCTTGTAGGCGCTCATCTCTCTGTTCATTCCCAGTTGGCTATCCCTTTTTTGTTGCTCTATAGCCCAAGCTACAAGCAAACTCACTGTCAAAGTCATACTGAGTCCAACAGTTCACAATGTGATAATCTGGTGATGGAGCCGGGGGTGGGCAGTGTAAGGGGGGAGGAATGGAATGTCCAGCATTTATTTTTAATTGATTCGCTCATTTTCCCCTAATACTCAAAATAGTCTTTCTCTTTTTCTCTCCAACACCCAAAATGGCATCAGTCACACCCCAATAAGCCCCAAGCACGTAAACTTCTCAGGCCTGGCTCACAGTTCTGTGGTCCCATCCATTCACCACAGCAGATGATCTAGACTCCGGAGGCTCTGGGGGAAATGTGCACGGCTGCTCCTGCTTTGAATTCCAGAATAAAGCTGAAGTGGGGTGGGACTCCTCTACTAGAAGTCAGTTCCATCTCCAGTTTCAGTCGGCAACACTCCCCAAATTCCTTTAGGGTTATTCTTGGTGATCAGGGACATTAGGGGTCTTCAGTGAACTTTTCCAATCAGTTAGCTTGGGGCTTCACCTCACTCTTCTTTGATTAAACCAAAAGTCATTTTACCTTTAGTAAAGCAGAAAGGAAAATGTTTACGCAAAACTATACAGGGAGAAAAACAATCTTAGAAAAACAAATCAGCTGCCATCAGATCGACTCAGATGGCTACACTGCCCATGTCAGCATGGAACTCAGCTCCAGAGGGTTTCTAAGGCTGGGACCTCGTGGAAGCCCAAGTCTGCCTTCTGAAGTCCAAGCCCATCTTCTGAACCACCTGCCTTTTGGTTAGTAGACCAAGGCTGAACCCTCTGTGCCATCCACAGCTCCTCAATCTTATTTTAAGGGTTAATAGAAAACTACATCGAAAGAAAAGCAACCCAGAATGACTTCTGTTCAATGAACCCACAGACTAGGCAACTGATCTCCACCAGAAGCTGACAGAAGTCTGGTTCTGGGGTTTTCTCTCTCCCTTACCATAACAGCTCTTTCAAAAAGGCACTGCCAAGTCACCACCCCTGCGACCCACATTTCCAGGAAGAGAAGGTTCAAATTCAGAACAAGAAGGCTGCTCTTAGCTTGCCAGCAAGGTTTCTGCCCCATCCACAGGGTACAGCAAATTAAAAAACAGGAGAGTTTTCCAAACAAGGGGAGTCTGCTGATTGCAGACGCACCTCTGATGTCATCGCAGGTACCAACTCCCATGTCTGCACAATGTACCCTTCCAGCAACGTTCACCATCTGGCATGACAGAGACCAGCATTTCACATCATGTGGTTACGACATTTTCAGTACAGGCTAGGCTAGTGATTCAGTACACAGAGGTGCTCCTGTTAAGCATGTCGCATGCTCTCTTGCCTCTCTCAGATTACCTTCTTGGGCTCCCACAAAACAAACAACTTCTGTTTAAACTTCCGCCCAAGGCAACTCAATCTCCTGACACCTCCCCTACGTTAGTAAAAATCCCAGACTTGTATAAACAAGGAAAGGCCTGCTCAAAGCTCAGGCTCCAAGAGCAGGGAGGCAGTGAGGTGTGGAAGAGAGACCTCCTGGTATACGCCTTGGGTCCAAGAACCACAGACCCCCAGTTTAGCAGGAAGTCACAGATCCAAAGATCACAAAAGGAAACACTTGAAAAGAATGAACCAACTGAAGACTCAGGAAAAAAAACATTTGTTTTTATCAAGAAAAATAAAAGGGAAGAGGAGGGTTCCACCACAACTGGCCCTGAGAAGCTCTTCTCCAGTGCCTTTCCAATCCTATAGACAAGTCACAAATAAGGGAAACCCAGCCATGGATGACATAAAGACTTGGCCAGTGGTAGCTTCCAGGTCTGGGACATCAGCAAAACTGGTTAGGTAAAAGCAGGAAGATTTCAAATAACCAGTAATAAACAACATCACTCATCCCTCCTCCTCAACAGAAGCAAAAACCTTGACCATGCTCCCTTGGGGGATCACAAACTTCTAAGGAGAACTCCAGACTTCCTGGAGCCATTCCGGGGCTAGATGGACCTCTGAAACTACTGCCCTGAGATCATCTTTAAAACAAACTAAAACTATCCCCTGAAGTCTTCTTAAAAGGAAATAACATTTTAGCTTAACTAGTGAAGAATGCCTGCCTTTGAGCGCTGAGCTCTCTTAAGAATGATCTGTGTGGACCAAAGAGACAACAGCAACTCAGGATTAGATAAGAACCTTAAGGGGCGGTGAAACTATGTTAACAGGGGAGGAAAGGATGGTGACAATGGCTGTGCAACTGAAGAATGGAATCTGTGTCACTGGATTGTACACGCAGACACAGCTGAACTGGCATATGTTCTGCTGTACATATTCTTAACAACAAAATTAAATTACCAAAAAAAAGAAAAAAGACTCCAGAGAAAAGAATGGAACTGATTTTGGTTAAACAAAAAGTTCAAAGTTCCTACTCGTTTAGCAAGCTGCCAAGAGGCATAGTTTCAGAAAACTGTCTATTTTTACCACCCTCTCCACATGAATGAGGCACTGACCTTGGAATGGCAGAAAGACTCATGAGACAAGAAGGCTCGGCAATATTTAGAGAACAAGAACTTTATCAGATTGTCCATAAAAATAAGGAAGAAGCGCATTACTATCCCTAAATAGGCCAAAATATAGTCACCTTATGAGCAAGCCAATTCATACATGAATTTTCATATTCTAAATTTCATATTAGAATTTTTAGAATTTTTCATATTTAGAATTTTTAGAATTTTAGAATTTTTCATATTTAGAATTTTCATATTCTAAAATTAACAGATAACTTCAGAAGCATAACGGGCAAGAAAGAATTTGAGCACTGCATGGATTACTGTTCCCTGCCTGCATACACTGTTTTGTTCTTTCTTTTGCCCCCTCTCTCTCCAAAGTTTTATGTGGGCTTCAAGGTTCAGCTTGGGGTTTCACATCTCTAAATCAATGCAGTCAGAATTCCTAAACTTTGGTCCTTGGATTACACAAGGAAACCAAAACCAAACCAAACTCACTGCTGTCGAGTCAATTACATCTCAGAGCAATCCCATAGGACAGAGCAGAACTGCTCCACCGAGTTTCCAAGGAGTGCCAGGTGGATTCAAACTGCCAACCTTTTGGTTAGCAAACATAGCATTTAACCACTACACGACCAGAGTTTCCATAGGAGGAAGACAATCTAAATTAATCCATTAAAACAAACAGTGACAAACCACCTCCAACAATAACAAAGGAAAATTTTTAAACATTTCAAATTAAAAGCATCTACGGTCTCACCCACTCCACCTTTTCTACCTCAGCTACACAAGATAGACTATGAAGTCACACATGAAGTGTTGAAATGAGACATAAGTAACTCCATTTAGAGGAAGAGTGCAGTGAAAATTTAGATAATAAGCTCCAGGAACTAACTTAGCAGGAAATAACAAGAGATACCATAGGGTAATTACACCGAAACAAATAGGGCCGGGGGAGATAGCCTCTGGAGCCAGCCTAGTAAAACATCCACTCCCGGTTATATTTTACAACCTAAACATTCACCAATGTGGTTAACACATTCACCCACAGCTAAATTTTGCAACTTGCAGAAATTCCACATGGCCTTAGCCAACCTCAGCCAATCAATGCAAAGTTCATCTCCGCCTCCCTACCTTGCAATTTTACGGGTTAAATACAGGGTACTAAGAAAACTTGGGGTTGCCTCCTTGCTCTGCACAGTTTGGAATGCGTCCCTGGTGCACCAGTCTTTTTCCTATTGGGTACATTATTAATAAAACTTAACCTTTAAAGAGACTGTGTCGCTTCTTGAATCCCAAACCTCTAACATAAGGACACTGGCAACAGGCCATCACACAAACTTTGAAGGGACATCTATACTCACGGACACCTGGCTCTGCATTAGAACTGATACTGGTGCTTTATGTTATTTCATCCACACTACATTCCTACTGAGTAGCTATTCTTCCCATTTTACAGATGAAAAAACTGATTCCAAATAACTGGGATGAAAATCTAGGTCTATATGACTCTCCAAAGCACTCTTTGCTCTCAATCCTCAAAACAACAAAAATAGACTACTGGGTCAAACTGTCCACTGATGAACACAGACGCTATAACTGCTTACCATTCTCTCTCCAACTTTCCAAGTCACAATTTGAGTGTTACTGAAGTGACAGGAGTTTCAATACAAATTCTGGCTTAATTACACCACTGAAGTATTAGGGGACCATCCTACGCTGAAATTGGTCTATAATGGCAACCCGTGTGTTCTCACTGCTAACCTGCCTGGGCCAGCATTCTCCCGGACAGCGACTTCTCGGCTGCTGCTGTGGGGCCTCTGAACAGGTTACTTTCGCTTAAATATCTACCGATTGCCAAATGCATGTTCTGTTTTGTGGTAGGCATTCACTCAACAAAGCGGCTCGTTCATTAACCAGAACAGAATGTACTGAGTACCTTGAATACTCAGGAACTGAGTACTTCACACACTCAAGATTGTGGGAAATACAGGTTTGAGCATATTTAGAGCTGGACCTCAGTGACTAGAAGTGTATGTACCTAACAGCTATAGTTATACAAGTTACACGTGATAAGAGGGAGGCAGGGCATGGAACGAAGGAATTACTGTTGTTGCTGTTGTTGTTGTTAGCTGCCATCGAGCTGGCAGTGACTCATGGTGACCTTATGTGTAACAGAACAAAACTCTGCCCAGTCTAGAGTCATCTTCATGATTGTGTTTGGGTCCACTGTTTTGGCAACTGTGTCAGTCCACGGCAGTGAGGGCATCACCCGTGACTACTGACCTACTACTTTTTGATGACCTATTTTTCAAGTCATTGGTCTTCCCTGATAACATGTCCAAAGTCAGTGAGATCAAGTTCACCATCCTTACTTCCAAGGATCAGTCTCACTGTATTCCTTCTAAAGCTAATTTGTCTGTTCTTCCAGCAGCCCACAGGAGATTCACAATTCTTTGCCAGCACTGCAGTTCAAATGCATCAATTCTTCTTCGGTTTTCCCTTTTTACTGTCCAGCTTTTGCTTGTATAGGAGGTGGCTGCTATGGCTCGCCAGGTGCCTTTCAGTCATCAAAGTGACATCGTAGCTTTATCAAAACATGAAAGAGGTCTTTCGCAGCAGATTTGCCCAATGCAATCAATACAAGGTTTGATTTCTTGACTGCAAGAAACACATCCTTCCTGAAATAGTTCAGCAGTTAAAAAATAGAAATACTAAGAAGGAAGACATTTATTCTGAAGGAAAGCACCAGGGACTGCCTCACAGAAGCTTCCACCAGACTAGCTGTGTAAATTGGATAAAACTTTGACCTGTATTCCAAATGCAATGCTGGGTTAAGTACAGGCATGAAGGTGAATGGTCAAGAGAAAAATGAAAACACAAGGCTGGGCAAAAGCTCTGAAAAGTAGGCTATGGAGTATGTCCTCTACTTTGTACACAGTGGCAAACCAGCAATACTCGCTGCTCAACTGGGCAGTGACAGGAGAGAAGTAACGCTTCAGGCAGATGAAAGTGACAGCCCTATGAAGACTCGAGAAGGGAGACAGTAAGAAAACACAATCTGCAAACTACTGGAAATTCATGGGCATTTATTTGAGAATCCAGAAACCCTGGTAGCAAAGTGGGTAAGTGCTACAGCTGCTACCCACAAGGTTGGCAGTTTAAATTGGCCAGATGCTCCTTGGAAACTCTATGGGACAGTTCTTCTCTGTCTAACAGGATCACTATGAGTTGGAATCAATGGAGAATTGACTGGAATCGACGGCAGTTGGGGTTGGTTTTTCTTGTTTGGGAATCCAAGAGTTGAGACTTATTTGCTTTACTGCCTCACATTATGAAGGGCTGGTCAGAACTTTTAAGAGTAAGTAAATAAATAAACATATTTACTCTCTATTTGCTGAAGGAGGAGACAACCCAATTCATCAATCCCTGGCTTTGAAAAACAGCAGATGGTATTTCTGGCAGCAGACCCACTGTCCTAGTTGCGTGTGTTGCTCTAGCTAATTCTGCACTTAGTCTGCCTGTCTTCAGCCCGCTAAGTAAGGCTCAGGCCATTTCAAAAGGTAACAAGGAATCAGGGGCGTGATGTCCAGCTTCAAATTCCAGAGTTCAGACCATCTAGATGCAAATGCAGGAGAGGAGACTATCTTCTTCGATTCTCCATGCCAGTAATCATTTCACAGGCCTAAGCATTCCATCCACAATTCTGCTCTCCTCCTTCAAATCTTCAAAACCCAAAAGACAACAAGGAAAAAAAAAGAAAAGAAAAAAGCCAGGGATATAATCAGATAGTCCTAAGTGGCTACTTATGCAAAGCTGAGAAATTCCTGATACTGGTTACCAATTTCTGGAAAACAACTGCTTTATGATACTAACAAAGCAACAGTTTTTGAAAATTATGTTTCTCTAGACCTGCCTTTTGGATGTGTTCCTTTTCACCATAATAATAATAAAGCTCCCGCAGCAGAAAAAGTGACCCACAGCATTTCCAGTAGATTCAATTTCTGCTACTTTCTGTAAGCGAATCAATAACAGAAGGAATGCCATTTACATTCCGGCTGCTCCGCAGGCACTGAAGAGGGCGCACAGGAGGGCACGACGGAGGCCGGAGACCTATTCTTCCTGAAAGAGCTTCATTTCATTTTTCCGATGCCACTTTACCTCTTTCAACACGAACCTGTGGCACAGGAAAAAAATCCATCTTTATTCTAAAGGAAACTAATTTTTCAGGTACATAAGTGAAAAAAAAGAACAGGACTGTCTTTTCCTATAGTTTTTTCTTAGCCTTAACAGTCAGGTGACCAAGAGAGCCAACCAAAGCCTACAACTCACTGCTTCCAACTCATGGTGATCCGACAGATCAGGGTACAACTGTCCCATAGGGTTTCCAAAGCTGTGAATCTTGACAGAAGCAAATTGCCACATCTTTTCTCCTGCAGAGCAGGTGGTGTGTTCACATTACCAACCGTCTGGTTAACAGCCAAGCACTTAACCACTGCCCCACCAAACCAAAACACCCACAGCTGCTGAATCGATTCCAACTCATGGCAACTCGGGCTCCGTAAGTCCTACAAAGGGAATTAACTGAAAGACTTGCCTACAACAGCCTCCAAACCAGAGGCTCTAAACAGAAGTTTGGAAGGATTCGATTTAATAAAACAAAAACTCAGTCTCAGAGCAGAAAAGGGAGTTTCCCAGGAAGGGCTGCCAAGAAAAGAGAGGAACTCTTCAGGAAAGTTCTAGATATACAAGTTGGAAGTAGATGCAGAGCAGAGCTGGGGAAACAGTGGACATTGAAACAGTAAGAAACCCATTTTGCTGGATATGCGTACGGCAGAATTAAAAAGAAAGTATGCACTTGCACCTTCTTCCTGAGTGTTTGGACAGGCAGAAAAGAACATATAAAGGAAGATGCTATCTGGCTCAGCGCCTATGTGAAGAAAACAGAGGAGGTAGAGAGAATACTCAACTCAACAAAAACACTACATGTATTATTTGCATAACCCAATTTGTAAGAGATTGCCATAACCTCTGCAGTTGTAATTTTGCTATAAAAGCGTGTTTTTAAAAGTAAAGCCTCAGTGGAAATAAAAGTCTAAGCTGGAAAGCCTACAAGGAAAACAAAACAGTCCCTCTTCCTGACACAGCCCAGTAGAAACACAGTGAACAAGTACAGACTGACTTCTTACAAAGACAAAAACGAAGCCCTCGATTTTCTTGAACATGCTTGTTAATACAGCCAGTTAAACACAGGCCTTTCCCAGTCTCCGTCTGCCAGCCCGTCAATATTTAGGAATAGACAGACGTGTACACATATGCAGAAAACATTCATTCTATCTTTCGGATAGCCATGCAACTGTACATCTGCAAAACCCAACCTTGCAATGCTACCTGCCATCTAAGTCATTTCCAACTCACGATGACCTCATGTGTTTCAGCGCAGAACTGTTCCACCACGTTCTCAAGGTTACACGGCTACCTTTTTCGAGGTAGATTATCAGGCCTTTCTTCCTAGGCACCTCTGGGTGGATTCGAACTGCTAATCTTTCAGTCAGCAGCCAAGCATTTCACCTGCTGTGACACTCAGAGACAATCTCAAAAGAGCACTGAAAGATATGGTCCCTGCCAACAACTAACCCCTGGGAGAAATGGTCTCTCTGTCTCCCCCTGTCTGTCTCTCTCCTATCTAGCTTCTAAACTCATCCTGGTATCTTCCAAGCCTCAGGGCAGTTCCAAGGACAAATAAGAATCTCATCCTTTTCGAATAACCCTGGAGTTGGGTTGGGCGAGGTTTTATTTTTCACCTTCAACCCCAGTCCCTCTAACTGCACAAATTATATCCAATCTGAAAGTTTTTAGGTCTCTGGGAACCTACACAAATGCTTTTTGAAGGAATAAAGGATTCTACCCAGTATGTTTACCAATCAGCCTGGTTTGTGTAGACAAGCGTTCTTTACAAGTGATAAATTATATGCCCTTTCCAAACATCAATGGCACTGATGATAAATACCATTTACTGGGTACTCGATATGTGCCAGTTGCCTTTACAAACATCTAATGTTTGCAACAGCTTTCATCACAGGAATCATTCACTCCATTGCACAACTGAGGACAGGTTGTTCAGGGACGTTAAGTCACCTGCCCAAGGTCCCACACACTGCAGAGCTGGCACCCACACTAAGGCTGGGTCCACTTAAAAGTGTATTCATCCTCCACAGAATCCCTTCACCTGGCCCCAGGAACACCGCCCCGGGAAAGCCCAGCCATCTCACACCCTCTTCCAGGACCCCGAAGAACTCAGAGCCCATACTGCATGCAGCCTACACAATCCTTCTGCAGGTTTCACAAAAAAAGGAAATTTATGAGGGTTTTATAAAAACCATTGGTCTGTAGAAGCTGTGGACTGACTTCCAGTTTTAAAAACTAACAAGAACCTCCCCAGAGCCGATGATTAGGGCTGATGCAGCTCATAAAACAGGCCATAAAACCTCTTCTGTTACATTAGTTTTGTGTCTCCCTTTTCCAGAGGGCTGTCAGAAGGCAGCCCGCTACAGAAATGCCTTTCGAGGGCCAGAGGTCCATCCACACCAAGGGAGGCCCTGAGTCCCTACCTTTTCCCTCTTTACCCTTATCAGAAGCTCTCAGGTTGGTACATAGGAAACATGATTACCCAACCTTCCCTACCTACCAGAAGGTGATCTCAGACAGGTCCCAGGAGCCGGTTGTCATTTACTTAAACCACTGAGATCTCTATCTCCCAGTTACTCAACCCTGCAACACCGGCCAACAGGTACAACTGCATGGCAGGTAGACGAGTCTCACCAATCTGCCAATTCGATGCCAGTGAACGTTGCAAATTAGAGGGTATAAATTTAGCTGGGTGGGTCCTGACACACATTCCAGCAAATTACATGTTCCCTTCGCTAGGAGAAAGTGTGTTCATTAGTCTGAATGCAGGCACTACCTCCACTTCCTTGGGGCTTTCTGGAAAGCTCCGAGCAACTCAGAGAAATCTATAAAGATTAAAGCATCGATACATAATGCCTGCTAGGGAGACGGGACTGTCACAAAACTCTTGGAAGTAGAACTGGGAACATTTCTCCACTGGCAGAGAATCACTGAGGCCAGCTGTGTGGGGCTGAAAACAGTCTTACCTGAATGAAGACACTGAAACAGGATTGCTAGGACTCAGGTACTCACAAAGGGAGAGACGGCGGCAGCGGCAGCAGCCTGGGCAACTTCCGTTCTCCTGCTCTGAAAGTGGTGCTTCCCAGCGAGACGGGGAGCAGGGGCCCCGGCTGCAACACGCCAGCGTGGTGCGGCAGAATTAGGTTCTATGTGCCAGGTACCGAGCTAAGTACAAGCTACCAGCATTTTACATTATTCCTCCCTAAAGAGTCTGGTTGCCCAGTGGTTAAGCACTCGGCAGCCAGCCAAAATGCTTGCAGTTTGAACACACTAGCCACTGTGTAGGATAAAGATGTGGCAGTCTGCCTCCATAAAGAGTGCAGCCTTGGAAACCCTATGGGGCAGTTCTGCTACATCCTATAGGTTAACTTTGAGTTGAATCGACTCAACACCAATGAACTTTAATATCTTGGGGCAGTGGTACTCCAGTGGTTGAATTCTCACTTTCCATGGGGGACGCCACTACTCCATTCCCTGCCAACGATTCACATTTGCAGACACCACTCATCCATCAGCGGAAACTTGCATCCTGCTTCGACAGTAAATGGTTTTTAGCAGACCTTCCAGACTAAGACGGACTGGAAAGGAGCTACTTTCAAAAATCAGCTAATGGAAGCCCTACGGGTCACAAGGGAACACAGCACAATTCACTTGCTCTGGACGCAGCATCAGGATGGATCGATCGCTGCAGGAGATATCTGACGAAGCAGAAGCCAGTGAGGGCACGGAGACTAGTGAGACAGACTCACACAAGACCTACAACAAGGGACTGCAGCACAGCAGTGACCAAGAGGATGACACATGGATTGGGCATCAGTCCACTGTACCTAAGGTCACCAGGGGTCAGAGCCAACTCAATGGCAGCTATGTATCTATCAACCTGCCCAGCCAAGGGAGGTCACATACGGTAAGCTCAACTAAGACATGCTCATATGGTGTTCCCTAAAATGTGACTCTTGAGAAGAAACGCTAAGACACTGAAAAGAGCTTGAGTCCCTCCAAGAGGCAGTACCCAGCAAGGCTCTGTTTGCTAAAAAATAAAACCAGTGCTCTGTATCTTTCTCCTCGTATTCTACTCAGCTTGGAAAAGGCGTGGGTCTCCTAACTAAGGGATGAACACTTCCAGCAGGAACACAAGAAACAGGGAAGAAGAGTTACATTAACTTGCACAATGGTAAAATCTGTGAGTAGGCTACACTGAAAGAGGGCATCAGAAAAGAAGCTGGTGAGCTTCCAGAGAGATGTGATCACGCTGAAAAGAGATGCTGCCTGAACCAGCCAGATAAGTTAAGATCAGACTGGGCCAGCAGGGGAGCGAGTTGTCATGGCCAGATCACCCTCGCGTTACATCTAATATTAATAGGACTTTTTCCTCCTAGTAATCATAAATTGGTAGATTAATTAAAGCTTGAATCCTTGAGCACTCAAGGTTTTGACCTCAATTACAACTGCAGGAAATTGCACGTTCATTGTCCTAATTAGAAACATGTATGGTTTTACCTAGCAAAAGTGTATATGGTAAGCTGGAACACATACCAGGTTACTCTATGCAAGATTACTCTATACCAGAAAGCTAGTAAGTACAATTGACACCGTTGTGGACGAAATAGCTGTTCTCAGAGTAATAAATCTGTAGCATGACTACAGCCTTTGTTGCATAAAAAACAATCTTATTCCTTAGGTGGTCCCTCTCACATTCTTTCCTAACAGAAAGGGGCAAGCAGTGAGGTAGGGATGGCAGAAAGGCCTCTGCTCTACTATAAAGGTCAAGATAAACATCTTTTGAAGACCTCTCACCTGGAGCAGCATTTCTGACATCTGGGGACTAATCTGTAAGGTGAGACTCATTGTCCCAAAGCTAGATGAGACTGTGGTGGACCTTCTCCAGCCCTGGGGCAGACTTGATGCCTAGACTGCAAGAACCCAGTGTGACCCGAGGTGGCTGCTAAAACAAGGAGCTAGAGCTAGAAAAAGCACCACAAGGAGGAGATGCTAACTGAGGGTATCAACACGTCCTTTGAAAAGATCTTCAGTGCTACTTTCCAGACAAAGCAGCAGCTATCACGGGATAATACAGGCCTTAGCTATGACTCTAATGTGGGAAGTGGTGGGTCAGTGATAGAATTCTTACTTTTCATGTGAGAGTCTTGAGTTCGATACCCAGCCAACGCATGTGTGGCTAACTACCACTCACTCATCCATCAGTGAAGGCCTGCCTGTCGCTTTAACACCGAACAGGTTTCAGCAGAGCTTTTGCACAATGACAGACCAGACGGAAAGACCTGGCAATCTACTTCTGAAATCCAACCAATGAAGAAGACCTCTGGATCAGCCAATGAAAACCTCTGGACTGTAACAGTCTGATCTGTACCTGATCATGGGGATGGCATATGACTGGGCAGCCTTTTGTTCGTCCTCCACGGCGTGACCATGAGTCAGGGACAGACCCTACCTACAGCAGTGAAGAATGATGACTCTTGTTGTTGAAGGGACAATAAGAATGACAGAGAAAGGAATGACTACACAGGCACAAGCAGCAGGGCACCGGGCTCCCAGCCTCTGGGCACCAATGCCAAGCGGCTGTCTCTACACCTAGTCCTACAACTCCGGGAGCACAAAGGGGTACAAAACTCCTAGAATTTATCTCATCTACAAAAACAACTATAGATACGCACCAGTAATAGCGAGAAACATGTTGTTCACAGTGATGCCTATCACAACAAAAACTCTGAAACCATGCAAACACACCAAATTAGGGAGTAGGTTGAACAGTGGAACATCCGCTGCACCAATTGAGGGCAGCCATTAACACTGGTCTGCAAGAACTGAGAACTGGACTGAAGAAGCAGCGCCCACAGAGGAAGAGCAGTCAACTCAAGAGCAGTACTGTGTGGTCTGGAAAGTCAATCAGTATTGGAATAAATATCCCAGCTAGGAGACCAATAACTTAAAGGCCTACTGCTGTCAATAATACAGACTACAGAAAACAAAGCTAATAAAAATTACACTGACTGACAGGACTAGGGCAAAGACTGAAGGAAAACTGAGACACAAATACCTAATGAATGAAAAAATGTTCACCATGTACGAAGTGAAAAAAAATTTAAAAACTATCAACATACATACATACTTATACATGAACGGATAATATGCAAAAAAATCTTCTGAGTGATAGGACTGCTGGTGATTTTGATTTTCTTCTTTCTAGCAATAAAAATTAGGTTTTGAGTTTTTAATGGAGATGAAGATCATCACAGAACCAAATTGTCAAACAGTGGCTCAAAAGTAGATTTCAGCTTTGACTGAAGAGACCATTTTCCCGAAAATACTGATTTTTTTTTTTTGAAAGAGAGAAACTACACAGTGACATACAAATGCAACCCATTATTTTAAGAATTCCTCTGCAGAATCCTTCTGTAAAAAGCATCATCCTAATTTGTGACTTGGAGATGTAACACATATTTTATATACTGAGAATGTCTGCATGACACTCAAATCACAAGAGGTTACAATCTTACACCTGACTAGCCAGACTCTGGGAGACGGCCACCTGAATCCGGATCACTTTTTCTGAAAACTATCTTTCCAGATGTAATCTGTTTTTCCAGGAAGTTTCCTGATAGGGAAGGTGCCATCCAACAGCCAGAACACACAGCCCTCAAGGTCTGACAAACCAGTTCTGCCAGTTTAGCAGCAAACACGCCCTTTGAGTGTAAAAGGCATAGTGCTGATCTCTGCACTACACTGCGACCACTCACATCCTCCAGGCTGACTAGGGATGTAAGTCAGCCTTCACCAACTCTGCCAGGACCGTTACAGCCATCCTGTAGCCAGTTTTGTGATCCACAGCCTCTTTCCCTCTCACTCTAAGGACAGATCACCTCAACCATCTCCGCCTCAGAGACTCCCAGCTCCTATATCCAAAACCTCCCTGACTAGAAGAATCTGTGGCCCAAACCACCAAGGTTCCCTCTACCTTTCTACCCTGAATGTCCAGGATATTTCTCCCACAAACTGGGTTCCAGACTGCTCATATAGCCTCTGATTCTCCAAATTAACTTTTTAGCAACATGAAGTATTTCAAGCATATAAAGAAGTACAGATTTTAAGATAACAGCTTCTAATGGATTATAGAAAATGGTGTGGGGGCTGTGTCTAACCTCCTCTCTCCAACCTTTTTAGCAATTCTCACACCACTGGCCCCTCTACCATACTTTCTACTTCTCTGCTGGGTTTGATAATTTATTGCAATGGGCCATAAAACTCACAGACTATACTCACAGTTACAAAGTCTGACAATTAAGTTCAGACTTGACCTCCTGCACTTACGTTGGCAGCACTGTTCAAACAACTCAATTAGGTTTCATAACAATGGTGTATCAATTTCTCACAGCAATGTTCACGTCAACATGTAGCAGTGTCTTGCTGGAATGTTGTTCATTATTGTAGTTGTGGGTTTTTGTGTCCCATCATCAGAATGTCAGAGCTTGAATTGGAGCAACGAACAAACATTCAACTTCTTACTAAACTTGGCAAGAGTGGAAGTGAAATCAGGGACATATTAGTCCAAGTTTATGGGGATAATGCCATGAAGAAAACAGCAATGTACAAATAGATTAAGTGTTTTTCTGAAGGAAGAAAAAGCATCACTGATGAAGAGAGGTCAGGGTGGCCAGTAACGAGCAGAACGGATGAAAACATTGCAAACATTCGTCAAATTGTGCATCAAAATTATTGGCTGACTGTGAGAAGCACAGCAGATCAAGTAAACATCGATAGTAAAATCTTTACTGAAAATCTTGGCATGACAAAGGTGTATGCAAAGGTGGTCCCGAAGAAGCTCACCAATGAACTAAAGCAAATGAGAGTCGAAGTTTGCCAAGACCTTTTGGGGATGCAACATGATGTTTGGTGCTGTGTTGTCACTGGTGATGAAACATGGGTGTGCCAATATGAACCTGAAACAAAGCATCAAGGTGCACAATGGAAGTCAGCCAATTCTCCATGACCAAAAAAGTTCCATCAGTCCAAATCAACAGTCAAAACAATGCTGTTAACCTTTTTTGATATCAGAGAGATTGTTCATTGGAGATTTGTACACACTAGGCAGTTAACCAAGTTACTATGTGGAAATGCTGTAAAGGCTGTTTAAAAAAGTTAAGACAAAAATCACCTGAGCTTTCTGCCAACAACTCATGGCTCTTGAATGACAGCAATGCACCAGCTCATACAGCACTGTTTGCGAAGGAGTTTTTAGCCAATAAACAAATAACTGCATTGGAACACGCTGCCACATACACTTACCTGATCTTGCCCCCAGTGACTTTTTTCTTTATCCAAAGATAAAGGAAATATTGGAAGGAAGACATTCTGATGACATTCAGGCCATCAACGGTAATACGATGACAGCTCTGATGGCCATTCCAGAAAAAGAGTTCCAAAACTGCTTTCAAGGGTGGACTAGGCACTGGCCTCAGTGCATAGCTTCCCAAGAGGAGTACTTCAAAGCTGACCAAAGCGATATTCAACAATGAGGTATGTAGCACTTTTTCTAGGATGGGTTCATGAACTTAACCATCAGACCCCATATGGGATTATCAGGAAAATAACATGTTACAAATCAAGTTCAAGAATGCTCAGGATAGTTTTTGCATCAGGGCAGCCTCTTCTCAGCCACGATCACAGGCAGGCCTCTCTCTGGCCGTTTAGGTCTCTTGAGCCAGCCTGGCCTCTGCCCTACCTTGGGCAAGTGAAGCCCTTTTAACTTCTCCACCAAGTGCCCAGAGGAATCCTGCTCCACCAACCATCCTCCTGCCTGAAGGTGCTCAGCTCTCAGGCTCTGAAGGTCAGGAAGCCTAGCTCCATCATGCACCCAGAGGTGCCTTACTCTGCCAGCAAGCCTCGTGGCCAAAGGCACTCAGCTTTCTCGCTCTGTGGGCTAGGAAGCCCAAGGCATCATCTCCTGCCAGTCTCCTGATTCTGCTGCCACTACTTCTTGCCATCTGACCGTCTTCATTGTATCCCAGGTCCAGGAAGGTCTCAGGGCTGGAATACTAGGTTCAAAGAATATACCCTCCTCCCCTCTCTTGTTGTAAGTCATCTACCCCACTGCTCTGGGACTGGCTCTCTCTTTTAAGCATAGCAGGATGGCAAAACTTGACCAACCACCTTGTTGGTATTTTGTATACCTTATTTGAATAACAGCACCCCCCATAGAGCTCCATGCATCTTATTTGCATCATTAGCAAGCTGTCCACCTAATAGGACCACAGTACCTCATTTGCATAGTCCTACTCAGTCACTGTGTGGGAGTCACAAAGACTATGCCCGGAAAACCTGTATTAAGTAACTGACCTCATTGCATGTACTGGTATTTTGCCACATTTATTTCATTTTTTTAAGACATAAAAATATTACTGAGATGGTTTAGTGCACTTTCCCGCTTATTTTCCTATTCCCTTTCCTCCCTCCTCAGAGGTAACCAAAATCCTAGTATCCTCTTGTCTGTCTTTTCCTGTCTTCACCACCTATGCAAGATTTGTTAGCGCATATATGCATGTGTGAAGAGCCCTGGTAGCACAGTGGTTAAGCGTTCAGCTGCCAACCAAAAGGTTCGCAGTTCGAATCCATCAGCCACTCCCTGGAAACCTTAGGGGGCAATTCTACTCAATCCTACAGGGTCTCTGTGAGTCAGAATTGACTCAGTGGCAGTTGGTTTGGTTGGTTCATTTGGTTATATATGTATCTATATGTATACACATACACCTATACACACACACCGTTAGTGTGTGTATATCACATATGCACACATGCTATATGTGTACATGTATATATGATATACAAACACGCACACACATATACACACTATAAATATTAAGCTTATAGACTCATATACACATGAACACACCCACATATACACATACACCATAAATGTTATATGTGTACATGTACATATATTACATACATACACACATAGGGTAACTGTGAGTCAGAATCAACTCCACAGAAATGTGTTTGGTTTTATATGTGTGTGTGTGTGTGTGTGTGTGTATATATACACACTCATGTATGTACACACACGGTATAAATACTGTGTGTATATATATGTGTGCATACATATATACACACTTGCACATACACACAAACATATGCACGCTGATATCAAGGTGACTCCTACTCGCAGTGACCCTACAGGGTTTCTAAGGAGCAGTTGGTGGATGTGAACTGCTGATTTTCTGGTTAGCAGCCAAACTCTGAACCACTATGCTAACAGGGGTCCTACACATATATACACACTGTAAATACTTTATGTGTGTATATATATCATATATATCATACCATATACTATACATATGCACATATGTGTATAATAGGAGGCCTCATGGCATAGTGGGTAAAACAATCAACTACAAACCAAAGGGTTGCCAGTTAGAATCACCAGTGGCTCTGTGGGACAAAGATGTAGCACTCTGCTTCTATACAGATTTATATCCTCAGAAAACCACATAGGATCACTGAGTCAATATTTGCTCAAGGCCCATGAGTAGTTTTTTACTTTGTGTATGTGTGTGTGTACACATATACATACATACGCACACACACACTATAAATACTATATAGATGTATATGTATCTATAGGGTCACTATGAGTTGGAATCGACTCCACTGCAATGGGTTTACATATATGTATCATTCCCGATGCAAAACCTAGTGCTTTCAAATCGATCTGGACTCACGGCAACACTGAAGGATACAGCAGAACACCCACAGAATTTCCATGGAGCATCTTGTGGATATGAACTGCCGACCTTTTGGTTAGCAGCCATGGCACTTAGCCACTATGCCACAAGGGTTTCCTGTATGTACCACATATATGTATACAACCCAAAATCAAATCCATTGCCACTGAGTCAATTCTGACTCACAGAGACTCTTTAGTACAGAGCAGAACTGCCCCCATACACCTTCCAGAGCTGTAACCTTTATGGGAGAAGACTGCCACATCTTTCTCCTGCAGAGTGGCTGGGGCATTTGAGCTACCAACCTCTTGGTTAGCAGCTGAGTGCTTAAACCACTGTACAACCAGGGATCCTCTACTTATTTATTTATATTTGTATTTATATACATACACAGAATATTGTTTTACGTGCCTTTAAAATAAAAGGGAATATACTATATAGATTCTTCTTTTTTCCTTACTCTACATTTCTTTAGAGATTTATCCATGTCAGTGTACAAAGACCTAGTCAACTCATTTTAACCGCTAATTAGCATTTAATTGTATCATAGTGGCATATTATCTACCCAGTCGCCTGGACAGACAGGTCATTTGCAGTGTTTCCCTTTTACAAACAGCTGCCATGAACATCCTTGTACACATCTTGTATACATGTACACAATTCACAGGATACATCATTTATAATGTACATTATACATCACTACTCCTGTGCTGAGGACCTTGTGCTATATACCCTGGCCACTAGTTACTGAGCTGGAAGGGTCCTCTAACCAAGAGACCCACCTGTTGAGAATGCATTGGCCAGTAACAAGTGTGAAATGGCCACAGAAGATGAGCTAGGTACATACATTTCTCCCTTTGGGTCTTCATAATCAGGGCCCAGTCTGGCCTCGTTAGCCATGGTGCTGAGCTGAAAGGGCATGAGAGAGATGTGGAACTGGGGGCCCATGAACATGAAGCTTTGATGAAGACGGTGAGCAGAAGGAGAACACCAAGCAGAGTGAGCACACAGGCACCAACACAGATGTAGATCTTTAACAAGATGGAGAAAAAATCACCACCGTTATACTGAAAGAAAAGAGGCCCTGGATAAGCAAGGCAGCACAACAAACTGGAAGGCCTCCACCTGACCTTAGAAACTATGACAGCGTCACAATAGTCAAAACAGCCTGGTACTGGTATAACAACAGACACTGAGACCCATGGAAGAGAACTGAAAATCAAGACGTAAAACCATCCATTTATGAGCAACTGTTATTTAACAAAGGGTGGTGTAGTGGGTAACAGTGCTACGTCTGCTAACCAAAGGATCAGCAGTTCAAATCCATCAGGCGCTCCTTGGAAACTCTATGGGGCGTGTCTACTCTGACCTTTAAGGTTGCTATGAGTCGGACCCAACTCGACAGCAACAGGTAAAGTCCATCAAATATGGAAAAATAATCCCTTTAGCAAATGGGGCTAAACCATCTGCCCATCTACAAAAACAGAAGTGAGATCCATACCTCACACCATACACAAAAGCTAACTCAAAACAGATCAAAAGACCTAATAAAACTAAAATGATAAAACTTAAAATTATACAAATCATGGAAGAAAAAAGAAGGATAACTCTAGGGGCCCTAATATATGACATAAATAGTATTCAAACCATAGCAGACAATGCAGCAATACCTGAAGAAATACTAAATAACTGAGAGCTCCTAAAAATTAAATACGCTCATGAAAAGATTTCACTAAAGGAGTAAAAACAGAACTTACAGACGGATCCGACTCGACAGCACTTGGCTTGGCTTGCCGGGGTGGAAATGGCTGCGACATGTCTGACAAGGGTGTAATCTCTAAACGTACAAAATACTTCAACACCTCAAAGGCAAAAAGACAAATAACCCAATTTAAAAATAGGCAAAGCATATAAACAGATACTTCATCAAAGAGGACACTCAGCCGTCAACAGACACATGAGGAAATGATCATGATAATTACCCATTAGAGAAATACAAATCAAAACTACAATGAGAACATCTCACCAAGACAACACTAATACTAACCAAAAAAAAATCAATCCAGCAAACAACAAACATTGCAGAGTTTGAGGGGAGACTGGAACTCTTTTACCCTGCTAGTGGGAATATAAAATGGTACAACTAGGGTGGAAAATGCCCACCGGCGTCCTCGGAGCTTCTTGCCTACAGTGCCCCAGCTCTATGTCTTTCTTTAACAGCTAGAAACAGAAATATGGTAACACCCAACAGTCCTACTTCTAGGAATACACCCCCTGCAGAAATCAGAGCAATCACACAAAAAGACATATGCACACACGTTTACTGCAGCACTATTCACAACAGCAAAAAGACGGAAACCACCTCAGAGCCCATCAACAGATGAGTGGATCAACAAACTATGGTACATACACACAATGGAGTACTAGGCAAATAAAGAACAATGATGAATTTCTGGAACATCTCCCAACATGGATTATTCTGGGGGGCATCATGCTGAGTGGAATAAGTCAGTCATAGGACAATGATGCGTGCGAGATCACTTATACGAACCCAAGAAAAGGTTTACACACCAGCCAAGAAAAGGTTTACACACAGAAGGAAAAAAAGTCTTTTGATGGTTATGAGGGTGGAGAGGAAGATAAGAGAGGAAATCATTACCTAAACCAAAAAAAAAAAAAAATCCACTGCCCTTGAGCTGATTCCGACTCACAGAGACCCCATAGGACAGAGTAGAACTGCCCCACAGATGGTTTCCTAGATGGTAGACACATATAAACTCTGGTGAAGGGAAAACAACACAACAACACACAACATAGGGGAAGCGAGCACAACCTGACCAAAACAAAGGCATAGAATTTTCCTAGACACAGCCAAATACCCTAAAGGACTGAGCTGCTGGGGCTAGGGGCTGGGAACCCTAGTTTTGGGGCCATCTAGCTCAGCCGGCATAACACAGTTCATAAAGAAAATGCTCTACATCCTACTTTGGTGAGCAGCATCTGGAGTCTTAAAAGCTTGTGAACGGCCATCGAAAATACCTCTACTGGTCACAGTCCATCCAGAACAAATGACAATTAAGGAAACCAAAGACTCAAGGAAAATATTAGCCCCAAGGACTACGGGACCACGTGAACCGGAGCTTCTACCAGGCTGAGCCCAGAAGAACTAGACGGTGCCCGCTACCACTCCCCACAGCTCTGACAGGGATCACAACGGAGGGTCCCAGGCAGAGTGGGAGAAAAACGTACAGCAAAATTCAAAGGCACAAAAAAAGACCAGATTTACTAATCGGACAGAGGCTGAAGGAATCCCCAAGACTGTGGCCCCTATAAACCCTGCTAACTCAGAACTGAGAGCGCTTCTGAAGCCCACTTCTCAGATAAAGATTAGACAGGCCTATACAACAAACACTAACAAATGTGACAGAAGTTCTTCTTAGTTCAATCAAGCAAACAGGACCAGAGTGTCAACTGCTGCCTAAGAGCAAGGTCTGAAAGCAAATAGACAAGGGGAGTCTAGAGTGTGAAGGGGAAAGGGGGATCCTGGCAGGATTGTCACATTGTAGGGATTGCCACAAATATCACACGACAATACCCATCAAAGCCCATTGCTGTGGCACCCCTTCCAGCCTACAGGCAGAGCACAACCGACCCGTGGGGTTTCCCAAGGTTGTCACCTTCAAGGAAGCCGACTGCCACACCTTTCTCCTGAATAGCAGCTGGTGGGTTCCAACAACTGACCTTTCACTATCAGCCAGGCACTTAACTACTATACCACCAGGGTTCCATGGCTGAACTGGCCGTGCTTTCAACCCCTCTTCCTTGAGGTATTCTGGCTGATTCCAACGAGAAAGAATACCCTTCAAAGATCATTTAACAGCCCCTCCACCATAAAGCCTTCCCAAAGCCAAGCCCCCACACAAATCATTCCTTCCTCTGTGCTCCTAGCATCTTCCCAGGCTCCTGGTGCCGCATACATTAATTCTATACTGTACCCAGTTAACTGAATACAAGTCTGCCTTCTGATCAAGACTGTAAAGGCCCCATGGGCATTTACCTCTTATTAACCTCTCTCTCATATAATATACCCAGAACAGAGCTTTGCACACAGTAAGTGTTGGATAAATGTGTCTCAATCAAATAAAAGCCACGGGCTCCCCAAAAGCAAGACTTGCATTGTCTTCATTTTGATCACATATCACTTAAGCCTAAATCAAACGTGTTGCTGTCGAGTCAATGCCAACTCACAGAGGCCCTCCAGGACACGGCAGCAGTGCCCCCCAAGGTTTCCAAGATGTACGTGGTGGATGTGAACAGTCGACGTTTTGGTTAGCAGGTGCAGCTCATAACCACTCCCCCACCAGGGTTTCTAGTGTCAAGTATAAAACAGGCATTCATTAAATATGTAGAATGAATGACCGAACGTGAGCTGCTGGGAACAAATGCACCCCCATGAACCACTCTCCCAGGGCTTATACCAATGATCAAATTTCAAAGCAGAGGTGACCAGGCCAAAGGATAATTCATCTTCCTAAAGACTCTAAGTGTCAGTTCAATTGCTGTATTTAATAGGGCCTGACTCAGATGGGCCATTCTGAACAAAAGCAATAACTGTACCAGTAATGAGCCCACGTTAAATTATTACTATTACTAGACCGAGTGCAAAGGATTCCTTGAGCCATCAGACCGAGGCCCCAATTAGTTTGCTGTGGCCTTTACAAACCATAGACCACCAGACTCCCACCCGTGACGCTGGTAGTGTAGAAAACATTTTCCAAGAGAATCCAGGATAATCGCCTCCAGAGGTTCATGGTTCTTTCTAGGACTGTCTCCCTTTCCCTCTCTTTTTAAATCCACCCGCCCAACAGACTGTAAGTGATTCCAAGGACTGTACAGTCTGATAAGAATGAACACGCTACGGCCAACAGGAGATTCAGTCTAGTATTAAACGTGTTTAACTCTGTTTTGGGGATGCATCTAATGCTTATTAACCCCTAGGAATGTCTGCACGCATGAGAAAAGAAAGAGGGACAGAAAGGCCTTTATCTGCCAGGACAGATTTCAGTCTCTAACGGGTAACAGGAACAAACTGCACACACACGTACTGCAACTTGATGATGGAGGAATGTGGGTAAGTAAATTACTCAGAGATCTTCAGCTCAAAAGGGAGGTGGAAACCCCCTCCTCTGCCTCGGTAATTCCTAGGCTGTGGGGAAAAGGGAAGCAGGCGGCAGCAGCTTGGGCAGTTCTATCCTAACGTGCTATGGGGCTACCCTCCTCCAGTGAACACCATGATCCTGACTCATAAGGACACATCAACTCCTTTCTAGAGAAACTTCACACCTGGAAAGACAGCAGAGGGCAACTTCCCACCACCAACAACAAACCAGCTGCTGTCAGAGTCCACAGGACTCATGGTGACGCCACAGGTGTCACAACATGACTGTGCTCCATAAGGTTTTTAATGGATAATCTCTTAGGAGCAGATCATCAGGCCTTTCTTTCCAGGCATCTCTGGGTGTCTCCAATCTTCTGGTTAATAACTGAGCACAGTAACCGCGTGTGACGCCACAGCACCTTCTCTCCAGCCCTTCATCAGATGATACGTGAGCAGGGTACTGTGGCAAAAACATGGGGTCCAGAGTCAAACCTGAATCCAGGTCCTGGTCCATGACTTCATAGTTGTGAATCCTGGAGCAAGTTACATAACCTCCTTGGGCCTCAGCTTCCTGATCTGTAAAATGGGGATAACAAAAGCTCCCACCTAGTAAGAAAAACAGCTGTCAATTCTGGGCATGGCTCAGGTGTGTTCTGTACACCAAGTGCTGTGCACGTGGTACTTTTCTTCAGTTCTCCATCATCCCACGAGGCAAGTGCATTACTGTCTTCATTTGACAGATAAGGAAACTGCGGCTTAGAAAGGCAGACATAACATTTTCAAGGTTAGACAGTCACCAGATGAAAGGGTCAAGGCAGGAGCTAGGTATGCTCAGGCCCGGCAGCGTCTTAGTTGCTGTACTCAGACTGCAGCATAAGTAAGGTGACATACGCACTTGATACAGTGGCTGGCATTCTCTGGCCACTTCAAAAACGGTTGTTATTGTTCTGGTAATTTATTATTGATTGGACTGCTACTTTAATTCCCAGCAGCATGCTCCTTGCCTCTGGTCCTCTCAGTCAGGAGAGGAAGCACATTCGTTTCTTATCCCAGGAGAAGACCCCCCCGCCCACACTGAAACCATGCTCACCAGACTGTCATCAGGACTGACCAGGACCTTCCTGCCAGTGACAAAGGGGGCCTCTGGCCCCCGCTGAAGGTCAGACTTGTGAACAAACAGGGTGCAGGCACCGCCAGCTCAGAGGATTTAACTAAATGGAGGGTTTTCTGTCCCCAAGGTGGGCACCTTTAACCAGTACCACATTCATAATGGGAGGGAGGGGAAAAAAATAAACACCGAAATCTGTGAGTCCTTTTTAACACAGGAAATGGTCCTGCTGGGGAGAAGCAAATATTTCTGCAATAATTAACTTAGGAGGGAGAGTGTTCTTTTGCAAATGTTTGCAAAACTAGGTGGAAAAAACAGCCCTCAATGTGAAACGGCCTCTCACAGACACTGGGAAAGGGCAACAGGTCTCAGCTAACTCCTACTAACAACAACAACAACAAAAGCCTAACCTGTTGCCGTGAGTCAATTTCTACAGGGCACTATGAGACAGAGAAGAATCACCCCATAGAGTTTCCAAAGAGCGGCTGGTGGATTTGAACTGCCAACCTTTTGGTTAGCAGCTGAGCTCTTAATCACTGCACCACCAGGACTCCAATCAATTCCATATTCCTTCAGAAATGAATTCTCTCCCTGCTGAGAATATACCACCAACCTGGGCTAACCTAGGGCCTTTGGGGTATCCCCAATGTCACCCCCACCTCCACTGTTCTTAAAAAAACAAAAACAAAGGCAGTTGCCATCAAGTCCTTTCTAGCTCACGGCGCCTCCGTGTGTCGTACAGCAGAACTGTGCTCCATAGGTCTTCGATGCCTTGATCTTTCAGAAAGATTGCCAAGCCTTTCTTTCCAGGCCCTCCGATTAGATTCAAACGGTTAACCTTTTGGTCAGTAGATGAGCATAAACCTTTGAGCCACCCAAGGCCTCTTTTAGCCTTAACCCTGTGCAGATTTGCTTTTCTTTGCATCTTCGGTCAGAGTTGCATACTCAAGGCCCAAACAACTGATAGCACCTGGCTGACTCAAGAGCTAAAGGTGAACACCAGCTCCTCCGTTCTCCCTAGTTTCTCGTGTACGTATTTCTGATTTTCCTATCACCCCCTACTCAAACTGAACTTCCAAGGGAAAAGATGAGTCTAAAGGGCAGGCTGCTAGGACATGTGAATGTTTTCACTTTGCAGTGCTGAGAAAACAGCATCTCTGCCCCCAAAATAAACAGAGCCCTTTCTCTAAGTTAAGTCAATGTGATGTCATGGACGAAATGAAGCACGGTCTCGCCCACAAAAAAATCCTGTGCTCAGTGCAAACATATGTGGCCAGGTCCTGTGTCCTGCACTTTCCTAACCACCCCACAGCCCACGTGAAAGTGTTTACAAGGAGCTGATTCAGTCGCAGGATGTTTTTAACACCAATTTTTGCTCAATCTTGTAAAAAAGAACACCCAGCCTCTTGCCCAGCTCAGTGAAATGACTTAGAAGATCCAGTGTGTAGTGCAGTCTCAGCTGTGTCACTAACAAACTGCCTCACCTTGCACCCACTTCTCAAGCTCCAGGCCCTCAGTTTTCCACTCTGTAAAGTGGAGGACGATTGTCTAAGACTGTGGGTCATGGAATCAATCAGAATGTATCAGACAGGATGGATAAGGGTAAGTTTTGAGTCAATTTTACACACATGTTCAAGTTTGCAAGGTAAGTGTGTTTTTGGCAGTCACTATCAACAGCAAGTTAGGGGGTTACTTAAGGGCATTTAAAGGCAATTCTGGGTGAGTGGTATCTGGGGTCTTAAAAGCTACCAAGCTGCCATCTGAGGGGACAGCAAATGGTCCCAACTCAGCAGGAACGGATGATCACCAAGGACCAAAACAGCATGGGGAGAGAACCCAGAAGACAGAGAGACTCACTGAGCGGGTGACTACATCGACCAGTGACTGGAAGAACCAGATGGTGGCCGGCCACCACCAGTGATAGCCATGATGAAGCTCACAAAGTTGAGCCTCACTGTCAACACAAGAATAAAAAGGGGTACACCCTGAGATCTCCACTCGAAGATGATAATTGATGGTCCAGGGGCCTCGGAGTTCACCTGGAAACATGGTCCCTGGCCCTGATACTGCCCCTGTCCAGAAATCATAATGAAGGTCAACTCTTCAGACAGGAATGGACTTGGCAACACAGTGACCATATCATGTGTGCACTTTATGGTTCTATGCATCCATAGGATGTTGTCCAGCTGACCTCTTACTGGAGGCTGGGGAGTGGGTGGAGAGGAGGGGATAGGAGATTGTTGGGAGGATAAGACATGTATGGAGTAGAGAGGAAGAGTGTGCTGTCACCGAGCAGACAGAGCAGTGGGAGCTGCATATAGGTGGGCATGCAAATTTATATGGGAATGTACATTTTCATCCAATCACAATAAAAAATACATAAATAAATAAATAAAGGCTATTCTGGGACTTTTTTTCTGATCTCATGGACTTCAACTTTGGAAAAGGAGTTAAGAGCCACCAAGACTGGCCACTTGGGAAACAAGGAGGCCCAAACTGCTTTGCTGTCATCTTGAAGAGCTTGACATCATCACAGACTGGGAATATGAACCCTTGGAATATACATTTTCACTGCGCTAACCGACTAAGACATGGCTAGCTACAGCCTGGTGGGAGCTCTGCGCCATCGACAGAATTGAGTAATGGAAAAGTGTCCCTGTGCAAGCCAGCTGCTCTTTCAAGATACAAACTCCTGCATTGCAAGGTTTCAGACACAACGACCCTGATGAACACACAGACATAGAAGATAGATCTGTGAGCCCCCTCCCCCATACACTCATACATACACACACACACACACATCTATTCGATTTATGGGCTGCTCCATATGGAATCTGACTCCTCCAACTGCAGCTATTAAAGAGCTGATGTAAGAGGAGACACAACAGTCACACACACTCCCTTCCACCGGCAAACCTGCATTAATGATTTAGCTATTAACGACCAAGTAACCGGAGAGGCTCCAGACAAATGGCTCTGCCGTTCTCCGAGACACTGGACACATCTCCAAGATCGTCCCCTCTTCTACTTCAATGACAGAGTCTCTGTTGTCATCATCAGAGACAGGGAAAATGACACATCTGTGAAATCTGGAAAATAAATACATGGCTTCCTATATGCCTTTAATGCATAACCCTCATAAAGACTGCAAAATACGATAAACTATTTTAGGTTCTTCCTGTCTTCCCTGCCATGGCCACAATTAATTTCAGTGTGTTCCAGTGGAATGTGGACTGTAATATATGGAGGCAGGAGATTTAGAGTTCTGGTTGCCTCGCAGTGAATAAGCTTCTGCACTTTAGGCCCTCAAGGTAAAAGAAGCTATAAGGACAGACCTCATTTCGAGGAACCATTTGTGTGCATTTTCTGTTTTGCATCGTTAAGCAAGACAAAAGTGCCCGAAGGAAACCTTGACAGCACTGGGCTAAAGCCACTCAAAATTCGAATGCCGAATGTATTCTGTAATTGAGATGCACAGCAGCTCTTATGTATACACTGTAAGAGTATCAGCCTGCAAATAAAAGCTATGCATTACCCAATCAACAGGAAATGCTCTGCTGGGGTGATAGATACCATACCATAAGCTCCAGGGTCTGAAAACAGAGCAGAATTCAAGACCCATGTAGGCTTTTTCAAATACTCGACTCAGCAGGGTAACAAGAACTATTCTTTATCGAAGGCATACTGTGAGTGTGTACTATGCCAGTGCTTTAACTGTGCAGTCAGTAAGAACTTACACCAACCCTGAGAGTTAGGCATCTTCACTCTCCATTTTACCGATGAGAAAAGCTGAGGCTCAGAAAGATGAAGTAACTAGTCCAAGATCACACCGTGAGCAACGGCAGGAACCAGGATTTGTGCCCTAAATCCAGGGCTGTCAAGTCAGTTCCGACGACTCATAACAACCCTACAGGTCAGGGTACAAGTGCCCCACAGAGCTTCCAAGGAGCGCCTGGCGGATTCAAACTGCTGACTTTTTGGTTAGCAGACGTAGCACTTAATCATTATGCCATCAGGGTTTCTAATTTGTGCCCCCGTTAGCATTAAATAAAGCCCTTGCTCCAACTACCAGCTCAGAGCCCCAGATTCTGGCATTGTGTTTGCAGAGTGATTTCTCCACTGACAAGGTTTTAAGGAGAGGATCACTTAAAAAACGCAGACTGCTGTATCTTCTTGCTAACCAAATACAGGAATTTGTCACAGATGGTACCTGATCCATGCCACCATGCATGACCTGGACATTCTCCAAGCAGACAACTGCATGAACAAGCCTATTCTGAGAAACAAAGCCCTGTGATCAGACCAACAACAGCAGGGTCAACTCAACCAACATTTGCTGAGTGCTTAGGAAGCGTGAGGCAGACAGCCTGATGTGAGGGATGCAGAGATTATAGTCTCTGCAGACAGCAGGCCTTAATTTACTAATCAGCTAAATGGGCCCAGCATGACACATGCCAAGGCTTATCGTCAGCAGGCCAGCTCTCTGTTATCTGCGCAGACCGTGGTATTCATTTCACATTACATCTGTACCAGCCCCTTTCCCAGGTTAGGCAGTGACTAGCTTTGGTCAATGGAAGATGGGCAAAAGTGACATGTATCATTTTCAGGGTGAAGAACAGGACAGCCAGGACGTGACCTCTGTATTATCTCTTTCCCTGTTGCGGCCTTGCTTGATCAGCCTGGGTCAGAGTAACTACAAAGAGCAGAGCCATCCAACCTGCACTACTCTTTGTATCAGTGAAAAACTAGTTATCATGTGTTAAAACAATGAATTTGGGGGAAATTTTGTTACCGCAGCGAAGTTCTACCCTATCCTGACTAACATATTATCTGACACATGCCCTTACGTGGGCCAATTACTACAAATAAGTTAAACCCTAGGACAGTACCATTCTGTAAGTCTGAACATCAACAATACTCTAGAAGAAAAAGCTTACATATATGCTTTGTTGTCATCTTGAAGAAATCTGTCATTGTCAGACAGGGACTTCAACCATTGGGAGAAGCACTTTCCCTGTCTAAACAAATGAGAAAGATGAGGCAAACTTGTCTACTGGTTCTGTTCAAATTATTTCTTTCCTTCTATATCAAAGGGAAGGAACCTGGGTGGTGTAATAGTGAAGCGCTCAGCTGTGAGAAAGGGCAATGGTTCAAAACCACCAGTAGCTCCACA
Organism: Heterohyrax brucei; assembly: GCA_028571685.1. Taxonomy (NCBI): domain Eukaryota; kingdom Metazoa; phylum Chordata; class Mammalia; order Hyracoidea; family Procaviidae; genus Heterohyrax; species Heterohyrax brucei. The sequence continues at coordinate 122,096,815 of CM053145.1, read as the reverse complement.
GGAGAAAAGACCCGGCAATCTGCTCCCAACAGTAACACACCAAAAGGAAATACATCCTCTCTCCTACAGCCTATTCAATACACTGTACATACCAAGCAGCAAAGAGCCTCTTCCTAGAGATACGCCACAAGTCTAATCACAAGCAGATGTAGCACTAAGAATGTTCTAGGCTACATGTACCAGAAACCCCCCCACACAATGGTACCTGCACATTCTCTTCTCTGTACCTTCCAGATTCATTTCTGTGGCTCTTGAAAGAACAGAGGTTTTATCTGACATTTGTGTTCCCCAGCTCACGTGGAACTGGATACCACTGGTGGGTATCAACAAAAGTCCTATACAGGAAAGTCTCCCGTTAAAAGGGCCACATTCTTATCCACGCTCATCAATGTAACTCCACTCTCAAATACCTGTCCCTCCAGACACTGACATCAGGGCTTGATCAGCCTGGATCAGAGTAACTATAAAGATTAGAGACATCAGAGCACTTGCTCTCTGCCGGGAGCCAGCCCCGGCAGGGTTTCGGGACCATGGAGGGGTGGGTAGCGGCGGCGGGAAAGAGAAAGAAATGAGACTGAGACAATTAATAGTCTGAAGAACGGCAGCCCGTTAAGGTCTGTCTTCCTTTATTTTTTATAGTCGATGAGGTAACTGTACTTTGACCACGTAAGTGATTGGCTAGCAAGAAGTGGGTACCTCGGGTCTCTCTTCATGTTAATCATTAGGGTCTTCTAAATAATGGCCCGAGACAGTGGTCTCTTTTCATGTTAATTATTAGGGTCCTCTCTGTTGGCTGGTAAAGAACTGATACTTTGTAGTCCTTTTTCATGTTAATCATTAGGGCCCTCTAAATAATGGTTTGAGACCAGTATATTGTGATTATAATCAACAGTCAGAACAAGGCTAATCCTGGAACTCTTGCTAACTCTACCTATGCCTCGAGGTCAAAGGTGCAGGAAGACAGAATAAACTCATCTTAAAAAGTTATACTCTAAGCTTCTCTTAAACTATTCTAAGAAGCGTATTTCTTTAGTATTTGTCTATTTGCCATGCCAAACACAATAAACTTGGATGCCTATCTGTCTTCCTGATATAGGGAGTGGAATATCTATATTCTAAGGGCTGGGGTGGGGGGGTGGCTGTCCCTGGGGAGCTTCCCAGAGCCTTTCTGCAATCAGCTTATCACCTGTGAAGGGGGATGTGCAGTTGGGAGAAGCCAGCGGGTTGGGCCCCTTGGTGCTCTCAGGCGGGGCGTGCTGTACTGGAATTCATTCCTCCGAGCTCTTTTCCCTAGGAGTTCCTGGTCAGGTTTTCCCAATATTATTTCATAAGCCGAGGGGGTCATAAAGCCCCTCTTAGAAGGCATCTTCCTTGATCCTTGTGCTGGGAGAGAAGGGGGTATTTTTTGAGGAAGATTTAATTAGGAAGCAAAATACTATCAGGGACAGTCGCCAAGTGCCGTCGATTCGGATCCGACTCAGGGACAGTAGGCTAAAAATATGTCATGGATGAGATGCCTCCGCCTGTCATGACACAGGCTTGTAACTTTGTTTACAGGGGCCTCTGTGGGTGACAGGTCTCGGCAGCTCTCTGCCCCTTCTCCTGGGCATACACCAGCTCCAATTCTGCAACTTCCTTGTGTCATAAATTGAATTCCACCGAAATATCTTCCACCTAACAGCATTCCAGAGAACGGGTGGATCCCAAGGGCCAAAAGGCCCCAAGAAAGAGTTTCAGCATTTACGTCTCAATCTTCAGACAGCACCGACACCTCAGCAATGCTACCTTCTCGATTCTGCAGATATACCCTTTTTCACCAAGCCCACTGCTGTTGCCAATTTGTCTGAGACAAAAAACTCAAAATGCTGGAGATGAACAACTCTGGTGGCACTTGACTGCTCTGGGAAAGAGCACAAATGCCATGTAGACTCGACAGAATCAGACAGAGGGTGCTGCGGGCACTGGGCAAAGAAAAATGATTTCCAGAGTGTGCTCTGCGATGACGCCCCACAGCGTGCTTAGTGTAGGGGCCTGGGGGAGGGCACAGAGCCAGTCTCCTCTCTCCTTCAGACCCGACTATCCTCTCCTCTAACCAAAGCAGCACAGATGACCTGTCTTTTACCTTTAGCATCCATATAAAGATTTTCTCCAAGGCAAGGTCTCTCAGCACAGAAAGACTGCCTTGGCTTAAACTCCGCTGTTCCACTCACTGTAGGCCCCTGGGTGGGTCACCTGGCCTTTCAGACCCAGCCTTGGATCCCACATCTACAGGACTATACCTTGGGGCAGTGACACTCACCTTACAGGTCTGGTGTGAGGGCTAAATGAAGTGATTGTGCAAAAATGCCTAGGGCGCTCTGCCACAGTCAACAAATATTCTTTCTCTTCCTTATACATACAAACACTGGCCAAGTCAGTTACCAGGCTGATGACATTTCCTTTGCGATCAGTAATGTTAGGGTCCTTTCTCAACGGTTTGACGGAGCCCACAAATCTCCAGGTAAACCAGCATGTTATGCTGTTTTCCCAAAATGGGAATGATGCAATTCAACGAGTATTTAATGAACACTATGACACCAGGTTTCTCATCCAGAAGGACAAAAAAAGGCTTCACATTCAACAAACTGTTCTCGTTCCTTAAGCCAACAACACACACAGGCAAAATAACCAAGAAGCGTAGACGATCATCTCACAAGCCACAGACTAAATGCCCAGACACTATGTGGAAGTGACTGGACTTAATGCTACAACAGAGCCCTTCCTCTCCTTCATTCAAGGTTAGGGAAAACGACGCAACTCTTTTCCACATGATGATAAACATGCCCTTTGTTTCAGGAGCTACGCTAGGTACTTCATATGCATTTTCATTTTTAATTTCTTAAGACTAACTCCTTAGGTTAAGGCAGTGGTCTAGGACAGCCATAAATATTAAGAGCCCAGTCCATTTCTGCATTCACTTCTGGGTCCGGGAACTCTTCCACACGCCCAATCCAAGTGTGCTATCTTCCTGTGTATTAGTTTCCTAGAGCTGCCATAACAGGGTGGCCTCAGACAAAAATGTACTCTCTCACAGTTCTGAAAGCAAGAAATCTGAAATCGAGGTGTGGGCAGGGCAGGTCCCTGCTAGAGGCTCTGTGGAAGAATCCGTTGTGTGCCTCTCCCTGCAGTCCTTGGGGGTTCCTTGGCTTGTCTGGTGACATACCACTCGGCATCTGCCTTCACATCACTTTCTCCGGGCAGTATCTTCATCTCTTCTTGTAAGAACACTTACCACCAGACTTAGGGCCCACCAGACTAATCCAGGATCATCTCACGCCAAGATCCTTAATTATACCTGCAAAGACTCTTTTTCCGAATAAGGCTTCGTTTAGGTTCTGGAAGGACAATATCTCTGCTGGGGGAAGAGGGGATCATTCATTTCATAAACAGGGGTCTAAGCACTACCATTTGAAAGGCAAGCTAGCCAATCATCTTCATCCCCAAGCATCCATCTGGCCACATAAGTCAACTAGGTCCACCACACCAAAACCAAACCCACTGCCATCAAGTCGATTCTGACTCGCAGGGATCCCAGTCCAGCAGGGTTTCCAAGGCTTTAAACAGCTACAGAAGGAGAAAGCCACATCTTCCTCCCGCAGAGCTGTTGGTTTCAAACCGCTGATTTTCAGTTATCAGTCTTTAACCAGTACACTAGCAGGGCTCCTTTCGCAGGTCTGTGCTGTTCATTACATGGATACAGGGACAGAGATGTAAACAGCTCAGTCCCAAAGAAACATGATGCAAGCCAGACTAGTAAACTGAATGTTTCTGGCAGCTATAATTTAAAAACGGTAGTGGTGACATGAATTTTAATAACATATTCTATTTAATCCAGTATGCCCAATGGAAGGTAGGTGTGGTCCTTGTCCTCAAAGTTTAAAAAGGGGGTCAAGAAGTGAGCTTCAAGTATACAGAATGTTCAAGCAAGAACTCGAGATCTTAGAACTACGCAGATAAAGGAATGTCACGAGACTTTACCTGAGCAACGGCCTTAGGAGAGGAACAGAACAGACATGCATTCAGAGGACAAAGCCACTGCGGAGAGAGGTAAACTGTCTCTAGGTGACAGAAGGACTTAGACAAGAAGGGAAGGAGGATGACAGACCCTTAAGTAGGTGGCAGAGAGCCCATAAATCCCCTTGGGTGAATTTTTAAAAAGCACCCCTCTTTGGGGTACACACAGCCAAGAGTATGGTTTGAGGAGTAGATGGCTACTTTGCACCCCTTCCTAAGGGTTGGCAACCAGCACCCTGAACAACTATGGAAACAAAACTGGTGGTGAAGGGACCAAGGAGCTCCAACTCCCGAGCAAAGGGGCCCAGGAAGAAGTACACTCTCTTTAGTGTTCACTAGAAGAACTCAGAGCAGAACACCCAGTGTTTCTGACATGCAACCAAAATCGTGTCTCAAATACCCAACCACAGACCATGTTCACGGCTGGAGCTGAGTAGGGCTACAGGTGGCTGCTCACTGGCAGTTAAAGCAGGACAATGCCAACCTGGTGGAGATGCCAAGCACTGCGGGTTACCAATGCCACCCTGCTAAGATTGGCTGCTTGTGCCACTGGCTGTTTTGACAAATAGTAGGCTAGGAGACTGCCACCATGAAACTGACTGCAGTCCCCAAAGAGAAGGCGAAGGGCAAAGCACCAGGTCCACCTACACAGTGTTGTTGTGAGCTGCCATCAAGTCAGCTCCCAACTCATGGTGACCCCACGTGCCACAGGTTCAGAACAACGTAATCCATATGGCTTTCTGGCTGATTTCAGAAGTAGATTGCCAGGCCTTTCTTCCTCATCCATTCTAGTCTGAAAGCTCTACTGAAACCTGGTCAGCATCAGAGCAAGCTGACAGCCTCCACTGCCAAGTCAAGTGGTAGCTGCAGAAGAGGTACACTGGTCTGGAAGTAAGCCTATGACTCCTGCAAGGATGGTGAGAATTCTACCACCAAGCCACCACTGCCCTCAAAATGCCTATTAGAGAAGTGTAAGCTTAAAAAATCTGAGGATCTGAAAACAAACCTTATCAGCAGGACATACAATGCCGACAGGAGGAGATACGTGAAGTTACTTTCTGTTCTCCCAATATTGAGAGCCCACCAGGTGCTAGCCTGGCATATCCTTTCTGCAAATGTTATCTCACTTAATCCTTACACCAACCCATTCAGGCTGTTACTGCCCCCATTCTGCGGATGAAGAATCTGAGGCCAGGGATGGGACAGGAAGTGGAACCAGCAAGGCCACACTGAGAAAAGGAGCCCTCCCTCTTCCTATACAGCCTCCCTCCAGCTCTCGGAAGCTGCCTCCTCACTGCCTCCTGTATTTCCCCAGTGTGATCTGATGTCCCTGTGCACAGAGGAAAGAGAACTGAAAGCCTCAACTCAGCTGTACATAAGTCCTTGGCCCCTCAAAAACAGTTTTTCTGGATTTTTTTTTTTTTCCTTTCTGCGAGATGTCCCCAACCAACATGAAAAATCCAGATGATGACGCCTGATTCCTCCCAAGTCCAGCAGCGGCCTGAGGGTCCCCCACAGTAACTTCCAAACTGGGGTCCTCTAGCCCCCTGGGGTGCCAACAAGTGCCAAGGCCAGTTCCAGAGGACCAACAAAACTTTCCTTGTGTCTAACTGCGGGGTAATTAAAACATCAAATATCTCTACTCATGGCTGAAATCAAGCTACATTAGTGTAGTAACAAAAGTTATTTCCTCTGAATGGAAACTCCAGCAGGTATGTTTTTCACTATGTTTTTAATACAAACTATAATTTAACCACAGCGGTTTGGTGGCCCACTATTTATGAAGAGTTGGTTCATGGGGGAATATCACTGAAGAGGGTGGTCAGGTAAGATAGGGAATAAGGAGATTTGAATTATCTATCAGCACCTACATCATCCAAATTTAACCCACCCACTGCCACTGAGTCAATTTTGACTCATAGCGACTCTAGAAGACAGAGCAGGCGGCCTCATAGGTTTCCAAGGACAGTCTGGTAAATTCAAACAGCCACCAGGCTTTCCCATCTACATTTAGAAAACTGGAAAACACCTTTACAAGGCCTAGCAGCAGAACCCAAGTTTGTCATTAATAAAACAATAACGTCTTACAGTGTTCTTCTCCAGGACTGTTTAGGAGTTCACACTCATTCATTAACCTTCACAGTGGGGGAACTACATGAAGGGAGAATTTTCATCATACATAAAGAGAAGCAGAATTTCCATTTCCAAGAGGAGTAATGAAAAACCAACTAACTAATCAGCTGGTAGATTAGTTCCCTAGCGAGGTCACACCCATCCTGATAAAGTCAATGGTATAAAGAAAAGGGGAAATGCCACGAGATCTTGAAACTGGAGTGGTAATTCCTTTCTGTAATTGAACTTTCTATATAGGTCACTTATTCCTCCATCTGAAGTCTCAATCTCCCCACCAATAAAATGGGGATGATATCTATCACCTAGTAATGAAGAAAGAACTACAAACAACTCCTTTGAATTTCCTGGATAATCAGCCTTACACAAATCGGCAAAATTATCATGAGAGCTACTAAATACAGTTATAAATCTCATAAATATACTTTGATGGAAATTAGGCCTCAATTAAGAGGCTCTGTTTTTTAAAAATTGCCAGCACCTTGCTATTTTAAAGATAAGAACACTTAAAACCTTCTTTGATCTTCTCCAGAAGGGGTACAGGAATGTTCTCGAACAAATGAAGCTCCACACTGATAAACAGCCAGTTAATACGGAGAGAAATGGATGCATCTGGCAAAACAGTTGACAGCCAGGCTGGAAGCAAGTGACAGAGAAGGAATGTTACTGCCTCAACCATCTTGTCCCAAGTGTGACACCATCACATTTCCCTGCAAAGTCATAAAGGCCAGGACAACTTATACATTCCTGTTGGCTGCCCTCAAGTCATGCTTCTCCCATGTTGATCCCACCAACAAGGGAATGCAACACTGCCCAGTCCTGTACCAGGCCCGTGAGCCGTCACAGACTGGACTTACTGTCATCTGCTGGGTTTTCATCCCTTGCATTTTAGAAGCAGATCATCAGGTCTTTCTTCCCAGTCCACTTGAGTCTGGAAGTCCCCTTGAAACCTGTTTCGCATCATAGCAACACACCAGCCTCCACCAAGCAACAGGTCAAGCGTGGTATAGGTGAACTACCCAAGTGCCTTCCAAAGAGTCAGATGAACTCTGACCTCTAAAACACAGGAACAAGCAGCTCAGGGGCTCATAGTTTCCAACGCTCTGCAACTCTCACACAGCGCCTATACGGGGAGATGCACCAGGCCTGCCTGCAGGGAGAGAGTACCATCACATTATAAACCCCCTCCTCAGAGGCCCTAGCACTGTTGCATCCTGGGGGCTACACAAAGAAACTGCAGCTCCCAAAGGCAGAGAGGTCACAGGCTGGGTGCAGCGAATTAAGGCACTACATCCATGTGTTTTCTCACAAACACCTGTCAAGAAGACCTGGGTTCAAATTCCAACCCGGTACTGCCCTGTCTGGGATCCCAGGCCCTGCTCAACCCAGTGGGCTCTGAGTGGTAACTGTATCACCCTCTTCACGGAGCCCACAACCAGAACTTAGTAACCAAGCGCGCTGGTACATACTGGGGCTGCTTCCTTTGGTCTTTCCTCACCATGGTTATGATGTCCCGCACCACAGACAGACCCCCAGAACTGGAGTGCAGCGTTCTTCAAAGCATGTAACGAAAACTCAGGTGGGACAGAAAATCAGTGGGAGCACACAGCCTGATTAGAGTCCGTTCCAGACTTGAGATCCTAATATTGAGGATGGTAATAACAGAGACACGTGGAAAACCACTCAAACCACTCAACAGCATCCTCTGCAGCAGCTGCGCGCCCATGAAGGATAAGCACCATTCTCAGCTCTAAGACCTCCTTTTTCCTCCCTCTGACCTCAGGCACTGAGGCTGTTACAGAAACAATTCCGAAAGTGGGTGTTTAAAATGTAAATGTTTCAATGAGCTGACGCTCCTGGACTCAGCTGGTGATCAATTTATTCTTTAACTGTCTTTTCCAGCTCAGTAATCTGTTCTCAGTAAAGCACTGCCTCCAGCCTGGGTGAGACCAGGAGGCCAAGAGAACAGGAAAACCTTTTCAGGACTGGTGCACACACAGGCCCTCCCATCTAGGGAACTGGATCTGCATCACATGTCCCAAGCACAGCAGCACGGAGGACCCCAAAATGTGTAACAGCCCTACCCCTTTGGGCCACGGTGTTTAGTACAATCAAGAGCATAAGCTCACACAAAAACCATCTGCAGCAATTCCTGGTGTGCGTCACATGAGTGTTAAAATAGGAATAGATTAGGATGCCTGGCCCTGGACTACCCTGGGCAAACTACCACAAGGACTGGATGGGGAGGATGAGGCTGAAGACAGACAGGAACTCAGCTCACAAAGGGCTAAGGTCTGAATTCTCCCTTTCAAGCAAGAGGGAAATACTTCATTACTTTCGTTTCTCCTAAAATAGAGTACCTAGTTATTTTTAACCTAACTGGCTTACCCTGTATCATTCTGGAGAACCACAAATTAAAATGCAAACCAGTAGTCACTGTACCAAGTCTGCCTTAGGGAAACCTCCTGTGTCAGAGCTCAACTGTGCGCCATAGACTTTTCAGTGGCTGGCTTTCGGGAATTAAACTGCCAGGCCTTTCTGCCTAGGGGTCTCTAGGGGGACTCACACCTCCAGTCTCTTGGTTAGCAGCTGAGTGTATTAACAGTTTCCACCCCCTAAAAACTCTTTGCCCTTCAAGCCTATTGAAACTTGCTGCAATCAAGGTGCCTCTGTTGGTAAATATAAGAATCTAAAGGTCATTTAGATTATTAAACTACTACATTCCATCCGCTGCCTCAATTAGCACCCTCAGACGGGATTAGCAGGTCTCCGTTCCTCTCCCTATCTCTGAGGAAGTAAAATTGATTAAGACCTCAGAGACAGACAAAGAAATTTTGGGTAATTCACACTGTTTGATAAGCTGTAATGAAACCTTATGATGTAATGAAATCTTACGACTCCTGATTATTGTAATGTGACAAACACCAATGCCTTTGAATTCTAGCTAGAAAACCTGCTGGAAATGTAACCCTAATGGGACAGTTGTTTTTTGGGGGGGAGAAGCTATTCTCACTGTCCCCCAGATTTGCTGGTGTATCTGCAAATAAAGCACTCCTCGAACCCCACGCTGTCTCTGAATTTTCAGCTACAGTAACAAGCAGAATGAATTTGCTTTAGTTGAGCATCATTTCCAACTCACAGACACTCTAGAGGACTGAAGAGAACTGCCTCATAGCGTTTCCAAGGAGCAACTGGTGGATTTGAACTGACAACTTTTTGGTTAGGAGCCATGCTCCTTAATCACTGTGCCACCAGGGCTCCTGTTAATCTAAATTCCACCTCCATAGATTTGCCTTCTTTATTATCAACTGATTTTGGTTAGGCACATTTTTGTCACTGTTGAAGCAGAATGTGACCTGTGACTAGTAAGTTTCGGTCACTAGGATACAAGCAAAAGCTCTGTATGTGACTTCCAGCAAGCAGTCTTAAGGATGTACATCCATTTTAGTGTCTTCCTCCTTCCTCCTGACTGGAACTCCGATGGCACGGCTGGAACCCCAGCAGTCATTCTGGGCCACGAGGTAGTTAGCTGAGCAACAACTGAAGGAGCCTGGGTTCTTGATGACAGAGAGACACCATGCCACCCCGAATTACCTATCTCCCCAGGCATTTACATGACAGAAAAATAAACATCGACCTGCCAAATCTATTTTTAAGGTGAAAAAACAAACACAGAGAAGAAATGACTGGTAGAAAAGTGTTCCTAATGACAGTTCTAATTATGCTAAGACTATCATTTGTTTTGTTTCCCTTCCACCTACTACCTTTCCTGCCTCCACTCTCCGTATCTCTTCAATCGGAGGCAACCCCAGCCTTGAGTTGGCAAACAGTGAAGCAACCAAGGCAGACGCGCTTTAGCAAAGAGACAGTGGGCCAAACAGGACAAAGTACTGGCTGCCTTCTCCTGCATTTCCTGTGCTTGGAAACACGGTGAGCTGGGGTCATTGTGAGCATATGGAGTAAACAAGGTGCCATGTAAAAACCCTACAGACTGTTACAGGGTCACGTATTTCAACTATTTAATGAATACTCTAGCAGTAACAGAAGCTCCCTGGTACTTACTTGAATCTCAATTTCTACATATATAAAATAGGGATAATGGCATCTATATAGAGTCCCTCAGTCATACAAACTGGTAAGTGCTCAACTACGAACCCAAAGGTTGATGGTTCAAACTCACCCAGAGGCGTCTGGGAAGACAAGCTTTAGGGATCTGCTTCCAGAAGATCACAGCCTTGAAAACTCTATGGGGCAGCTCTACTCTAACACACATGGTCTCAATCGATTTGACACCAACAAATAACAACAACAAAACCATTTATCCTTGAATATGATCATGAATTCTAAGGATAATCTGTTTAAAGGGCCTAGCATAGCGGGCGTTCAAAAAAACCAGTAGCTGTTCTTTCAACAGTGGGCAAAGAAAATAGGAAGCTGCAAGATAAACATCACTAAAGCAAAAAAGAGTCAGAAAAAGCCAAGCAACAACCTCAATGTGTTATTCAAAGTGTGTGCCTCTCTCTGTAGGCACTTGTACAGAAGTAAATGCAAATTACTACACGATGTGGAAAAAGGATGGAGGCAATAGACTTAGGTATGCAATCTGGCTCTTTCATTTCTTAGCTGTGTGACCTTGGGCAATTTGCTTCACTTCTCTGATTTCAGATTCACAACATAAACTAAGGGGGAAAAATACCCACTTTCTAGGACTCTCACGAAGATTAAAAGTGAAAACCTCCAGCACAGTCTTTGATATACAACAGGTGCTCAGTAAATGTTTGGTTTCTCGTTCATTCGACCTGTTGAAGATAACTTAAATGTATGCATGTGTCAGAATGTTTGAGACAAGTCAGAAAAACAAGCAAATAATAAGAAAGTTTATTTGGTCATATAGCAAGCCATCAAGAGGTACGGTCTATGGACATTTGATTAATTCACTGTAACTCAATGGCCCATCAAGGACTCAGGTTATTTTTCTCTCTCCACTCTGGTATTAACACTGTGCTCTCCGACTAGCTCCCCTCATGATACAAAATAGTTACTTCACTTCCAGACATCACACCTCGATTCCTCTACAGCATGGGTGAGTACACTCTTTCTGTGAAGAACGAGACAGTAAATATTTTCGCCCATGTGAGGCATATACTCAGCTCTGCCACTGCAGCAGGGGGGAAGCCATTAAATTAATGGACTGTGTTCCAATAAAACTTTATTTACAAAAACAAGCAGCAGGCTGGATTTGGCCCGCAGACTATAATTTGCCAATCCCTATACTACACAAAGAAAAAGGGATTCTTTGCAGTAAATACCTGAAAAGGGGTAAGGGAGCCTTTAACAACCTCCCAGTAGACCTCTCTATACCAGGTCTCACTACCCAGGACTGGTCTCCTGCCTCTTCCACCACATACACAACTCACCACTGGTGGGGAGGTCAGACACCTATGATCTGTTTAGATCAAGAGGAGGACTCGCTCTTGCGGCTGGGATGAACCAGCTCCCCCGAAGCTATGAGCCTGGTGAGACGGGTGAACGGCCACATGAAATCAGGGCTGGTGTTAGGGGGGAAGACGGCTAGGCAAGCGCTAAGAGGAGGATGTTCACCAAAAGTGTCTACTATAGCAAAGCACAAACTCCACAGCCACACCACGAGGGCACCTGAGCTCCCTCAGACATTCATAAGCATCACTGCTCTGAAAGCCAGTCAAACAGCACAGCCAGCACCTGCGTGATGCCCCTTTCCTGCTAACGACACAAGTTACTGATAAAGTTAAGTTGGGCTTGAGTCCCGACAGACGTTAACAGCCAAACAAAACACATTTATAAATGTGCTCTAAACACGCACATTTCCGAGACTCCAAGAAAAATAAAATGCCTCTCTGAGCCCAGAACCAAAACCGTTCCTGAAGCCAACTCCTCAGGCAAAGATTAGGCTGGACTGTGACACATAAAGTGATAGTCACAAGACAGCGTTCCTTAGCTCAAGTAGACAGATGACACTAAATGGGCAGCTCCTGTCCAGAGTGCAGGTGAGGGCACAGAAAAGGACAAGAGACAGCTGAGGTGACAGAGGAAATCCAGAGTGTAAGGGAGGGTGTGCTGTCATGTCACAGGGAGAGCAACTAGGGTCACCTAACAATGCGTGTGTAAATCTTTGTATGAGAAAGTAACTTGAACATTAAACTTTCACACAAAGCACACATACAAACACACACACACACAAAGAAAATGCCAAAGGAACACAGCTAAACACATACACTGACATATGCCCACACATCACACTAAGGCACCGTCCGCCCCACTTCACAGCGTGTAATTTGACTAAAACAGACTCTTTTGGGAAAGGAAGCCCCATGAATTCCAAACATAACTGAAACTGTCTTCCTTGACCCCAGACTGTGAGGTCCAGAGGAGACAGATCTGTGTTATGTAATTCAGTATCCCCAAGTGCCCAGCAATGCCCAGAACATAGTAGGTTTAACGATGAATAAATCAAATTTAGCTGGTTCCTCAAAAAGTTAAATACAGAATCACCACTGAGTCCAGCAACTCCACAGAAGCAGAAACAAGACGTGGGTGCTCAATGCAGCACTGGTCACAACAGCCGGAAAGTGGAAACCGAGAAACGAAGGCGGGTGAGTGAAGTATGGGGCGTACGTACAACGGGGTATTACTCAGCCACAACCAGAAAGGAGACACCACGCGCAGTTAAGTCAGCCACCGACTACACCAGAAGCTAACGGCTTTCTAAATTCAACCCAACATTCCAAAGGACAGAGTAGCAGGGACAGGCATTTGTGGCCCATGTTTTCAGGGGACATGGAGGTCATTTGGCAAGCCTAGTCTTATTCTAAGAGATTGTTGTGCACTGTGTATCGGTGAGTGGCACCTAGGTTGCAAAAGCCAGCAAGCTGCCACCCGAGGAATATCAAACGGTCCCGACCCACCTGGAACAGATGACAACTGAGAACATCAGAGACGCAAGGAAAAATGAGCCCAGGAGACAGAAGGACCCATATGATTGGGAGACTACATCAGCAGGAGAACAGAAGAAGTAGACGGTGCCTAGTCAGCATCAAAGACAGCCCTGACAGGGAAGAGAGTGTACAGTCCCTGATGTGGCATGAGCAAAGCGGGTGTGCAAATCAAGAACTCTATCAAAAGATCAGAACCGATGGTCTGACAGCCTGCAGCTCTCGGCCTCCAGACTTACTCCTGCCCAGAGCGGAAAGCTGAAGCCGACACTTCAGACCAAGAACGGACTAGACTTGGGGACACAGAGTGATGCATGTGGTGTGTGTACTTCATGGTTTAATATATATATACGAGGCTGTCCTACTGGTTTCTTTTTAGACAGGAGAGGAGAGGGTGGAGAGGGAGGACAAGAGTTGGTTGAGTGGATACCGAAGTAGAGAGCGGAAAGGAAGAGTGTGCTGTCACAGGGAGAGGAGAAAAGATAGTTACAGAAAGGTGGGTGCCCGGGATTTTATATGGAAAATTGACTTCGACTGTAAACTTCCACATCATCACAATTTAAAAAAAAGTCAGTCACAAAAGGATTGACCACTTATATATGTAGAACAGGCATACGTACAAAGACCAGAATTCATCAGCAGTGCCCAGGGGTGGGGAGAGAAGGAGAAATGGAGACCTATTCCTTAGTGACACCAAGCCATCAGTTAAGGGTGACAGAAAATTCTGAAAATCAATGTCGTGATTGCGAAACAAGATGAGTATAATTAATATCATTGAAGGTACATTTATTTATCCACCAGCCCAGGAGAGGGAGAAATGACCACGCACGGGATATACCAACATGTCCGTTTCTGTGTCTGTCACTGCTCCAATAAACATCCTGTTTATCCGACCCCAGATGCTCTCTAAAACCTCCTCCAAGGGCTGCCCTGACCAGCTCAGCACCTGCTGTGGGGAGGTACTTCCCAGGCCCATCACACCCAAGTCCCAAGTGGTCCCCAACCTTCTCTTCTCTGCCTACAACACTGAGCCCTATAGCCAAGGCAGAGCTGAACACACAGAACTCATCCCCACATCCACGCTCTTACATGGAGAAGGGACATAAAAGTCTAGCCAATGCACTTTTAAGTTCAATTTCTACTATGAGACAGTTTACTAGTGACAAGTTTAACCTGACAGGTTTAGTGCCAACATCACCTGACCCCAAACCTAAGAGCCCCTAACTTTAGGACCACCTCATTTCTACTTTGGGGCCTAGGCCCACCACTTCCACCTGGTGAAATGAGGCCTCCACACTCCACACCAACTCCTCCCAACTAATACCCAAAAAATTTTCTCTCTTTATCAACTAGTTCTCCAAACTTGCCAAACCAATTGCTAAAAACTCATCACTGTCAAGTTGACTTTAGCTCATAGCAATCTTATGGGATGGAGCAGAACTGCCCCATAGGGTTTCCAAGGAGCAGCTGAGGGATTCAAACTCCTGACCTCTCTCAGTCAGAGGCCAAGCTCTTAACCACTGAACCACCAAGTCTTCGAAATGGACCTTATTCTGAGCCTGGGCACTCCATTCCTTACTCACTTGCTGTGAAAGATGGAACTGTGTCATGTCCCCTGCCCCCAGTCTCCAAGACAGATCTTGGAATTTTAACCTTTTACTTGTGGATGTACCCTTACAAGGAAATAGTTTTCTGAGTTACGGAAATGAGGCCTCCTCAGTGCAGTCTGTGTCCTAACCCTAATCACATCCAAGTTATAAAAAAGCAGACAAGGTACAGAAGCAAGGACACAGTGGGCAAGACAGACACCATGCTGAGGACTTGCTAAGGATCCCAGAATACTTGGGCTACAGAAACCGAAGGAGCCAAGGATTTTCCCCCAAGAGTGGATGTCTGTGAAAATAAATTTCTGTCCTTTGACTCCAATCAAAGGGGTTTCCACTACAGCAGCACTAGCAAACCAGCACACTTGTTCAGAGAAATTTCTACCATCAGAAACATAGAAAACAACAGAGAAATTCTCTCTTTTGGTGACATACTCTGTCACTTAAAAAGAAAAAGCCCCTTCTGCTTCCTCCTTTTCCCAGGCCAGCTCTCTGACCCAGCCCATTGAGAGGTTCTATTCCCCCTCCCTCCACCCAGAATCACCACATTACCCTACACCTCTCCACCCTACAGTGCTCCAGGCCAGAGATTACACAATAGTTGTTACTGCTGATTTGGTTTCATGTTTCTTTAACTTTTGCTAACCCTTAAAACTCAACCCCACTGCTATAGAGTCAATTCTGACGCATAGTGATCCTGCAGGGCAAAGCAGAACTGCCTCCATAGGGTTTCCATGGAGATTATCTTTTAATAGTATATATTTTTTTTAATTATGCTGAGTGTAAATGTACATTCCCATATAAATTTACATGCCCACCTATATGCAGCTTCCACTGCTCTCCCTGCCCGGTGACAGCATACTAATTCCTCTCTGCTCCATACATGTCTCATCCTACCAACAGTCTCCTTTCCCCTCTTCTCTACCCACTCTCCTTCCTCCAGCCAGAGGTCAGCAGGATGATATCCTATAGATGCACAGAACCATAAAGTGCATCCAATATATGGTCACTCTGCGTCACCAAGTCCAATCCATTCGTGTCCGAAGAGTGGATCTTCATTATGATTTATGGGCAAGGGCAGCATCAGGGCCAGGGGCCAAGCTCCCAGGGGAACCCCAAGCTCCACCGAGATTATCGTTTAATAATAATATTTTAAATCCCCTACTCCCAACAGGCCAGCCAACCAATCCATGATGACTTCTGTGGAAGGAAATAGCTGTTTTCTGTTTTTATTTTTTGTGACCACACACTATGGTAACAAAATTGACCTAAAGGAAGTATGGAGAACATGAGAATGGAGAGAACACAGACACCACGATTTCCAGCCCTCTTTCCAAAGCCTGTTCTGCAGGCTCTTCTTCAGGGACAGAGGCTGGTACTAATTCATCAGCCTCTCAAATATCCCACAGCTTCTGCCATTAATGCATTCTCTAGGACAACATTTTCAAGTTGCAACGACACACTTGATTTCACCTAGAGATAGTGATGCAGTCAGAAAGTAATATGCTTCAGTATGAGCATAATCCTCAATAAGACACAGAGTTCTGGGGTAGAAAGCATAGAAGCAAGGCTGGCAGCTTTTACTAAGCCCCATCAGTCCCTGGGTTATCTCAGCCTGGAGACATGGGGTGTGGACATGAAGTCAGCAAGCAGCCTTTGTCTCAAGTTCAGCTACCAAAGGTTCTCAATGAAAAGAAGCTCACAACTAGCTGGCGTTGCAAGTTGAAGTGAGTGTCCTAGTTACCTAGTGCTAGAAGCCAAAACAAAGCTATTGCCATCAAGTCAAATTCCAACTCACAGCTACCCTACAGGGCAGAGCAGGATTGTCGCACAGGGGTTCCAAGACTCTAACCTTTATGCAAGTCTACTGTCACATCTTTCTCCCCAGAGAGGCTGGTGGGTTCAAACCACAGACCTCATGGTTAGGAGCTGAACCCTTTAACCACTATGTCACCAGGGCTCCTCCACAAAAAGGTGGCTTTAGCCAACAGAAATTTATTCCCTTACAGTTTCAGAAGCTACAAATCCAAATTCAGGGTGCTGGCTCTAGGGGAAGGTTTTCTATCTCTGTTGGCCTTGGGGGAAAGTCTCTGTCTCTTTGGCTTCTGCTCCTGGGCAATCTTCCCGTGGTTTGGTGGGTATCTCTCTGCCCCATTTCTGCTTTTTCTGCTTGCTTGTTTCATCCCTTTCACATCTGAAAAAAGAGAGAATCAAGACACACCCTACACTAATCCTGTCTCATTAACCTAGCAAAGACAAATGAGATTATAACCATCTGTGCAGAGGTAGGACTTATAACATATATTTTAGGGGGACACAAGCTAATCCTTTAACAGCAAGTAGCCAGGACAGATGAGCACAGCTCCATGATGCCTCCTCCCCATCCTCTAGCAGGCTTCTTCTCCTCTGAACTAGCTGCTGTCCAGCTTGTGACAATATTGTTACTACAAGAAGAGAACACTAACATAGGTTAAGACACCGAGCAAGAGACAGTTTATTCAATAAATGATGACAGCAATTGAGTAGCCACCTGGATCAAAAATAAAGCTGAATTCTTAATTCACACATGACACGGACATAAATTTCAGGTGGAGCAGAAAGATTCATATGTGAAAAGTAAAAGGAGAAAATGGGAAAGTTTCTTTGCACGTAATGTGAGGAATGAGGAAGGTCTAGCTAGAGCATAATTCGAAAATCCAGAGATAAGCAAGAATATATCTGACTAAAGTGGGGAAATACATATGCAATTTGTGTCACCAAGGGATAATTTCCTCAGCATATAATTAGCTCCTACAAATCAAACAAGGAAAAGACCAATAGAAAACATAATAATAATGAAAGATATGAACAGTTTATAGGAAAGACACTACAGTGGCTCTTAGGAAAAGATGCTCACACTGTAAGAGAAACATGAGACACAGACTGTGATCAGAATGTTTGCTAATGGAAAGTAGTGCAGAAATTGGCAGCCCTCCTGCCTGGCTGGTGGGGAATAAACTGGTATAACCTGTGGACAGGCTTCCTAACTACCCCGTAAAACATACAGTCATTGATTACCTAGGAGGCAGGCTGATGGGTGGAGAGATGGCATTTCTTTTCCATCCTACACTTTGGGTCTCCCAGAGAGCAAACACCAGGCCTGTGATTGGGCAGAAGTAAGTGCTCCCCGCAAAAGTTACTCAGGGAAACTCCTGGCTAAATCCAAGATTTAAAACATATCTAAATTGCAACTGAGTAACCTCTTCCAGGAAACCCTGGTGGTAAAGTGGTTCAGTGCTATGTCTACTAACCAAAAAGTTGGCAGTTCGAATACACCAGGGGCTCTCTGAAAACTATGGAGCAGTTCAACGCTGTCCTATACAGTCATCAGTCAGAATCGACTCGATGGCAGTGGGTTTGGTTTTTCTTTTTTTGGTTAACCTCACTCTAAGCCTAAACTGCTTACCTAGACGCCTTAGATAACTGGTTTCAGAAAGTCACTCCCTTTCCCGTTCAAGTGGCGGTTGGCCAGGAAGGAAGGCAGTTGGCCACACCACCATGCCGTCTCAGGTCAGTCTGTCTCCAAACATTAGCAGAGGGCCTGTGGCAAGCTGAGTAACACCTCCAAGCCTTGGTTTACTCATCTGTGAGATCGGGTTAACGTCCTGTCCACCCAGAATACTGCGAAGAGGATTAAAAGATTGAATGAATAAAAAGCACTCAGAGCAGTGCCCAGTACACACAGGAAGTACTCAACAAGGAAGAGTGCTAACCATTATCATCAGACACATACCAAGGAGCAGTTTTCTCCTTCACAGCAAGCTTCTTCCCAGCCAGTGAAGCCCAGCTCCTTTACTCCTCATAGAAACAAAACCGCAAGCAGGAAACCAAGACTAACAAGCCAGCATCCTTAAGGCTGAGGTACTGTTAGGATGTTTAAAACAAACAAACCAGGCACAAGTCACTGATGTAAATATTTTATCAGTGGGCCCCTCTGAAGACCCTCCAAGCATGCACGTGGACCCACACGCCTCCTCCCCAGTGGAGCTGGTTCTGCCAGCACAGAGCCCCGCCAGCTGCTTTGAAAGCAGGGAAGGGTTTACTCAAGGTGTACATCTCTGGTTTCAACATCTGGCTGCCTTCCAGCTGTGAAAGACTTCCAGAAGTGAAATCCCGGAAGCACCACTGGCCATGTCCAGAGATAAAACTCCAGCTGAAGCAGTATCCTGAGCAGTCCGAACATGGAGGCTTCCCAAGAAAGCCTGGCAAGGCGCAGCAGCCAGAAAAGCAACTGATAAATAAATCCTGGGTGATGCTGCTTCCCCATTTCCCTTCTCCAGAAACCAAAAGACCCATCACAGCCCTCAGAGCTGCTGCCCACAACTTGAGACTGACTTTGAGCTTATTAAGTTGTGTGCAAAGTGGACCCTCTCCGTGGATAATGCTCAAAAATTAAAAGTAAGTGGCCTGGGGGAGCCTGGGACCCATTAACCAACTAGCCAGCCAGAGCTTCCATTTGACAAGGAAGAATGTCTGAAAATCTGAAAACCATCCTTTGGCAGCTGTCCAAAGATCCCATTACAAGTTTTCAGGAAAGCCCCTTGGGGTTCAGGCCACTGCCAGCAGGGAAGTCTCCACAGACATGGGATGGGGAGGGTTTGAACTGAGAAGTCAGAGGCCAGGTTCAAATCCTGACAACGTCTGGAACATCAGGGGTCTCCCTCCGTCTCAGAGCACCCAGGTATGCAAGTATTCAATGTGTTCAGTTGCTGACCAAAGGGCTGAACATCATGTCTACCCAGAAGTACCTAGGAAGAAAGGCCTGGTGATCTACTTTCAAAAAATCAACCACTGAAAACTCTATGGAGCGCAATTCTATTCTGACACACATGAGATCACCCTGAGTTGAAGTGAACTCATCAACTGTTGTTCATTTGTTTGTTTTCTCCTCTTTCCCTTTCCTGGAACTTTGGTTTCTGGAAAAGAAGAATGAGAATGGATCCCCGGTTCCCATCCTAACAGATGCCATGACTGACACCCGCATATATGTCATGAAGCCAAGCTGGGGACTTGAGAGGCACACCAGACGCACTTTGGGAAGGCTCGTTCATACAATGGAAGTGTATGCTGAGTCCCATCTGCCAGGCATCAAACAGTGAGTCACACTCCAGGAAAATAACAAACCAAAACAGTCACAAAAGACGTAAGACAACCAACTTAAAAAGTGCCAAAGGGAAAAGCAAAGTGCCTAGGTGCGTCACTAGTTACTACAAATAAATAACCACCAAAAAGACTCTAAAACTGCACACCAAGACCATCCTGGAGACAAGAAGCCATGCAGAGAAATAAAAGAGGTGGACAGACTCAGCCTGAACCCCAAGTCTGTGACATGGATGATAGATGACTGATGTATATACTAATCACCTTGAGCTTCTGTTTCCTCATCTATAAAATAAGCCTCTGTCCCAAAGACATCCTATGGGATTCAGATAAAATTCATAAAGCACCCCTATGCTGTTGAGTTGACTCCAACTCACAGCAAACCTACAGGACAGGCTAGAATTGCCCCATAGGCTTTCCAAGGGGCAACTGGGGCATTCAAGCTGTAGATCTTTTGGTCTAGCAGCCATAGCTTGCTGTAGCTCTTAACCACTGTTCCACCAGGCCTGGCAGGTGCTAAATAAACGTCAGATCCCACCCTGGTTTCCCTCCTTCCTCTCTCTGACATTTTCACCCATTCCTATGTTCACAATAGCCCTCTCAGTTCCTCTCAACACTGGGAGGGCCCCCTGACCTAGACCACCAAACCAGCTGCCATCACGTTCATGCAGTTTCACGACCACCCTGTGTGTCAGAGCAGAAACGTTCTCCACGAGGCTCCCAGTGGCTGATTTTCCGGAAGCAGATCACCACACCTTTCTTCTGCGGACCCAGACTTCCCACTTCCATCTAGCAGCTGAACTCATCAACCACTGGCACCACCCACAGGCTCTCCGTTCCATTTTTAAAAACCATCCTTTATTCTGAGAACGATGCTGCTCCTACATGACAGCATTCAAAATGGCTTTTCGTTAGAAAACAATGGGTGGTGGTGGAGGGTGATTTCATTGCTTGCATTGGATCACATACAAGTAGGTGACCCGGCGTCAAAGACCCCACTTTCTTCATTTGCTTGTTTTTCATTAATCTATTGGTCCATGAAATCCAAATCTGGGAATTGCCGGATGTGCTACTCAGCAATGCTTTAAAGCCTCTACTTCCTTCCTCCTTAGCTCAACTTCTTAACCCTCCTTTACACTAACCGAGTTTTTGCCTCCACCACTGAAGGAAGAAGTCTCACACAAGTTTCCAAATTGCAGCATCCTCCCCTCCGGCACGCACAAACAGCCTGGGGCAGACCCTTCTAAGGTCAGACTATCCCATAGCCTCCCAAAGAAGTTAAAGCCACCCTTCTAAACAGAGTCAACTCCAACTCACAGCATCCCTTGGACAAGAGTGTCACAAAGCTATCACACCAAGCCCAAGCCCTCAGTTGGGCATCTGCTGTCTTCATCACCACACCATCCACCAAAGACTGGGCTACGGGGACGAACCAGCCAAGGGTTCACCGTCATCTCACTTCTGTGTAATGTCCCAGCGAGTCGAGCGTCTGATGGTGACTGTCCCTAACTCAGAGGGATCAACAAAATGACATGTGTAAAAAAGCACTTGGCATACTTCCTAGGCTACCATAAAACCCCCAAACCCATTACCATTGTTAAGTCCATTCCAAGTCACAGGGACTCTATAGGGCAGAGCAGAACTGCCCCCTAGGTTTTCCAAAGAGCAGTTCGTGGATTCAAAATGCCAACTTTTTGGTTCACAGCTGTATCTGTTAATTAACTACTGGGCCACCAGGGGTTTTCAGACACCTGCATGCACATACACGTTGTCGCGGAGTCAACTCCAACTCACAGCATCCCTACAGAACAGAGAACTGCCCCACAGAGTTTCCAAGGAGCACCTGGTAGATTTCAACTGCTGCCCTTTTTAGTTAGCAGCCGTAGCACTGGACCACCATGCCACCAGACATGGGAAATGCCTAATAACCAGAAACATTACTAGTAGGAATATTCACAGTAGCTTGGACCATCTTTCTAGCTTCATCTCCTACTGGTCCTTGAGACTCCAACAAAACTGTACCATCTGTGGTTCCCCAAGTACACTACACACTCTCCCATCTCTACGACTCTGCCCATGCCATCCTGGAACTCCAACCCATCTTCTATCATTTCCTCCAAACTCATGCCAGACTGCTTCTTCACAATCACTTTTTATCCATCACAGCTGGAAGAAACGTTTTCCTCTGAACGCCAGCAACATTTGATTTGTGCCACTCTTGCGATGTTATCATCCCCGCAATACCACAGAATGCTGTACTCGGTGAAATACGTGCAGGTCCTTCCTCTCCTGGAAAATTCTAATTACCTAAGGTCGGGGAAAGCTCTGTACCAACAGTATCTACAACAGTGCCTTACAAGTAAGTGATCAACAAACAATTGTTCTAAAAAGCCAGTGACATAATCCCAAATGGATCATTTTCAAGTAGGTGATCATAAGGAATCCTGATGAAAAGGTGACGAATGCAGAAAAGAATTGCAAATTCTCAGGGACTGCAGGCTTCCTAAAGCCATGCAGACTGGATGAAACTCCTGAAGCTATTGCCCTGAAATAATCTTTAAACCTTAATGCAAAGATATCCATGGAAGTCTTAAAACTAAATTGTAGTTTAGTTAAACTAGGAAAGAACGCCTGCCTTGAGTATTCTGCTCTCTGAAGAAAGTACACGGGATCACACTGACTGCAGCACCTCTACACACTAGGCAGGAACCTTAGGAGGCGGTCAGTTTATCTTAACAGGGGAGGAATGGTTCAGAAGAGAAGACTGATGCACAGCCGCACAACCTGAAGACTGTCGTCCACATCACTGAATTTTGTACAAGTATGAAAGGTTGAACTGGTATATGCTTTGCCATGGATATTTTCAACAACAACAAAGTAAAACAATTTTTAAAACAAAGCTAAAAAGGTATAAAGTAAATAGAAGGTAGACATAACCTGGGAGCAAAATTAGAAGAGAGAGAGAGTTCATGTCCATCTGGAGATTTCAGGAGATGCTAAGTGTGCAGCGAGTCAAAATCCAGTCCAAGGGGATTCAGAACCTTTGTCCCTTCCTCTCCCCCGATCTGACCAGCTGTCAGGGTGGGACCTACACTGTTCCCCATCAGTATCTACACCTTTGTTCTTCTGAACTCCGTGCTGTTTTCATTATGGCTCCCTTGGGTTTAGTCTTGACCAAATTATTTTCATATCAGCGTTTGGAACCTACCAGCCAGTCCTCAGAAAAAGATGTAGCAGCTTGCTTCCATAAAAAACTGCTGCCTTGGAGTCCTTAGGAGTCAGAATCAACTCTAGAGTAACAGGTTTTTGGCTAAATGTGTGCAAATAACTTAGATTTTCTTTTCTTTCCATTCTACTTTTATAGGGCATCTCTCAAATAAGTGAAAATTATTGAAACAAAAAAGGGAACAGTCAGGGTGTCCTCCCCAAAATAATCTTAGAGAAAAGGGCATTTCTATTTCAAAACCACTGAGGTGCTTTTATCCACCGTAAGAACTCATGTGAAAGGCAGTGCTCCAGAGAGCGCAGGAAACTTAATGAGCCTCCCAGAAGCAAGCTGTTCATTCCCTTGAAGTCAGGGCAGAACCAACATACGGGAAATTATCATCAGTCACTCAGCCCTCATGATAGCCTCACAGGGGGAGTACACCCTCCCCAGTGCAACACTTAGGATGGAAAAGAGACTTTCGGTGCAGACAGAAACAGACAGTGAGCTGAGCCCTGTGAACAGGCGACAGAACTACACTATAATTCCCATTCTCGAGTAGTTTCTAGACCCTTGGTTAGCACCAGCTCTTCAACATGTCCCATGTCATGAAGGACAATGCCCCTAAAAAGTGTAGACAAGTTCAAGTGCAAACTCCAAAAACTAGGGGGATTTCAGAGGAAAACCAAAATCTATCTGAGTATATTTAAGACCTAGCAGTAGAATGAAGGACATTTAAGAGAACAGTAAAACAGAAAGAAGAAATTTCAAAAGTTCAGTGTGAAAATGAGAAGTCAGAAGAACCTGATTATAAATTCATGGTTGGTGATCAGAAACTTCAGGACAGAAAATTTCAAGTGGACTAAGAGTCCCTATCCTTGTTTTTAGAACACAAGAGGAATACAGTAATTCTCATTACTCTTAGAATAAAATTCAAAATCAGTGGCCCAGAAATTCCACTCCCAGCTATGTACTCAAACCTGAGAACAGGGACTGAAACAGATACTTCACACCAGCGTTTGTAGCAGCAATGTTCACAACAGCCAAAAGGTAGAAACAACCCAGGTCCATGCACAGACGAATGGACATACCAGATGTGGTATACTCACACAATAGAGCATGAGCCAGACCAAACCCCCCTGCACTTTAGTCAATTCTGATTCACACTGACCCTACAGGACAGACAGAACCGCCCTACAGAGTTTCCAAGGAGTGCCTAGTGGCTTTGAACTTTGCAATCAGCAGCTGTAGCACTTGACCACTATGCCACCAGAGTTTCCAACAGAACATTATGCACCCATAAAAAGACTAGGGATAAAAAGATAGGAATAAACCTTGAAACCTTACTGCTGAGAGAAAGAAGCCATACGCATAAGGATATATACTATATGATTCTACTTACATGAGGCAAATACATAGAGACCTGAATTACAATTGAGGTTACCAAGGCAGGCTTAGGGGAAAGGGGGAATAAGAAGTTATTATGTAATGGGTACAGAGTTTCTGTTCAAGATGATAAAGAAGGAACTGGGACTACACAGCAGGGACGGTTTCACAACATGGTTAATACACGCAATGCCAATGAACGGCTGTTGTCATCGCTACACGCCCGTGAAGTGGCTCTCACTCAGTGATCCTCCGCATAACAGAAAGATACACTGCACGGTCCTGCACCTACCTCAAAATTTTGCTGTCTGAACTCCCGGCTGTAGCCATTATGTCAATACATCTCGTGAGGCTCTTCCTCTGTTTCTCCTGACACTCTAGTGTCCTTCTCCAGGGACTGGTTCCTCCGATCTAAAGTACATGAAATGAAGTCTTGCCATCCCTGCTTCTAAGGTAGATTCGAGTGGTACTGAACTGTATACTCAAAAATGGTTAAACTTCATACAGAACTGATCAGTGAGCAGTAATGAGTCATTCAGTAGGTATCCACTAAGCACCAAGCACTGGACTAAGTATCTCATGTGCATGACCTTGTCCATTTTTCCTAAGAATGCTGTAAGGTCGGTATTATCCTGATGCCTCCTTCACAGATACAGAATTCATGAGGCAGAGAGAGACTCTGTAACTAGCCTCAGGTCACAATGTCAGAATGGGAACCCAGACCACCTGACTGAAGAGCCAGCCTTCCGAAGCCTTATGGCCCCAGACCTCTGTCAGAATTGGGGTCTAGAAAGAAGTTTCCCACTCCTTTGCTGGTTTTCTCACAGAAGAGTATCCTTACTTTTGTGATCTCAGAGCCCCCATAGAATGAGATACCCACCAGGACGGAGAGGCAAAGAACTACAACATGCTGCCTTGTATATTCTAAGCGACACATGGGAACACCCAGAATCCACAGAAAAGGCCAGTGTTCCACTGTCCTGCAAATCAGACCTGATGGACTATCGCTGAAAGGCTGCAGGTTCAAACCCACCCACAGGCATCTTGGGAAACAAGCCTAGAGAGCTGCTCCTGAGAGTTCACAGCCTTGGAAACCCTCTCCAGCAGTTCTACTCTGCACACGTAGGGTTGCAATGAGTCACAATCGACTTGATGGCCCCCAGCAGCAACCCCAAGCCCTACTGCCTGCAGTTCCAGGTTTGGAAATTGTTGCCACGCCAACACAAGGAGCACCACCTCTTACCCCTGCAGCTGTGCCCCACGGCCTTGGAATTCCCCACCGACGTCCACTGCAGGGTGAAGAGGCCTTTGGAGGGTGGGCAGCCCTAGCCACAACCTACCACACTTCTCTCACAAGTAATCAGGGGAAAGCACATTAAAGCCACAGCAAACTCACACTTTGCACCCTTGGGGAAACTAATTAAAAACTCTTCATTCCAAATATTGAAAAAATGTGATGAAACAGGCTCACTCAGAAACCACTGCTGGGAGTACAAACTGGTAGGACCATTTTATTGGGCACACTGACCATCTTCAGGAAGCCTGAATATACGTAAATACAGTGATTCTACTTCCAGACTATTATTACAGAGAAAGCCCTGCCTTCAGGCATAAAGGCTTGCACTGCGGTGACTTATCACAGCCAACGCTGTCTTATTAACAGGAGAACGAACAGACGGAATATTCACACCACGGACTACTCAACGGTAGTTAACATACACCAGATCTGTATGGGGATGGATCTGGAAATTATACAGTTTAAATGAACAAAGCAAGTGGCAAAATGATATATTCACACAACAACATCTGTGTACGCTTTAAATAATACATAGTGAGTAGACACATACAGCAAAAGATTAAAAACACAGGATGGATACACACCAGTTTGAGGACAGTGGTGACACTTGAGATGGAAAAGGAAGTAATAGGAAGAGTCTTTAATAGTATCTGTTACACATACATACTTCTTTTAATACCTGAATTAAACTTGGCAAATATTAAAATCTGATAAGTCTATGTGACAGCTATACTAGTATTTGTTACATTATTCTCAGTATGTTGAAAAATTCCAGAATTCAATGCAATTTTAAAAAAAAAAGGTTTTAAACTACCCAGGTTACTCCTACAATGAGCTAGATTTAACAGCCACTGAAATATAGCAACAGGTATAAATACGCTGCAATACCATGCATCAGGTTCAATAGTAATGAACACAACGTAGAGGCAGCTGTTAGAAAATGTGATTAATTCTATGGCTAGAAGAGCTTTCGCAAAGAGAGTTACTGGCAAGGTTTGAAAGGGAAGTGCAATCATTCTCTGAGAACCCACCTTCAAATACAGCCTTAGTCAAAAGTAAGACTAGGCACAGAATAAGGCCACACACTATCTAAATCTGCAATTTAGCTGTCAAGAAAGGATTGAGAGGCACTACCTTTTCTCAGCCAAGCATACCATTACTGTGTGCTAAAAATCAAGGAAACCGAGTGTCGGCTGAGTACTGGCACCACCTTCCCAGGCAGCTCTGTGTGTCCACTCACCCACCGGCAGAGCCAGAGGAGGATGTCACCCTCACGTCAGGCCTGGGAACCGGGAGTGTCGCTGCTGCCGGGAGGAGGAGATCAAAGCTCTACCACTGCACAGCCCGGTCATGTTCTCAGACAGTGCCCACAAGGGCCTCAAACTAAAGCAGAGAATACACTTCCAAATGAATCGAGGTTGCCCAGACCCAGTTTCTGTTGTTATTATTAAGATACGTAGTAGATTTTCAGGCTTCTGCCATCCCGTATATGAAAATTTCCCACCAATCCCAATGGGGGTGATGGGGCACAGAGTAGCTTCCTCTTCAGCCCCTTAAAATCATTGCTTTAAAATGTGTGGGGCAGTTAATTTATGGGGATGGGGAAATTCAAAAGACAATAAGATCCAAGGCTAGGCAACAGGATTTGGAATAAGAGTAAGGTAACATTGTAGCCCAGGTCAGGAAATCAGGGGCCAAGAACATACTAGAATAGGAAGGGAACTCAATAATTAACTTACATCAAATCTCTAGCTTTTAGTGGGCATGGGCCCTCACAGCCAGATTTGACCAAATTTATAAAGTTTAATTAAAAAAATCAAGAAATGACATGTTGTACTTGAGGGCAGTTGATGACAGACACCCATATGCTACAAAGCTGAATCATTCTGGTAGAGTTGTTATATCTGATTTCTATGATGATAGACATGTTCTATATTCAAACTGTCCAACAGGATAGCCACTAGCCACATGTGGTTACTGAACACTTGAAATATGAATAGCGTGACTGATGAATTAACTTTTTAATTTTATGGAATCTTAATTAAAGAGCCCCGTGTGGCTAGGGGCTGTCTTGTCGGAGAGCTCACATCTGCAGCTTCCTCGCGACTGCCTGCCACTGTATCTCAGCATACTCATGTATGACACTGGGCTGTTATTAGAGAGCATTTTATTACTTTTCAGTTTTTCACCATAATAAATGATGCAGCCACCAAGATGAAAAAAGCAGGATATGAAGTTAGATTCCCAGTATGATCAAAATTATGCAAAAGAAAATAAAACTATGTGTCACAAGTCTCCAGGTTACAAAGCTATTATTTTTGCTACTGCTTATTTTAACTTGATGATAAACCTGAATGATCATTAATAAGAAAAAAAGTATCTTCAACAAATGGTGCTAGCAAAATTGGATATCCATCTGCAATAAACTGAAACAAGATCCATATCTTACACTGTATACAAAAACCAACTCCAGTGGATAAAAGACCTAAATATCAAACTAAAACTATAAAGCTCATCCAAGAAAAGATAGGAACAACAATGGGAGATTTAATACACAACATAGACAGACTTCAAAATTTGTCAAACAAACCACAATCAACAGAAAATAGATAAATGGGAACTATTAAGAATCAAACACTTTTGCTCATCCAAAGACTTTAGTAATAGAATTAAAAGCCCACAGAATGGGACAAAATATTTGGCAACTCTATGTCAGACCGATGCCTGATCTCCATAATCTGTAAGATACTACAAAATATCAATCAGAAGAAGACAAATCATCCAATTAAGTGATGGGCAAAGGAGATGGACAGACATGTCTCTAAAGAGGAGATCCAGGCAGCCAAAAAACACATGCAGACATATTCACGATCTTTGGTGATTAAAGAAATTCAAATCAAGACTATAATAAGATACCATCTCACCCCAGCAAGGTTGGCCATGATCCAAAAAAACACCAAACAACAAATGCTGGAGAGGCTGTGGAGAAAGTGGAACTTTCCTACACTGTTGGTGGGGTTGCAAAATGGTCTAGCCTCTTTGGAAAGCAATCCGGCACTTCCTTAAAAAAATGGATATAGATATACCATTTCACCCAGTAATTTCACTACTTGGAATATATCCTACAGAATCAAGGCCTTTCATACCAATGGACACATGCACCAGAATGTTTATCGCAGCACAGTCCAGACTAGCAAAAAGATGGAATCAACCCAGATGCCCAACAACAGAGGAATGGATAGGTAAACTATGATATATATACTCAATGGAGCACTATGCAATGATAAAGAATAATGATGATTCCAGGAAACAACTTATAACCTGGCTTCAACTGGAAGACATAATGTTGAGTGAAAGTAGTCAGGGACAAAAGGACAAATATTGTATGAGACCCCTACAATAAGATCTCAAAAACAGACGACTCTTTGATGGCTGCAAGGGAGGGGAGGGAGGGAGGGTGAGGGGGGTAGGGTTTAGATTAGACAGTTGGTAGAAATTTGGTTGGGTGAAATCGGTGATAGCACACATCTGAAACAAGAACAATACTAAGTGGACTTCAGCATAACTTGAATACTCCTTCCATCTTAACCCAATATTGCAAGGTCAGAGTAGCTGGGGTAGGGGGCAGGAGACCAGGCTCTTAGGCGAAATCGAGGCCAACTGGCACAACTAGAGTCTTCCTAAGAGCGCTCTCTGCACACCACATTGGTGAGTGGTGTCTGGGGTCTTAAAAGCTGTCAAGCTGCCATCCAAGGGCACAGCAAATGGTCCCAACTCAGCAGGAACAGATGATCACCGAGGACCAAAATGACACGGGGTAAAGACAACCCAGAAGATACTGAGAGCCACGAGTGGGTGCCTACATCGACTTGGGACCGGAAGAACCGGATGGTGCCCAGCCACCACCAGTGATAGCCGCGATGGAGCTCACTAAGTTGAGTCTCACGAGCAACACAAGAATAAAAAGGGGTGCACCCTGAGATCTCCACTAAAAGACCGCAACTGATGGTCCACCAGCTTGGGGTTCCCCTGGGAGCATGGCCCCTGGCCCTTATGCTGCCCTTGCCCATAAGTCATAACGAAGGTCCACTCTTCGGACACGAATGGATTGGACTTGGTGATGCAGAGTGACCATATTTGGATGCACTTTATGGTTCTATGTATCTATAGGATATCATCCTGCTGACCTCTGGCTGGAGAAGGAAACTGGGTGGAGAGGAGGGGAAAGGAGACTGCTGGGAGGATGAGACATGTATGGAGGAGAGAGGAATATTGTGCTGTCACCGGGCAGGGAGAGCAGTGGAAGCAGCATATAGGTGGGCATGTAAATTTACACAGCCAAGCCAAGTGCCACTGAGTCGGATCCGACTTATGGCGACCCTAGGGGCTAGGGTAGAACATATAGGAATATACATTTTCATCCAGTCATAATAAAAAAAAAAAACTAGGCTTTAGTCAGAATTATAAAGTCTAAGTTCTATGTACACATCATCTCATTTAAACTATTTTTACATGGTAAACCAGCCATAATCCATTGCCATCAAGTTGATTCTAATACACAGTGACCCTGAAGGACAGAGGAGAACTGCCCCAGGGAGTTTCCAAGGAGCGCCTGTTGGATCTGAACTGCCGACCTTTTGGTTAGCAGCTGTATCCCCTAATCACAACACCACCAGGGTTTCCATGGTAAGGACCATTATTACTGCTACATACAGATGAAGACAGATCAACAAAAGTTTTAAGGAAACCTGTCCAAGGTCAAGGTAGAGAGCTGGAAGTTGACCCAGGCCAACTCACTCCAAAGTGCACAATACTAGCCAAGACGTGGTGACCTCGTATGTGCATAGTAAAACTGTGTTCCATACAGTTTTTAAGCCTGTGTGATCTTTCGGAAGCAGATCACCAGGCCTTTCTTCCAAAGTGCCTCCATCCAAGCTGCTTCGAACTGCTAACCTTTCAGTTAGGAGTAGAGCGCTTAACCATTTGTGCCATCCAGGGACTCCATATACTATAATCTTAAAAGAAAAAATATGCTATATCCTATCAGGAAAATGTCTTCTAATCAGCAAAATAATCTGAATCTTTAATAAGATGTCAAAACAAAACTACACTTTTCTTTCACAGCTGCACGACAGGCCCTCTGCTCCTCTTGGAACTTCCCACCAGCAGACATGTCCCTCAGGGAGCCACTGGTGTCAGGTGTTCTAAGCCCTACTCGAAGCCTAAACCTCATTAGCAGGGAAGTTTTTATCCCCAAAGGCTCCTTTCAGAAACATTTTCAAAGATCCAGGGAACAGGTGTGTGTGTAGAAGAAGTACCCCTGGGAACTTCTGGAGGAGCTCCACTCACCACTTCCAATTCAGATGCTTGTAACCAAGTCCTCCACATGCCTGGAGTTCTGTCTTTTCCTATTCTGACAACCTTTTTCTTTAAAACATTACAACTATTTATTTCCTAAATACTTTAACCTTCCAAAATCTGGCCAATACTAGTTAATTCTACACTTGAAGAACCTTCACTTTTAGTGATGCTCCCAATTTCTCACAACATTTTATATGGGATTATCAGATACCCGTTGTTCAATGAACCTTTTATCACTTACAGTAACTGTATCTACCTTAACACTTAATAATATGAAATTACTTAAATGATAAGCTATAAAAGCACTCCTTGCATACCAAAAAACCCAGTGCCATCCGGTCCATTCCCACTCATACTGGCTCTATAGGATAGGGTAGAATTGTCCCTCAGTGTTTCCAAGGAGTGCCTGGTGGATTCGAACCACGAACTTTTGGGTTAGCAGCAAAACCTTAGCCACTACACCACCAGGATTTCCAGTCCTTACATAAATCAAAACAGGAAAACCAAACCCATTGCCATCGAGTTGATTCCGACTCACAGTGACTCTACAGAAGAGAGCAGAACTGCCGCATAGCATTTCCAAGGAGCACCTGGATTCAAACGGCCAACTTCATGCTTAGAAGACATAGCTCTTAACCACTGCGCTATCGGGGTTTCCAGACCTTGCCTGGTGCCTTTTATTTCCCTCCTTTTTCATTCTCGATGAGATGAACTGACACAGCAGCTTCAACAACGCGCTGAAGCATGAGGAGGAGGAGGGTGGCCCAGGACCAGGCAGGGCTTCATTCTGCTGCAGCGAGGGCCACCAGAAGGACTCGATGGCGCCTAACAACAGCTCCATTTTCATTCCATCTCTTGATGCCTTTTTTTGTTTTGCACAGGAGTTAGTGACATGTTGCTTTACAACTGCTTACAGTTGATGTTTTTATCTCACTCTCCAAGATTATATTTACTGATGAACTTCCTCACTTGAATCATTTGTGTGGTTTTCGTAGCAAGTTTTAATCTCTTTTTAAACAACACCAGAAGATAAGTTCTTTGATAGTTTTTTTCAACACTGATTATTTTATTTCACAGAACTGTTTTTACTTTTTCCTCTTGATAATTTATCCTACTCAATAAGTGAATTATGTAAAATCCTTTCAAATGGAATTCAGATGCATAGCAGTTTTTCCTAGCCTGTCTGAAATCTTTTTTCTATGCTACACGCTGGTCTCACAATGTGTTTGTCTAACTTATCACCTGATTTAAAATTGCTGTAATCCATTTTCCTCTCAAAAGGCCTTGCTCTAGTCTTTTTCAAGTCAAGGATGTCTCTTGAAAAGAATACCTTTGTGGCTCTCTAAAGATTAATCAGACTGTTCAAAGACCAGAAGAGGAAAAACCATTCATTACCAAAGGGTGAAGTTAGCTTGGCCAGGCAAGTTCCATTCACCAAGGTCTTGTCTGACTCTTCCTTCAGTTCCCTCCCTTCTTCAAAGTCACAGTCACCTATCTTTACTGACTGTCCCCATTCCTTCTGGATAAGTGGCAGGAAGCCCTATTCTGTGTTCCACACTGTGCCAGGCACTGAATCAGGTGCTGGGAAGTAGCAACAAACAAGGCAGCCATCCAAGAACGAGACAGACCCCTGAGTCACACAAGAAAGGAAAAGAGGTTTTCTTCCTATTCACAATTGCTGCAGAGTCAAAATTCACGAGTATTTTCAAGACACTGGTACTGCCTTCTCAATTCTGGACCACGTTCCTTTCCTTGAACATATACTCTCCAATTTCTGATCACTGCCTATTTATCTGGTGTACCTATTACTCAAAGACTGAATGTCCTTATCAGCTTATCTTATATCGCTATTCTCATCTACTTGGGTAACACAGATGAACACTGAGCTGCCTAAATCTTTACCTACTGTATCACTTCCGTCTTTTATAGGGTCTCCCAATAGATATAGTTTCTCTATATCATTTACATGATTAGTTCCATCTTTCATCAATATAGACTATTCCTAGTGAAACGGCCATTATTTCCAACTTTTTTTTACTCCCTTTCACTTTGAAATTTATTAAAATTTCAATGAGGAACAATAGCATGCATTCTTAAGATTTTTTTAACTTTTTATTTGTTATTAATTACAGTAAAAGAATAAAATTTCTAACATCTATCAATTATCTCATCTACGATAAACCCTCAGCCTCCCACCCACCTATGTAGCCAACACATTTTCTTCTGTGGATAATTCTCTTGTTAAGTTCTTATAACAGGGGTCTCAAACAAAATTTGTCCTTTCGACACTGACTGATTTCACTCAGCATGATCTCTTCCAAAAGAGACCATGTTATGAGACGTTTTCTAAAATTGTCATTGTTTCTTATCATAGCACAGTGTTTCACTGAGTATATGTACCACAGTTTGCTTATCCATTCATCTGTTGATGGGCATCAGGATTCATTTCAACTTTTTGCTATTGTGGACTGTGCTGCAACAAACATTTGTGTGCATGTGTGTGTTCGTGCGACAATCTTTGTTTCTGAAGAATAAATTCTGAGCAGTGGAATTATAGGATCAAATGGTATCTCTATCTCCAGTTTTTTAAGGAAGCACCAGACTATTTTCCAAAGAGGTTGTACCATTTTGCAATCCCACCAGCAGTGTAAGAGAGTTCCAGTTTCTCCACAGCCTCTCCAGCATTTGTTGTTTGGTGTTTTTTGATCATGGCCAACCTTGTTGGGGTGAGATGGCATCTCACTGTAGTTTTGATTTGAATTTCTTTAATAGCTAATGATCGTGAGCAATTCCTCATGTGTCGTTTGGCTGCCTTTAACTTTTCCAAACATTAACGTTTTCCAAGTCTGCTTCTCCAGGTCCCCACCAATTGGGCTTACTTACTACTTCCACACTTTTTAATCCAACTGGTTTTTTAAATCTATTCTTGAAGCACCTTACTCAGTTTTGTTCTGGTTTCTATTAGCATCAACAATTTTTGTGGCTTTAAAAAACCCAATGCCACTGAGTCGATGTAGCAACTCTATAGGACAGAGCAGAACTGCCCCACAGAGTTTCTAAGGAGCATGTGATAGATCCATGGCACTTAACTACTTAACCACTACCCACCAGGGTTTCCAAACCACATCTGGTCCCATCAAGTGGATTCTGATTCTTAATAGCATAGAGGAGAACTGCTCCACAGGGTTTTCAAGAAGCACCTTGTGGATATGAAGTGCAGACCTCTTATAGCTCTGCTGAAACACCCTCTGTTGTTAATCACTGTTACGGATTTGAGTCCTGTTGCCCCAAAATTATCTGCTATAAATCCTAACCTGGATGCCTGTGATTATAATCTCATTTGATGCCTGCAGTTATAATCCCATTTGGGAACAGGCTGACTTTGTTACTGTAACAAGGCAGGATTAGTGTAGGCTGTACCTTGAGCTGATTTCTTTTTAACACATAAAAGAGACAGAAGTAGAGCTGAGAGAAGACTAACACCAAGCCACATGAGTATCTCCAAGGAACCAGGAAACAAGAGGAAGAGACCAGGACCTTCCCCCCACAACCTAAAGAGAGAGAAAGCCTTCCCCTTGCAGCTAGCACCATAAATTCAGATTTTTAGCCTCCTAAGTGTGAGAAGATCAATCTGTTTGTTAAAGCCATCCACTGTGGTATTTCTGCTGTACAGCATGAGACAGCTAAGACAACTACTCTTCATCTTCCCTCAAACTCTCCTCTGTTTTATTTTTATAATAAAAAATTGTATTTAGAACTGTGCAAACCAACTGAGGCACTTTTTCAATTGACTATGCCTCTAGGGTCACTATGAGTCAGATCTGGCTTGACGGCAGTGGGTTTAGGGAGCTCCAAGTGTGACTAGGACTCCTTTTTCAGCCATGTCCAATCAGTTCAATGACTGCTGGCAAACACTGCTCTGATTCAGGGTTAGAGCTGAAGGAGAACATTCCAGTAACACCATCAGAGACGACACCATACACCTGACACTTCCAGAGCTAAGCTCACTGGGCCTTATAACAACAAGAAGGCATTTCTAGCATAATAAAATTAAACAGCATTTACACTTTCATGTACCTGCTCCAACAAACACCCACGTGTTCCCCTGCCACAAGGAACACGGACGTCTTCTGAATCACGTTACTCAGAAACTCCACACCCCTCCTGCAACGGGGAGTCCAAAACCTGTTCCAGAATAAGCCACACGGCTGCCCTCCTCTTTGTGGCCTCTTCCAGGCCAGAGGCCATTCCACTCTCCACATTGCACAGCTGGTTGGTCAAAAATCACCCTCAGGTTTGAGGACCTGCGAGTTCACTCAATTTACACTCTCGTAATGTCACAATGACTCATTAAAAGGCGACTGCCACAAACACAGAGCGATAAATGTTTATTAGCGGCTAGCAGGGGCTGCTGGTAGGGTGAGAGAATGCGGAGTCTTTGTTTAAGCTGTACTGGGCTTCTATTAAGTGTGATGAAAACATTTCTGGAAATGGATAGCAGTGATGGTTATAAAACATGATGAAAGTAATTAACGTCACAGAATTGTAAACTTCAAAATAGCAAAAAAAATATTTTTGTTGCACATATTTTACTATAAGCCACTAACCGCCGCTGTCAATTCCAGAAAAACAGAAATAAATTTTTTCAAACACTTTTTTTAAAGAAAGCTTCTTTCTGGAACAACACACTAACATTCCACCTTTCACAATAAATAATATCTATGGCTATTAGGAAATCATGCTCTCATGTACAGCCTATGCATGTTTAAGCTCACACCAGTGTCGCCGAGTCAATTCCAACTCACAGTGACCTTACAGTGCAGAGCAGAACTGCTCCACAGAGTTCCCAAGGAGTGACTCGGAGATCTGAAATGCCAACCTCTGGTGAGCAGATGTAGCATTTTACCACTACGCCACCAGGGTATCTAACGTTTAAGGCTTTGAGTCAAAAAATAAAAAGAAATTTAAATTTCCCTTTGGATATCAAGCATTCAAATCAGCGGTATATTTTTGCTCAGAAAATCTGTCTCTAGATACTTTAAACTGCTTTGGCACCCAGCACTATGTAAGGGAAACACTAACCAAAAGGAAACCCTAGTGGTGCAGTAGTTACGTGCTATGCCTGCGAACCCAAAGGTGGGCAGTTCAAGTCCACCAGGTGCCCCCTGGAAACACAATGAGGCAGTTCCACTCTATCCCATACGGTCACTAGGAGTTAGAATCGATTGAACAGCAACAAGTTTACAGGGTTACTAACCACAAACACAGTGCTTCTGGTCAGTGTACCAACAGATTATTTCGATCAAAGGGAAGGGAGAGGGAAAAGAATCTTTCTCCACTATAATATATTCAAAGACAAGTCTCATGGTGCTGAAAATAATTTGTTTATTATGGTTTCTATTGTTTCTCTTAACAAAATTGAAATGCCCTCAATGACAAGTTCTCTACAGGAGGTAACAGCAAACCATCAGCTTCAAGCTGCCAGAAACAGACCAGCAGAATATTTCTTTTTAAAAAACAGATTCAGTGCAACACAATACATGAAGAGTCTGGATTTGCACCATAACCAATGACGGAATTTTCTAGCACCAGCTAGGGAGTGCACTGACTTCCTGAAGCAAAATGGGAGCTGAGTGCCTTCTCTAGCTACAAGCAGCACAGCCCACACTAGTTCAGAGCACAGGTGGAAGGTGGGCAGGTTGCATGCTAATTCTAACTCCACCTTTTAGGGGCTGAGGGCTTGGGAAAACTGTTCAACTTCTTTGCCTCCTCATCTAGGAAATGGCACAGGATACTGCCTAGTTGATTCAACTGTTGAAAATGAAATAAGATTCATCAGCAGAGGAAATATCACAGTATTTACATATACCAGAAGCTGTTTTCAAACTATTTCTAAAAGAATGACGTAGACATACATGAACTGAAAGGGCTATACTGAAAGAAAGATCATGCTTAGAAGATCAAATCTCTGACACTGTAACAATCGTCAAAAGCAGGAGGTGGCAGCTGTCATTCAATGGTCATTGGAGATGCCTGTGTGAACTTGGTCATAGCTGTTTGGGCATCGTTACTTCAGTCAATTTCTGTGCAGAGCTGATACTGCACAAGCTGACTGGAACCGCTATTTAGAATGTCTTCTAAAAGATTACACAAAAATTTGGCATCAGAAAGAAAAAACTGTTACATACACAAAAGGGGAGGGTAATGGAGCATAAAATTGAAAACAAGTATCTGTCACTTCACACTTCATCAAAGAAGACATCCAGGCAGCCAAAAGACACATGAAGAAATGCTCATGATCATTAGCTATTACAGAAATCTAAATTAAAACTACCATGAGCTACCATCTCACCCCAGCAAGGCTGGCAATAATCCAAAAACACAAAACAATGAATGGTAGAGAGGCTGTGGAGACACTGGAAGTCACCTACACTAGTGGTGGGATTGCAAAATGGTACCTCTTTGGAGAGCAATTTGGCGCTTCCTTAAAAATCCAGATACAGAAATAATATGTGATCCAGTAATCCCACTGCTCAGAATATATCCAATAAAGGTGGTCACATGAACAGGTACATGCACATGAATGTTTATGGCAGCACTGTCCACAACAGCAAAAAGATGGAATCAACGTAGGTGCCCATCAACAGATGAGTGAGTAAACAAACTACAGTGCATACACCCAATGGAACACTATGCAATGATAAAGAACAATGATGATTTCAGGAAGCATCTGATAACCTGGTTTCAACTAGAAGACATTATGCTGAGTGAAATCAGCCAGTGGCAAAAGGGCAAGTATTGTATGAGACCTCTGTGGACTGAAAAACAGACTTCAGAACAGCCTCTTTGATGGCTACAAGGGTGTGGAGGGAAGGACAGGGTTGGTCATAGATTAGACAGTCTAGAGGAATTTGGGTAGGTGAAAGCAGTGACACAGTAGAGAGCAGAGCAACATAAGTGGACTGTACCATAAACTGAAAGGTTTTCTAAACTCAACGCAGTATTTCAAAGGACTGAATAGCAGGGACAAAGATCTGGGGACCATGTTTGCAGGGGACACTGAAGTCAATTGGCATAACTACTCTTGCTAACGGAGTCTTCTGAACCCCATAATGGTGATTGGCATCTGGAGTCTTAAAAGCTAGCAAGCTGTCATCTGAGGTACACTAAATGGTTCCACCTCCTCTGGAACAGATGATGGCTGGGAACAACAAAGACACAAGAGAAAATGAGCCTAGGAGACAGACGGACCCATATGAATGGGAGACTGTACCAACATGTGACCAGAACAACCAGACGGTGCCCAGCCACCACCAACGGCAGCTGTGATGGGGGACTCAAGGTAGATTCCCTGAGACAACAACACAAGAAAAAGAGGTATGCAACTCAAGACTCTACTAAAAGACCAGAATTGATGGTCTGACAGCCTGGAGGGTCCCCTGGGAACATGGCCCCTAGACCTGCTTCTGTCCCTGACCAAAAATCAGTATTGAGGTCAACTCTTCAGACAAGAATGGAGAGGACTCGGGGACACACTGCAACCATATGGTATGTGTACCTTATGGTTCTATACAGTTATAGGAGGCTGTCCTACTGATTTCTTTATAGATGGGAGAGAAGAGGGTGGAGAGGAGGGGACAGGTGCTCTTTAAGAGGATACTAGAAATATAGAGCAAAAAAGAGGAACATGCTGTCACTGGGTGAGGAGAGCAGATGGAGCTGCAGACAGGTGGGCATGCAAAACTGATTCGGATTGTATATTTTCTCTTAAGCACAATTTTAAGAAAAAAGCATCTGTTACTTCAAAGAATGACTACAGTTCCATATTTTCTGGAAAAACAACAACCAAGTGCTTTAAGAGGAACTTAAGCACCAAGTGACTTAGATGAAGCAGTGTTACATTCTGCTTCCGAAATACGGGTGAAAAGAAGACCATGCACAAGCCGAGCAACACAAGTAAAGGTGAGAAAAATTGCCAAATGCTTTGCAGTACAAGAAATGTCTAAGTCACAAGAGTCCCATTTGATGAATTCACATGGCTCAAAGAAGAAATGATAAACTGTAATAGTCAGATTTAAAAAAGTAAGTCAAAGATCTCCAGGTTTACTCGCTGAACTATAGATAAATACATATACACGATACACATACACATACACATACATGAATGTGTGTGAACTTATTTTATACAGATATACATTTAAACATATACGAGGTCCAACAGTTAACACATTGAGAGCTCTGATGGCCATTCCAGAAAAGGAGTTCCCAAAGTGCTTTGAAGGGTGGACTAGGCACTGGCATTGGTGCAGAGCTTCCCAAGGCGAGGACTTCGAAGGTACATAGGGACATGCAGCAAAGAGGTATGCAGCCTTACAACAACTGAGTTCACAGACTTAACTGTCAGACTCCATATATATAAATAAATCCATTTTATGGCTAATTTGAGGGCAATGATAGTTCAGTAGTAGAATTCTTGCCTTCTATGCAAATGGTTCTGGTTTGATTGACAGTCCACGAATCTCAAGTGCAGCCACCACCCGTTGGACAGTGGAGGTCTGTATGTTGCAATGATATATAGCATAGTGGTCGGGCCCTTGGCAACTAACCAAAAAGTCAGTGGTTTGAACTCACCAGCCACCAGCTGCTCTGTGGAAGAGACGGCAGTCTGCCTCCATAAAGGTTACAATATAAGGAACTCTATGGGGCAGTCGTACTCTGTCCTATAGGGTTGACATCAGTTAGAAATCAACTCATCAAAAAGGGGTAGGGAGGCATAAACGATGCAGAGATGGTTTCAGTGGAGCTTCCAGACTCAGATTGACTAGGAAGAAAGGCCTGGTGATCTACTTCCAAAAAAAATCAGCCAATGAAAACCGTATGAGGCTCACAGCTGTCTGAGCCAATCATGAATGGGATCACCGTGAGTTAGGGGCCAAACTGAATGGCAGCTGACACCAACAACAGATGTGACATACAACAGATGTCAACACTACTTGCTGAGAGGAGGGAAGAGAGGTGAGAAAGACCAAAGAAAACTTTATTATAATGACTTCTTTTTGTTTCAGTTCTTTTCAGTAAGTAATCACGAAAAAGTAAATAAATAAGAAATACAATATTCCCGTTTAACACAGGATCCCAGCCCTTAAGAAGTCTACAGTCTAGGATCAGAGATCAAAAAATATTAAGGGATCTACCTGCGGCATGACTATAAGATAAAGAAGGCTGCTGGCCACAATACACAGAAGATACTTCTTTGTTTGAATTACAGAAGCCTAGAGCCAGAACAGAAATAGTTTTCCAACATATACAGCTCAAGATTTTATTTGGAACGTTACAGAAGCAAGCTAGGACAGGAGCCATCATCTCTGAAACTCGTTCGTGACAGATACACAGATTAAGTATCTGCAAAGGCATGGTACCCATGTTTTCCAAAGCCTGTAACATCTACCCTGTTCTGTTCCCACCAAAGCTCAAAATCCATCAGTAGTACATCCTCGAGTTAGGAAGGCCTCCAACAGGCCTGCCTCTGCCCTTCCCAGAAGATGACAGGTGGCAAACAATCTTCCATTAGATCATTAGATTCTTACAGGACAAAGAACAAGTCTGACACAGCTACGTACCTCTAGCAGAGTCCCTGGGTTTTGCACCCAGTTACCTGTTTAATGTGCTTAGCCACTAAACTGAACGGCTAGAGTTCAAGTCCACTCTTCAGCCACTGAAAACCTATGAAGCACCGTTCTACTCTGACATACAAGCAGTCACCACAAGTCAAAGCTGACTCAACAGTAAGTGGTTTCCACCCCCACATCAAAACCAAACCAGGTGCTGCTGAGCTGATTCCAATCCAGGTGACCCTATCCACGCAAAGCAGAAGAGTGTCCACAAGGTTTTCAAGCCTGTGACTTTCAAAAGCCACTTGCCATGTCTTTCTTCTAAAGCCCCTCTGGATGGGTTCAAGCCACCAACCATTTGTTTAGTAGTAAAGCACTGTCATAGTGGTCTAGTGCTGCTACAACAGAAATATCACAAGTAGATGGCTTTAACAAAGAGAAATTAATTTTCTCACAGAAAAGGAGATCAAAAGCCCAAATCAGGGCATCAGCTCCAGGGGAAGTCTTTGTCAGCTGGCTCTGGAGGCAGGTCCTTGTCATCAATCTTCCCCTGGACTGAGAGCTTCTGAGGCACAGAGACGCCAGACCCATACGGCATGCTCTGCTCCCAGCACTGCTTCCTTCTAGATGTCATGAGGTCCTGAACTCTGTTGACTTCCTTTTCCTTTATATCCCAAGAGACTGCCTCAAGGCACAGTACAAGCTTAGAGGGAGTCCTGACTCCCCAACACATCTGCTGCCTATCCTCCCTCACTAACGCCACGGAGGATTTATAACAGACAGGAAAGTCACCTGGGAGTCACAGTCTAGCCAAATTGCTACACATCTTTCGGGGGACACAATTCAATCCAAGACAGGCACTTAAACACCTGTGCCATCCTGGACCTTGGCATCCCTAGAGTAGAGCATAGTGCTGGATGTGGCTAATGAATAAAGCTTTAGAAGAATTCTGTAGTTACCTAAAGACAAAAAAAGAAAATGACACCATACCTGCACAGCTGGAGTTCACAACTGGATGAGGCTGGAAGAAGGCATGACTGGAGACAAATGAGCCTGAGCTGAGACAACACGGACTCCTCCAGAGGAAACTCCCAAAACACCAAACCAAACCAGTTGCCATGGAGTCAGTTTTGACTCAGACCAACCCCCAACCCCACGTATGTCAGAGTTGGACGATGCTCCACAGGGTTTCCAACGGCTGACTTTTCAAAAGCAGACTGCCACACCTTTCTTCCAAGTTGCCTCTGGGTGGACTTGAGCCACCAATCTTGCGGTTAGCAGCTGAGTGCTTACCCTTTTGCACTACCCAGGGACCCCATAGGAAGCCCAGTGCTCCTCTACCGGTCCTATCTTTTTGTAGGAATAGGTGCTCTGGTGGTACAGTGGCTAAAGCACTCAGCTGCTAATCCAAAGGTCAGCAGTTAGAACTCACCAGCCACTCTGCAAGGAGAAAGATGTGGCAGTCTGCTTCCAAAAAGGTCACAGCCTTGGGAACACTCTGAAGAGTTCTACTCTGTCCTATGGAGTCATACGAGTCAGAATTGACTCAAAGACAGTGGGTTGGTTTTTTTCTACGGGAATTTAAAAGAAGGTAGCAGACAACATAAGCTCCTAGTTTGAAGAGAGACAGTAAAACACACAAGGAAGTCTAGGAACAGAATAAAGAAAAAGGACAGGCGGAAGGCAAAATGTCTTCAAGAAATGAAAGTTTTATAAAGTGACACAAAACTCAACTTCAAAGAGTTCAGAGAAGAAGATATAAGATGAAAAGTTCTAAAAATCAATCTCTCACCAGTAGAGGAGATGTTTTCCCTCACCATGTGCAGAACTGACTCAGGCTTCAAAGCCTTTTGAGGGAAAGGCAGAGATTTACAGGGAGGGAGAGGGGAGCCGGAAGAAGAGTAAGAACTCCGTAGAAGGGAGGCAGGGGAACTTTTAGGGTTAAGATTTCAGCACAGGACCCCTGAGGCTAACTTTGAGGCAGTGATCTCCAGGAGCCCTGAGAGCACTTGAACTCCCAGGTTTCACCTTCAGGAAACCAGGCGACCTGTGGTATCACCTGCTCCTGACTTTCACTTGTTTTTT
Organism: Heterohyrax brucei; assembly: GCA_028571685.1. Taxonomy (NCBI): domain Eukaryota; kingdom Metazoa; phylum Chordata; class Mammalia; order Hyracoidea; family Procaviidae; genus Heterohyrax; species Heterohyrax brucei. The sequence continues at coordinate 122,053,973 of CM053145.1, read as the reverse complement.
CAGCACACGAGGTCTGACAATTTTCACAAACTCACCCTAGAAAAAGTGCTACATACGTCATCGCTGAGTATCACTGCAGTCACCTCTGAAGTACTCCCTCTGGGAAGCTGTACACTGACGCCAGTACCTAGTCTGCCCTTCAAAGGAATTTTGAAAGTCTTTTTAAGGAATGGCCATCAGAGCTGTCCTCATATTACCTTTGATGTCCTGAATGTCATCAAAATATCTTCTTTTCAATATTTCCTTTATCTTGAGGTAAAGAAAGTCACTGGGTGCCAGAACAGGTGAGTAGGGAGGGGTTCCAATACAGTTATTTGTCTACTGGCTAAAAACTCCCTCACAGACAACTATACAGTTAAGTTCGTGAAGCTGCCACCATGCCCACCATGTGCAATGGCCATTCCAGACAGAGTTCCAAAATTGCTGTGAAGGGTGGACTAGGTGCTGGCACTGGTGCATAGCTTCCCACGGGAAGTACTTCGAAGGCGACCGTAGTGATACTGGACCATAGTAATACTCAGCAATGACCTATGTAATCACATGGAACAACCAAGTTCGAGGACTTTAATTGTTGGACCACAAACATCTCCCCTGAGGGAACCACACTGATGGTGTTCCCAAAATTCCCCAAGTTTTCACTTGGGCACAAGGAGGGAGCTAGACGAAGAGGGTCAGCGGTGGCAGCATTTCCCGTAAAGGCAGCTTCACAGTGAGCTTATGTGGCTGCGGAGACATACAGCAGAAGCCGCCTGAGAACTAAAAGCCCCCTTAGAAGTGCGATGCCATTCTGACCCACTGCACTTGAGAGGCATTTTTAGAATGAGCAGTAGTAACGCTCACGGTGAACAGAGAAGGGGCTCGCTCACACTAAACCAGGGGTTCTCAATTAAGGGTGGTTTCACCTCCAGAGGACATCTGACAATGTCTGAAGACACTGTTGGTTATCACAATGTGGAGGGCGGGGGACAGCGTGGTGCTACTGGTACTGAATAGGTAGAGACCAGGATGCTGCTAAATTTAATGCACAGGACAGTCCCTGAAACAATAGAAGTATCCAGCTCAACACGTTCCTCCCCTGGGAAACAATATTAAACATCAAGCAAATTGACATAAACAAATACAGCATCTTCAAAAGTGCCAGGGTTAAGAAACCTCATGTTAGACTAAGCCATCCCTGAAACTACCTCCAAAGCCAAGTACCGTCAAGCTGGGTCAGAGCCCTAATAATCCTATTTCAGAAAACATTCGTTATCCTTTTCATCAGAAACCCCAGTGGCATAGTGGCTAACTGCTATGGCTGCTAACCAAAAAGCTGGCAGTTCAAATCCACCAGTTGCTCCTTGGAAACTCTATAAGGCAGTTCTACTCTGTCCACAGTGTCACTGTGAGTCAGAATTTCACAGCAATGGGTTTGGTTTTTTTTTTTGGTCTATCCATTTGATTGAAGTCCTCAGGGGGTGCAAACAGTTAAAATACTCACTGTTACTCAAAAGGCTGGAGGCTGGAGTCTCCCCAGAGGTGACAAGGAAGAAAGGCCTGGTGATATATTTCTGAACCATCAGTCACTGAATATCCTATGGTGCACAGTTCTTCGGTGACACACAAGGGGGTCATCAAGAGTTAGAGATGACTCATCGGCAAATGAAAATTAGAATCTCTTTGACTAAGCAATTATCCTATCACAGAAGTCAATCTAACCTGGTAAACAATGTTACATATCAAGCCACTGATGTGACCAACCAAAACAGCATCTTCAAAGTACCTGGCTGCTCTCCCAGAAAACACTTTTAAGAGGACTCTTCAGCACTGAAGTGAGGTTCTTCTTTTACAATCATGCTGGCATAAAGGCAGTTAAGTCACAGAGAGAGAGAGAGAGAGAAGCTACTGACTTAAAAAGTCTTCCTGGGTATCAGATAAAAATCACTGGCAAAAAACAAAAATACTATAGTTAGCACGGCACAAGCATTTCCAGAATATTCCAAAGAGAGAAGGAGAGACAGAACAAACAAGAAAAACCAACAACCAAAAATAGACTTGTCCCTGGGGCTATCTCCTAGTTAAAAACAGTTCCATCACTCTATGTCATGTCTACAGCCAATAGTGTCTTTCAATTTTTTAATTGTGAAATACAATAAACACATAAGAAAAGGAGGAAATATAAATACACAGCTTAATGAATGGAAACAAACTCTCACGTGACTACAACTCAGATAAAGAAATCAAACCCTGGTCTGCAGTATCTTCTCCCACTGTGAGTTCTTCTCACCCACGCACCTCACAAGACCAGAGTCAGAGTTATTTGGAAAACTTCTGTTGTTTTCCTCTCAGAATGAGGTTTATTGTATGTATTTTTCATGCACATCAAGGAGCCCTGGTGATGCAACGGATAAACACTCAGCTGCTACACAGAAGTTTAGAGGTTTGAACCCACCTGCGGTTCCATGAGAGAAAAGGCCTGACAATCTCTGTTCCCATAAAGATTTTTAAAAAAATCCACTGCCACTCAGTGGATTCCAACCCACAGTGACCCTAGAGGACAGAGCAGAACTGCCCTGAAGTTTCTCCAGCTGCGATCTTTATGTTAAACGCCTGCCACAACCTTATCCAGAGGATCAGCCGACCTTTGGGATCAGCCGGGCACTAAACCACCATGCCACCAGGGCTCCCCACAAAGACTGGGGCTGTGACTGAACCGAGCTGACACCACATCACACCCCAAGAGCAACACATCACACCCCCAACAGCAACACAGCCTCCAAAGAAAGCTGATGCCTCAGCTGAATAAGCTGCAAGCAGCGATCACACAGGGAGCAGATTTCGTGGAGAGGTTTCCGGAAACAATCTTAGTGACTGTGTTAATTCACAAAGGCACATGAGAGGAAATGCACGGCAGCAAACTGCAAAGGAAGCCTGGGAACAGAGGGAAAAGCCCCAGAGAGGAGGGTAAGAGAAGCATGGGTTAGAATCCAGGCTTCGGCCGTACTGTGGCCTCCTGGGTACTGCTGATCTCTCCTGAACCATAACACGACTTCCTGCCACACAATACTGCTGGGAATACTCGAGATCACAAGTTTAAAGTGGCAAGCGAAGAGTCTCACACAGACCATATGCTCCACGAGTTAAGCTCCCTTTTCCCTCCCCCTCGCCCTCGCCAACAGGCCAAGTGTTTTAAGGTGAAATGATTGTATGATAAACTTTCTCAATCTCCAAATTCTCCAAAATGTTTGCCAAGGATAATAATACAGGCCTACTTTCAGGTTGACCTGGTGACTCTGGTGTAAAAAAATTATAAACAAATAAAACTGTCTCTACTAACCCAGTCTTCAAGGCCCAGAACTGACCATCCTGCCCTCGCCTTCTAACATCCGCCCTCCCCCACTTATCCCAAGGTAAAAAGCCCACGGGCGCTGTCAGGAAAAAAACATCCCACATCCCAGTAGGGAGTCTTAGCCACATCTCTCTGAAGATGAAAAGCAACAAAGTATGTTTATTTGTACTTCGGGGCTGCACTGTCTCTGATCTACCTGGACTCTACTTAGTAGTGGGTTTAAAAATAAAAAAAAAAAAAGCTCACCCACGAACTCAGGCCATTCCACAGACTCCTTCAGGAGGAAAGGTCAATGCCCACACTCCCGGGAGTACACACGCAGGAACATCAAGCCTTTTCACTGACAGAGAGAGAATGTCAGGGAGTCTGAGCAAAGGTCAGCCCAGGAGGAGGTAAGAACCACAGGGCAGGACCCCATTAGAGACGTGCTCCAGACCCCGCGCATAAAGAAGAGCCGGGCGTCAGATGACAGGACCCACGCTGAGTCTCTCACACAGGATACATTAAAAAATAGTATCAACCCAAATCAATGCTTCACTTCCCTACCACAAACAATTCCACAATAAAAACAAAGAAAGGAAAAAAAATCATGAAGGTGTCTCAGAAGGTTCCTGAAGAACAGAGTTCTCCAAATGGTCTTGGAATGTCAGTGGGCTTTGAGCCCCAGACAGGACTCAAATGAGGCTGAACCTTAACCCTAGATTTCCCGCCAGACTATCCAATGAAGGCAAAAATTCACAGTACTGGCTTTTGTAGTCTCTTGTTTTATTAACTACCCAAAAGGGCACTAAAGTGCAGAATAAGGGATAGAAGGGTAAAGTCTCCAGTCCCACATAAAGTCCCAACTTAACAGGTGAGGCTTCTCAACAGTCTGGGAGCCAAAGACACCTTGTCCACATCAGGGAAAATGACCAGCCCTGTTATTGGTGACACTTGAGATCAAAGCAGAATCCACTCTAAAAGGAAAATGTTTGACGTAACCTGAAAAATGCATACCTCCAACCTGCCAAACACCACTGCCATCAGTAGACACTTCTTTCTACCCCGTCCTTGAGGAAGCAGCTCTACGGCAATGGGTTTGGTTCAGTTTTAATCTTTACAGAAGCACACTGCCACATCTTTCTCTTGAGAAGAGGCTCGTGGGTTCAAGCCACTGAAATCTCAGTTAGCAGCCAAGCATTTAACCACTGAGCCACCAGAATTCCTTTCCCAACCTACCTAGGGGTTTCTAAATAGCAACTGTAAAGACGATTCAAAGCCACACAGACGTACTGACCATACAGAAAGTAAAACTGATGCCTGGGACAATTAGGCAACTCCCTGCCTTCCTCCTGGAAGCCCTGGTGGCAGACTGGTTAAGGGCGACAGCTGCTAACCCTAAGGTCAGCAGTTCAAATCCACCAGGCGCTCCTTGGAAACTCTATGGGGCAGTTCTACTCTGATATATAGGGTCACTGTGAGTCAGAATCAGCTTAACAGCAGTGGATTTGGTTGTGGTTTTGCCCTCCTCTTAAACCTACCCCTCAGTATGACGACTTTGGAACAAAATAGGGAGTCCTATTTTATATGGACATAAACCAAGCAAGGAAACCCTAGTGGCATAGTGGGTCAAGTGCTTCTTCTGCTAACCAAAAGGTGAGCAGTTGACATCCACCAAGCACTCCTTAGAAACTCTGTGGAGCAGTTCTATTCTGACCTCTAGGGTCGCTATGAGTCCCTCCCAACTTGACAGCACTGGGTTTTTTTTTAAACCAACCAAAACTAAACCCACTACCACTGAATCGTTTCCGAATGATAGCAACCCTATAGGTCGGCACAGAACTGCCCCGCAGTGTCCAAGGAGCACCTGGAGGATCTGAACTGCTAGTGGTAAGAGTGTTTAAAAGCCGTGGCTGCTAACCAAGAGGTCAGCAGTTCAAACCTACCAGGCACTCCTTGGAAACTCTATGGGGCAGTTCCACTCGGACTTATAGGGCCGCTATGAGTCAGAATCGAAAGACAACATTCAGTTTATGATTTTTACAGAATGGAGACTTAACTGAAACAACCTACTACGCGGTAAGTTTCCATAGGGCCACAAGTGGCTTCTGAGGACACACAAAGAGGCAAGACAGCGTCCACATTTTCTTTCTGGGGTGTTATCAGTGGACACACCACTGCTATACCCAAGCTGAGGGCGTACCTCCAGACAGGTCCTGTTGTCTAAGATGCCCCAGAAGCCAGCTTACTCAGTCTCTAAATAATAATTCACACGTACCAGGGACCACCAAAGGCCCCTGAGAAGTCTCTCTTGAGTTGGTGCAGGATTGCAGAAATAACAGGGCACTCTGACCCAGATCTTGTTAAAAGTCTACAGCGGTCTCCAGACAGCCTATGCCCTTATCCCACCACTGGAAGCCACAGACTTCCAAATGGAGTCCGGGAGGCCGGGGATGACATCATAGGTCTGAGGGGGGTCAGACTGGGCAGCAGACTGTATGGATGTCCAGGGCCAGGCACTTACAGGTGAGGGAAATTTCCCCTTCAAAGCACACACCTCTCTGGGCAGCAGCCCATAATGAAGTGAGTTGCAATCTGACCACCAAACACACCACTCATGACACCTCAACCGGCCAGGTGCTGGAAACACCAGAGGAAATCAGGTATGGAGCAGAGGTGTGGATGGCACAAACTCCAGACACGCGGGCTTCTGTTAAATGAAGTTCTCTGGGTGCTGTCACCCACTTTGTAGGCATCAGCTGTGCTGAGATAAACATCAGGGGGCTGGATTTCAGTAAGGGTGAAGGGCTGGGCCGGCAGACGATGAGAGGCTGACAGCTGTGACAAGCAGACAGGGTCAGCAGAGAAAGGGCTCCCAGGCTGGAATTCCGTGAGTGCCCACAAAGGAAGCAAAGTTCCTGCAAACAGCAGTCTCGCTGGGAGGGACGGAGACGTGCTGCTCTGCTGGACCAGAGGATGCACACGCCATGCGTAGCCAGGTTCAAAGGGCCACCAAACAAAGCCCTGGGTCCCTCCTAGGGCACCTCACCTGTCAGGGCCTCCACTGTGAGGCAAGTGATCAGGTCGCACGACTTAAATAACCGTCTCTTTCCGGGATCAGTGGGGAACATTAAGTAATTCCCAGGACCGGTCCTGCTTCATTTCACTTTACCGAAACCAAACATCATCCCAAGGAGGAAAGAAAGGAGGCGCGGTCCAGGTGGGGAAACGGAGGCACGAGGGGATACACACAAGAGACTCGGGGAAAGGGGCCTGTGGAGGCTACAGAGACAATCCAGCATCTGGGCGCCTAGGAAGAAGGGAAGAGTTCTCTCCAATCTCCTCCTTACACACGCACACGCACACACATATGCACATACACGCACACACAGACGCACACACACACGAGATCCGCCCGCCCAATCGGGGCAGCTGCCGGGCTCCCCGGAGCCGTGCTGCACACAAAGCTCCGCCCGCAAACACACACACACACACACACACACACACCTAACACAACCCCGCGCGCGCACACACACAACCCCTCACACACACACACAGCACAGCCCCGCGCGCACCCACGCCGGCGCGCACCCCCACACAATAGGATCGCGCGTACCCCTCTCGGCGGCCCCTGTGCGGGGTCTCGGCCAGACCGGCGCCGGGGTCCGCCCTCCGCGCACACCCACGCCGGGAGACGCGGCCCAGGCGCGGGAGGGCGCGCGATGGCGGCGCGGCTGCGGCCCCCGCGCCCCACAGGAAGTTCGCCGCGCGCCCCCCGACTCACCGGCGGCGCTGCTCAGCAGCAGGCACAGCGGCCCCAGCAGCCACATGGCGCGGCCGGCGCTCCCGCTGCCCGGCGCCGTCGCTGCCCCCGCGGCCTCGGCCCCGACCCCGCCCCTCGGCGGCCGCCCCGCCTCCGGCCCGCCCCGCCCTCCGGCCCGCCCCCCGCCCTCCGGCCCGCCCCCCGCCCTCCGGCCCGCCCCCCGCCCTCCGGCCCGCCCCCCGCCCTCCGGCCCGCCCCCCGCCCTCCGGCCCGCCCCCCGCCCTCCGGCCCGCCCCCCGCCCTCCGGCCCGCCCCCCGCCCTCCGGCCCGCCCCGCCCTCCGGCCCGCCCCCGCCCTCCGGCCCGCCCCGGCCCGCGAAGTTCCGCGAGCGCCCCGGCTGCGCGCCGCCCCGTCCGCGTGCTGCCCCGGGCCGCCGGCTCCGAGGGGCTGCCGGAGGGGCGTGGGGCCCCGCCGCCCGTCCCGGGAGGGGCTGCCCGCCTTGGCGCCCCTTTCGGCCTCCCCCGCGGACTGCGAGGATCTCAGAACAGCCCGCTCTGTTTTTCTCTCCCTTCTCCTTTTACCGCCTATGTTTTCCACTTTTCTTCTCCATTCTGCGCGGATGCGGCGCTTTCCACTCCTCAGACCCAAACTTGAGATTTTTTTTATACTGAACTACAACATGAATTTGCTCCAGAGCGAGAACGGAAAAGTTGGGAGAGGAGGCCAAATACTATTAAAAAGTGTATTTGTATTTAGTTTTCGTGGCGAGTGTGGGATACGACTAGTGCTTCTCAAGTGTAATATGCATCTTACCTAGGGATCTTGATCAAATGCAGACCGATTCGATAGCTCTGGGGTGGGGCCTGAGAGTATTTTGCTTTTGTTTTTTCTTCTGTTTTCAAGTCCCCAGGTGATTCAAAAGCTGTACACAACTAAACCTGTAGTATACGAGCTAACATCTTCATGAAGACAACATTAGCCACTGGGCGATTTCATTTGAATCTTGTCTCCTTAGACCAGTGAAACAAACATATGGGCCCCAGAATGCAGCAAAGGAAAGAAAATATAAAGGCAGATACAGATGCGAAAAGAACAGATGCGCTGATGCAGCTGAGATGTCAAGACATCACCAGTGAAGAACCCAGAGAGAATTCGATGGCAGAAGAAGGGAGCTACGCTTTCGTGCTTCACCGACACCACCCCGCAACAGATGAGCAAAAAGCTAATGCAAATAGTTGCCAAAAACAATTGAAATGTCCACCAACTGATGAATGAAGAAAAACTGTAGCATGTATCATCTAATGCAACAACATAGAAGAATCTCAAAAGCATACTGATAAAGACTCCAGATCCAAAAGGGTACAATCTCTATGATTCCATTTACAAGACATTCTGAAAAAGCAAAACTATAGGGGTTAAAATCAGATTGATGATTTCCAGGGTCTGAGGGTGAGAACAAGGTGTACGGTTTAGGTTCTGGGACTGTTACATAAAATCTTCGTTATCGTGGTTTTGACATGATTGCCTTTCTTTGTTATTGTTGTTGTGTGCCATCAAGTCAGTTCTGATACATAACCACCCTATAGGACAGAATAAACCTGCCCCATAGGGTTATCTAGGCTGTAATATTTCCTCCTGCAGAGGCGCTAAGGGTTGGAACCGCCTACCTTTTGGTTAGCAGCCAAGTCCTTCACCTTGAGCCACCAGTCCCTATACACTGGTTTAAGTTTATAGACAGAACTGCACCCCTACAAAGGATGGTTGTGACTGTAGGTAAATTGTACCTACTGGGAGGAGAGAGGTAGGTGTGGTGGCCAAGGCTGGCTGATCGTGTGGTGGAGTCTCTGGAGAGGAGACCTGCTTCAGTCACAGTAACCTTCAGAATGCTGAGATTCAATGACTTTCCCTTTTAATTGCCTGCCCTAGCCTGGAAACATGAAGGCTAAATAAAGTGGATCAGGTCGGAATTGAAAAATACCAGTGATGGTTCAAGGCAATGAGAAGAGGGGATGCAGGAAAGTTTGGTAAACTACACATTCGTTTGTCAAGTATATCAAACATAAGTAAATTTACAAAAGATTTAACAGTCAGGATGCTCGGGTTCCCCAAGCATTACAGAGATCTTTCATGAGCGTTAAAGCCTCTAATTTTTTTGTGTGTGAATTTTTGGGTATATGTGTCTATGAGTCAGAATCAACTCAACAGCAGCAGTGGGTTTTGGTTTGATGAGGAGGTATATTTTACCCGTAAGTATGTTTCAGAGAGGCCCCCAGACTTTCATAATGATATCCAAGAAGGCAATTAATTTCTCCTATAGCTGCTTATTTGACACCAAACATAGTGAAAATGGAAGGACAGATAGCCTTAGCGTCTTTTAGTGACATGAACTTCAACTTTGGGAGTTTAGTACGACAGGTTCATTCCCCCAGAAAACCTGATGGTGTAGTGTTTAAGTGCTACGTCTGCTAACCCAAAGGTCAGCAACTCAAATTCTACAGGTGTTCCTTGGATACTCTATGGAGCAGAGCTAATCTACCCTGTAGGGTGGCTATGAGTTGGAATCAACTCAATGACAGTAGGTTTGGTTTGGTTTGGTTTATTACCCATATGTCAGTATGCCCCTCTTGTCTCTCTCTCTCTCTCTCTCTCTGTCTCATACACACACACACACACACACACACACACACACACACGCTTCTTTGGGGCTGTTGACTTCACAAAATCACAATAAGGATTCACTACAATGATGTCTTCCAAAGCACTTGCAAAAATGTAAAATCAACTCTGTTACTATTGAGTCAATTCTGACTCTCAGTGGCCATATAGGACAGAGTAGAGCTGCCCCATAGGGTTTCCAAGGATCCCCTGCTAGATTCAAACTGCCAATCTTTTGGTTAGCAGCTGTCTGCAGCTCTTAACCACTGTACCACCAGGGTTTACAGAATAATGTCAAGACCTCTTTAAGATCAACTGTTGTTTTTATACTTACATGGAGTCACTTCCAACCTCCTTACCACAGAAACTGTGCAGGAAGCAAAAACATTCTTTTTGCTTGCCCCCCCTTATCACTTCCTCTTTCCCAGACGTTTTGAATGCATCCATCAAAAACAGAGGACCCTCAGTTTTCCGGGAAATGGGATAGGTTGCAGCGCTAATTGTTCAGGTCTCAACGCACCAGGCATAGTCTCTTTAACGTTTAATGAAAGTCGAAAGCAGACTGCTTTATTTATGTCTCTGATTTACCAAAAGGCAAACACTCTGACCTTGAATGCATGCACAGATGTAGTTTCACGTTGCTGAAAGAGAGAAAAAAGTATTCTTTTCTGTGGTCCTGGGTATGATGCTTTGTAATTCCCGTATGTTTTCTCGCATCCTCCTACAGTGGCCCTAGTAACACTGCAGGACAAAATAGCACAAGCTGGACTGAAATTCAAGTCTGAGATGCACTCCAATGCTCTTTTCACTTGCCACATACTAGCTCTGTGACCTTGGGCAAGTCATCAATCTCATGGCGCCTTTGTTTCCTCATCTGTGAAATGAGAATAATAAGAACATCTAGATATCAGACTTGCTGTTAGGATGAAATAAGATGATGTATGTAAAGTCTCTGACACCTTGTTCCTGGTAATTGCCCAAGTATAGTTAGTTGTTGGCAGAGTTACGATGCTTCAAATGACAAGGCAGCTGCAGTAGTCACCAGCCTCCATGGTGGCTCTCCAAGATCCCCACCTTCTGGTCTTCCTGCCCAGTACCTCCCCTCCAACAATGCAGACAGCTGACCTGTGTGAGCAATGGGGACACAAGTGGTTCAGTGATAGAATTCTTGCCTTCGATGCAAGCAACCCAGGTTCAATTCCCAGCCTAGGCACCTCACATGCATCTACCACCTGTCGGTCAGTGGAGGCTTGTGTGTTACTATGCTGCTGAACAGGTTTGAGTGGAGTTTCCAGACTAAGCTGACCAGGAAGTGAGGCCCGGACATCTGCTTCCCAAAATCAGCCAAGGAAAACCTAGGAATCTCAACAGAACCCTGCCTGACTCACTGGCTTTGGACATGTCATCCAAAGGATCAATCACTGAAGGAAGACGTCATGCCTGATGAAACAGAAGGCCAGCGAGGCTGACAGAGACAGACCGCAATGAGGTATACAGGCACAATAACCGTAGCGGTGGACTCAAACCAGGGCTTGAACCAGTTCATTCTGGTTTGACCCCCTGCTGAGAATTTGCCTTTCCACTCCTTCCCCCAGACATACTGAATCAGAATTTATGTTTCAAGAAAATCCATAGTTGATTCTTTTGTATACGTAAGTTGCAGAAGAATCACCCACGGAGCCTGTTAAAATGTAGATTCTGATTCAGTGTATCTGGGATGGAAGTGCTAATTCTCAGAAGGAGGGTCAAGCCGGAATGAAGAGGCTCCAAGGCTACAAACATGCTAGTGATTACAAAGATGACACAGGGCTAGGGCAGTGTTTCACTCTGTCCTGTGTAAGGTCACCATACATTGGAGTGCACTGGGCTATCTATCTTTCTCTAGCATAGGGCTATTTAAAGCATTTAGGTGAGTTTCTGACACAGAGCTCTTATTTGTTCAGCACTCAGGTGTACCACGGACTTAGGACGTGTAAGCGAGGAGTGGGTCACACCAGGCAACGTGGAGGCAGAAGCTTAAGAAGAGGCTGCAGTCGGCAGCTTCTGTGATGATCCCAGGAACCCTAACCTGCTGGCATTCACAGCCTTGTGTAGTCTCCTTCCCCTTGAGTGCGTGATGGATTTACTGACGCAGCTCTTAACAAACAGAATATGGCAAAAATAATGGGATGTCACTTCCAAGATTAGGTTCCAAAAAAGACTCTGGCTTCCATAGTGGGACTCTCTCTCTCAAAGTCTCTTACTTGTCAGCTGCCATGTGGTGACAGCCCTATGAAGAGGCACAAGGAACTGAGAAAAGTCCTCAGTCAACAGCCGGTGAGAAACCAGAGCCCTCAGCCCTTAAGCCCACAAAGAACTGACTCCTGCCGACAACCACAAACGAGCCTGGAAGTGGATCCTTCCCCAGTCAAGCTTTCAGAGTAGACCACAGACCTGGCAGACCACTTGATTGCAACTCTTGAGAGACATTGAGCAGACACACCCAGTTACCCCATGCCCAATTCCTGACCCAGAAAAACTACAAGATTATAAATGTTTGTTGTTTTAAGCTACTGAGTTTTGAGATAATTTGTTACACAGCACTAAGTAACTAACACAAAGCCTGAAGGCAACACTGAGTCTGGGAACACCTAAGGTCATTGACTCTCACCAGTTAGTCTGAAGAAGCCAGTGGGAGAGAATCATATTACTCAAGAGTCTGCTTTGAGGGCTCTGCATTTCTAATGACGTTTCATCTTCAGGATAATCTCAGAGTTAGATATTATTCTCCTCTTAGTTATCTAGCACTGCTACAAAAGAAATACCACAAGTGGATGGTTTTGACAAAGAGAAATTTATTCCGTCACAGTCTGGTGGGCTATACAAGTCCAAACTCATGAGGTCAGCTCCAAGGGAAGGCTTTCTCTCTGTGTTGACTCTGGAAGAGTCCTCAATCTTCCTGTAGTTTAGGAGGTTCTCCTCACAGGAATCCCAGGTCCAAAAGATGCCCTCTACTCCAAGTGCTTCTTCCTTGATGATATGAGGATCCCAACTCTCTGCTTGCTTCCCTTTCCTTTTAACTCTTGTAAAATAAAAGGTGGAGGCTACACTCCAGGGGAACTCCTTTTACGTTGGACCAGGGATGTGACCTGAACAGGGATGTTATGTCCCATGCTAATCCTATTTGGCCACAGCTAAATGATTTATAACACATAGGAAAATCACAAAATAGAGGACAGCCACACAATCCTGGGAAATCATGACCTAACCAAGATGACACATATTTTAGGGACACACAGTTCAACCTATGACATCCCCCTTTGCACAGAAAGGGAATTCGAGGTTCATCCTGTTTAAGTGACTGGTCCCAAATAACCTAGTAAATCATCAAGATTTGAAGCCAGATACTTTTCATTCCATTGGATTCATACAACATCACACTGAACTATATTGCCTTCTACCGCAAAACAACCCAGTTCATAAAATACAGAATATGTTTACAGTTTAAGAGAGAATGTGTTCACTGAATTTGGAGCTAGAAAACTGATAATGCTCAGAACATTAAAGAGAAGTTGATTTATCTTATAATACAACACAACTCCAAGAACCATTTTCAGGCTGTACCTAATTGCTGTAGACCCCATCCCTCAAAAAATGCTGAGCATGGCAGTTCTCACGGCTAAAAATGAAAATCATCCCAGAGCTTCCAATGTACATCTATATTTAAATTGTCAGACTAATCTGCAGAAAAATACTGCTGGGAACCAGCAGAGTTCTTGTAATTCATGTTTAATATAGTCACCAGCTTGTGGAAGAGTGATCCGCTGACATTCGTTAATGGAAATCTTACACCATCTGAAAGGATAAAATTTTTATCCCTCATTTTATAAAACCTGCAGTTTATTACTTATTTTAATGTCTCAGCTTTACTTCCTCTTGAATGATGTTGTTTATGCCCTTAAAGGGTGATTTTTTTCCCATGTGACCAGTCCTGGAACCAAGGAACAAGTATATGAAAAAGAATTTCACCTGCAGTTTATCAATAGAGATATTTAGCCTGTTTTCATCACATCTGCAATTATTTTTCCTTCTCAATTACAAAGAAAAAAACATTAGGTGGATTCATTAAATGTATGAGCTTCCTTCTGGTGTATCAACTTCAGAGGAAAAGCTGTCATTAGGCTGTATAGATCTGCAGTGTTCAATACAATTGCCATTAGCTATATGGAGTTGCACTGAGCACCTGAAATGTGCTCTTCTGAATAGTGATATGCTCTCAGGATAAAATGCAAATTGGGTTTCAAAGCCTTAGTACAAAAAAGAATGTAAAATATCTCAGTAATATATTTATAAAGTAGTTTCACATTGAAATACATTATTTGCATACACAGGATTAAATAAGATAATACTGATGTCACTGGTCTCCTTTTGCTTTTTTAAGGTTCTTAGTAACCAGCTGCCATGGACTTGACCATGACTCACAGAGACCCTACATGTATCAGAGTACATCTGTCCTCCACAGGGTTTTTGATTTTGGGAAGTACATCACCGGGCCTCTCTTCCTAAATACTTCTGGGTTAGCGGTCAAGCTGGTTAACTGTTCAGATCACCTAAGAACACTAATGCCCCTACTAGAAAATTTTATATACACACACATATATATATACTTGGCTGGCTGCATTTGGGGCCCGCAATCTATTTCTTTTCAGCATCACTGATATAGAAAAGATTTTAATTGATGAATACACGTGACATTTTAGTACGCACTGTTTAAATGTAAGTCTACTTGAAGATCACTGACTAAATAAAGATGCTTTTTCTCTGACTTTTTCCACCTGACTAATTCTGCTTCAAAGTCTTTTTAACCTTATATTCTAGATATCAAATTGAATTGATACTTATACACGAAGAATGCTAGAAAAGCAAACAATTTGTTACATATAGACTTAACACAAGAATAAACAATTCAATGGATCTGAAAGTGATTTTAATGTCACAATTTCGGTATTACAAATACACCATGAAGTCAAGAAGGAGGGCAAATGAGTTGGGAGGAAAGAAAGCATCTTTGGAGATAACTGCCATATTTGGCACTTGAATTCCAAAAAGAACCCAACTATGAACAAGATCTCCATGTTCAGAAGTGAAATTTATACAATAATTTAGCTAACAAGTCACAGGAGATACTCAGGGACAAATGTGAGAAAACGATTCCAGCCCGCTAGGTCTCATTACCTTCCCAAAGTAACAAACTCCCTCATAGACAAACAGGTAAGCAGGAGACTTTAATAAGAGCGCTTGTGAAAACCATCTGGAAGGTAAACAGATTTACATTTTTAACCTGACATTACTGAAACATTTTCTCTGCCCTGTGAAAACTCGGCTTTAATAATTGAAGGTGGTTTTCTCTATGCACCTCAGCCTACTTCTTTTAAACACCTCTTCATTTCCACCTAGGTTCTTTGGGCTTGATTGATTTTAATGTTTAAGAGCTTAATTTCGGGTGCTGTTTGATTGCCTAATCTGGAGCGGATGCTGTGTGGGTTTGTGGTTCAAATTGGGGGGTGGGGAGGTGGATTTTTTTTTGCTGAGCTTTCAGTGAATTCCCACACGGAGTGTGGAAAGGAGAGAACAGAAGGGATGGAGAAAGGAAGTTACATGACGGTCGTCGGGCCTCTTCTACATACTGTATTGAAAGCACAGTAAAGTTACAGGTATTGTTTGCTCCTGCCAGACATTGATCCTGGTTCCTTAAAATAGCTAATACCCTCTACATGGTCATTCCAACCAGAAACCTGGGCTTCTCAGCGCTTTCTCACTCCCCCTCACGGTTTGTCACTGAGATTTGCAGATCCTGTCTGTTTAATACTTGCTTAATCCAGTTCACAGCTCTCCTCTCCTCTGCTCCTACCCTTCCCTTAGTTCAAACCTCCAGGAACCTGAGCCTGGGTTACTGCATCTCTTAACTGGCTTTCTCACATCTGGTCTTGCTCCTGCTCAATCTGCTTAAAATCCCCACTGTCCGTAGCTTACTGCCTGTCTTCTCATGAGCTCCTGCTAAGGCTAACAATCCCAGACGAGATAGTGTTATGTGTCGACTTGGAGAGGCTATTAAAAGCAAAACAAAACAGTTACTACCAAGTGGATTCCAACACATGCCATTGTGGCAATCCCAATTCATAGCGACGCCACAGGACAGAGTAGAACTGCCCCATCGGGTTTCCAAGTTGCAGCTGGCAGATTTGAATGGCCAAACTTTTTGTCAGCCGCCTAAGGCTTAACCACTGCACTGCACTACCCGGGCTCCAATACCCAGTCATTTAGGCAAACACTAATCCGGATGTTGCTCTGAAGGTATTCTGCAGATGTGGTTAATAGTCACAGTCAGCTGACTTTAAGCAAGAAGATTATCCTTGGGAACATGAGAGGGCCTCGTTCAGTCAGTTGAAAGACCTAAGGGGAAACACTGAGATTTCCAACTCAAGCAGAAGGTCTGCCTCAAGACTGCAGCATTAACTTCTGCCTGAGTCTGGCCTAGCACAGACTTTGGATTGGCTAGTACCCACAAAATATACACTATTGGTTCTGTTTCTCTGGAAATCCCTGTCTGATAAAACGGTGTCTAGGGGTGGAAAGGGGGTCAAGGCTGAGACCAGAGAGGGAGCAGGACACTTTTGGACTTGTTAAGCAGTCCAGTTCTTATCTGCTAGCAGTCAGAAGCCACAAATGGTTGGTTTTAAGCAGGGACACGACATGAATATATTTGCATAGTTATTAAAAGCAAGGATTTTAAATCATACTCAAAGTTTAGCCACTCCAGTTAGCTGTGTGTCCTTGGGGAAGTTACTTAACCTTTCTGAGCTGGTTTCTTCAACTATAAAGTATGGTTTAGACCCCTGTGAGATCCACACAATTGTCAGATCTAAATGAGATAGTACTTAGCCTACTACTCGGTACATAGTGAGCAACCCTGTAATTATGGCTAGGGTTACTATATTAATAAATTGTACTCACCCTATGAGTAGGATGAGTTTCCTATGGAAGCCCCAGTGGTGTAGTGGTTAAGCCTTACATCTGCTAACCAAAAGACTGGCAATTTGAATCCACCAGGTGCTTCTTGGAAACTCTATGAAGCAGTTCTGCTCTTTCTTGTAGGGTTGCTATGAGTTAGAACTGACTAGACAGCAGTGGGTTGGGTTTGGTTTTTACTCATCCTATACTTGTGATGGAAACCCCGGTGGCATAGTGGTTAGGTACTATGTCTGCTAACCAAAAGGTTGGCAGTTTGAATCCTCCAGGTTCTCCTCCAGAACTCTATGGGACAGTTCTACTCTGTCCTATAGCGTCACTATAAGTCAGAATCAACTCAACAGCAGTGGGTTTTATACTTCTTACAAGAAGCCCTCCATGACTCCTCAAGACATAACTGCACCAATTCCTGCGTACTCTGTGATTAATCCCTGTTTGCAGGACTTATGAGTCTGTATGTTAGTTGCCTATGAATGCCTTATTTTCTTCATCAGACCATGAGCTCTTTAAAGCCAGGAACTATTGTTGACAGTTGGCAAGAGCACCATCTACATTCATGGGATGAATGAATACCTTAGACTGCTTTCATACTTTGAGTCACATTCTCTTTTTTGCCCTCAATGACTAAACTATGAGGCGGTATTATCATCCCCACTTCAGAATTGAGAAAAAGAAGGCTTAGAAAAATGGAGCATTAAACCCAAGCTCTCACACACAGTAAGCATCCGTGGTTTTATCTCAGGTCTCCTGACTGACTCTTTCCAGGTCTTCTACCTCAGTAGCGTCAATCTGGAAGGACAAGAAGCTGAGGGCAGTAGTGCCTCTACAAACAACCCTCCCAGAACAGGATGCGTGTTTTCACAAAGCTTCCCGAATTGTCAAAGTGAAGGAATAAAACACTTCAGCTGGAAAAATAATAGGTAGCCAGAAATCAACCCCAATCCTACCAGAAAGAATAATTCCAGGAAACAGGGCTACATACACAGCAGGGAATATACTCCAAGACACACATAATAAAGTCACCTTGGCAATGCTTGTGCCCTGTAGCCAAAGCCAGAAGTCTGATCAAATTTAAAGGAGATTTAGAAGGACATCCACCCAGGCTAGTCCATTCAAAGAGGAGTGCCAACCCACCCCACGATATTCAGCTTCCAGCCACATAGCTGTGAGCCTGATCACAGCAGAGCTCTGGAGTGATTGCAATAAAAATTTCCAAGGTGGGAAAGATCAGGCCATGGTAACGCTAGAAGCTGCCCACATAGGCCAGCTGGCTCAGATCTCACAGCACAGTGCCAATAAAGCGAAAGTTGAGGTCGATGCTGGCCAGTTGGCTTTGTACTGAGGAGAAAAAAGTTCCATGCTCACTGGCTAGAACCTTTACCCCATTCAGTTGTCCTGCCAATGCCATTTGGGGCTTGAAAAGGGATTGGGTAAAAGAGGAAGGAGGACACAATGCCAGTCTTGACAACCAGGGCTGGCATTCAGTCAATTGTCAAAAGAATAAAACACTTTTGAACCAGCTGGTAAATAGGCTGAGCCCCCACCTGCCTCCCCATCACTCCCAGCTGACTCAGCCCCTCCGGCGGGGCCTCTGGACCTTCCGCTGATCTGGTGGCCCCTTATGAACCTATGACTGACACAGCACAGAGTCACTCCCAATTGGTTGGCTTCTTATCTTCTTGCTTTTTTTGTTATTGTTGATTAGTGAGTTGGGAGATCCCTTTATTTTTACAGAGTTGAACTATTTCATAGAGTTTTCTTGGTTGCAACCTTTACAGAGGAGCCCCAGTGGTATAACGGTTAAGCATAACCAAAAGGTCAGCAGTTTGAACCCACCAGCTGCCCCACCAGAGAAAAATGTTAACAGTCGGCTTCCCTAAAGATTTGGAACACCTAAAGGTTTACAGCCTTGGAAATCCTGTGGAGATCGTTTTACTCTGTCCTGTAGGGTCATTATGAGTCAGAAGTGACTCAACAGCATGGGGTTTTATTTTTTTATTTAGTCTTTATGAAGCAGATCACTAGGCCTATTTCTTCCATGGTACCATGGAGTGGATTCAACCAAAAGTAACCTTCTGGTTACCAGCTGAGCTCACACTCTTTGAACTACCTGGAGACCCTGACTCCTTGTCTTTTGAAAACTATTTCTGATTACAAGTACAGTTGTGGTTGTTGTTGTTAGGTGTCATTGAGCTGATTCCAACTCGTAGCAACCCTACGGTACAACAGAATGAAACACCGCTGGGTCTTTGGCCATCTTTACAATAGTTTCTACATTGGAGCCCACTGCTGCAGGCACTGTGACAATCCATCGCATGAGGGTCTTTCTCTTTTTTACTGCTCTTATATGTCACAGGCGTGAAGTCCTTCTCCAGGGACTGCTCCCTCCTGATAACACGCCCAAAGCAGGAGAGATGAAGCCTTGTCATCCTGGCTTCTAAGGAACATTCTGGCTGTACTTCTTCCAAGGCAGATTTGTTCAATTTAAAGGCATCACTTTTTCTTATTCTTATTAATAAGTTCTCCTTATTCTTCATTACAAAACCAAACTCAGTGCTGTCAAGTTGATGCTGACGCATAGCGACCCTATAGACAGAGTAGAACTGCCGTGTAGAGTTTCCAAGGAGGGCTTGGATTCAAACTGTCGATCTTTTGATTAGCAAACATAGCTCTTAACCACTACACCACCAGGGTTTCCTCCTTACTACAAGTACTAGAAAATACCAAGTAACTACCATTCATTCATTCATTCAATAACTCTTTATCTAGCAACTGTCATATTGGCAGCAGATCAACAGTTTGATTTTCGTGTGTGCAAAGAAAGGGTCTTTGTGACCTACAGACTGGGAGGTACAAGCCTAGTTCAAGCACAGAAGCATAGATAGATCAATTGAACCCCCATAGGTGTAAAGATCTGGGCCAAACATCTTGAAGGTCTGGGTGCTCTTTTCATCTATTCACCTCCTCATTTCTTAATCAAATACTTATT
Organism: Heterohyrax brucei; assembly: GCA_028571685.1. Classification (NCBI taxonomy): domain Eukaryota; kingdom Metazoa; phylum Chordata; class Mammalia; order Hyracoidea; family Procaviidae; genus Heterohyrax; species Heterohyrax brucei. The sequence goes on along the minus strand of CM053145.1, from coordinate 122,034,251 downwards.
GAGTACTTATGTTAAATACCTTCTATATGCACAGCCCTGGAATTCCTGGGTGCTGTAATTCCTGGTTAACATGCTCAGCTGTCAGTCAAAAGGTTGGAAGTTTGATTCCACCCACAGACTGCACAGAAGAAAAGCCTGGAGACCTGCTTCCGCACCACCAGGCCCTAACGATGCTATAGAGTGCCACTGTACTCAGACACACATGTAGTTGCCACGAGTCCCACTCAACTTGACAGCAAATGATTTTTTTTTTTTTTAATGTTTGCCATTTTTTACACGTGGGGCCCTAAGCCAGATGTAACAAAAGTTAGAAAGATCAGTTAGACAAAGACGCCCTGTTCTTCTCTAGTCTAGTGAAGAATCCAACACCAAATCTGTGGGTCAAAACAAGGAGTGAGAAGGCACAGAAAGGGAGGCACTGCAGCTGTGAGTCTCCAGTTTGGGGGAGCAGTCCTAACATCCTGGGATTTGCTAGAAGTATAACTAGATGAAGCATTGCTTACAGATCGTTACTGTTTACAGATCATTAAATTTAAGTAAATATCAAATGAGGGGAAAAAATGTGAATGTGTATCTCAAATTTTTAGGTTCCAAAAATGAAATTTGCAGGCATAGAAAATTTTCACATTAAAAATACTAACAACACGTATTTCCTGATACCTTACTCAGGTTATGTTCCTCTGAAAGCAGAACTTCAAACTGTGACTTGAGGCAGGGAGGTGATTCCAGGAAGCAGAAGAGAAAGAATGAAGACAGTGGGACAAGGCTGGAAAGCCATTGAAGGGTACATTTGTTGAATTGGTCTATCTACTGGGGATTCTCTAGTATCCAGGTAGACAACACCTCAAAATATCCATCTGAATTGAGAGTAAGCTTTCTGTCCCTCATCAATCAAGGGGTGCCCCCAGGAGCATTAAATCTCTGTACTTTTATTGTTCTTCTTCAAAAGACATCCTGAGGCTGAAAAGCTGAGAGACAGGTGGGTCCCTGAGGTGGCCCTGTTCACTAAATCCTATAGTGACTCTGTAGTGGCTCTGTCGACCAAATCCCTTGTGGGTCACAAAATGAGACCGCTAGATGGGCTTCTAGGAAACTCTGGTGGCACAGTGGTTAAGTGCTACATCTGCTAACCTAAAAAAGTCAGCAGCTCAGATCTGCCACACACGCCTCAAAAACTCTATGGAGCAGTTCCACTTTACCCTGTAGGGTCACTGTGAGTTGGAATCAACTGGATGGGACCGGGTTTTTGTTTTTTGGTTTTGTTTTTGGTTGTTGCTGTTGTTTAGGTGGACTTCTGATGTGCTAAGTACCTTACATGTTATTATGCCCAATTTTCAGAAGAAGATGTAAAATGTTCAGTTTCATTGTGCCCAATTTGCAGATCAAGAAACCAGAAGTGGAGACTGTAATAACTTACCAAAGGTCACAGAGCTAGGAAATGGCTACAGGTTCAAACCTGTTATCCAGCTCCTGAGCCTAAGCTTTTCTAAAGCATGTTAACATATAACCTATACTGAAACTTAAGAAAAGCCACCAATTGAGAATGGGGTGGAGGAGAAGGAAATGCAACATTAGGGAAGTTTGTACACATCCCTACTTCATGTAAATATGGAAGGACAGCCAATCTGATGTCTTGAAGAATCAGAATTACAGGTCTAATGAGAAAGACCACGCATTACCAGGGGAAAAAAACAAAACAAAAACACCCAAACAGACATATATGCTTCTACAACACATATGCTCTTCACTATTCAAATGAAAAGCAATAATCGTATTTTGAGGACAGTGATGTTTTATGCTACAGCTCCAGCAAGGATGGGGACCATAGTTACTGTAATTCCTCATTCAATCTGATTCTTCTGGGTTTGCTTTCTCTGAAATCAAACAAAAATGTTTCGGATAACGTTACAGAAAGACTACATTTTGAATTGGAAACCCTAGTGGCACGATAGTTAAGAGCTACAGCTGCTAACCAAAAGGCTGGCAGTTCAAATCCATTAGGTGTTCCTTGGAAACCCTATGGGCAGTTCTACTCTCTCCTGTTGGGTAACTGTGAATTGAAATTGACTCAATAGCAGCCGGTTTAAAAAAAAAAATTATTTAGAAAGATATGTAGAGCTGGTGTGTCCATATTCAGCTGGTTCAACTACAGCCAGCAATAACAAGAATCAGAATTAGATATAAATTTATTAATAACCCTTCCACACTACTGAGAATGTGGCTAATAATATCATGCACATGATGCGGCTGCCGTCTGCCGAGCTGAGCACACCTGCAGGTCTCCTATCTAGGTTCTCCATAAATGGTCTCCTGGGAGGCAAGAGGAAGCTTTTTACACAGAGATGAGATACAGTCACTAATGTCCTGAGTGGAATGACATGGTCCTTCACATTAGACCTCTTTGGCTCGTTCTCATCAGTGCTCACAGTCAATCTGATTTCACTGGAAGATTGTTTAAGTAAATTTGGAGTTTGTGCATCGTGACTATGCGTGCCTGCTGGTGGCTCCCACTCTCTGTCGCTGGGCCACTTGTGCAAGTTTTCACAAGCCTGACACTTGTCCCAGCACAAATGAAATAGTAAGGGGACTTTCAACACATTTCCTATGGAGACCACAAACCTGTTTGGTAAATCTCATCTAGGAAGCCAATATCCATACTTCTCCTAGCAGTGAAAGGAAAACAAAGAGATTTCTTAGGAAATGCCTGACAGGTTTAAAATAATCAAAGAACTGTGAAGGGATGTGATAGTTAAAAAAGATAACAGTTCCTATTATATAACCCTATTGAAGCCACTATATTAGAAAATCAGTCCCAAAATGAGGAAGCATTTCATAAAGTCCAGTCTAAACTGACAATTTACCTTGTAAAACATAACTTACAAATAGTTCTTAAGCCAGGTCTTTCAGAAATTAAAAGAAAACTGATTTATACAATCTCACCTAATATGTCATATAATCACTTTTCCCAAATTTTCTTATACTGGACACTGTCTAGTCCCCTCTCCTAGAAATTACTGAAAACATTCACTATGACTATTTGTTTGGCAAATATTCACTGTCTTTCCCCTCCTACTGTGGGAGAAAGTAACTTCCTCCTCACTCCGCTGATACTTGCCTGGGCCATGACATTTGAGTTCGGCCTCTAGAGTATTATCCGATGTAAGAGGAGCAGAGCCATTAAACTTGTTTATGGGTTTTGGTTTGAGCTCTTACATTCAGGAGAGCTTCCATTAGAACAGGCCCTGGGTGTCTTCTGTCCCTTAATTACGGGCCTCAGAACAAGCACAGTTGGGAGCAGATCTGAAACCACTCCCAACCTAACGCCAAGCCCAACCAAGTCGCAACTTAAGTAGAGTCACCCAGCTGAGCCCAGCCATGGTAGGCCAAATTTTAGCCAACAGCAGATCCATTGCTAGGAGAATAAATACTTGTTAGCTGCAGTATTTCAGGTTGATCTATTCCTAACTTTTACGTTCTTTGTCCTTCTCTTCTCTCATTCCTCTTTATTCTAATTCACAAAAGTCCAAAGGAATGACAGCTCCCTCCAAAGAGGTTGTTGTTGTTAGGTGCCACCAAGTCAGTTCCAACTTATGTCTACCCTACGAACAACAGAAAGAAACACTGCTCAGTCCTGCACCATGCCCATAAATGGTGTTATGCTTAAGCCCACTGTCGAAACCACTGTATCAATCCACCTCCTTGATAGCCCATCTTTTTTTCAATGGCCCTCTACTCTACCAAGCATGATGTCCTTCTTCAGGGATTTATCCCCCTCGACAATTGTCCAAAGTATGTAAGATGTAGTCTCCCTATCCTTGCTTCCAAGGAGCACTCTGGTTGTCCTTCTTCCAGAACAAATCTGTCTGTTCTTTCATGGTACATTCAATGATGCCAATTTAAAGGCATCAATTCCTCTGTTTTCCTTAATCGTTGTCCAGCTTTTGCATGCATATGACATGACTAAAAATACTATGGCTTGGGTCAGGTGCATCTTAGTCTTCAAGTTGACATCTTTACTTTTCAGTACTTTAAAGAGGTCCTTTGCAGAAGATTTTCTTAATGTAATGCATCTTTTGATGTCTTGACTGCTGCTTCCTTGGGTGTTGATTGTGGAACCAAGTAAAATGCAGTCCTTGGCAACCTCAATCCTGACTCCATTTATCATGATATTGCTGTTCCAGTTTTGATGATTTTTGTTTTCTTGATGTTGACGTGCAATCCATACTGAAAGCTGTAGTCTCTGATTTTCATCGGTGTTTCAAAGTTTGATTCCTCCAGTCCTGATGCCTTGTTCTTCTTCATATAGTCCACCTTCTCAGATTACTTCCTTGGCATACAGATTGAAAAGCTATGGTGAAAGGATACAACCCTGATGCACACCTTTCATCTTATTTTGCTTGTACAGCTGCCTCTTGATCCATGTACACATTCCCCAAGAGTACAATTAAGTGTTCTGAAGTTTCCGTTCTCTGCAATGTTATCCACAGTTTGTTATGATCCACATAGTCAAAGGCCTTGGCATAGTCAATGAAGCACAGGTGAACATCTTCAGGGAAGAGGGAAGGAAAAACAATGATGAAGAAAAATCATTACCTTTTTGACACAAAGCAGTAGTGAAAAGCCTAGAACTATTCATGTGGTAATAACTTTTGAATTGTCACACTCCTAATAATAATAATAGGTTTTATAGACAATAAACCAAACTGGTTGCCATCATTCTGTGACAGCCAAACTTTAACATATTTAACACATTTAATCCACTTAGCAGCCCAAGAAGTCAGAATGAAAGCCAACAATTGATAGAAAAGTAAACTGAGCATAGAGAGGTTACATCTCTTTTTTAGAAGGTGCCAGAGCTGGGATCAAAACTCAGATTTAGGCAAATCCAAGTAATTACTGAGCAACCTCAGCAGTGAACCAGTCTTGAATGCAACAAATTGGCAAAGATTAGAAAAACTTTAATGCTCAGTATTGGCAAGTGTACAGGACAGGCATCTTCTAAATTACAGGTGAGAGTATAAATTGATGCTAACATTCCGGAAAGCAATATGGCAATATTTACCAAGAAGCTGTACATTTGCATAGCCTTTGAACCACTACTCCCACTTCCCTGATTATATCTTAAGGAACTAGTCAAAGATGCAGCCGAAGATTTGTGTACAAAACTGTTCTTCAAGGCACAGCTTATCACATGAAAAACTAGAAGCAAGCAAAATGTAAAATAGTTGCAGAATGGTCAAATAATTGGTATTGCTACATGCTGGAACAGTCTGCAGCCATTAAAAATAATATTTTAAATTTTATGCTATGCATCTTAAATCTTTAAAATGGGTATTCAATAAAACAACCATATTTTAGTGATACAAAGAAAAGTTTGCAATACACTGTGAGTGAAAAAGGCAGGATATAAAACTGAATATATAATGTGACTCTGGATTGAAGAATGTGTATTTGTATGTGTGTGTGTGTGTCTGTGTTTGTAATTATAATTAATACAACAGAGTAATAATACATTATTCCTGCACAATGATATTATTTTCTGTGAGTTTGTTGTTGTTGTTTGCTTGTTTGTATTTTCTAAATACTTTTTACATTTCTCAAGATTTACCAAAAACAAAGCAAATCAGTTGTTACTGAGTCGATTCCAACTCCCAGCAACCCCATGTGTGACAAAGTAAAATTGTGCTCCATAGAGTTTTCGACAGCTGATCTTTTAGAAGTAGATCACCAGGCTGTTCTTCTGAGGTGCCTCTGGGTGGACTGGATCAGTTATCAGCTGAGCGCATTAACCATTTGCACTACTCAGTACTTCCCAGTTTTACAGTGTAAGCAGTGATTACTTTTGTAGTCATTACAATGATTTACTTTCAAAAGCACTTTATTCTGTAATTATCCTACAGCGACGATCCTGTAGACTATAAGCTCTATGAAGATAGGGATATTCATCTGTTTTGATCAGTAATAGATGCCTAGAATAGCATCTGGCTATTCCGTAAATATTTGTTGAATGACTGAAAGGCATACGCTATAGTAGGTACAGATGCACTGCATGTGCTCAGGTTACCTACCTCTTCATAAGCAGTTGCCTCAACAATAACCATTCTAGTATGATCGAGGATTCAGTGGCTCAGAACTGCAGACCGGGCAGGTGGGGATGCCTGGACCTTCTCCCTGATGTCTGGGACCTCAGCTGGGAAGGCATTAGTGGTTGAAGGTGCTAGGAGTGCGAATCACCTGTCTCAGGTCACGGTCGGCTGGCATTGTCAACCTGAAGCACTTAACACACAGCTTCTCGACCTGGCTTGACCTTCCATGTTGGATTTTGTGTGATCAAAAAATAAACCTTTAGTATGTAGTCTGTTGATCCTTTGGGGTTAATTAGAGCAAAGAACCTCTTACCCTGAACTATACAGCCAGCCAAGCCAAGTGCCGTTGAGCCAAATCCGACTCATGGCCCCTAGGATCGCCATGAGTGGGCTATACAACAAGGTTCAAATACGTATCTATTTCATACAATGAGATATCCCTCAGTTTACCTTATCCTCTTGTCTGTTAGCCTGTAAACCAACCTGGCAAGTATCTTTCCTTCCATCATGGGAAATCTAGAAAGCATCTATTCAGTGAGGCATGAGAGAGACACACGACACGGACCGCAGTGCGTTCCCTCCCTGCCACTTACGAGTCATGCGGCCCAGCATTAGTTGCAGAGTTTTTCTGAGCCCGTGTTTTTCCATTTGCAAAATACAAATATTTGCCTGGTATGATTGTTGAGATAATTGAATGAGGTATCTATTATATGGCACTTGACACAGCATAAACACTCATTAAATGTTAGTGGACATGTTAGTTCTGTTAGTATGGTGTCCACAATCTCTTGATCTGAAGCGTAGGATGGTGTCAGTTGTGCGCAGTTGAAAAAAAAAAAGGTCAGTACACTCAGAGAGGATTTAGCATCTTTTAGGTGTGGGTGGGGTAGGAGAGTTGGGTCAAGGAGCCCCTAAAACTGTAGATGATAAATGAGAAGAAAAACCAGCTGATGCTGAGTCCATTTCAACTCATAGCCACTCCACAGGCTACAGGGTGCAACTGTGCTCACTGGAGTTTCAGTAGCTGATCTTTCAAATGTGTATCAGCAGATCTTTCTTCCACTGTGCCTCTGGCCAGACTTGAACCTCCAACCTTGTGATTTGCAGCCAGTATGTTAATCATTTGCACCATATAAGGATTCCCAGTGAGGCAAACCAATTGCTGTGAGTTGATTTCAAACTGTGCTCTCTCTAGGGGCTTCATGGCTGTTATCTTTCATGGCTGTTATCTTTCAAAAGCAAATTGCCAGACCTTTCTTCCAAGGTGCCCCGAGGAATATTCATTTATTTCTATCCTGTCTTGTTCCACAGGGGAACAGATAAAAGGATAGACTCCATGTCATTTCATAATGTAGGGGAAAAAACCCAGACACTAAACAAAGATAAATCACTGCTATTGAGTCAACTCCAACTCTGAGTGACCCTACAGGGCAGAGTAAAACTGCCCCATAGGGTTTCCAGAACTATAATCTTCACTGAAGCCGACTGCATCTTTCTGTCATGGAGCAATCAGTGTATTTGAACCACTGATGTTTTGGTTAGCTTAACTACTGTGTCACCAGGGGTCCTTAAACCAAGGACAAGGACATAAAATTTTTTTGGTACATTTTCTAATTCTATTAAACAAACAAACAAAAAATTGGGATACAAAGCAGAATCGGAAAATGTTCACACACAAAAAAATTCATACTATGGGAACTTTACTTCTGACCTTGGCTTAGCCCTAAACTCTCTAGCCAGCTGTGTGAAAAGAGCAGAGTGTCACTTAAACAACTGCACAGGGTTGCACAATCTAGACTCTTCACCACACCGCCATTCCCAAGGTGTGTTCCCAAGGGAAGGGCGGTGACGTCAGCTGCTAGCAGAGACGGCCTGTCCTTGGGAACAGTGCCAGCTATCGTGCCTAGCACTGTGTCATGCAGCTGAGTCACCCAGAGCTGCAAAGAGTGGCTGCCAGGTCCCAGGGAGAAGAAAAGAAGAGGGAGAATGCTCTGAGTTTTATTTTCATCGCCATTACTCAAATTCAGAGCAGAGATTGTCTAAAAATTCCTCTCTGGCTTGCACTTCTTTGGCTGTTTAATTTTTTATTGTTAGGCATGAACAATGAAACAGAACAGGTTTCCTGTTTCTTGTCCACAACCCCCTGCTGCTGAGGAATCTGGGTTTAAACCACCAGAGGAACATTTAAATTTCTAGAAATTAGCTTCACTAAAGATGCTTAAGCGTTTATGAAAACATTTCCATTTTACACTCAGCTTTATAAAATCTTACAGTAAAAAAAAAATTCCCAAACCACCACATGAAGCTAAGCTGGCAGAGAGAGGGATGTGCTCAGTGCACATGTGCCAGCAGCTTTACAAATGAGCCTATGGAACCAGGATTGAGAGCCCATGAATCCACTCATCAGCAACAAAACAAAAATTTGGAGCCTTAGTGCTCGAGTCCATGGAGACTCTCATCCACCGCATCTTGCATCTCAGAAGCAATACACAGTCTTAGCTCACTTTTACACCCATTAATGCTGATGGGGGGAACTCCTGTTGTGCCTTATTTGAGGTGCCCATGAGAGAGGTATTGTGAGGCAAAACCAGAAGTTTCTCTTGGAGGGAGATCTGGGTTTAAACCGTAACGTAGCTGCTAACTAGTTAGTGACCCTGATCAGTGGATACAACCACTAGGCAGTTCAGTCTCCTCTGAAGATAGATGGTGGGCAATATCACGCAGGTACTCAATAAAGGGTAATGCATATTTTCACTTATGGACAAATGGAATAAACGTAACACAATTACACAAGAGTTTGATCATAGATGGAAACTTTGATGGTGTAGTGAGCAAAGTGCTACATCTGCTATCCACAAGGTCAGCAGTTCAAATCTGCCAAGCACTCCTTGGAGACTCTATGGAACAGTCCTACTCTGACCTATAGGGTTGTTATGAGTCGGAGTCAACTTGACAACAGTAGATTTGTTTTTTCGTTTTCGTTTTGATCATAAATGCATTCAAGTAAATGTATTGAACATCCTTGTTACGTTGTCAGTTGCTGTTGAGATGGCACTGACAAAGGGCGATCTTCATGTACAACAGAAAGAAAACACTGCCTGGTCCTCGGCCATCCCCGTGATCTTTGGTGTATCTGAGAGTCCACTGTTGTAGCCACTGTGTCAGTTCACCTCACTGAGGGTTTCCTTTGCCTTCCCTGGCCTTCTGCGCTACCAGAAATGGTGTCTTTCTTCAGCAGTCAGTCTCTCCTGATGAGACCTTCAAAGTATACAGTCAAAGTCTCAGAGAATATTCTGTGCTCCCTAAGTTTTACATGACTAGTTTCTGGAAGAAAGTCATCAGGCCTTCATTCCTCGTCTGGAGTCCCTGGATGGTGCAAACAGTTAACATACTCAGCTGCTAACTGAGAAGCTGGAAGTTTGGATTCACCTAGAGTTACCTTGGGAGAAAGCCTGGCAAACTACTTCCAAAAAGTCAGCAAATGGAAACTCTATGGAACCCAGTTCTACTCTGACATACACAAGTTCACCTTAAGGTAGAATTGAGTCAATGGCAACTTGTCTTAGTCATCTAGTGCTGCTTTAACAGAAATATCATAAGTAGATGGCTTTAAAAAGAGAAATTTTATTTTATCATGGTGCAGTAAGCTAAAAGTCCAATTTCAGGGTGTCAACTCCAGGGGAAGGCTTTCTCTGCTGGCGCTGGAGGAAGGTCTCTGTCATCAGTCTTCCCCTGGGCTGTGAGCTTCTGAGGCAAAGGGACCCCAGTCCTTTCTAAAGGCCGTGCTCAGCTTCCTATGCTGTTTCTTGGTGGTATGAGGTCTCCCAATCTCTCTCCTAGCTTCTTTCCTTTATGTTTCAAGAGACTACCTCAACGTACCAAGCAATCTCACACACTGAGTCCTGCCTCACCAACACAGCTACACCCATCCACTCTCATTAATGTCACAGAGGCAGGATATACAACATGAAGGAATATCACACAACACCGGGAATCAAATCATGGCCTAGTTAAATTTCTACCAGAGTTTTGAGGAACACAGTTCAACCCATGCAACACAGAGTCACCCTGAGACGGAACAGAGTTGATGACAACCGGCCTTCCTAGTCTGCCATAATCTGGAGGCTCCTCTGAAACCCATCCACGATGAGAGACCCCACCAGATTCAAAACACCAGCAGTGCAGCTTCCAGCACACAGCAACACACAAGCTGCCACATCACTCTGCTGCCCCACTTCAAGAGAATGTTCCCAAGGAAAAAAAGAGAGGAACTCTATTTTAATTACCCTGTAACCTCCTCCCCTGTATCTTTCTGAGTACACCTGTGCCTTCTATGGCCTTAGGGACAAAGTCAGTTAAAAGCCAAGGCTAAGTGAAAAAATTGTCTTTGGCTTGAGATTCTAAGGGTACAGGGCGAACAGTAAGTTTGACTCTTGTCTTGACAAAATCTCCCCTTACGTTCTTACTTTAGAATCCATGATCTCCCCATCCTACAACTCTTAAATCTCCACACACACACACACACTCAGAGGGCACATTACTCTGCTGAGCTCGAGCAGCAAAGCACGGTGAACAGACATCGGTGCTGGCATCCTTTGGTTGTTGTGCCACAAGCCCTGTCACATGGCTTAACTTCTTTGGATCTCAGATACGAGACCCTACCTAGGGCAGATGGGAGCTGAAATGGAAGTTCTTGTTCATTAAAACTTATTGAAACACAGTAAGTGTTTCCAGTATCTACCCTCTGCCTTCATCTGAATCTTTCCTATCAAAATTCGGGGGTCACCCCAATGGATATGAAGTTGTCTCTGAAGGTATATCCTGAGCAGTGCTTAGAGATTAGAATTTACAAGGACGAATATCTTGTTTAATAACTGTTTCTGCCAACCACATGCTATCAGCGTTTGCACAGTTTTACCTTTAATACGGCATTCATTTTCATGGCATTCCATCACAGTCTTAATGGCCAATGGCTTAACACAGAAGTCTCAGTTCTACTGCTAGGCCACTGCTTTCCAATAGAACTTTTGGGGATGATGGACGTGTTCTATATCTGCATTGTCCAGTATGGGAGCTACTAGCCACACATGGTAACAGCACTTGGAATGTAACTAGTACAACTGAGGAACTGAATTTTTTCATAATTTTATTTTGTTATTTTTTATAATATATGCAGCAAAACATACACCTGTTCAACAGGTTCTGCATGTACTATCTAACGACACTGATTATATTCTTTAAGGAGTAGAACCATTCTTATCTTCTTTTTCTGAGTTATTCCTTCCCCATTTACATAAATAAATTGTCCTCTAAGGTTCCTATCTAATCTTTCTAGTTACTGTTGTTATTTGACCCCACGCTAATAGTTCTTAACAGAACGTAATATTCAAGGCAGACATTTTGTATTAGTTAAGCTAAATAATTGTTAGGTCTTACGAAGATGTTAGGAGATAATTTAGAGCTTAACCTTTAAAGATTATCTCAAGGTAATAGTTTTAGGGTTTTTTTCCCATCCTCCATAGTTCCAGGAAGTCCACAGTCCATGAATATTTGAAATTCTGTTCCGCATTTTTCCCCCTTTGATTAGGTTTCTCCTGTAGAATCTTTGATCAAAATGTTTAGTAATGGTATTCAGGTACTATCCAGTTTTTCTGGTCTTACAACAAAACAGGCAATTGTTCATGGAGGCAATTAGCCAAAGGTCTTCCTCCTATTCCTGATTCTCCTTTCTCTGCTGTAGAGGCACTCAGTTTTAAATTGGATTTAATTTAAATAATTTGCATTTGAATATAAATTGTCACTGTGGCTATTTGCTATCTTATTGGACAGTGAAATGCTAGACAGTAACTACCTAGGACTTGTGCTAGACAAGTGCTGTCCAACAGAAATCTAATGGGAATGACTTGTGTAACTTAGAATTTTACAGTAGCCACATTAAAGGAAAAAAAGAGGTGAAATTAATTTCACTAATATATTACCAACTGTTCAAATATCATCATTTCAGTGTGTAATAAAAAGATTATTAAAGAAACATTTTTATTCCTTTTTTCCTGCTAAGACTTGAAAATTCAAGGTACATTCTATAATTATGTTGTTGTTAGATAGAGCTCAACTGCCTCGCAGGGTTTCCAAGGAGCGGCTGGTATATTTGAACTACAGATCTTTTAGTTAACAGCCAAAATCGTAACCATTACATTATAACACATATCAGTTTGGAGTAGTCAACTTCAAGTGCTCAAAATTTCACATGCGGCTAATGGCTATACACGTGGACAACCTAACACTAGACAGTATCTACCTGGGGAGTCAACATTGCCATCTGTAATATGGGTTCACTTACAACTCTAATAAAAAACACCCTGTGCTTAAGTACGGATACTAAAGAATTGTCAACACAAAGCACTAAGAAATAAACACCAAGCCCACTGTATTTATTTTTACCAAAGCATACACAGCTCTGCAAAATATTTGCTGTTTCCTTTTTAAAGATTTTTTTTGTTCTTTTGCTTTGAATTAAATGAGTTTGCCAATTTCACCAACATGTCAATATTTACTGCTAATTACACAAGAACAATTCTACAAGGTGAAGAAGAAATGCAATGTGATTCTATGTTACAGAACAGAAACTCTTAAGCTCAGTGCCTAGCAGGGCTTCTAACTGGCTCTTCCTGGTTCAGTCATAGCCAAGGAAGTGAAACACAATAGACTGGATACTTAAAATTTGGGTGAACTAGAATGATAACCAGCGTGGGAAATACAGGTCTAAGCCTTGCTAGCAGCTTAACATCCCTCTTAGAAAAGAAGGGCAGTGTACTCGTTGCATAACAGCTGAATCTCTTGGCAGCTGGATTTCGAGCAGAGCAGGAGACGGGAGACGGCGGTGTCCTGCTCAGACACGGCAGCGACTACGTCACTGTGACTGTGTGAGCCTTCCACATTTCTACCACTAATCCAGTCTCACACATTAGGCTCCTAAAAGGGCTCACTAAGCCTCTCCTGAGTCTGCCATTCCAGGGCTATGACCTGTAATTTCTTTTCCGTTACTCCAGATAACTCAAATTTTAAAAAATCTGAGTCTGTTCTGGTTTTACTTCATCAACTATGACTGAACCAGTCTGAACTGGTTCAAAGCTCTGGTACCTAGTAATTTCCGTATCAGTGATTTTCATTAGTGTAAAGGAGCGTAATAGAAGTTGCTCCTGTAATAAAAATGTGTAATGAAAAAAAGTCATAGAGAATCACTTGGAAGCAAGGTAAATAACCAATAAGCAAACAACCTGATCAATGGGTGTCAGATACATTAAATGCAGAAGATGATCCTGAAGGGTCCATTAGCAGAAATTCCAGCAAACACAGTACATAAAAACAATCAATCAAGCTAGCCAACAATGCAACACCTAACAGTGGATTCCAAAGCAATTCCAAAGGCTTGCATTGCTCACACTTGAATGCCTTTCTGGGTTTTGCAGTATAAACTACACCCTCTTCCCCACTTAACCTACTTCTGTTACGTCTTTACTAAAAGAACTTGTTTCACCCTTACCACATAGCAATGAAAAATGGATAAAGGCAGGCTTATGGGGTTTCCGTCTCTCAGGACACACCTTGCTGAGGTATGCTCAATATTTGCTAATGGCTTTGGAGGTACAACCTCTGGCCGGTAACAGCTGTCAGTTTTAGAAGGCAAAGGAAGCTTTGGGAGGAAGTAGCCTGAGGGACAGGAAGCAGGGGAGATGAGTTGTAAAGATCGACAGATGTCTTTTAAACCTGGACAAAAACACTGTTTTTTAATGATTGCCCAGAACATCTACACAGCTCCTGATGGAAAAAGGGAAGAAAATGGAATTCCTGTGGTCTCCACGCCACCAGACTCATCATTGTTCCTTCCACTTTACAGCAGTTTATGCAGTTTGATCTTGCAAGTCTGATAAGTGCTCACACATCGCAAAGTTAGCTCTCTGGGAGAAGACAGGTAATGATCTCATATCATGTATTATTTAACTGGTTTTAAGTTCACTTCTTTCTGTGGCAGAAGCAAGATTTTGCTTTGCCTAGCAAAAAGTGTATGAGTAGACATCAAGCCATATTCACTTGGAAACGGTTTAACCTGCCTTCCATGAGCTTGATTCTAGGACAGAGATAGAGAGCCCAAGAGTCCCTAGTAATACAATATTTTATGAATGCTGCCTTGAGACCAGTTCTGAAGCTCTGTCTAGAGGTCTGTGAGTTCCCCTCTGGAGCAGCTGATTAAGTCCATACTCAGTTACCTCCCTTATCCTGGGTCTTATGCTCCAGAGCCTCTACGTACCCACCCTAATCACCAGAGGGTCAGGTATCAAACAACTAGGGGTAATCTGTTAGCTCTGAAGCAAGAGGAATTATTCAAAATCCTCAGTCCACAGGAAGCCTACGAAACCTAGCTAACCCTGCTCCACCTCACACATGAGCTGCTTCCTGCAAATCCGACTTGTGGTTACCCAGGCCTCAGGCAAAACCCTTTATGTGGCCCTGCTTGATGGCCATCTTCTTTCCTTTGGAGCTCAAGTAACAGGTCTGCCTTTCATGTATCCCAGTGTTATTGTATACCATCACCCCAAAAACCTATGATGTTGGGTGCTACTGAGTGGATTTCAACTCACAGTGAACCCACGTGATTGACTGGAACTACCCCATGGAGTTTCCTCAGTAGCAATCTTTACAGAAGCAGATTGATGTGTCTTTCTCCCATGGAGCCTCTGGGGGATTCAAATTGCCAACATTTTTTGGTCAGCAACCAAGCACTTAATCAGTACAAAAAAAAAAAAAACTAAACTGCCTTCAAGTCATTGCAACTCATAGTGACCTTATTAAAAAAGAAAAAAAACCATTGCCACTAAGTCAATTCCAACTCACAGACACCCTACAAGACAGAGCAGAACTGCCCCACAGAGTTTCCAAGGCACAGCTGATAGATTCAAACTGCCAGCCTTTTGGTTAGCATCCAACCTCCTACACACTGCGCTACCGGGGCTCCAATGTCTCTAGTCATAGTGTCACAGCTGCGAAACACTCTGGAAACCCTGGTGGCACAGTGCTTAAGTGCTACAGCTGCTAACCAAAAGTCTGGCAGTGTGAATCCACCAGGCACTCCTTGGAAATCCCATGGGGCAGTTATACTTTGTCTATAGGGTCACTGTGAGTCAGAATAGACTCGACAGCAGTGGGTTTGGTTTGGTTTGTGGATGAAACACCCCATCACGCCTCTTCTCTCTTCACTCTGTACAGTATGGACAGAAAGGCAGTGGAGGGCTGTCATTTACCGAACACCTGCTTTGTACCAGGCACCATGCTAAGCGCTTTACCTAATTTTATTGACCTTTTTCCTTTTCCCAGAAACGCACTGTTAGAGGTCAGAAAAGTATAACATTTTGAACCGAATGAGGAAAAGCACAATGTTCACACCAGTGGTAAAATCCTAGAATATCAGAATTCTGAGAGAAATTATCAGCAGGATCCTTTGGTATTTTGTGCTCATAACAAAGGACGTGAGTACAGGGTGGTTGGCCATCCTTCCCTAACGATAAGTCGGTGGTAACTGTGTTACTCAGTTCCAGGACAAAACTGCTCAAAGCTGGGCCAGAGAGCGCTAGAAACAACATCCTTTCAAAGCAGCAAGTAGTAGCGGGTCTCAAGAATATACATTTGGAGTAACACCTGGAAAAGGGAAATGGCTCTTTACTTATGCATATAAAGTAAGAAACACACCCCTTGCTTTTAAAGAAAAGCTATGAAGTATCTATTAATAGAAAAAGTGATGTTAAAGGATATAGTTCATACAAATATAAAATGAACACGCCTAAAAGTTTTCCTTAACTGATTAACTGGTAAAGGGGCTATTAAGATGTCACAGTGGGCTTCATAATGTTACGGGAGAATTCAAAGAGCAGATACATGTAGAGACACCAAACAAGCAAACTGGTTACCATCAAGTCAGTTCCAACTGAACAATCAGAGATGATGTACATACAATCAGAGATGATGTACATACAATCAGAGATGATGTACATTTGCTCAAGAAATGCGAAACTTTCTGATGAGAGAGGGTGAGATAATTATACCTCCACCAGACGAAATTCAGCTTCATGCTGTGGTAGGCAGGAATCCCAGATTTCTGACCACCAGTGTATACATTCTGTATAGTCCCCCCCAACCTACACACCTTGAGTGTGGGCAGGACTATGAATACGCTGGCTTTCATCCGTCTGAGCTTCACCGCGCACCTGCCAGTGCAGAGGAGACGGAACTGGGTAAAGCCTGACCTAGACTGTAGGTTGGTGTCGTGTTTGTGGTCATGGGCAAGACTGAGTTCATCTGCTCATCTATTTATTCCCCCAACAAACTACTCAGTTCTTGGCAGAGATACGGCGTGGAACAAAAGCTAAAAGGAACCCAGCCTCACAGTTTCCATTCGCACTGAGGAAGAGCAGTTCAGACTCTGAGAACTATACTGATATTCAGCCACTGTGTTCAGCCTGTTGAGGTTCAAGTTTGAGAACACATAGATATTTCAGAAAATCACTCAAGGAAGTCTACGGTAGAAAGGAGATTAGCTAACCTTACAAAATTTTAACTTGCTATTGTTTTCTAAGAGACTTGGTGGCATAGTGCTTCAGAGCTCAGCTGCTGACCGAATCTACCAGCTGCTCCTTGGATTCTCTGTGGGGAAGGGTTTGGGGGCCAATCTGGCTGATGATCATCCTAGTAAGGGTCAGAACCAGGAACAGGAAATGACGATGACAGTGACAATGCTAAGTCCTAGACTGGGGTGCGGTGGACGCACAAATACTCTTTCAGTCATGGTGACCAACAGAACTTACACTCCCTTAAAAGTGAAAGCAACGAGTTTTGTTGGTAGGTGGGGATGGTCTGAGCTGGCAACCAATTGCAGTGTGAGATGACAAAGTGCTTTAACATTCTGAGACAAGCTGTTTAAACAGGAAAAGGGAGAAGCAAGTACACAGCCACAATCATGGGCGCTTGCGATTACATGTAGTTATAAGACAGTAACTAATCTGTTGCTGTCAAGTTGATTCCAACTGGCGGTGGCCCTATAGGACAGAGTAGCACTGCCCTGTAGGGTTTCCAAGGAATAGCTGGTAGATCTGGTCAACAGCTGAGCTCTGAAGCACTATGCCACCAAGTCTCTTAGAAAACAATAGCACGTTAAAATTTTGTGAGGTTAGCTAATCCCTTTTCTAACATAGACTCCCTTGAGTGACTTTCTGCGGTATCTACGTGTGCATTCTTCCTGGGGTATGTTGTACAAGCGTTCTCTCAAGCCCACCCTGGTAAACATTTCCTGACAAACATTTCTCCGTGAACCACATCCTTGCCTTCTCCATTGTTTCTTGAAGTATTTCAAGTTTTACAAGAAGCTACATGTCATAAGGATTTAAGTCACAGTCCCTGTTCTTAAGAAGGCAGAAAAGAGGATTCAAGATAAGCCAAAGTTTAGTTAAAAACAAAAAACCAGAGCTTTTTATTCAGACCTAGCTCGGTCATTTTCAATCATGCCAAGCAGCTCAGTTTTGGAGTACCCTCACACAGGTCCAGACTGCCAAGGTAACCCAGACTTGGTAAGCAAGTTCCCTGGTGTGGGGGTCCAGGCTGGCCTGCTCTGTGGATGTTCTATGCCTGGACAGGAAAGACGTTCTTCAGTAACAACAACGATAGATAACATTTACAAATATACATTATATGTTACCCATTATTCTAAGCAATTTCCATGTAGTAACTCAGATAGCCCTCACGATAACTCACTCAGGTCAATACTGTTATTTCTGTAATAGAAAAGAGAAAACTGAGGCAGAAGAATGAGACATGATTTACCCAAATTTACACAGTTAGTGAGTGGCAGAGCTGGGATTCACACCCACACAATCTGGCACCAGATTGCTTGCCTGGAACTCACAGTCACTCACTCACTGCCGTGGAGTTGATACCAACCCTATAACACAGAGTAGAATTGCCCCACAGAGTTTGCAAGGAGTGCCAGGCAGATTTGAACCGCCAACCTTTTGCTTAGCAGATATAGCACTTAACCGGTATGCCACCAGGGTTTCCATGTCTGGAACTAGACCTATTTAACTCTCACACCACACCACACTGATAAAAAACAATCCCTGAGGCTGGGCCTGAGCCACATCTGCCTTACAATTTCCTTCTATTACTCCAAAGCTTCCATGTTATTTCTCAATAGCAGTAGTTCATTTTCAGCTATAGAAATGAAGAGATTTTTATGTTTTCCTAGAGCCACAGTGTGGGGACAAGCTAACTGTACACAAAGCAAAACTAAGAATTTTTTACCCTTCTTGCAAATCAAACTACTCATTTAAAAATGTCTCTTTCTCATCTGTGAGCCGAAGTTCTGCATGCCTTCTGAAGACCTGGACTTTCCCCTCTGGGCACTGTTTTAGAAATATACGGTTTATCTCCCCTCAAGGATTCAAGCCCAGGCACAGTCTCTGTGGTGGTAGATATCCTGCAGCTGGCCAGCAAACAAGGAAAACCACGGATAACCGAAGGTTTCAAGTGTCATGTTTACAGCCTCCATCTAGCAGGGTTCTCTGGGGAGAAAATAAGGCTGGCAACACATTAACAAGGGTTCAGTTATTTTACGAGGGAGAACAATCATTCCTCTGACCACTTGTGATTCATTCTATTTCTGGTTTCCATGGAGCATCATAAAAGCTTCTATGTGTGTGTCAATAGAGGAAGGAAGATAAGTGACCCAGGGCAAACAGGGAGGAAGCATTCGCCTGAGGAGTCTCCTTCAGAAAGAATTTCAACAACAATCAGGACCCAGTTCCTGGGTTAGGTAGGCTATGCTGCCAGGGAGAATGAGGAAACTCCCGAACCCTACCTTGGCATAGCGTCCCATCTCCCTGCAGTGCTCACGTGGAAGTCAATATATACTCACAGTACATAGAGGTTTATTTTTTGCAAGAGCTTTGGCACCCAGAATGCAAGTTCAAATGAGTGTGTTGGGCCTCACCTTTCTGTCTTTCCCCTCAGTGTTCAAAAGCAATTCTCAGGTATGAGCAGTTCGGCTCTAGCTCCATGTCCTTTGACACTGGTTGACATGTGCTGGATCAGGGTTGATTTTTGTTCTTCAACATGTATTGAGGGGAGGGAGAAGAGCCTTTGCCCAGAACATGTGCCCCATGGTGGCTGCCGTGTCTTTTCAGGCTGAGTCAAGAATGCTATACCTGTTTCAAGCTGGAGGATGCAATAGAGAAATTCACGGACTCAAATGAGAATGAAAACACATCCTAGCAGAACCTATAGGATACAACAAAAGCAGTGCTCAGAGGTCAATTTATCTCTATTAGTGCTCACATCTGGAATAAAGAAAGGGCCCTCATCAGTCCTTGCAGTCGCACTTGAGAGTTCGGCTCCCTGACCTGCAGATCCCGGGTTCGCCAGCCTCTGCCTGCTCCCACTCACCAAGGCTGACTTGGCTCAGCCACAGCTGAGGAACCCAAGGTCAGCAAGTCAGACACCAGAGTTCTAGATCGCCGGTTGTGTAGGTCAGTGGATCCCAAGCTGGTGGCGAGACAAAGCGACAGAGGCTGGCAAGACCAGGATCAGCAGGTCAGGGAGCAGGAGTGGGCAGAGGCTGGCGAACCCAGGATCGGCAGGTCAGGGAGCAGGACTCTCAAGTGCTGACTGTAAGGACTGATGAGTCCAACAGCTGCTAACTCAAGTCCTGGAACCAGACGCTGGAAGAAGAGAGCAGGAGCTCCCGGCCACATGAGCGATCAGCAGCCGTAGTCCAAGGTCACAAGATGAGAGCTGAGGGGCAGGGAGCCACCACAAACCCCGCCCTGCCACTTAATACAGCAACCAAATATGTAGTAGCCAAGTTGACATAATCCTGACCACCACAGTCCACCCCTTGTCAACTTGGCATCTGCACACATCTCACCTTACCATGCACAGTCTCTGAAGGGGTACAGTTACAAAGTCATACTTATGTCAACATGATATAACTAACACATGTACAACTGAAAACGCATTAACCCATTTACATCTTATGTTTCATGCCAAATCCAACACACACATACAAAGTAGGAATACTTATAGCAATTACAGTCCTCGTTTCTGCAACTGGTCACGTGGCCATAACTGATATTTAGAACTACCTTCTTCTACAACCCATTCTGTATTCCCTTTGCCCTCAGCAAGCACGTCAGCTGGTCGTGGTTCCTTGCCTGGTGAGGTGACCCCAACCTTCATTCCTGAGGGGTCTGGGCTATTATCACTCATTTTGGAGTTGGGTTGCTGTAGTTTTCCATTGACCTTAATCACGGGACATGGTAGTACTAGGAGGCGTCCTAAGGGATCTCCTGCATTCCAAACATACTCTTCTTTACTTCCATTATGTAATATCAATCCAATTTCATCTTCATAGTCAGGATCAATCACACCGGCCAGTACTGTAACTTCCTTCTTTGTCTGTTGATCCAGAGGTACAAGGAGCCCAAAATGGCCTGGTGGCAATTTTAGCTTCCAGCTCAGCGGAATCGTTGATGTGTCTCCAGGTGGCAGCATTCCTCCCTCCGGAACTAAGACATTTAATCCTGCAGAACATGAAGTCACGGGGGCAGGAAGCAAAAATCTTGCAAGAGGGTCACTAGGGGTAACAGCGAGTGGTGCCACTCCCGTTTCCACCCCTTGATTCCTGGACCCATGAATCCTGGTGATAGGAGAAACAGCACCGTATATTGGACGCTGGTTTAGAGCATACACAGCCTCCTGGAGAACACTTCCCCAACCCTGCAAGGTAGTGCCACCTAGCTGCAGCTTAATTGTGTCTTCAGGAGACCATTCCATTGTTCTATCAAGCCAGCTGCTTCAGGATGATGGGGAACATGGTAAGACCAGTGAATCCCGTGAGCATGGGCCCAGTGCCGCACTTCATTTGCTGTGAAGTGAGTCCCTTGATCAGAGGCAATGCTGTGTGGGATTCCATGACTGTGGATGAGGCATTCTGTAAGTCCACGGATGGTAGTTTTGGCAGAAGCATATTGTGCCAGGTAGGCAAATCCATATCCAGAGTAAGTATCTATCCCAGTAAGGACAAAACACTTTCCTTTCCATGATGGAAGTGGTTCAGGAATCAAGGGGTGGAAACGGGAGTGGCACCGCTCACTGTTACCCCTAGTGACCCACTTGCAAGATTTTTGCTTCCTGCCCCCGTGACTTCATGTTCTGCAGGATTAAATGTCTTAGTTCCGGAGGGAGGAATGCTGCCACCTGGAGACACATCAATGATTCCGCTGAGCTGGAAGCTAAAATTGCCATCAGGCCATTTTGGGCTCCTTGTACCTCTGGATCAACAGACAAAGAAGGGAGTTACAGTACTGGCCGGTGTGATTGATCCTACTATGAAGATGAAATTGGATTGACATTACATAACGAAAGTAAAGAAGAGTATGTTTGGAATGTAGGAGATCCCTTAGGACGCCTCCTAGTACTACCATGTCCCGTGATTAAGGTCAATGGAAAACTACAGCAACCCAACTCCAAAATGAGTGATAATAGCCCAGACCCTTCAGGAATGAAGGTTGGGGTCACCTCACCAGGCAAGGAACCACGACCAGCTGACGTGCTTGCTGAGGGCAAAGGGAATACAGAATGGGTTGTAGAAGAAGGTAGTTCTAAATATCAGTTATGGCCACGCGACCAGTTGCAGAAATGAGGACTGTAATTGCTATAAGTATTCCTACTTTGTATGTGTGTGTTGGATATTCAGACCCCACCCTGCCACTTAATACAGCAGCCAAATATGTAGTAGCCAAGTTGACATAATCCTGACCACCACAGGGCCTAAACCAAAGAATTAACCCTATGACTTGAACAAGTAGAAAGAGAACCACAAAAGAGCCCCTTTGGCTGTTTCCAGCCGAGAGGGAGGATGAATGGGTGTCTAAGGAGAAACAGAGAGAAAGTGAGGGCCCCAGAAGAGGGGCAGAGAAGGAACTGTGGTTGCCCTGCCTCTCTCGCCACAAGAAAAAGGGAGAGAGAGAGAGATTTGATCCATAATACGAAGCTTTGGAGGTTCAGTAGAGGAATTCCTGCCTTTCACACGGGGGTCCTGGGTTTGATAACTGGCCATTGGGTCCCAGGCACAGCCATCACCCACCTGTTAGTGGAGGCTTATGAGTTCCTATGATGCTGAACAAGTTTCAGCAAAGCTTCCAGATTAAGACAGACGAGGAAGAAAGGCCTGGCAATCTAGTTCTGAAAATCAGCCAGTGACACCCTATGGATCACACAGTCTGATCTCGAGCCGATCCCGGGGATGGCACAGGACTTGGCAGCTTCCATCGCGCACAGGGACCTCATCAGGGTCACCTCGGTAGCAGCTAATAAGAGCAACGTATCTGTGTCACATATGCCAGAAGTTTAATTCTTTTGAAAGTTTCACTTCTACAAAATGTGGGCCAATAAGTACCTCGGAATCTAATCAATCAGATCAAAGCTACTTGAGCACTTACCAAGGCAGGATGACAGGGAAAAAGCAAGAGAATTACTGCAAACCTGTCCTTAACAGCCTGCGTTACTGTATTACTTAGGATGCTGCTGCTATTATAACAAATCAGCCCCAGAACTTCAGCAGCCTAGCATCATGAACGTTCATTTTCTACTCATATAACAATCCAAAGGAGCTATTGTTCATGACAGACTGCTTTCCTCTCCTTCGTGACTTAAGGACTCACACCATTCCATCTTAGAGCTTCACCTTACCACCGTGGTTTCCAGCGTTAACTGCATCTTGCCGTTACCCAAGGAGTGTGAAAAGTGCTTTCACCGGGGTCTCACCCCGGGAGCTTGACTTCATTTGTTTGTGTTGCAGAAACCCGGCTGGCATAGTGGTTAAGTGCTGCAGACCAGGCATCAAAATGCTTAAAATTCTCCACCAAAAAAATAAACCCACTGCCACTGAGTCTATTCCAACTCACAGAGCCCTGCGGGAGAAGGCAGACCAGCCCCCACAGGGTTTCCAAGGCTGTACATCTTTAGGGAAGCAGACTTCCTCAATTTTCTCCCAGGGAGGGCCTGATGGGTTCACATCGTGGAACATTTGGTTAACAGCCAACTACTCTAACCACCACACCACCAGGGCTCCTCCAACTCCTGAGGTGAGTACACAGTGTGGCCAATATTGCATTGCCTTAGGGCCATGCTTACCAAAATACAGTCCCCAGGCCAGCAGCATCAGCAACATTTGGGAATTTATGCAAGCTCTTGGGCCCCACCCACATCTACTGAGAAATTCAGCCTGGCAATCTGTGTTTTAATAGCCTTCTGGGAGATTCTGACCCAAGTTTAAGTCTGAGAATCACTGCTCTATGCCCCCCAAATTTTGTGCATCCAATTGGAAGGGAAAAGATGGGGAGTGAAAAGCATACTGCTTATCACCTGTCATGGATTAGAAACCGACATCCCCCACAGTCTATAGGCAACACTGAGTTCATAGCCACATCTATATGCAGAGAGGACTAAAAATACAAACTGGGCTAGGCAATCTGTTTTCTTTCTTTCCTTCTAGTTGTACATTAGATGAAGGGAAAACCCTTCCAGCGTAGTGGTTAAGTGTTGCAGTTGCGAACCAAAATGTTGGTGGTTCAAGTCACCAGGTGCCCTTTGAAAACCCTATGGTGCCTTTCTAGTCTGTCCTGTAGGGTTGCTATGAAACAGAACTGACTTGATGGCAGTGGGTTTGGTTGGCTTAGATACAGGCTTACAGAACAAACTAGTTTCTCATTAAACAACATGTGTATTGTTTTGTGAGGTTGGTTGCCAAGCCCTTATTGGCCTTGGAATCCCCATTACTAGCTTTTCTGTCCTCCCCTGTCGTATCGTCCTTGCCCCTGGGCTGGTGTGCCCTTTTAGTCTCGTTTTGTTTTATGGACCTGCCTAATCTGTGGCTGAAGGGTGCGTCTTCGGAGTGACTTCATTACTGAGCTTAAGGGGTTTCTGGAAGTCACACTCTCAGGGGTTCTCCCACTGCTCTCAGTCAGACCGGTAAGTCTGGTTTCCTTTTTGTCGTTTTTTTGTGAGTTAGAATTTTGTTCTACATCTTCTCCAGCTCTAACTAGGAACCTTTATTGGGACCCTTACAAGAGCAGTTAATGGTGGTAGCTGGGCACTGCCTAGCTGTTCTGGACTCAGCCTGGTGGAGGCTGTCATACTTATGGTCCCTTAGTCCTTTGAATTAATCTTTCCTTTGTGTTTTTGGCTTTCTTTATCCCCTTGTTCTTAATGGGGTGAGACCAGTGGAGTATTTTAGATGGCTGCTCACAAGCTTTTAGGACTTAGATACTACTCGCCAAAGTAGAATGTGGAATATTTTCTTTATAAACTATGTTATGCCAATTGAGCAAGACGTTCCCTGAGAACATGGTCCCCACAGCCCTTGGCTCAGTAACTCAATCCCTCAGGGGGTCTGGGTGTGTCTACGAAACCCTGGTGGCGTACTGATTAAGAGCTAGGGCTGCTAATTAAGAGGCTAGCAGTTTGAATCCACCAGGCACTCCTTAGAAACTCTGTGGGGCACTTCTACTCTGTCCTATATGGTCATTATGAGTTGGAATCAACTTGACGGCAGTGGGTTCCACAGTGGGACGGTGGTTATATGAGCTTGCCTTGGACAAGCTGTGCCAGGCAATTCGTTTCTGACATAATCAAGTACTCTTGAGCTGTCTAGTCTGACCCTAAATTCCATACTTGTTCAAGATTGAAAGAAAATGAAACGTAATTGTAAGTGCCACGTAAAGCATTGTACAACATCTGCAGTATAATCTGTGAACTGGAAAGTTATGTAACTTGCACGTTGTATGAACACCGTATTGTACTCCAGTCCTGCTTTCTCTTTCAGCTTCTCAGACGAGCACCACATCTTAGCAGCGGAAGTCAATGTGCTAACAGGGATTCACTTTTGTGTTTGGTCCTCAGTCTACATCCTTAGCAATTTCTCCCTATCTGATATAGGTTCTTCTTGCATTTTCGTTAGCCTGGTTAGCTTTCAGTGGAGCTGATCCTTTAACAGCTTGGAGAAATATTTTTGTTTGTTTTTGAGGACTGTCATGCTTGTTGAAAGTGACACGCCTAAATCAAAACAATAGCATTCGCTGAGTTTTCACTTTGTGTTGTTTAACAACCTTCTGTTTGACTTCCATATCAATATCTCTCCTTTGCTGTTACCAGCAGCACTGGTCTGGATGCACCAAGGAACCAGGATGCACTTCACAGCAGTATTTTACAAAGAAATTAAAAAGAGATAATGTTACAACATTCAAGAGACATGTGCACAAGATTGGATGCTACTGCCTAGGAGTTGAAGCAAACACTATTACATGGGAAACTTTAGAAAGAAGGGACAAGCCAGTGACACAGGTATTTATTATAACTGTCAAGACATATGAGGGGTGACAATTAAGTTCATGAACTCATCCTAGGAAAAAATGCTACACACCTCACTGGACTAAGCACTGGTATCGGAGCAAAGCTTCCCAACTGGAGTACTTCAAATTGTGGGACCTTATATGTAGTATAGGTTACA
Source organism: Heterohyrax brucei (assembly GCA_028571685.1). Classification (NCBI taxonomy): domain Eukaryota; kingdom Metazoa; phylum Chordata; class Mammalia; order Hyracoidea; family Procaviidae; genus Heterohyrax; species Heterohyrax brucei. Next base: position 122,008,556 of record CM053145.1, on the reverse strand, counting down.
CATGCAACATATGCCTAGCAGAGCAATTACTGTGCATAAGTTAAATACGTAACGTGTGCCTAACAGACCAATCGTGCAAACAACAGACATGAGATAAATGTGCTGTGTGCAGAAAGCTGCTGAGTTCATTATGTCCTGTTGTTTGATCAAGATTTCTGAACTCTATTGCAACGTTATGGGACCACAGGCATATATGCTGTCAGATGTTCACCAAACAGATGTTATGTGGTGCATGACTGTGCTACCTAGGTCATCAGGGGTCCTGGACTATAGGAGTTTGTACCTAAAGAAAAACCTGAAAGAATACATGGACATCATTAATGTTGATATAGGCTAGTCTGAGTTCATTTAAACTGACAAATAATTACTAAAATTTATAAACAATACACTATGTGTCTTATTCATCTGGGGCTGTTATAACAGAAATACCACAAGTAGATGGCTTTAGCAATGAGGTTTATTTTCTCACAGTCTAGGAGGCCAGAAATCCAAACTCAGGGCATCAGATCCAGAGGGAGCTTTTCTCTCTCTCTGTGGCTTTGGAGGAAGGTCTTTGTCATCAGTCTTCCCCTGGACTCAGAGCTTCTCTGAGCAGGAACCCTGGGTCTAAAGGATGCAGTCTGCTCCCAGCACAGCTTTCTTGATGGTATGAGGTCTCCAGCTCTCTGCTTCCTTCCCTTTCCTTTGATCTCTTGTGAGATAAACGGTGGTGCAGGTCACACCCCAGGGAAACTCCCTTCACAGTGGATCAGGGACATGACCTGAGCAAGGGTATTATATTGAACCTTAAACTTTTTTTTTTTTAACTATGACTGAATGGAAATGTACATTCCCATATAAACTTGCACATTGCTCTATATGCAGCTCTGACTGCTCTCCCTGCTCGGTGACAGCACACTCTTCATCTCTGCTCCATGCATGGCCTAACCACCCAATAGTCTTCTATCCTCTCCTCTCCACCTACCCCCCTTCCTCCAGTAAGAGGTCAGCAGGATGATATCCCATAGATGCAAAGAACCATGAAGTGCCCAGAAAGCATGGTCACTCTGTATCACCATGTCCAATCCATTGTTGCCTGAAGAGTTGACCTTCATTACTATTTACAGACAGGGGCAGCATCATGGCCAGGGGCCATACTCCAAGGGGAACCCTGAAACCCTGGGACCATCAACTGTGGTCTTTTAGTAGAGATCTCACGGTGCACTCCTGTTTATTTTTGTGCTGCCAGTGAGACTCAACTTTGTGAGGTCCATAGCGGCTATCACTGGTGGTGGCCGGGCACCATCTGGTTCTTCTGGTCACAAGCCGATGTAGACACCCACTCACATAGGTCTCTCTGTCTTCTGGGTTCTCTTTCTCCTGTGTTGTTTTGGTCCTTGGTGATCATCCGTTCCTGCTGAGTTGGGATCATTTGCTATACCCTCAGATGGCAGTTGGCAGCTTTTAAGACCCCAGATGCCACTCACAAAGGTAGGGTACAGAGAGACCTCATTAGCAAAACACTAGTTGTGCCAATTGGCCTTGATTTCACCTGAAAGCATGGTCCCCGGCCCCCCTCCACAGCTACTCTGTCCTTGCAGTATTTGGGTTAAGATAGGTGGAGTACTCAAGTCGTGTTGAAGTGCAGTTAATACTGATCTTCTTACTAATGTGTGCTGTCACTGATTTCACCCAACCAAATTTCTAACAACTATCTAATCTAAACCCTCCACCACTTGCCCTCCCGCCCTCCCCACCCTTTCAGCCATCAAAGAGTCTTTTCTTGTATGCATGAGTCTGATTTTAAGTTCTTATTATAGGGGTCTCATACAGTATTTGTCCTTTTGTCACTGACTGCTTTCACTCAACATAATGTCCTCCAGTTGAAACCAGGTTAAGTGATGTTTCCTGCAATCATTATTGTTCTTTATCATTGCATACTGTTCCATTGAATATAAATACCATAGTTTACCTATCCATTCCTCTGTTGCTGAGCATCTGGGTTGATTCCATCTTTTTGCTGTTGTGGACTCTGCTGTGATAAACATTTGTGTGCATGTATCAGTTGGTATGAATGGCATTGATTCTGTAGGATATATGCTGAGCAGTGGAATTACTGGGTCAAATGGTATATCTACATCCAGTTTTTTAGGGGAGTGCCGGATTGCTTTACAAAGAGGTTGCACCATTTTGCAATCCCACCAACAGTGTAGCAGAGGTCCAATTTCTCCACAGCCTCCCCAGCATTTGCTGTTTTGCATTTTTTTGGATCATGCCCAAACTTATTGGGGTGAAATGGTATCTCATTGTACTTTTATTTTGAATTTCTTTAATAACTAATGATCATGAGCATGTCTGCATGTGGGTTTTTTTGCTGCCTGGATCTCCTCTTTAGAGAAGTGCCTATCCACCTCCTTTGCCCATCACTTAATTGGATGATTTATCTTTTTCTTATTTACGTTTTGTAATACCATATATATTATGGAGATCAGGCATTGGTCCGACATATAGTTGCCAAATATTTTTTCCCATTCTGTAGGTAGCCTTTTAATTCTATTAACAAAGGCTTTAGATGAGCAAAAGTGTTTGATTTTTAATAGTTCCTATTTATCTATTTTCTCTTTTGTTGATTGTGGTCTATTTGACAGATTTTGTAGTCCATGTATGTTGTACATTAAAACTTCCATTGCTGTTTCTACTTTTTCTTGGATGAGCCATATTGTTTTAGATTTGATATTTAGGTCTTTTATCCAGTTTGAGTTGGGTTTTGTATAAGGTGTAAGATACGAGTCTTGTTTCAATTTACTGCAGACAGATATCCAATTTTTCCAGCACCATTTGTTGAAGAGATTGTTTTTACCCCTGTTTAATGTCTTAGGGCCTTTGTTGAATATCAGCTGTTCATCGGCAGATGGTGTCATCTCTGGGGTCTCGATTCTGTTCCATTGATCTATCTCTTTTTATACCAGAACCAGGATGTTTTGACTACTGTGGCAGTGTAATAGGTTCTAAAGTTGGGTAATGAGAGGCCTACCAGTATGTTCTTCTTGTTTAGTAGTGCTTTACTTATCAGAGGCTTCTTCTCTTTCCAGACAAAGTTGGTGATTTGTTTCTCTATCTGATTAAAAAATGTCACTGGAACTTGTATTGGGATTGCATTATATAAGCACATTGCTTTGGGTAAAATAGACATTTTCACAATGTTAAGTCTTCCTATCCATGAGCAGGGTAGGTTTCTCCATTTATGTAAGTCTCTCTTCGTTTCTTGTAGTAAGGTCTTGTAGTTCTCTTTGTAAAGGTCTGTTATTTCTCTGGTTAGATTTATTCCTAGGTACTTTATCTTCTTAGGGGCTATAGTAAATGATATTGACCTGATGATTTCTTCCTTAATAATCTCATTGTTGGTATAAAGGAATCCTACTGATTTACTTATGTTTGTCTCGTATTCTGAGACTTTGCTGAACTCTTCTACCAGTTTGAATAGTTTACCACCCTCATCCTCTTTAACCACAGGTAGAGATTATGATTTACAACACATAGAAAAAGCACAAACTAGAGGACAACCACACAATACTGGGAATCACGGCCTAACCAAGTTGACATATATTTTGAGGGGACAGGATTCAATCTATGATACCAAGCCTTGTAACTAGTTTTTATCCAGGTGATAAAGTATCTTGACTTCTCACTTTGACTAGATGACTGTGATTAATCCCTTCCACGTTCTCTTCCTCCCAACACTCAGTTAACACTCTAAAGCAGAGATAGAAGATTGTGCACCTACAGAAACAAGGTTATCTCAGCAGTCAACTCAGACTCCACTATGCAATCTATCATAGAGAGAACAAAGACCTTAAAGTGATGCAGAAAGAGGTTCATGTCTTGATTATGCCTTTTCTTTCTATGTGACTTTGGGTACAATAGTTAAATTGTCTGGGCCCCAATATCATCTGAAAGAGCTAAAAGACCAGGCATAAGTAGTTATCAGGGCAGTTACATGAAGTAGCATAGGTAAAAGTTCTTTTAAAATGTTCTTATTGTTAGTGGCCATCAAGTTGGTGCTGATTCACCATGATCTTACATAGAACAGAACAAAATATTGCCCACACCTACACAATCTTTGCAACTGTTAGTATGTTTGTTTCCACAGTTACAGCCATTGATGTACAGGGCTCATTACCTGGCACTATGCTGGACAACATTCTGTTGTGGTCTATAGGTTTTCTTTCGTTAATTTTCTGAAGTAGGTTGTCAGGCCTTTCTTCCTAGACCTAATCTGTAAGCTTCACTGAAACCTGTCTTCCAAGGGTGATCCTGCTGTTATTTGAAATATGTGAGACATAGATTCCAACATCAAAACAACACATAAACCACCACAGTATAAAGAAACTCACAGATATGTGATGGCTTTAAAAAAAAAAGTTAGCTCTGTTTCTCTCCTTTTTTCTCTTCATACACTTAAAGTGAGAAATCTATAGGACAAATTTAGATAAAATAAGCCAAGACTGGTCTCAATCCCAAGGAATGGTATTTAGGTGAGTTTTAGCTACAATGTGGTGACAGAAAAAATTTAGAGCATTCTCATCATTCTTGAGTCACATGCAGGAATCACACCTAAGATACTTTGAGATCCTCTGAGGGGTGGCTAAATACAAACTATTCTTATTAAAACTATTTATAGTGAGTACCAATTTAGGTCAGGCCTGCCTTTCCAGTCTCTTTCTGGTAAGGTGGTGGATTCCTTGCTGTGTGTTATGTGTTCAGTGTGGTTTCTGTCTGCTCAGGCTCAGGTGGTTTGTTTCATTCAGACTAGATGCCAGGGAGATGCTATGCTACAATGAGCTATGGATCAGCCTGTGTACGTGGGAACTTTGTTTTCTGTTTGTGACATTTCAGTAAGTGACTCCTTGCTACTGATGTAAAGAAACCAGAACATGTGAACACTTCATCCACTGAGGGCAGTGATAAGTCTGGCCATCTGAACACTTGGAATATACGTTCCTTTGAAAGCTAATGACTACTTTGGATATGATTCATTAAGGGGCCAAGACACCTAAAAATCTTCACAACTGGACTAATAAACAACATCATGATAAATGGAGAGAAAATTTAAGCTGTCAAGGATTTCATTCTACTTGCATCAATAATCAATACCCATAGAAGTGGAGGTCAAGAAATCAAACGATGACTTCTGCCCAACGTGATGCCACAGGCAGAAGCACCATGGCATTCCTTCAAGGCGAAGACCCAGAACACTAAGTAACACAGAGACAAACGTTAATCCTGGAATGTGAAGTGTCAAATGAAGAGATAAAGATCTCAGTCAAAAACTGAATGGAATAAGAAACTGACAGAAAACAGAAAGTGAAAAGAGATAAGAGAAAAAATTCTTTCTGACAGCTAACGCAACATGATCTGCCTTCTTGGATGCCTTTTGGAGATGGGCAGACAGGGAGCACCAGACAGTTCACAGAGCTCTCAGCAGAGGACAAAGCACCTGGCAGCAAGCAAGGTACCCTTTCCCACCCCACCAGCTGCTCAACCTCTGATGCCTCCTGGGTAGCTGTGGAGGCTCAGCCAGCAGGAAGTGCAGTGTCTGGGCCACTTGGATTCACCCCACCCACATCAGAGATCAGCAGACAGTGAGAATGAGAGAGCAGCTTTGGGAGCTCTCAGCAGGACACAAGTCACTCACTTGACTGGCCCTGCTGTGCCACAGCTGAGCAACTGGCTCTGCCATTGGACAAGGAGGGAAAATGCTGTGATCACAGAGGAGCAAGCAAGAAGAATGCACAGCCTGCCCACTCTGACGTAACCAAATGAAACAAAAAAAGTAGGATAAAAACAAACAGATCTACACTCAGTAAACAAATAAAATAACTACTGAATGGCCCAAGATAGCAGACAATATCAAATCATATTTTAAAAAAAGACAGGACGGTTCCAATAGGTGTCCAAAGTTAAAACACCAGCTGACTTTCCAGTAGAAAAAAAGGCACTGGAATTACCTGATAGGAAATTCAGATCCCCTAATACTCAAAGCTATCCAAGAGTTGACACAAAAAGCAGACAAAAATGAGGAAAAACAGACAAATTTATGGAAAAGGCAGACAAATTCATGAAAGAATTCATAAAAATAATACAAGAACAAAAGGCCAAAATAAATTCAGAAACAGAAATCATACAAAAAAATCAGAAATCCAAAAGATAAAAAGCAAGATTTCAGAAATGGACAGTGTCATAAAGGGTGGAGGAGCAGGTCTGAAATGATGGAACACAGGATCAGTGGGACCGAACATAAACACTTGGATGCATTTCTGTTTGAGGAAAAACCAGAAAGAAAGAAGAAAAATGAAAATGATGTGGGCTACAACCAAAAGTGAAATTTACAAGTGATTAGCGTTCCAGAACAACAGGAAAAAATGGAAAACACAGAGAGGATTACTGAAGAATTGCTGACAGAAAACTTCCCTAATATCATGAAAGATGAAAAGCTGACTATTCAAGAAGCTCAACAGACTCCATATAGAATAGACCCTAAAAGAAAATCACCAAGACATATCATAATTACATTCACTAAAACCAAAGACAAAGAAAAAATTCTGAGAGCAGGTAGAGAAAAACAAAAAGTCACATACAGAGGAGAAACAATGAGACTAAGCCCTGATTATTTAGCAGAAACCATGCAGGCAAGAAGGTGATAGGATGATATACACAAAACCCTGAAAGAAAAAAACTTTCAACCAAGAATAATATGTCCTGCAAAACTGTCATTTGAACATGATAGGGAGATTAGGACATTTCCTGACAAACAGAAATTAATTGAATACATAAATCCAAGCCAAATTTGTAACAATTAGTAAAGAAAGTCCTTTGGTCTGAGAATAAACAAAACCAGTCCACAGCCTGCATCTAGGATGCAAGACTGTTCCAGTCAGATACCAACCTAAGAAATGAATTCTCAAGGACTATCCAAAACTAAAATAATTATAATATGGAACCAGAAAAGTTAATCTATAAATGACAAGAACATCACAACAACAGAAGAGCAAATAAATGGTGTAGATAAAGAACTTTCCAGTGGTGTCAAAGGCAAAGCATTGCCAAGTGACAACAGACTTGTTGAAAACTAGAAAGAAAAGGGTATGCTGCAAGATAACCACAAAAAAGTTCAAACTACCCATCAAAATAAAGAAAACATAAAGCTTTAATAAAAACAAAATCAATAAAAAGAAATCCAGAAACCAAAGAAAATGTCAGTACCGTACACAAAGAAAGCACTACAAAATGACAGCAATAACATGCTGTTCACAAGATACATACCTTAGAAACAAAGATGCCTAGTGCTAGTATAATGACACAGTGACTGATTGAACAGAATTGAGAACCCAGATGTAAATCCGTTCACCCATGGACACCTGATCTTCAACGAGGGCCCCAAGGCCATCAAATGGGAAAAGGACAGTCTTTTTAGCAGATGGTGCTGGCAAAACTGGATGTCATCTCATAACATGGAACAAATCAGAAGGCATTATGCTGAGTGAAATGAGTCAATAACAGAGGGACAGGTACTTTGTTAGACTACTACTATGAAAATGTTTACACATAGACAGAAACAATCTTTGATGGTTATCAGGGATGGGAGGGGTGGGAATGGGAAAAAAAAAGTAATCAAACAACATATTGCATTGGGAAAATCTTTGCAAAAGACCTCTTTAAAGTTCCGAAAAGCAAAGATGTCACTTTGATGATGAAAGTATGTGTGACTCAAGCTGTGGTCTTTTCAATTTCCTCACAGGTATGTAAAAGTTGGACAAAAAAAAAAAAATCAATGTATTTGAATTGTGGAGCTAGTGAAGAACACTGAATATACCACAATTTCTGAGCAGAATTAACAAATGAGCCTTATAGAACTATAGCTGGAATGCTCCTTAGAAGTGGGGATGACAAGTCTTCATCTTACTTACTTTGGACACATCATCAGAAGGCCAAGCCAAGCCCAGCCCCTTCCCCCCAAAAAAGCCAAACTCATTGCTGTCAAGTTGATTTTGATTAATAGCAACCCTATAGGACAGAACTGCTCCATAGAGTTTCCAAGGAGCTCCTAGTGGATTTGAACTGCCGACTCTATGGTTAGCAGCCATAGCACCTAACCACTACATCACCAGAGTTTCCCAGGAAAGACCAATCACTGGAAAAGGACATCATGCTTGGTAAGTAGAGAGCCAGCAAAAGAGAGGGAAACCCTCGGTGAGAGGGACTAACAGAATGGTTTCAACAATGGGCTCTAACATATCAAAGATCATGGAGGTGGTGCAGCACTGAGCATCATTTCATCCTGTAATTCATCAGGCTGCCAGGGGTCTGAGCCAAACAACAACTCTAACAAAATAACATGGATCAGATGCTAGATGGTTTACATTTTAGATCTCATAGCAACACAAGGGAACAGTAATAAACTCATATATGTATGGCATTTTTAAATTTATTGAGAAGTTGCAGTTACTATAAGATGCCTGATCCTTTCATCCCCTGGGATCACACTGGTCAGGACTGTTATAATAGATATTTTTTCTTGGTTGCATGGAATACAAACCCACTCTAAGGCATCAGGTGCATGGGTTATAGTCAGATTTCACCACTGTTTCTAAGAAAATCAGTTCTGCGTCTAAGTGGTGGTTTTCTTTCCAGCATTGCCTGAAGCTAAGCCTTGGCATCAACTCTTGTTGCTGAATTTACAACACAGCTGAGATGGTGTGAGAGCTACAGAAGTCACAGGAAAGGTTACTCCATTCCCCCTCAACAGCCTGCCCTTAAATCTACCAGAATGCATTCTGGAGTTTCTGGATATTGTAATATGATTGTCACATGTCATTAACACAGTTCAATTTTGAGGCTTAACTGATGGGAAAATCTGATTCAACTGTAAACTTGTTTTGGCAAGTGCAGCAACATCTCCCCAAAATATATGAGAATTGCCATTGACAGATGGTCTGAGATGGGCCCAGGATGGCTGCTGACAGATAATCTCTAGATGGATCTTATTACACTGATGGATCGGAAGAATGCCCCTTGGGAGATGTCTTTGTAGGACTGCAGGCTGATGGAACAAGACGGGAGCCCTGAGAGAACTGTCAATAGAGATTGAAAATAGGCGTGATCTTCTGGAGGTAATCTGGCTATATGTATGAAGTCTTAAAACACTCATACCCTTTGACCCTGGATTCTTTTTCTCAAGGTTTAGCTGAAAGTGCTGCTGAGACATGTCACATGCAAAGATTCCTGTGCAGATGTATGTATAGAGACTTTTACCGCACTGTTAAGCATATAATGGTGAAGAAATGGAAATCATCTACACGTTCCACAATGTGAGATACTTTAATTAATTATTAAGTTATTTCATACTTATAAAGATAAAAAAATCAGGGTATAGAACTGTTTATATAGGATGATGTACTTTTTAAAAAAAATAAAAAGGTCTAGAAGGAAACAATCACAGTGATTATTTCCAGGTGGTGATATAATGAGTAATTTTTTAACATTTTACCTTTCAGACTATTCAGTGAATTTCTGGTAAACTTTTAATAAATGTATTACTTTTTAGATCAGGAAAAAATACATTACTTTAAATTTATATAAACAAGAATCTGTAAAAAGTTGAAGAGAGAAAAGGATCAATTATAATCAATGCAAATATTTTTAATTTTTATAGTCTAGGTTTTATCAGGTACTTGGAGCTTTTTCATGTAACCAGAGAGTACATGGAGCTTTGTGCTCTATTTTTGTTTACCAAAAAAACCCATTGCTGTCAAGTCAATTCTGACTCATAGTGACCCTACAGGAGAGGAGAGAACTGCCCCATAGAGTTTCCAAGCAGCGCTTGGTGGATTCAAATTGCCAACGATAAGAGCTGGCAGACATAGCTCTTAAACACTACGCCACCATTTTTATGGTAACAACCAGTAGTTGTAGATTTGATTCCTGACGTATGTCAGGGTAGAACTGGGCACAGAGTTTTTCCATTGAATGTAACCTTTCAAAAGGAGAATGCCAGGTCTTTCTTCTGAGGCACAATTGGGTGGATTCAAACCATCAACCTTCAGTTGCCAACTGAGCGCTTAACTGTTGGCACCACCAGGGCCTCCTTGCCCACTATTTTTTACAATCACAGTTAGCATAACACTAAAAAAAGAATCTGATGAACATGGATAATTTGTGTGTACATATATACATGGGCACTTGGCTGGCATATATATGTGTGTGTGTGTGTGTCTGTGTGTGTGTAGGTATATAAACATATATCATATACACACTATATTAAAATATAAAGCGTTATACGTAATCTTATTTTAATTGTTTGAAAATTGACAGTCACATTTGCGGGTTAACTCTCCTAACCAGAGAATCTGCTGACCAAAATAATTTAACTCCCACCTCTTTTATAGCAGAATACACCTGTAGTTTTAAAATCAGAGATTTAGAACTAACCACCTCAGCCAATTTAGCAGATTTTTAAAATACAGTAAATATTCTTCAGGAACATCAAATCGAAATTTAACCCAATCCATTAGAGAATACTGGGGAGAGAAAAGAAAAACAATGGGTGAGAAATCTCGTTAGCATTCAGAAGCAGCATCAGTAGCGAAAATATATGGGGGATAGGTGTGTAATAAAATTGAGGATGACAGCACAACACAACAGGCTGTAGCTAAGGCACTGGCTTGATGGCCGTAATGACAATGACCTCAAGGGGAATTTAGTAGAGTATGGAAATTCAGTATTTAAAATCAAAATCAGGATTGATGCAGAAAATAAATCACTGTCTTCCCCAAACAATGCAAACCATGCAATTTTGTTTTAACAAGGTCTGCCTCCAGCAATTCAAAACACTTTCATCAGAGATTTATTTTTGTTCTTCCATGAAACAGCACAGGAAATGTTATGAAATTATTGGCCAAAGTCAAGAAAACTCATAGTCTTGACAAGGAGAAAAAGTGAGGAAGGACTGTGCCTCTGTCTAACCAGTGGTTCTCAACTGAGAGCCATTTCGCCCCTCGGGGAACACACGGCAATGTCTGGAGACACGTGGGTTGTCACATTGGGGGATGCTCCTGGCATTTAATGAGGACAGTATAAGGGCGCTGCTAAATATTCTACAGTGCACAGGCCATTTCCCCAAAGAGCAAAGGATTGTTTGGCCCAAAAGTCTACGGTGCCTAGGTGGATAATCCCTGGTTTGAGCAGTGGTAAGTGTTGGGGGAAGAAACTATCATAACAGGACACCTTCCTTTGTACTGACAGAAGAGGCCGGAGGTGCATCCATTCCTCCACATTCACCTGTGCTGGGCCTGCGGCCGGCTGGGCAGGGACGGCTAAGGCCTCATTTGCGTCTTTCATTAGGGCCAAACAGAAAAATTTAAAGGATGTAAAATCTTGCTTTATCTTGAATTTATCTAGGCAAAACTCCCAGTTTAGCAGGTTTCTTTTCTTTTTTTCCTATATAAGGAGCCAAAAGGAGCCAAATACTAAAGAGAAAAGGCATATTTCAGGAACTTCAGAAAAATGTACCAGCGTCAAGTGAAAATTCTACTCAGTATTTTGTTTTTTGTTTTTTTTTTTCCTGGACAATGGGAACTGAGGTCCAGAATGCTTAACCTCAGGCCGGGTCTGATCCTCAACCATCACATTCAATTACATTAAAAATAAACTGTTTTTCTTAAGCCAGGAAACTCAATGCATACCTTTCATCAAGGTTTCAACATCAAAGATTGATGTGAAACTGACTTTCTGGTTAACTCTGAGATAATCTGGAATTTCCCATTCCCAGGGCACTGTGAATAATTGAAGTTTTCCTGTAGTTTACTGTTCCCTAAGATGTTCTTGACATGGGTGAGGTTTACAGGAAGGGCTACTGATCACATTAAAAACCCCAAACTAAAATTTCACTTTCTACTTTATATATGTCTGAAAGGAGCCCTGGTGACAGTGGTTAAGAGCTTGGCTGCTAACCGGCAGATCAGCAGTTCAAGTCCACTAACTGCTCTTTGGAAACGCCAAGGGGCAGTTCTACTCTGTTCTCCAGGGTTGCGATGGGTTAGAGCTGACTTGATGGCAGCAGATTAATGCTGGAATTGATTATATTAAGCACGTACTATTTCTTTGTAGTCAAGAAAAAATTTAGCCAGGTTTCTTTCTTTTTTGATTCCAAAGAAAACAGAGAGAAGAGTTCACTGGACTGTTCAAAACAACAGCAGAAGATAAAAATTGTAGTTCTGACTTGCAAAATATTCTGGATGGGCAACTTGGTGTGTCTGCATCAGTTTTGAAGAGTTTGGGAACTCTGATTTAAATGTTTGCCTGATTGTCTTGCTGAAGAATGCACCACACTGAGGCAGGACCAGTTTCCTCACAGTATGCTAATTGGCAGCAGCAAACAGCGTATGCCACTGAGGATATAAAAAGATGAAGAGAAAAATAACAACAAAGCCAAGCTCAGAAACTCCCATCGTCTTGAATTAGTCAAGAAAAATCAACTGCTTCAGAACATACCGCTACCAAGGCAGCAGGAAAACCATGGGCTACAGGGCATTACCGGGTCCACTAAGGACATGGCAGCCATCAGCGTCTGGATTCTCTGGCTTTTGGTTTCTCCACCTTTATAACAAGGTATTAAAAATGCTATTCTCTGTTCCTCCCAGGTGTAGCAATGCTATATTTAGAAAATGCAGAAATATCCCTAACAGAGCTGGTGACAGAAGCTCATTCTCCCTGTCCTTGTCCCTTCACCCTAGATGGGGAATGTTCCGTTGTACAAATAGCAGTAACAGACTCAGACATCAGCCAGAGTCTACCCAGCAGGCTGTCCAGTCAAGGCATGTTTTTCCACCGACACGGAATAGGGAAAAGATCATCAGCTCTGGCTCTCCCCAGCCTTCAGTTTAAAACTTTTCTCCATGGTTTTCTAGCTGTTTGACCCTTAACAACATCAAGGCGCTTCCCTGAGATCATTCTGCTTCTTCATTGGGAAAATGGTTTTATAACGATTACTTGACAGTATGCGATAGGAAATAAAGTAAGCGATATGTGAAAAGGCAATCGTCTGACCTCAGGGTAAACCCGTTCTATTCCCTTCCCTCTAACGCACCACCCAACACACACCACTCACTTAACACACAGGGTTATTTGTCCTTGTTACTGTTGGGCCAGTTTGTTTAATATACTTTTAGCGATACATTTTTAGGGAAAAGAGTTGCAGTATTAAAAACTGTATCACTAGTGAGGCATTAAACCAACAAGGTAACTTTTGTAACAAGTTCTGGGATGAATTTATTACAAGTTTGCTCATTGTGTTCTGTTTTCTGCACAGAGTTCTGGGAAACCTGAACTAGAAGTTCCTAATGATGACCCTAAAATTCTACAAGGTCTTGAATTATCAGTGAAAAGTGACATGGTGCTCTGATGTATTGATGAAGGACCCTGGTTCTAGTAACATAAGACTCCTCAAGATAGCTTGGAAAATGGATTTGGATGTGTATGCCTGTGTGCACATACAGTGAGCGGATGTTTTAAGGTATTAGAAAGGAGCTCTGGGGGTGCAGTGGTTAAACTGCTTGGCTGGCAATCCCAAGGTCAGGGGTTTGAACTCGACAGCTATGCTAAGTAAGGAAGATGCAGCAGTCGGCTTCTGTGAAGACTTACAGTCTTGGAACCTCTGTGGCCGTTCTACGGTGTCATACAGGGCTCCTGGGCTAGGAATTGACTCAGTGGCAGCGGGCTTGGTGCTGGTACTAGAAGGGGCCTAGGTCATGCAAGTGGTTTCTGATTAGCCGCTAACCTAAAGGTTTGTGGTCCTAACTCTCCCCATGCTTCCATGTGAGAAAGTCCCGGTGAAATGCTTCATTCAAAGATTACAGCCAAGAAAATCCTATGGAGAGGTTCTGCTCTGTAACACGTGGAGCTGTCAGTGGTCAGAATCACCTTGACCACAGTGGGTTTGGTTTCATGGTACTAGAGGTTATTTTATTTCTGTCTCTCTGTTTCATTTCTCCCATCCAAATACCAGCTTTTTCTTCTCACCTCAAATGGCAGGGAAGTGTTGTTATTCGGTGTTACCGAGTTGATTCTGACTCCCAGCAAACCTGCGTACAAGAGAACAAAACACCGCCCAGCCCTGTGCCACGCTCACAATGATTGCTGTGCCCATTGTTGCAGCAGCTGGTAGCAATCCATTCTGCTGAGGGTCTTCCTCTCTTTTGCTGGCTCTCCACTTTACCAGCACGGTGTCCTCCTGGGACTGGTCCATTCTGACAACGTGTCCAAAGTACATGGACAAAGTCTCGCCATCCTTGCTTCTAAGGACCATTCTGGCGGCACTTTGTCCAAGACACATTTATTCATTTCTTGGCAGTTCATGGTATATCCAATATTCTTTACTAATGCCATAATTCAAAGGCACCAATTTTTCTTCTGCCTTCCTTGTCCATTGTCCAGCTTTCAAAGGCACGTGAGGCAACAGAAAATACAGCGGCCTGGGTCAGGTGCACCTTGACCCTCAAAGCCACATCTCTGCAATTTAACACTTTAAAGTAGATCCGCCCAGCGCAACCTACCTTGAGTTCTTGACTCATGGATGTTGATTGGGGATCCAAGCCAAATGAAGTCCTTGTCGACTTCAATGTTTTCTCCACTTATCACAATGTGGCTCACTGATCCAGTGTGAGAAATTTTATCTTCTTTATGTTGAGCTGTAATCCATATCGAAGGCTGTAGTCTTTGTTCTTCATCAGTAAATTCTCCAAGTCCTCTCTGCTTTCAGCAAGCAAAGTTGTAGCATCTGCATACTGAAGGTTGCTAATGAGTCTTCCTCCAATCCTGATGCCTTATTTTTCTTCACATGCTTCGGCTTCTCTAAATAGTTGCTCAGCATAGAGATTAAATAAATATGGTGAAAGGATACAACCATGAGGCATGCACATGGTTCCTATTTTTAAACCACATAGTACACCCTTGTTTTGTTCCAAAGACTGTGTCTTGGTCTATGTATAGGTTACAAATGAGCACAGTTAAGTGTTCTGGAACTCTCATTCTTTGCAAAATTAGCCAAAATTCAAATGCCTTTGCATAGTAAGGAAAAAAAAAAAATGCACAAGTAAACATCTCTCTGGTACTCTGGGCTTTCAGCCAAGATCTACCTGACATTGGCAGTGGTATCTCCTGTTCCAGGTCCTCTTCTGAATCCAGTCTGAATTTCTGCAGTTCCATGTTGATGTGCTGCTGCAGTCACTTTTAAGTGATGTTCAGTAAAATTCTGCTTGGGTGTGATAGTAATGATATTGTTTGATAATTTCTGCATTTGGCGGAATCATCTTTTTTTTTTTTTTTTTTTTTGTAACAAGTACAAATATAGATCTCTTCCAGTCAGCCAGCCAGGTAGCGGTGTTCCATATCTCTTGGCACAGACAAGTGAGTGTTTCTGCTGTTGCATCCGTTGGTTGAAACATCTCAGCTGGTGTCCTGTCTGTTTCTGGAGCCTCATTCTCTGCCAGTGACTTCAGCGTAGTCATTCCTTTGGTACCATTGGTCCTTGATCATACGATATCTCCTGAAATGGGTGGACATCAAGCAAGTCTTTTTGGTACAGCGACTGTATATTCCTTCTATTGTCTTTTGATGATCCCTGGTCATTCAATATTTTACCTATAGAATCCTTCAATATTGCAATTAGAGGCTTGAAATTTTTTCTTTAGTTCCTTCAGCTTAATATTATTCCCTTTTGGTTTTCCATCTTCAGGCCTTTTCACATTTCATTTTACTACCAAGTTGCCCTTTGATATATTCAGTTTAGCTCTTTCCTTCATCACTTTTTCCATGCACTTTATTTATTTTCTTTTTATTGTGAATTAAGAACAATTTGGAGGTCTACACCACATTGCCACGGAAACCCTGGTGGTGTAGTGGGTTAAGTGCTATGTCTGCTAACCAAAAGGTTGGCAGTTCAAATCCACCAGGTGCTCCTTGGAAACTCTATGGGGCCATTCTACTCTGTCCTATAGGGTCACTGTGAGTCAGACCCAACTCAGTGGCAGTGGGTTGGTTATCATGTTGCCATGTAACACCCAAAGCTTTCACCTCTATTCTGTTCTTGTTGCCCCCCCGCCCCCGACCCTACCACCCATGTGACAGCATGCTTTCTCTTTCATTCTGAATTTCCTGTGACCTTTTGATAAAGGTCTGGCCCTCCTCACCCAATCAGCTCGGCTCCAGCAAAGTGTCCCTTAGATAATCCCATGTACATTTTTAAAGGTTTGTTCACCTCCAGTATCACTCTGTGTTTTGTACGGTCTCCAGGTCAGTCCTTGGGGAGCTGGCCCCACTCGACATTCAGGTCCAAGTTTCAGAGCCTCTTTTCATATCCATTTTTGTCCTTTCCTTCTTTTCTGTCTTTTTAATGACCTTTTGTTTTCTTCACCTATAATGTCCTTGGTGTCATCCCACGACTCGTCTGGTCTTCGTCATTAGTGTTTAAGGCATCCAATTGATTCTTACAATGGTTCCTAAATCCAGGTGGGATGCACTCAGAGTCATACTTTGGCTCTTATTAACTTGTTTTAATTTCTTTCAGTGTCAACTTGAACTTGTATTTGACCAACTGATGCTCTGTTCCACAGTCTGCCACTGGCCTTGTTCTGACTGATGATATTAAGTTTCTCCATTGTCTCTTTCTCCACATGTAGTTAGTTTGTGTTCCATCTGACAAAGTCCATGTGTATAGTCAGCATTATGTTGTTGAAAATAGCTATTCCATAATTCTAGAGGTTATAAATTATAAGTCCAATCGCATGACAAGACTGACACTACTCTTCTTCATTATGTATATCTCCTCCCATTCCAATTTCCATGGGAAAAGAAGCTGATTGGTCCTTCTGGGGTCACAGTACCTCTCCACTCCAATTATCGACGATGAGGAAGGCAGGATCCATAGTACAAACATGACTGCTGGAGGCAAACTCCTGTGAATGCAGACAAAGGAGGCATTGTGAGGTAGTATAATTAGGTAAAGATACACTAACACTGTCATACCACTCTACACAATAGGGCAAAAGGTGAGTTGAATCCTTTTAGAATACTTTTCAATAGCCAAGGTCACAATCTAACAGGTCTTCTGTATACCCTACTATTAGGCCTCAAAATCCATTAATGCAGACTTCTTATATTGTCTTACGTAGACATACCTTGATACCTATGTAACAGCCTGTTTCCTTTCTTCTTAGCTGGTAGTACCCCAAATTTATTTGGGTGTCTGTCTCTGATCAGGCATAAAAATATGACCTTAATTCAATGGCTGCACTGTCACTCCATTTTCCTTTGCAGTGATTAGTTTAGACCTAGACATGTGACACAATTCTGACCACTAAGACAGGATGTATATTTAGGACATGTGATCGGGAGAGATCAGTCCCCGCAGAAGTATGTCAAGCTTGCTGAAGCTGCAGGTCAGCTCAAGCACAGTGACAGTTGCTGGGCTGTGTTTCATGTTGTCAGGTAGAGGGTGGTTCTGACACTGAACCAACTCAATAGCACATAACAACATCAAAGTATGATGGGGAATCTGCTCAGAAGACTTCTGCAAGAAATTTTTTTTCTCCCCATGGATAAAAAGAAACCCAAAGGAATTCTCCTTCTTCTAAACATTTTAGTATCTGTGTGTGATGCCAGGAACTGTGGCAGCCATCTTATGGCTAAGAGATGGAGAATACCATGATTCTTGACAATACCACTGAGCTACTGTTTTAACCCACCTGGAACTGCTTTATCTCTGAAATTCTTATTATTAAAAAAAAAAAAATCCCTTTATTATATAAGCCATTTGAATTGGCTTTTAATTTTCTTGTTACCTTTATCCCTAAACATCCTATTTAATAAAAATCACATGACAAATAAATAAGACATGCTTTAATAAGAGCCAAAATAATTAATAGCACTGAGTAATTCTGCAAATGCTGAGATGTCCCTTAGGCAACTGGAATATTGATAACCAACCAGAAAGCAAACCCACCGCCATCAAGTTGATGCCAACTCACAGCAACCCAATAAAACAGAGTAGAACTGCTGCTGCTGCATAGGCTGTAAATCTTCATGGACGCAGACCACCACAACTTTCTCCTCAGGAGGAGCTGGAGGGTTCAAAGCACGAACCTTTTAGGTTACTAGGCCAGCGTTTTAACCACAACTCCTTATTGATAACCCAAACATCATAAATTGTTTCTAATGCTCCGAAAGCCTTATCAATACACAGCCTTTTCCAAACACACTAACATTGTTCTATATTTACAGAAAGAAACTCAAAGGGATTATTTGTTAAGAGTAGCTTTTATTATGCTTGAAAGTCCTTGCTCCTTCAGACAGGGACTGGACAGGTATAAAGTGGTTTCCTCATGTGTTGTGCTTCCTCGAGTTTGATAGGCCGTGTTCTCATGACAGGTCTGTCCCCGCAGTGAGTGTCTGCATGCTTTGATGTGGGCTGCTTTCGGACAGCCTAACACTGGGGGAAAAACATGCTGAAATGGAACAAGATTGCTTTCTGCCCAGCTGTTCTCCAAAGGCGCAGACATTTTTAGCACCCAGCAAAGAAGCTTGTATTTGTTTTGACAGTCTTGGCAGGGAGAACAATGGTTGATTATCTCAGCACTTTACTAACAAATAAGACTGCCTCCAGCAGAGATAAAACATGGGTCTTGACTTGATTGCATTTCATGTCCAAGGGAATTATCTGCTATTCATTCAACTGCCCTTTCACTATGCGGTATGTCTTTTTCTTTATCATCCCCGCCTCCCCTAAAGTAACCCCTGGCTTTCACTCTGAGAAAACAGTTTCCTGATTTCATTATAAGCACGGTGGTTTGATTATCTCATGAAACATGTATTTTCACTCCTTCAATTTGATTTCTTAGAATACTTTTGATTTTGCGCCTCCAGATGTGCATGATTAACTGCTTCTCTCATTTTCTGTCTGCTTGCTTTTGATGTTTGTTTTTGCTGTTGTTATTGTTTCATCGCAGAGACGTCTTGGATTTTAAATCATATCCTACATGTGGTGTCAAAAGGGCTAGCCCACATGCTTCCCTTTGCCCATAGAGAGAAGTGTTTTACATAAAACAATTATGTTATATTTAAAACAAGGATATGACTTAATAGTTTCATGGAAGCATTTCTATTTTTTTGTCTATTCTTCTTCCAAAAGGTTTTTAACAAGTTAAACATTGTGAATAGTATAACATAATATATTCAGATAAATGTCAGCCCAAGTAATTTCCCATGGAACACACACACCCATTGTTATGGACTGAATGATGTCTTCCGCCCATGCAGCATACCCCCCAAAAATGTGTTGTAAATCCTAATCCCTATACTGTGATGGAAACCTTGGTGGCATAGTAGTTAAGTACTATGGCTGCTAACCAAAAGCTGAGCAGTTCAAATCTGCCAGGTATTCCTTGGAAACTCTATGGGGCAGTTCTACTCTGTCCTATAGTGTCGCTATGAGTCTGCATTTACTTGACGGTACTGGGTTTGGTTTTGGTTACACCCTGGTGGCGTAATGGTTAAGAGCTACTGCTACTAACCTAAAGGTCTGCAGTTCAAATCTACTCCTTGGAAACTCCATGGGGTTGTTCTCCTCTGTCCTATAATGTTCCTGTGTGTTGGAATCCACGCAACGGCAGTGAGTTTATACCTGTGATTGTAATTCCATTTGGGGATGAGTTTTCTTTGTCACATTAATGAGGCAGTATTAGTATAGGGTGTGTCTTTAATCAATCTCCTTTGAGATATAAAAGCAGATAAGCAAACAAGTACAAATGGAGGGGAAGACATATTCCACATGATCACCCAAGAACCTAGGAATAGAAGCTGAAAGGAGACAAGGACTCTCCCACATAGCAGATAGAGAGAGCCTTCCTGAGCTAATGTCCTGAATTCTGAGTTCTAGCCTTCTAAAAAAAAAAAAAAAAAAGGCAAATCCATTGTCATCAAGTCAATTTAGACTCATAACAACCCTATAGGACAGGGTAGAATTACCCCATAGGGATTCTAAGGAGCAGCAGGTAGGTTTGAACTGCTGACTTTTTGGTTAGCTGTGGAGCTCTGAGCCACTGTACCACCAAGACTATGAGAAAATGAATGTCTGCCTGTTAAGGCCAGCCCCCTGTGGTATTTCTGTTACAGCAGCACCAGGTACCCAAGCCATCTATGTAACCTGCATGCCTTCCTGCTCCATCACAGACACAACTTCCCCCTCCTTGTCCCTGCCAATACGTTCCCAAAGTACCCGCTATTCTGACTCTGTCACCACAGATGAATTTGGCCAGCTTTTGAAGTTTATACAGCACGCACTTTTCAGTTTCAGGCTTCTTTTGCTCAGTATGATATTTGTTTGATTCAATCACCATATATGGTGTGATTTAATCGTGACATATAGTGGTAGTTTCTTCATTTTAACTACTGCGTAGCCTTCACTCATACCACTAAACCACAGTTTACACTGACTGGCACTTGCACTGCATTTGTCTGGGTCTCGTATAAGTCGTATGGCTGTCACATTTCTGTCAGTGTGCTTTTGTGACTATCTGTAGACACTTTTCTGAGTCATTTATACCCAGAGGCTGAATTCTGGAGGAGAGGCTACGCATATGCTCACCTTTGTCAAACTGTCCCAATGTGCACTCCCACCGACTAGATATGAACACTGTGTTAACTCAAATCCTTGTCAGCACATGCTGCTCTTGGCCTATTAATTACCACAACTCTGTTAAGTGTGTAGTGGCAACCCACGTGATTTTATTGTACATTTTCCTGATGAGTAGCGAAGTTGTAAGCAGCCCTGGCGGTACAATGGTTAAACACTTGGCTGCTAAAAGGTTAGCAATTTGAAGCCACTCGTGGCCATGAGGGAGAAAGACCTGGGCAATCCACTCCTGTTGCTATTACGACCTCGAAAACCTATGGGGCAGTTCTACAAGGCCTGACAATTATGTTTGCAAACTCATCCTAGAACAGTGCTACGTACCTCATTGTTGAATAAACTACAGTCACCTTTGAAGCATTCCCCTTAGGAAGTTTTGCACCAACTCCATCACCTAGTCCACCCTTCAAAGCAATTTTGGAACTCTTTCTGGAATAGCCATTGTGCAAGGTGCCAAGGTGGCAAGTTTGCAAACTTAATTGTATAGTTGTCTGTGAGGGAGCTTTTAGCCAGTAAACAAGTAACTGTAATGGAACACCGTGCCTACTCACCTGATCTGGCTGCCAATGACTTGTTTTCTTTACCCAGAGATAAAGGAAATATTAAAAGGAAGATACTTGGATGACATTCAGGACATCAAGGGTAATATCATGACATCTCTGATGGCCATTCCAGAAAAAGAGTTCCAAAACTGCTTCGAAGGGTGGACTAGGGGCTGGCATTGGTGCATAACTTCCCAAGGGGAACACGTCAAAGATGACTGCAGCGATATTCAGCAACAAGGTATATAGCACGTTTTCTAGGATGAGTTCCTGAACTTAATTGTCAGATTTCATATGTTTAATTGTGTGTCTAAGTAATAGCCAAACTGCTTTCCAAAGTAGCTGTGCCACTCTGCATTTCCTCCAGCAATGTATGAGATACTTAAAACACATCCTTGTCAGCACTTGATAGTGTCTGTTTCTCTCATGATTAGGTTGAAGTTATCTGCATTTTGGCAAGTATATCACAGATGTGACATATGCTCTTCCTGGTCTACCACATCACAAGGCATATGATAATAACAAATCTTACTACCCACCACTACTAATGATGAGGAAACCCTGGTTGTCTAGCGGTTAAGTGCTAGGCTGCTAACCAAAACGTTGGCAGTTCCAGTCCACGAGGTGCTCCTTGGAAACTCTATGGGGTAGTTCTACTCTGTCCTAGAGGGTCACTAAGAGTCAGAATTGACTTGATGGCACTGGGTTTGGTTTGGGGTTTATTTACAGTGACCACGTTCTAACTTCTAATAAAATAGAGTCACTTTTCTGTTTTATTTATTTTATATAAACACAATAATATACTATGTGTTCTGGGGAAAGTATCTACTTCCAAACTCATTCAGGTTGTTGTCAGAATCTGCTTCCTTGGGGTCATAGGAGTGAGGTAGCAGCCCTGTTCTTTCTGACTGTTGGCCAGGTATCTCAGTTCTCTCAGCTCCGTAAGGCTACCCACATTTCTTGTCATGTGGGCCCTCCAACTTCAAGTCAACAATGATGCCTCAAACACTATCATCCTTACAATCTTTTTGACTTTGCTCTCGGCCTTCCTCTTCTACTTTTAAAGGCTTCTTATGACACTGGGCTCATCCAGTTTATCCAAGATAATTTCCCTTTCTTGAAGTCAACTGACCAGTAAATGTAATTATAGTTGTAAAGTCCTTCTTGCCATGTAATGTAACACATTCTCAGGTATGAAACCAGGGGCAAAGATAATGGAGTCAGAGTTATGCCCAGCACAGATACAAACAAAACAACGGGCAAAACCATCTTCTGGAGGGAAGGGAAGTACTACCCTCCCCAAGGGTAAACAAGCAGCTACTCTCTGATTTTGTAGACAAGACTCCCCTCCTTTCTATTTTTTATTTTTTTAAATTTTTTATTTAATATGACTGAGTGAAAATGTACATTCCTGTATAAATTTACATGCCCACCTATATGCAGCTTCCACTGCTCTTCCTGTCCGGTGACAGCACATTGTTCCTCTCTGCAATGTCATGTTCCCTCTGAAATACAAAACGTTATGTTCAGCTGGTTAGAGATAACTGAATTTTTACTAATTTTTAGAAGAGAGATGAATGTAAATCCAGCTCAGTCACTGGAATGTTTTCTTTGGCTCTGCCTGGAACTCTGCCCAGTCCATGGCCAGTAGATCCACTCCAAGTGATAGTTCTATTTCCAGAAACATCTCCATGTGTGGCGAGCAGATGACTGGCAAATGCAGATTCACGGGGCACCCTAGGAGCGCGACCTGCTGGCCTGGCACTAAGGACTGTATTTCAGCTTGCTCTCCAGGCCAGCTTGAAGCACTCAAGTTTGAATCACACAGCCCTCTTATAATCCCCACATGATGGCCAAACCCAACCATTCCAAGCACTGAAAGGAGATCCCAAACCATTTTCTAAAAGCAGTACAAGGAGAGCTAACACAAGGAGACTTTCTAGTGCAGAAGGGAGACATCTTGGCTCTTGTGCTCATTCCAGGGGTGATCTCAAGCACAGAGAGAGATGGGACCTTGAGAAAGGGGGGAGAAGAGAAAGGAGCAGCAGGGAAGAGTTAGCATCTGCCTTGTGCAGGAAAGCACGTTCTCTGCCTTCACAGACAGAGATGGGCAGTGGCTGCCAGCCAAGCTTGCAGGGCACATGCCCCTCATTTCCTAATCTGCCCAAGGCTGGCCTGCCTGACTTCATGGATGGACTTCATCCCTCCCCAGCAGCCAGGAGAGATCATCCTCTCCTTCCCTGACTTCCTGTGAGAGGCCGGGGAGCAGAGACAACCCAGAGGCTGCTTCTGCGTCAGGAATGTCACAGGCACAGTTGCCTCTGGATTTACTGAACTCTTGCTTTGAAGCCAACCCTGCTGAGTTTTACTGCATCCTGTTTATCCTGCTTCATCTCTGCCTGCTTTGCCGGCTCATGTCTTATCTGAGGTTTGTAGTCAAGCACCTTGGCATTGACTTGGCGCAGGTAACAGCTGCCTGGAGGTGCCTGGAGACATGTGAATCCAGAGCTGTCACGTCATCCTTCACATAGACAGCTGGTCAGCACCAGGATGCTTTAGCTAGATCTGCCAAACGTACATCTGAAGCAGGCAGCAGGGGGAAGGAGATGGGAGCTGGGAGAGGCTGAGTGCAGGGAAAGAAGGCTCTGGAGGTAGCAGGGCCTAGGCTTTCGACACACACCTTGCACTTCCAGCAAGTCTGTTAACCTCCCTGGACCTCATTTTTGTCATCCTTAAAGCAGAGGGATTTGATCTATTCCTGCAGGCTTGTTTTGTGGATTAAGTGAAATCAGTTCAAGTGGTTGTTAAAATGCTTGTGCACAGATTTTGTTCTATCTGCCACTATTCAAATCTCCTGCTTGGCAAGGTACCTAACTGCTCAGTGCCTCGGCTTTGTCACTGGTAAAACAAGGATGACACAGGTATCCTCTGCCTGTCCAAAGTCTGCTTTTTGCCAAGTGAAATACCTGTTTTCATTAATCAAAAGAAATGCTAAGAGTATTTTCACTTTTGTGAAAAGTGGAAATAGTCGTCTGCGTTTATTTTGCAGAAAGACATCACAAAGGCAGCACATGCCTCGAGCAATCAGAGCGGTGTCACCAAGTTTCTTCCCTGGGAACTAGACTCAGCATCTCAGGCTCCAGCTGCCAAAGCTTCAAACTGGGTCTGCAAGCATCTGTGCTTCACCTCTTCATTTTGTGCATCCGTTGGCAAGCTACGCCCTAAGGTATCAAAAAGCCTAAGAAAGCTCATATGGGTTTTATGTGTTACTTGGTACAATCTGATACGTTATTTTTTTTGGTCTGGTTACACTCAGAAATTTTAACCATATAAACTAATGGTAATTGCCTTTTTACTTTATGCCATTTTGGTTTATGAAAGGTTTCATAGCGGGGGAAACCTATAACAGTATCTCACAGGTTTATTGTGAGGATTAAATGAGTAAGTGTATATAAAGCTCTTAGAATAGCACTTGGCACATAGAAAGCACTCAGGAGGGATCAATGATAAATAATATGAGTACTTTAGACTCACAATTTGCTTAGCATCACAAGAAAATACCTCGAAAATGGCTAGAAATTCAAGATCACCGAGATAGACCCAATCGCCTACAGGATAAAAAAGTAACTACCATTTTGTTTTTTCTTTCAGTTAACTTTTTCCTAATGTACTTTCTATAAAAGTTCACAGAGCAAACTAGTTTCTCACTGAACAATTATTGCACATACTGTTTTGTGACCTTGGTTGCCAACCCCATGACATGTCAACGTTCTTCTCTTCTTGACCTTGGGGTACCTATTACTAGCTTTCCTGTGCCCTTCTGCCTTTTTGTCCTTGACCCTGGGCTGGGGGGCCCATTTAGTCTTGTTTTGTTTTCTGGGCCTGTCCAATCTTTGACTGAAGGGTAAACCTCTAAAAAAGTAACTACCTTTCTGATTTTGCAGACAAGCCTTCTCTTCTATTCTGGTATGATGAGCTCCTTCCTTGTAAAGGAGGCCTAACTAACAACCTTCTTTTTCTACATAAATTCAATTATCTACCGCTATAAACCACATCACCCCAGAACTCAGTGGTTTTAAACAAACATTTATTATCTGTAGGTTTCTGGGAATGGTTTGGTAGAGTAGTCCTTGTAAGGTTGCAGCCAGGGGTCTTAGTAAGGCCTGCAGAAATCTGAGCAGACCTCAGGTGTTGCAAGTGTTTAAACACTGGGCTAGTAACCAAAAGGTTCGTGGTATGAGTACACCCAGACATACCTTGGAAGAAAAGTCTGCTGATTCACTTCGGAAAGATCACAGCCACTGAACGTCTTGTGGCGCACACATCTACTCTTAACACACATGAGGTCACCCTGAGTCAGAATCAAGTCGATGGTAACTGTTTTGATTTTTGGATGGCAGTAATCTGAAGGCTTCACTTACTTGGCTATTGGTGGGAGGCCTCAGTGGCTCACCATGTGAGCCTCTTCATTAGGCTGCTGGAGTGTCCTTATGGCATGTTGGCTAGCTTTAGCTAGAGCAAGATGGAAGAGAGAAACGGAAGCTGCAGTATCTTCACCTTTAAAGGCCTAGCCTTGAAAGTCACATGTCATCATTTTTGCACTATCCTATTTGTTAGAAGCTAGTGTCCAAGTCCAGCCTGCACTCAAGGGGAGGTGAATTAGGCTCCAACTTTCGAAGGAAGACTGTGAAAGAATTTGAGGACTTCTTTTAAAACCATTTTGCCAAGAGCCATAAGATGAATGGAGAGTTAGGGAGAAGGACTGATTCTCAAGTGAGCCAGTGTCTTTGTTCCTTGTCCATTTAATTACTCTTGACACACCTTTCTAATTCTCCTAGAATCCAGATTTGTGGCTTTTGTGGAAGTTGAGGTAACCCATATAAGCCTTTGTCCTTAAATAGCCTTTTGAGTTTTAAACCTTGAAAAGGCTGGTTCTTAAAAATTGCTTTTAGTCAGACTATGGTCTAGATAAGCTATCAAGACCGTTTTGCTTTGGGCATTGTATTCTTTTGATGAATTCACTCAGTTTTGGGAAACAGATTCCAAAGGTTAGACTGGGAGCTATGTTTAGGTAAGCTAGTGAACTGGTTTAATTGTTCTTCAAGACAATAATGTGTGGTGGTTAAAACTGTGCACTGACTTGGCTGCACCATGATTCTCAATGTTTATATGTGATCACCCACATGACGAGATCTGCTATGAGTAGGCAATCAGTTGAAAAGGAGTTTCCCTAGGTGTACGTATGGCCTACATCTTAACACAAGTGAACATGCTGGCGTTTGCCCCTCTGCACCTGCCTCCTATTCATCTAACTTCCAGTTCTTGGGACTTGAAGTAGCAGCTTATGTGCCAATCTTGGGACTCATCAAACTTCACAGCCTGTGAGCAAAAGCCCTGCTCTCTGACTTGCTAATCTTGGGCAGCCTCTAAAACTGTGTGAGCTTCTTCCTTGATATAAATCACACTCTCTCCATTTATGTGCTTTATTGGCTTTGCTTTTGTACAGACCTAGCCTAAGACAGTTATATGAAAATCCTTCCTGATCACAAATTTGTTTTATTAGCTCTCTTCTGGCCCCTTTTCTTCCCCATGACAACGCCAATAAGATTAGGTATAACAGTGTTTTGAGGTTCTCTTATCTTCTGAATACTTTTGACTTTATAATTGAAACATTACTCTGGTTTCTAAATCCTATATTAAATAAACTTCAGTTAATTTCTGTCATTGGCTTAACATGGTTTTTGATTTATTAGTCTGTTGATCATCCATAAAAAGTGGTGCAATTTCCAATTTCCAGGATAGTTGAAAATAGGCGCAGAAATGAAACAGAAAATGGTATGGTTAGTACCCCAAACTCTTATTGAATGTTTTCTGTATACTTTGTCCTGTGCTGGGCATTAGAAATAAAGAGATGATTAATACAAATCTATACATTCTAGGAGCTTGCTGCATAACAGAGAGACAGATAAAGTTAGAATAAAATAGGGTAAGGGCTTCTTTATCTCTCCCTATGTTTTCTGCTTTTATGTCCTCTTCTTTCTCATTTCTTATCACATGTAATGTTTTGTCTTTTATTTGCTTATTTTACTTGTTTATTATTGCTTTATTCCCCCACTATATTCCCAGGACCCAATACATTAGCTACTACATAGATGTACTAAATAAATACTTGTAATTAGTGACTGTGATAATGTAATCACAGCAAACTATGGCGGCTGGTAGGAGGGATGTCCAACCCAGGCCTAGCAGAACAAAAAAGGCTTCCTGGAGCACGTGATCCTATGTTGACACTTGGGTATAAACAGGAGTTAACTGAGGTAAGCTTGCATATATCATTATCACTTCTGGGAACAAGATCCAAAACTAAAAGGGAATCCAGCATATTTAAGTAGGTTCTGAAGAAGAGAAAAAGACCGTGGTGGGGAGGGGAGGGGAAGTACTGCAGCCAGAGTAGTGAGAGATGAGCTTAAGATGCAGCACAAGGTCACTGAGAAATTCCTTGTGAGAATCAAGAAAGAGCAAGCACAAAAGAAAATAATCTTTGATGGTTACAAGGGAAGGGAGATTAGATAGATTTGATAGTGCATAGGAATTGGGTTAGGTGAAGGGAGTGACAGCACTCAGTAGATTCGAGATCAACACTGCTGGACTACACAAAAGCTAAGAGGTTTCCTAAACACGACCCAACAATTCAAAAGATAGAGTAACACAGGCAGGTACCTGGGGACCATGGTTTCAGGGGACATCTTGGTCAACTGGCATACCTTTTTTTAAAGAAAATGTCCTATATCCCACTTTGGAGAGTGGCATCTGGGGTCTTAAAAGCTAGCAAGCTGCCATCTAAGTAGCAGCAATTAGTCTCAACCCAGGTCGAGCAGAAGTGAATGAAGAATATCATAGACAAGAGAAAAACACGAGCCCAGGAAACAGAAGGAACCATATGATTCATAGACTATATCAGCATGAGACCAGAAGAACTAGATGGTGACCAGCCACCACCAATGACGGCCCTGACAGGGAACACCATGCAGAGTCCCTGACACAGCAGGAGACAACTGGGAGTGCAGAACAAGAGCTCTATTAAAAAGCCGGACTTGATGGTCCAACAGCCTAGAGGGTCCCCTGAGGACACAGCCACCAGACTCTCTGCTAGCCCAGTTGAAACCAGTGCCAAAGGCAACCCTTCAGACAAAGATTGGACTGGACTGTAAGACACAGTGATGCTGGTGAACAGTGTGCTTCTTGGCTTAAATACGTACATGAGACTGGCTGAGCAGCTTCTGTCTAGGGGCAAGAATAGAGAGCAGAAAGAGGAGGACACAAGTTGGCTGAATGAATACAGGATGTACAGGGCAGAAAAGAGAAGTATGTGATCACAGGCTGGGGAGAACAGCTAGAGTTGCATAGCAGTGTATGTGCAGGTTTCTATAGGACAAACTGACTCACACTGTAAACTTTCACTTAAAGCACAATAAAATATTTATTTAGGAAAAAATACAAAACTTCCTTGTGAGACAATCTCAGGAATTTGGTGTTTACTTCATAATCAGTGAGGAGCTATTGAAGGTATTGAAATAGGAGAATGACAAGGTCAGGTCATGGAAGTTTCTGCTGTTCTAGAAAAGTCATGAAGGGCCACCCCAGGCCACCCCTTCCATGTTTTGAAAGTAGGGCCACAGGAACTGGAGTCCAAAAGGTAATACTACAGAAGATATTTTGGTGCCTTCTGTCGGACCCTATCCCCCACCCCATGGTGAAGAATGGGAGCTCTTCCTTGGTGGCAGGGGCATGAGCAGGGAACATCAACTGGCCCAACTCCATGAGGCCTGGCCTTGCACAGCCCTCACCCAAAGCCAACCCCCAGCTCCTCCTCATTCTCTGGCTCCCTCTGAGAGAGAAAGCTGGAGCGGGTGCCTCATGAGAGACCACGATTTGCAGAGCACACACTGACCCCACCCCCCAACTTCAGAAAACGTGCTGCTCCCTACAATTTCTTCACCAGAACTGTCTGTGGAACACGCAGAACAGAAAAGCAGTTTTCTCTTGCAGACATATGGAAAAATTTGTTTGCTTGGAGGAAAATCATAACTTGTTTTTCCCCCAGAGGAAAATTAAAACTCTTACTTATTTAGTCTTTTCAGTCTCTCTTTGTGCTTTTGAATGAAACTGCAGGCATGGGGAAAATTGTGTTTGCTGGTAAACAGGAAATCTTAGTTGCAGGGTTAGATACATTGGCCAAACTGTAGGAATTCAAACTTAAATTACACACATTCAGTGTGTCTAAAGCAAGAATGGGGTCACTGGGCAACAAAGCCAAAAGGCACTTACTTCTTTCACAGAAGGGAGGGTGGTGTTGATTATACAGCATGCTTGTATGGGGGTGGCTGGGGTGGGGGAAGAGGTAATACGGGAACTGTGAAAAATCCACACATAATCTCCAAAGCTGGCTTGAAATAATGCTCCTTTGGGGGACGTGATCTTCCCAGTCAAGACGGAAACAAAAGGAAATCGCCTGTCTTTCATTTGCTTCACTGGTCCAGAAAATGGTTCCTGGAAGATGAGGCTGAACGGGGCTTCTGAGGTGAATGCAAGGAGCTGGGAGGCATTTGATGGGGATTTCTTTTGCTCCAGAGATTCCTCAGCCTGGAGCTTCCTTCTCCCAGGAGACCCATGGAAGACCTTTCCTGCCCTCAGCATCTCACTTTGAAGAGATCAGACCTCTTTTCTTGGTAACACGAGAAACCAACTACTTGCAAGGCAAGGACACATGCTGAACGATGACTTACGCTTGCTTGTTCACAGCCCCCACTCCCCCCTAAGAATTCTCCTAGAAAGCATTTAGCTGATTTGGAAAAAGTATACAGATTACAGTGTGCATCTTAACTCTGGATGAATGCAATTCTGACCAGTCTCTGAATGCTCAAATCTTATAAACTGAGTAACCCAAATGCACTAAAAACTGCCTGCTCACTTTTGAAGACAGAGTTAGTCATCCTAGAGAGGGAATTGAGAGCAGGCGGAGGAAATGTGCAATGATCCTCTGGATTGGCTATTTGTGGGGATTTCTAGAGGTAGGACCAAAGAGATGCAAAGTAATCATCCTTTCCCCTTAAAAACAAAGACAAAACAGCATGCCTGGAAAGACTATGAGCTCTCCAGCCAAAGCGGACAGAACACTTCAGTGGCGCTTGTCATCACCCACATGGAGGTCAGACTGCGCGGAATCAAACCTGGGATTCTCCACACCCAGCTGAAAGCAGCACCTGCCACAGACCCAGACCCTGTGACAACAACTCTTCAGGACAGCTAGAACTGGGAGCCTTTACCAGACCTGATCTATGTGTTTAAGAGGCTCTGAGTTTTCAAACTAGAGAGTTTAACTGCGTTTTTATTATTATTATTATTTATTTGTTTGTTTGTTTTCAGTTCCTTGGAAACTCTATGGGGAAGTTTTACTCTGACCTAGAGGGTTGCTACCAGGCGGACCCGACTGGATGGTAGCAGGTTGTTTTTTTTTTTTCTTCCTGTTCATATTTCACCTGCTTAAGATGGTAGGTCTCCTGAGCTAGACAGACTCTGTTTCATGCAAATACGAAGTTATAGTATTTCACCTTTATTCTCCTAACCCTGACCCTCAGAAGATCTTGGCATAGTAACACTTTCTGTCAAATTAGCGCCATCAGCAGCAAACGCAGCTAGCACAGCTAAATGTTGGATTTGTCAATACATCAGAAAGTTAGTTGGCTTCGTGTTTCTAACCAAGATAGGCCAAATATGTTTGGTGCACCTGCTGGTTATGTAACTATAATTGGCTAAAGCATTTGTTTACTGTTCTTATTTTTTTAATGGTAAAAGGAATTTTTGCCTGCTGTTCTATACAACACATGCCATTACATCAGGGAGCCCTTGCTCAGTTTGGAAGATGCTCTCCACAGCCCAGGGAATCTGAGGATAAAAGAGAAGGAAGGACTGACATCACTGCAGCCTGGAGCTGCTTGAAAACAAACAAACAAACAAACAAACATCACTGCTGTTGATTCCAACTCACAGTGAGAGTCAAACTCATAGTCAGAGTATAATAGCTCCATGAGTTTCCAAGGAGTGCCTCACGGATTTAAACTGTCAGCCTTTTGGTTAGCAACTGAACTCTTAACCACTACATCACCAGGATTTCCAGGAGCTACTACAGAACCAGCAATCCTACTCCAAGGGGTATGCCCTCAAGAAATAAGAGTGGTGACAGGGACACATGCACACTCATGCTCGTTGTAGTATTATTCACAACAGAAAAAAAAAAAATGGAAGCAACCTAAGTGCCCATCAACACATCCATGGATTAACACAATATGCTTTATAAACACAATGGAATACTACACAGAAGCTGCTTCTTTGTGGAATCATTCTTGCTCATCATATAAGGCTCGTGTCCCATGTTCTTTGATCTTTGTCTGAGGTTTCCTGCCTTGGTGAAGTTGAATTTATCAGATGCTCTCTCCCAGGAATTTGAATTCTGAGGTAGAGCAACGCCTGATGAGAGAAAAGTATGAACAGACTTTTCTTGGAGGTGGTTCTTTAATGTGATGGTTTACTGTTCCTCCTACCCAGATTCTTAGAACTGCTAAGGATCTTACCCTGATAAAGTCTTTAGATATAGCTTTTCCCAGGATTTTCTGAGTTACCCTATGTCCTTTCAATAGTTAACCCCATTTTGTTTTTATTAAATTAACCAGAATCAATTTCTACCACTTACAATTAAAAACTATAGCTGATACCATAACCAAATGGTCAACAACCTCAGAAGCCACTCTATATGCTTTCTTTGATTCTGGTCCACCCAGAAGGGCATAGGACACTTGGCAGCTCTTATTTAGGGCTGACTGACCTTTTAACTTTTTTTTCTTCTTTAACATGACTAAGTAAAAATGTACATTCACGTATAAATTTACATGCCCACCTATATGCAGCTTCCACTGCTCTCCCTGTCCGGTGACAGCACACTATTCCTCTCTGCTCCATATATGTCTCATCCTCCCAACAGCCTTCTTTCCCCTCCTCTCCACCCACTCTCCTTCCTCCAGCCAGAGGTCAGCAGGATGATATCCTATAGACGTATAGAACCATAAAGTGCATCCAATATATGGTCACTCCGCATTGCCAAGTCCAATCCATTCCTGTCCAAAGAGTGGATCTTCATTATAATTTATGGGTAAGGGCAGCATCAGGGCCGGGGGCCATGCTCTCAGGGGAACCCCAAAACTGCTGGACCATAAGTTGAGGTCTTTTAGTGGAGATCTCAGGAGGCAGCCCTTTTTGTTCTTGTGTTGCGAGACTCCTCTCTGTGAGCTCCATCGTGGCTATCACTGGTGGTGGCCGGGCATCATCTGGTTCTTCTGGTCCCAAGTCGATGTAGGCACCCACTCTTGGGGGTCTCTCTGTCTTCTAGGTTGTCTTTACCGCATGTCATTTTGGTCCACGCTGAGCATCCGTTCCTGCTAAGTTGGGACCATTTACTGTGTCCTCGGATGGCAGCTTTTAAGACCCCAGACGCCACTCACCAATGTGGGGTGCAGAGAGCTCTCTTAGCAAACGCTAGTTGTGCCAATTGGCCTCGATTTCACCTAAGAGCATGGTTCCCTGCCCCCTGCCTCAGCTACTCTATCCTTGCAGTATTGGGTTAAGATGGAAGGAGTATTCAAGTTATGCTGAAGTCCACTTAATGTTCTTGTTTCTAAAGTGTGCTATCACCACTTTCTCCCAACCAGATTTCTAGCAACTGTCTAAACTAAATCCTCCCCCCACCTTCCCTCCATCCCCTCCCTTGCAGCTGTCAAAGAGTCTTTTCTTCTATACACAAGTCTGTTTTTGAGATCTTATCATAGAGGTCTCATACAATATTTGTCCTTTTGTTGCTGACTACTTTCACTCAACATAATGTCTTCCAGTTGAAACCAGGTTAGGAGATGTTTCCTGGAATCATCGTTATTCTTTATCATTGCGTAGTGCTCCACAGAGTATATGTACCATAGTTTACCTATCCATTCTTCTATTGTTGGGCATCTGGGTTGATTCCATCGTTTTGCTATCGTGGACTGTGCTGCAGTAAACATTCTGGTGCATGTGTCCATTGGTGTGAAAGGCCTTGATTCTGTAGGATATATTCCAAGTAATGGAATGACCTTTGAACTTTTTAGAAGCACATTTTAAGAGGCAAAGCCCTGGATCATTCAAGAGTGTCAGAATCAGGGAACACAATGTGTATGTATCTCCTCTCTGCCAAGTGACAGGAAGAACTTCTTATGGCAGCTTTAATAACAAGTGGCTACTGTAGCCTAAGTCCTGGATGTTAGATAGTCACCCCCATAATTACACTTGTAGAGTAGGTCTTTTGACTATTCTTAGAACCTTAAGGAAGGAGGTTACCAGGAGAAATTGACAAGGCTGGTTGGGATAGAGTGCTAGGCCGGCTAACCAAGAGGTTTGCAGTTTGAATCCACCAGGTGCTCCCTGGAAACTCTATGGAGCAGTTCTACTCTTTTCTATAGAGTTGCTGTGAGTCAGGAATTGATTTGACAGTGGTTGGTTCGGTTTGGGTTTTGGTTGGGCTACAAGGCAGCCTGCAATTACCGTGTCGGATATCCAAATAAACCTCCTTGCTGAGAAGCCTCTGTGTTTTGTTTTTTTTTAATTTAATTTTTGTTTTTTTCTCTTTCTTAAACCAAGTGTTATGGATTGAGTGGATTGAATTACATGACCCAAAATATATGGGCAGTCCTAATCTCTATACCTAATCTCTGTAAGTATAACCCCATTTCTTTCGTTATTTCAATGAGGCCAAACTAGAGAAGGCTGAGTGGTACGCCTAATTACTTCTGGGTGATGCCCTATAAAAAAAGCAGAATCCAGAGAGAGAGACAGAGACACACAGAGACACAGAGAAACAGGAGACAGAGAGACAGAGACACACAGGGGCAAGGCAGATGCCAAAGAATGCCAAGGGAGTCCCAGGGCTAACAACAAGGAAGGACACTGTCCTAGAGCTGATGTCCTCATTTGGATTTTTAGCCTCCCAAACCGTGGGACAACCAACGACTCTTCTTTAAAGGCATCTGCTAGTAGTATTTTTGGTTGTGGTAGCACTAGGTAGCTAAGACACCCGGTCTTAAGGCACTTTCTTAAGCCCTAGGCATTTTCACATGTCACCTCATCAGGACAGCATGTGAATGGAGGCACTACCATGGCAGGTAGCCCAGCCTGCTAGAGAAGAGGCCCGAGGCACAGCTCAGCAGCAGAGCCTCGCTTCACGATGAAGCCACTGGCTGAGTGACACTGGAGAACACACACATCCACCAATTAGTTCCTGCTTGCCAGAAATTACTCCATCCAAGTAAAAACAAATTATGGGATCTTGTCCTAGTTTGGGACAAACATCACCTCTAGTTTATTCTTAATTGTCCTTTTCCTTTCTAATTTGTCATGTGGGAAAAGTTAAATTAGCCTGAAAAAGTGGGAACAAACTCTACGGATTGTGAGCTCTTCCTATCCTCCCTTAGACATTGAATCAGCTCCAGTTTTTTGGACTAGACTTGTTTGGCAAGCCAAAGAGAAGATATCAAGATAGAAGGGGTTGGGGGAGGCAGTTTTTGAAACACAGATGTACAAAAGGACTGCATTCAGGGGGTCTCGCATCAGGATGTAAGGTACATCTTCTGCAGTTAATCTCACCATAATTGAAAGTTTAAAACAGAGTGGATTTGATTTGAACCAAGAGGCTGCAATTAAATTGATTTTCCTTAGAAGTGTACTCTTAGTATATAATACAGCTGTAATGTCTGTTCTTCACAACTATCTTGGAGAAGAGTATTTTCATTATGAATCTATTTTATCTTCAAGAGTATATTACAGTATAATGTAAAGATTTCTAAGAGGCAGCAAGGCAGAGTGGAAAATGCATTTTCAGAAGACCTAAATTCTTGCTCCTCTTGGCTACCACCTACTGGGAGACCTTATACAAGTCCTTTCCCTCTCTGAGCCATGATTTTTTCTTCCGTAAAATAGTAATCTCTGCTCTGATCTGCCTAAGCTACAGAGCACCCATGCTTCATAACGGGTAAAAACAAAAACCAATACCTGTTTCTACTGACTCGATTTAAACTCATTGCAACTATATAGAATAGAATAGAATTACACCACAGGGTTTCCAGAGAGTGGCTGGTAGATTTGAACTGCTAACCTTCTGGTTAGCACCCAAATGCTTAAGCATTATGCCCAAAGGGTAGTGTTTTGTAAATCTGAGTGGCTGAGGAGATTCACAGAGAGTATTTGTTGGGAGCGGCATCCAGAATTCTCAGCCACCACCAACCAATCTGAGCTGGGTAGGTTCAGGGAACAGGGCTACCCTGGGATAAAGTAAGAACAAAAGCCATAGGTTCATCTGGGATGGGCTTCCTGACTCCAGGACTCTGATACATAAGGTGCTAAGGATGCCTGGCAGTGCAGCAATTAAGCACTGGGCTCTAAAAGAAAGGTCAGTGGCTCAAACCTACCAGCCACTCTGAGTGAGAAAGATGTGGCAGTCTGCTTCCGTAAAGATTTGTAGCCATGGAGACCCTCTGGGACAGTTCTCCTCTATTCTACAGAGTCACTATGAGTTGAAATTGATGCCATTGCAACAGGTTTGGTTTGGGTTTATATTTAGTATTTATAACTGCTATGAGTCAAAATTGCCTGGTGGCAACAAGTTTTTCAACTGGTATGTATATAATGGGAGGATAAAAACTGACACAACTTTCTGGAGGGCAATTCGTCATTGCCTGTTAAAAGTAGGGAGTACGTGTCTGGCATAAATGGTAAAACGATTGACTACTATTAAAAGGCTGGCAGTTCGAATTTACCACAGTGTGCCTCAAGAGAAAAGCCTGTGATCCATCTCTGAAAACCCAGCTATAGAAAATCCCATGAAGCTATAAGTTGGAATGTGGTCGCCATGAGTCAGAATTAACTTGATGGCAACATTTTTCTTATGTAAAAGTAAATGATGAATGTATCCTTGACCCAGGGCTTCTGCTTCTAGTAATCTATTCCATTGCAACGCCTACACAAGTCACAAACAAAATGGACAGTCATCATTGATCTTATCAGGCACCAAGTCCTAGCTACTTTACGTGTATTAATTCACCGAAGCCTCTTAACAACACTTTGAGATTATTATCTCCACTTCACAAACGAGGAAACCAAGGCACAGAGCAGAGAAGTAAACTGCACAGAGCTGGTCAATGGCCACATGGAGACTGGAAACTGGGCAGTCTAGCTCTACAGCCTGCAGGGTCAGTGCACAGGGGCGGGTCCAGGTCGTGTAGAACCAGAAGCTCACACAGTCTTAGCGAGCTTCATAAACCAAGAAAAATTATACATACAAGGCAGGCACAAGAGTATTCACTTAGAATGAGAAAAGCCACCATAAAAATGATAAGTTTTAAATAGCTGACAAATACCTCAAGCATTACAAAATCCAGAAAAATAGTCTATTTTTGTTAATGTACTGCCTGATGGACCTTTATCAAGTCTTTTTTCCACATTTTCTTGGCTGTATATTCTTTGATCACTTCTTACTCATATGACATCAATTCTGAAGTAACATCTTTTATAAAGAGAACAGAAGGATAATTCAGTCCTTCCTAAACCACAGTAAATCGAATTTTTTTTATTATTGATAGCTGTGATACATAAAGCATGTGGCTTCTCTGACTGTAGTACTGCAAACACAGACACTCTGATAAATTCTAGTCTCCATGGTTCTCATCCAAAAAGGAAAAATTATGAGACATATGATAAAGTAGGAAGCCAAAGTTGCAAGATAATACTGGTAGCATATTCTTGTTTGTGTATTTAAAAAAACTGATATATTTGTCAAGGTGTAAACACATTTCAGAAGAATATATAAGAAGATGTGAAAAGTGACTGTCTCTGGGGAGTCTGGACGAGGGATCCATGGGATGGGAAGGAAGATCTTTAATTTTCACTTTATATCTTTCTGTACTTTTGAATTATAGCCTAGATTAAGTCTGTGTTCACACGCACACACACACACACACGCACACATGCACACACGCACACACGCACACACGCACACACACACACATCCCTGCAGATGACAGAGTACCAGCTCAAAACAGATTAAGAAGAACATTTCTGGATTCATACAGCTGCTCTGGCCAGGATCACCAGGCAGGGCTGAATCCATGTGCTCATCCAGATGTAACTGGCAATCTGCCTTTCACATCAGCTCAGTTTCCCTCCCTGTTGCCTTCAACCCCCTTGGCTTTCCTCCCCATTGACTTTCTCCCCAGCCAGATTTTCACTTTGGAGCAGCAAATGGCCCCCAGCAAATCCACAGTTTGTTAGCTCAGTGATCCCAGTAAGGAGAGATTTTCTCTTTTCTAGAGGCTCCAGAAAAAGTCCCAGGGTTGACTCTTGTGGAATCATTTCTGGGCCCACATGCATCCCTAAACCATTCACAGGGGCCAGAGAGACACACTAGGCTGACTGACCAGCTGAGATCAGATGAAAACCCTGGAGCGGGAGGCCGCGATGGTCCCACCCAAACCACATGTGACACTTGTTGCAGAGGCTGTGGGGTTATCCACCAAGGAAGAGTGAAAGGAAGACATGGAAGTTCTCACTGACAGGCAAGAACAGCACACCTATCTTACATGCATTACATTTATGATTTTAAAGAGAGTGAGGTTAACAGAGAAACACTGTGGTTTGCCAGAGGAAAAAGAGTAGGTCAAGAAGTCAAATACCGTATTGCTGGTAAAGCAAAGCAGAAAACACTGATGACAGCAATTGAACTCAGGGTAGAGAAAACTCCTGTCTGCTAACTTTTCAAGAGAATCTAAACTTGTATTGTTTGCTAGAAGAATTAGGCTGATTGAATAACTGATGTAAATGTCAGAGTGAATTAAATAAATTATAATCAATGATAGATAACACGTAGCCACTAAAAAATGATGCAGTAATAGATTACTGATACAGAAACAATTCCCACAATTACCTTCATTAAAAAAAAAATGCAGGTTATAAAACAATATTACAACATGATCTCGTTTTTATTTTTAAAATGTGCATATGTGCTTGTGCAGTAAGACCCAGCAGAAATGCACCAGGATTTCATCAGCAGTTTTTCTGGATAATGCTATCAATTTTTTACCGTCATCTCTTTGTATATTTGCATTTTTTCATCTTTCCTCATTGAATATTCATTATGTTCTTAAACAAATTTTTAACTTTTTATCAAATGTATACATATTCCTAGTTTAAAAAGCCAAACAGGACTAGAAGCTTATAAGAAGACAGTACCTTGGCCTCTCTTCTCCCTCATCCTCACTCCACGAGGCAACCAGTTTCAGCCCTGTTAGATGTTTCTTCTGATGGCCATCTCCATTTCTCTAAGTTGTTCTTAGTTGCTGTCAAATCAATTCCGCCTCGAGACGACCTCCAAGTATACAGAGTAGAACTGTGCCAAAGAGTTTTTAAGGCAGATCAAAAGGCCTTACTTCTGAGGTGCCCCGTGTGGGTTTGAACTGCCAATCTTTCTGATAGTAGTCCAGTTTTTAACAATATGCACCACGCAAGGTCTCTATTTTTCTAAGTTGTTGTTGTTAGGTGCCATTGAGTTGGTTCTGACTCCTAGTGGCCCTATGCATGACAGAACGACACATTGCCTGGTCTCGCACCGTGTCCACAATCGTTTTTATGCTTAAACCCACTGTTGTGGCCCAGTCACGGTGTCAATCCATCTTGTTGGGGGTCTTGCTCTTTTTTGCTGACCCTCCAGTCTACCAAGCAGGATGTCCTTCTCTAGGGACTGATCCTTCCTGACAACATGTCCAAAGTATGTAAGACACAGTCTTGTCATTTTTGCTTTCAATTTTTCTAAGCAGTATGTTTAAATGGCCATTCTTGATTTTTCAGATTCAGGTACTAAGCTCTGATGTCCTAGTAAGCAAGAGGAAGACTCAGTTCCACTGAAGTACCCCCATACACAGTTTCCCTTCATCCATCAACCCAGTGTAGTTTAAGTCACCTTTTGACTGGAGGAGGGAGTCCTTCTCCAGAAGGGATGTTCTTGCTGCACCATTTTCTTCAGTAAACTTTTTTGGACTCTTGGTTATCTGTCACTCAAACTGAACTTACAAGAAGAGCATAGAAAAATGCCTTTCAGGCAAAATAAAGTCTAAATATGAGAATGTTTCAAAACACATAGAAACAAAGCACACACCTGATAGACAGCAGAATTGTAGGCCTTTCTTGTTTGGCCTTGCTGGTATTTACAAAGCATTTTGGGTTTATCCAGATGCGGCAGGCAATTCAAATATGCCCAATATGCTAGTCTCTGACTGGAAACTCTTCAGTCAATTGGTAAACATGTCACTGCCTGAATTTATAATGTAAAACATCACTTCTTACAGCCTATGTATTTAATGTGCTTCTTGTGAAAATGTGTTACTTTGGAAATAAAAATCAAATTAAAAAAGCAGTTTTCTGAAAATTGGTGTCATTTTTCAAAAGACTTGATGGAAAAAAACTAACAGTTCTTTTATAGGCAATCATAAAACTTTTTATTTTTCTTGGATTTACTGCTTTTTTAAAAAAATAGTTTGGTGTTCTTCAAATTTCTGGTGATATCTTCTGTACAACTATGAAACACTTCTCCACACAGCTAAAATGTGCTAATCCATCAGTTTCACTGTTTACTTACAGAGATGCCTTTCTGAGAGACCTCAGTTCTTTAAGCTCTGCTCAAGACTGATTTCCCTCTTGATTCAGCTGTTTTCCCTTTGTTGTCCTCCTGAAAATTCTTTCTCTTTTCTCCTGCCACCCAGACTGTTCTCTTGCATGGTTGACCACATCCCATCCCCTTTTCTGTTTGCCCCTCATTTTGATGGCACACACCCGTTCATTTAGAGAAGTATACAGGAGGCAAACTTCTAAGACCTCATATTTCCAAAGACGTCTTTATTTTATTCTCATTCTTTTTTTTTGGCTTTAACAAAGAAAAGTTTATTCTTTTACAGTTCAGTAGGCTAGAAGTCCAAATTTAAGTTCCAGCTCTAAGGGGATACAGTCTTTGTGTTGTATCAGTCTTTGGTTGGTCTGAGAGCAAGTCTGCACAGAAACCTCAGGTCCAAAGGAAGAGCTCTGCTCTCAGCACTGCTTTTTTGATGGTATGAGGCCCCCAAATCTATGCTTGCTCCCTTTTCCTTTTCTCTCTGGTAGGATAAAAGGAGGTGAAAGCCATACTCCAGGGAAACTCACTTAGTAAGGGTGTTACACTAACTCTCTTTCACATAATCCAGTCTTGCTTTGTTAACCACGGAGATTAGGATTTACAACATAAGATTAGGATTCACAACATAAGATTAGGATTCACAAAGTGGAGGACAACCATACTGTGTTGGGAATCATGAGCGAGCCAAATTTTTACACACATTTTAGGGGGGGGGCATAAGTCAATCCATGGCACAGACTGATCTCTCCTGCTAACAAGTCTAAAGTCTGCGAGGCGAAGTCTCACCATTCTTGCTTCTAAGGAGCATTCTGGCTATACTTCTTCCAAGACAGATTTGTTCCATCTTTTGGCAGTCCATGGTATATTCAATATTCTTCATGAACACATAATTGAAAGGCATCAATTCTGTCTTTGTTATTTGTTGTCTCGCTTTCACATGCATTGAGGCAGTTGAAAATACCATGGCTTGAGTCAATCGCATATTAGCTTTTTTTTTTTTAATGATTGAGTGAAAATGTACAACCCTATACAAATTTGCATGCCCACCTATGTGCAGCTCCCACTGCTCTCCCTGCCCAGTGACAGCACACTCCTTCTCTCCGTTTTGTACATGTCATATCCTTTGCTAGGAGGATTGTAGGCGGATTTTCTTAGGAGGCTATCCTCATTCTTGATTGACAGTTTGATGGGTTATAGAACTCACGGTGGGAAACACTTTTCCCTCTGAATTTCAAAAGCACTGTTCTGTAGTCCTTTAGCTCGATGCTCTTATTCCTACCTATTTCTCCCTGACAGTTTTGTATGATTCTCTTCATTTCTGGTTATTTGAAGTTCAGGGATGACAAGTTTGGCTGTGAGTCTTCTTTCAACCTGTAAACGTATACCCTTCAGTTCTAGGAAAGTCTCCTCCATTCTTCTTTGCTATTTCCTCCCTTCGTTTCCTGTGTTGTTTGAACACTGGATCTCCACTGATATTGTCTCTTTTTCTCTCTTATTCTCCATCTCCTGTCCTTGTGTTGGTATTTCTGAGTCTCCTCAACTTTTTCTTCTCATTCATCAATTATGTTTTTATTTCTTTTGTTGCATTTTTAATTTCCAGGCATTCTTTCTTATATTTTGCTATTTTTTTTTAAAGCCTTAGATTCTTCTTTTATAGTTATTGTATCTTCCCTTATTGTGGTTTTTAATTACAAGTCTAGGGGAAATGTTACTTTGTCCACTGTTTTATACTGTCTCCGAGTTTCCTTCCTTCCCTCCCTCCTTCCTCCTACTCTTTGTTTTTCTCCCTCTACCTTGGATTGTTTGGTCTACCTCCCATGCTGAAATCTGCCCCTTCACAACTAATGACCACCTAGGACAGAGGCTCTGAACTGCTGGTTGGGAGTCCTCTACCCACTTATGTGGCTTCTAGCTGCTAGACTTCACTGCAAGTAGAATGGGTGGGACCTGGCTGTTCCCCTGAAAATGCCCAGTGTTTTGGATTAAATAAAATCCTCTAAGCTCTTGCCATCTGACATCAACAATGACATCCCTGGTTCCACGTCCTCTTCCGAAGCCAGCTATACGAAGATAAATGAGGCATCAGGATTGGAGGCAGACTCCTTATGCAGATGACACAACCTCGCTTGCCGAAAGTGAAGAAGACTTCAAGCACTTACTGATGAAGATCAAAGACCACAGCCTTCAGTATGGATTACATCTCAACATCAAGAAAAAAAATCCTCACAACTGGACCAGTAAGCAACATCATCATAAATTGAGAAAGGATTGAGGTTGTCAAGGATTTCATTTGTCTTGGGTCCATAATCAATGCCCATGGAAGCAGCAGTCAAGAAACCAAAAGATGCATGGCATTGGGAAAATCTGCTGCAATTTATTGAAAATTTATTGAAAAGTAACAATGTCACCTTGAAGACTAAGGTGCACCTGACCCAAGCTATGGTGTTTTCAGTTGCATCACATGCATGCAAAAGCTGAACAATGAATAAGGAAGACAGAAGAAGAATGGAGACCGTTGAATTGTGGTGTTGGAGAAGACCACTGTCTGTACCATGGACTGCCAAAAGAAGAAATGGATCTGTTCCGGAAGTAGAACCAGAGTGCTCCTTGGAAGCAAAGACGGTGACACTGCATCTTACATACTTCAGACATATCGTCAGGAGGGATCAATCCCAGGAGAAGGGCATCATGCTCAATACAGTACAGGGTCAGTGAAAAAGAGGAAGAGCCTCCATGAAACAGGTTGACACAGTGGCTGAGATGATGGGCTTAAGCATGAAAACAATTGTGGGTGTGGCTCAGGGACGGGTAGGGTTCTGTTCTGTTGTGCACAGGGTTGCTATGAATCAGAACCAACCTGGTGACACACCTACCATCAACAACAACAAGCTCCTGCTACGGATGAATTCGATTAAGTCTGGATGCCAGCTTCCTGACATCCAGACAAGACCTGTGAGTTGAGAGTTCTGAGAAGGTAAGTCACCTACTTCGTAAGCATCACCCCAGCTGTGCCCCATGTCTACAAGCAGACCTCATCAGACATTAAGTCTCCTGTCTACTGCCCTCCCTGCTGCAGAGAGAACAGCATCCTGCAAAGAGCACTGGCTTGAAAATCAGGTAGTTTGAGGACAGGAACCTCAGCTGAGACACTTGCTAGCATTGAAGTTTTAGCCACACAGGCTCTCTGAACAATGGTTTCACCATCTGTCAAATAATCTGAAAACAACTCACATTGTTGGGAGGATTTAATTCAGAGTCTCTGTGTACTGCTACTCATGTTATACACTCCACAGTTCCAGGTGGGCAC
Source organism: Heterohyrax brucei (assembly GCA_028571685.1). Classification (NCBI taxonomy): domain Eukaryota; kingdom Metazoa; phylum Chordata; class Mammalia; order Hyracoidea; family Procaviidae; genus Heterohyrax; species Heterohyrax brucei. The sequence continues at coordinate 121,965,198 of CM053145.1, read as the reverse complement.
CATTTATATAGGCTACAATGTCAATGACAGTCCCAGAATTGGGCAGGGCACAACCTGCACCAATTTACGTGGTAATATAAATATGAAATAATGTTGGCTGGCTACTTGGCTAATGTGGTAAAAGTTCCCTGCACAAGTCTGACAGCTAGAAGGTGCTCAATAAGTGAGCCAAAAAAATAAGTTTGTTAATTCCAGCTTAAATTCACGAAAGGGCACTCATTAGCCTTCAGAGTAAGCTCTTGTAGCCATGGTAATATATGAGGCAGCCTCGGTGGCAGTGGGGATGACGCCCTCAGGATTATATTTTCTTGTTCTTCACAGCCTGCGGTTCAAAAAGTTGCTCTTGGTTTTCTGCTTACTGGGCATCTTCTTGGTGAGCAATCAGGTATCTTCTAGGCCAGGATGAATGTGCTATTGGAATCATTTGGTCTTAATGAGGTGAAGTTTGATGCACATGGAGTATAATTGCCTTTCTATTAAAACAGTAGTTTTAAAAGAAAATGCATAATGCCCAGTTAAATGTGGCTGGACCTTTGAAATGGCCTCAGGATACCCAGATTGCCAACCTCAACCATCACAGTATTATTCTTGCAATAGCAAATAGCTGCTGGTTACTTATTTCCACCTCTGAGCCAGACACTGTACTCAGTCCTTTTACGCATCATCTAACTGATTTTTCCTAGACATCCTACCAAATAGATATTATGCCCCATTTATAGATAAGAAAATTGAGATTCAGAAAGCCAAAGTAATTTAACCAGGGTATCATCCATCCTATATAACTGACCAAACTCATATCCAAACCCAAGTCTGACTGAAAACATGGGTTATTTCCAATGTATTCACAACTCTGCAAACATTTACTGAACACTGATTACGTGGCAGGCCTATTACAAGGTAAGTTCTGTTTGCTGAGGATATGGCACTGAATGAGACAGACATAAGTCCCTGACTTCATGAAGCTTCTCTTCTGTCAGGAGAAAGAAATAATAAAGTGTGTTAAACATAACTATTAAGCAAGGGAGATGAATAACAACAGTTTGGAGTGACTGAAATTTTAGATAGAGTGACCAAGGAGGGCTTCCTGGAATAGGTGACTTTTGTGTGAAGACCAAAACAAAGTAGGGGAGCAAACCAAGTGGATATCTAAGAGGGAAGTATTCCAGACAGAAGGAACATCAAGTGCAAAAGTCCTGAGGTGAAGGTGTCTCTGGTATGCTCAAAGAATACTCAGGAAACCAGCATAACTAGAACAGAGGGCATGCTGGGGAAAGCAGTGAGTAGCATGCTTCCTTTAGTGGTAAAATAAAAGCTTACATATTATCACTGCTGAACCCACACCAGTGTTTCAATTCTGACAAAGCATTTTCACCACTCTCCTCATGTCTCTATACTGCACGTTCCTGGCATCTTGCACTAAACTCTTCAGAGACTGGGGACCACCTTCTCTCTGCAGAGAAGACAGAAGGGAACGTCTAGACTTCCATGATGTCCTCCAGTGCTGAAAAGCCTGCAGGGCGGAGGGATGGTCCAAGGAGAGACTGGAAAACCTCAACCCTCTTATTACAATGGTGCTGCCCTCAAGTAACTTGGCAGCCAGCCCTGTGGCGGCCCTGAGGGCCCCTGCACAATTACACCCCTAAGAATTACCTATGGCCCTGGCTTTCTCCTTGATGTTGCAGCCAAAAGGGAAGCACTGTATAATTCTTAAGACCACATATTTAGCTAGCCTGCTCTGGCCTAAGTGATATTTTATGAGAAATTAATCTAGTGGCTGACCATCCTTCACACCCTGACAGTGGTTAATGTGTCCCAGGGAGACCTCAATGCTGAGCCAGCCGCCCTGTTCTTGGCAGGGCCCAGGCCTGAGAAATGGTGCAACGTCTGGCCTTGGTTCCAGAAGCAAGCCAAGTCTGGGGTTCTGGAGATCTTTGGGAAATCAGGGCCAACCCAAAGGGAATCAGACACAGATAACCAAACAAACTGAAGTTTTTGAGGAAACTGCTTTGTCTCTCCTGTCTAGTTCTCTTTTATTTACTTTTTGGGACTCCGTATGAGTTAGTTACAGACAATCAATGCGGTATTTTCTGCTTATTCATCAATAACCATTGCAAATTACAGAATTCAATGTCTGGATGGTTGCTGGACCTGGATAGGCATAGTTCTAGAATAACTGCTATGCCTCAGCCTCCTTCCTGGGGATCCCTTCCACTAAAGCTGCCCTGGTGATACCTTGCAGCTCTTGTCTCCCTGGTATTGAGAATCAATTCTCTTGTCTAAGAACAATCCACACATAAGCTGACCTAAGCTGGTTCTAACTGGGACAAGGGTGACTATCTGGCCCAGTCAGATTCCCTCATTGGGAAAACTTGACCTCAAAATCTGAGCACGTGTGGTTGGTGGCAGGAGCTACAGCTAAATACAAAAAGAGAAAAGCAGAGACAGAGGCAGTAGCTGAAGCCTGAAGAGAGGATTTAAGAGTATCTGGTTGCAAGAACATTCTAGACCCTGGAGGACCATTCTCTTCTCTCTACTCTCCTCTTTCTCCTTTTTTCTCCAACCCGCACATTCCCTCGTGACATCTTTTTATTACCCCATCTCATCTCCAAGCTCTGTTTCTTCAAATGCAGACATCATACATTCTAGTGACGAAAAGGAAGTGGAGGCAGAAGGTATGGTCCAAACTGTGTAAGCTTGTGGCTTATGTCACTCTAGTTGGGAACTCCAAGAAGAGGTAACTCCAGAGAAGACCTCTGAGTGGTCTACATGGATCCCATGCCACCCCTCACATGGCAAAACATTATGGTGGGGAATGGGTGATTTCATTAGTCTGATTTCAGTCCTATGTGTAGACCAGTGGCTGGGCAGGCAGCCCCCTGAATGACACAGAACAGAGTTGCTTTACACTATGAGGTAGATCCTCATTGTAGTTACCACTACCAAAGGAGAGGCTAGGCCTCATAGCCACACACAGCCTTATGCGTCAGTTGTCCACACCCAATGATCTACCTTGTTCTAGGTACCCATGGGGAAGGTAACACAGGCACAGAACTTCCCCTGTGTTAGAAAAGATGGCAAACCCGATAGAGACCACTATCAGTTCTTATGGCAACAGGTTGCCATGGCAGTCTGTTTTTGTAAACATTACAAGGGTATTACCTAGTCACTTACTTTGCTCCATGCTCCCCTTGCCCCATCTGATTCACAGGGCCTCACTGCACTGTGTGGAGAGAACGTGGAAGGCAGTGTGGGACCGCTTCCTTAGAGGTGCTGGGCAAGTTCTCATGCTGTTGGGTGCCTAATAATTGGGGGGAAAGAGGCAAGCTAGGTGGACAGATATGTGTATCCAGTTATGACTGTGCGGAATCTAAGCCAATGGCAGATTGTTTGCTAGGATATTCTTCCGGAGTTAGAAGAACAAAAGCCAAAGCTATTGCCATCAAGTTGATTCTGACTCATAGTGAGCCTACAGAGTAGAACTGCCTCAGAGAGTTTCCAGAGAGCACCTGGTGGATTTTAACTGCTGCCCTTTTGGTTAACAGCCATAGCACTTAACCACTATGCTACCAGGGTTTCCAAGTTAGAGGTAAAGTATGAAGAAATACTTCAAAGAATTCACGTTCAGGGGTTAAAGAGATCAGAATCTTGTGCCAGGGTGAGTAAAAGGAGTTCCCGTCACCTGGATGACCTGATTAATGCAGATCACTTACACTGGGTCTAACTTCTAGGAAGAAGGTCAAACTGATTATGGGTACGGCATGACCTACAGCTTTAGGAGGTGAGAATGGAGGGAGAGTCTGGAGCCGTACCAGTGGTTAACACTCAATGGCTAACCCAAAGGTTGGTTGTTTGAATCTACCCAGTGGTGTCTCCATAGAAAGGCCTGGTGATCCACTTCTGAAAAATTACCCATTGAAAATGCTATGGAGTACACTGTAGACACACATGTGGTTGCCAGAGTCAGAGTCAAATTGATGGCTGCTGGCAACTTGTTGAGGGAGCCCTGGTAGTGCAGTGGTTAAGTGCTCAGCTGCTAATCAAAAGACTGGCTTTTCAAACTTACCAGCTACTGTGTTGAAGACAGATATGGTAGTCTTTCTAATGTTTTGTAAACATTAGAGCCACAGAAACCCTTTGGGCCAGTTCTGCTCTATCCTATAGAGTCATTATGAGTTGAAATCAACTGATAGAAGTAGACTTGGTTTTCCTTTTTGGTAACTGGTTAAGAAGGAAAGCAAGATAGGAATAGAAGTAGGGAGAACAGTTTGACCCATTACACCCACTCTTGGAATTGAGAGTTGAAAAGAGCTTACAGATACCACCTCCAATGCTTTCAAGAACTAAAGGCTAGGACCAAAGGACAGGGCGAGTCAGAAGTGGGAGAATTGGAAGCCAGGTAGCCAGGAGAGGTCCACAGAGATTCAAACAAGTAGGGTCTCTGACCTGCAGTGATAAAACAAGAATTTTTTATGCAGCATTTTTCATGTGCCAAGTTCTTTTAGACCTCACATGAGCTAATTAATGTAAATCGATTATGCCACCTTCTGGCACAGCCACTTCAGGTGAGAAGTGGCATGGTCATAGGGTAGTGGCAGGAAGGTGGAGGCCGGGGGCAAGCCTGGGGTACCAGGAGGCAGGGAGCACGCATCAGAGGACCTGTACTGGGCAGGCAGGGAAGAAGGCGCACAGGTGAGCTGAGCCTCCAAACCCCGGTGCATGTTCTGTTGTCCCACACAAAATCATTGCAGGTTTCAAGACAGTGACTAAAGAGCCATAAACCCCAAGCACAAGGCTCAGAGGCTGCCTCAGAATTTTTCTTGGGAAATGGACTGAATTTGAGTTGAAGGCAATATCCCAAGAGCATGGGTGTTGGTTGGCAAGGTGACAGGGAACACAAGTAAACCGCTTTGAGGGAGGCCAGGAGAGGGATCATTCCTTTGTTTCAGAGAAGCCGGAGGGAGATGCATAACCTGCAAGAAAGTGTGAGCGGAGAACCGTGTGCATGTGCGGGTAACAGTGTTGGAGAAATGTGCCTGGTGGAGGGGTGGTTAGAGGACCTGTTAAGCACTGGGATACATAACGTTGAATTTAAAGCTGTTTGCCAATCTATGGTCAAAATTCTCTTCAATTTCTTCCCTCCAACTCACCATAATTTGGTCAACTCTTCTACAATCCCCAAATGCTTCGGCGGGGGGGGGGTGTCTGTGAGTGTATGTACCCAGGTAGCTTGAGGAAGGAGTTGCATTTCACATCAGTTCAAAATGTTACACACCAGAGAGTGCACAGAATCAGAAGTCTTGAGAATATAACTTCCCCCTCATACCCACACCAGTAATCTGAGAAATCCTGGGGAGGACTCCGAAATTCCATGGGATACTGAGTAGGAGCACAGAGCATCCAGGCCAATCCTACCTAGATCTCCAAGGGTCTCTGGTACCCAGGCCACACAAACCTTTGCAGTCTGAGTACTAACCCTGAATTGCCTCAGCAGTGGTGGTGATGATGCTCATGAAGCAATGACTGTCTCAAACATTGTTCAGTATAATTCTCAAACCACCCAACCAAGAACTCTGCATCCTTCTTTTAAGGATGCAGGTGCTGAGGCCCAGAGAAGTTAGGCAATTAGTCCAAAGTCACCTATCTACTAAATACGATGAAGTCCAATCTTGACTGAACTGTTTTTCTGCTTTGCCCTCCAGGATAGGGCTCAGACATGTCCGTCTGTGTTCCTGCGCACTTCACAAGCCTGGGGTTCTATTTCTCTTTTAATCTTTGTCAGTGATTCTCATCAGCAAAGCATTTCCTTGATGTCTCAGCCATCAGCTGGGTATGGCATAACTGACTCACTCAGCACCACATGGGCAGGGAGACCAACAGCATGCCAAGAACTGTGCTGGGCCCTGAGGACACAGGCAAGATGGCATGGGTCCTGAGACAGACAGTCATATGGGGTTGTGTTTGTATAACTGCCCAAGTGCTAGTGAGAGAGAGGAGAGAGCATTTTATTGTCTATAGAGTGTGGTCAGAGAAGGCTTCAAGAAGGAGGTGATATGCAAGTTGATAAAAAGTTCATGAGATAGACCAAGAGCGGTGTGATGGTCCACTGCTGCCAGAGAAACCAGACACACAATGACAGAAACACCTGCTGGTTCAAGCTTTGCCTAAGGCGGAAGGCTAGTTTAGATATTTTAGTTTGCAGTGGTGTATGGTGGAGTAAGTACTGGAAGACGTCACCTTGAAAACCAAGATGCACCTGACCCAAGCCATGATATTTTCAATTGTATCATATGCATGCAAAAGCTGGACAATGAACAAGTAAGACAGAAGAACTGATGCCTCTGAATTGTGGTGTTGGAGAAGAATACTGAATGTGCCAAGGACTGCCAAAAGGACAGATCTGCTCTGAAAGAAGTACAACCAGAGTGCTCCTTGAAAACAAAGATGGCAAGACTGTGTCTTACATGTTTTGTACATGTTGTCAGGAGGGATCAATCTCTGAAGGACATCACGCTTGGTAGAATGGAGGACCAGTGAAAAAGAGGAAGATCCTTGATGAGATGGATTGATAACAGCGGTTGCAAGGATGGGCATAAGCACAAAAATGATTGTGGACGTGGCACAAGACAGGGCAGTGTTTCGTTCTGCTGTGCATGGGTTGCTATGAGCTGGGCTGACTCGTCAGCACCTAACAACAACACAACATGGCTGAGTAAGTACTGGACTAGAAATCTGGATCTTGAAGAGCTCAGGTGTCTTGCTGTGAAGCTAGATCTCCGTACTGAAGAACACATAAAGAAGCAAGGACCTAGGTCTTATGCCACCCATAAAGGAACTTCCATCCCCACCCTCTAAAATCCTGGGTGTCAGTGGAAGCAATAAGAAGGGAAATGGATAGCCTCTTCCTAGGGGTCTGAGGTACTGAATGTTATCTGTCTACTCGCTAAAGGGACTATACTTATTAGGCCCTTTAAATGTATTAACCAAATGCCTACTGGACAGGTAGGTGAAGAGTGAAGGTATCAGGTGTCAGAGATAACGAGGAGTGATGGAGACTCAGGCGGACTGAAATATGCATGTCGCATCTGAAGGGACAGCTGTTACACATTTCCAAGTCAATTGCTGACATAAAGGAATACAGGCCCAGTTTGGGTAAAGCCTTTAAGTTTTCAAGAGAAGCCAGAAATCCAGGTTTTTAGGAAAAGACTTCTGCTCTTTAAATGAGAGCAAGTAATTGATATCATTTCAAAATACCATACAGGCTAAACAAAACCCAAACACAGACAGAACTGAACTAGCCATCTATCTCCCCTCCCCATCCATTCATTTACTCTCTCATCCTTTTATTCATCCATCCACATATCCACTTATCCTATCCCTTCACCTTTCCATCCATCCATCCATCCACCTACATATACATACACTCATCCATCCATCCATCCACCTATCTATCCATCTGTCCGTCCGTCCATCCATCTGTCCATCCATCCATCCATCCATCTTCCACTGTTAAAGTACACTCTCTCCCAAACCTCTTTGGGACTGAAACACTCATTCTGTTTCCATCTGCCCTTGGCCTTTCAAAGTCCCACTTTACTACAAGTGCAAGTAAATTATAAGTTTGTAAAGAGGTGCAAATCAGAACAAGCTTGTGCCTGCATCCTGTTACAGAGAAATTTTTGCTCTCTCTTTATGTCCTTGCTGTACTGCCTGAAGCAGGAGGGTATTTTTTCCTCCCCTTGGATATGAGCCTTCACAAAGTGTTCCTGGACAAAATTGAACCAAATAGAGAATTAGCCTCCTCTGTCTTTTCCTAGAAATGTCTTGCCACTGGGCCATGCTCCCTGGGAATTGAAAAAAGTTTTCAAAAAGAAGATCAGAAATAGAGTTTCTAGATGTCAGTAAATGGATTTATGCAAAGTGGGTTAGGTTTGCTGAATTCTAAATGGTGACTGGGTAAATGTGCAATATGTTTGTACAAATAACCCTTCTTTTTACTTCTTCTCCTTAGCCAATTGGAACTCCTCCTCTGTTACACTCCTCCCTCCATTGTCCTTCCTTGCTTTACCTAAGAGGGAGAGTGCCAGATAACCAGTATTTATTGTGCTAATTGCATGGCATCTGTGACACCATCTTCACTCCTGATTCCAGTGGCATAATCCAAATAGGAGGCTATCTGTAGATGCATAAAGTCTTGGACCCTCAGTTTCCTCATCTGTTAAAATGGGACAAAGTTGCTTCTCCAATCAAAATAAAAATATCTTCAAAGGGTCTGTCCGCGTGCCTGACAACACCATCACTAGCTTACTTTAGAGGAACTAAAACTTGATTAAAGCTAAATGATTTCTAAGAACTCTTCCTATTGTCAAATCATCTTTTACTATTAATTTGAAGGTCTCTGTCAGGCCCCTCAACGTATGGAACACAGAGGGGCCGGTACAATGGAGCCAAAAGAAGGCCAGTCGAACAGTTGCCAGAGAAGGAACCGAGGGAAGGAGAGGACCCTGCCATCTGGGAAATGTGGGGGGCAACGTCCACGTCTTCTGGTGAAGGGGTGGGAAAAGAGATACCTCTCTTCTACCTCTAACCTATTTTTTTCTGTTCCTTTCTTAAGTGGAATACCTCCCTTTCTGTGAGGCACATGGAGTACCCGCTAGGATGCTGCTGTACGATGGGCTGAGCACTCATCATCAGCTACGACCCTCCGTTTCCCTTTCTTTCAAATGGGTCTCTCCCAGGCTTGCTGTGAAGGCCTAAACAAGATAAACAAAGAAAATGCTGGGTGAGGCCTGCCTTCTCCTCCCAGCAGCTGCTTTAGATCAGGCCTCTCCCAACACCAAGAATGAGAAGGCAGAAAGACACTTCACAGGTAGGACCAGGTGTGACAGCAGTACAGGAGACCTATCAAGCCTGCAATTACCCACAGTCTTGCACTGAAAGCAGCAAGAATGACAACAGCAGCAGCCCTTACTGTCTGTGTCACGTACTCTGAGGATAGATCATTTACTAATTTCAACAGCCCCCTGAAGCGGGGACTCTTTTGATTTCCACTTTATAACCACGGAAATAACGGCACACAGTGCTTGAACAATTTCCCCAAAGCCCCCGAGTGCAGTGACAGGACAGAGCGGTGGCAACAGAGACTAGGTGGCCTGCAAAGCCAAGTAACACCCAGCCCTTCACAGGAAGTGTGACTGCTGCAACTGGAACAGAGCGAATGCATGAGCCCCAGGGAGGCAGAGGGGGAGCAGGGGTAGCTGACTGCTCTTTCCTCCTACTCTTGGTATTCAGCTGGTGCCACTCATTAGGCCTCACCAGGGAACCCAGGAGGTCTGGCACCATGGGCTGTGCCCTCAGCCACCACACTGTGCTGTCTTCCTGTCTGAGGGCTTTCTGATGAGACAGGGAGGTGGTAGAAGACTGAAAACCTCGCAGATTTCAGGAATCAAGACAGCTCAGGGATCAAGATCCAAATTTTGACTTTCTAGCTGTGTGAACTCAGTGATTTGTAATCTGTCTAGGCCTCAGTTTCCCCAGCTTAGTAAAGGGACTGGTGTTCACATCGACCTCATAGGGTTGGTATCAGGACTAGGGGAGACTATCTCATAAGGCTTGAGCAGAGTTCCTGGCAACAGAAAGGTCTTTTCTGAATTTGCTTGTTCCTCTAGGCTTGGAGGTTCTTTGTCAGACCTCCTGTCTCCTCTGTTTTCACATCTACTCCTACACATACGAGCCCTGGTGGCCCAGTTATTATCAGCTAGAATGCTAACCAAAAGGTCTGCAGTTCAAATCCACTAACCACTCCTTAGAAACCACTATGAAGCAGTTTTACCCTCCTGCAGGCTTGCTATGAGCTGGAATTAACTCAGCAGCACTGGATTTGTTTTTTTTTGGGTTACATACATATGTATGTGCATATGGTATACACATATATTATATATATATGCACACATGCATATGTATTGGTTACCCATGTGTACATATGCAAGCACATAAATGCATTAGTTTATTATCTCATTCCCACCTTGTGTCAGCTGATTCATCACTCTGTCCCCAGTCCTTAACACATCGACCCACTCAACTTGGGCAATCAGTAAATGCTAGCTGGATGAGTGAATGATGTAACTGATGTTAGTTTTAACCATTTCTTTCATATCTCTGTTATGGATTGAACTGTATCCCCCCAAATAGGTGCTGGATTTCTAACCCTTGTACCCGTAACTATGACCCTCTTTGGAAATAGGATCTTTTTTTTTTTTTGCTGTCTTAATGCAATCATAACAGAGTAGAGTGGGTTTTAAATTTAACCACTTCCAAGTTCTAAAAAAAGCAGCGCAGACACAGAAATACACACAGGGGAAGACAGATGCCACAAGGAGCCTCTACAACTAAGGAATGCCACAGAACCGAGGAACATCCAGGGCTGCTAACAAGGACAAAACAGACACAGCTGAGACCGATTTGGAATTTTGGCCTCTAGAACCAAGAATAAATGTCCGTTCTTTAATCCTTCCACTTGGAGGCCTTTGTCTTGCAGCAGCTCTCAGAAGCTAAGACAATCTTGCTGACTCCCCAGCCAGGTCAGGGCTCTAGCCACATGTGGAAGCTGTTCCAGGTGAGCGCAGGTGTTTGCGACACATGCGTGCACAGGTACCTCCCAGCCCGGGATCCTTAAATGGAGGAGGGGCCCGCGGTCTGCATGAAGAGCTCTCTCACTGTCTTCGTGTCCTTTACCTCTGCCCCTCGCCCTGGGCTGGCTTCCCCTTAGATGAGCTCATCCTCATTTCCTCTCCCAGGGCCCTAGGTGGCAGGTGCACAGGGCAAACAGCTGTGCTGTCGGCCAGCACCAAAGGTGGGAAACACGCACAATTTCCTGAACAACACACATGGAACGCAAAGTTCATAAAGAAAAGGAAGGAGGAATTACGAGGCTGGCTGGCAGCTTGCTGGCTTCATTTCCTGGGGTCTCCTGCAGCCAGCAAAGAATGAGTGAAATGTGTTAAAGGAAAGTTCCTCTCAGGGCCTCTGACTGGAAGTATCCTGAGAGAGAACTGATGACCCACTGCAAGGGCGGGTTGCAGACAAGTCTCCTTGTCTTTCGGTGACATTCTCCCTGCTTTCCCCAAGAACACACTGAAATCCAAGCAGACCTATTTCAGTGAGGCCATTTCAGCCTTGGACGTTTGGTGGCTTTTTTCTAGTTAGCGTTTGAATTGACAAGCGTAATAGGGTGGTTCCCTGTCACCAAATGACTCACTCTTCTCTTAGGGTAAAGAGAAAAATTTCTTTCTTTGACTATTACAACTACCTGATTTTTCCCATGGCCCCACACAAACTACACAGAAAGACAAAACAATTTTTTAGTCCAATCCTCTACACTTCAGTGCAAATTTTTAGGAGTTATTTTAGGTTAACGGTTAGACTCTTAAAGAATAAACACAAAAATAAAATTAAAAAACCCTCTCAGTCTCATGTTTTCCTCCTGTCCTGTCTCTCTCTCTGGAACTGCCTGACTGAGTATGTGGAAAAAGACTGGTTCACATGCGCAGAGCAAAGAGACATGGTGACTTTCAGATTCTTGCTGGTCTTAGCTGTGGACCGGCTGGTCAGGGCTGCTCCTCGGACTGGATCTCCTAAGGTGTGAGTGGTCTAGGTCTAGCCAACAGGTGCTGGCCACTGAAATCTGTGGCTGGTCCCTCTCTTGGCCTGGTCAGGTCCTGGGCATGCTCCTTGCCTGGATCAGCCACATCTTGGCTTTCACTCTTGAGCCTTTAGCCTGTTCTCCACACAGCTTCAGATCTGGGCATTCCACAGAGCCATAAAACAGATCTTTTTTCTCACTACTGTATCTATTACAGGAAATAATCAGTGTCCCAGCCAGGAAAAGATGATACACTCACAAAGCATTTAGCTGAAAAGAACTAAATGGAAGGACTAAGGAAGACACACCAAACCAAAACCAGGCTTGCTGTCATTTGACTCAGAGTGACCTTATATCACAGGATGGAACTGTCCCATATGGTTTCTAGGAGTGCCTGGTGGATTAGAACCGCTGAACTTCCAGTTAGCAGGCAAACTGTTAACCACTATGCTAAAGGAAGGTACGGGCAGGGTTAAAGGAACTAGAATGGAAGAGGGACAGAGCCAGGGACCAGCACTTGTAGCAGCAGTCAGCATCCTTCCACCTGGTCAGGCAGACATCATTCAGAAGCCGACACATGAGAGAGGCAGAGCACCAAACCCCAAACCAAAGCCGTTGCCTTTGAGTTGACTCCAGTTCAAACTGACCTTACAGAACAGAGCTGAACTGCTCCACAGGGTCTCTCAGGAGCAGCTGTTCTATTCACACTGCCGACACTTTGGTTGGAGTTAAGGAGTCATTAAAAATAAGGCCTCTAGGCCAAATCTGGCCTGCCACCAAAACAAAGTTTTATTGGAACACAGTCACCCTCTTTCTTTTACATGCTGTCTACAGGTGCTGTGTGCTAAAGTGGCAGAGTTGAATAACGACAACAGAGTCTGGATGACTCGTAGAGCCTAAAACATTTACTATCAAGCTGACTAACGAGAGTTTGCTGACCACTGCCGCTACGGAACAAGAATCACTGCAAGATCCACAGGAAGGCAGAAAGGGAATCAATACCCAGAATACTCTTTTTCTGGCTCCTGAGTTACTGCTGTAACCACTGGCTACACCCACCCAGAAGCCAGCCGACAAAGAAGTTTGGCTGATGCAACTGATAAAGGTTGGCCTCCCAGGGTGCAGAGCAGAAGCGAGGATGGATTAGGGGCAAAAAAGTGGAATAACCATCATATACACAAAAAGCTAGAAAGAACGGTATAATGAGCTGCCATGCAGCCACAACCCAGCTTCAATCACCAACATGTTCCCATTCTTGTTTTCTTTTCTTTTCTTTTTTCTCTCTGTCCACTTTCTTGTTGTTTCTGGAGTATTTTAGAATGATGCCTGGAAGCCATACCATGTCATCCAAGATATCTCTATAATAGATAAGCATTTTTTTTAAAAAAAAAACATGACCACAATGCTCATACCTAACAAAATTAACAAAAATTCCTTAATATCTTGTCCTATTCCATTCTTAAAATTTCCCCTTTGCTTCAAAAAATGACTGTTTTTTTATTTAAAAAAATAAAAATAAAAACCCAGCTGTTTGTTCTAATCAGAAGCCAATGCCCATCAGTATACCTATTTATTTTCAATTGGGTCATTTTCCTGCAGATTCCACGTTCCGGCCCCAGGCGACTGAATTGCCACATGGGTTTACCCTGTTCCTCCGAACTTCCTGTAAAGTGGTTGTTTTCAAGTGTTGGCAAGTTGGCTCCTACTCACAGGGACCCACGAACAGAACACTGCCGGTCCTGCGCCTCCCTCCTCAGGAGCTGCGCTGGAGCCCACTGCCACGGCTGCTGGGTCAGCCCATTTCTCTGAGGGTCTTTCTTTTTCACCAGCCCTCTACTTCACCAAGTTCACTGATGACCGTCTCCAGGGACTGGTCCTTCTGGATTGTAAACTGTTAGATTGAAAGGTCTAACCAGGTTCAGGCTCAACACTCATGGTTGCTGCCTTCTGTCGCATCAATTACGAAGCACAGAAAATTTGCTTGTGTTACCTTTGGTGATGTTGTGAGTGCTTAGCGGGTTCAGGTGAGCAGCCTGACTGCTCCATTATCAAGTTTCCCAACAACCTTTAATCTAATGATATTAGTGTTCATTCATGATCATGGCCAAATCTATCTAAATATATCATGCCTTCCACATTTATTAGCTAGTTTCTAAATCTATCATGCCTTCCACATTTATTAGCTGGAATTCTTTTATAAAGAAAAACTTTCCCTCATCAAATATTTAGTTACTCTGAAGTACAATTTACTCAGCAAAGGTAGACTAGAGTCGTATTTCATTTTCTTTATCAATTTTCAGAATAACAAGTTGGTAGACTAGCTACCTTTTTTCTTAATTTTTTTTATCATAAAGAACTTATGATTTTACAAATACATTTGATGGCTTTAAATCCACTGCCACCCACATTTCTTTTGATGCTGAAGTTGTCCCGCCTTTTGCAGTGGCAGCTCCTTCAGACCGGCCCCTGCGTCCCTCTGACATGGCACCATTAGTCTTTGAGAATTTCCTTGATTTCTGGCACCAGACAATATCCCAGCTTCATCTTGCTTGTCACCAAACCATCATGGGACCTTTAATTTTAACATCTCTCTCTCTGAACATCAGTGATTTCCATTTCTAACATATCTCCCCAGATCATTTACTTCACAAGCTTCCTGGAACACATTCTTTGTTCATTGAACCTTTAATCACAGTTCACGCACCACCACCTTTTAACACTTTTCCGTTGCAGTGGGGAAAGGTCATGCCATCAACAGAAAGCAGACAAAGAAACAAAATAGCGTTGGATCCAGTCAGACATTTCAGTTACACCAGCTGCCTCAGTTTCAGGGGGCTCTAACACAGTATAAAAAAATATAAGTGGTTAGGTACGAGACATGCAAGTAGGGGTGCCATCCTCTAACGTCTGGATGTTAGTGTAAAGAAAGGGCCACCATGAGCTGGGGGAATCAGGGAAGGTTTCATGAAGGAGGTGGGAATCTGAGCAAGGCCTAGATTTAGAGAACTATAGTAACAAGGAGAAGGCAAGCCTGGCAGAAGCAGACTGGAGCCAAGAGGAAACTGTTTTTCTTGCTTAATAAAGAAATCTACTTGCCTTACAAGGCACATCTACAGAGCCTAACAGTACAAAGAATAATAGAATTTATACAGCACTTAACTTTGTGCTGGGTAGGGCCCTAAGTGCTTTGCTGCATCACGTTACCGAACCCTTTGACAATGTCCTGAAGAAGAGTCAGTGACACCAAAACCTGTGATAGCCAGAACTCTAGGAGACCACCTTGTCCCAGGTTGTGCAACTTTTCTGTGTTTGACAGCGTACACGTTCTACCACTTTTCTATCACTCATTTCAGTGCGAAATATTTTTGCATTTTCCTTCTCTGACAAGTTTCTACCTTACATGGGTTCCATCTTTTACAGGTTTGACTGCATTATCCTAAATGCATACATGAGAAGAATATCAATGCCATGCAACTTGTCAGCAAGTGGTACCAGTCCAGATTTGAAACCCAAAATTGTACTCCAGAGCTTATGTTTCAGTGGTGGAATAGAAAAGCAGTTCAGGTAGGAACTCATAAACCAAAAAATAAAAAAATAAAAACCCACTGCCGTCAAGTTGATTCCAGCTCATAGTGACCCTATAGGTCAGAGTAGAACCACTCCGTACAGTTTCCAAGGAGCATCTGGCAGATTCAAACTGCCTACGTTTTGGTTAGCAGACACAGCAATTAACTACAACACAATCAGAGTTTCCAAGAACTCATAAAAGCTTGAAATAAAAGGTGTATTAGTTTTTTATTATTGTCTAACAAATTACCACAAATTTAGCAGCTTAAAAATCACCAAATTATTAGATCATGGTTGCATGGGTCAAAAGTCTAGGAGGGGTTATCTGGGTTGTACATTTAGGGTCCCACAAGGCTGAACTCAAAAGGTGCTGGAATTTTATCTGGAGGCCCTGGGCTGGGGGAGGAAATGTCAGCTTCTAAGCTCATTCAAATTGTTGGTTGAATTCAGTTCCTTTGGGTTGTAGGACAGAGGTTCTTGCTCCTTCACTGGCTAACAGACAGGCAGCTCTCTTAGTTCTTGATTGCCACCCATATTCCATGGCATGAGGTTCCATCTGTCTTCAAAGCCAGCAACAGTTCACCGTATCTTCCTCAGGCTTTTAATCTCCAACTTCCTCATCTGCTTCCAACCTGAGAACCTTTTCCAGGTTTAAAGGACCCACACAATTAGATGAGGCCAGTGGGCTAATCTCCTATTGGCTGTATAACGACAACAAATGTGACCACAGGAGGGCTAGCTCATCTGATGAACAGGTTCCACCCACACTCACCGGGGAAGGTGATTACACAAGGACAAGTGTCACTCAGGGTGATTCTTAGAATTCTGCCCAGGCGAAGAATTTGTGTTTTGTCTTGGTAACGCAGAATCACTGAAGGTTTTGAAGAGGGACACCCCTTGCTGTATAGCAAGAACAGAAGGATCAGTGAGTGTTAGTGTCTATTTAGGCCAGGGGTGAGGGAAGGGTGAAGGCAGGGAGAGACGAAGAGGGCATGGGCAGCTAGTGACGACCGAGATGGCAGCAGGTTCACGGGAAGCCGAAAGGAGAAGAGGGATGGGGAAGGAATTACGAAGAGAGACTTGCCAGGGTCTGGCGATGCATTCAGAACCCTTTCCTGTCTGTATATTCAGCTGATCCTCATTGCACACCTGTAAGGCAAAGGCCACTATTCTCCCCATTTGACAATGGAGGAAACTGGAAAGTCCCTCAACATGTCTGTGTCTCAAAGGTCATACTGTGAACCTGCAGCCTGGGCACCTGACTCATCCCTGCTCTTCCTGGAGCTGAGGAAAAGGAAGTTATGCAGGATAGACTTAATAGCCTCATGACGGGCCACTCATGCTCCTGCCATCTGCTTGAGTCCTTGGGCTGCTTTAGCAGCAAACAGGCAGTTCCTTCCCACTTAAAACGTCTATGGGAATCTGACCCATAAATGTGTGGCTTAGACTAGAAGACATTCCTTTCACAGTTCTGGACTCACAGCATCCTTTGTGAGTTTGTAAAGAGGCAGGAAGGAATGGGGAGAAAAGAGAAGGCAACTGAGGGATGATTCTCCTCATTCTTGTAAAGGGAAGGAGACAGAGAAGATATTATTTTAAATCATTGCTTTAAAAAGGGAAAAGGAGAGTAGGAAAATGTGATGAGTGAAAAAGAGTGTGGAGTAGCCCAAGGACACCTATTTGTTTATTCATTATAAGTGATACAAACAAACAAAAAACCAAACCCACTGCTGTCAAGTCAATTCCAACTCATAGTGACCGTATAGAACAGAGTAGAACCGCACCATAGAGTTTCCTAGGACCGGCT
This sequence comes from Heterohyrax brucei, assembly GCA_028571685.1. Taxonomy (NCBI): domain Eukaryota; kingdom Metazoa; phylum Chordata; class Mammalia; order Hyracoidea; family Procaviidae; genus Heterohyrax; species Heterohyrax brucei. Next base: position 121,948,186 of record CM053145.1, on the reverse strand, counting down.
GGTGGATTTGAACTGCCGCCTTTTTGATTAGCAGCTATAGCACTTAACCACTGCAACACTATGGTTTCTAAGAGATGCAAGTTTACAGGAAAAAAAGTGAGGCACTATAGAGAATGAATACGGAAGTCACCAATAAGCCCACCTGGCTGAAATAATCCCTTTTAAGACACTGGTGCTGTAGCAGCAGGAAAAAGATAAGTTCAGCCCACACGGCAGAAAACACGTCACGTCGGACACCACTCTGTCTTTAAGAGGAAGAGGCTTTATTGCTGGCGGTGCTGCAGTCAGACTCAAATCCCCAAAATAGCCGCGCACTGCATTCCATTTTCAGACACACCTATTTACATGTTTTCTCAAAGAAGCAAACAAAGGAATTTTCATATATCCTCCTAATTGGCAACTGCAGGTATACAGATTTTCAGATTGCAATTTCATTGGCATAGCATACTTAAAGAGGCACTAGATAAACAATTGGCATTAGGTTACATGGGAAGCAGCTTTCTCCTTAGAAGCTAGGCTTATCTCAAGCAATTCTGAGGGGAGAGGGGAGTGTCCTTGGGCTGACCCAGAGAGAAGCAGCTGGACTTTTGAACATTTTAATTGGAATATTCTTAGAAGTCTTTTTTTCCCCTCTCAGTGCCTAATGTGCAAATTTTGTACATGCACATACATGTCCTGTAATCGGGCAGATTCACCAGTAAACAAGGCAGGCACAAGCTTAGCATAAGCAAAGTCCACACCGGTTTCCTTGTGTTTACTTGGGAATCCGCAGTGCACATATTTCACCTGGGTTCCACCACATCAAACAGGTGAAACTGTGTACTCCAGATCAGTAAGTAAACCACAGTAAGCCCATGCACAGCTTGCTTATCGGGTAAGCTGGCCTGCCTGTATTATAGTTATCTGTTGTTCTAGAATGTGCTTTTATTGTTTATCGGTGCCAGTCACAGCTGTCAGTCAGTGGACGTCTGTCTTTGCAAATTCTACTTGAGTTACTATCTTACCCCCCCAGTGTAGACAGGCAGCAGCCAAGCCTAGGCGGGATCCTCTCTCCAGGAAATCTGTCTGCTTCACCTACCTTGGGCCACCTATTCTTCAGTAGCAAATCACTTTAAAAAAAAAAATCAGCTCATTTTAGAAATTCAGCCCAGTAATCTCATCCCTTAAATACCTGCTTTTTTCTCCAGTCTGCCTGAATAGGAGAAAAGCAGAAAGAAGCGTTTCAAATGACACATATTGATTGGCTTGGCTCACCTAAAGAAGGCACTGTCACCAGCTTTTCAAATGAAAATTTATTCAATAGTGAAAAAGTAACTCAATTTGAGAAAGAGCCTGGACAGTCCTGAGGGAGTTGCTTCTTCACCACTCAGATGACATCATTATCGTGCATTCAGTCTTCACTCTGAAAACCACCGGGCAAAGCACATTCTTGGCACCTAGGAGGCTATCAGTAAAGGTTTTTAAATCAATGAGACTGTAACTGGCCTGGAAATTCCATTTCCAGGGACTTGGGAAAGTCAATGTGGTATAAAACTAGCTGAATCTGTAAGGTTTATTCCCTTTTGTGGAGTCCTTGAGTGGTGCAAACAGTTAACGTATTTGGCTGCTAACCAAAAAATTGGAAGTTTAAGTCTACCAAGAGGTGCCTCAGAAGAAAGGCCTGGTGATCTATTACCCCAAAATCAGGCTCTGAAAATCCTACAGAGCCAAGTTCTATTGATACACATGGGGTTACCATGAATTGAAGTTGGCTTGTTGGCAATGGTCAATTTACCAGGAAGATCATAAGGTCCAGCCTGAATTAATTAGGTTCAGATTCTACCCTGTTTCAGCTCTGTCAGTCTTTCACGTCTTTCAGCTGTCTTTCTCGGCAGTAATGAGACTAACATTCCTTCTGCGTGCTTGCCACGAGGATTCAAAGAGATGTTCTCTATCGAGTGCATTTCACAGGACCAGACAGAGGTAGTGCTAGCCTCAGCCCTGAAGAGTGCTGCATCTTGGTCTGGTCTTGGTGGAGACCGGGGTTTGATTTCCCCAAGAAGATGCAACACGCCTTAGTCTCTTACTGTTCAATGCACACGCAGAGTCTAGCGTCTCTCTCAGAGCCCTCACTGGACTTCCACACAGGAGACGAGCTTTGAGAAAGCATTGACGGGTGGGCTTTGCTCGGAATTTCTCCTACAGCCGCAGACGCAGACTTCCCAGCTCGGGGACAAAGCGAACAGATACAAAGGCAAGGAGGTAGGTGAAGGCGACGTACGCTGCTCCCAGGAAGCTGATGAGAACTATTTTTGTAGTCAGAGAGACCCTATTCTTCTGACATTTCCTCTTGTTTCTAAATTCGTAGGAAAAGAGTCATTACTTTTCAAAGCAGTGAACCACTAACGCAGAATCTCAGGCGGGTGTGTGCACATGTGTGTACATACACATGGGTGGTAGAAAGAAGAGAGAAGAAGAAGAGAGGGGACCACTGGGGCAGGGGACACACACACATCTCTGCCTCCTTTCAGGAGTGATCTGCAACTAGTGAATTTCACAGGAGGCCAGGCGTCAGATACCAGGTTAGTCATGAGCCACAAGACACACAAGAGATTCAGAGAGCAGCTTGCAGTGACAAATGCCTTTGGGTGGCACAAGCTGTTTTTTCTTTATATCTAAAATCTCCAAGGGCAGGTAGAATCCAGACTAGCTCCAACAAAGGCTCAGTAAGGGTTATATCTTGAGCATTCAACTATACTTTTTAGGGGATCCAGTGGAACTATAAAAGAGACTAGCTCTGCTTCCACAGGGCCTATAAACTAGCAAAGAAATGAAACAAACATACACACATAGCTCACAAACCTTCGCACAGGTTGTAGTAGTTTATAAGAGCGAACTAGGGCTAGTTGTGTGTCCTTCCACTGTATTTACTCAATCTGTATGCTGAGGAAATAACTGGAGGAGCTGGACTACATGAGGAAGAAAGTGGCATCAGACTGGAGGATGACTCACTGACAACCTGTGTTACGCAGATGATATAATCTGGCTTGCTAAAAGCAAAAAGGAGTTGAAACAGTTACTGATGAAGATCAAAGACCACAGTCTTTGTTACGGATTACACCACAACTGAATATTGGCAATAATCAACACCTTGCTAAACAGAGAAAACATTGATATTGTCAAGGATTTCATTTTCCTTATATCCATGATCAACACCTATGGAAACAGCAGTCAGGAAATCAGAAGAAGCATCGCACTGGGCAAACCAGATGGAAAAGCCCTCTTTACAGTACTGGAAAGCAAAGACATCACTTTAAGGGTAAGGACTAAGGTGTGCCTGATTTTCAGTCACCTCTTATGCACACAAAAGCTGGACAATGAATAAAGAAGACTGAAGGACAACTGATGCCTTTGAATAATGGTGTTGGTGACGCATACTGAATACATCAGGGACTGCCAGAAGAATGAACAAATCTGTCTTGAAAGAAGTACAGCCAGAATGTTACTCGGAAGCAAGGATGGCAAGACTGTGTCTCACATACTCTGGACATGTTATCAGGAGGGACTAGTTCTTGGAGAAAGATCTCATCCTTGGTTAAGCAGAGGGTCAGAGAAAAGAGGAAGATCCTCTATGAGATGGACTGACACACTGGCTGCAACAACGGGCTCACAACAATGATTGGGAAGATGGTGGGGGGCTGGTAGTATTTCATGGTGTTGTACAGAGGGTCACAATGACTTGGAAGCAACGTGACAGCATCTAACAACAACAGGGCTGGTCACGGGACATGATAAGTTGGGCTCTGTGGTCACAGGCAAGCTCCTTTCTCTCTGTGCCTCAGTTTTCTCATATATAAGAGGAACAATCTTCAGGGTCTGCTCCAAGTATGAATTCTCTCGAATATATCTAACGAACTATCCAACAAACTGGAGTTTATTAACCTTATAAAGACCAAAGCTAGGTGGTCCAGGGCCTAAGCGATAGCATAAGACCCAAAGCCTTTGTCTTTCTGCTCAGTTCTTCAAGTATTAGCTTGTTGTCTCATGATCACTGTACCCCCAAGAATCACATGTTTCTCCTAGGCAGGAAAAAGGAAAGGAGAAAAAGAGAAGAAAGGAGTCTGTTTATAAATGAAGTAAGGGCTTTCCTGAAAGTCCCACCCTGAAGATTTGTGCTTATATTTCACTAGTCAGAATCGTGCCCCAAGCCACCTAGCTAGAAGCTAGTAGAGAGAAGGGAATTCTAGATGGGAATTGGTTTAGTTAATCCACAGTGTTTGCTGCAAATACTAACTGTAAATTCACAGTCCAGAGGGAGCAACTTTGGGGCTTTGTACCCATGACAGCTCTGGTCAGTCCACTGGCCTTCTGACGCAAAGAATCTGTCCATCTAGTAACATCTCCCACATCACTCCATGGGACTCTGAGTTCTGTGGGGACAAGGACCTCTTTTGCTTGATCTCATCCGGAGCTTCAGTGCTTACTTCAGTGTCAGGCACCTTGTAAGTTGACAACAAACATCTCTGCATGAATGAATTTTCCATGAACATAGCTGAATTTCAATGGACTGGGGACTCAGGAAATGAAGATTCTGGTTAATTGGATTTTCCAGAAGCCTGAGGGTGCAGCAGAAAAGCTTATAACTTCAAATTAATTCCAGCAACATTGACTGAGTGCTTTCCATATCCAGGGCTCCAAGGTAATATAACATATGCCATGTATGTATTGGACATGGTTCCAAGGGACACAGAGGGCACAATCAATCAGGGAATCGACAAGAGTTGAATAAACGACTACTTACAAAGGTGTGTCAGGGCTAAGGAAAGACAACAAGGTGCTAGCAACATCAGGGAGCTGTTACCACTCCTGGGTTGAAAGAGTAAGAGGAGGAAGTTGATCCCAAAACAAAAGTGAGCCATACATCTCCTCAATTATCAGCAATCACATTATCCTACATTTCGCATTTACAGTGGTAAAACATCTAGTATTTGATGATTTTGCACATTAATGACACACACCTGGCAGCAACACAGGGTGATGTGCAAGGTGGGAGTGACGCTGGCTGTGACGGTTAAGCTCATGTGTCACCTTGGTTGGGTTGTGATTCTCAGTGGTTTGGCGGCTATGTAATGATGTAAGCTGGTAGCTACAGAATGGTATAACTCAGCAGTTATGTAGTGATTCAGTTATTCTCCACTCTGCGATTTGATGTGCTCATACTGCATTTTTTGCATACCCCTGATTTTATATAACGACCTGATCTTTGGAACCAAACCACATCAACAAGTGAGAAAAAGGTGTAGCAGTGTCTGTAGCTGTATCCAGAGTTATAATTATATCTGGGATCTGTAGGAGTGGGCTTTCTATGGCCTTCCACAGAGGAACACAGATTTTCACAGAGCAACAGATACTCCCATGGGTTGGGGTCCCAGCATAAACGGAGCCAGGAAATAAACACTGTGATATCTCTTTCCTTCTATCCTTTGATTGCCTGGTGGGTCTCATTTACTAAACCACACTGGAAGCCAGAGGGCAAGGATCCCATTGACGTAACCCAGAGAGATCACTCTTCTGGGCACAAGGCAATGGGAAGAAGAGTAGAAAGAGGATCTAGGATGGAAGGCAGGTGGGGAGTATCTGAGGATGTATAACTTTACATTCTCATAATAACTCTCTGACTTGGATACTAACCCATTTTATAGAGAGTAAAACAGACCCTTGCATGGCTAATTAGCAGCAAGTCTAACCTTGCACGGTTAATTAGCAGCAAGGTCAGGACTAGAACTCAGAGCATCTAACTCCTAGTCAAGGGCTCATTCCTCTGTTCCATGCCACCACCCATACCAGCCTCCTACGCAGAGAGCCTGTTTATTCCTCTGGATGCTGGATTCTTCCTGGGGATGATGAGACCAGGGTGGGAAAGAACTGCCTTTCTGTCCAGCAGAGTGAATTCTACTATGTGCCGGAGTGGGGTGGGGATATTCTATTAAGCCTTTTTAAACTGGGAACAAAAGGTTGGCAGTCAGAAGAGCTGAGTTCCAGTGATGGCCCCACTAACAATCAGCATTTTTTATTGAGCCACTGTTATGTGCCAAATGTGCTAAATGCTTCATTTCTAGTATCTCTAATCCTCCAAGGAAACTAGTGCTATATCCTATTTCAGTTTTCACCGAAGCAGCAAGGTTATCTTACCCGTTAAAGGCAGTCATAGGAATCACAATCAGGGATCTCTGCCTATAAAGGTCCAGCCCTTTCCATTGCTTCTCTGGCTGCCTTTGCAGGCCTGAAAAGCTGATTTTGAGGCACCTTGACCTCAGGAATTTTGTAACAACGTTCAGTAAATGGCTAACATATTAACTTGTGCAACACCACATAAAAATCTGGATTTGGACTTACACTGAAAAACTTGGCAGGTTGGAAACCACGGCCCACATTGTTACATGGCAATGACTGACAATGACTGACTGAAGCTGAGTAACAGCTGTTCACTTCCAACGAAGGATTGCTCTTGATTTTGGCCAAGTTCCTACCATACCCAATGGGCCCCAGCACTGAGGCTGAGAGTCAGTTGCCACTTATTAATCAGCCTGGACCACTAATTCTGTTGTACTCAGTCTGTTCCATTGATTTATGGTGCTTGCTTCGCTCTCCATAAGGCACTTGAGTTTGTATCTCTGAAGTTCGTTACTTTATCAATGGTGTGAGAATGAGCTGCTGGGATGACAGCTGCAAACACTGAACCTTTATTACGATACATGGTCTCATTCCTTTTGAATGGTTATTTTCCCATTTTATATTTCATGTTAGTGCAATGGTTATGGCTATGATTTATAAAGAAACCCTGGTGCACAGTGGTTAAATGGTGCATAATATACTAGGGGTATTTGCTCAGAATTTTGTTCTAATAGGGCTCCCAGATCAGAAAAGATTAAGGATGACTGCTCTCAACCACCTACCTTTATAGTAGCTGTCAGGGACCGTGAAAATCCATTTGACTTTCTGGGCCTAGACTTTTTCATCGGGAAAATTGAGATATCGAAACTGTGTACCTTGAAGTGTTGTTTAAACGTTCCATATACCCTACAGACTGTGCAGTGCAGAGCAGTAAAGGTGGAAGGCCTCTCTGGGGGAAGGCACCAGGTAGAACCACGCAGTGGCTCTTCCTCTCAGGCTAGTGTCCATTCAAAAGGCTGATTGGAAGGCTTTCAGTAGGGTGTGGAGTCATAAAGCCAGAGCCGCTAGCTGCTAGCACAATGCCCCCGCACAGCAACAAAGAGGGGTTTTCAGGCTCTGGAGTGTTGTTGACACAGTCCTGGGGAAGACAACAGCTCTGCTCCCATTAAAGAGAAGTGACTGTCCATTCCTGTTCACCTTCCCCTAACCTCCAGCTCACACCAGGTACCCCAGGGAGACACTTCCTGTGTGCTTCCATCTCCTGGCCTCCTTTGTTTTTGGATTCATTCTGGCTTGAGGACACTCAGTGATTAACAGGTGACTCAGAGGCTCAGGTACAGGTGTCAACTGAGTGCTTATGCTAGCTGTGGTCATGACAAGGCACCCTCTCACCCCAAGAAAAGACTCTGAAGTCAGGCACCTGATAGCTTCTCATGGACATGTCGGCCTGAGAGTGGGGGCTTTGGTGGGGCCTGGGGGTTAGGGAAAGAGTCCCTGGGTGGCACAGTTAAACACTCAGTGACTAACTGAAAAGTTGGTGGATTGAACTTACTCAGACGTGCCTTGGAAGAAAGGCCTGGTGATCTGCTTCTGAAAGATCACAGCCTTGAAAGCCCCATGGGGTCACCATGAGTCAGAATCAACCCGATACCATCTGGTTTGTTTTTGGCTTGGGGACTTAGGGTACAACCTGAATGCTGTCGAGTGTTTGGGACAGGACATTCCAGACTACCTGGCTAAGTAGCAGCATGGTGAGGACTAGACCTTGGAGCATCTAACTCCTAGTCCAGGGCTCGTTCCTCTGTTCCATGCCACCACCCACACCAGCCTCCTAACTACCAAGGATGAGGGTGATTCTACAATTGCTTCAATTCCTGAGGTAGAAAGAGGGAAAGTCAGGTGAGGCTAAGAGCTTACTAAAGGGTGACGCTAAGATGCCCATCTGTCTTGGTTTGCCAAGACTGAGAGGTTTCCTGGGAGCGTGGACTTTCACTGTTAAAACTGGGAAGGCTCTGAGTATACTCAGAGGAGGAGGGCTGGTCACCCTAGACAGAGCTGGATTTCAAACCCCTGCAATCTGTCTTCAAAATCCGTGTGCTAAACCATTACTCTCCAGTGTCTTCAGTGAGGACAGAGAAAATCAATGAGGGGTGTACAGTGGGAGAGGAAGCGTGTGCTCAGAGGAGGAGAGAGCCTCAAGTGTAGGGGCGAATTCTGTGTGTTGTTTCTCTTTCTGCTTTGTGGGGCAGGAGAGGCCAGAGAGGATGATCTCCATAAACACCCCGTTTGCAAGGTGAGATTCCAGTAGGAAGAGAGCCTGTACATGTCCTAAGAGCTACCTTCTATGGAGTATCTTTACATTTATAACTTTGGCCCAAACCCTAGTGAGATAGCTCTTATACTTTCTATTTCACAGATGAGGAATACAGCACTCTGAGAGGGTTAGGAACCTGATCAATGTCCCCAAGTTCAAAGCAGTGGAATCTGCATTTGACCCTAGGTCTTACTGTTTCTAGCACCTGTACTTGTAACCACTATGCAATATGGTCTGTCCAAAAAGACTTTCTTAAAACACATCATCATTTCTAATTACTACTGTTAAACTCAGGAGCTGGCTGCAGCGGGGTGGTGTATGGACGAGAGCCTTGAGCAGTCTTTCTCTGCCTTTTGCATATTCTCAACATGCCATCAGTGGCGGGCTGTGGAGCAAGGGCCACCCTTCAGTGCCTCATTGTTCCTACTTAGTAGCACCTGATCAGAGCCCTGGTGGTGCAGTGGTTAAGCACTTGGCTGCTAACCAAAAGTTTGACAGCTTGAATTCACCAGCCACTCTTTGGAAACCCTGTGGTGCAGTTCTGTTCTGTCCTACAGGGTCACTGTGGGTCAGAACTAATTGATGGCGACAGGCTTAGCACCTGATCAGGAGAGCTCAAGGCTCTCAAGTTCCACGAGGTCTCAGAGTGTCTGTGGATCCATTTTACCCCCCAGAAAACACATGTACATACTCACAAGCCCTGGAAGTAGAAGACTGCCTGAGGCTTAGAGTAGGGTGTTGCCATGAGTGTGTACATTCTAGGTTTAATTCATCAGTGTTACTAATGGTAAAAAAAAAAAAAAAAAAAATTAGGCTTTGCAACACTGCCTTTGGGTAAGCACAAAACTGAAGTCTTGTTTAACATATAAGAAAGACAGACAGTCATTTAAATAGCTTAACATAGTGTGAGACCCCTTCAGGTGTAAATTACTACGTTGTTGGGAAATTTATTCCAGAGAAGAATTTATTTCTAGGTCTTAAAAGCACGTGCTCGTGTCTGAAAATTCCTTCATGCAGTCATTCCACAAACATTCATTAAATGTCTCCTACAAGCTAGGCGCTATGCTAGTTGCTTTGACGATACTGAGATTGACTATGATCTTTCCACTACGGAGTCTCTAGGGCACTAAAAGAAATAAGACACAGAAAAATTAACAACGTATTGGGCTGTTGTTTACCGTTGGGTCTATTCCAACTCATTGAGACTCTAGGTGTGCAGAGTGGAATTGCTCCATAGGATTTTCAAGGTTATGACTTTTCAGAAGTAGATTGTCAGGCCTTTCTTCTGATGTGCAAAACGGTGGGTTCAAACTGCCAATCTTTCACTCAGTAGTCACTCGCTTAACCATTTGCACCACCCAGAGATACCATGAGGAAAAGGGAGAGTATTCCAGGCAGGTGGGTGGCCTGAGTGGAAATTTAGGTGACGGGAAATCAGCATACTGGGGACTGGGGCGAAGGCCAGTTCGGTCTACATAGCACGCAGGAATACAGGGTGTAGTTCCTTCAGGGAAGAAAAATGCCCCGATGTCGTATCTCCAGTCCTTACACTAACTGCCCAGAGTTGCAGAGACACATAAACCAGAATCAGGATCCAGAAAGGCATAATGGTCAGTGACAAGAGTTAAATGTTGATAAATGACACAAATCTGGGGACTTGCCAAAAGTAAGCAGGCATAATGAGGTCAGAAATTCGCTTGAGGGAGAGCTTGGCATATGGGTTGGTGATTTAGTGTGTTTCATGGACAGAACTGGAATTGAATCTAGAAATGTGCTTTGAAGAATGAAAAGAACTTACTTGGCTGGAAAGGAGAGCCAAGGGCATCCTGAACAGAGACCCGCATGAGGAGAGGCAGGGTGGAGGGAGGCAGGAGGTACGCCTGGGTGCGCGCGCATCCCGCTTTGCCCCAGAGCAAAAGGGTCCTGCTCTAGTTTTCTCCCATTCAGACCAACTGGACAGACCCATGTGAAGGGTGGCCCAGATTTTAGGGGCAGACAGAGCTGGGCTGGGCTGAATTCCAGCTCCCCCGTTTACTCATTTAAGAACTTGATCACGTTTCTGTATCTCCCTTGGCCTCAGTTTCCAAACCTGCAAAAAGACGTTAACAAGTGCCCCCTAGTGGTGATGTTGCTGCAAGTTCAGGGCCTTTCGCCCAGTAACACGATTTCACCCCAAGACATACAAGACACGAACAGTCTTACTTTAGCTTCCTCTTCAGGCCTCTGGGTTACATCCAGGCACCACTCTGAGAGAGAAGAGAGACTGGGCCATCCCCCGCTGAGGAAATTTCCCAGACGCCCTCTCAGGTCCCATGCCCTTTCTGAGTCACTCAGTGGCCAGTGGGGAGGGGCCTCCCATGGACCAATCAGGTCTGCCTGTGAGCCGAGGAGGCGGGGCCAGTGATCCTGGCACGTGGAATGCCTGTGCTAAATCTGGGAAGAAAGGATAAGGAGCGGAAGGAAGATTACACAACGTGGAGCTCTTTCAGAGCTACTTTGCAAAATGCGCGTAGTAGGTTCTCTGTCTGCGAGACCGGACCTCGGTCCGTGTGAGGCTTCAGCAGACAGCTGCAGCTACCGCTGGCCCTTTGTCTGGGGTCACAATTAAAAAAAATACCAAACCAGTCCTGTTGTTATTGAGTTGAATTCTGACTGATAGCGACCCTGTAGGATGGAATAGAACTGTCCCGTAGGGTTTTCGAGACTGTAAATCTTTAGGGAAGCAGACTGCCACATCTTTCACTGGAGCGGCTGGTGGCTTCAAATATGTAACCTTTCGGTTAAGCCATGTTCATAACGACTGCGCCACCAGATCTCCTTATAAATAAATGGGAAGGGAGAAAATGAAGAGGCTATAAGAGAACGAGAACCCCTCAGAGTGGTTGTTATCAAAATCCATCTCATTTGACTTGAAAACAAAGAGCAGCATTTCTCACATGTTCCCAAAGGTGCAGTAGTACGACAGTCCTTTTTTCATTTGGTCCTCACAACTACCTGGATTCTTGTGGAGGGAGATTTAGAGTCCTCACTGTCGCCTCTTCTGTACCATATGATGGTTCATGGCAGTTAATGCCTGTGGTGATTTACCTGGTGAAGGCCAGGTTGTTTGGGTTCAAATCTCAGCTGCAACTTTATAGGTATGTGAACTTGGGCAAGCTAGCTTCTCTGTGCCTGCTTCCTCATCTGAAATAAAAAAAATAGATGACTTACACCTAGCTCTTCTGGTAGTTATAATGATTTAAAAGTTTGGTTTTCTGTGTTTGGTAGAGGTGACCTGGAGAATTTTTATATCCCAGTGGACTAGATTTCTTACCCCTTCCTGCCATCTCATCAAAGAACAGAACAGAACCAAACCCATCATCATTAAGTGAATTCTGACTCATAGTGACTCTATAAGACAGAGTAGAACTGCCCCAACAGCTTCCAAGGAACACCTGTTAGATTTGAACTGCCATCCTTTTGGTTAGCAGCTTCAGCACTTAACCACTGCGCCACCAGGATTTCCAGAAATTAGGACAGAGGGGTGTGCTATGTGAAGGGAAAGGATGTGCAGCTTAGCATTCATTCCATATTTAAAGAAATTATAGAACTGTTACTTTCCAGCAAGAAAAGGTATAGATACTAATAAGTAAAATCAGGTTAATCGCTGAAAAAAAATTACAATTTGTAATAAGGCCACATTATATAAATGTTTGCAGGTATAAAAGTCCTTTAATGCACACAGATTTTAATTGCTGGTTTGGCATGGAAAAATGCTGTCTCTGCCACTCTGCCTGTGTGACTTCAGGAAATTATTCCCCCTCTGGAAAACCTCAATTTCATTTGCATAATAGTTTTCTTGTAATAAAGGTTCAGATGAGGTAAAGTGTTTGAAGGGGCTTTGAAACTGGAAAGCACAATACTATTTGTAGGTATTTAATGACTACTGAAACTAATAAACATCCTCAATAAAAATATATTCAGGAAAAACCTAGAAGAGTTCATAGTTTGAAACATAAACTTGAAGAGTTACTCAGAAATATCAAACTCATGTTTTTCATTACAATGGAGTCTATAAGTTGGAGACATTTTGCTCTTTGAGACACTGTCTTTTTGATGAGCGTCACCTTCCGTATGGCATGTTCTTTAGAGACAGAAGAGCAGCTACTGAGTTGTTTCGAACAAATCTAGTATGATGTCTTCTACTGGCCTCTTACTAGAGGGGCGTGGAGAGGGCGGAGAGGAGGAGACAGGAGACTGTTAGAGACATGTTAAGAGATGTTCAGAGACATGTGTAGAACGCAGAGGAGGCATGTGCTGTCACGAGGCAGGGAGAGCAGAAGGAGCTGCAGACAGGCGGGCATGCAAATTTAAATTGTATTGTAAACTTTCACTCCATCACAATGAAAAACAACAAACCAGAAATCTAAATGCTCCAAACTCCTGAATTAAGACAGCCCTCTTTGTGAATGTATTTTCTGGATAAACATGAAAACTGGATTGCACCAAGCACTTCATTGTAGATAAGGAAACGGATATGCTGTGGGTTGTGCTGTTTTGGTCTACCTACAAAAACTGGCTGTGCTGTTGATGCCTAGGAGTTCTGCTGTCTCAAGCTGTCACTATTAGCTGCTCCCTTCAAGTTCATTCACATAAAAGCAAACCCAAACCCAGTGCCACTGAGTTGATTCCAACTCATAGGAACCATATAGGACAGGGTAAAACTGCTCCCACCAAGTTTCCAAGGGGCACCTGGCAGACTTGAACTGCCAGCCTCTAGGTTCACAGCCATAGTGTTTAACCACTACACCACCAGAGCTTCTGTTTGTTCATGTGGTCCTCGCCAGGAGGGGCCCTACAGTGCTGGCTAAAAACAACTAATGTCAGACCCCTGCTGGCCTAGCCTTGCACTGCAAGGGGGAACACAACCTCCAGCTTCCCGTTAGTGAGGAAATCTCGCTACAGGGGAGGTAGCTTAGAGGTCGAGGACTGCTGTTGCCCCAATTTATACCCAGTTCCTTTGTTCATCAGAAAGTTTGAAGACAGGGGAGCAAGAAGAAAAGTGGTACTTACAATGGAGATTAACGGTTCTTGAGGGAGACCCAGGTCATAATCTCACTGCAAGGCAGGCTGGGCTTGGATCTGCCTCCTCCCCAAGCTCACTCTTCATCGTTAGTAACATGCAGTGTGGCCCCACCCAAAAAGAAAGTGCCCAGTAGATGCTTACTCACTGTGACCCTATGTGTATCAGAATAGATCTGTGCTTCAGAGGATTTTCAAAGGTTGAAATAGATCACAAAGTCTTTCTTCTGAAGCGCCTATGAGTGGACTTGAACTTCCAATTTTACCTTTAACGGCCAAGCACGTTAACTCTTTGCACCACACACTTTTTAATACACTTTCAAATCACTGTAGGAGCGCTGATGGCGAAGCAGTTAAGTGCTTGGCTGATAACCAAAAGGTCAGTGATTGAAACCCGCCAACTTCTCCTCGGAAGAAAGATGTGCCAGTCTGCTTCCCCGCAGGTTTACAGCAGGGAAACCCTGTGGGGGCCAGTTTTAGAAACCCGGCTTGCCTACTGCTTAAATGCTCCTTGAAAACTATGGGGCAGTTTTGCTCTGTCCTATAGGGTCGCTGTGAGTTGGAATCGACTCGATGGTAGTTTTATATATATATATTGTCACTACGAGGAAGAAGGGAAACCCTGGTGGGTGCTACTTCCATTAACCAAAAGGTAGGCAGTTCAAATCTGCCAGGCGCTCCTTGGAAACTCTATGGGGCAGTTCTACTCTGACCTCTAGGGTTACTATGAGTCGGACCCTACTTCACGGCAGTAGGTTTTTTTTCAGTCGGAAGAGACTGCCTGGTACTTGGGTTTGGGACTTTGTCAAAGCACTGCTGGTTGTACACTCTAACCTCTAGGGGGCGCAGAGGCTTTCTCTACAGCTTTTTGTCCTGCATCTATGAATGGAGGAGGGGCTATGAAACATCAAGGATGAATATAATGTAACATCGTAATAGGTGGCGTTTGGGGGTATGACTACATCTGAGAATTACAATTCTTTATCTTCTTGTGGTCTGTACTCTCTTGGTTTTCCTCTTCTGTCATGAAACTGAATAAAGCGGCATCTGCCCCTGTGAATAGGCAAAATGGGGTCTAGGGAAACGGAGCACAAAGCAGGCCGGGGAGTTCTGCTAAACAAACTAAACAAGACCCTTGACAGAAGAGAACAAGGCTCTTGTTTTGAATTCAGAAGTATTGATTAACCTCCTGACTGGCACAAATCAGGCATCACAATAATTAGGAGTTCATTTTAGAGGACAGAGGTTGTTACAGTGGCAATATTGAAGGGCCTCGGTTCCACTCACAAGCTAGTGTTCTTGGCTTTAGTTAAAGGGTAATCCCAGAGAGCAACCCCAGTGACTGGGGTGGGGGAACCTGAGTGTATGGGGAGTCATCCCACTTTCTATACTTGAACATGGCCTAGCAGATTACTTTTTATTCTTCCTCTAATAGTAGGAAGCTCTCAAGAGGATTAATACTGGCCCCAAATCAGGGCCTAACTCATGTGGCCAGCCCTACAGGTCCCAGGACTTGCAGGCTACTGTTGGAAGTTGGGGTCATACCAGGAACCAGGATATCATTTAACCAAGCCCTTTCATTGCTTCCTCTTCAGTGCTTGGGCCACTTCAGGATTTGGTTTGAATCATGCAAACCCATTTTCTCCAGTAACATAAAATCATCTCATTAGCATCCCAGAGAATGTTCTGTGATTGCAAGAAGGAAAGCTATGATTGCCAATCTGAACACTGTGGCCTTGGTGACTTTCAGAAGCATTATGAGCTGCGCTGAGCAAGCAGTAAGAAGGCCATCCTCAATTATCTGCAGAATATTCCTCTACATGGAAGGATCCCAGTAGCCAGTTGCCACTGATGGATGTTTAGGTCATTAGCAAACTTTTTGCTGTTAAAAACAATGCTACAGTCCTCATGCAGAAAGTGTATGTGTAATGTTTCTTTTTGTTAGTGTGTTAAGTTGTCTAGTACTACTCTAACAGAAATACATAGATGAGGTTATTTTAAAGAGGGCTAAGGTGGGACAGTAGTGCCCTTCCTAAGGGCAGCTCCCTGCTCCAACATAAAGGGAGTTTCCCTGGAGTGTGGCTTGCACCGTCCCTTATTCTTTTATTCTGCAAGAGATAAATGGAGAGGGAAGCAAGTAGAGAGAGGGAACCTCGTCCTATCAAGAAAGCAGCACCAAGAGCAGAACGTATTGTTCAGACCTGAGACTCTTTGCCGAGATGCTCTTAGACTAAAGAAAGACTGATGCAACACAAGGACCTTCCTCCAGAGCCAATAAAGAAGGAAAGCCTTCCCCTGGAGCTGGCACCCTGAATTCAGACTTCCAGCCTTCAGGACTATGTAAGAATAAATTTTTCTTTGTTTTAGCAATCCACTGATGGTATGAGGACTGTTAATAAGTTCGTGAGCTCATTCTAGAAAAAGTGCTACATACCTCATTGCTGAATATCACTGTGGTGCCTTCAAAGTACTCCCCTTGGGAAGCTATGCACTGCTGCCAGCACCTAGCTCACTCTTCAAAGCAATTTTGGAACTCTTTCTGGAATGACCATCAGAGCTGTCACTGTGTTACTCTTGATGTCCTGAATGTCATCAATATCTTCCTTTCGTAATTTCCTGTATCTCCAGGTAAAGAAAAAAGTCACTGGGAGGTCAGATCAAGTGAGTAGGCAGGGTGTTCCAACACAGTTAGTTTGTTCACTGGCTAAAAACTGCCTCACAGACAGTGTCGTGTAAGTTAGTGCATGGGCCTGATACAAGAACCGTGAGTTGTTGGTGAAAAGTTCAGGTCGTTTTGTCTTGACTTGTTCACACAGCCTTTTCAGCACTTTCAAATAGCAAACTTGGGTAAGTGTTTGTCCAGTCGGTACAAATTCATAATGAACAATCCCGCTGACGTCAAAAAACGTTAGCAGCATTGTTTTGACTCTTAATTTGGACTGATAGAACCTTTTTGGTCATGGGGAATTGGGTGACTTCTATTGAGCACTTGGACACTTTGTTTCAGGGTAGTATTGGTACACCTGTTTCATCAGCAATGATAACACAGCATAAAACATTGTCTTGCCTCTCCAAAAAGTCTTGGCAAACTTCTACTCTTCTTTGCTTTGGTTCATTGGTGTGCTCCTCTGGGACCATCTTTGCACACACCTTTCTCATGCCAAGATTTTCAGTTCAGATTTTCCTGTTTCTCTATCAATGTTTAGTTGGTCTGCTATACTTCTCACAGTCAGCTGACGATTTTGATGCACAATTTGAAGCATTTTTGCTATGTTTTCATCAGTTCTGCTCGTTCATGGCCACCCTGACCTCTCTTCATCAGCGACGCTTTCTCTCCCTTCAGAAAAATATTTAATCCATTTGTACACTGCCATTTTCTTCATGGCATTATCTCCATAATCTTGGACTAAGATGTCCCTGATTTCGCTTCCACTGTTGCCTAGTTTAACAAGAAATTTAATGTTTGTTCATTGCTCTAATTCAACCTCCAACATTCTGGTGATAGCACACAAAAACACGCAACAACAATAATAACCTCTTGCTTTCTTATGGACGATGTCTTTGATGTCATTGCACAATTCATTTGGTCTTCAGTCGTTAGCATTCAACACATCAAATCTGTTCTTGATACGGTCTCTAAATTTAGGTGGGGTATGCTCAAAGTCGTACTTTGGCTCTCGTGGATTATTCTAAGTTTCTTCAGTTTCAGTTTGAACTCAGATATGAGCAACTGATGGTCTGTTCCTCAGTCAGCACCTGGTCTTGTTCTGACTGCCAATATGGAGCTTTTCCATTGTCTTTTTCCACAAATGTAGTCGATTTGATTCCTGTGTATACCATCTTGTGAGTTCCATGTATGTCTTTGCCATTTATGTGGGTGAAAAAGGTCTTTGCAATGAAGAAGTCGTTGGATTTGCAAAATTCTATTATGCAATCTCTGGCATCATTTCTAATCATTAAATCCATATTTCCCAATTACAGATCCTTCTTCATTTCCAACTTTTGCATTCCAATCACCAGTAATTATCATTGCATCCTGATTTCTTGTTTGATCAATTTCAGACTGCAGAAGGTTGTAAAAGTCTTCAATCTCTTCATCTTTGGCCTCAGTGGTTGGTGTGTAACTGAATAATAGTCATATTAATTGACCTTCTTTGTAGGATAATATGGATATTATCCTATTACTGACAGCACTGTACTTCCAGATAGGTCCTGAAGTGTTGTTCTTGACAATGAATGCAGCACCATTCCTCTTCCAGTTGTCATTCTCAGTAGACTGTACGATTGATTGTCTAATTCAAAATAGCCAGTTCACTAATGTCTAGGATATCAGTGTTTATGTCTTCCATTTCATTTTTTACAACTTCCAGTTTTTCTAGATTTATACTTTGTACATTCTACTTTCTAATTATTAACGGATGCTTGCAGCTTTTTCTTCTCCTTTTGAGTCATGCCACATCAGCAAATGAAGGTCCCCAAATCTTGACTCCATCTATGTCACTAAGGTCATCTCTACTTTGAGGAGGCAGCTCTTCCTCAGTCACCTTTTGAGTGCTTTCCAACCTGGGGGACTCATCATCTGGCACTGTATCAAAGTGTTCTGCTGCTATTGGTAAGGTTTCCACTGGCTAATTATTTTCGGAAGTAGACTGCCAGATACTTATTCCTAGACAAAATAATGGTAACATTAAATATTAAATAATAAGTGGTAATAAATAATAATAAATATTAAAAATAAATTTGTTGAGGGCTCACTATGTGTCAGGCACTATATTAATCACTTTATATGAATTATCTGATTTGATTCACCCAATCCAGTATGGTACCTTCTATTATTATTCCCATTTGAGAGGTGAAGAAATGGAGGCTTAAAGTCACTCAGTAAGTGTCAGTCCAAGACATTCTGACTTTAGAGTCCATGTCCCCATTAGTTCACTCAAAAGTGAACCCTCAGGAAGAGAGACTGTAGATAAGAGAAAGCCACTATGCCTGGTGAACTTGGCCCCCTCTACCCAGGAAAGGAAGCCATTGAATCTTAATGTTGGAAATATCATCTTCGGTCTTCTGTGCAAACTCTTTGGGTTTAGTGTTGATACAGGGACCCAAGTTCAAGTTCACAAGAGGAATTCACTCCAATGATACCTACACAACCTCTTTTTAAAATGCGTGATTCATCACCTTCTCTTTCATCTTCCTCTCAGAGTGGAAAGTCCTCAGGGGTGTTAACATTTCCTCAACCTTGCCAAGCAACTAGTTGTAGAGAGTTTGTTCCACTTAAACTAACTAGCCATCTTGGTGTCCTGTCACATCAGGCCATGGGCATCATGAAATGGGATGTTGGGCTGAGACAGCTCAAGACGTATTTGGTACAAGCTTTTCTCAAAACAGAGTCACTGTATAGGTGTGAAATATCATTGCGAGAATGGGGGACCACCCAGCAATAGCTTTTCCAGGCTTATTGTCCATGAGCTGTTCTGGCTTCTGCTCTGTTGTCTCTGGGAGAGAAAGACAAGCCAGAGGCTGAGGGAAAGGACGATGAGATGGAGGCAGAGGAAAGACAGCTGTTCCAGCAAGTGGGGATATGTATTCCTTACTATCACTAAGTGCTCTTGCTACATTCCAATGGATCTGACAATCTTCTAAGAAAATACCACCCTCATGTCTCTTTTCATCTGAAAGAGTATGAACCCTCTGAAGGAGGCAGCCTGTGACCATACGGGGGTGTTTGATCTGGGTATCATGCACACTTGCTATATAAGGAACAGGGTCATAGCCAAATCACCAGCCTGAAGACACACACACACACACACACACACACACACACACACACACACACACACACACACACACACACACATCACAGGGAGAGGGGGTGCCATTTTGTAACACAGCAAATGCTGAGGCTTCCCTTAGATTATAAAGTGGAGAAAAAGTGTACCTCTTGGAACTCCTTTCATGGAAATAATTGTGTAGGTTTGGAAAGAATACTTTGAAAGCCATTTGGAAGGGGGTGGCGTGAGACCCCAAAAAGTGGGTGGGGTGAGACCCCTAAAAGCTAGGATAACAACAGATGGTCACGAAATGCTCTGATAAAGAGGGGGTCAGGTTAATTAAGGTCAGGGCTTTTGTGTCTATGAGCACGGTGTGTATGCCGGAGTACTCCCTCCAGACCTCTCCCTTCTCCCGCCAATCACACACATACACCTGCTCCCATCCTCTCCTCTAAATAAGTGTTGATCTAATATTCAAAGAATGTCAGTTTGGAGGGGTGCCAAGTCATTATTCTTCTTGATGTGCCATGTTTCCCTCTGGTATTCTGCAGGCATGCAAGCACATGCAAACACATACACAGTCACCGGCACCTGCCCTCCCCCTCCCCATACCAGCACCACTGCCTGCCAGACCAATGCCCTGTGAGTGTACCTGAAGACTCCTCTGAGGCTTTGCAGTGAGTGCTGGGCAAGGAATTTCAGAATGATCCAGGGCAGTACTGTCAAGAGGCCAGACACAACCTCCTGTCTTAAATGATTTCTCTCCTGTTTCCCAGCACAGAAAGTGGATGTAACCCTTGCCCTGGGGTAGAGGCCAGCCGAGGCACAGAGTTTACCAAGTATGTACAATCTGGTGGTTGCTATTGGCTGAGATTTTGTGTGTGTGTATGTGTTTTACATGAAAATTTACAGGCTGAATTAATTTCTCATACAAAAATTTGTATACATATTCTTAAGTGACACTAGTTGCAATCTCTGTAATGTGACAGCACACTCCCCGAGTTTCCCATTTCTATCCAACCAGCTCCTGTCTATTCCCTCCTTCTCATCCTGCCTCCAGACAAGAGCTACCCATTTGGTCTCACGTCTCTTTTTGAACTAAGAGGCATACCTTTAAAAAAACACACACACACATATATTCTTATGTGCTTTAAAAGAAAATTCACAATCTAAGTGAATTTGTCATACAAAAACTTACACACACACTGCTATGTAACTCTAGCTGCTCTCCCCACACTGTGACATCACACTCCTCCTTTCCACCCTGTATTTCCCATGTCCATTCAACCAGCTCTTGTCCCTCTCCACCCTTTCAGCTCACCTTTGGACAGCAGCTGTTCAGTTAGCCTCATGTACACGCTTATGCCAAGAAGCACACTCTTTGCCAATATCATTTTATGTCTCATGGTCTACTTCAATCTTTGTCTGAAGAGTTGGCTTCAAGACAGGTTTCAGCTGTGTGTCAACAGTCCAGGAGCCATGTCTTCCGTGAACACTCCAGTCTGTCAGACCATCAAATGTGGTCTTTTAAATACAGTACTTAGTTCTGCACACCCATTTCTCTCCTGCTGTGTCAGGGACTACGTGTTGTATTCCCTGTCAGGGCACACATCGGTCGTGGCCAGGCGCCATCTAGTTCTTCTGGCCTCCTGTTGATGTAGTCTCTGGATTATATGGCCCTTTCTGTCTCTTTGGCTCATATTTTCCTTATGCCTTTGATATTTTTCATTCTCCTCTGCTCCAGCTGGGTTGGGACCAATTGATGCTACTTAGATGGCCATTTGCTAGCTTTTAAGACCCCAGATACCACTCACCAAAGTGGGATGCAGAACTTTTTATTAAAAAAAGCTTTCTTATGAAACTGACCTAGTTGTCCCCTGAAACCCTGGTTCCCATACTCCTGCCCTGCTACTCTGTCCTTCAAAGTGTTGGGTTATATTTAGGGACTCTCTTAGCTTTCGGTTTAGTCCAGCTCTGCTGAACTCCCTTCTACTGTGGAGGCACACTTTTCATGAGTATTATTTAGTCTAATGTAAGTGTGGGACTTGGAACCAGCTTTCATTCTTGGCTAACAGAGCATCTGGGAGCCACCGCTTCTTGGGATCCTCTAGTCTTAGTCAAATCATTTCTAGTCTTTTATGTGAATTTGAGTTCTGCGCTCTACACTTTTCTCCTGCTTTATCAGTAACTCTCTGTTATCTTCCTTGTCAGAGTGGTCATCGGTGGTAGCTGGAGACTATCTAGTTCTTCCAATCTCAGGCTGATGGGGTCTCTAGTCTATGTGGCCCATTTGTTTCTTGGGCTAATATTTTCCTTGTGTCTTTGGTGTTTTTTATTCTTCTGTGCTCCAAGTAATTTGGGATGACCTGACACCTCTTAGATGGTCACACACAGACTTTTAAGACCCCACATGCAGCTCATCAAAATGGGATGCAGAACATTTTCTTAATAAACTTTGTCATAGTGTTGGCAGAGATCTTAATCAAGCCATTTAGTGCCTTTAACAACAGCACCCTCAGAATGTAGCCAGTAAAGAACCAAAGGGGTGGGGTGAGGTGGGAGAGAGAAACAAAGAGAGGAAGTGAGTTGCTGTTGTTAGGTGCCATTGAAGTCAGTTCTGACACATACAACTTATAGTGACCCTATGTACAACAGAATGAAACACTGCCCAACCTGTTGCATCCTCACAGTCATTTCTGTGCTTGAGGTCATTGTTGTATCAATCCATCTTGTTGAGGGTATTTCTCATTTTACCAGATCCTCTACTTTACCAAGCATGATGCCCTTCTCCAAGGACTGATCCCTCTTAATAACCTGTCCAAAGTAAGTCCTAGTCTTCAAGGTGACAGCTTTGCCTTTTAATACTTAAATAGATTTTTGCAGCAGATTTTTCCAGTGTGATGTACCATTTGACTTCCTGACTGTAGCTTCCATGGGTGTTGTGTCCAAGTAAAATGAAATCCTTGACAAGACTGTTAATGTCCTCCCCACCCCACCCTTCCCCTCCCCTGCCTGCTCATCTCCAAGGGACCCCACAGATGAGCACTTTTAGCCTTCCTCTGTGGCCACACCAAGCCACAGGGTACCCCATCCCCATGTCAACTTGGACCTCAGAGTCCAAGGGCACTGTTTATACTCAAGAAACCATTCTTGGTTCCAAGGAGCATTCTGGTTGTACTTCTTCCAAGACAGATTTGTTCATTCGTTTGGCAGTCCGTGGTATGTTCAATAAGCTCTGTAAACATTACAATTCAAAGGCAGATGTTCTTCTTCACATGCATAGGAGGTGATTGAAACACCATGACTTGGGTCAGGCATGTTTTAGTCTTCAAGGTGACGGCTTTGCTATTTAATACTTTAAAGAAATCTTTTGCAGCAGACTTGTCCAATGCAATGCATCATTTGACTTCCTGACTGCAACTTCCATGGGTGTTGATTATGTCCAAGTAAAATGAAATCCTTGACAGCTTCAATCTTTTCCCCGTTTATCATGATGTTGCTTACTGATCCAGTTGTGAGGATTTCTGATTTCTTTATGTTATGGTACAATACATACTGAAGGCTGTGGTCTTCGATCTTTATTAGGAAGTGCTTCAAATACTCTTTACTTTCAGCAAGCAAGGTTGTGCCACCTGCATAATGCTGGTTGTTAGCATCCTTCAGTCCTAATGCCCTGTTCTTCTTCGTGTAGTCCAGTGTCTCTGATTATTTGCTCAGCATACAGATTTAGTAAGTATGGTGAAAGGATACAACTGTAACACACACCTGTCCTGACTTCAAACCATGCAGTAGCCCTTTGTTCTGTTCAAACAACTCACAGGTTGCTCATGAGCTCAACTAAGTGTTGTGGAATTCCCATTCTCTTCAATGTTATCCGTAATTGTTACAATCCATTTAGACAAATGCCTTTGTATAGTCAATAACACAGGTAAAATATCTTTGCAGCTAGTATCCATCTGACATCAGTAATGATATCCTTGGTCTCATGTTCTCTTCTGAATCTGGCTTGAACTTTTGGCAGTTCCCTGTCAGTGTTCTACAGCAACAGCTTTTAAATGATTTTCAACAAAAGTTTACTTGCATGTGATACTAAATGATACTGTTTGATAGTTTCTGCACTCAGTTTTATCACCTTTCTTGACAATAGGCGTGTATATGAGTCTCTTCCAGTTAGTTGGCCAGACAGCTGTCTTCCAAATTTCTTGGTTAGACAGGTGAGCACTTGCAGCGCTGCATCCATTTGTTGAAACATCTCAGTTGGTATTCTGTCAGTTTCTAGAGCTTGGTTTTCCGTCAATGCCTTCAGTGCAGCTTGGACTCCTTTCTGCAGTACCACAGGTTCCTGATCATGTCCTGTCTCTTGAAATGGTTGGACACTGACCAATTCTTTTTGGTATAGTAACTCTGTGTATTCCTTCCATCTTCTTTTGATGCTTTCTGTGTTGTTTAATATTTTCCCCACAGAATCCTTCACTATTGCAGCTTGAGGCTTGAATTTTTTCTTCAGTTATTTTTCAGCTTGAGAGATGCCAATAGTGTTCTTCCCTTTTGATTTTCTATCTCCAGCTCTTTGCACGTCATTATAATGCTTTACTTCATCTTCTTGAGCCAGTTTTTTAAATCTCCGTTCAGCTCTTCTACTCATTTCTTCCATTTGCTTTAGCTACTTGACATTCAAGAGCAAGTTTCAGAGCCTCTGACATGCATTTACATCTTCCTTTTCTTCCCTGTCTTCTTAGTAATCTTTTGCTCTCTTCATGCACGACGTCCTTGAGGTTTTTCCACAACTCATCTGGTCTTTGGCTATTAGTATTTGATGCATTGAATCTATTTCTGAGATGGTCTGTAAATTCAGGTGGGTTATACTCAAGGTCAGACTGTGTTTCTTGTGAACTTGTTCTAATTTTTTTCAGCGTTAAAGTGAACTTGCGTATGAGCAATTGATGGTTTAGTCTGCATTCAGCCCCTGGCCTTTCTCTATTTTCATAGATGTAGTCAACTTGATTCCTGTGTATTCCACTGGTGAGGTTTACATGTATAGTTGCTGTTTATGTTGTTGAAACAGATATTAAGTTGCTGGTTTGCAAAATTCTATCATGTGATTTCCACCACCATTTCTATCACCAAGGCCTTATTTTCCAACTACAGATCCTTTATCATTCCCAACTCTCAGCGTCCAATCACTAGTAAATCAGTGCATCCTGAGTGCATATTGGATCAACTTTAGACAGCTGAAGTCAGTAAAAGTCTTAAGTTTCTTCTTCTTTTGGCCATAGTGGTTGCTGGGTAAATCTGAATAATAGTTATATTAACTGGAAGAGGGTAAGAGGAGAAAGTATAGCTTATCAGAGCAAGTGCCCAACACAGTGAACAAGGGCTGCTACCCTTTCCTCTTGGTTCTTCATCACTGAGAAGAAGACATCTGGGCAAAAGCCCATGTTCCAGATGGTGCCACCCTGATATCAAGGGAGCCTGTTTGTACTTCTGTTGGATGTAATGTCTATGCAGGGCATGGAACTGAGAGCCATAGTCTATTGGATGCTGCCTTTAGTATCAAAGAAGAAGACTTGGAGTGTCTCCCAGAATGTTCCAACGTGGGCTCTGGAGTCACTAAACAGCCTTTCTCTTCTGGGAGACAGTGGCCAAATTTGGATCAGAACCCGTTTCCTAGAAAGCCGTGTCACATTGGTCAAATCATTTCACTGTGAGCCTCAGTTTTCTCATCAGTTAAATAAAGTGAATTGGATTCATCTGTCCATCAGTTTTCCTTAAAGTTGTTACATGAAACTGCAAAGAACCATGCCCTATTCCCTCTTTGAGGCTCTACAGTGTATCTGAACATAAATTCTCGAGAAGTCCTGCAGGTAAGACACTTGTTTAACTTGGCTCAGCCCTCTGCTTCACTCCTCAATGCTGCCGACTACAGTAAAGTTTTTCATGGTTGTGTATCTTTGGAGAAATGCTGCTCTCCATAAAGTCTACATGAATCCAGTTGTCTTGGGATGTCTTAAGACACACACAGTCACACATATGCACACACACACGTGCATATACATGCACACACAGAGAGGAGAAGGAAGAGTTGGGACTCTTCCGAAGATAAGCATCTTCACAACCTGCCACTGCTTTGTTACTGTCTTAGAAAGTCAGAGCTGGAAGAGAACAGAGAGATCCTCCAGTTTTGTTAACTGTGTCCCACATTTTAGGTTACCTTGAGAGGAAACATCGTCTGCCAAACGCTGCAGAGCAGGATGGGAGCCACGTTTCTAGGTTTTCCTGCAAGTATGCCTTTTCAGCACACCTCATTGCTTCTCCCTTCTCCTGGGGACAGCAACTACCTTTTGGAGGCACTACCTGCGGAGGACACCCACATTGGAGTACATGTAGCTAAAGGTGTCTTCCAGTGTCCTGCATCAAGCTGTAGTATCCGGAGTAACTCTCTATACAAATGGTATCAAGGTATCGGTCAGTTTGTGCACAAATATTTTTTGAACATCTACTCTTTGGCAGGCAATTTTGTCAGCATTGGCAATGCAGCAGCAAACAATATAATCCGTGAAAAATTACAGACATTAAACATATGAATATATCTAATAATTTGAGGTACTTCTGGTTTTCAAAGATTGGGTCATGTGTGGAGAGAATGATGAAGCAACCTCAGTGAGGATAAGTGAGGCTGAGCAGAGAAGCTTCACTCGTTGCTGTCAAGTTGATTCCAACTCGTGGCGCCCCTACAGGACAGTAGAACTGCCCTAGAGAGTTCCCGAAGAGCTCCTGGTGGATTTGAACTGCTGACCTTTTAGGTTAGCAGCTGTAGCTCTGAACTGCTATGCCACTAGGGTTTCCTTAGCGTGGGGCAAAACACAGGATCCTTCTACTATGTCCCCAACAGGACCATCACTACAATAACCACTAACCATAAGCGACTGTTACAAAGTTCGTCCTCTGTCAAACGGCCTACTAAGACCTGTAGATCCATCTGCTCATTTAATTCCTCACAGCTAAGTGAAAGAGCCAGTACTAGAACCAAGTCTGTCTGCTTCAAAAGCCCAGCCTTAGCAGCAAGTTCACGCCTTTTTTTCCAAAGACAGAAGGCCCCACACTGCTCTTTTCCCTTGAGAAGCAACACTGGGGTTAAGTGGTTCATAGTGTTAACAGTTTTCCTCTAACAATTTCATTTAAGTTTTATGTTTCACTTGATGCCACTACTCTTAGGTCTACCCTCTGCAGACCATCCTCACCCCTAATCACACACACAAAATCAATTACATTGTATTATCTGATGCCAGTTTTGTTTATGCCTCAAAAGGAAGAAAAGTATGTTTTGTATGAGTGGAGATTTTGTTTTTCCATTCCATTCCCTCCTGGGGGCAAGGAGGGGAAGCAGAACATCTTTTCTGAAGTTACACATTGTGGGTGGCTTTTGAAGCTGAGTTGGCAAGGGGATACACCCCACACCTTATTTATTTTCTCCTTTGAGGAAGGGTCTCGGCTGTTTTCCCTACTGAATGAACTCTCTTACTCTTGAAGGATGACCCAAGCAGAAAAATTTCCCAAACATCTGTAATCTGAGAACTTGTGTCTGGAATTCATGAGGCTCTATGGTTTCCAGATGGAGAGACCAGCAGAGGAGGAGGAGAGGAAGAAGGGTGGAAGAATAAAAGGCAAGGGGAAGCCTGAACTTTGAGTCACTTCTCACTGACGTGTGAACCAGGCCAGGTCTTTTATTTGTTCTCTGAGTCTGCCATTTGACAATCTGCCAGGGCTGAAGATACACAGCACTTGCACATGTTCTCAAGAGACTGGTCCAGTGATTATTAGGAAGTAAGTCATCGTGAAGTTGTCTTTACTGAGGGCAGAGACTGAGCTTAGTCCTCAGTAGCACAGTGCTAAAGGAACCCCATTGCCTAGCTATCAGGAGGGGCATAAACACTCCAGATGGATTGTCTCACCATCCCAGAAATGGCAAAAGACCAGACATTTCTCAAAACTTGGCTTTTCTGCACCACTAACTACATATAATGTGGACCCTAGGTGACCTAACTCTTCCTCCACATAGTTCATCCTTATGCTAGAGATGTGGAATGGGGCTTACCATTCCATAATTATATTATCTAATGTACCCGAACCAACCCCACAGCCGTTGAGTCAGTTCCGACTTACAGTGAGCCCAGAGGATAGAGTAGAACTGCCACATAGAGTTTCCAGGGAGCGCCTGGTGGATTTGAATTGCTGTCCTTTTGGCTAGCAGCTGTAGCACTTAATCACTAGGCCACCAGGGTTTCCCTTATCTAATATATTCATTAAATAATTAGTTTGGCCACAAGTGGGCTAAGCATAGTTTGAGAAGGAATGTCTTTGTTTGATTGGAGATGCTAGAATCGTTCTAGAGAAAATATGACAGTCTGGGGAAAACAGATTAGAACTTCACCTGTTACCAAATGAGCAATCAGTTTAAGTGCTGAAGAAACATTCACTTTTTTTATTATGATTGACTGAAAATATACAATCCCATATAAATTTGCTTACCTGCCAATGAGCAGCTCCCACTGCTCTCCCTGCTCAGTGACAGCACATTCCTCCTCTCCGTTCTGTACATGTCATATCCTCCTAACAATCTCCTATCCCCTCTTCTCCACCCTCTCCCCTACATCCAGTAAAAGGTCAGCTGGATGACATCCTATGGATGTACAGAACCATAAAGTGCACACATGATACGGTTGCACTGTGTCACCAAGTCCAATCCATTTCTGTCCGAAGAGTTGACCTCCATTATGATTTATGGACAAGGGCAGCATCAGGGCCAGAAGCCAGGCTCTCAGGGGAACCCTGAGGCCCCTGGACCATCAGTGTGGTCTTTTAGTGGAGATCTCTGGGTGAATCTCTTTTCATTTTTGTGTTGCCAGTGAGACTCAACTTTGTGAGCTGCATCACAGCTCTCAGTGGTGGTGGCCTGGCACAATCCAATTCTTACAGTCAGATGTCTGGCCATCTGGGTTGATTCCATCTTTTGGCTATTGTGGACTGTGCTACAATAAGGACTGTGCTACAATAAACATTCTTGTGCATGTATCAGTTGGTATGAATGGCCTTGATTCTGTAGCATATATTCCAAGCAGTGGAATTACTGGGTCAAATGATGTATCTATTTCCAGCTTTTTAAGGCAGTGCCAGATTGTTTTCCAAAGAGGCTGTATCATTTTGCAATCCCACCAACAGCGTGAGAGAGTTCCAATTTCTCCATAGCCTCTCTAGCTTTTGTTGTTTTGTGTTTTTTTGGATCATGGCCAACCTTGTTTGGGCTGAGATGGTTATCTCATTGTAGTTTGGATTTGAATTTACTAGCTAATGACTGTGAGCATGTCTGCATGGACACAGTGGTTTATCATCCCCACCTGCAACTGCCCTGCTGACTCCCCCTATTTCTGACTGCCACCTAGTCAAAAGACAGTCTTGTTCCTTTCAGTCTTCATACTTGGAATAGGCTGAATTTGATACTAGGACATATAGCTTTCCAACTGGGTCCAAAGGTCCCATAAACCTTACTGTGCGGAGACAATCCAAATCCAGAAAAGTTGCTTCCAATTAATACCTCCTGTCTCCAAGCATCTTACGAAAAATGGTCAGCTGCTACCCTCCAAACAGAGCACCACATTTGGACTCAATATTTTCAAGAGCCAAGCAATGTATTCAACCTCTTCTAAACCCAATCTTCTGGCTTGAGACTGTAAATGTATGGAAGAGAGTAAGCAGAGGTGAACAGATACTAATGGCATGGCTACACAGACCACTCACCTTGGATGAGGTATGCATGAACACTGCCTACCTCCCTAAACTGAGCAGTGCTCAGAATTTATGGCCTTCTTCTGCCTAGGATATGAATCTGGGGTCTGAGCCAGGTGTTATCAAAAGTAAACAGTGGACAATTTCCCTCTACTTCTCGCCTTTTCCTACTGCTGATTGTATTGTTTAGAAATGAATTGAGTTAATCTGCTGCTAAGAGCCACAAAATGTTGGTCACAGCACAGTCATGGAAAAGTGTTAAAAGGAAAAAGTATGAAAAGATAAATAATGCTGTCGCAAGTGACAATCATCATCCAGCAAAAGATGGATCAGCATGAAAAAATCCTTGCTGTGGGAAGATAGCAGACTGTAAACCAAATGGAATGTATTTGATTAACTTAGATCTTTTCTATATATAATTGATGTGGCCTAGGCTTTTACAACCATGCAGTGTCCAAAGCAGTGCAACATGGGAATTAGACAGCTCTAGTCACATGCTTCTT
Organism: Heterohyrax brucei; assembly: GCA_028571685.1. NCBI lineage: Eukaryota > Metazoa > Chordata > Mammalia > Hyracoidea > Procaviidae > Heterohyrax > Heterohyrax brucei. Next base: position 121,918,601 of record CM053145.1, on the reverse strand, counting down.
GGACTTCTTATCTTAGGGTCATCAGGCCAAGTTACCACAAAGTCCTCAGTGATCCATGGGAAATGAATCATGTCTTCATTCCAGGGCTTAATAGATGCATTACATCACTATTAGAAGCAAGCAACTCTTTGGATGGTGACTCCAACACGGATTAAGGTCAAAAGTGGCCCTGGAGACCAGATTCCCTAGTGAGAGATTGCTATAAAACTCTGTGTGTCCTTTGCTTCTGAATTTTTTTTTTTCTCCTAGCAACAACTGAACACTAGCTTTCCAGGCTAGTTTTATGTCTACATAAGGTTTATTCTTGCATCAAAGAGTTGGAGAAATACAAGGGAGGATGTATGATTACAGCTTAAATTGTGTTATACCCAAACTTGTGATGATGGTCCAGTTTTTATTTTACTCCAATTCTGTTAGAATGATTATTGCCTGAAATAAATGGGCAAATCGACAGGGACTTAGAGATAACGAGGAAGCTTAAGTGATTTTTATAGTAGCAGTGTTTGTTGTAACAGAATTTGACCTGTATTCTGGTTATTATGTTTATTCATCACATTGGAAACTTGGCACTTTCATTGTTCTTGCCATTATATGCAAAGCACTGTAGCATGAAAGTCACTTACAAAGCTGTGGGGGTGAAAAAAAAACCTCTTTATACACAAGAGGGTCACTAAACAATAAAAACTTAGCTAGAGGGATATATCACTTTGTTTAGCTAAATGTTCTGGGTAGTCACAAGGTTTTACTCATAACTACTAACAGCTTATTTATTCACTCATTACCATTTATTATATAAGTACTTCTAAAATGTTTCAAACACACATTCTTGTCTTATTCTGTGTGGTGTTCAGGGTCATCATTTTGATTACAGTTACATTGTCCTATCATACTGTGAGGCACTTACGGTGACTGAGGTGTGCACAGCACTCTTTAGGGTACTAAAGAGCTCCTCAAAATAATGTTTTGGGCTCCATTAAAGGACCACAGTTGATGGTCCAGGGGCATCAGGGTTCCCTTGGAAGCATGGCCCCTAGCCTTGATGCTGCCCCTGTCCATAAATCATTACTGAGGTCAACTCTTTGGACAGGAATGGACTGGATTCGGTGACACTGTGACCATGTTGTGTGTGCACTTTATGGTTCTATAGGATATTGTCCTACTGGTCTTTTATTAGAGGGGAGTGGAGAGGGTGGAGAAGAGGGGACAGGAGATTGTTAAGAGGCCATGACATGTACAGACAGGAGGAGTGTGCGGTCACCAGGCATGCAGAACAGCAGGATCTGCACATAGGCCAACATGCTAATTTAAACTGGATTGTACACTTTAACTCAATCACAATAAATAAAGTTTTTGGACTTTTTAGCCCACTTGAAATTTTATGTTCTCACCCCTCTTTCTTTTTTGACCATGGTTTCCTATAAAATTCTGTTCTTCCCCCTTAAAATTAATCTACTGTAGGCCTGGAAACCAGACAAGCAAACATTTACCATTTTGCTGGGCAAAGTACATGGCCTTTCTCTTAGGTGTTTGCTTTGTAGTATTGATTCCAACAGGTCAGAAGCTATCTTTGCTTACTGTCTAGGCCCTAGTCATTGTGAGTAGGTTGAGTAGTTGCTGTTAGGTGTGTCGAGTCTGTTCCGACACACAGCAACCCTACATGCAACAGCATGGAACACTGCCTGGTCTGCATCCTCCTCACCATCACTGCTGTCTGAGCCCATTGCTGTAGCCACTGTGGGTTAAGAAATCCCAGGTTTTTCCAGTTTTATCTCAGTTACTCATCATCAGATCCCATGTCTGGATTTCAGGTTCAGCATATACAGACAGACGAAGCTACTGGGTGGCTGAGCCGTAGGTAAGTTGTTACTGAATCCCTAAAATGGTCTGAAATTGGTAGGTCTTTTTCTTTAGTCTTATTTTTTTTGACTATTACAAAATACAAAAGTTCATTTAACAGACATACTTAATAGGAAGAATGTATGCAACTGGATTTTTACATCACAGCAAAACAGGTCCTTTGAAGAAGGGACATGTGGAAGTGATTGACTTTTCCACTGAACAGCCATCACTTCCATTTTGTTCCAAGGCTTCCTACATAATGTTGCTATTTCCTTTTATTGCCACCATTCTACTTTTGTCATTTTGTCTACTAGTTGCCGTCTCTACACATTTATCTATCACAAGATTCATAAAGGGATCAGATCCCCACAATATTCTTTGGACATCTGCCACCATTTAATTTCAGTGATAACTTCTCATCCATAATTCTTTTTCAATGTGGGCACACAAATTTTGTTCACTGCATCTTCTGGGAGAGTTCAAGCTGCCTCACAACAGAACCTGCAGCCTCTCTTACACTCCTGTGGTCAGTGGGTATTTCCGTGGCTGACCAGCTGTGAGCCTTTTTAGTAAAGGAAATGGTATGCTGTGTCCAGGATGGCTAAACTCAGTTAATTACCTTTCAAACAGGCAAGCTCCTTTCGCAGTTCCTTTCCAAGAATATGAAGCTGGCCTACCGTCAAGCCGTCAGAGGCGCCTTAGAGATGTTTAATTAAATTACAGACTCAGTGTCAGAGCTAGCTGACTTCTGAGGTTCTAAGGTCACAGCAAAAGAAGCCAAGGCTTTGCCTCTCCTGCTGATTTCATTATTTATGGCTTTGGAATAAAGGAGATAAAGCAAGTCTAACAGTCTCCCCCAACTCCCTCTTAAGTAAAATTGCAGGCCAGAAGAGGGTTTCACTGGTATCCTTAGCTGTCTTTCCCTCACTGTACACTGTACTTTCCACCTTGTACAAAGGGAGGCCCACCAAAGGGCAGAGTCCTTTGCCCAGGGCCACATGACTGGAGGTGAGGTTACTTACCAATGCATAGTGGAAACAGTGTAGCTACAAGAGGAGATTCAGAGTAGGGGTTTTGAAGACCTTTACTCTTCCATCTAAATCCTGGCTTCCTACTTCTCAGGGTGTGATATGCTACCTGGCATCTCTAAATCCTTCCTGAGAAATAAAATAGGAGTTAATAATATTAGCACTGTGAGACTTAAGTAATTCAAAAAACAACTACGGTTAGTGCACGGCCCAGAGAAAGAACTCACTACATGGTAGTAATTACTGTTAACAAAGGGAATGATTTAAACTGGGAGATCGCAACCTTTAACAAGCACAGGCTCATCACCGCCAGTTACTGGCTTCAAGCAAGCTTTGCTGTTTTCTTGTGACATCTTCTTTATTAACATGGGAAGCCTGACTTTCTTCTGAGTGTATCTAACTTGGGTGACTTGTTAAAGCCAGGAGACAGTCCGGATGGGTCTACCTGAAAGTCAGGCCAAGCAAGGATCAATAAAACAAAATGAAGAGTTTTCACAGGGAAACACAATACAAGGAGAAAACGCTGGGGGCAGTGGGGTGTGGTGCGGAGATACTGGCAATACTAAGTGGGGAAGAAAACCTCCACACACATTGTGGTTTGGCAAAACACTGAGACTTCCAAGTGATAGAATGCTTGGCTGTCCCATGCCACCAGGAAGAGGTAGTGTCCTCAGCAGTAGTGGAGGGAGGAAGGAAGGCTGAGGACTGCCACAGGAGACAGACAGTCGGCCTGCTTTCTTATCTTAAGCCAACCAGCCTGGCTCAGTGGGTGACCTTGAGTGACTCATCCATCTTGGACAATTTTCCCTAAGTTCCAAGCTAACTTGGGGTGGTCTAATAAAAACAAATGTGTTAAAAAAAATTGGTAATTCTCCAGACACACTTGCTATTCAGTTTAGCAGGATTTTTAAAAATAGAATTGTTAAGGCAGTCACACTGAGCTTGCCTTTTCCACTCACAGTCTAGAGTGTCTGTATGTTTGGCTCCTGAAGGCCAGGGAGTATATGACTCCTGGTTTCAATGCACCCTTTGATCATAATATTCAAAAGGAGATTTTAATTGCTTATTTCACAGCCTAATTCTACCTCTTCATCAACTATATGGCTAATCCAAATGACAAAGCTTTAATGTTATTTAAGGTATCATCTAGAACAAAGTCTTCTTTCAGTTGTAAGCCACTTTGCTCAGAATATTTAACTAGGAATGATATGTTTTGAGGAGAAAACTTTCTCTAAATGATAATAGTTTCCAGTCTGTCCTTTGCCACTTTTGAGAGACTTCCTACAGCACTTCAGGGAAGAGGAAATTAGACTGCCACATCTAATAACTCAAACCCCACCCCCTCCAGCATTACCACAGTTAAGTATGCAGATCATCATGGATACTGACACCTAATGGGGTCCTTTGTGCACAACTCTGGAGAGACAAATGGCGTTTCCAGTAATAGTTTATTGATTTCCAAATGCACAGGGGCACTGAGTCTGAACATTCTGGGATAGCGGTAAATCTCTTTTACAAAATAATTTACAGTATGAAAATGATATACTGAAATATTAACTCAAACGTGTAATTCCCTTGAAAGATTGAGTGTTCCCTTGTTTACCCTAAGGGGTAGAGGGGGAGATTACTAAGGAAGGAACGTGACTGCACAGGAAACAGGCAGAGGACAGTGGATGTGTTGGTTTTCTGCCCATGCAGTGCAGCCTGTCACTGTAGAGGCTGGTCAAGTGCGAACCTGCTGTCCCACAAAGTTCTACTAAGCCCACCATGGGTTCAGTGGCTTTTTTGCACACAAATGTCTTCATCTATTTTCCTTTTCCTGCTATGGCCTTTGCTGTGGCTTTGGTTTATTTTTGTTGTTGTTCTGCTGTTTGTAGTGTTCTCTTAGTTCCAAATGATACTGTTATACCAGGCAGGTGCCCAGAGGGTAGAAACTACCTAGGTTCTGTGGGTCTTAGAATGGGTTTTGGAGCACTGCAGGTGAAGGCAATATTAACGGAATCTGAGGCCTCCCTATGGGCCTTCTTTTCTCTTAGGGCTGGGCTGGCATCAACCCACAATGAGGTTTTAACAGAAAAATCAGAATATGCTTGGTACACAGTAAACATGCAACTGACTTCCCTATCAAAAAGCATCTACCCAATAGTCAATATGCGCCAAGCACTGGGCTACGTGCTTCACGGACACTGACTGAATAAATGGAGGGTTGTGGACCATGATCTATCCTCATCTAACGGGCAAAGCTTCCCCCTTGCCCTCTTTACATGGATGCAATTATCTACCTGCCCTCAAATCCTCAAAACATGCTCAGAACTTGAAGGTGAACACTGATGTCACAGAAGTACATTTACAGAACCAAAGGAATGTTAAAGACCACCCAGCTTGCTCTCCTCTCCATCTTTTATAGCCTGGGAGACTGAGGTCCACAGGGGCCAAACCACTTGTCAAAGTAGTCTCAGTCAGCCCCAGGTCTTCAGATTCCCAGACTTTCCACCATACTACTTAACTCTGTACTCTTCCCATCATTGCTTTAATGGGGTGATTTCCCGGGGGTAGAATTTTTGGAGGGATCAAAACTCTCTTCTGGTTTAAGTCAAAGGTACAAAGCACTGAGTGCGGAATTCCAAGCACTGGCAGGATAATATTTTCTGGGGGGTGGCGGTAGGAAGAGGACTTTGCAGGCCGTCACACTACTACAAAGTGGTGGATTCTGGAACTGTCTGCACAGGTCAGGCTGATCAGATCCTCAGGTCACCAAAACAGCTGTGTATCGAAATCAGACCTCTTGCAGTATCACCTTTGCTAGGGAGTTGCTCTTCTTATAAGCAAACAACTAAGCTCCAATTATCTGGTGACACTGGTAATCAGGATTGTCAGAAACCTCTGCAGTAGCATGTAAGATAGGTGGAGGCCTTGAGGTTCCCACTTAACTGCGTGTGTGACAGAGAGAGTGAGCGCGTACATATGTACCTATGTATCTACCTGTATCTATATATATGTATAAAACCAGGTATTGGCAGGACAGACCAGAGTTACTGGACTTTGAAGCAACATCCTGACAGAGCACAGAATGAGCTAGGTATACCGCAGCTTTCAGTATTTCCTTTTCTGCAGCAGTGTAATAGCAAACATTTCCAAATAAAGTGAGACTAGACAGTATAACACCTGTCACTTTTACTATTTCTGAAAAGTTCTGTACTCTTGAAGGCCTAGAAATATTTATGGGTGATAGTGTCACAAAAGAATCACTCTCTCAACTCCTCAGATAGGTTCAAGTTCGCAATGTGTATTGAAACCACCTTCTGAAGTGGAGGAATAAGGCTACCTTAATGACATTTTTGAACCAAACTACAGCCATTACATGTTATTCTCAAAAAGTATTCATAGAGTGGAATGGTCAGACTGCAGTGGGGAAACTAAGCTTCTCCCTCTTTTTGTGTTTTTAGGTATATCAGAAAAAATAGGTACACAGTGTGGTGCAAAGGTCCTGCTCCAGAATTAAGAAGAGCTGAGTTCAAAATCTATTACCTAGCTATGTAATTTGAGGCAAGGGACTCTTCTACTTTGCATCTGTTTTACTATCTGAAAAATGGGGGCATAGTACAGAGCCTGGCTCATAGTAGGTCCTCAATAAAAGATACATCCTTTCCTAGAATGTCTGAACTGAGTCTCACAGCACGGTTTAGAACTGCCTAGATGTAATGACATCAAATCAAAGGGGAAATCCTTATCAGCCTACAGACACCCAACATCTGGAAGGCAGCCAGGGACCGCTGTGAGTACCTGATTCATACCGGAGACATTTATCACGTTCGTCTAGTGATGATTTCTCCAAGGGAATTTCCGCAGCTTGCAGACAGGTCAGGACACAATTCTGGGTACTCTAACTCGTACTCACCTGGCAGGAAGGAAGCCTCAGTGCCCTGGGTTTAAGACAAAGCAACATGCTCCAGTTGTGGTGAAAGCTGGTTGCCACTGCAGGAAACCTCAGGTTCTTACACTGATAAATGCTGCCAGCAGGAACTTAGAAGCCTGAGCAGGAGCTGCTGTGCTGTGTTTAATGCTTCCCTGGTTAAAGTTTTATCAGGTGCTGAAGACAGCAGGAGCCTATAAAGCAAATCTGAAATCTTCTCTACAGAAAAGCAAAAGTGCTTTCCTTGAGCACTACAGATATAATAATTTACTTACGACAGATTGGTATGTATTCTTTATATTTCTGTTTATATCCACTGCATAAATGCCTGGCTCTCCCAAATACTGATTTACAGTAATAACATATGATCAGGTATGGAGGACTCAAATCCATCCATTGCTAAGATAAGGCTACTATATGGAGACTAAATAATGATGATTGGAGAAACACAGCACAAGTTTCCAAATCCCGAAGTCGCCTTAATCTTCAGACACTGTATTTCAAGAGTGACCTTTGGTTCTTCTTTTAGGGTGGTTTTCTTGCATATAGCTGGGGTTGTAATTAGGGCTATGCCAAATTCTCCAGTCTTCACAGACAAGTAAAGCACTAAAATTGTCTGAGTCATTTCTGGCCATCACCATTAAAAAAAAAAAAAAAAAGCCTGTACTCTTCCCGGCCCCAATATCTCCGCTTATTTTAGTGAGCTGGGGTAATCCTAACCCAGAAGCATACCCCCCTTACACCTGGAAGCTTCCTGGCCTGAAAGGGACAAATTATTTCACAGCACACACAGGACTGAACAACAGCATAAACAGGACTCCTACAGTAAGCAAGTATTGTTTCTGCCTCAAAGCCATCCTGCACACTCACAAACTGGCTGACCCTACAGCTTTTTGACAGATTCACAGGTCAAAGAGAGGCAGGCTGGAAGGGGCTGTCACCCATACAGGCTCTTTTGGTTCTGTCTCTGGGGTGCTGGACAGCTAGGCATTGGGGCAACAGCAACCCCAAAGCCAAACATGGTTCCAAGTGTACTTCTAGGAAGTGAACATCAAAATACCACATACCTCTGTCTGAAACCAAGAGTTACCTTTGGAGTCTCCATTTTATCTGAACAGTCTATGTGCACCCACATTGTTTCATAATACAATTGTGTGTTTCATACAGAAAACAACATCAGTGCCTTAGTCTAAATCATTTGTTGAGTAAGAATGACATTTCAGGAAGACATAACATTTTTTTAGCTTCTAGTTTTGTATTCCCCTAGCACACTGCTGCTTACTTGGGGGTTAGAAGCTTGCTCATAAGAAACTGTAATTTGGGAATGGGGAGAGGTAAACAAGTCCAGCTGTGGGTCTGTCTCTCCTTGTATCTTGTAGGAGGTAGGGAGCCAGGGTAGTGGACAGGGGATGAGCCCCAGGTTTGGGGTGGGGAATGCTACGGGTGTAAGGGTTCCTGCTGGAGTTGAAGGATTATACACCGCTGGCCATGTGCTGGGGGACGGAGCTCAGTGGAGCACCACAACATAGCAAGTGTTCTCCCTACATTGCATTTAAGCCAAATTAGGCTAAACTGGGGGGCCAAAAAACCTACAATAAAATTTCCCATTTGGTAATTCACATTTCAGTCTTTCATGGTAGGAGAAGACCCATAAAACCTGCAGAATTCACTCATATAATTCAGTTTCCATCAGATCCTTTAGTCACTGTTTTGGAAATTCAGGCAATTTGGGTTGAGAAATACTGAATTCAACTTTTAATCAGATCTGTGTCTTTGGTCCTTTCTTTTTTTTTTTTCAAAAAAGGTCATTTCCTTTTACTTCCTCAATTATTTTTTCATTTCCTCAGTAATTAAGAATCTGAAGTCCTAAATAATCTCATATGCTAAAAATATTTCGATGTATTTCAAGCACTTAAATTCCTTCCTTCGGTCCTTTGTGTTTCCAAGCCATCCCTTCTAATTCATGATATCCCATTTTCAGCAATTTAGAACTGGGCACCTAGAGACTATCTACAGGAGTCAATTCAGCTCCACTCTGCCTTTGCTTATTTCATGCTTCTTCAATATGAACACAGTGAGGTTTTTGTTAGCAGGTGGGAAAAATTTTGGCTGTCCTCAAGATTATTCCAGATCGGCCCAATGAAGGGATCCAGTTTGGCTGTGCACCATTACACAGGCGACCTTTCCTGAGCACGTGCACAGCAGCCACTGAAGGATCACCTGAAGGCTCCTTACCTGCTCCTGACTGATCAAAGGGGCAGTTTTCCTTGACCTACCACAACCGAGAAAGAGAAGCCGTACAGTCAGTAAGCATGAGAACTGTTCATCCCTTGGAAAGAATTTGGAGACATATCTGGTGGAAGTATGTTTGTTGCTGGGCAGCTTTCACAGAAATCAGAAGCTGTTACAAACACGCTGTCACATACACACAAGGAGGGGAAGATGACATTCCACTGGGGATGCAAGCCTTCATGTGTCCTCTTCTTCACTGGCACCGCTGCAAAGAATAAGAGAGCTCAGTGAGTTAGGACATCACCAGGAAGAAGGCAGCACATAGACTGCCTGAAGTCACAAGCTTCACTGTCTGACAGCCCTGGATTCAAGTCCTAACTCTGGCATTTTTCAGCAGTGTGGCTGGGGGGCAAGTTACTCTGCTTCTCTTAAGTTTAATTATCTTATCTGACTACAGGGATCACAGTAACAATAAAACCTATTTTCTTGCATTACCAGAGAATTAAATAAAATAATACAAGTAAAATGCACAGTTCCTGGTACAAACCAATAAAACTCAAAACCAAACCTGTTGCCATCCGTCAATTCCTACCTGTAGGGACCCTACAGGACAGACAAGAAAACATCTCCTAGGGTTTCCAAGGTTGTACATCTTTAGAGAAGCAGACTGTCACACCTTTCTCCTGCAGATTGGACAGTGGATTCACACCTACCAATTTAGGATTAGCAGCGAAGTGCTTAACTACTGCGCCACTGGGGCTTCTTGGCACAAAGCAAGTGGGTAGCTAATTAAAGGAACAGGCAAAGGCCAATTTAAAAAAAAAAAAATCAGCCAAAATAGATTGCTGGTAGGATTCAGGAGTCTGAGTTCCCCAAAGCCTAAGTCATTTATTGTTAGGAGAATAAAACAAGGAGAAGCTATCATTCTGCACACCCAATGGCAAGTGTCACTTGGAATAAAGCCACGATTTCAAACTGTGCCACCAGTATAGTTACTAGATTCAAATGCCATCTCCTCTGAGCAGCTACCATGAGCAGGACTCTCTGGTTGTTTTTTAACTCCAGCACCCCGTTTACTTCTCTCCCAACTCTCCCTCCCACAGCTGTGTCTGTCTGCTGTTATGCCCTCCTCTGCACCAATAGAGCAGACTCAGTAGCTATCCTGTCTGTCTTATTAATTCCTTTATATCCAGCACTAGGACTCCGCCAGGCACAGGAATGTGTTCAACAAGTGATTTTTTTGTTAAAAAGGAGGACAGTGAGAAAGGAAAGCAAGTAAAAGGAGGACAGGAAAAAGGAAAGCAGATGAAATAAATAGCCACTCTTGCTCTGGCCCCAGTACCCAGGTGTGAGGGATGTTCCCCTAAGTGAGGCAGTGGGCCACAGAGGTCTGGCTGACCCTCGGCTGCTCAGGGTTAGGGCTTCCCTGGCTTGGTCCTGGAGTCCGTAGGTAGTACAAATGGTACACTGCTTGGGTGCTAATCAAAAGGTTGAAGGTTCAAATCTACTCACAGGAGTCTCAGAAGAAAGGCCTGGGGCGTACTTTGAAAAATCTGCCACTGAGAATCCAACAGTTCTACTCTGACACAGGTGGTCACCATGAATCAGAAACAGCTCAGTGGCAGCTAGGCTCTGCTTGTTTGTTTCTGTTGTTGTTGGCTTGGTCCTGGGAGCTAATGGTGTTGACAGCAGAACCAGGGCACAGCGACAGACAGGGGCAGAGAAGGAAAGGACCGGTAGCAAGCACACTAAGTAAGGAAAAGTAGCAAACTTGCCTAGTTTTTCGCTCCTTACTCACTTCCAGAGGTCACTGTCCTTAAAATAATATTAAGAGCTAGCCTGGATCAAATACTGTGTGCCAGGGGCACCGAGCCAAGAGCTCCTTGCCCACTCCTTCTAGTACTCGTCCTCACAATAAATCCTAGGACAGTGAGACTACTGCTGGGCCCATTTTCGGGATGAAGAAAGTGAACTTCCGAGAGATGTAAAATCCTAGGGTAAAGGCTTCCGTCCTTAAAACTCAAGGGCATTTGTTTCGGTCTGATAAAACCTTTAAAGTAGTCTAGCTGTGGGGCTTGGAAGGGAAGTAAATCTTCCTCTAGTGGAGGCTGAAGCTAGAGTGGACAAAGTCTGAGGTGACCCAGCTCCTAGCTATGCCCCAGAAACTTTGCATCTCATAATATCGTATTATCTCATAATAGGTTGTCTGTGTCTATTCTGTGTCTGTGCTCTTTTGTAATCATTTGTGAAAACCTTTAAGGGAAAATATTCTAAGCAGTAAATTTTTAGTTCTTCTGCTAAGGGCTAAAACGTTTCAAGCTACTGGCACAGGAGCCTATAAATAAAGGCAAGGACATTCTAGGAGCCAAAAGATCCTCACAGTCCCAAACTGCCCTTTCCCCACTCCTTTCTCCAGCCTGTGTTCCAGTCATGGGATGCAGGGTTCCTGTGCATGCTGGGAAGGGTTGGACAGTGTACCATCACTAAAGGGCAGTGTTTAGTGGCATCTATCTGAAAGGGAACAAAGGATCTTTTATGAACGCTTCTCACCAGAATTAAGGTGGAGTTGGAACCAGTGCCACATTCTCCCCATTGGTATTATATCCAAATCAAGTGCTCGTTGTTTTCTTAACAATTGTACTTTAAGTATGAGAAGTCTAACAGGGTGACTGTGCCCTTTCCCTAAGCTGTGACTCATGTTTTAGCATTCTTAACTTGGGACCCATAGTTTAAAGGATTCATGAACTACTGAAATTATATACAAAGCGAACTGTGTGTTCCTTGGTCTGAGGGTGGACGTAATTTCCATCACATTCTCAAAAAGCCCAGCAAGCTTCAAAAGACTGAGAATAATTGAATTATAAACCAAGTAAATTCCTCTTGAGTTACTAGGTTCCTTACTATAAGACTTGTAGAGTCGGCTTGGAAAAAAAGTCCCAACTCCTGACTACAAAACCTTTTCTCAGTCCCTTCAAAAGTCCTTTTCTGAGGCCTTGTCTTCATTATTTAATATTGCCATAACAGAAATACCACAAGTGTATGGTTTAACAAAGGGAAATTTATTCTTTCACAGTCTAGAAGGTTAGGAGTCTGAATTCAGGGTGCCAGCTCCAGAGGAAGGCTCTGAGGGAAGGTTCTTATCATCAATCTTGCCCAGCTAAGAAGCTCCTCAGCATAAAGACCCTGGGTCCAAAAGATGCACTATTCTCCTGACTCTTGTTTCTCAGTGGTATGAGGTCCACCACACCCCTGCTCACTTTAAAAAAAAAAATATTTCAAAAGAGACTGATTCAAGACACAATTTAATCTTGTAGACAGAGTCCTGCTTCATTAACTAACTGCCTCTAATCCCATCTCATTAACATTGCAGAGACAGAATTTACAACACAGTGGAGAATCGTACCATATGACAGAATGGTACACCATCACACAGGACTGGGAATGGTGGCCTAGCCAAACTGGCAGATATTTTTGGTGGACACAATTCAGTCCATGACAGGGCTGAAAGATTTACTTCACTCCATGGTTTAAAAACACGAAACCTTGGGATTCTGGCAAATCATTCATTGATTCCCTCATCTGTTCAGTATTTATTGACATCTACCCTGTTAGGCATGATGCTGGGCACAGTAATGACTACGGTGACACAGCAGTTGCCTTGACAGACTTTACAGCCTAGTAGGTGAGAAAGTACTTTTTTCCTAGAGGTCCCTGGGTAGTGCAAATGGTCTGCACTGGGCTACCAACTTGAAGGTTGGTGGTTCCAATCCATCCAGTGGCACCAGGGAAGAAAGGCCTGGCAACCTACTTCTGTGAAGATTACAGCTAACGTAGCCCCATGGGACAGTTTGATTTTGTAGCACATGGGGCTGCCAGGAATCAGAAGTGGCATGAGAACAAGGGTTTTTTTTAAGAAAGCATATTTATCTGTCTTTCACAGTGAAGAAAGTGAATCTATGACATAGTGCCTTGCTGACCTTTCACGTGGTTTCTCCCCGAGGGTTACATAACGTTAAGTAGTGTGAGGCAATGTCCTGGCTTTAACTGTAAAAATGTGCGCATCTATTTGGCCAGACAACGAGTCCCAGTTTGTGAGACTGACTCCTATTTTATCATTCAATTTGATTATCCTGTTGTAAATCCTGTCTCCATGAGGTTCATGGCATGAGGCGGGTGGCAGCTGTGTTGACCAGGCAGGACTCTACCTATGGGATTAGATTGTGTCTTGAGCTGATTCCTTTTGGGATACAAAAGAGCGAAGTGAGCAGACAGGAGGATCTCACACTACCAAGAAAGCAGTCCTGGGAGCACAGCCTGTCCTTCGGACTCAGGGGAACAGAGAATGAGGACTTTCCTCCAGAGCTAACAGGGAAAGAAAGCTTTCTCCTGGAGCTGACACCCTGAATTTGGACCTGTAGCCTAATTTAATGTGGGGAAATAAATTTCTCTTTGTTAAAACCATCTGTTTACAGTATTTCTGTTATAGTAGCACTAGACAATGAAGACAAAAACTGGTACCTAGAATGGGGGTGCTGCTCTAACAGATACCTCAAATATGTGAAAGGTTTTGAAATTGTGAATGGAAAGAAGATTCACAAGAAACTGAGGAGAACCATTAACATCAGAGAAGGTGTATATGGTGGGAAATAGCGGCAGAAGACTAGCGGCAGCAGGGGACTGGCAGCAGCAGGGAACCAGCAGACCAGTGCCAGATAGTGCTGGTGCTAACTCATGGAGCAAGAGAGATGACTGTCTGTGCCCAGGAGACTTCCTGGTGGAGTAGGACACACCTCCAGGCACTTATTGGTGGAGCTAGGCTTGCTAAAAAATGGAGCCAGAGAGCTGACTGCTTGTGCACAACAGGTTTCCTGGTGGAGTGGTACATCTCCAGCTGCTTACTGATGGAGCTGGAGATCTTTGGAGCATTTCCCCCAGCAGACATGAGTGTGAGGCCCAAGGGCTGAGAGGCCAAGGAACAGGAAGCAGAAGCTAAGAGACAAGAACACAGAAAGTTGAACTGCCTCAGTCTCAAAAGGTACAGCCACAACCTCTGAGGTTTCAAAGGGTGAAGTCAGTCTCTGACGTTTCTATGAGTACAGAGCTGCCACTCATGTGGACTACGAGAATGGCGTGTCTGAAGCAGAGGGAGCAGAACTGCTGTCCCAGTGGCCCTGGAAGACACAACTGAAGCACAAAGCCAAGGGGCCTCCATTCAGAATCCAGAGAAACCAACAAAGAAAACCAAATCCATTGCCATCAAGTTGATTCCAACTCACAGTCATTCTACAGGACAGAGTAGAACTGCCTCATAGGGTTTCCAAGGAGTGTATGGCAGATTTGAACTGCTGACCTACTGGTTAGCAGCTGTAGCTCGTAACTAGTACATTCACCAGAGTTTCAGAGAGACAGTGAACAATACCTAGAGTCTGGAGGGCACAGCCATTTGTCTAAACTGTCTCGGAGAACAGAGAATTTTATTCAGTCGTGAGGGCTAATTGAACGTGTTCTGCTGACTTGCATGGTGCCTCTTATCCCTTCTCTCCCCCCCGTTTCTCCCATCTGTAATGAAAATGTTTCACTTGTGCCTGTTCTGCCACTGTGCTTCTTCTGGAAGCAGATGATTTGTATACTAGATTTCACACATGGGGAGGAATTTTTGGATTCTGGACTTGGAGTTAAGATTTTGCTATGAAATGATGTGATGAAGTATGTTTTGCATGTTGCAAGGAAATCACTTTTGGGGAGCCAAAGGGTAGAACGTAATGGGTTGAATTGTATCCTCCCAAAATGTCTGTACCAATTTGGCTGCACTGTGATTGCTGTATTGTGTGACTGTCTACCATTCTCTCATCTGATGTAATTTTCCTGTGTGTTGTAAATCCTGCCTCCATGACATCAGGGGGAGACACGCAGCAGTTGCATTGACAAGGCACAACTCAATCTATGGGACTGGACTGTGTTGTGAGCCAGTTTCTCTGGGGATACAAAAAAGTAAACAGAGACAAGAGGACATCATGCCACCAAGACAGCAGTCCCAGTAGCACAATGCACCCTTTGGACCCCACCATCCTGTGCAGAGAAGCTCCTAATACAGAGAAAAAAGAATGAAAAAGATCTTCCTCCAGAAGCAATAGAGAAAGAAAGCCTTCCTCTGAAGCTGAGGCCCTGAATTTGGACTTTTAGCCTACTTTACTGTGAGAAAATAACATTTCTCTTCATAAAAGCCATTCACTTGTGGTCTTTCTGCTACAGTGCACTAGGTAACTAAGCCAAGCCAAGTGCCGTCGAGTCAAGAAGCACAAGCCATCATCTCCTGAATGTTACTTCTTCACTTTGTATATAAGCTAGTCTATATGTATAAGATTTCCTTGGGATAGTCTGTAAAAGTCTTCACCTTCTTTTAAGTGAAGTAACATGGTCTTCTATCTCAGGCATTTCTCCTTCTCTTCTTTTGAAACATGTACCATTCATACTTAAAATTTGTAACTGAAGTATAACTCAGAGGTTATGGAAATTCTTTTCATGTCTGTATTTTTGAGAATTAACTGAAGGTTTTAGGCAGACTGTCCATCTGAACTACGTCCAAATCCCTGCTTTGTCACTAATGAACCGTGGGACCTTGGGTGAGTTACTAAACCTCTTTGGGTCTAAATTTCCTCTCAGTAATAATAGCTATTGCACAGGATTATTGTGAAGGATGTATGTATTTATGTAATACATACATACACCTGAATCGTGGACTGACCTCGTACAGAAAAGTAGAGTATACACACCTTTGGTTGACATATGCCCTAAGGCACACACAGTGACTTTCCAGGGCCTATCTGTCCATGAATAATTTTACGAAGGCAATCATGGGTTCAGTGGTAAAATTCCCACCTTCAACACGGAGACATGTATTTGATTTCCAGTCAGTGTACCTTGTGTGCAAACACCACGTCACTGGGGACTTATGTGTTGTTATCATGCTGAACAGGTTTCATTTTTTTTCCTTATGATTCAATGAAAATGTACATCCTCATATAAATTTTCATGCTCAACTACATGCAGCTCCCACTGCTCTCCCTGCCCAGTGACAGCCCATCCTTCCTCTCTGCTCCATATATGTTGTCCTATCCTCCCAATAGTCTCCTATCCCCTCCTCTATAACCACTCCCATTCCTCCAGCAAGAGATCAACAGGAAGTCATCCTACAGATGCATAGAACCATAAAGTTCCCACAAGATATGGTCACTCTGCATTGCGAAGTCCAATCCACTGCTGTCCGAAAAGTTGACCTACGGACAGGGGCAGCATCAGGGCCAGCAGACATACTCCCAGGGGAACCCCGAAGCTGCTGGACCATTAGTTGTGGTCTTTTGGTGGAGATCTCAGGGTGCACCCTATTTATTCTTGTGTTGCCAGTGAGACTCAATTTTGTGAGCTCCACTGTGGCTATCACTGGTGGTGGCCCGGCACCATCCGGTTATTCTGCTCACGAGTTGATGTAGAGACCCACTCACATGGGTCTCTCTGTCTTGGGGGTTCTCTTTCCCCCATGTCATTCCTGTCCTTGGTGATCATCCATTCCTGCTGAGTCGGGACCATTTGCTGTACTCTCAGATGGCAGCCTGGCAGCTTTTAAGGCCCCAGACGCCACTCACTGATGTGGGATGCAGAGAGTCCTCATTAGCAAAACACTAGCTGTGCCAGTTGGCCTCGATTTCGCCTGAGAGCATGGTCCCTGGCCCCCTGTCCCAGCTACTCTGTCCTTGAAATATTGGGTTAAGATGGGAGGAGTACTCAAGTTGTTTAAGTCCAGTTGTTATAGATCTTCTTTCTAACGAGTGCTGTCACCAATTTCACCCAACCAAATTTCTATTATGTAATCCAAACCCTCCCCCGCATCCTTGCAGCCATCAACAGAGCCTTTTCTTCTATGCACAAGTCTGTTTTTAAGTTCTTATAGTAGGGTTCTCATACAATATTTGTCCTTTTGTTGCTGACTACTTGCACTCACCATAATGTCCTCCAGTTGAAATCAGGTTAAGAGATGTTTCCTGCAATCATCATTGTTCTTTATCATTGCATAGAGTTCCACTGAGTATATATACCTAGTTTACCTATCCATTCCTCTGTTGCTGGGCATCTCAGTCGATTCCATCTTTTTGCTATTGTGGACTGTGCTGCAATAAACATTCTTGTGCATGTATCAGTTGGTGTGAATGGCCTTGATTCTGTACAACATATTCCAAGCAGTGGAATTACTGGGTCAAATTGTGTATCTATATCCATTTTTTCAAGGGAGCGCCACATTGCTTTCCAAAGAGGTTGCACCATTTTGCAATCCCACCAACAGTGTAGGAGAGTTCCAATCACCCCACAGCCTCTCCAGTTTTGTTGTTTCACATTTTTTGGATCATGGCCAACCTTGCTGGGGTGAGATGGCATCTCACTGTCATTTTGATTTGAATTTGTTTAATAGCTAATGATCATGAGCAGGTCTGCATGTGTTTTTTGGCTGCCTAGATCTCCTCTTTAGACAAGTGTCCATCCATCTCCTTTGCCCATCACTTAATTGATTTATCTTTTTCTTATTGGTATTTTATAGTACCTTATAGATTATGGAGATCAGACATCATTCTGACATACAGTTGCCAAATATTTTTTCCCATTCTGTAGGTGGCCTTTTAATTCTATTAAGAAAGTCTTTGGATGAGCAAAAGTGTTTGATTCTTAGTAGTTCCCAGTTACCTATTTTCTCTTCTGATGACTGTGGTTTGTTTGAGATGCTAAACAGGTTTCAAAAGAGCTTCCAGACTAAGATGAACTAGGAGGAAAGGTCTGTAAAGTTACTTCCAAAAATCAGTTACTGGTTTGGATCACAATGGTTCAATGTACAACCAATCAGGACCCGGCAGCATTTCACTCTGTTGTGCATGGAGTTCCCATGACCTGATAGGAGCTAACGACAATCTGAAGAAAATAAATCTTCAGCTCTTTACCTTTCATATTTACTGTTTCCTAAAACTGACTTGCTAAAGAACACGCTTAGGGTTTTTATAGCTTCTCCCTTTAATCACCTCTGCTTTCACAATCACCTTACTTCCAGTTCACATAACAAATGCATACTTGTCACCTCCTGAATTTACCACGGGACAATTCTAGAGTACCCTGCTTTTAACAGAAAGTCCTACAAAAGTAGGGCAAAGAAGAGGGAAAAAGATGACCCCTTATTTCATCCAGATAATACACTCTTGGCAACATTGAGTGCCTTATCTGAGTATCCCTTGATCTAAGAATTAAAATTTAAAAGTGAGATGGTTGTCATGGGGTGTGTACTGATATCTAATTAGAAGTGAAAAAATGAACTCAGACTTGATCTGACAGAAAGCAAGTCTGATGTGGACTGACGGTTTGGTCATACGAACTACCTTTATCAATTATATAGTGAATTGTGCCTGCAAGTCCAGTAAACTAAATCCACAGTGCCAAAGTTTTGACAAATGAATATATAAAGTTCATGTAAATTACATGTCAGGAATCACATCCTTTGCAACTATCTAAACTTAATATATAATTTCAAGGGTTGACTTAGAAATGTGCAAGGATACATATTTTCTGCCTAGATTACTTTAGGAACAAAGGGTTTAGCTAAAGGAACTGGAAGCTCTTAAGTCTCGCAATGTGGGATTCAGTGCCTCCTTGCTAGAAGTTAGGGGTTGAGATGACCAGATGGGACAAAGAGACCCCCGCCAGCAGAATGCCATGTCCCCTGTCTCGGCTGGGTCCACTGGCTGATGAGAACTCCTTTGTCTCTTGCTGTGATGCCTGTTGAGACTGAAGGGTCTGTCAGAGGCATGCCTTGAGCTACAGTCACACTCAGCCTCCAACAGCCTGTGGATGAAGTGATCACAACTGAGGAGTGTAACACTGCCTGACAATTTTTAAGACAGTCCATATAGTTAGGAAGTTCACCGTTTTTGGCTTCTGTCCCCAGAGAGTGAGGCTTATGAGAAGCAGTTAATAAATCAGGTAGCAAGCACTCTGACCTCACCTAGTTTGTTTCTCTTCCTAAGCATATAATACAACTTAATTTGATTTGGCATCACTCCTGTCTGCTGGGTCCTTGTGTATTTATTAATTATTGCTACAAAAGGATTATTCAACTCAGGAGGATAAGAGAAATTACAAGGTATTGGCAAGGGAGGAAGGCTAGATTCAGCTGAGATTTAAAAGATAGATTTACAATTCTCCGAAAATTAGGCCACATAGGTATTATACTAATAAATAATTTGTAAAGTCTCAAGCTTTCAGTATCTGAGGCAGAGTTCCAATCTGGACTTCCATGTGCATCTTGAGGCTCAGTTTCCTCAGCTGGAATAGCTTGGACCAGTTTAGTTTAGAAAATTTCCACATCCAACAAAAGCTAAGCTCCTAACTTACACACTTGTTAATTTGCTCTCATTGATAATGTTTTCTGTCTTGCTTCCTATGTCATTCTCATTATCTCTGTTCCTCTCTCCCTCAATCTGAAGGGTGGCCTAAATGTTCCAACTTCTCCCACCTCTTTTCTGTTTGGGCCTAAATAGCAAGTGAATGGCACTGCTTGGTCAGCACTTAGTACGGAAGTACCAAGGGCAAGCTCTGCCATGAACAGGAGCCCTGTGACTCCTCATTTCCTTGTGGCTTTTACAGAGTCTGATGTGGCTCCAGTCTCTTCCTTCTCAAACCTTGTAAGTCAAATTCTGCTTTAGCCTATGAACGCCCTCTCCTTCAATAATGACCACTATTCACAGACAGCTTACTTACTGTTCTGTATGCTGTGCTAAGCACTTTATATACAGTCTCACTAAAACCAAACAATGGCTATCGGTAGGTATAACTATTTCCATTTTATAGTTGAGAAAACTGTGACCCAGAGGAGCTGAATGACTTGCTCAAGGCCACTGCTTGTAAGGGGTAAATCTAGGTTAAGTAATCAGACTCCACAATGCTTGGAAATAAAACTGGACTTGGAGGGAAGACAGGAACCTGTATTTTCTGACCTCCAGTTACTCAGCCAATAAGTAGCAGCCATTTAATTTCTCTGACGGTTCCTTTCTTCACCTGGAAAATAGGACGGTACCCTCCAAGAGCTGTTGCAGTGAGATGGAAAGTACATGCAAGTGCTTTTTTGTTGTTTTAGGGGCCACTGAGTCACTCCTGACTCACAGCAATCCTATGTACAACAGAATGAAACACTGCTCTGCTCTGCCCAATCCTTGTAATTATTGGTATGCATCAGCTCACTGTTGCAGCCACTCTGTCAAACTCACTGAGGATCTTTCTCTTTTTCAGACTTTCCTTCTTACCAAGCATGATGTTCTTCTCCAGGGACTAACTCCTCCAAATAACATGTCCAAAGCATGTGAGATGAAGTTCTGACATCCTCACTTCTAAGGAGCAATTCTGACTGTACTTCTTCCAAGACATCTTTGCTCATTCTTTGCAAGTCCATGGTATAGCTAATATTCCTTGCCAACACCATACAAATACCAAGTAAAGGCTGAATACTATGGATGAAGAAGGAAATATGGACACTGGGTTTCTCCCTTAGTGGTCACAGCTGACTTTGCCAGTTATAAACCTATGCGAAGACCTGTCAGACAGGTATTTACATGTCCATCATAAAGCCAAGTTCGATACCCACATGCCTTCTCACAGGTGGCTATCCTTTTTGCATCCACAAGAGCTGTGTGGGTGGCAGTCTGCTTCTACGGAAGATGGGAAGCAGCTAGTAGGCCTGCTGAGGCAGTACCCTGCTATATGGAGGTATTTGAACAGAAGCTTGCTAATTTTCCATCTGCTCTCAAAAGTGCCTCCTTTAAGACTGAGTTCTTTTTTGTTGCTGCTGCTGCTGCTGAATTTAGAATGGAATCATTCCCAACCCCCTCCCCCATTTCTTAATTCAAAAAGTAACTTTCTCCTTTTTTTTGCTGGTGTGAATACACAAATACATATTTATCTTTCATAAAACTGGCTGGTACTTCAGAGGCTCTTCAAAGGCTTTATTCACTCAGCTATCAATCATGAATATCTTCCTTAATCAAGAAATACATTTCTATAAAACAATGATTCATGATTGAATTATATAATTTCACCACACCTAAGAAGCCCTGGCAGCACAGTGTTTAAGTGTTTAACTGCTTAATCAAAAGTTTAGCAGTTCAAAACCAGTTACTCCAAAAGGGAAAGATGTGGCAGTCTGCTTCCACAAAGATTCACAGCCTTGGAAACCCTGTGGGGCAGTTCTACTCTGTTCTATAGAGTCACTACGAGTTGGGATCAACTTGATGGCAACAGGTTTGGTTTTTGGTAGAGTAACTATTTTTTACAATAGTTTTAGACTTACAGAAAACTTGTAAATACGGTTCTCATATCCAGTTTTATGTATTTACATCTTATATTAGGAAGGTCCATTAACAATACATTAATATTAACCAAAGTCCATATTTTACTCAATTTTCCTTAGTTTTCCCTATCTTTCTTTTTGTATTTGTGGTCTTCACCCAGGATACCTCATGACATTTAGTCACACTTCTTCCATAGGCTTTTCTTGCCTGTGACAATTTCTAGATTTTTCTTGTTTTTGATGATCTTGAGAAGCAATGGTCAAGCCTTTTGTAGACTGTCCTTCAACAGGGATTCATCTGATATTTTTCTCATGCTTAGACTAAGGTTAGTAGGTTTATAAAAGAAAAACCACAAAGTACCATTTTGATCACATCATTATCAAAAACTTACCGGAGTTGATGCTGACCTTGATCACCTGGCTAGGCAGTGTTTGCCAGGTTTCTCCACTGTCAAGTGATTCTTTTCCCCCTTTCCATATGTACCCTTTGGAAGGAAGTTACAGTATGTAGCCCCAAATTAAAGAATGAAAAGTAATTTTTCACATCCTTAACATGGAAGACCTACATACATTGCTTCAAATTCTGCTCCTTACAAGATTTGTCTCTTCTCTGTCCTTTCTTTACTCAGTCATTTAATTTTATCTATATGGACTCATGGACATTTACCTTATACTTAGGGTTTTAATTCAAAAGCATTTTATTTGTTACTCAAAGCTGTACAGCTTTGCTTTCGGGAACTGTTTTTAGTTAGCTCCTGTCCCTGACAAACCCTCAATGATGTGGGTTTGGTTTTGTTTTCTGAGCACTTCATCACTTTCTGGCACAACAAGATGACTCTATGATGTCCTGCATATTTCCTGCCCTAGTCCCTGAATCAACCATTTGTCAAAGCCCAAAGGATACATATTTTTAAAGGTTTCTGATACATTACTGCTAACCTGCCCTCCAGAAATCATCTTTTACAGATTTACAATAATTACAGTTGTAGGTATGACTATTTTCCTCATGCCCTTGCTAACACTGGAGTCCCCGTGGGGAAATGACCTGGCATGGCAGGGCATGTGTCCGTCTGTTCTTCTCTGAAATAAATTCCATGTTACCACTCAGCTTCTAATGAAGTTCACAAGGAGAACGGCATGAGGCAGCAAGCTTTCCTTTTTCTCTGCCTTTATGCTGGTCTTTCTATCCTCCCTCCTTCACCCTAGCACTGCTGGATTTCACGTAACTGCACATCTCCTGTGGTGAGGGCTGAAAGGAATCTTTCCCAGATAACCAATTAGGGCCAAGGCAACTCCAGGATGTACGAGGGCTAGAAGCAGAAAATAGCCCAAGGGTTTACCTTCCCTGCTCCCCAGACTTTCAGAAACTCCTTCAGTCTCAGTTTCCTCATCTTCTCTTGGCATGTGAATAATGGAAACCAAATCTCTCTCAAGCAGTTTCCTTCCACAGAAATCTTAAACAAAAGATTTAATAAAATGCTGGACTTCAAATTTCCTGTTGCCTCAGCTAAGTTACTAAAGAGAGATGGAGAAAGGATCAATAAATAAACACACTCTTGACACTAATCTCCAGTATCTCTAAATGCCAAGCCAAGCGCCGTCGAGTCAGCAGACTTTTATTTAAGTGTCACAGAATAGTTCTTAGTAGTGTTGAGTCATGAGCTTGAATTGTGGCCCAGAAGTTGTAGAACGTCAGAAGTTGTAAGCATACCAACCAACCCTCAAGACCTAGTATCACTTGCCTTATATTGTGATAGGTTATTAATGTGGACCTAGGGGTTAGAAATGCACGGGTTAGTCACAGCACTGCCACTTTAGTAGCTGTGGCACTTTGCGTTCAGTGTTCTTATCTGGAAATGGAGGACAATTCAGCACCTAGACAACTTGTTGGGAGGATTAAATGAGATTAACGTATACAGAGTGTCTGGCCATATGTCATGGTTTCAATTGTATCTCCTCCAAATGTGTATCAAATTGGCTAGGTAATGATTCCCAGTGTTGTGCAGTTGTCCACCATCTTGTGATCTAATATGTTTATCCTATGTGTGGTGAATCCTAACCTCTAGGATGCTAATGAGACAGGATTATAGGCAGTTATGTTAACGAGGCAGAACTCAATCTACTGGATTAGGTTGTATTTTGAGTCATTTTTTTTTGAGATATGAGAGAACAGAACAGAGAGGGGAGAGACCTCATACCACTAAGAAAGAAGCACTAGGAGAGCCGTTCATTCTTTGGACCCAGGGTCCCTGTGCTGAGAAATTCCTAAACCAGGGGAAGATTGATGACAAGGATCTTCCTCAAAACCAACAAAGAAGGCCTCCCACGAGAGCTAACACCTTGAATGTCGACTTTTAGCCTCCTAAACTGTGAGAAAACAATATTGGCCTCTTACTAGAAAGGAGAGGAGAGAGTGGAGAGGATGGGACAGGAGATTGTTAAGAGGATACGACATGCATAGAACAGAAAGGAGGAGTGTGCTGTCACTGGGCAAGGAGAGCAGAAGGAGCCACAGATAGGCATGCATGTAAATTTAATCTGAATTGTATACTTTCACTCAATCACAATAAAAAAAAACCCCAACAATTTTTGTTTGTTCAACCCATCCACTTGCAGTATTCTTGTTATAGCAGTACTAGATAACAGTATGTATATAAAAAGTGCGACATCGTACCTGGCACACAGTAAGTGTTCAATACATTTTGTAGTTATGTACCAACATCAGATGAAGAAAAAAAGCTGAGAGTGAGAATGACTGGAAGTCAGTGTCTGGTTCCTGAACACACCACCATTCTGGAAATAACCAAAGTCTCTAAGAGCAGCATTTATGAACAAAAGAGAAGAGCCGTCTTTTCCATAGGCACCATGCTATCATTGTTATTTGGCATTTGTTAACAGACTGTTAGTAACTGCTACATTTATTGAGTGCTTTCTCTGTGCCACGCATTATGCTCAAAGCTTTAAAGACACCATCTCCTGTCCCACTAAGTCCAATGACAAGTCCTGTCAACTCACCCTGCATAACCAATCCCATTGTCTGTCCATTCCCCTTCTCCACTGTCACCACCACTACCTTTTTTTTGCCCCAAGTGTTGTAACACCTTATTACCCCTAATTGTGAGTGATACTATAGAGCATGAAAGGTTTTTCAACTGCAGAAGAGACAACTATTTCATTTTGGGTTGCTTTTGCATTAGTTTCTCCTTTTCTGAAAATAGTAACTTTCTTGCTAATTTTTTTTTTTTTTGCGATTAAGTGAAAGTATGCAATCCAAATTAATTTTGCATGGCTCCATCCACATGCAGCTCCATCTGCTCTCCTCATTCAGTGACAGTACATTCCTCCTTTTCACTCTATACTTGCTATATCCTCTTAATGAGCACCTGTCCCTTCCTCTCCACCCTCTTACCTCCTATCTAGAAAGAAACCAGTAGCACAGCCTCCTATGACTGTATAAAACCATAAAGTACATACACCATATGGTCACACTGTGTGACTGACTCCAGTCCATACTTGTCTGTAGAGCTGACCTCAGTACTGGTTTCCAGGAAAGCCAGCAGCAGATCTAGGGCCCATGTTCCCAGGTGACCCTGGGAACGATCAATTCTGGTCTTTTAGTAGAGTTCTTGAGCTGCACTCCTTTTTCTCATATTGCCTTGGGGACTCTACATCTTGTTCCCCATCACAGCTACCTTTGGTGGTGGCCGGGCACTATCTGGCTCTTCTGGTCTCATGTTAATACAGTCTCCCATTCATACAGATCCTTCTCTCTTCTGGGCTCATTTTTCCTTGTGTATTTGATGTTCTCGGTCATTATCTATTCCCAATGGCTTGGGACCATTTGGTGTACCTCAGATGGCGGCTTGCTAGGTTTTAAGACCTCAGATGCCACTCACCAATATGCAGTGCAGAAGACTCTCTTAGTGAAAGACTAGTTATGCCAACTGACCTCGATGCCCCCTAAAAACATGGTCCCCAGACCCCTATCCTGGCTACTTTATCCTTTGAAATCCTGGGTTGAGTTTAGAAAACCTTTCAGTTTATGTAGTCTAGTTAACTGATCTGTTCTCTACTGTGTGCTGTCACTGCTTTCACCTAACCAAATTCCTATGAACTATCTAACCTATGACTAGCCCTCTCCATTCCTCCCTACCCTTGTAGCCATCAAAGAGTTTTTCTTCTGTACATAAGTTCATTCTTAAGTCCTTGTAGCAGAGGTCTCATATAATATGTGTTCTTTTACAGTTGACTGATTTTCCTCAATATAAGGTTTTCTAGTTGAAACCAGGTTATGAGATGCTTCCTAAAATCATTACTATTCTTTATCACTGCATAGTGTTCCACTGAGTATGTGTACTGCAGTTTGTTCATCCATTCATCTGTTGATAGGCACCTTGGTTGATTCCATCTTTTTGCTACTGTGGACAGTGCTGCAATAAACATTCATGAACATCTATCTGTTTGTATGGCTGCCTTTATTTCTGTAGGATGTATTCCAAGCAGTGGGACTGCTGGATCATGTAGTATTTCTATTTCTAGCTTTTTAGGAAGCGCCAGATTGCTTTCCAAAGAGGCTGGACCATTTTGTAACCCTACCAACAGTGTAGAAGAGTTCCACTTTCTCTGCAGCCTCTCCAGCATTTGCTGTTTTGTGTTTTTCAGATTATTGCTACCCTTGTTGGGGTGAGATAGTATCTCATTGTAGTTTTAATTTAGATTTCTCTTATAGCTAATGACTGCTGTCACCAATCTCTATTGCTAACTATCTCAGCTGCCTCTTGATTAGCCTTCCTACTTCTACTCTTCATAACCATCTATTTTTCAAAAAGCATTTACAGTAATATTTCTAAAATATGCAACAGATTGTATCACTACTTCACTTTACAATCCCTTAGAATGAAACCCATGGCCCTCGAGTCCCTATATGAATTGGCAGCTGTTTACCTCTTTAACCTGACGTGTGCCATCTTGTAGCTATACTGGCTTACCTTCTGTCCTCCCTTAATGGTTTTGCATTTGCTGTTCTGTCTGAAAAGCTTCTCCTCCCCTTTTAGAATGACTGGCTTTTTAACATTCAGTTCTCACCTCCAATGTCACCTTTGCAGGGGTCTTCCCTAAGCAATCTTGAGTATCCCCCCTCCCATTTCTGTACCATTATATAAGACGATTGTATTGTCTTCACAACACTGATCAACTGATCAGGATCTGAAAATATTTTGAGATGAAGAAAGTCTTCAACTCTTTTGTTTTCTATTACACCACCAGCACCTGGTAATGTGTCTGGCACAGGTAAAACCTCAATCAACACTTTTTCAATGAAAGAATGAGTAAATAACTAAAACAAACCCATGACTCATGACTGTTCTAGAAACCTTCCAAACCTTACCAGACACTGAGGGCACCTTACTGATCTTGGAGGTACTGCCCTGGAATATTAGAGATTGCTTATTTCCAGCTCTTTTCTAACTGTCACCACAATAACCAGGTATATATAACCACTGGGATGATGTGGATGAAAATGCTGCATCATAAACAACAACTACTCTTACAAATAACCAGTACTTACTGGTAGATGGTAAGTGCAGCTGCTGGACAGAAGAGCTGTGTGAGACATCACTAGAAGGCAAAGCAGGCATAAGCTCACATCCAGTTGTCCCTCAAAAAGAAAGCCTGAGGAACGATTTCACCTCTAGGAGGAAATGTTCCCATCTGGCTTCCCTATAAAACAGCTGCATACTTGGCAATGCCCAGCCCTCTGCCATGCAGGGGTAAGCTATTCTCAAGGTAGGCTCGGATTCCAAGATCTTAACCACCAACCTCTCAACCTAATGGTCTCTGAAGAGACAGAGCTGAGGAGTACATCAAACCTTTCATGCCACAGTGGTGATTAAGGCGTGCTTCATTTACTGCTCCCCTCTTTCCCTAACATGATATGTCAGTTGAGGCCCGGATTCAGAAGTGGGAGAGTTGGGTTAGTCACTGTGGTGGTAGTGACAAACAGTAGAGAAAGTACACAACTCAGAGTCACAGACATGGTTTCAAGTCCACATTCTAGCAGCCTTAGGGGAGATGCCTCTCTAAACCAAACTTGACACATTTGTAAAGTGAGGATGATGATACATTAGCAATACTGTACTCAATAAATGGATGCTATGATTTTGTTAGGCTCTGAGCTCATCACTTCGCCAATACGCTCCTTTTCTGGTTTCACAATAACCCTGTGTAATTAGCAGTAACACTTCCTCTTTACAGATTAAAAAAAAAAAAAAGAGGAACAGAGAGACGAAGTGACTTCACCAAGGTTCCACAGCTAGGCAGAGCCGGAATTGCAACTGTAGAATGGCCCTTGTTTTTAATTCTGAGCCCAGAGACTCACTGAAGAATGAGAACAGCTACAAAGGGGCCTGAGGAGTCATTTTGGCCAGGTTATCGCTAATATCTCTGGTGGCAACCTGTCCTGATTGCTTAAGATTTTGCCAAGGTCTTGAACTCCAGTATGGATACCAGTTACTAGATAACTATCTCCCTCCCATAGGAGTTTCAATATTTTCTCTTAAAAAAGGGAGGGGGGATGCACACAGCTCGATTTTTCAGTTTTTACAATTGCAGTCAGTCTGTGACTTTCCTGTTATAACCTAGCTGCAAGGTAATCATCTTCCTAGATTCTCACCTTGGTTCCTGTAAGCTACACCAACATACGTCATACAAATCTAGGGCCTGCCACCAAGACAGCTTCTCTTGGACTATGGACAGAAGTAAATCTCTCTGGGTGAGACAATGATTTCAAAATTCCATCCCATCTGTCTTGAGGTGAGAGACACCCTTTTTAATTAGGTTGCACAGTAAATACCTTTTGAGGCTTCAGCTAATTTTTACTCTATCTCACTGGACGATGGAATTTGAATTAAGCCAAGATGGTATTCTCTTGTCTGCCTTCAGGGAAGCAGGGATGAAGGCAGTCTGATAGATATCTGCTTTGCTCTTGCAGCCTCCAGGGGCTGGAAGATGCAGCCTGCCTTAGCCTGGCTGTATTATAAATGTCAGTCCTTGACAGCTGAGCTTCTTGCAGGCTGAATCTGTTTTTCATTCACTATTGTATCTTCAGTGTTTAGCAACATAACTGGCACTTAGAACACTTGGTGGCCAGCACATAACCTCTCTCATAATTTACCCTGGTGTAGGGAATTAAGAGCATGGTGTAGGGAACTAAGACCTTGGTAGAGATACTTAATCTCTGTAAGCCTTGGTTCCATCATCCATTTGGCAGCGTTTAGTACTGCGGTGGCTTGCATGTTGAAAGGATGCTAGCAGCTAGCCCACCTATATTTCCAAATATCAGCAGGGCCACCAATGATAGACAGATTCCAAGCTTTCACACTCAGACAGACGAGGAAGAAAGGCCTGGGATCTACTTCCAAATATTAGCCAATGAAAATCTTATGGATCATAACACAATACTGCCTGACAAATGACACTGGAAGCTGAATCACCTAGGTTGGAAAGTACTACCCAGCAGCAGCAACAATGGCCTCCGACATACCAACAATCATAAAGACGGCACACAGCTCCAGGGCAACACTTCATTCTCTTAGACACAAGTTTGTCAGGAGTTGTGGTAAACTCCATGGCAACTAACAACAATGACAAACTCCATTTCTTTATTATCTACAAAATGTTGTGGGTTTATTTATTCATTCTCTGAGCAAATGTTTACTGATTACATTCAGTCAGTTAGGCACTGTAATAGTTGCTGATATAGCAGTGAACAAGACTGGAGCTTAATTTGTAAAGCAGCAGACAATAAGTAAACTGTTTCAAACGGTGGAAAGTAGTATGAAAGAACAGAACAGGATGATGGAATATAAAATGATGAGTGTACGTGTGTATTTGTGCATGCGTGTGTGCGTGTGTGAGCAACTCAGGCTCTAACTTTCAGAGTTAATATTAGCATTAAATGAGATCATGGAGTAAAGTATCTGGCATTCTGCCTAACAAACAGTAAGCGCTCAATCAAAGTCAACTACTTTTACATTAGTCCCATCCAAAGTCAGTTCCCTCCTTCTCAGCTCCGGTGAGTGAACCCTTACTACATGCCAGTGCTTGGGAACAGAGGAGTGAATCAGACAGCATCTCTACCCTTAAGCAGCGCACAGTGTGGCAAGAATGGAGCCTACGTGATATGAGAGAGGACAAAGTGGTAACTTTTACCTAAAGAGTTATCAGTGCTGACAGATGGGTTGGTATTTTCTAAGAAGACAATGGAACCAGGAAGAGGGCATGCCAGGTGGAAGGAACAGCTTGGGCAAAGTCTGAGAGATGTGACACAGACTGGTATGTTCACAGTGCAGTGAAAAGTTTAGAATGGCTAGAGACGGAGTGTGAGAGGACAGGCTGAGAAAGTGTCTCACCAGCAGCTCTTAACGCTTCTCTTCATGGGTCATGCTTGACGTGTCTCCTAAAAAGATGCAGGGATGTGGTAGGGAAAGAAAAGGGGATGTGGTAGGGAAAGAAAAGGAGATGAGACAGGCATCAGGGCTCCATATGGTATCCACCACACTGCCAGACGCCAAAATGTGAACAGGGCTATGCTTAAAATATTCACGCTGTGTTCTGTTCAACACTCCATGAGGCAGCACACACAGATGTTTCAGGGGAAAAAAGAAAAAACAAACACCCAGTGGTAACTCAATATAAAGCCTGCGTGGGGGGCAGGCAGGTAGGCAGCAAGCTGTTCAAATGTGATTGTATCATCAACCACAGGTCTGAGACTCAGCTTGCAAGGATAACACAGGTGCCAGTCTGATGGTACTGAGGACTATCTCTTTGCCAAAGCCAGACTCACTTGTCAGAGTCCAAAGCCTATGCCAGTGGCAGTGAAAAGGCTCTGAAGAAACAGTAAACTGCGAGGAGCTCTCCTATGCCTTGGTGGGGAAAATTTCAGACATCTAGGCCTGTATGTCTTCTATGAGTATAACTGGGAAATGGACGTTTGTGAAAGGGAACAGCATCCCCTCTCTCCTACTGCCTGGTTCCCAGCCTATCACTCAGTCCTATCCCTGCACTTTCAGTAACAGGTCTGGCTATGAGTTTCGCCAGGAAATGGAGACAGTGGTAAGAAAGCTATCCCTCCCACACCTGATACTCTAACAGTTCATGATATAGCCATCAGGTCTGGATTGTAGGAATCTGCCCCTATTGGAAAGAAGGCTGCTTGATATGGACAGCTGAAGAGATGACCATCACACTGAATTACTCTCAGTCAATCTTAGTAGCAGTTCTCCCTGGATTCCAGTTCAGAGCTGACAGATGAGAGAGAGCACTGTCAGGCCAGATAAGAGATGACCCAAAATATATGAAAGTCCCAAATGGACAGCTGCTGCAAAGAAGGAAGAGAGGCACTGGAACTGCAGGCTCCCATTCTTCGCAAACCAGTGCCCACTGCTCTGAACTATGCTCTCCCTGTGCCCCGGAGAAGATGGCAGACACCAACACGGCATCACGCAGGGAACTGTTAAGGCCTTTGTAACATTTAAAAGATCTTTTCCCCATATGTCATTAAATCTAAAGTTTCCAATAAAGTTGTTCCTTTGGTTTAAGGTACTGGAGGAGAAGGTTCCTTCTCTCTGAGCCTCCAGAGATAAAAATCCGTATATATTACAAGACAAGAGTAAGCCACGGAACTACCGTAAACCACCTGGGCACAGTCTTGAGTTTCTGGGTGTGCAAGGGGTCATCTCAGAAGTTGATGGGATAAGGTGTTGGTTGGTTACATTTTGCTAGGACAAAAGAAATGGTCATCTTTAAAGGCCTAGGACTAGGGTATAAGCACTGGGTACTAAAAGCAGATAAAGATTCTGAAAGGTAGACTCTTCTTCCTAGTTTATCCTCAAGCCAGCTCTGCTGCAACACTCAAATAGCATAACCCTACCACTTTCAACTTTCTTCTCACCAACGTGCACAAGAACCTGTTTACAGCTCAGTCTAACTTAGGTATTGCAAGATTTATTTATCATACCTGGCAAGTAATTGTTCTCCACCAGCCCAATTACAGAGTCTAGCCAGAGGGGGTAGTCCAAACACCTCAAAAGGTACCAGGAGAAAGTGCTCCTTAGAACCCAGTCAAGTTTAATCACCTTCTAAGGCTGCCTAATTGTGAGGTACCTGTCAGTAATCCAGATGGGAGGGTTCCTGCTGTCTGAACTCTCAACCTTGACTTTCAGACTAAGAAGCAGAGACAGCACAGACTCGGCTGACAGAGAGGTCATGGTCTAAATCCAGTCTTTCTACTTATTAACTGGCCTTTCTCTGGGCAAAACTTACTTCTCTGGGCCTCAGTTTCCTCATCTGTGAAATAGGGTAATTGCCAGGTTCTTATCAGTGGATAAGTGCAGCCCCTGGCCTGGTAAATGTTCCTTAAGTAATAACTCTTCTTACAAAAGGGAGTGAGACACAGTGCCCTCCACATGGAGGACTTTTACTACATGCTGCCCAGTTCCCTGCTTCTTTCCTGGATGAGATCAGCTCTAAGGCTCTCACATTCTGTAACTATCAGTCAGACTCAAATTTTACACAGAACAATAAATGTATCAGCTGGCTCTTCTGCCCCAGCATGAGGACTTAACAGAAAAGTATATAGATCTTCTGCTTTCTTCTTCCACTTGCTACTCATATCCCACTGCGGTCTTCACTCAGCCCAGCACGGGGGGCTAGGAGGGAGGAAATGACAACAAAATAAGTATCTCTCAGATAACCACTTGGGGTAAAAGACAAGAGAACTCTTCAGGAGGGGAGGGGGGCTGTTTTCAAAAACATTTGCTACAAAACAATAAAAAACATACAAAAACTATTCTGGAGCCCTTAGCTGAAATACATGGCAAGAAACAAAAAATACGCTTAAATGAAGTGATAATTCTATATAATGGAGTGTAAGAAAAACCTGTGAACTATGAAAAGAGAAAGCATGTTTCCTTCCCCCAAGCTGCTCTTCAGCCGTCTCTCCTGAGTTAGACTTCTAACAGTGCTAGCCGGCCTAATGGGACTGATGGACTCAGGAGGCTTATCACAGGTCTCTTCTTGTCCTCTGATGAGGATGTAAAGGTGAAGCTTTGAAAGTGGGATTAGATTAATTTGGAGAGGCCTAGTGCTCAAGGCTGGGAACTAGCAGAATATGTGAAAGACAAGATCATCACCCACTTAGCACCAATTCATTTGAATTAGCTTGGATGGTCACACTGTTGCTGTAAAGGGCACTCTTGGTGGCGTCAAAGTACACTCTCAAATTAGGTTTAGCAAAGGAATGTAAAAATTTTCAGGAGGAGGCAAGTAGATGACTTCATGAACAACATTAACCTCACACTAGATTCTCTATGTTCTTTTATTTTCCCTCCTCCTTCTTTGGTAAAAGAACAGTAATGACACTAAAATCCATAGAAAATCCTTAAATCTCAGGGCTGCTCCTGTTGCACACTTCTACTTCACACCGATGGTTTTAACGGCTGTTAACAAGTTGTTACAAGGGCCTCCCTTGCTCCAGCCAAGAATATCCATATCCTGTCTCTTCCACTATCCAAATCACAACTAGCCTTTCGGTCCTACATTTTTTGTGAAGACCGGGCTGACCACTCCATCTTACAGAGGCTACTCATCATGAACTTTCCGGTCCTACTTGTAGAACTGAGGGGAGCTTAGTAGTTCTCTGTTCATATGAAAGTAGGAGCCTGAGACTGGCCAGACCAGGTGAGCAAAGGAACACGCATCAATGATTGCCATGGAAGCAAGACTAGCATCAGAGCTGGCAAAGGACAGAGTGGAAGCCCTGAGCAGGAGGCCAGGTCGGTAAACATGACATGATAATCCATTACAGAGTGTGAAATTCAGCAGGTTCAAGTAGGCTACGAGGTGTAATACAAGATGCACAGGGATGAAGAGTTTAGGATGGAGCCTGTAAAAAGTGGTGGGCACTGAAGGTCTCCTTTTGAAGTCTTGGCTGTGGGCTTTGGGGCTAAGCCCTTAAGTTTCTAGGGGGGTCACATAAAATGAGGCATGAAGCAATTAGTGTGTGATCCCTTGCCCTGGCATAGGTCACCTGCTACCACAGGTGTCTCTTGCGGTGATTTTAACCCCGTACTGATGATTGGCTTCTAGATAACAAGCTGCAGCTAAAGGGCAAGTATCATGACTCATCACTTACAGCCCTGGTTAGGAGCTGTTAATCTAAAGTTTGTGGAATGAAGATACAAGGCATCTGGAGTTTCTATTTCCTGTAGCCCAGTTCCTCTCCTCTTAGGGAAGACAGTTATGATTAGAAGTTAAAAAAACAAGTATGGACGGAAGGGGCAATCCAGGCCCCCAGGTGGCAGACCCTAGAATCATAGATGGTTGGCTCTAGCGATAAACAAGGTGTTCCTAAGTGCATGTCATTTCTCCCCACTGTACTGTAAGCGACACTGCTGAAATGCACTTCCAGCTGCATCGTTATTGTTAAGCTTTTTTTGTTGGTGGTGTTTAAGAATGTGGAAGTTCACCCATACCATAATCCTACACAGACTACACTTCCAGACACACAGGACAGAGGTGGCAGAAGGGTGTGACAGCAATCTTTGGAGCGGCCTGCTGCCTGCCAGATACTCAAAGACACTTCATTGCTTTGCTAGAGCAGAGCCTTTGCTCCCTCATCCAACCAGCCCTGCCCCCACAGCTTTCCCAGAGGTCATCTGCAAGCTCACATCAAGCAACAAGCAGTGATTACAAACTGAATGACTGCTGGCAATATCCTTCCAGTGTCAAGCAGCTATTAAAAGCACTCAAGGAAATTTCAAAAAGGAGGTGAGAGAATACTTGGGAGAGAACAACAAAATGGGAGGACAGAAGAGGAAGCATCAGCCCACCTTTTACCTTAGATGAAACACAGGACACAAAAAGCAAAGTCCATTCTAAAGAATGGAACTGCTTCTTTGAAACTGAAAACATTTCATCTTTCAACCACTTTCCTACTGGGACCAAAATCCTTCAGGATGCCTGGAACGCCTTGAACTAACACAAGCAAACTAAAACGGCATAAAGAACTCTGTATTTTCAAGTTATCCCATGAGCACCTATTAAGTAACATGCATTACAATAGGTACTTATAAATACTCTCTCATTCAGTTGGACTGCATCTCTGTGAAGAAGGCATTACCACGATTCCTACTTTTAGAGATGTGGATACTTGAGAAGTCAGTGAACCGACCACATTCGGACCTCAGATTTGTCTGATTATACAAAGCCCATGTTCCCCTCATCATGGTCTGTATCACTCTGAGCTAAGTGTAAGCAGCTGTTGCTTCCGGGTTACCTAGGTACTAGTGTGGGTGATCTGCAAAGCACGGTGACTTTTTCTGTTTATCCTGATTAAAGAGTCAATCTATTTACCAGTGGGCTGATGGAGCCTTTCTTAAATCTTCTGTTGATCAATAACCATCTAAAAGAGAACAAGGGCTGGGAACTCAGATGGAGTACCTAGGTTGCATAGTTTGCACTCAACTGCTAACCTAAAGGTTGGTGGTTCTAGCCTACCCAGAGGCTCCGGAGGAGAAAAACCTGGGAATCTTGCTTTTATAAAGATTATAGGTAAGAAAATTTTATGGAGCACTTTTCTCTGTAACACATCAGGTCATCTTGAGTTTGGGTTTTGGAGACCTAAGTAGATAATGTAACATTGAGAATGTCACTTTCCTCCTCAAGTTTTAGTATCCTCAACTGTAACATGGGTCCAATAAAACGTAAATAGAGTCATTCGGAACACTAAATAAGATACCTTATATCAAGTCCTTAATGTTGTAATCCGACTCGACGGCACTTGGCTTGGCTAATGTTGTATCTGGGAGAACATAAATACTTTATTATAGTTATACTGTAATTTCTCTTTTGGTTCAGAAAATATATAGGTTTCACATCAACTTGTTCTCATACTGTTGTTGTTAGGTGCCATTGAGTTAGTTGGTCCAGACTGACAGAGAACCTACACACAACAGAACCAAATACTGCCTGGCCCTGCGCCAGAGCCCATTGTTGCAACCATTGTCTCAATCCATCTTGACGATGGTCTTCCTCTTTTTTGTTGGCCCTCTACTCTACCAAGCATGATGTCCTTCTCCAGGGGCTAATCCTTCCTGATAATATGTCTAAAGTATGTGAGACATAGTCTTACCATCTATGCTTCCAAGGAGCATTCTGGATGTACTTCTTCCAAGACAGACTTGTTCATCCTTTTGGCAGTTCATGATATGGTCAATATTCTTCTCCAACACCACAGTTCAAAGGCATCAATTTTTCAGTCATCCTTATTCACAGTCCACCGTTCACATGCACGAGGTGACTGAAAACATCATGGCTTAGCTCAGGTGCACTTTAGTCTTCAAGGTGACATCTTTGCTTTTCAACACTTTAAACATCTGCCAATGCAATATGTCTTTTGATTGACTGCTGCTTCCACGGGTGTTGATTATGGATCCAAGTAAAACAAAATCCTTGACAATTGCAATCTTTTCTCTATTTATCATGATGTTGCTTATTGGTACAGCTGTGAAGATTTGTTTTCTTTATGTTGAACTGTAATTCATACTGAAGGCTATGGTCTTTGATGTTCATCAGTAAGTGTTTCAAGTCCTCTTCACTTTCAGAAAGCATGACTGGTTATCGGTATAATGCAGCTGTTAGTAAGTCTTCCTCCAACCCTGGTGCCCTGTTCATACAGTCTAGCTTACAGGCTGAACAGGTATGGTCAAATGACACAACCCTGACACACACCTTTATGGACTTTAAACCATAAAGTATTCCCTTGTTCTGTTCAAATGACTATCTCTTGATCCATGTACAGATTTCTCATGAGCACAACTAGTGTTGTGGAATGCCCATTCTTCTCAACGTTATCCATGGATAATTGCTTAGGACCCACACAGCTGAATGCCTCCTTTCAGTCAGGATCCATCTGACATTGCAATGATACTTCTGGTTCCACCTCCTCCTCTGAATCTAGCTTGCATATCTGGCAGTTCTGTGTCTATGTACTGTTGTAATCACTTTTGAAACATTTTCAGCAAAATTTTACTTATGTGTGATATTAATGACATTGTGTCTACCTTGGGGGTGGGAATAGCTCTCTTGAGAACAGGCATGAATACGATCTCTTCCAGTCAGTTGGCCAGGTAACTGTCTTCCAAACATCTGGGCAGGCAAGCACTCACGGTGCTGCATTTGGGGAAACATGTCACTTGGTATTCTGCCAATTCCTGGAGCCTTACTTTTCACCAATGCCTTAAGTGTAGCTTGGACTTCTTTGGTACCACTGACTCTTGATCATATTCTGTCTCCTGAAATGGTTGAATGTCGACCAATATTTTTTGGTATAGTGACTCTGTATTCTTTGCATCTTCTTTAAATGTTCCTGAATCATTGAATATTTTTCCCTGTAGAATCCCTCAATACTGCAACGTTGAGTCTTGAATTTTTTCTTCGTTCTTTCAGCTTGAGAAATGCTTAGCATGTTCTTTTTTCATTTTCTATCTCCAGCTCTTTGCACATGACATTATAATACTGTACTCTGCTTGAGCTGCCCTTGGAATTCTTCTGTTCAGTTTTTTCACTTCCTCATTTCTTCCATTTGCTTCAGGTACTCAATGGTTCAAGAGTAGATTTCTGAGTCTCTTTTGACATCCATTTTATTTTTTCCCTGTGTTTTTAATGACCTTTGCTTTCTTCATGTGTGATGTCCTTGATGTCATTCTACAAGTCATCTGGTCTCTGGTCATTAGCGTTCAACATATGAGATCTATTCTTGAGATGGTCTTTAAAATCAGGTGGGATATGCACCAGGTTGTACCTGAGCTCTCACTGACTTGTTCTAATTTTCTTTAGTTTCAACTTGAACTTGCATATGAGCAATTGATGTTCTCTGGCCTTGTACTGACTGACAATACTGAGCTTTTCCACTGTCCCTTTCCACAGATGTAGTTGATTCAATGATTCCATTGTATTCCATCTGTCAAGGTCCACATGTATAGTCACTATTTATGTTGCTATAAAAAGGTATTCGCAATCAAGAAGTTGTTGGTTTTGCAAAATTCTATCACGTGATTACCAGAACCGTTTCTATCACCAAGGCCACATTTTCCAACAACCAACTCTTTTTCGTCTCCAAGTTTCACATTTTTATCACCAGGAATTATCAATGCATCCTAACTGCATGTTTCATCAATTTTGGACTGCCCAGAAACTGGTAAAAAATTTTTACATCTTCTGCCTTAGTTGGCTGGTGCATAAATTTGAACAATAATTGTATTAACTGGTCTCCCTTGTAAGACTGTGGATATTAGCCTATCTAGCCTATCACTGACAGTACTGTACTTCAGAAGTCGAAATGTTCTTTTTGATGATGAATGCCGTGCCGTTCCTCTTTAAGTTGCCATTCCTGGTACAGCAGACCATAAGACTGCGTGATCCAAAATGGCCAGTATCACTCCATTTCAACTCACTAACACCTCGGAGGTGAATGTTTATGCATTCCATTTTTGACAATTTCTGACTTCTCTAGATTCATACTTCAGACATTCCACATTGCAACTGGTAACGGATATTTGCAGCTATTTCTTATTTTGATTCATGCCACATCGGCAAGTGAAGGCCCCCAATACTTGACTCTACCCACATCATTAAGGCTGACTCTATTTTGAGGAGGCAGCTCTTTCCCAGTTGTCTTTTTAGTGCCTTTCAACCTAAGGGGTTCATCTTCATCACTCTATCAGACAGTGTTCTGCCGCTATTTATGAGGTAGTCACAGGCTAATTCTTTTCAGAAGTAGACTGCCAGGTTCTTCTTTCTAGTCTCTCATTCTAGAAGCTCAGCTGAAACATGTCTGCCATGTATGACACAGCTGGTATTTCCAATACTGGTGACATAGCTCCCAGCATCACAGCAACACACAAGCCCTCACAGCACATCAGACTGACAAATGCATGGAGGGTATCAATCTGTAAAGTCTATTATTGTTGAAAATTAAAAATTACTATTTAAAAAAAATGTTTCAAGAGCATCTCATTCTGTAGTTACTATTACTGAAAATTAAGAAAATCTTGACTTTGTTTCATGGCAAGGAGTAACAATAGCAAAAGAATGAGAGTGGAAGCACAGACTGCTGCCGCTCGGGAAACAAAGCACCTGTTCCCTCTGGGGCTGGTCCCTCCCTGGTGGTTCAATCACCTTAAAACAGAACACAGAAACAGCTATTTACAGGCTAGAAACTTACACTAGATACACACAAGAGGGGTGGGGACCTTGAGCATTTTAGGAAGACTTCTGTAGGATGAGCTAATGCAAATGGCTTTGCTTCTAGTTATACAGTCTCCTAAAGGCACAGCTGTGAGAACTCCCTCAAGGTGGGCGGCTCTTTGAGTGGGCAGTTTCCAGGCTTGCCTGCCAGTTTAATTCAGCAGAGAGCAGTGACCTGAAGAAGAATCAGGCTGAAATTGTGTCTTCATCCCAGCTCCTCACTATAGAGCCTGAGCTCTGACCCTTGAAGAAACATGAGACCCAGTTCTTCTTACGCTTAGTCTGCAGTTCTGACCCCAAGCTGCTCTGGTGGTCCACTGCATCCAGATTCCACTCTCCGTTCATGGATACACTACAGCCAAGCCAAGTGCCGTCGAGTCGGATCCGACTCTACAGGAGACGGGTTATTTCTGAATCTTCATTTCTGGAGCCCTTTCAGAATGGCTTTCTAGGTAAATTTAGAAGCAAACTAATACTGCCCAGGGCAAAAATAAAATGTGTTTCAGATGCCCCTGAAGGTGGGCAAGACTACCCAGAAATGGAAAACTCAGCACGGTTTTGCCTCTTCCTGTTTTCCTCTAGTTCTCACCTTAGACACAGGAAGCACCACTGACAGGGTTTGCTACTCTGGAGAAAACAAGACTCACATTCAGCTTGGAGCTAGATTTATTTAAATTTTAACTAGTCCCCAAAATAGCACATTTGGTTCTACAGAATTTCTGTACAAAACCAGTCTTTTTAGTATCAGTGCTGGTATATAAATAATAATAATTTAAGTTACCATGCTGTTCTTATATGTGCTTATATTTTTACGTAGAGAAAACTAGCTCTCATAAGTATGTCTTTCAGGTATTAACACAAAGCCAGACGATGCATTGTGTAAAATTAATGCTCAAGAGACTCAAACAAGGGAAAACACACCTTGTGCAACACAAAATGAGATAATGAAATTCCACAGCCTAATTTTTTGATAGCAGATTTTCAGCAATAAAAAGCTGGCAAGATTTAAGATTACTTGAGAGAAAAATTCTGCTTACCCCAAGACAAATTTTAGAAAAGGCCTTGCCTTTTTTGTTAATGGTAAAATAAACAATCCTAGGACCCCGAGAGAAAGAGAGAGAAAATGTGTCTGTGTGTATATGTGTGTGTGTGAACCATTCTAACTTTCGCTTGCAGTTTTTATTACCTCTTTACTTTGTCATGCAAT
Organism: Heterohyrax brucei; assembly: GCA_028571685.1. Classification (NCBI taxonomy): domain Eukaryota; kingdom Metazoa; phylum Chordata; class Mammalia; order Hyracoidea; family Procaviidae; genus Heterohyrax; species Heterohyrax brucei. The sequence continues at coordinate 121,878,705 of CM053145.1, read as the reverse complement.
TGCTCTGTTGGTAATCCAATTTTTATTAAAGAGCAATTCCTGCACATGTAAAAGATCTACCTAGAACAGATGTGGAATAAAAACATAGTATTTTATGGAAACTTGGAATAATTTTATTTTCTGTGGCGTATCATTCCCCCTTTTAATTATCAGAACCTTTGAACTAGGATTCATAATATTGGGTATCACTGTTACCTTTAACTGGCGAGGTCCCCAGCCTTCAAAAGGATATGCTTAGCATTAAAACAAAAAAAAAATCATAAAATAAACCCAATGCCCTTCAGCTGATTCTGCCTCCTATCTAGCCTATACCCATTACTCACTGCCATCAAGTCAGTTTCAACTCCTACTAACCCTGTATCTAAAAAGACATTAGCCCAACAACCCCACTACAGACACGCTGAACATCTACAGCATTACGGCCCGCATGTTATTTCAATCACAGGGGACATTTCTCGGTCAGTAACTGAGCACCCCCCACCCCTCCTCCACGTCTCTCCCCAGAGGAGCTACATCCTGTTACAACCTGGTGTTTCAGACTCCTTGGTTATTTCCATTGCACTACTTCACAGACTACTCTTGTCCTAAATATCAGCCCACACAACTGATTCCAAGTCGATCATTACTCTTTTCCACGGTGGGCCTCTGACTATTTACCTTTGATGGCAAGGAAAGCCAATGTGTAGATGACATGCAAGGTACCACTTTCCAGGCATGCACATGAAGGCAAGAACGCTTATGTGGAACCCCAAAACCCACAGCCCTCAATAGCAGGGCTCTCCCCCCTTCCCTTCTAATGAAGTTTGACTACATTTGTGCTCATTAAGTAGGCCCAAACATCCATTAAAAAGGAAATCTTCTGATTTGCATAGCAAATTACCTCCAGTGTGCCCTTCCAGGAAACAGCAAGACTTTCATTTCAGGCACACAACTCATTCTGACCAAAACCTTCTATCTGCTGCATGTATGCAAAAACATATGCACACATACAGGGCACCCCTCATTTCCTCTGGAGTAATGGCAGCCTGGGCAATACTTTAAGTAGTCATTTTCCAACATAAATTAGAATGGAACATCAAAAACACTAGTGACATCTGCACAGATACAAAATGTATTCATTATGGTTGGTGCTATTACAATAAAAGGAAATGCATTCATAATGGTAGGACATTTAAAATAATGTGCTGCTGGATTCTGTGTCCATAAAAGCAGTAATGAAAAAACAGGAGTGGGTCACATAAATTAAAAGGATTAAAAAGGGCATGAGGTGGCTACAAGGGCTCTGTGCAATGTCACTGAGATGGCATATTTGCTGTAACCAACTGCAGGAAGAAAGCTTTTGATATTTCGAAAGGTCCAAGATGCAAGAAGAGCCTCAGGCTCACATTCTGGAGATCCTGGGCAAATTATGTCAGTACCATCTCAAGACCTCAGATTCTTCCTATATAAAATGAGGACAGCCTACTTCACAGGGCTGCATGAGGAAGACACGAAGAGACCACATGGAAAAGACTTACAGTCCCCTGTGTAATAAGTAAATACACAACAAATGCTCATTGTTTTCATTTTTTCTTTGTTTTCACTAAATAAATGCACAGCTCTGTGGCTTCAGGTCTCATTTTGCTTTCCAAATCTCTGTGTTCTGTAATGTGGAGCTAATAATACTGCTCTTCCTACCTCATGAGGTTAGTCTGAAGAACAAATGAAGTTATGTGTGTTCGGCAGGTACTATTAACTGGAGGACTCAGTAGTTATTTCCAACTCATTCCTTTAGGCAACCTTCCACTCTGGAGGGTAGAAGGTTCAATATTTGTGTTTCTGGCTAGTACTACAGTTAGGGGTGGCTAAGTCTCCCAGTCTGGGCCAATGACACAGAAGAGTAAGTCTTCTCGTTTGAGGACAAGTCTTTTTGTTTCCTTGGGAAAATGTTTACTGATGAACAGAGACATGACCCTTCTTCCGACCCCTTCTTCATGCTTGAAAGTGATTATGGCACCCAAAACTGCAGCCATTTTTCAGTAATAAAGCAATAAAGTATGACGGAAAAGCCTCAGCACTGAAGGACATATAGCAGTCCTAACTTCATTTAGCCACTGAACCACAGCCAGTACTCACTTCCCTCCAGATTCATTATGGGAGACAGAATTTTACTTGCATTAGCTACCGATAGCAGATTTTTTGGTTACTCACAGCTGAATGCAATTCTAACTGATACAATGCACAAGGGCTCTAGAAAATTAAAAGCTCTATACATAAGTATGTGATCTTTCCTCTGCCAAGTATTTCCTTGCTTTGGATCTATATAATCTGTGTGTGTCCTTTAAGACATAGATTTAGTAATATCTCCTCAAGGAAACATTTCAAGACTTGACCTCCCAGCTGGCTTAGTCTCCCCTGGACTTCGCAGAGCACTCCATAAACACCTTTACCAGTACACTTATACTGTTTTGTAATGATCCATTTATTTATTTCTTTGCTCCACTAAAATCCAGAAAACCAAAACCCACTGCCACTGAGTTGATTCCAACTCATGGCAACCCTATAGGACAGAGCGGAACTGCTCCACAGAGTTTCCAAGGAGCACCTGAACTGCTGAACTTTTACTTAGCAGATATACCACTTAACCACCATGCCACCAGCGTTTCAACAGCAAGGGCCTATTTTTTTTTTTTTTTTTTTTTTTTTTTGGCCATTAAAAAAAGTCTCTAACATAGTACCTGGTATGTATCAGATAACTCATTAAGTATTTGTTGAAAAGTTGAATATCAATGATTGGATGATCTGAAAGCTTGTGAATTAAATAACATGCTGTGTAGCCTTATTATTCATTCATAGTTTTGAAACACTGAAAACAGTTCTTTAATTCCTCTTACTACTTTCAGGGACTCTTGTTTTGGCAAGCATAGGTCAAAACAGTAATTTTTCTCACTTTCAAAGTTATTTCACTTGATCTTTGTTTGAACTCTTACTATGCTACTACTCTTACTCCCTATATTATTTTTGCTGTATGTTTAATCCATATTTACCTAGCCAAAAATAATTTTATTTCCTTTTTTGTTCTTTTAGAATCTATCCCTTGTAATAACAAGACATTCTGAGAATAAGGCAATTTGGCACCAAAACAAAGGTTCACATCATCTAGCAGCTTCCTTCTTAGATATCTGGGTTCTGTCTGTGGAACTGGGGCTTTGGAGGCGTCTCGCTCACTCCAGCTCATCTGGGTCCTTACCACCCTTGGATACAGTGTGCAGCTTTTTGGGCTAAGCCTATGGGATAGGACTTCTCCATTAGGAAGCAGATGTAAACTCTCATGTCCTCTTTTCAACAAAGCCAGGTCAACTCTGTGACTTGTACAGATCACAGCTTTCTTAAAGTAAGATTTCCTAGAACCACTGCCAAAATACCCAAAGAACTCCCAAGAACATACTACTACCATCTGGATTATGTTGTTCGGTACCATCAAGTCAATTTTGACCCACCTGGATCCTGTGTGATAGAACAGAACACTCCATAGGGCTTCCTAGACCATAATCTTTATGGGAGCAGATGGCCAGACCTTTCTCCTGTGGAGCCACTGGGTAGATTTAAAGTACCAACCGTTTCTGTCAGCAGCTGATAGTTTAACCACTGTGGGATTATACATCACAGAAACATGTTGTACTGTTAAGCATTTTAATGGAAAAAAAAAAGGTGTAAAAGATGAAGTGGTGTTTCTATGACAGTTATTAGCAGCCAGACTTGGGCCTGAACTCTGTTACCTTCACCTTTGTTGCCCATTTTTGCTTGGTTGGCTCCTTCATTTAGTCAGATTTCTGCTTAAAAGTGACTTCCTTAGCCCTTCTTTGAGCATCTTTTTTGTAGCTTCGTTTCTCCAGTCCCTAACAAATCACTCTATTTAATTTCCTTCCTAACACTGCTATATAAAATTACTTTGTTTATTTAGTTGTTTACTAGGTTTTTTTTTTCCCTCCTATCTTCTACACCTCGACGGCACTTGGTTGGCATCTTCTGCACTACAATTAAACTGCGCTAGAGACAGGATCTCATCTATTGTGTTTACCCTGTATCCTCAGCAACAGCTGTGCCTAGCATAATGTAGGTGTTTAATAAATATCTGTTGAAAATGAGTTAGAAGAAAGAGGACAGTGTGTGTTACTAAATCCACTGTGCTGGTCTTTACTTGAATTTCCTTTTGGGAGTGCAGATAAGGATGAAGATGATGGCATTATGTATGCTCAGGGGTGGGAACGCTGGCACTGGGAGGCTGTGTGGAGCAGTAAAGAGAGCTAGTCCTAGTTCCGGTACTTACAACATGCATGAGAACTGGAACATGTCCCTTAATCTGAGATTCAGTTTTGTCACCTGCACAGTAAATGTTTTACAGGATCAGTGCAACAATTAAATGAGACTGTAGTGTAAGTAATGGGCATAACGTAAGGAGGCCCTTCTCTGCCTGTCCCTTGAGGCTATAAAATGAGAAAGCAGTTCAGGAGCCCCAGAGAAATTGGTCTAATCCTTTTCCCCTTCTAGCAGTCACCTTAGCAACTGCTATGATTCTTCAGGGAGATCATCTCAACGTGCTATATGAGGGAGTCCAGCCCACAGGCCAATTTTGAAGTCGTGAGTGCATTCTCAAAACACTTAACAGGAGTCTACCTTGCAAGGTTATTTAGGATTTATTTCTCTCTTCTCTACCTTAGATCAACTTGTATTAAACTGGGGCTGATGTTATCCCACAGAGGTAAGCATATAAATTTGCTTTAAAGAATTTTGGTTGCCAATCCTGCCACAAAACATGCTTCCTCTAGTCTCATAAAGACCAGGACATTCAAAGAAATCAGAAATACGTGGTCCCCAGGCCTGCTGGAGATACTTTTGGTAACATCATCCTGAATAGCTATTCTTTTAGATATATCCAACTCCTAACAATCAATTAATTCTACCTATTCAATTGTTCAAATCTTGGTTGCATAGTGGTTAACTGCTACACTCCTAACCAACAGCCTTGCTGGTTCAAATTTATTCAGAGATGCTGTAGGAGAGAGATGTGGCCGCCTGCTTCTATAATGATTTGCAGCCTTGGAAACCCTATGGAGCAGTTCTACCCTGTCCTACAGGGTTGCCATGAGTTGGAGTTGACTCAAGGGCAGCAGGCTTGGTGTTTTATTCAGCTGTTCAATAGAAAAGCATCAAGCGAACGCCAGTTGCAAATTTAACCCTAGTAATAAGCATCAACATATATCAGGGAGTTATTAAATGTTAAGCACTATGACTAGCCCTTCATGAGCATCAGTTCATTCAATCTTTACTTCAACTGGTAGACACTATTTATGTTCATTTTCCAGACAAGAAAATTGAGGCTAAACAGTTTATGTAAATTGCCTAAGGCCAAGTGGCCAGTGGTGGGTCTAGTACTCTAATCCTATGTCACAGACACCAAATCTCACTGATATACTAGCAACCAGGACCTGAGGATGGCTCTTATCATAATATAAGATGCTTTTGCGAATTAAAAAGAAGGCTAAACTATGATCTTCTTCAGGTGGAAGCTCTGTCTTGCTCTTGTTTGTATCACCAGGTGTGGCTGGCACAATGCTAGTTATGGTAAAGTGACTGAAAATGTGGCTCCAGTTCTCAAAGACACACTAGAATCAATGAGATAAGAGTCACATGAAAGCCTTTACAATAACATATGGAGAAGGGCAATATGCAAAACTGTAAAAGGTACAAAAGGTGTGAACAATCACAGCCAGGAAATGGGCTTAACTCTATAACCAAGCAATGAAACAAGGAGTCGGAACTACAGCAGGCATCACAAACTCAGATGCTTAGAGGGGGCTGATAGGCAACGTGAATGAATGGACCAAACGAGAGGGAGACTGCTGTAAACTGGCCAGTGCATGCCCATCTGAGGGGCCAGCTGTTACTCAGCTGTATCTGGTCACTGTTAAGTGGAAATGTGCACCCAGCACTGGCAAAACTTGTGAGTTTTCAAAAAAGGCTAAAAATCTGCTTTGTGATGTAAAATTTTCTAATTTTAAACTCTCGTTAGTAATTTATAAATAGGAAAAAACAAAACAAAACAGTGAAACATTAAATGAGCCAATAAAACACATCATCCAGTCAGATCTGGCTGATGATCCACCAGTTTGTCGTCTTTGGATTAGATAATGTTTCACAAACTTTTTACTACAATTTACTCTCCATGGGCTTCAGAATTTGAAATTCTCTGTCTAGTAAACACATTTAAAAACATTTAGTTTTTCTCAAGAAACAGTTTAAATACAGAATAAAACAGTCTTTCAAGGTTACAAGGGTGGGGAGGGAGGGAGGGAGATGAGTATTCATCAGTTAGACAGTAGATAAGAATTACGTTACACAAAGGGAGGGGAGGGAGAAGTCAGCAAAACTGGCTAAACCAAAAGCTATGAATTTCCTAAACATAACCCATAAAGGCATAAGGAAAACATGAGCCCAAGAGATAAAAAAGGCCACGTGATCCAGAGATTACATCAGCTTGAGACCAGAAGAAGGTGCCCAGCCACCACCAATGACTGCTTTGACAGGAAATACAACTAAGTATCCCTGATTAGTGGGAGAAAAATGGGGTACAGAACTCAAACTCTATTAAAAAGACCAGGCTTGATGTTCCAACAGACTGGAGGGTCCTGGGAAGACACAGCCCTGGGACTCTGTTAGTCCAGAACTAAAGCCATACTGGAAGCCGACTCCTCAAAGGTTGGACTGGGTTATAAGACATAAGAAAACCCTAGAGGCATAGGAGTTAAGTGCTATAGCTGCTAACCCCATCTTCTCAGACCATAAAGCCATAAAAGTCGAACTCAATAGCAGAGAAAACACAGATAGAACTTGGAACTCATGGAAACTGGACAACATCTTGCTCAAAAAGCCATGGGTTACAGAAGAAACCAAGGATGAAATAAAGAAATTTATGAATTCAAATGAGAACGAAAACACTTCTTACTAGAACCTATGGGATACAGCCAAAGCAGTGCTCAGGGGTCAGCTTATCTCTATAAATGCCCACATCCAGAAGCAAGAAAGAACCCAGACCAAAGAACTAACCCTACAGCTTGAACAAGTAGAGAGAGAGCAACAGAAGAACCCCTCAGGCCCTAGAGGAAAACATCATAAACATTAGAGCAGAACTAAACAAATCAGAGAATAGAAGAACTGAAAAAACTGAAAAGACCAAAAGCTGGTTTTCTGAAAAGATCAATAAAATTGACAAACCATTGGCTAAACTTACTAAAGAAAAACAGAAAAGGAAACAACCAACCCAAATTAGAAATGAGATGGGAGATGTCACAACAGATCCAACAGAAACCAAAAATATTGTAACAGGACATGAGACTGTACTCCAACAAATTTGAAAACCTAGAGGAAATAGACAAAATTTCTAGATTCATATCACCTACTAAAATTATCACAAGGTAAAGCAGAACTGAATAAACCCATCACAAAGGAAGAGATTGAAAAAGTCATCCAAAAACTACCAATCAAAAAAAACCCTGGCCCAGATGGCTTCACTGCAGAATTCTACCAAGCTCTTAGAAAGAGTTATCTCCAATACTACTGACACTATTCCACAGCACAGAAAGGGATGGAATACTCCCAAATACATTCTACGAAGCCAGCATAACCCTGATACCAAAGCCAGGGAAAGACCCAACAAAAAAGAAGAACTACAGACAGACATCACTCATGAACCTAGATGCAAAAATCTTCAACAAAATACTCACCAACAGAATACAACAACATATCAAAAAAATAATTCATCACAACCAAGTTGGATTCATACCAGGGATGCAAGGCTGGTTCAACATCAGAAAAACAATTAATGTGATCAACCATATAAATAATGCAAAAGAACCATCTGATTTTGTCAATTGATGCAGAAAAGGCATTTGATAAAGTCCAACACCCATTCATGCCAAAAACTCTCAGCAAAATAGAATAGACGCAAATTCCTCAATGCAGTGAGGGCCATTTATACAGCCAACTGCCTACATTATCCTGAATGGAGAGAGACTGAAACAATTCCCCTTGAGAACGGGAACTAGAAAAGGATGCCCACTCTCACCTCTCCTATTCAACATCGTACTAGAAGTTCTAACCTGAGCACTTAGACAAGACCAAGAAATAAAGGGCATCTGCACTGGCAAAGAGGAAGTAAAAACCTACCTATTTGCAGACAACGTGATTGTATATGCAGAACCTACCTATTTGCAGATGACGTGATTGTATATGCAGAGAATCCTGAAAGAATCCGTAAGTAAACTACTCAGACTGATAGAACAGTTCAGCAAAGTCTCAAGACACAAGATAAATGTAAGTAAATCAGCAGGATTCCTTTACCCCAATGATGAGATTATTAGAGAAGAAACCACCAAATCAACATCATTTACTACTGCACCCATGAAGATAAAATACCTAGGAGTAAATCTAAACAGAGAAATATCAGACCTTTACAAAGAGAACTACAAGACCTTACTACAAGAAACTGAGAGACTTACATAAACGGAGAAACCTACACTGCTCATGGATAAGAAAACAACATTGTGAAAATGCCTATTTTATCCAAAGCAATCTACTTGTATAATGCAATCCCAATACAAATTCCTGCGTCACTTTTTAATGAGATGGAGAAAGAAATCAACTTTGTTTGGAAAGGGAAGAAGTCCCAGATAAGTAAAGCACTACTGAAGAAGAAGAACACACTGAGAGGCCACTCACTGCCTGACTTTAGAACCTATTACACTTCCACAGCTGTCAAAACAGCCTGGTACTGGTACAAAAAGAGACAGACAGATCAGTGGAACAGAGTTGAGACCACAGAGATGCCACCATCCTCCTATGAATAGCTGATATTTGACAGAGGCCCTAGGATGTTAAACTGGGGTAAAAGCAATCTCTTTAACAAACGGTGCTGGCAAAATTGGATAGCCATCTGCAAAAAACTGAAACACGACCCAACTCTCACACCTTATACAAAAAACAACTCAAACTGGATAAAAGACCTACATTATCAAATCTAAAATGATACAGCTCATCCAAGAAAAAACAGGATCAACAATGACGTTTGAATACACAATGTAGAGAGAATTCAAAATCTGACAAAGCACAGTCAACAGAAGAAAAAAATGGACAAATGGGAACTACTAAGAATCAAACACTTTTGCTCATCCAAAGACTTTATCAAAAGAATTAAAAGACCACCTACAGAATGGGAAAAAATATTTGGCAACTACAGGTCAGAACGATGTCTCACCTCCATAATCTATAAGGTACTACAAAATGTCAATCAGAAAAAGATAAATAATCCAATTAAGCGATTGGTGAAGGAGATGGACAAACACTTTTCCAAAGAGGAGATCCAGGCAGCCAAAAAACACATGCAGACACGCTCATGATCACTAGCTATTAAACTCAAATCAAAACTACAATGAGATACTATCTCATGCCAACAAGGTTGGCCATGATCCAAAATGTAAAACAACAAACACTGGTGAAGCTGTCGAAAAATTGGAACTCTCCTACACTGTTGGTAGGATTGCAAAATGGTGCAACCTCCTTGGAAAGCAATCTGGCGCTTCCTTAAAAAGCTGGAAATAGATACACCATTTGACCCAGTGATTCCACTGCTTGGAATATATCCTGTAAAATCAAGGGCATTCACACCAACACATACATGTACACTGCTGTTTAATGCAGCAGAGTCCACAACAGCAAAAAGATAGAATCAACTGAGATGCCCAACAACAGAGAAAAGGATAGGTAAACTATGGTATATATACTCAATGGAACACTAGATTTTAGGAAGCATCTCATAACCTGGTTTCAGTTGGAGGACATTATGTTGAGTGAAAGTAGTCAGTGGCAAAAGGACAAATATTTAGGAGACCCCTACAATAAGAACTTAAAATCAGAGTCATGCATAGAAGAAAAGACTCTTTGATGGCTGTAAGGGTGGGGAGAGAGGGCGAGGGGGCGAGGGGGCGAGGGGGCGAGGGGGCGAGGGGGCGAGGGGGCGAGGGGGCGAGGGGGCGAGGGGGCGAGGGGGCGAGGGGGCGAGAGGGCAAGGATGGGGTACAGATAGTTGACAGAAATTTGGCTGGGTGAAATCTGAGACAGCATACATTAGAAAGAAGATCAATTTTAACTGGACTTCAACATAACATGATTACTCCTCCCATCTTAACCCAATATTGTAAGGTGAGAATAGCTGCAATGGGGGTCCAGGGACCATGCTCTCAGGGCACATCAAGGCCAACTTGCATGACCAGTGTTTTGCTAAAAGAGTCTTCTGTACCCCACACTGGTGAGTGGCATCTGCAGTCTCAAAAGCTGCCAGGCTGCCATCTGAGGTACACCAAATGGTTCCAGCTCACCAGGAACAGATGGTCACCAAGGACTGAAATGACATGGGTCAAAGAGAACCCAGAAGACAGAGAGACCCACGTGAGTGAGTGACTACATCGACACGTGACCAGAAGAACTGGATGGTGCCCGGCCACCACCAGTGATAGACAGCCGTGATGGGGCTCACAAAGTTGAGTCTCACTGGCAACACGAGAATGAAAAGGGGTGCACCCTGAGATAGCCACTAAAAGATGACAGTTGATGTTCCATTGGCCTTGGGATTCCCCTCGGAGCATGGCTCCGGCCCTGATGCTGCCCCTGTCCAGAAGCCATAATGGAGGTCAACTCTTCAGACAGGAATGGACTGGACTTGGTGACACAAAGTGAGCATTATCATGTGTGCACTTTATGGTTTCACGCATCTATAGGATGTCATCCTGCTGACCTCTTACTGGGTGCAGGGGAGAGGGTGGCGATGAGGGGACAGGAGAGTGTTAGGAGGATATGACATGTATACAACGGAGAGGAGGAGTCTGCTGCCACCGGGCAGGGAGAGCAAAGGGAGCCGCATATAGAGGGGAATGCAAATTTACACATGATTGTACAGTTTCACTCAATTCTAATTAAAAAAAAAAAGTGCTACAGCTGCTAACCAAAAGGTCGGCAGTTCAAATCCACTAGGTTCTCCCTGGGGCACTTATTATCAAATCACTGAGTTTTCTTTCAGTTTTTGATCCCCGCTGCCCACTTAAATTTCTTCCTATCCCTTGTTCTGTTAAGCTCTGGACACGGTTCTCTCTCCCTGAAGAATGTGAGTTAGTGAGTGTTAACACTGTAGCAGGAGGCTGTGAGCGGGCCCTCTGCACTGAATGTGGTTCTACAGAGGTCTTTCTACCTTCTGAATGAAAAGTTCTAGCACCCTGCCATCTGATGGTCAGGCTCCACCTGATGAACAACCTCCCAGGACCAGCAGCCACCAGGAGCCTGACTAATGATAACTAACAGTCACCACTCAGGGAACATCCAGGTGCCAGGTCCTGTCCTAGTAGATTACATATCTGCATTATCATCTTCGTTACACAGATGGGGAATCTGAGGCTCACAGAGGTTAAATAATTTCCCAAGGTCACATCCATTAGAAAATGAGATTTTCTTTTCGAACCCATGTCTAACTTCAAAGCACATGGTTTTTCCACTCTACCAAGTTACTTCTCTTCAAATAATACATCTGAGGTGATAAGTTTTTTACATGTATAGATGATCATTCTTCCCATAGATAAAGACCACTATGAGAATAATGTTTCCCCATTACTCCCACCAAAGCAGAGAGACATACTAGGGCCTCAGACAACGCCATGAAAAAGACCTGGCAGCAACCTTACCTCCTCTCCTTAGTTTTCCATCCTGGAATGGAGCAGCAAGGCAGAAGATTATTTAGTGCACACCCAATGTGTGACTGACAGAGGAAGGTGAGGCAACAAGGTAACCTTGTATGTTGACAAGTCTGGTCTTTTCTTTGTTCTTATCACATCCCAGTATAGATGGTCCTCAGTTAAGTCGCAGTTATGATACATGTTTTTCCCTCACTATCACCATTTAACTAAAAGAAGCATTCCAGGTAACAGCTCATTTAATATCATTATAAAGATTAAAACAGGTCCAACTCAGCAGTCACCGATATGGAAGGTCCTCCATGACACAGAGATGCCATAACACACATCAATGGATGAGCACTGCATGTATTACCTTCCACAGCACCTCTCACTCAAAAGTTTCATGCACCTAAATGAGTCTGTGATTTAGACCTGGACAACCAGCTGGATACTTCGGTGTGCTCATGAGTCATGCCTAAAGCCACACCAGGATTCAGGTGAGCAGATGCCAGCACATTTTAGTCTCTTGTGCCAGACAAAAAACTGTGTTCCTGCCTCTGAGATGACAAGTAACTGACCTCATCTGTACAGTGCTTCACTACTTACAGAATCATTTAACGCACCATCTTCATGGGCTTCTTCCAGGCACAAGGCAGGCTGGCGAGGCATGGATCAAACCCATTTTGTGGGTTAGGGACCAGAGGCTCTATGAGGTTGAATGTTGTCCATGTCACCAAATCAGTATGTAAAACTCACATCTTTTCTGATATACCCTGGTGTGCAAGCGGCTGCTGCCAGGAACAAGAGTGTTGTTGTGAGCATATGCTGGTTGAATGACCGCTACTCTGTGTACCTGTGAAACGCCAGGTGTGCAAGAATGGTACTTTTTCTGGGACAGACATTAGATGTGGCTACTAAGGGGTACTCTGTTGACTGACTAAAAACTAGGCTAAAAAATGACCATCTTGGATTATACATTCATTTGCTACTAAGGCAGCATAACAGAGTATCATTCATTTTCTCTGCCTTTCCCAATGTTCCCCCCTCCAGGTTGGGGAGGAGAAGTCCTGCAAAGCACATGTCCTCTCCCCTCTGCCTCTCCTCAGCCTTTTACTGCAGCTCATTAGACCAGTATGACCACCTGACTCAAGGACAGAGAGATTTGCTGGGTTTTCAGATGAGATTATGGTGAGGCAATGGTGAATCCTGGGGCAGAAAAAGCCTGTAGGGCTGTGATCCAAGTTGGTGGCAGGACAAGCTAAAATTATAACGGAAGAGGAGACATGACAACTAAATGAAGGAGACTGTTCTACACGCAACAATACAAAGAAGTAAGAAGAAAGAGACAAAGAAAGGAGGCTGAGAGAGCACTCTCTGGTCCTCACGAATTCCCACTCCAATCTCTAGCACCCACAGAGATACTTCCTTTGATTGAATTCCATATCCTTTCCACTACCCCTGTTTCTGTTTGGGTAGATTTCTGTTCCCTTACAATCAGCCTCTGACTAATACAACAAGAAAGAAGAGACAGAGGATGGAGAAAAAGTAAGAGATGACTAAAAGGAGCAATCTGTTTCCGACTGCATAGAGAGGGAATGAGGGAATATGACTTAAAAATTGAAAAGGCTCCAAATTGTAGCTGTTTCAAAATATGTATACAAAGATTACTTCTATTATGTCCACATCTTTTTAGAACAAGGAGGATAAATGCTGGGGAAGCTCTGTCCTTACAAAATAAAGCAGTGTTGAAAAAGGACTTAAACGGCGATTTGTTGTTGCTGTCGTTAGGTGCCAGAGTCGGTTCTGACTCACAGAGGCCCCATGTACAACAGAAGGAAACAGGGCCCGGTCCTGCCACATCCTGACAGTTGGTGCTATGTTGCAGCCACTGTGTTGATCTATCCCACTGAGGATCTTTCTCTTTTTCACGATCCTCTAGTTATCAAGGATAACATTCTTCTCCAGGGACTGGTCCCTCCTGATAACATGTCTGAAGTATGTGAGAATAAGCCTCACCATCTTTGCCTCTAAGGAGAATTCTGATTAAACTTCTTCCAAGACAGATTTATGCATTCTCTGGCAGTCCACTGTATAGTCAATATTCTTCATGAATATCATAATTCAAAGGCATCAATTCATCTTCAGTTTTCCTGATTCACTGGCTAGCTTTCACATACATGAGGCTACAGAAAACAGCATGGCTTGAGTCAGGCATATGTTCTCAAAGTGACACCTGTGCTTCTTAACACCTTAAAAAGGTCTTTTACAGCAGACTTGCTCAATGCAATGTGTCTTTTGATTCCCTGACTGCTGCTTCCAAGGGCATCGATTGTGGATCCAAGTAAAATGAAAACCTTGACAACTTCAATGTTTTCTGTTTATCAAGAAGTTGCTTATTGGTCCAGTTGTGAGGATTTTTGTTTTCTTTGGGTTGGGGTATAATCTATACTGAAGGCTGCAACTGATATCCATCAGTAAGAAGTACTTCAAGTCCTCTTCTCTTTCAGCAAGAAAGATTATGTTGTCTTCCTATCATAGCTGTTAATGAGTCTTCCCCCAATCCTGATGCTGTGTTCTTCCTTCTTAATATAGTCCGGCTTCTTATTCGCTAAATACACAGACTAAAGAAGTACTGTGAAAGGACACAACCCTTCTGCATTTTAAATCACACATTTAGTATACGTTCTCCCCATCATGAACCATGGTCCAAAATCCCCTCGCACCTATCAGACCTTCTGTTATGATGTCCTTTCTCCATCCTGCCACCAATCATCTTACTGTTGTACAGCTTTGTTCAGGCAACTGGTATGAATAAACATCTGTGAAATCCTCCTTGGTCCCCTTAGAAAAATTAGCCACCTTTTACTCTGCCTCCTACAGCACTTGATACATTTCGCTCCATGAGCTCTTACACTGGTATACTGTAATTCTTTGCTCATGAGTTTCATTTCTCAACTGAACTACGAGTGCCTTCAGAGCAAGGCCTATGGCTTCCTCTTCTGATGTGCCGCACACAGTGTCTGGCACATATGCTAGTAGAATAAATTAACGCCTATTAGCTCTGTCTCATGGGAGAGGTCTTGGAAACAACAATTAGGATTAAAAGTTTTTCTGAAACAAGTAAACTGAAGTTGCATGCAGATTTACCAACTGGTTCATCTTTTCAACTAAGTTAGTGTGCCAATTTAGTAGACAAACAGGAAGTATCAGTATCTCTTGATACCATGTTAGAATTGATTAAATACCTGACACTTAGAAAGTTCAAGTACAAAACATTATGTAGGATATGGGATGAGGATGGAGGTTTTAAAAGGAAAAACTCCAACTATTAAGTTCATAACTCTTGTCTGAGGAGCTCATACTATACCATAAATTTAGTATCAAAAAGTGAAAATCATTTAAATAAAACAGGCACCTGAAAAATTTATCAAACCTAGCATTTCAGCAGAAGTGGCTAAAATGGCAGCATACAGAGCTAGACTGAGTTTTCTGGAAATACAGCTTATAGGTCAAGTGAGTCTCTGGTTGATAGCAACTCAATGTTTGTAAACTATATCCCATGCAACATGGCAAATAATGGCCTCCTCTTGGACGAATGCACTTTCCTACTGGCAAAGCTGAGGCTGGAAGACAGAAAGCCATTTGTAGCATGATATGTTGAGGATCTGGTGAAGTTCATGGTGTCATTTATTTACTGTCTTCTCTAGCTTCAAACAGGGAGAGCAGATACTTAACGGGGCTAACCTGTGCTCAAGGCACTATTTCGGTTACTAAGAGCCAAGTAACGGAGTGTAGCACTGATCAAGATGGACTGGCATCTAAGGCTACAGGAGGGAACTCCTGCCATCTCGTCCAATAGATAAAGTAACCTGAACTCTAGAAAAGGAGTGACCGGATTTACTCCTCTCATCACTAACAGAAAAGTTGGGACAAATACCTGTCTGGGCCCACCTCAGGCAACTCTTTCCCAGTCTGCTTACTGCAATTGGAGAACAAAAGAGCAAGGAAGGCTCACTCTGCCTGAGGTCAGGGGATCCAGGAAAGCAAAAGGCAGAGAGAAAGACGCAGCCACCCCATCTTTTCAGTGCAATGACTGTCAACACATTAACCACACACAAGAGAGAAGAAAGGTCAAGTGATGCAGGCTCCTGCCAGACAGCTGCTCCTCTTCCCGCTGGAAGGAACAAGTAGAGTAAAAAAAGAGGCAAAAGCATACTCTTGGGGAGGAGGAAGAGTTGGCAGAAGGTTCCGAGTCTGTGGAAATGCAGTAGTAGGAGAAAATAAAGGTTTCTTCCCAGCAGACTCCTTAGGCTCATGTCTGTGAAAATATTATTGTTATGTGAGATATGCTGAAGAGGCATCTAAAGATGCCAGGGTACACAAGGCTACATTAGTCCCATGACCTTGAGGTCCTATGTGTTCCCAAGGACTCTGCTTTAGAGATGAAGAATATATTCTATCCCCTTTATGGATGCACAACAGAGCCAAGAAGAACGAGCCATTAAAAAAGGCAAAGAGCAAAGGCACACAACTCAACAAGCTGAGATAAACGCAAAGTGGGAGTTGCCAGAACACCCTCTCTCCTAAACAACCTTTTCTCCCAAGGGCACCACTCCTCAACCGTGTTTTTTCTCCTAAGACGAAGTCTTAGAGGCATACAGGGGTACAGGTGGAAGGAACTTCAAGGCCTACATCAAACTCAGGCCTTTCATTTTACAAAGGTTCCATCACAAATCCAGAGATGTTCCCTCACTTGTCATGAGTTGACACAGCTGAGAAGTGGCAGAGCTAGCTCTCAATTTCTCCTTTACTAATCAGATACAGCACTCCCTAAGTCTTCTCCATTTCCCCCAAGTTCAGGACTTCAAAACCTTTTATCTGAAACATTGTGACAGTCTTCTAGTCTAGAAGGCCTCTAGCACTTGTCTCCCTGTCTGAAATCACTCCTCACTCTGCTCCAACAGTGATCCCCTGCTCTACTGGAGCAGGCTGCATGGTGTGCTCTTCTTCTTCTCCCTCTGCCAGTATGTCCCTCACAGAGGCTGCTCTTTTACCTTGGTCTTAGGATGGGGAAAAGGAGCAGAGCTAAAGCTAGTCCACGACAAACACGTAGTAAGTCAGAGAAACAAATATTTATTATAAGCATCCCAAATTTCAGGTATGCCCTAAGCACCTAGAGCAGTGTCTCTCACAAAGACAGCATGGATGCCTCACTGGATCAACCATGTCATTTCATCCTTATTTTAGACAGTATTATTGTTACCCTGATTTTTAGAGATGAGAAAACCAAGGCATAGACTTTACATAGTAGGCCTAAGATCACATAGCTAGTAGGTGGTAGGGCTGGAATTCAAATCCAGAACATTTGGTCCCCAAATCAGTACACCACAATGATTCTGAGAATCCTACAACTTCTAGAGTTTGGGAAGAAAAATTTGGTTTTTAATTACATATTATCTTCTCACTGTCTGATTATATTGTACTTGAAAATCTTGACTTACTCCAGCATTTACCCTTGATTATAAGCAACTTGAGGGCAAAGATTCTATCCTATCACACGTCTAAGTACCTAGTCAAGACTCAGTAAAAAATGCTTACTGATTGATTGTGGCTGATTCAGGGCCAGAGTGGATCCTTCTTTCTTCCAGTCCACAAGGAGTCAGAAGGCTTTAGGCACTCCACATCTTGCCTCAAAGTTCCAGAGGTAAACAGTGAATTTTAAGTAACCTCTAGCTGTGACAGAGACATAACCTTTGAAGGAGCTCACTTTCTTTCTTCCCAGATGTCAGCCCTATCACTAAAAGCCAGGGAGGAAGAGAATGGCTGTGCAGAATGATTGTTTTAAAAGAAGAGGAGTCAGGTCTCAGCTGGAAAAGTAGGAGTCAGTACCAAGTCTGTTTATTTTGGGAAATGTCTCAGAACGATAAATGTGTTTTCACACCCTGTTCTTCCTGACAGCAGTCTGCACTACCTCTGGCTCAGAGAGGCAGCTGTTCTCAGTCCTGTGGTGTCCAAGGTACATGAGCCTGAAGCTGAGAGGGCAGCCACTGTCACGAAAGCACCTCTGTAAGCCACCACCTGCCAAGGCCAGGGAAGAGAGCAATGCCCATGTTTCTCGAGAGGCTCTTTTGCCACAGCCCCGATGGCACAACTGACTCTCCCCAGCTCTGCCTGCAGCATTCTTTCCCTTCTCTAAAGGCTCAAACACAGCAGACAGGGCAAGGGAGTCTGCTTTAAACAAAAAGAGCAAAGAAACCAGCCTTGTTAGCCAAGTTAAAACTCATCTTTTGATCAGGCACGCACAAGAAAACTTTTCACTTGTTTCAGGGCAAGCTGACAGTGGTGATTTGAAGAGGCTGTGGAGAGAGGAAGGTAAGAACAGGTTGCAGCTAGATGCTTTTCATTCAAACCCTGGCCCTGCTGCTTACTAGAAGTGTGATGGTGGGAAAATTATTTTATCTTTCTGTTTGATTTCTCTCATTCAGAAAATGGGGGAGGTAACAGCATCCATCTACACGTGGTTTTGTGCAGATTAAATGGCATACAGCCATGTTAACACTTTTAAAACAGGACCTGGCATGTAGTATGCTCTCAATTAGTGCTGGCTATACGGCCAAGGAAACTCTGGTAGCACAGTGGTTAAGTGCTACGGCTGCTAACCTAAAGGTGGACAGTTTGAATCCATCACGCACTGCTTGGAAATTCTACAGGGCAGTTCTACCCTGCCCTAGAGGGTCACTGAGTTAGCATCAACTCTACAGCACTGAGTTTTTGATACAGACAAGATCGCTGTCATCTGTCATAGACTGAATTATGTCCCCCCCCAAATGTGTCTACCACTTTGGCTGGGCCATGATTCCCAGCACTGTGTGGTGATCTCCATTCTGTGACTGTAATTTTACGTTGAATAGGGTTAGGATGGGAGTGCAACACTCTTACCCAGCTCACATCCTTCATCCAAAGTAAACGGAGTGGTCCTGGTCTGCACCACCGTTTCTCTCTTACAAGGTAAGCACAAAGGAAAGTGCGTAGACAGTTGGGGCTTCATACCACTAGGAAAAAAGCACCAAGAGCAGAGCTCATCCTTTGAACTCAGGGTTCCTGGGCCTGATAAGCTCTTTGACCAGGGGAAGACTGACAAGAAGAATTTTCCTTCAGTGCCGACAGAGATAGAAAGGCTTCTCCTGGAGCTGAAGCCCTGAATTTGTGGACTTGTAGCCTACTTTACTGTGAGGAAATAAATTTAACTTTGTTAAAGCAGTCCACTTGTGGTTATTTCTGTTCGAGCAGTACTACTAGATAACTAAGACATCATGTAAAGAATGGCCAGAGGTTCATGTGTCTTAGTCATTCTCCAAGTTCAGAACATGAAAAAATACTGCCCATGTACATATCCAGAAAATAAGACGACAGACCAAGCTACATGTTATGCAGACAAAGAAAAATCAAAAACAGATGCTGCCATTCAAAAGATCAGACTGTTGTTGAATATAGCATATACCTAATTACAAAACAGAGAAGAAAGCGTTAAGTCCAAACATGGACTGTAAAGAGAATCAAAGAGGGATTCATGGAAGAAGAGGCAATTAAGTTTGACTTTGAAGGAAAGGTAGGAGTTGTACAGGTAACAAAATCTAGAAAGCCTTTCTCCCTAACTGGGAACAGCAGCCACCGAAGCTGCTGCTGCAGGCGGAGCACAGACACTGGCCATCAGTGCTACACTGCATCCTGAAGGATGTTTCCATGTTTCCTATAAGGAAGCTAAGACTGTTCACCATCCTCTCTCCACTTGAGGACTCTTACAATAGCTTCCCTTTAACTAAGGTAATATTCTCATGCTTTTCTTTTACGTGCCTGAAACATTATCACTACACAAAGCTTCATGTCCCAGGCCAACGCTCATGTATAAAGTGCTTAGGATTTATCAGACACTCAGTAAGTACTCAGTAAATTGATTATATTACAGTTTTACAAATTACTATTACTACTATTACAGGAAACCAGTTTTTTTTTCCCCATGTATTATTCTGGAATCTGACTTATTTCATAAAGAGCTGAAATGGAGGCAGGAAGGCAGGATTCTTTTAGTACATCTTACAGCCACTGTTTCACTTACTCAAATTCCTTCTGGTACTACAATCTGCGTCAGCCATCATGTTGTCTCCAGACGCAGGTAACAGTCCTTCCCTTCATTCCCTCCCTTCATCCCTGGAGAGAAGCTGCAGGAGGTTTGGTGTTAAGAGGAGTCTAGCCCTGCTCTTCACGAAGAAATCATCTACCATGAAAGAACAGCATATTCACCATTAGATTTTCCTCATTTGCTCGGCACTTCACCATTCTCTGCTACAAGTGTCCAGATAACTTACAGCACTAGAATGTTCTCTATTACTGTCAGCTTCTACTGAGAAAGAAGTCACTTGTAAAACACTAAGTGACTATACTAGTCAGAGGGTAAGCAAAGGGGCTCCTCAGACGAACTAAGGAGAGAAGCGGGTTAGGACTACTAAGACCACTGCTTAGGTTGAGTGGCTAAAGACAGTGGCTAGAGAGAGAAGGTAGCAAAGAGCATGGGCCATGAGTCTTAACTGACTAGATGGCAACTAACAACAGCATGAATTTCTGGAAGGAATGCTGCCCATCTATGGGTTCCAATGTGCAAGTCCGGGAGGCCAGTTTCTGTCAATTTGGCAACTGCATGGGAAAAGGCTTTCTCATTCCAAACAGCATTAGGGAAGACCTGGTTTGAGTAACAGCAAACAGCAGTACTCATTTATTTAAACACAATCTGGCATGCTCTGAGAAACAAACCAAGACTACTGCTGAATAACCCACAGAAAACCTTCCTATCATTATGGTAGTCCTGCCTAAGGGAACTGCCCCTAAAACTAATATTGCTTGGCTCTTAGCAAAACATATGATCCAGAAGTATTACTTCTTATACTCATGTGGGAGCCACACAGCTTGGGCAGGTGGTCCCTTGGGCCTGAGTTTGAGTAAGAATGAGAACATAGGGTTGGGATGCTGACACTACCAGAGTGGAGTCTGGCAAGTTGTAAGGGTATGCAGCTGCTGAGAAACACTGGTGAAATGGGTCTGTACACATGCTCTACCTCAAGTGATGTCCTTGAGAAGAAACAGGCTCTGAAAGTCTTAACATGCTTTCTCTTCCATGAATGTAACACCATTTTCGAAGGACTCATACACACTTTTTCATTTAATCTCCCTAAAATTCTATCCTCTTACTCCAATTTTGTGGTAAACAAAAGCAGGATCACAAATAACTTCCAAAGTTTATAAGGTGACATTTCAGAGAGTGGTCAAAAGAACCTCGTGTTTTCCTATTCCAGATCAGAGCTCTCTTCACAAGTGAGAAAATGGAGTTTGCATGGGTATTTATTCATTTAAAAAATCAAATGAGGGCCCATTATGTTTGAGGCAATGAAAATTCTGTGGTGAAGAAGACAAAGTTTTTACCCTGGCGACACTTCTGGGTTTTTTTTGTTTTCTTAAGTTGTGAAGAGAGAGAGAAACAAGAAGTTAAAAAAATACACGCTACAAGCCTATTTCTAAGAGAGTCTTCTGCACCCCCCATATTGGTGAGTGGCATCTGGGGTCTTAAAAACTAGCAAGCTGCC
This sequence comes from Heterohyrax brucei, assembly GCA_028571685.1. Taxonomy (NCBI): domain Eukaryota; kingdom Metazoa; phylum Chordata; class Mammalia; order Hyracoidea; family Procaviidae; genus Heterohyrax; species Heterohyrax brucei. The sequence goes on along the minus strand of CM053145.1, from coordinate 121,857,314 downwards.
ATCCGAGGTGCACCAAATAGTCCCAACTCAGTCGGAATAGGTGATCCAACAACAACACGAGGGAAAAAGAGCCCAGAAGGCAGAAAGACCCACATGAGTGGGTGACTATATCAACATGTGACCAGAACCAGATGGTCCCCGGCCACCACTAATGACAGCTGTGATGGGGCTCACAATGTTGAGTCCCAGCGGCAATATGAAGAAAAAAAGAGGTCCACCTTAGGAACTCCACTAGAAGACCGCAACTCATGGTCCAAAGGCCTGGGAATTCCCCTGAGAACACGGCCCCTGGACCTGATGCTGCCCCTGATCATAGATCATTACTGAGGTCAACCCTTGGATAGGAATAGACTGGACTCAGGGACACAAAGTGGCCAGATCATGTGTATACTTCATGGTTCTATGCATCTACAGGATGTCGTCCATCCTACTGGCCTCTTACTAGAGGGGAGTGGAGAGGGTGGAGAGGAGGAGACAGGAGATTATTACAAGAATATGACATGTATAGAATGGAAAGGAGTGTGCTGTCACTGGGCAAAGAGAGCAGAGGGAGCTACAGATAGGAGGGCATGCAAATTTGTATTGTATTGTAAACTTTCACTCAATAACAATAAAAAAATTAAATAAAATACATGATACATTTTCATGTAATAGAAAGTATATGCAGGAAAACCAAAATAGGATAAAGAATTAAGGTCTGAAAGGTTAGTATTTCAGCAGACGCCTGGATACAGTGAGAGAGTGAGTCCTATGAAGATCTGGGAAACCACATTTCAGGCAGAAGGGAACACAAGGACAAGGAAAAGCCCTGAGGTAGGAAGGAGTTCCATGTGTATTTGAAGAAGAGTAAGAAAGCAGTATGGCTGAAGTCAGTAATGGAGTAAGGACAAGTATGAAAACGGGAAAGTGGGCAGAAGTCACATCTTATACAATTTTACCAGCTCCCCTGATCCTGAGTTATTCTTAAGCAAATTCTAGACATGCTACAATTCATACTACAGTTTTTTAAATAGAAGACCTATATAATATTCTTTATATACTGAAAGACAACTCTGGCTTCTACGTGAAGAATGGCACGGGGGAGGAGAGGAAGAAGAGATGCTTACGAATGGCAACAGGACGAAGACAAGATAATTCTGGGACCAAGATGCTCAGTGGAGGTCGTCAGAAGTCCTTGGATTTGGTGTATACTTGAGGGTAAATCTGACAGGATTTGCTGATCAGTCAGATACTGAAGATGTAAGAAAACAGAGATGTTAATGTAACTCCTAGGTTACTGGCCTCAGATAAGATGATGCCATTTACTGAAGAGAAGTCAGGAATAGATGAGTATTAGGCAGACAGGAGAAAATAAGAGTTATATTTGGAACAGAAGTAGCAGTGAGAACAAAGGGAGTGGATGCAGAACTAGCAGGCCTTAATTCAAGTCCTGATTCTTGTCACTTAGAGTTACAGCTGGGCAACCTTGGACAAGTCACTTACCCACATTCAATTTCTCCACCTACAATATGGTTGACAGCAAAAACTATCTCTTGGAACTGTTAGAATACGGAAATGTTTGTATATACACTGTAAACTGTAAAGGTGTTTGGATCAAGGTCAGTTTCCTTGTTTTCTTTGTAATTTCTGGTAATGTGTGTTTAAATGACTCATATTTAAACCTCAGACTCTAAATAGACTTGTCTTAACACACAATAAAAAAAAGACTTAATTTTACATTATCCAATCCTATTTTACTTGCTCAGTGCTTTACACTTTCATACTTTTAAAGGGCAGAGACTATCATTTGTATTTCTTACTTCATTTCTTACATACCATCACACATAAAACCAAACCCACTGCTGCTGAGTCAATTCCAACTCACAGCAACCAGATAGAACAGAGCAGAACAGTCTGATGGAGCTTCGACAGCACACCTGGTGGATTTTAACTACCAACCTTGTGATTGGCAAATGTTCTCTTAACCAGTATGCCACCAGGGTTTCACATCATTCACACAGATGGATCAAAAAAAAAAAAATCCAATCTCTTTGTTGTCAATTCTAAACTCATGGCAGTCCTACAGCAAAGGGTAGAACTGCACCACAGAGTTTCCAAGGAGCAGCTAGTGGATTTGACCTGCTGACTTTCTGCTTGACAGCTGAGCTTACCCTACATAAAGAGAGTACTAGTTGCTAGATGACAGGGAGGTCCTTTTGAAAGCCTGAAACCTGGTCTCATTGTATTCTTCTTGTGGCCTTACATCTGAATACTGTGATTTTGGAATATAATCCATTTGGCAGTATGGCTGCTCATATCAGGGAAATTTCTGACACAGAATGCTGAGCACTTCCATGATCACTAGTGAAAAAATAATGCGACTCATTCGATGCAGTAGTTAATGGTCTATAAAATACTTTTATAAATATTTTCTTGGCTCCTCCCTCTATCTGGTAAGCATGTGAAAATTATCAGATGTGAAGAGAATGTCATGAGACAAAATTTAAGCTTACTGTAACACTGACTTAAAGCTAGGGAAAATGCCATTCTCTTACACTGTTTTGTATTTAGCAATGTGCCTTGTCATTGACTGATTGATCCACTCATTAATTCAACCAATATTTGAGGATCTCCTAAGTATTAAGCAACATGCTGGGTGCTTAGTATACAGTGGTACACGATCAATTTTTTAAAAAATCTCCCAGTGACCCTGTCTAGGACTTCTTTTCCAAGGAATGTATATCAACTTCATTATCTGCACTCCCGATGGCTACATTTCATATTATGTTGGAAATAAACTATATCAAGACTAGAGAAGTAGTTGAGGAGTCTCAGTTATTTTACAAAAATAACAATAGGGAGAAGATTTCAAGCTGAGGAGATATGGATTCATACTATATTGTCTTACATTTCTTATACCCTTTCTCTGGATCATATCCCAACATCTGGTGAAGAATGTGCAGCAATCTCCAATGTGTATGTTGAGGAATACTGTTCTAAAGATTTAAGTGTCATGGGTTAAAAGACTATTATGTCAGTAAGTTTGGAAATGCTTAGTTAAACAAAAGAAGTTTCATTATCATAAGGCTGCTGAAAAGCCTTTATACGGGCTCTGATAATGAAGTCTGTGAACTTAATTGCTCTAAGTGGTACATATCTCACTGCTGAAGTGCTCCCCTTGGGAAGCTATGCACTAATGTCAGTGTCTAGTCCACCCTTCAAAGCAATTTTGGAACTCTTTTGGGAATGGTCAGTGAGCACGGTGGCAAGGAGGCAAGTTCGTGAACTTCATTGTAGAGTTGTCTATGTGACAGATTTTAGCCAGTAAACAAATAACTGTACTGGAATATCCTACCTACTCATCTGATCTGGCGTCCAATGACGTTTTTCTTTACCCCAAGATAAGGGAAATGTTGAAAGAAGACATGTTGATGACACTCAGGATGTTAACGGCAATACGACAGCTCTGATGACCATTCCAGAAAGAGCTCCAAAACTGCTTTCATGGGTGAACTAGGCATTGGCATTTGTGTATAGCTTCTCAAAGGGAGCACTCTGAAGGTGGCTGTGGTGATATTTAGTAGTGAGGCACGTAGCACTTTTTCTAGGATGAGCTCACAAACTGGCAGTCCTCATATATTACAGCACTTGAGGAAATCCAAGAGACAGGTAAAACAAGCACCATTTTCCGATCATATGAGACCATGGAACTTTAGTTTAGAAAAACAACTCAAATAATTAGTATCTGACCTAATATGCTTGGGCAATTGTTTTGGGGACTGTCATTTGTAAAAACACAATGCCTGCATCTGTTTAGTAGGCTGCTTGGTCTCAGTTTACGAAGAGTTGAACAGGCACAGAACAGATACAAACCTCTGAAATATGAAAAAGAAACCACTTACTATATGTTGAGCCAGGATAGTGTCTAGCTTTGCTTTCTGCTGTAGTTCCAACATCTAGCACAGCCTGGCACTGAGCAGGCACTTCATAAAACTTGTTTTAAAAAATGGATAAGAGGGAGACTTCCACAGAAATGACAGAAGGGTCACAGAGATTTCAGAATGTGTGGTCATACTGCTTTTCTGTCTCCAGTGATTTCAATTTCCATATCTAGACTTCTGGACAGTGTTTATTTTCTTATAACAAAAGATTGAGAATTACTCAACAGCCTTTTGCATCATGAGTCTGCACTAATCTAATAAGAGGTCACACTAGTCTTTATTGATGAACAGAACATTAATCAGATCTCCTTGAAATAATCCCATCTCTATTATGCAGACAAAATTACATTTTCCAGTATAATTACTGTGTCAGTAGAGCTCCCGGATTTTGATACTGTTTCATTTACAAAGGTAACATCAACTTATTAGTTTGTCAAACTTCTAGAAAATCAAGGGGAAGCTCACTGTTTTAAGTATCAAGCTGTACCATACTCCTGTTCTATCTTCTGCATGTTTTCCTACCACCCAAAGGACTGGCAAAGTTTTATTTTCTGTATTAAGTATTAAAAGAAGGTCCAGTAGGTATCACTAAAGTATGTTTTTAAATTACATGCCACCAACGTTCTTCAATCCATACCCGAGATTTTAGACTGTAAGTTCTTGGAAGGCATAGGTCTTGAATGTTTTATTCGCAACTATCCCCCAGCACTAAAGACAACACCTGGAACCAAGTGACACTGCTGAACGAATGCTCGCTCTCTCCTCCCACTGAGACTCACTGTTTTACAGTAAAACAATCTCTCTCTCTCTTTCTGTTTTGTTCTCTCTTACTCATACTCATACACAGACATACAGAGAAGCCTTACTATATACAATGATATTTTTCCCACGAAAAATATAAATTATCATGGAAGTTGGGGTAAAACAGAAAATAAGAGGGGGGACAGTTTCTTTGTGTTATGTAATATTATCAAACCATTTTTTTCCCCAAAATTTGACCTACCCTCAGCTACAGAACATTAGGAGACAATCACTTACTACTGATCCATACTTACTGACCACATCAGCAGTGAGGATTTAGGGCTACTCTTGAGTTATTAGCCTGATAGACTGCAAAAGCACAACAGGACATTCTCCAATATTGTTTATTCAGTATTTTCTTGTTTTGTAGCTTACCTTATTTTACCAAAAAATGTTTTTATTTTTTATTATAAACTATTTATAACAACTTAAGACTTATTTTTAGTCTGAAACCATGATTTCTCTACAAAGTGGAAAAGGCTCTGTTCTATACATGCAAATCAATATAATAACAGGATTCAATACACTGATTTACTAGCTCTGTGACCTTGGGCAAAAGGCTGAACATCTTTGAGTCTGACATACGAATAACAATAGCATGTTCCTCCTAGGATGTGTAGGACTAAGTGAGATAGATAATCCATGTGGTGTGCTTGGCTACTGCAATCTCAGAGGGGTTGATAAACAGTCATAGTACTTAAATACTTAAACAACAAGTTCATCATCTGTGTAAGTCTTCCTTTTATTTTCTTTCTGAAAAGCCACTCTCCCCCACTTCATCTACCCAAGCAGAAACTTCACAACGGGTATGCTTTGTGGGTACTGCCTTATCCCCAAGCATGGGTTCTTCCTGCAGAGTTTAGACAGCATTTCTGGATTGCTTCTGGCTGGGTGTTATCATTTAAAGGGCGTCATTCTTCCTGCCCCCTGTATTTCTTTTCACAGCCTGCGCAACCTCCTTCTTTCCTCGTGTGCTCCCTTAAAAAGACTTAGTTGGCTGGGGAACTCATCCCATCATTTAGTTTATCAAAAATTACTAACCAGAGGGGATGAGCACTGAGTGCTAGGGACATGCTGGGCAGGAGCATCTGTGCCTGGCCTTTTTATCTATGCAGCTTGTCAGTAATTGCTAAGTTTTCTCTCCTGTAACAATTATCCCCCATTTCTCTCCCCACCCCCATCACACCCCCAGTTAATTATCAGTTCTAGAATTAAACTGCTTGCCTCTCCTACCGTTGCCATGACAACAGTTGGCCTGCACCTGCCACTGCGTGAACAGTGGCTCTTTGAGAAGAGGTGATGGCAGTTGCTGGCTCCACAAAAGCCAGGGAGAGTAAACTACTGTTTACCTGTCTGGGGAGAAAAGTTTCTGTTCATTTCACCTCAGGCACTTTTCTGGCAAACCCCACTTCAACTTCCTTCTCAGATAAACTGCTAGTTGGCATTCAACAAAGACAATGAAAACCTTTTTTCCTGATAAAAATGCCAAATCCTTACTGGTTTGTCACAGTCCCATCCATCAGCTTCACTGAACTCCCACCCAAGATGTTGCAATATTTAAGTCTTCCATCTCCTGATACAGGCACTATAGAATACTGGCTGAAGCAAGGATTTTTTAAGCCTGGTTAGCACATCTGGGTTTGAATCCCACCTGAGCCACTTTCCAACTGTGTAACCACTCCTTAGTTACTTACCCTCTTAAATGCAAGATTCCCATATGCAAAAAAAAAAAAAAAAAAAAAAAATCAAACCCACTGCTGTTGAAGTCAATGCTGACTCATAGCAACCCTAAAGGACAGAGCAGAACCGCCCTATAAAGCTTCCAAGGAATGCCTGGTAGATTTGAACTGCGGACCTGTTTGGTTAGCAGCTGTAGCTCTTAACCACTATACCACCAGTATTTTCCATATGCAAAAAGCAGAATTATAAAACCTGTACCTCGGAGAATTGCTTTAAAGACCAAATATAATTAGGTCTAGCTCTACTTAATGACCAACACAGGCAGGTCTCACTATTACTGTTATTTAAGCTTTAGCCTAGACATCCCTGACAAAGTTGGTTCCTCCATTAGTTTTAACTCATCTTTGCCTGAATGACAGTATCTGTGCAGGTGGGATAGAACAACCTGCTGCCCAGCAGCATCTAGACCAAGAACAGGAGCCAGGACCGGCTGAGCAACACTTCTCTCCTTGCCTTCACTGCAATTCTATCAGCTCCTCTTGCTCTGTACTGTTCTTCTCATGTTCAATCTTACTTTCCTTTAAATAGAACTGATGGATACAGACGGTAGGGAGACGTGTACTCACCAAGGAAACAAAATACTTTTCCATTTTACAACTACACTGCAACCCAGAGGGAACAATTCACGGTAGAGCTAAGGAGTGGGGGAATGAACCCTTTGTACAGGAATACGTCTTTCTTCTCCAAAGCCCCTCCTTGTTTTGGGTAAGAGATTATTTCTTTTATGAACTTCCAACCATGCATGTCCAGGTCCTGGGTCTACACAAGTACAGGCATATGAATACTGGCCCTTGGCAAGGACTTCACCATGGACAGTAATCCGGTTTTATCTCAGTCCTTGGCTATCTTTATTAAAATGCTGAAACCACCTTCCTGCAACTCTGATTTTAAGGAAATTTACACTCCTTGATTCTCAGCTTTATACCATCTTGAAAAAGGGGGGAAAAAACCCACCAGCATGTGTTCCCAGCATCTGTTACAGAAGCCTACTGTGGATCTCTAGATGAAGAGGTAAATGCAGTTCAGGTGAACACAGCTTACACAAAAAAAGGAAGGCCCTCTTTGAAGCTGTTGGGAAAACGTAAGTACTGACTTCTTGCCTGCCTCTCACTGGGAGAAAGCAAGATGCATGAGACCAGTAGGCTTTTCCTAAAATAAAAAAGTTCCTCAAACAACAATTCAACAACTTTGCTGCTGTTGTCCACAGGTTAGGGGAACAGCACCAAGGGCATAGTATTTAGTTCTTCTTGAAATACAAGATGGAGTTCTATGACTTCCAAAAATCTACTAAGCTTAATGCCAGTCCAAACAGCTATAAACACAAAAGAAGAAGACAACTAGGTTCCAGTCAGACTCTTTAGGACCAGATTTAACTCATAACAATGTGGCATTCTTTCACATCAGTTTAATTCTCTGACTAGCTTTTAAGTAAATCATCTACAGCCTTAAATCTTCTGGGAAAATGCTGGTGCTTTAGTATTTATTTATTACTTTAGAGTGAACTAAATAGTAACATTCTGAGCTTGATGCCAAGTTAAAGGAAGTCAAGAACTGTCAAAATAGGATACAAATCAAATGAATAATTTTCTTTTACAATTAACTTTTCTCCCACCTAAAAGGAGAATACTTTCAAACACTTCATAGCTTATTTGTCCATTAAGTGTCAAAAGATGTTATTTTCCATGTGAACATGTTCATGATCTTTAGTTATTAAAAAAATTCAAATCAAAACTACAATGAGATACCATCTCACCCCAACAAGGTTGGCCATGATCCAAAAAACACAAAACAACATATGCTGGAGAGGCTGTGGAGAAAGTGGAACTCTCCTACACTATTGGTGGGGTTGCAAAATGGTCCAGCCTCTTTGGAAAGCAATCTGGTGCTTCCTGAAAAAAAAAATGGATACAGATATACCATTTCACCCAGTAATTCCACTACTTGGAATATATCCTACAGAATCAAGGCCTTTCACATCAATGGACACACGCCCAAGAATGTTTATCACAGCACAGTCCAAGACAGCAAAAAGATGGAATCAACCCAGATGCCCAACAACAGAGGAATGGATAGGTAAACTATGGTATATATACCATATATAATGATAATGATATACCATATATAATGACATAATGATAAAGAATAATGATGATTCCAGGAAACATCTCATAACCTGGTTTCAACTGGAAGACATTATGCTGAGTGAAAGTAGTCAGCCACAAAAGGACAAATATTGTACGAGACCCCTACAATAAGATCTCAAAAACAGACTTATGTATAGAAGACTCTTTGACGGCTGCGAGAGGGGAAGGAGGGAGGGCAAGAGGGGGAGGGTTTAGATTGGATAGTTGGTAGAAATTTGGTTGGGTGAAATCGGTGATGGCACACAATAGTAACACGAACAATAGTAAGTGGACTTCAGCATAACTTGAATACTCCTTCCATGTTAACCCAACACTGTAAGGACAGGGTAGCCGGGGCAGGGGGCAGGGGACCATGCTCTTAGGCGAAATCGAGGCCAATTGGCACAACTGGCGTTTTGCTAGGAAGGCTCTCTGCACCCCACATTGGTGAGTGGCGTCTGGGGTCTTAAAAGCTGCCAAGCTGCCATCCGAGGGCACTGCAAATGGTTCCAACTCAGCAGGAATGGATGCTCACCAAGGACCAAAATGACATGGAGTAAAGACAACCCAGAAGATAGAGAAACCCATACGAAGGGGTGCCTACACAGACTTGGGACCGGAAGAACCGGATGGTGCCTGGCCACCACCAGTGATAGCTGTGACGGAGCTCACTAAGTTGAGTCTCATTGGCAACACAAGAATAACAAGGGGTGCAGCCTGAGATCTCCACTAAAAGACCATAATTGACAGTCCAGCGGCTTCGGGGCTCCCCTGGGAGCATGGCCCCTGGCCCTGTTGCGGCCCTTGCCCATAAATCATAATGAAGGTCCACTCTTCGGACACGAATGGATTAGACTTGGTGACACAGAGTGACCATATATTTGATGCACTTTATGGTTCTATGCATATATAGGATATCATCCTGCTGACCTTTGGCTGGAGTAAGGGGAGTGGGTGGAGAAGAGGGGAAAGGAGACTGTTGGGAGGACGAGATGTGTATGGAGCAGAGACGAACGGTGTACTGTCACTGAACAAGGAGAGCAGTGGAAGCCGCATATAGGTGGGCATGTAAATTTATATGGGAATGTACATTTTCACTCAGTCATAAAAAAAAAAAGATGTGTTATTTTCACGGAGAAAGTGATGTATTAAAAAAAAACAACCTTTTTTCCATAACAAATCACAGGACATGACCAGAGTAAAGAGGCCATAAAATTCACAAGTCTGTCCATTTCTTACATAGCTGAAGCAAAGCTGCAGTCTAAAGGTGAAGTCCAACAGGATACAGCATGCACCTTTGGTCCCTTACCATGGCATACGGGACCTTCTGCAAAATGGACTCAACCCACCTTTTAGCCTCACTGACCTCCTCAGTCCAGTCATGCAGTTACTCACCACATAGCACATTTGTTTTCACCGCTCCAAGCTTTTTATACAAGCTGGTCTCTTTGTTTGGGTTGCCTTTTTATCCTTTCCATCTAGAAAAGCCTGCCCCTACCCATACTTCAGGGTCCAGAACAGATGTCACCTTTTCTGATTCTCTATTCTGAGTTAGTTATATCCAATATGCAATAGTTTTATTATAAAGAGTCAGTATAGTGCAGTAGTTAACAGCCCACACTCTGAAGTCCAACGACCTAAATTTGAATACCAGCTTCACCACTTCTTAGCTATGTGACCTTGTATATGCAAAACCTCTTTCCAATTCTATTTTAATCATCTCACATGAGAAGTGAAGACAATGTACTAACCACTTATTAAGACTGAAATGAGATAATACATGCAAATGTTTGAAAGATTTCCTAGTACATAGTTGGTAATAAATGTTTATATGTAACTTATAATGATACTGCACTTAATTTGAAATTATAATTCCTTATTTAGTTCTCTTTTAAACCAAACTTTCAGATCTTTAAATTCAGAAATACTCATCTTCATACCCCTGAGTCCTGGCATAGGGCCTAGCACACAGTAGACACTCAACAATAATTGCTAAACATACCAATGAAATAATTTCTTTGCAATCTTTTCTGCTTGAGGGATGAGGGAACAGAGCTAGCAGCACATAGCATCTTGACAACCTCTAAAGTCAAAGATATAAACAAGGTTAGCCTACCAAGTATCAGAACTACTGCATCGAACACAAACAGAAGTTGATTCGAGTTAAATCACAGCATGCAAAGTGATGTCCAGGCCCTCTTCTTTCTGGGCTGTTTTTCTCAGCATTATGAAGCCAGAAAAGGCAGGCAGATTGTATGCTAAAATGTAGGCTGCCACTACTCCACATGTCTTGTGTCAGGCAGAAGCAACAGGCGACAGGCATCACAGCCGAATTTTCCAGCTGTGAATGGATTGTCTGGTTATATATCAACAAGCACACAATAAAAGTAGTGACTCTCACAGGCAACTATCTGAAAATGAGTTCTTTAGCAAGGAAGCTTGCTTTTGCTACAGACAGGCAGCACACTGCATACTCTGTTTCATCCTTCATCTGGCTGAAGTAGGGGGTAAACAGTTCCCACCAGCCAGGGACAACAAAGAACGGCTCAGGCTCCAACAGGGAAATGCGACAGTTAGAGATCTCTATCCTGAAGTTCAACTTAGATGCTGAAATCCCACTTAACAGTTCTGTTCCATGTCACAAGTATCAGAGCCATTTCCTTTCGCTGCTAGCTAAACTAAATCCGTTGCCAACAAGTCACTTGAGACTCATAGTGACACTACAGGACAGAGTACAACTGCCCCACGGGGCTTCCAAGGATGAACTCTTATTTATCTATTTATTACAGTAAATGAATAAAATTTCTAACATCAACTATCTCATCTATGATAAACACTCACCCCCCCACTCTTGTAGCCAACAAAGTTATTTTCTTCTGTAGATAATTCTATTTTGAAGTCCTTATGACAGGGGTCTCATACAGTATCTGTCCTTTTGACACTGAATGATTTCACTTAGCATAATATCTTCCAATTGAAACCATGTTACGAGACGTTTTCTAAAATCTACACTGCTTTCTATCATAGCATAGTGTTCTACTGAGGATACGTACCATAGTTATTTTATCGATTCATCTGTTGATGAGCATATGCATTGATTCTACCTTTTAGCTATTGTGCTCTGGGATGCAATAAACATTATTGTACATGTGTTTGTTCTTGTGACAGCCTTTGTTTCTGAAGGATAAATTCGAAGCAGTGGAGTTATTGGATCAAACAGTGTATCTAATTCCAGCTTTTTAAGAAAGCGCCAGATTGCTTTCCAAAGAGGCTGTACCAATTTGCAATACCACCAGCAGTATAGGTGAGTTCCAATCTCTCCACAGCCTCTCCAGCATTTGTTGTTTTGTGTTTTTTGGATCATAGCCAACACTGCTGGGGTGAGATGATATCTCATTGTAGTTTTGATTTGGATTTCTCTGATAGCTAATGATTATGAACATTTTTTCATGCCTTTTGCCTGCCTGGATGTCCTCTCTAGTGAAGTGTCTGCCTCTCGCTTAACTGGGGTATTTACCTTTTTCTTGTTGATATTTTGCAGAATCTTGTAGACTGTGGAAATTAGATGATGGTCCAACATGTAGCTGCCAAATACTTTTTCCCATTCTGTAGGTGGTCTCTTAACACTTTTGATAAAGTCTTTGGATGAGCAAAAGTGTTTGATTCTTAGTAGTTCCCATTTACCTATTTTTCTCTTCTGTTAATTGTGCTTTGACTGTTAGATTCTGAAGTCTGCCTAAGCTGTGTATTAGAACATCCATCATAGATCCATGAGTCGGATCCAACTCGATGGCACTTGGCTTGGCTTGGCTATCATTGATCCTATTTTTCTTGCATGATTTTTACCATTTTAGGTTTGAGATTTAGGTCTTTGATCCATTTAGAGTTAGTTTTTGTGTAAGGTGTGACATATGGGTCTTGTTTCAGTTTTCTGCAGATGGATGTCCAATTTTGGCAGCACCATTTGTTAAAGAGACTGTTTTCACCCCAGTTTACAATTTTAGGGGCTTTGCTGAATATCAACTGTTTGTAAGAGGACGGTGGCATCTCTGGGGTCTCCACTCTATTCCATTGATCTATATGTCTTTTTGTACCAGTATTAGGCTGCTTTGACTACTGTGGCAGTGTAACAGGTTCTAAGGTCGGCTAGTGTGAGGCCTCCCATTGCGTTCGTCTTCTTCAGTAGTGCTTTACTAAGCCACGTTTTTTTCCCTTTCCAAACAAAGTTGGTGATATGTTTCTCCATCTCAATGAAAAATGACACTGGAATTTGTATTGGGAAATCTTTTTGTTTTGTTTTTGGCTGTGCTTTAAATGACAGTTTAAAACTCATGTCCGTTTTTCATACAAAGACTTAAACATCCACTGTCACTTGACCCTAGATTCTCTCCCTACAAGGTAATAATACACTCTTTTCCACTTTCTATCTCTCTTTTCCATTAAACCTTTCCACCCTCTCATCTCACCTCCAGACAGAAGCAGCTCATTTAGTCTCAAACTTGAGCCAAGGCTGAAATTCTTCTGAAAGCAGACTGCCATAGCTTTCTCCTACTGAGTAGCTGGGAGAAAAAAAATCACTGACTTTTGATCAGTAGCAGCCCAGCACTTCACCACTGTGCCAACAAGGCTCTCGGCTTCCAGGTAAAAACCCAAAAAACAAACCCATCACTGTCAAGTCAATTCAGACTCAGTGACCCAGCACAGCTGCTCCATATGGTTTCCAAAGGGTGCATGGTGGATTCAAACTGTGGATCTTATGGTTAGCAGCCATAGCTCTTAACCCTAATACCGCCAGAGCTTCTGGATGAGCCTCATGAAGTGCAGACAACACAACAAGTAAACCATGTATTTGTACTCAGAGGACAAAAGACACCTGAGTGTATCACGAACTTAGTTATTTCTTCTCTCTACAAACTAGGTGATCAGAAATAGAAATGCCATATCTAAGAACATCTGTTATTCTTTTAGAGGAGGAGAGATGCTACTTAGCATACAGACAAGGTTTTAAAGAACCAAAACTGAAATTAAAGAAAAAAATCCACCAAAAATTTCAGAACCTGCAGGCAGACTTTATCACTTCATATTTGATACAAGAGTTGAATTCTTCCTCAAAATTACAACCACCCAAACCAGGTATGTATACATGTGCAGAGGCAAAGGGGCAAAGGCTAGTATTTACAGGAAGACAAAAACAGAGTACAAAGGTTAAAAGGACTTGCCCAAGGTCACACAGTGGGTCACAGGCAGAAGTAAGAATAGGATCTACATTTGCTGACTCCAGTTCAGCTCAGGCTCCTTCAGAATATGCTTCCTGTCTCAGAGTCACTGAGTCAGCATGGGCCAGATTTACACTGATCTTTCTCAGCAGGAGCTTTATGTTTGAATAAGAGCCAGCTTTGATGATGAAAAATTTTACAAATGTCACAAAGTATGGTTGTTACTATTAGAAAGCTATTTTCCTCTTGCTTTAAAACAAATTCCCAGAAAACCTCAATGGCAAATCAAAAGTTAATATTGATCTTGCTCCTTCTTTGAGCACAAGAGTTAAAGGGTCATTCTCTCTCTGACTTCTTCTCCCTACACAATTGTTTTCAAGGCAGCAGATTCCACTGCCACCCCCACTCCTCCAATACGTATGACTTCTCAGCAGGCTCTGGAAGGAGTCAAGAGGAAGCCAATCTGTGATGGAATGAACACAAGATCTCCCATAATAGCACACAGAAGACAGAAAATTGCTGCCAAAAGTGTAAATTGCTTTTTTTTTTTTTTTTTGCTTAGGGGAAAAAGAAATCACTCGGGGCTTCAAAGACACCCTCTTAAAAGATGACTCCACAACAGTTAATTGCCTTGCTCTACACATTAGGACTTTTTTTCCTTCCTGCCTTCTGAGAATCCTTGCTGTCTATATGACTGCATCATGGATCTGAAGCATAAACTGTTAGATGGAGAGGTAACAGACAGTTGTTTCGGGGGTCAAAGGACAGCTTGCTTTGCTGTCTCTTAGTGAGTCTGAAAGCACCTCTTCTATTGCTGACCCTCAGAGGACATTGTATAAGGATGAAGAAACATCTCTTTATAAGGTGCTAAGGAGAGAAGCAGCAGCTTGCAGAAAATAGAGGCCTTAGGAATTCAGTGTCAAAGCAAGTAAGAACACCTGTGTTAGAGGAACAAGACCAAAGTGATCCTCTGAAGATTAAGGGTGAATCCTCTTGGCTTTTGTACGTGATCCCAGAGAGAAGTGTGTTGGTCTAGGAGGTAATCCAAATGGTGACTGAGGGCATGGACCCTGAAGCCTGGGATCATGTACAAGAGCCAAGAGGATTCACCCTTAATCTTCAGAGGATCACTTTGGTCTTGTTCCTCTAACACAGGTGTTCTTACTTGCTTTGACACTGAAAATAGATACAATCAAAAGTACAGTATCTGGCTATCTCACATCCAACAGCTTAGGAGTCAAAACTGAAAAGAGGAAAGAAGGCAGGGACACTCCAGCTAGTAAGAAGAGAAGCAAACATATACAAACAAATACATTTTAGGGGAACAGGAATTTTCCTTTGTTATTGCCACTGTGGAAACTGGTCCACCTCCAATTCTCCCTGGACTTCTGTGCAGACAAGGGAAAGTGGCTAACAACAGATAAACAAAAAACTCATTGCTGTCAAGTCGATTCTGACTCATAGTGATCTTATAATGCCCATGTACAATAACACAAACAGAAGTGGAACTCAGGGACTCAGGATAGATTTTTCTCCCATCTCCTATGTGGGGAGAACTACACTTCCTACCTGACTCCTTTCACATCAAGCCCTAATTTAATATTGTCAGCAATACAGAAGCCTCTAGAACAAAATTCTGTTTGGCTTGTTGAGATGGTAAAGTGTGTACTGTAAGTGAAAGAAATCTCAGATTACAGGCAATCTGCTCTAATGCGTTAATTAGAAGAAACTGAGCCAAATGGTAGTTCAACACAAACAAACTGGAACTAACAAATATGAATTCAAAGATTGAAAAGAAAATTTGACTCCTCCCTTTCTGCCAAATTGGAACAGGCTTTCAAATGCTCATTGTAGTAAAAAAAAAAAAAAAAAAAAAAGTTTTGTCATGTCCTAGTCCCCAGTAAAAAAGCTATGTGCTTCACCACTATCTTGTCAAAATGACATGAAGCCATCAGCAATTAAATTCTAAAGCCAGTATCTCATACTAGACAGCATCTCTGAAGGGTGTTAATATCTTTGTAAGGTCTTTCTATTCTTCTAATCAAGTGAATCTGGTATACAGTCATAAAGACAAGATCAGTGTGTTCATCCCATCACACCTGCTGGGGTATGTCCTTTATACCATGGCCTCATCTGAATTTTCTTCCTGGGAAAGACAGAGGTCCAGGGCTCTGAAAAGCCTGGATTTGGGGAAACTAGTATTAAGGCTCTCCAGTGGTATGGTGCTTAAATGCTTGGCTGCTAAGCAAAACGTTGGTGGTTTGAACCCATCAGCCAGTCTATGGTAGAATGGGGCAGACTGCTTCCATAATGATTTACATCCTTAGAAACAATACGAGGTAGTTTCACTTGTCCTATAGGGTCGCTACAAGCTGGAGTTGACTCCAAGGCAATGGGTTTGGTTTTGGCTTTTGAGCTAGCATCGAGAGTCAAAGAAGTGAAATGCTAAGGAAATAAGACTGTCTTAACCAAAGGTCTGTGCAAAATGGTGACCGTAATCAGTAACTAGGAAAGATGTCAATTTAGGTTGCTCATAATCACCAGTCCAGTTTAACCAGTCTCCCAGGCTTTCATCTTGACCCACCTCCAATTCTTTTTTTTTTCATTCTGCAGGTAAGGGAGACTTCTAAAATGCAAATCTCCTTATGTTAATTCTGCCCAAGATTCTTTAACTGCTTCCCACTGCCTTCAATATAGAGCTCAAATTCCTTAAGGAGGCCTGTAAAGGCCTTAAATGATCTGGGCTCTGGGTTCTTTTCTCCATTTTTCCCTTGATAGTCTGGAGCTTTTAAACACTTTCTTCCCTCTACCTGGAATAATCCTATCCTTGCTCCTCCTTGCCTGCCTTCTCATATTTCAGACCTTTGTTTACACATAATCTTTGTCAGTAATCATTCCTTTACCCTCCAAGACTGATTTACAAGGCGTTCCCAAAGATGCCTAAACTTCCATCATCATAGCACTGCCCAACAGTATCAGTGCCCAGTTACATACTAGCTCCTTCCATAAGACTTAGGATCCAGAAGGGCAGGAATTCTGTTACCAGTGTTTATGCAGTATATAGCACAATCCTTGACATACAGTGGAAGACTGTAATAGATATATTTTAAACTGATAAAAGAAGAAAGGGAGGGAGGGAAGAAAAGGTGGGCAGATAAAAGGAAATGAACCTTAACACAAAGAGAGCTTGTTCACGAGTATGGCCAGAAGATGCAGTCTGAAGAGATTCCCTAAGGCTCTACAGGTTTAAAGCACAGTGCTTTCTGCTTTAGTCACTGAAGACAAGGAGCTAAGTAGGTCCTTGTTGTTCTAGAGCAGAGGCTGAGAACCACAGTTCCCAAAGGAGGGAAGAGTCAGGAGATGTAGATATACGGTAACATATGGTGCTCAAAAGGGACTCAGGCTGTGATGGGAGAGAAGGTGAAAAAGAGCTTTATTAAATACTTTGTAAATAAAATAAAAGCTCATTGCTATTGAGTTGATTCTCATAGTGACTCTGTGAGACACAGCAGAACTGCCCTGCATGAACGCAAAGAAAGGATAAATCCTGACTTCAGTAAGGTGACCTTGGGCAATTCATTTAATTTCTTTCAATAAGAGTATGAACTAATAATTTTCAAAATGAGTTCTGAGGAACCCTAGGTTTCTACAGAAGCCCCTCAGGGCTATTATGAAGAAGAGAAAGGTTCACAAGTACATGTGGCCCCAAACTCTAACTAGGAGAAAACAGTTTTACACACTGGACTTCTACTTAAAGTTCATTTTTAAAAAGTGTGCTTTTGCTAAAAATAAGTTTGGATAGCAATGGCCTGGATGACCTCTCTGGTATCTCCCAGCATTAACAGTCCTTTCTCCAATGTGACAGACGGGACCCATCTGGACATTGCATTTTACTTTGCACTAAAGCCCCTCAATTGTGTTGATGGCACAGCTGCAGCATTTCTTACAGCCAATTCTCACTGTTTGAACAGAATGACAGGAAAGGTAAGTAACTAAAGTCTAGGAATACCGCAAAGTTTGGCAATAATAACTCACACTTATGAATTCCATCCAGATGTGGTGACACAGAAGCTCAAAGGAGCATGTTTCCCCCTAAACAAAGTTTTGTGTACACATGACCTAGGATTTGCTATATAGGTGTCTTAGGTCAGACACAAAGATGTGTCATAGGTCAGAAATAGAGAACACTGGCTCTAGAGCCATTAAAAAAAGCAATTCAGTTCAAACCATGAAAGAATAATGCAGAAGTTTATCTAGTCAGTCCAGCTGATAGCCTAATTACCATTCAGATGTAGTGCCTGCTCTTCTTAACAAGGTAGTCTGAATGTGCCAAAGAATAAAGCAAAGTTACTGTCATTATATTCTTTAAAGTCTACTTTTATCTGAAGGATACAGGCAGGAAATGACTGACACGAGGAGGGAGATGGGAGTCATACAAAAAAAGATCTTCAAAGCCCTGGCTTAAGAAGGAGATCCCTTTTCTGTGCTGTCCCTTGGCTGTCCGTATTTCATGGGGCATTAAAAGGCCACAAATGTCACTCTATTTCAATTCTGAGAAAAGACAAGCAGCAATAACGTGATCTTACCCGGGTCCTTCCTCGTCACCCTGAAAGACAAACAGAAAAAAAAAGCATTAAAGTCAGGATATGGCAAAGACCAATTTATATTTTATTTTCCCTCTCCTTTCCCAACCTGAAAGCAAGGCTTGTGGACTTATTGTAACACAGACAAACCAGCTGATATCTAAGGGCTAAGATTAGGGCTAACACAATCTTATGTTCAAACTGCCCAGCAGAGATGAACTGATAATTTGTCTTCGCAAGCACAGAAGTATAGGTACAGGCCTAGGAGGCCGAAATAACAGCCTTGCCTTTTTATTTGTATGGCTGG
Organism: Heterohyrax brucei; assembly: GCA_028571685.1. Taxonomy (NCBI): domain Eukaryota; kingdom Metazoa; phylum Chordata; class Mammalia; order Hyracoidea; family Procaviidae; genus Heterohyrax; species Heterohyrax brucei. The sequence continues at coordinate 121,838,624 of CM053145.1, read as the reverse complement.
CCACATTTAGTTCTGAGCAAACTGAGAGCCCAAAATAGCAGCAGGTCTTAGGCAAAAGCTGACCAGCTTCAAAAGCATCAAGCTGTTTCCTTCAAAGACTCATTTCTGCCTGGATCTAGCATATTTCCTCCAAACACGAAGACAGAAACTCTAATATATAGCACACTATGGTGGAAAGGGCACTGAACTGGGACTCAAGGAAATTGGGATTCTAGGCCAAGTTCTGCTATTTATTAGCTATCTGCCCTTGGGCAAGATAACTAATTAATATGGACTTTGTTTGGTTTTCTCTGTAGAAGGAGAGTTCTGGCATTTGGTGATCCACATCATTATTCAGCCAAACAATGGCTTTTTCTTCTCACTCACTTTTTGTGAAAACACTGTTTTAAGGTGGTTTTCCCAGGCAGTACCACCGCAGATTCTTCTGAGCCTATGACCAAATCAGAGTTTTCAAATGACTCTCAAGCTTTTTCCAGGGAACTCACTCATCCTTTTCTTGACAGAATATCTTTTCCATTCTTCTCTTTAGCCTTTCATGGTTGTTTCAATAGGTAATGTATCTCCTAGCTGTTGATAACTCGCCAGAAAAAATAATTAGATCAAGTTCTTTTTAGTTTCTACTGGTGTAAAGGAAAATAAGCTCTGGAGTTAAACACTCTGGGTTGAAACCTTAGCTCCACTACATGTGTGCTGTGTTATCCTGAGTTACTGCACCTATCTTAGTCTTCAGTTTCCTAATTTGTAAAATGGGGTAACTGTTCCTGTATTATAGAACACAAAATGAAATAATGTATATAAACATAAAGCACAGTGACTGAGACACACGACGCACATATTCAAAGTTATTTATCATTGTCAGTAGCAATTCAGTATGATTTATTGATAGCTGCTGAGTCATGGCAACTCTGTGGACAATACAACAAAACACTGACCAGTCCTAGTTAGCCTCACAACTGCCAGCAGGCTCAAGGCCATCAGTGTGGCTATCACACCCATTGATCTCACCCAAGGTCTCTTTCACCCTCACTGCCCTCTGTTTCACCGTCTATTCCATGATGTCCTTCTCTAGTGACTGATCCCTCCTGATGACACGCCCAAAGCAAGCAAGTCAGACAAGGTTTTCACTGGCTAATTTTCTAAAGTAGATTACCATCCCTTTCTTTCTAGTCTGTCTTAGTCTAGAAGAGTCATTGAATCCTTTCCACCATGGGTGACTCTGCTGGTATTTGAAATACCAGTGGCATAGCTTCCAGTGGCTTGCATAAGTCACCACTGTACAACAAACTGACAGGCGGTAGATGACTTGCTGAGTAGCTACCACTTGTAAGAGTGATAAATAACCCATAGATTTTCTATGATCTCTCAAAAGGACCAGGGAAAACAGAAGATAGAACATGAACTATGACTGAATGTATCAAAACCCCACCCACTGCCATCGAGTCCGTTTTGACTCACAGTGATCCTACAGGAGAGTTTCCAAGGACTGCCTGGCAGATATGAACTGCTGACATTTTGGTAAGCACAGACACACTTAACCACATCAGTAGGATGTTTTGAGAACCAAAGGGAAAGATTGAAGCTGCCTGGAAAGGGTGAGTGAGGATTCACAGAGAGGATGACATTTTTACTGGCACTTAAGGGATAAGTAGGATTTTTGCAGGCCAACAACAGAGAAAAGTGGTAAGGGCACAAGACTAAAAGTAAAGATACAGAATTTAAAAAAAAAAAAAAAAGACTGTTCAAGAAACTCTTGAGTTCTGTGAAACTAGAGAAATTAGAGAGAGGGGATGTATGGACGGGGATCTGCAGTCAAGATCACGGTTGAGATTACAAATGGGTAAGGAGATTGCCAGGGCATAAGCCTATATAGGACAGCTGTGACCAGGAAGGTGACTTGAATCAGATTATATACAGCAGGCTGAATAAGGTCACTTTTAGCAGACTGTTAAGGATTTCTAATTGTGGAGAGGGAGCTAATCATCCATATTCTAATGGCAAAGAAGTAGGGCGAGGGGTGGAGAGGGCATAGGAATAGTGGGAGCCTTCCTTGCATTTTGATCAACTAGGATGTCTTATGGAAACTACAATCTAGTAAAAGTCACATAATTTAAATTTAACATGAGTCACACAACTATCAATGACACAATTAAACATCAATACAATTTTTCAATTATCTTTGGATATTTAAAACATAATTGCCTACGAGAACCTTGTGGAAAAATGTATCTAAACTTTTCTCCCATGATTCAGAGCAAGTCTTCCTCACTCTCATATATTTGCATGCAATGGTTAAGAAACAGACTTTCTGAGTTAAGAGAAACATGGCTTCAAATTCTGGCTCATCAATTGTAATAGCAAGCCTTTTGACAATGAACTTTTCTGAGGATCAGTGTCCTCATCTGCAAATGGGTCACTATGTGGATTAAATTAGTATGTGTGTAATATACTAAGCAAGTATCTAATACATCATAGGTGTTCAACAAATGGTGGCCATTATCATACTTTCCCTAAATTGGTCACTGGTAACACCTCTAAGAGAGGGTGGAGAAGGACAAAAAAGATGGGTCACAAGGTTTTACGTTCAACCATTTCTGCTGCTTAGAGATACATGGTTCTTTTCAGAGATAATAATCACTATCATAATGCATACAGGGGGCCAGGTGAGAGTTTCACTGTTGAAAGAATAAATAAATTAGTAAAAGTAAACACATACATGGGATTACAAGGGTATTTTCAACAGGTAAGCAGACATTCAGAAGATTGCTAATCTTGCTAGTAAAAACTATGCGCACACTATTTCTAGTACCCCAAATGTACATCCCTATTCTGAAAGCCTGAGCCTTACTCAGAAACTCTTCCTCACTGACAGTCTGAGTAGGGTAAGCTCCCTGTCTTCCACATGCATATGATACACACTTCAGGGTTAACTGACTGACAGCAATGAGTTTGGTGTTTTTGGTTTCTAGGTTAATACATGAAGAAGAGAACTGACATAAAAACACTGTACAATGTCTCCCTCTTTGGCATGTCAACTCTTTGAGAAAAGAATTTGTGTTCTGTTCACTTTTGTATTCTGTTCACCTTTGTATTCACCACACCAAACAGTGCAAGCGACACAGTAAACAATTATTTAGGAAAGGAAGAGCAAGGGCATCACAGAAGTAAGATTTAAGCTTAATTTCTAGTTCCATTCCGAGTGAATACTTGGTCTCAGAGAATCGGAGTGTCAGAACCTAGTCTGCTACATACCAACTTCCATTGAAATGACTTGTTAGATTAAGCAATGTTCCCAAATCCCTCTGTAAAATATACTAACACTTGTCACACCTGAAATGCTCTCAGCCGGCAAGCTATATTCTAGTACAATCTCCCATTACTGCTTCCACTGGTAGAAATGTATGTGCACCAAAACCCAAATATACTGTTCTTGAGCTTATTCATGCCAGCTGAACTTGTAACTATAATGATATGTTTTAATTAAATGACAAAAAATGAGTATGGGTAAGCCAGCAAGAGAGAGAGAGAAAACTTTCTTCCCTGAATTGTTTCTATGAAAACTGAGTTGAATGCTTTAGAATCATTTAATAAAGATCAGTTGCTTACAAATTACTGTCAATTTTGAGGTAGACAGGACATGTGCAAAACATGTAGAATAATAAATTATCAAAATCTAGGAATCTGCATTCAGTTTCCTTCAAACGTATCCCACTCCCTAGCTTTAAAGAGACTAAAACTGGACATCACAGTGTAGAATAAAAGAAACCTGACATGAAACTTCCAACAGCAAATTGACATTCTCAAAGAAAAGGCTCTGACTCTGCATCAAGACTGTACAGGTATGTTGGAAGTTTAAAAATAGTTAAAGAATGCATACAAAATTTTTAATGATTTTTCCATTTCAATTATCTTATTCTAGTATTATCTCACTAACTCAGGACTCTTCTCTCAAAATGAACAAAAGACAGAAATGCTCATGATATGCAAATAAAATAAAGACACATCATTTTTCAGTACCTGACTTTGGCAAAGAGTTATTCTTAAATGATACACAGTCACACATCATTTAACATCCATGATACCGTCTGTGAAACCAGACATTATGGGAGTGGAACATTATGTGAACACCATGCTAAGTCAGGTACCTGGAGGCCACTGTTCCACTGCCCAGGATAGCCTAGAAAGCAAGGCTCATGAAATATCAGGGCAAAGAGACCCTTAGGACCCCAGGAAGCTCTATAATCTGCATAGGTCATTCACAACAAACTCTTCTGGCTTTCCAAAAGGACCAAAGGACCAGGAAAATTTCCTTTTGTGTTGCACTTGGCCCCATTCTGTGATATTTCTGAACTGTATTATAAACTCATAAGACCACAGACACACATGTGGTCAGGCTTTTGCCAAACAGATGTTATTCAGTACATGACTGTAATTTAATTCAGGCAATTACAGGTGAGAAAGTCATTTCAAAACTGGTGATGACAATGTTTGTTGATAAAATAATTGTGCAGATAATTCGCAAATATATACAAGATCTCCAAAGATGTCCAGACCTGTGACTCAGTGATTAGTCCTAGAATACGAGGCTAAAAATATTTACGAAAATGAATTATATACAAAACATTCATTAAACTAAAACCAAACTCATGGCCACTGAGCCGATTCCAACTCAAAGCGACTCTGCAGCCAGTGTAGAACTGCCCCATAGTTTCCAAAGGACAGCTGTTGACCTTTTCGTTAGCAGATGCAGCACTTAACCATTACACCACCAGGGTTTCCATTAAAATATTATTAAATAACACAAGTTGGATATAATCCAAAAGGCAACTATGAGGTTAAAAACTAAATTGGAATCTTTCATTCAGGATTTGAATACTATGTCTATGAAGAATTTCTAATGTAAGGAAAACTTAAAAATATGTAAAGAAAATGAAATACACAGCATCTATCAATTTAGTGTGTGTGTTCTTTTTACTTTCCAGTGTGCCTGTAATTTTGAAACATTCCAGCAGGATTCCGAAAGCAACTATTACTGAAGAGTAATTCTGGACTGTATCACAGACACTTTTATTGTTATGTTATAAAAATCTGATTTCTACTTACATCTTCTATTTTAGCAGGTAGTCAACCTGTTTAGGTTCAGAATGCATGTTCTGGATCACTTTTGTGGGCTGTTGTTCAAATATGAATGCAGTTTATAAAGCCTCTGCAAGTTATTCTGGTCTGCCCCACTCGGTGTCACTCAGATGACACAACTCAGGCCCACAGTCCCCACAGAGCTCACTGGGGAGGAGGAGGAGTAATAATGACAAAGCTCAGGGGTGGAATAAAGGCTTCCACTCACAGACTCAGTCAGGGTGGAGTATCGTCTAGTTAATACAGAGGTAGGAGGAAGGAGCTACGAGGTCTAGCCACTGCTTCTGAAGGACAGGGGAGGGGTGTTACAGGCCAGGGGTGCAAGTCAGAGAACTGCCAGAGAGTGGGGCATTACTCATTACCACAGTGGGATGGGGGGAGGGTAAATGTCAGAGATACACAAGCAGTCTCTGGGGGCAAGAATGACATCTCCATACTGCAGGGTAGGGTACAAAACAAGTTTTCATCCCCTTGGCTCCACTGCTGCAGCACCCAGAGGAGTAGATAAGGGGGTGAGACATTTTTTCTAGAAAAGGTAGGTCTGGTTAAAAGGTTTCTCTAGTGCTGGGCTGCCCTCTTCCCAGACCTCTGGCTACAGAGAGCAGGCTTTACTGAAACTCTTTTTTTATAGCCGAGTCCTTTGATGTTTCCGGTTTCCAGGTTTCTCCAGTACCCACACCAGGACATACAGGAAGTTAAGAAGCAGTGAACTCACTGTCAGGTAAGTCCTCAAATCTCAAGGCCTCAAGCCAATCTGCCATCTTTTTCACACTTTTCAGAATTTTTTGATGGGTGCCTTAATATCTTTTGTTCAGGTGTTTTTACCATAATTAGCAAGAGTAATAAAGTCCAATGTGTTTGTTCTATCCTGTTCTGAACCAGAAGATGCAATCTGCTTTTAAATGCACTGAAAAATAAAATTGATGAATGGAAGGTCCAAAAGACTACTAGATACATAGTGAAGCAAGCACAGTAAACTCTTAATGGTAGTATTTAAGTTATGGATATACAGGTACAATCTGTAAAAATATTTTCTGTTGCATGTTTGAAAATTTTCATAATAAAACACTGGAGGGGGATCTTCAGACTATACTCAAAATGCAAATAATTTTTTAAAAAAGACTGCTAGAAGCATGGAATTAAGAACCATAAAACTTCCCATTTTTATCAAATTCCTCTTTCATGTGCAAGAGATGTACTAGAAATCTGCTCTGACCAGTAAGTTAGCAGATTAGCTGGAAAAAGAGGCTATCAGGTGATAACAGTTCTTTGTACGAATTCTAGCCAGCTGAATGCTATTTCATTTTTTAACAGCTTATTTTGTTCACAGCTTGGCCCTTCGGCCTGTCAGCTCTTCAATTCATAATAGTAATTTCATCAGAGTTAACAAGCATGGTGCAATTTAGGTGCTTACAGGATGGTTCATGTTGGGGAAGAACTCAATATTTTAAATAAACTACAAGAGAGGGTGATATAGCTCAAATTAAATCTTTATTTTTCAAAGAACAATCTAATACACACATAGAAAAAATGTAGGGGTCCAATTTAAGGAGGACTGGGGACAAAGTCACGCCACTGATCCCCTGAGCTGACTTTGAACTTTTAACACAAAATTTAAAAAACAGAACACAATGTGACTGCCTCAATACTGTAAAAAGTCTTAAGGACCAAAGCAGTCTAGGACACTGACTGTCCTAATTCTTCCCACACATATGACTGACTGACAGTGTCTGTTTCTCTGCATCTAAATATCCCTTCTGTAAAACAGAGATCTGGACAGGGTGCTGATGGAAGGATTAAACGAAATGATAAATATAAGTGCTCTGTTTTCTATCTAGAAGCTTACCTAGGCACACACCTAGCTTAACTACAGGGAAGATGAATGGAAAAACCAAGAGCTATTCTTTGCACACACACTGATGAAAGGTTATCAAGAACTCTATATGGATTCAGCAGATAACTGTCCAATATTCTCTCGCACTTCCTATCAACATGGCTTGGACAGTATCTGCCTTCTGGATTACACTTTGACTCTTCTATTAGCTGTTTTATTCTATGGCTAGGCTCTCCTGGGCCAAGGAAATACTGCCGGTTAATGTTTTGCTCACTGAGTCAGCAGCAGTCCTGAAAGTCCATAGGATTCTTAGGTTTTCTCATAGAAGAGTCTAGCTTAAATCTGCCTGGCATAAGCTTGACCTGAATTTCCAACATACATCTGATGACTATCTCCTCAGTGGGTGACATACGTTATTGGTTTCGTATCTTTTTTAAATGGCTGCCTTAAATTATTTTTGGAAATAGGTTCTAAGCAGGGCTTCAAATTAACTAGTTCTTGCCAGTTCAGCTATGGCCAAGGAAGCAAATCCAGAACACATTTGAGTTTTCTTAATTTGGATGAACTGGAAAAATAACCAGAACAGGAAAAATGATAGTTGAAACACTGTTAGAAAGCTAATCTCCCTTTCAGAAAAGAAGAGTAGCATACACGTTGTATAATAATCAAATCTCTTGTCCATCAGATTCCGAGCAGAGCAAGAAACAGCAATGCCCTGTTCAAAGATGGTGGTCAACTGAGCCACTGTGAATGTGTCATGTGCCACAGTTTTAGCAACAGCTGAATCTCAAACATCACTCTTCTGAAAGGGCTCACTATTAGCTTCTTCCAAGTTTTCCATTCCAGGAATTCAACCTGTAATTTTTACTGTTTTGGTTATGATTTTGTATCATCCAACTTTAAAAAACCAGATTTGCTTGGCTTTCACTTGGTTGGACATAACTTGAACTGGTTCAAAGCTCTGGGTCTAAATGCTTGAGCATGTTGCTTGGTAAAATACCTAAAACCCTGTTACTCCTGTTAGAAAATAACAGTGTCCAACATTTGTACACTGATTCCACATTTACCTTGTGTCTTCCATTCACACTGTCTTTTTATGGTCTTCACAGTGTCCTGTCCTACATGCCTCTCTTCATATGCTATACCCCTTATTAATACAGCTGGCTCCAAATAAAATCCAGCTTGAGGTACCCTTCCACTACTCATAGAACTGGTCCAAAATGCTCCATTCTGGCATGCCTTAAGCTCTCTTTTCTGACCAGTGCCGATTCAATCCAGTCCTCAGATGTATGATGGCTTTCTTTATAGACTCAATCCACACTTTGCACCTGTAAAATGTGTTCTCTCTGGCTCTGATTTCTGGCCTCCCTTCTTAACTGTGATCAGTGTTTACCCCACTGACCCTACTTCTTCAGACAGTGGTGGATACAGTGGCCAATACTTCTGCACTGTAATATGACCGTAGCAACACTTATACCCTGTGTAAACTTTCAGGCACCAGGTGTCAGTTTCTTCCCACTTCTCCTGCTATGGATAACTGTAGGTATTCCCCTTTACCTCTGCCTTTGGCTCAGCTGATTCATTAGAGGTATCAAGTTGTTCCTTGGCTTGGGCCATCTGAGTCATCAACCTATCCATATGAGATTGGATGTCTGCCAAGATCTCAGTCACATGAGCTGTGGCCATTGCCTCTTGGATGTCCACTAGATGAAGGGCCTTCTGTTCCTCGTCAGCAATCACTTTCTGAACTTTCTTAAATTCCTGCTGTATGAACACCTTCATCTGGTCCCGAGTTACCTGTAAAGCAAAGACAAGTACAAAACGTAAGTTAGACACACAAAGAAAAGTTAAGTATACAGGTATTGCTACAAGTGCTAGGCATCCCTGGACAAAACACAAACCATGGCTCCTAGCCAATCCTCAAGGTTTTGAAATAGCCTCTAAACAATGTTCCTCTAGCAGCTTTGCTGAAATTTTTCTGTTAATCTTTTTGCCTTCTTCATTTCTCATCCTCCCTTTTTGTTTTTCATAGTTTTTATATGAATATATAATTGCTCATAGGCAAGTTCAACTTGAAGCTGAAGAAAATTAAAACACATCTACAAGAGCCAAAGTATGACCTTGAATATATGCCACCTGAATTTAGAGACCAGCTAATATAGTCTGATGCACTGAATACTAATAACTAAAGACCAGATGAGTTGTGGAAGGACATCATAAGTGAAGAAAGAAAAGGTCTTAAAAAGACAAGAAAGACTAACATGGATATCAGACTCTGAAATTTGCTTTTGAACTAAAATAGCTAAAGCAAATGGAAAAAAAAAATGAAGAGCTGAATAAAAGATTTCAAAGGATAGCTTGAGAAGACAAAGTATTGCAGTGAAATACGAAAAGATGTAAGAACAACATGCTTGGCATTTTTCAAGCTGAAAGAATTGAAGAAAAAAAAATCCAAGCCTAAGTTGCAATACTGAAGGATTCCATGGGCAAAACAATGAGATACAGGTAGCATCAAAAGAAGATGGTGAGGAATTCACAGTCATCGCATCAAAAGAACTGGTGTACATTCAACCATTTTAGGAGGAAGCACATGATCAAGAACCAAGAATACTGAAGGAAGAAGTTCAAGTTGCACTGAAGGTACTGGAAAAAAACAACAACAAAACTTCCAGGAATTCATGGAACAACAATTAAGAAGTTTCAACAAATGGCTATAACACTGGAAGCACTCATTCATCTATGCCAAGAAATGTGGAAGACAGATATCTGAGTCAGCTGACAAGACGAAGTCCTTATTTGTACCCACTTCAAAGAAAGATAGACAACTCTGGTGGATTAGTGGTTAAGTGCTACGGCTGCTAACCTAAAGGATGGCAGTTCAAATCCACCAGGTGCTCTCTGGAAATTCTATGGGGCAGTTCTGCCCTGTTACACAGGGTTGCTATGGGTCGGCATCAACCCAATGGCACTGAGTTTGGTTTTTTTTTTTTGGCAAAGAAAGATGATCCAGCAGAATATGTAAATTATCAAACAATATCATTAATATCACATGCAAGTAAAACTTTGCTACAGATCATTCAAAAGTGATTGCCATAGTACATCTACAGGGAAGTGCCAGAAATTCTTGTTGGATTCAGAAGAGGATGTGGAATGGGGGATATCACTGCAAATGTCAGATAAATTTTGGCAGAAACCAGAAAATATCATAAAAATGTTTACCTGTTTTTTTTACTAAGACTGTGCAAAGGCTTCTAACTAGGTGGATCACAACAAATTAGTAATATTGCCAAAAATGTGAATTCTAGAACACTTACTTGTACTCTTGTGGAACCTATACATAGGCTATCATCCAAATAGAACAAGGGGATACTGCATGCTTAAATCAAGAAAGGTGCACGTGCATGAGGACTGCTATCTCTTCACCACACTTAGCTCAATCTGAATGCTGGGCAAATAACCAGAGAAGCTGGAACATATGAAGGAGGAAGTACATGGCACCAGAACTGGAGGAAGACTCATTAACAACCTACATTATGCAGATGACATCTCAGTTTGCTAAAAGTGAAGAGGACTTGAACACTTACTGATGAAGACAGAGACTAGAGTCTTCACTATGGATTACACTTCAATATAAAGAAAACAAGTTTTACAACTGGAATCTCAAGCAACAACATAATAAATGGACAAAATACTTAAGCTGTCAGGGATTTCAGCTGACTTGGATCCACAATCAACATCCACGGAAGCATTACTTAAGAAATCAAATGATACACTGCACTGGGAAGATTTGCTGTAAAATACCTCTTTAAACTGTTACAAAGCAAAGATATCACTTTGAGGACTGAGGTGCACTTGACCCAAGTCATGGTATTTTCTATTGCCTCATATGCATGCAAAAGCTGGATGATGAATACAAAGACTGAATAACTGATGCCTACAAATTATGATTCTGGTGAAGAACACTTAATACACTGTGGACTGCGAGAAGCAAAAACACATCTTTCTTGGAAGAGGCACACCAGAATGCTGCTTAAGAGCAAGAATTGTGAGACCGGTCTCACATACTTTGGACACATCAAGGGGGACCAGTCCTCGGAGAATGCTATCAGTCTTGGTAAAGCAGAGTGTCAGTGAAAAAGAGGAAGATGTCCAGTCAGATAGAATGATACAGAGCTGCTACAAAAGGCTCAAACATAACAACAGTTGTAAGGATGGCGCAAGATGGGCAGTGTTTCATTCTGTTGTACACAGGGTACCCATGAGTTGAAACCAACTTCACACCACCTATCAACAATACCTAACTATTTAAGAAAGTTTTTTTTAGGTACGTATACACACACACACACACACACACACACACTTGTATCCAGTTGCTGTCAAGTCAGTTCTGACTCACAGAGACCCCACATTGTATCAAGAGTTAAACCTATGCTCCGCAGAGGTTTCGATGGCTGATTTTTTTGGAAGTATTATTACCAGGCCTTTCTTCTAAAGTGCACCTGAGTAGGTAAAAAATGAAAATGCTCATGACATGCAAAGAAAAATGAAGCACACACTATTTTTAAAAAATACTTGACTTTGCCAAAGAGGTCAATCCTCAGTCAATCATGAGGATGGCTATATTCCCTTCTGTTGTGCATGGGGTTGCCAGGAGTAGAGGACCAAGGTGACAGCAGTCAACAAGCGAAGTACTGAAAAAACTCATGTTAAGAATTAAAAAGTAAAAATAATGCAAGAAACTCAGAATCCAGAGTCAGGATTATTGTTAGTAGTTGTTAGCTGCCATTAAGTTCAACCCCAGCTCATGGTAACACCAAGTGCAGTGCAGCTGGACCGCTGTGACCCACAGGGTTTTCACTGGCTGATTTTTGGAAGCAAATCACCAGGCCTTTTTACTGGCTAATTTTTGGAAGCAAATCGCAGGCCTTCCTTTCTAGTCCATCGTAGTTTGAAGGTCTTGCTGAAACCTGTTCAGCATCATAGAAACACAGAAGCCTTCACTGACAGATGGTAGCTGCCCATGAGGTACACTGGCCAGGAAAGGAACCCAGCTCTCCTGTGGGGAAAGCAAGAATTCTACCACTGGACCACTGTTGCCCCAGTGTTTATCCCTAAATGTTTGCTATTGCTACTGCTGCTGTTACTACCATTAGTACTACACAATAATCAATTAGAAATCAATTGGGAAAAGAAAGATGATACAATAAATTGTGACTATAAAGTACATGGGTCACTCTTCTAAAGCCATGATTCTCAAACTTCAATGTGCAATCAAACAGGGATCTTGTTAAAAAATGCAGATACTGACTCAGTAGATCTAGCATATGATTCTACCAAGCTCTCAGGTGATATAGATGCTTGTGTGCACCAACCATACTTAGAATAAACCCATTGCTGTGAATTCCAGCTCACAGTGACCCCATAGGACAGAGTGGAACATTACCTCAGGGTTTCCAAGGGGCAGCCGGTAGAGTCTAACTGCCAGCCTTTTGGTTAGCAGCCAAACTCTTAATCACTATGCCACCAGGCTTTCAGTATTTAGAATAGCAAGTCTTTAAAAGTCATCAAAATTTATAGAGTGAAACGTCAGTGGTACCTTTCAAAACAGTCATGTTGAGATGACATATCCTTATTCTAAAAATGTGGCCCCAGTTCTGAACATCTTTGCATTCTTTTCTGGAGAGTATCTCTAGAACTCTTTCATCACTATAGGATCACAGTTATTTGTAATCTCTCTTTCTAGAGGAAGGCCTCTGTAAGCTATCTTGCTATTCTGGTCCTGGCAACTTAAAGCTGTGTTCTTATAAAAGACCACGAACAGTCCTGTCCCAAGTGGTCCTAGCTGTCACTTCCTACTGCTGATATACCATTTGGAACTCACATGCAGAATCAACAAATACGCTCTTTTATCGACCACCGTGGAAGTCCAGAAATCTTTTGGTTTACACTGAATCTGCCACCCAGAAAATTTTACTAATCCTGAAGACTATCCAGACTCTTTTGAGCAAGATGTGCATATCCACATAAATGCATCCTCTCTGAATAGAGGGCAATGTGTAAGAACCACCAGAGTGTAACACGCTTTCTATCAACATTTTCAGGTACTCCTGACTAGATCGAAGGTGGAAGAACATGACAGAGTTTATGATTTGGACACCTACTTTTTGATATCTCTTATTCACTGATTTGTGTTTTAATCTTGTTTGCTCTTCCTGTTCTGACATTCTGGAAACAGGCAAAAAAAAAAAAAAAAAGGAGGGCATCCAAGGGTACTCCTTAAAGAAAAAAGCGAAGCAAAACTAACCCATAAGGTAATTAAGCTTAAGTGTGAAGATAAAAACATTCAGGTTTTATAGGACAGTCCTCAGGTTGGAGGAGCTTTCTTGGCTGAGGTCCTACCCACTCAACCAGTCTCCCAGGAGTGCTGATCCCTACCATTTTTGTTCTATGATGGCTGGCTGGGGCCATGCTTTTAATCTGCAAAGTCTATTGAGACACACCAGCAGGAACTCTTGCTGCCATGCTGGCTCCTATCAGTCTGAACTTTTGGATGCAGGCTCTGGCCCAGTCTGGATCTAAGTTCACAGGTCCCACTGGACAATGCCATCAGGGTCTTTACCTGCTTTAGTATTCACCGTAGAGGATACTGAAAGCAGGCCAGTGGAGATGGAGCAAAGGCAAGGGCTGATTCCTATAATCTAAACGAGGAACAGGAGCGCAGTTCTAGCTACCTATTGCCATGTAGAAATGTAGGTCCCGAATTAACATCTCTGATTTATCACATACACACACAAAAGTTGAAAATCTCAGTTTTTACATGAATTCTCCTGAATTTTATATTTGGGTAACTAATTCAAATTAACACCCATCAGCACCACCAATAACAACTGGATGCACTAAATAGAGCATGGCTTGGCTAGTGCATAAGAGAAGACAAGTAATGTGAGAAGTTACCAAAACAAAAATTTCTCAACTCCGATTTTTGCTACCAACTGCGCTTTACTGATGCTTCTTCCCAACTATGTTTATTTTATGAGTACAGTAAAACCTGCAAAAGCCAAAACCTGTGTAAGAAAGCTATCAGAGAAGGAAAATTATCAGCGTTTTCCACTGAGTGATAGATAAAAGTGGTAAGACTACAAAGGCGGATAACAAGGCAGTCCTGTAAGGTTCTGGCTCTCAAAGGTTTTACCGCATTTTTAAACAACTATGCATACTGAGCAGGCACTCTGGTGGCACAATGGTTAAAGTGTTCAGCTGCTAATCAAAAGGTTGGTGATTCACACTCACCAGCTGCCCCACAGGAGAAAGATGAGGCAGTATACTTCCATAAAGATTCCAAAACCAAACCTGTTGCCAACATTTCTGACTCACAGTGACCCTACAGAACAGAATGGAATAGCCCCCACAGGATTCCCTAGGAGCAGCTGGTGGATCTGAACTGCCAACCTTTTGGTTAGCAACTGAACTCTTAACCACCATGGCACCAGTGCTCCCCCAAAAGATTACAGACGTAGAAACCTTATGAGACAGTTTCACTCTGTCTCTAGGGTTCCTATAACTTGGAATCGACTCAGTGGCAACAGTTCATGCATACTGAGTAGCTGAACTAAGGAGGAAGGAAGAGGCAGAAGAGTAAACAAAAACAGAAAGGCTAGTAGAGAATTTTAGACCTGGAAGGGAAAGCAGCTGTCATGTAAATAAACCTTCTACTCTAAAAGCTCAGGAAATAGTCACAACTGAGAACTTCTCAGAGGCACAGAGGACACCAATCTTCTTGTTCTGAACCCAGTCTTCCTGAAGGGAAGTCAAACTGGAAAAGCTGATAAAGGAGACAGAAGAAGAGAAAGTGGAGAACATGAAGTCTGACAGGTCACCGTGCACTTACATTGGCAGCATAGTATAAACAACTTGGAAAAGTTTCATAACCTTAGTGTAACACTGTCTTACAGCTGTGATTGTGTCAACATGTGGTGGCGTCTAGCTGAGTGGCATTCATTATTGCTGTTGTGTGTTTTTGTGTGCCATCATGAGAATGCTACAACTTGAATTTGAGCAATGAACAAACATGAAATTTCCTGTTAAATGAGGTAAGTAGAGCGATATCAGGGACATGTCTGTCCTAGTGTATGGCGATAATGCCATGAAGAAAATGGCAGTGTACAAATAGATTGAACGTTTTTCTAAGGGAAGAGAAAGCATCACTGATGAAGAGGGGTCCGGGTGGCCTGGAAGGAGTAGAACTGACAATGCATTGCAAAAATTGCATCAAAACCATCAGCTAACTATGAGAAGCATAGCAGACTAAGAAAACACTGATACAGAAACAAGAAAACCTTAACAGAAAATCTGGCACGAGAAAGGTGTGTGTAAAAACAGTCCTGAAGGAACTCACCAATGAATAAAACTAAACAAGAGTCGAAGTTTCCCAGGACCTTTTGGAGAGACAAGACAACGTTTTGGTCGTGTTATCACTGGTGATGAAACACGATGTACCAGCAGGAAACAAAGCATCAAAGTGCACAATGGAAGTCAGCCAATTCTCCAGAACCAAAAAAGCTGTCAGTCCAAATCAAGAGTCAAAATGACGTTGCCAATCTTTTTTGATGCCAGAGGGATTGTTCATTATGAATTTGCACCAACCAGACAAACACTTAACCGAGTTTACTATTCGGAAGTACTGAAAAGGCTGCATGAAAAGTTAAGACAAAACAATCTGAAATCACAACTCATGGCTCCTGCATCACAACAACGCACCAGCTCACATGGCACTGTCTGTGAGGGTGTTTTTAGCCAGTAAACAAGTAATTGTATTAGAACACACTCTGTCCTCACCTGGTCTGGCCCCACTGACTTTTTTCTTTACCTGAAGATAAAGAAAACACTGAAAGGAAGACATTTTGATGACACTAAAGACATCAAGGGTAATATGACGACAGTTCTGATGGCCATTCCAGAAAAAGAGTTCCGAAACTGCCCTGAAGGGTGGACTAGACGCTGGTGTCAGTGCACAGCTTTTCAAGGTAACTGTAGTGATATTCAGTAATGAGGTCTGTAGCACTTTTTCTTGGATGAGTTTATGAACTTGTCACACCTTGTATACACAGAACATACTGTATTTTTTGCAACTAATGTATCCATGTAAATAACATGTGCACATATACATATAATGCCCAGAAATGAGGATATTATGTAAAATAGTTTTGCCATAGTATTTGTGTTGTCTGTGAGAAATACAGTACACCAATTCAACAATTTCTATATGTACAATTCAGTGACACTGGTTACATTTTTTGAAGTTGTACAACCATTCTCTGACCCTCCTCTGAAATGATGCCATTTTTTTAATCAAATCCTTAAAAACTAAGAGAGATTTGATAGCTTAAACAGCTTTCATAACACTACCATACAAAAGCCAATGCAAAGTAAGACCTATATGACAGGTAGCAGCTCACACACAAGTGGCTAAGTGAAATAAGCCCTCAGGAATTCATACATTCTCCACAGCTGCCCTCTCTTACCAAGATAAAAGGGGAGGGGGAGTGTTAAATGCTATAAATGTCCCCGAAAATTCCATATCAGGTTGAGAACTGTGCTTTGTATTTATGAAATTCCTTTTTATTTTTAGTATGTATGTTTAACGCTGTTATGCTACATGATGATCATTCACTGATGAATCTCTACCTTTGAACTAAATTAGATGTACTTCTTATGAGATCTAGGTTTTTTAGAAACCAAACTTGTGAAGTTTTAGCCAAGAGAAGACCTTTTCTGAATGCCCTGAGGAATTCTAATGGTTCCACGAGGCCGGAATTGGATACCATAATAAAAACTGACTTGCAACCTATTTTACTAGACCTCACATATACAGGCATTAAAAGTCAGGAAAATTGACATTACAGTCAAGAAAGGTGTGAACTCAACTGCAGCAGGTAAATAAATGATTTTTTTAAATTAAATTTCCTATTTCCCATGACTTCAAATAGATTTTCAACATCACATTTTATTTTATACAGATCTGGCCACAAGTGTAAACTGAAAGCAGAA
Organism: Heterohyrax brucei; assembly: GCA_028571685.1. Lineage (NCBI taxonomy): Eukaryota > Metazoa > Chordata > Mammalia > Hyracoidea > Procaviidae > Heterohyrax > Heterohyrax brucei. The sequence goes on along the minus strand of CM053145.1, from coordinate 121,821,610 downwards.
TAATCTGCTCTATAAAATCTTTATGCCATATTCTCATTCCTATTAGGAGTACTAACAAACAAGTAGATGTTTTCCAGTCTAGTCCAAAGTGGTAAATACAAAGTTGTGGATCCTGACATCCATTAAAATGCACAGTCCAAAGGAGAGACACCCTAGGAGATTGGGTGTTCGGTAGGTTGGGTACCATGAGGAAAAGACATACTATGGGCAGGAGTGAAATGGCTTCAAAAATCTCCCTTTCAGGTTTCACTTCACCTCCTTGTCATCAAAACTGCATCTTTCTGAAAATTTTGTAATTCTCCAAGAGTGGCAGGCCCTTCATGAGTGCTATCTGGAAGCCACTGACATGATTTCCAAGTAGGTTTCTTAAGACTTCAGCCTCTGTATTCTAGCTCCCCAAAGGTTAAACGTGTGGTCTCATCCTCATAATTATAACTACATGAACTTCTACACAAAAAGAGAAAATTCTGCATGCTCAGAGATGAGAAATAATGTAGAACCTCAAAATCACAGAGACAAGAAAAGACAGGCCTTGCAATCTGCTTCCAAAAGGTCACAGCCTTTAAAACTCTATAGAGCTGTTTTACTTTGCATACTTGTGTTTGTCATGAGTTAGAATCAACCCGACAGCAACTAACAAGAGTGGAACTACCACGATTAAAAGAACATTTACCCTATCACTTCCTTGAAGCACTTCTGAGGGTATCGGTAGTGGTTCCCAAGAAAATCTTACCTGAGAGACCTGGGTTCTCTAAGTATATGGAACCTTACAAACTGTCTCTCTCTGGTCAACTGACTGGCTTGGAGTTGCTGGAATCTCCAGGTCTTAGTACAAATAAGAGTATATACCTTTACTATGGTTAATTCAAGGCCAAATGCTACATTTATGTTATATATGATTAGTTTTCAGTGATGCAATTTGAAAAGAACTGGAGGTTTATTTGTGATTGGTCAAAACTAACTAGCAAACATCTGATCTCATTAAAGCTTAACTCAATCCTCTAGATTTAAAAAGAAAAAAAGGCTTCAGAGAAGGGCAGTTTAAATTCAGATTTAGAAACCAACTCTCCTTCTGGACCAGTTCCAGTTCAGTGTCCTTTCTGCTACAACATATTTCCTTCTGCTGATTGCTTTCTGCTTGCTTCGGGTTCTTCAAAATCGTTTTTTCTTAACTGAGATGTTTCCTCAGTTAACAGGCTGCTTCTGTTCTTCTCCCTCAAGTGAATCCGGGACAAAGGATTTATTATCTGAAGAGTTACGTCTCATCCCATGGCACTTTCTGTACATTCTTGTAGTTAGTTATTTCTAAGCTAGGCCAGACCTACAGGGCTTGCAGACTGGCACTTTACACATACATAATTAAATACATAAAACCTTGAATTAAGAGCTCATACTTAAAAACAACACCCACTCAATGTGCCTGACGTGGGCTAGAAGCCATTAACTCCTAGTTGGCTGGCCAGTAATAAACCAAGGTTTCATTAACTTTCCTATTATAGGCAGATTATAAAAACAAGCATATCAGACAGAAAGCACCATGGCTTAAGAAAGATTTTGTTCCAGGAAAGTGTTACTGAAGTTAATGGAGAAAGACGGAATAGAGTCCAGAGCAGGAAGCTACACAAGAGAAAAGCATCCCAGTCTACATGGATTGGAGATTTCAGAAACACTAGTTCCATTCAGCCAAATTTCCTGCAAGGCTTAAAGATGCTTCCTTCAAAATCAACCACAAAAATTACAGATTGCATGAAAATAGTGTGTGAGCACTCTAAATACTTACTCCAAAGGTCAAAAAGCAACTTTTACCCTCTTCTTCTGCTGGATGGCCACCACTCTAAAATATAAATACCAAAAAGCAGGAAATGGAACTTTTTGGATGCTACAAACTGTCTTACTCCCACAGCAAAGCACAGTGTTCTCCCAGCCTTCATGGAAGCTTTTCAGGTTGGGAAGCTCAAAGACTTCTATATAGCTTCCAGTGTTTATTTTGGAACTGTATTCCAGGCAAGCTCCTCCCAAACTGCTGCCAAACTTCTGTGATGACAGGCAAAGGAAGAGCTGCATCAACAAGGACAGAGGCATTTTTCAGTGTATACAACTAGATCTCCCATTTCCTCTGTCTTTTGGGTACGTGGAACAGCCACAGTTGAGTAAAACAACTGCCCCACTTTCCAGATATGGAAAATTATCCTGCAGCCAGCCTAAAAGTGCAGCAGACAGGAACCACAAGCTAATTCTTGTTAACAAAACTGTCAATGATGTTAAACACTCGTGACAATTGGATAGAAGCCTGATTTACCATGGGGTGCTGAGAAAGCTAGAACTCAAAACCCACTGGCGTCAGACATGGTGATCCTAGAGGTCTGAGCAGAACTGTCTCATAGAGTTCCCAAGGAGCACCTGGTGGATTTGAAGGCTAGAGGAAGAGATTATTAAAGTGAACATTTAGTCACTTCTTTAAACCATCTCTCTCACCAACATCGGAAGCCTGGTCAAAAGCAACTGTTTTTATTTCTACACTTTGTTACCTTTACCCTTTGTTGTTACCCTTAGTTGTCCACTTCATGCCACCAGTTATCCACTCAGTAAAGTTGTAATGACTATTTTTATTATTGGTGTTACTATTATTTCTATTATAAAAGACTAAGAAATACATCAAAATGTTGAAAATGGCTATCTCTGAGTGGTCAGAACACAAGTGTTATACAGCTAACCAGTAGTGAGGCAAAACAGCTTTCCTCTCAGGCTGGCCCTATTCTAAAGACAATGCTCTTGACAACCACTGCATATGTCATCCTGCTATGGAAAAGGAAACTGAGCCTCTGAGAAACGGGATTAGACCACTGGCAGGCAACTTAATCCAGAAGGAAGCTCACAGGATGAGAAGGCAGAAGCTCTAAATATTAGGTGGCCCGTCTTTTGGAGTTGACTAGCTGTGTGCCTTTGGGCAAGCCACTTGTCTCTCAGTGCTTCTGGTTCCTGAGCTGTTAAAAAAAAAAAAGGCCAAACTCAATTTCCTTTTATTTCTAAAATGATACAAATTGTACACATTTTAGATTCTTGGAGTAGTAATTCACCAATCCACGTTTGTCCAGTCATATTTGTTACCCAAACAAGAGGCAGATTCAGGACTAGGAACCTAATTTAGTAGTTGTCATAGCCGCAATAAGTAGAGTTCTCAAGAACCCTGTTCTCTGGACAATGTTCCTCTATCAGGCATTTATCCTCTCTCCATGAGTCAGATGTGACTCAACGGCACTTGACTTGGCTAGGCTACCTTTAAGTGACAAGGTTTTTCAGAAAGTCATGTTAACACTTGCTGTCCTGTGTCCTCCACTGTCAAGATTCCACCAGGGGTCTCTTATTAAGCACACTTCTATTCCACCTCATCCTGAACTCTCTCCAGCATTGAGCACAACCAACCCCTCTTCAGTCTTTTAAATTCTTCCGTTTCATGCTTTCAGTGACCACGCACTTCTCTGGCTCTCAGGTTATCGGCTTCATCCCTGCAATTTTACACTCTCTCGGTAACTCTAATGGAGAAACACCTCTAAACCAGAGTTTCTCAACTCTGGCACTACTGATTTGGTAACTCTTTGCTGCATAGGGAGGAGGGAAGACTGTCCTGTGCACAGGTGTCTGACAGTCTCTTTAGCCTCTAAGAACTAGATGTGATACCCCAAAGTGCTTCTAGACATCCTCAAATGTCCTTTGGGGGCAAAATCACTTTCCATTCAGAAGCACTCCTCTATATTCACTTTCTTAGCAATCTGCTCCCATTAATAGATGGCTCCTAAACTTGGATTCTCCCTCCAGGGCTCCAGTCTCATAATTTCTCTTGACTGATGCACTACTTCTACCTCTTTCATTACCCAAATATCAAGTCTCAAACTGAATCTTTCTTGTCACTGCTACCTTTTTAAAGTGCCCCACATTTTAGGGTATTCCAAGCTCTTTATTCTTATTGCTTCAGTCATCACAATGACAGCATGAGATGCCCATTCTTACTACATCCATCATACAGATGAAGAAACTGAGATACACAGTGGTAAGAAACCTGCCCAAAGTAGTACACATAGTGATACCACTGCTTAGGCAAGCACCCAGACTCCAAACTTGGGAGTGGAGCTTTCTTTTCTCCACTAGATAATAAGTTTCCTGACTTAAGATCTTAGGGAGAGATCATGAATCCTTAGCTTAGGGCCTTGTGCATAACAGTGGGCAATACATACCTGAAATGTCTGTCAAAAATCACCTCAAATGACCCCCACTAGAGTCTGGTTAAAGACAAAATGCTCCCCCACATATATATGAAAACCCCCTTCTTTGCCTTCCCTTCATACTAAACCCACTGCCATTGAGTTGGGTCCAATTCTAAGCGACCCTACAGGTCAGACTAGAACTGCCCCACAGAGTTTCCAAGGAGCACCTAGCAGATCTGAACTGCTGACCTTTTGGTTAACAGATGTAGCACTTACCCCACTACACCACCAGGGTTTCCTCCTTTCCCATTACTCTCCATAAAACATAGAGATCCATTCTTCCAAGTTCTATTTTAGCTCCACTGCCTAACCCAGCTAGATCTTTTAACCTAGTCCCACTCCTCCCATACCACAAATCTGCTCAACCAAAATTCTAAGTCACAAATAACTTCTGGGAACTAGGGAAAACACCTTGTGATTCTGAACCTAGCCCTAACTTATTCTTGGTCAGCTTTCTGTCCTTTCTTATCTCAACTTGGCCTTGAATTCTTAGCTTTCTAATTTTGACCTCAAATCCCACCTTCATCCCCTTTTGGACTTAGGGACCCTTCTCCTTCGTATTTAGAACTTTGCTTCATTTTACACAGTCTTTGGCTTAGCTTGTACCTTTGATTCCCAGAATCACACTCCCTCATAGAACTTCACATCTCCGTCTTATTATTCCAGATCTTCTCTATTTCTGCCTAGAGTACTTCTTCATAAGACTATACATTTTGGTACTAGAAGTTCAAAACTGTATTGTTTTACATTTCATAAATATTACCTTGTAGTATGCTTCTTTTGAATCTCATGTTTCGTTCTCCCTTCTCATATACAAACACAAATATGCACACTCCTGTCTACATGCATAGAACATACTTAAAAGCATATGAAGCTTAGGACTACATTTCCTAGAGACTGTGTACTTGAAAAATGCCTAACAAACACTTGAATCGAATCTGCTAATCAGCTGTGAAGTGGATAGCAACTGTGCACCACTAGTCAGTGAGGGAAACATAATCACAGCAGATTGACAAGCAGACGTCTGTGAGCGAGGCAGGAGATCTAACCACTACAGTTGTGGCATCAGTGCCAAGTGCTTTCTCCTTCCAGGGCTGCTTGTTCATGCTGTCAGTTGCTACGACTTCATTGCCATGACAACTTGATGTGTAACCTAGTGACATGGCACTGAACTAAATGTACCAGAAAACAGTTCACAGGAGATCCTGGGTATTCGCCAAATGAATACTACTGCTTGCTTTTAAGATGCTTCTTTCTTCGCCTGACCCCAGGGTGCAATAAAGAAAGCAATCACAAACTACTGAGCACTACTTTTCCTGAGTGAACAGAAGAAAAACATTCTAGATCACAGCCCTGCAGAAAGGTGCAAGTGTAAGAATGGGGTCCAAGAGACATCCAGGACCTGTAACAAGCAAGAAGAGAGGGAGAACTTCTTTCTATCCCATCTTGTTTTCTTGCTTTATTTCTACCTTAACCTGCCTATTACCTAGAAAGACAGCTTCTGCCTTGGGAATTATTGTGTAGTCAGTGGGAGGGGAAAAGTAATGTGATGCCAAGTTTCAGCACCTATACAGAATTATACTATTTTAAAGTCTCTTAGGCTTGAATATGCAAAGAGAGCTATTTTATCTGAAGAGTAAAACAATTTTAAAATAAAACTCACTCCTCAACCTCCATTCCAATTCTGTATCAAAAAGCCTCCCCTGCAAAGCCATTTATTCATATATGACAGAAACCATAAGACCAAGGCAACTACACTCCACCAAAAATGCTCAGGAAAAGGGCACTGCAACAGAAGCTCCTGGTTTCTGAGTCCTCTCTACTGAGGCTCACAATGGTGAAGTACATGGGATGATAGACAAAGTACTGCTTCCAAAACTCAGAAATGTGAAAGCTTCTTCGCTGGTAAAACGGGTTAATTATACAGAATTGCTGAGTCAGAATCAACTTGACAGCAGTGGGTTTGGTTCCCTTATATTGATCTCAGAGATATTTCTGTAAAATTTACACAAAACAATACGTGGAAAAAAACTCAGTCTTCTCTCAATACATAGGAACATGTTCTGGCAATCAGGGACAACGGTCACTGTCAGTGTGTATTATGTGCTTCTCAAGTGGCAGAGTTCCCATGGATAAAGAGTCCCCAGTGAGCTAGCTTAGAGGAAAAGAGGGCCTATATCACTGAAAGTTCAGATTCTCATCTCCAAGGGAACACAGGAGGGACTTTTGCAGGCTCTAAAGAGTAAGGATGTTTACACAGCAGCCTCTTGCATTAGTTTCAGTAAATGGCCACAGGCTGATGGGGAGCAGTGACTGCTTTTTCTAGTTTGCTAAGATCTGACTAGGCTTCATCTCAGATACAGTCTACTTCAGTGATACAGGAGGCAAGCACAGAGTGAACAGGAAGGATGGGACACATTCTGTTCCTCAGCACCTACAAATAGTGTCTGGATAGAGTCAGCTGTTCAACCTCATCACTTGCTTCTATCATATCGTCTCTCCTTTGCAGAACAGAATCCTATTTAACCTCTTTGGGAAGCTAACCATCTGCTTTCCTATGTAGTTAACCAACTACACTGGTTAAAATACTTCTTGGATTACTAAAGGACATGATGCCAGATCATCCTCGGTCATTTCTCAACTTTCTCAAAAGTTTCCATTTCTGGAGTGCTCACTAATAAAAGTGTAACATGATTACTCCCACTTTACAGATGAAACTAATGGCAGGTTCAGGCACACAAGGTGACACTAGTAAAAAGTGCCAGTAAGTGAGCTCAGGTCATCTGATTCCAATGTCCACTCTCTCTTCACCATACTCAAAGAATGATATGTTCAATTTGAAATTTCCCCAAGAGTTTCAATAAACTCTGCATGGTTAATTTTCTACAACACTTCTATGTAGCTTTCATAAAAAGGCTATTTCTTACCATCATTATTAGCCTTGTGATCTTAGAGAAGTCACTAGATGTATTTCTTTATCTGTAAAAAAGACATTATAAATGTCCAACTAACTAGTTTGGGTTAGGAATAGAGGTATCACCTGTTGCAGAACTGAAAATATCAATTTAACAAGTGGATACTGAGCAACTACTGTATCACTGGGTTGAATGGAATTTCTTCCAGCAGCAGAAAAACCTGACCAATTCTTTTTGCCTTTTGGCCAACTGCACAGCCAATCAAGGGAGAATGGCTTTTCTCAAACTTTACACTTACATATGCATACCAGCATCTACACACAGACCCGGTACAGACTGGGGGTTGTATTCTGCAGATTTAGCCTTAAGACTGTCAAAAAACATACCTTTTTTCTTGAGCAAACCAAACTCTATTTCCTAAGTGAATGAGAGGTTGAACCAATAGAAAAAGGGAAGGAGGGGAACAAGAGAGGAGATGGCCCTTAAATAAAAGTCTAGGTGGCTGTATCACTAATATTGAAGTCAAGTTTTCAATCTAGGTATGCAGGCTCCTAAGTTACATGTCAGATACAATCCCGCAGTGGAGATGTGAAGCATGGCTGCCTACGGGGGCAGTCCTGACAGCTCTACTGCCTTCTGCACATCAGCCACATAGTTAGCCCTTCAAGCTGTTGGCCACGGTGTATTATCAAGTCTCCTCCATCAGTGCAGAGCGGAGCTGCAGGAGGGAGAGAAGGACAATGTTAATTTTATTAACTCACTGAAGTTCCACCACTTTGCTTTCCAACAATGTTCCAGCCCACCAAAGACCCAGGAAATCAGGCCAAACCCACCAGTCACTCCATGGGAAAAAGATGTGGTACTGTGCTTCTGTAAACAGCACAGGTTTGGGAACCCCACGGGGCACTATAAACCTGAACCGGCAGCAACCAGCTTGGTTTTCAGCTAATGTCCACTAGGAGTTCTGGGGTCCCAAGAAAAGAACAGTTAAAGGGTAAAACTGCAGGAGAAAGAGTAAGAAATAAGAAGGCAGGGAAAAATCTCAGTCATGTGTAAAGTAGGATGTGGCTTCTAATGTATCTCTTAAATGTCACTCTTTCTTTTAATTTGGCACCAGACCATCTTGCTAACTAGAGAATATGTTCTATAACAATAAACATAATTGCTTCTATGCACTGATTTCTTGTTTCTACCAGAAATATATGGACACACAGCTGCATGCTCCCAAGACAGATCTAACTGCCCTGACTTGAACAGGAAACAACTACACTGAAGTTTTTCTGCAGCCAAGCAAGGCTCACAGAGCCAGAGAGCCACAGCACTGGCAAGAGATCCCAACTGTGAAGATTTCACTCAATTTACCTGCATATCATTATCATTCAAGAAGTTATCAATGGCCCTTTTTGAAATTAAATTAAAACCTGCAATCTTTAAGTGTCACTAATCTCAGTAAGTGTTAACTGATCAAAGCATAGAAGTCTAGTTGCCTATTTGGGATATTTTACATAAATGGAAACATGTAACAATTACTCTTTTGTAAGTAGTTTCTTTCACTTAATATGTTCCTGAAGTTCATAAATACTGTATCACATATCAGGACCTCATTTCTTTTTATTGCTTGATATTGTTCCATTGTATGGATATACCACAATTATTTATCCATTCAAAGGCTGATGCACATTTGGATGGTGTCCACCTTTTACCTATCATGAGTAGTGTTAAGAAGAGTCTTCATATGCAAGTCTTTGTGTGGACATATGGACATGTTTTCATTTCTCTTGGGTATATACCTAGGAGTAGAAGTACTAGGATATGGTAACTCTATGTTTAACCTCAGGAGAAAATGCAGACTTCATACTAAATTGGCTACACCATTTTACATTCTCATGAATCACGTATGAGGGTTTCAATTTCTCTACATCCTAACCCAGTAAACTTCTACTGAGAAAAATGTAGGGCTGTAGTACTGAAAGCTGTCAAGCGGGCTCTGAAATTACTGGCTGAGTAACCTCAGGTGACAATCCTTACCTTCTTGGCACCTCAATTTCCTCAACTGTAAAGTGGGGGCACTGAAGGAGATGATCTCAGATTTCTCATTAATCTCCATATTTAGTCACATCACGTGAAACCCTCTGGTCAGTGGAGCGGCAGATGCTGTGACAGGTAGCAGGAGGCTGGCTCTGTCCCTGTGCAGCTGATTTTACATTAACACAGTTTCCACTGTGCCTCATCAACCTTAGACTGTGACTGTAATGCCTACCTTAAAACAAAACTGTTCACACAATCTGCTCAGGCAATTAGGAAGAAAAGAGAAACCACGTTTAAGATAAAATTTTCCACTGATAGTACAGGCAGACTGGTCTTAAGGATTCAAGTTTTCTAGAAAGTTCAAGGTTAGAAGTAGATTCAAATGACAAAAATGTATACATTTATTAAGAAATACTGTTCAGTGAAAAAAGCAGTATCTAAAACTGTATTCATTTTTAAATGGTTGGTTTTACATTATATGACTTTTTTACCTCAATAAAACTTAATAAAAATCTTATCGTGCTTTATGTGAAAGTTTACAATTGAATCTGCCATATAAAACCCCACACACATATCTCTATGCAACTCTAGCTGCTCTCCCAACACTGTGACAGCACATTCCTCCTTTCCATCCTGTACTTCCCATATTCATTCAACCAACTACTATCCCCTCCTTCCAACTGACTCTGACAGGAGCTGCTCTGACAGTCTCACAAATATATGTAAGACAAGCAGCACACACTTCACCAGCCTTCACTCTGTGGTTATGGTCCAGTCCAGTTTTTGTCTTAACAGTTGGCTTCAGCTCTGGGCTAGCAGCGAGACTAAGGGCTATGTTCTCAGGAGACCCTCCAAGATGTCAGATTACCAAGTCTGGTCTTTTAATAGAGTTCTAGATCTGCACATCCATTTTTCTCCTGCTATGTCAGGGACTCTATGCTGTGTTTCCTATCAGCGGCAGTCACTGGGCTTGGCCAGGCATCATACAGCTCTTCTGGTCTCATGCTGATGTACTCCATTGATCATTCGGCCCCTTCTGTCTCCAGGGCTCCTACCTTCCTCATGTATTTGATATCCTTTGTTCCTCTCTGCTCCTGGTGGACTGGAAGCAAGCAATGCTCCTTACATGGCAGCTTGCTAGTTTTTAAGACCCCAGATGCCGTTCACCAAAATGAGATGCAGAACATTTTCTTAAAAAAACAAGACAAAAACAAAAGCTTATGCCAACTGACCTAGATGTCCCCTGAAAGCATGGCCCCCAGACCCCTGTCCCTGCTACTCTGACCTTCAAAAGTGCCAGACTGCATTTAAGAAACCTCTTAGTTTTTGGAGTAGTTAGGCAATGTTAAATCTTCCTTCTACTGTGCACTGTCACTTGCTTCACTTAACCTAATTCCTACCTACCATCTAACCTATAAATGCCTGTCTTCCTCCCACCCCTCCCTTGTAACTATCAAAGATTATTTTCTTAAGTGCTTAAACCTTTTGTTGAATTCTTATAACAGTGGTCTCCCACAGTATTTGTTCTTTTGCAATTGACTAACTTCACTTAGCATAATGTCATCCAGATAACTCCATGTTATCAGATGTTATCAACTCCATGTTGTTCTTTATCACTGCACAGTATTCCACTGTGTGACTACACCAAAGTTTGTTAATCCATTCATCTTCGATGGGCACTAGGCTGACTCTACCTTTCAGCTACTGTGAACAGCACTGCAATAAACACTGGTGTGTGCATATCTATTTGTGTGACAGCCCTTATTTTGCTAGGATATATTCCAATAAGTGGGACTGCTAGATCATATGGAATTTCTGTTTCTAGCTTTTTAAGAAACTTTAAAGTCTATTTTATCTGAAAATAATATTGCCACCCCAATCTTTTTTGAACGCTGTTAGCTTGGTATACATTTTTCCATCCTTTCAGTTTCAGTTTGTTTGTATCTTTAAGTCTAAGGTGTGTCTCTTGTAAGCAGCATAGACAGATCATTCTTTTTTATCCATTCTGCTCCTCTGTCTCTTTACTGGTGCATTTACTCCTTTTACAGCCAACATAATTATTGATAGATATAAATTTAGTGCTGCCATTTTGGTGCCTTTTTTGGTGTGTTATTGTCTTTGTTCCATGTAGTTTTCTGTGCTGAGTTGTTTTTCTTCATGGGTTTCCTTGTCACCCTTTTCATTCCCGTTGGCTTGGTATCTGCTGAGATTTCTTGATTTTGCTTCTTGTTTTGATATGTAGGATAGTCTGTTTCCTTTGTGGTTATCTTGACATTTACCCCTAACGTTCTACATTTAAAGCAACCTTTAATTTCTCTGTATAGGCTTGATTTCCTCTCCATTGGAAAGATCTATGAATACATTAATTTGTCACTGTGTTGGTATAATGTTGGCATCATTTACATACTGAGATCTCTTTTCCCTGTTTTACCTTTGACTTACTTTTGTAGATTCCCTATCCATGTTGATATGTGGATGCTCTGTCTTGTGTTGCATCCTTGAGTATACATCTGATGTTGCTGATTTTCTAACTGAAGAATTACCTTCAATGTTTCTTGTAATTCTGATTTGGTTTTTGCAAATTCTCCAGACTTCTGTTTATCTGGGAATGTCCTAATTGCACCATGATATCTGAGAGACAATTTTTCAGGATATATAATTCTTGGAAAACCTGGTGGTGCACTAGGCTAAGTGCTATGTCTGCTAACCAAAAGATCGGCAGTTCAAATCCACCATGCACTCCCTGGAAACTCTACGGGAGTTATGAGTCAGACCCAACTTGACAACAGTGGGTTTGGTTGCTTTTTAAGTACGTATTTTTTAATGTAATTCTTGGTTGGCAGTGTTTTTCCTTCAAGGCTTTGTATGTCTTCCCACTGCCTTCTTGCCAGCATGGTTTCCACTGAGTAATCTGAGCTCAGCCTTAATGACTCACCTTTGCATGTTATTTTTTAAGTCTAGATGCCTTAAAAGCATTTCCTTATGTTTACTCTTAGCACTCTTGACTATAGTATGTGTTGGTGTCTTTCTTGTGGGATCTACTTTGTATGGAGTTCAACGGGCATCTCAGAAACACATAGTCTCATCTTTTATATCAGCAAAGTTTTCTGTCAACGTATCTTCAACAACTGTGTTTTCTGTTTTCCCCACCTCCTTCTGATACTCCAATCATTCATAAATCATTCCTCTTGATACAGTCCCACATATCTCTTACTGATTTTTCATTTCCTAAAGTTCTCTTATCTGAGTTTTCCTCATACCTGCTGGTGTCAGTTTCTTTATCTTCAATCTCATGGATTCTGCATTCCACTGGCTCAATCACGCTCCCTAGACTTTTCACTAAATGGTCTAGTTCTATAACTATATTATTCATCTGCTGAATTTCAGATCATTGTTGCTCAAGTATTTCTTGCAATCTATTTAATTTTCTTTATGCTCTGCTGCACTTTGCCTAAGCTCTTTCCTGATATCTAAAGAATTCTAAACATTACTCTTTTGTAATCTCCTCCAATCACTGCATGAAGTCTTCTTTGTCTGGAAACCTTTTTAATTCTTTCTGTTGGGAGTTTTCTGAAGCCATGGTGATCTGCTTCTTTAAATGATCAGAAACTGACTGTTGTCTCTGAGCCATCAGAAAGGTGCTGTAATTTATTCATTTGGTTATTGTGTTCTAACATATTTATACTTCTAATTTAGTTTTTGAGTGTCCAAGCATTCTGGTTGTTTGAGCTAGGCTGACTGTTGTAGCTACAAAATTTGAATGTCCTGTCACTGGATGGTTAGAGCAAGAACACGCTGAGAAAGACAGTGGGAGTTACCAGCTCAGGGAGCTGGCAGAACATTTTCTTTTCCCCCTCCCTTTATTTCCCTCTCCAAGACTCGGAGAACAGCTCAGGGCATGTGCATAAGATGCCTCACTTTTGGCCCAGGTAGCACATCGTAGTTTAGTGCCCCATGCAAAGCACTGAAGGTTGGGGGGAAGTGCTGGTGAAAGGGAGAGAGATCAACATATAGGAAAGTTTTGAATTCACAAGCACTTAGCTTATGACACTCAGGTGAAAGTCTTCTGCACTTAGGTGTGGCCATCCAAAGTTCAGCTTCCCCACAGAGAAAGACACCTTCACTCATGGCACTGCTGCTCTGTTTGGCTGAATGAAGTGAGTACATCTGCAAGATGCAGATTTGATGCTTGCTGAAGTAGTTACTTCTGGACCTGCTCTATACTCCCTGCCACGCAGTCCAATCTCTCAGCTTTCCGCCAGATATCCAGGACTCCTAGAATGTCCTATATAATCCATTCAGTTCTTTTTCTGGTTCTTTGTTGCTAGAGGGAACAGAAAATACCTGTGGCTAATCAACCACTTAGCCCCACCTCTTAACAAACTGTTTTTAAACAAAGAAAACCCTACACATCCAGACTAATAAAAATGATCTATCTGAAAGGCAAAGTACCTAAGTGTCTCTCAGAGCATGGTCTATGACCATGTGCATCAGCATTACTTAGACTGCATGTTTAAAAAAACAGTTCCCAGAACAAATGAACTAGATTACTCTGGGTGAATCCTAAGAACCTGCATTTTTAAAAAAATATCCAAGGTTTACAAATCCCTGTAGACAGTAAAAGAATGGCTGATTTTTCTTTCTTCTTCATACTTCTCTGTATTTTCCACATTTTTCTACAGATAACATGAATTACTTTTAGAACTGAACTTGGGGGAAAAGAGAATCGTTTTGTTTTGATAATGGCAGGGAGACAGTAAAGAAGGTGATGAACTTCTTCTGTCTTCTGCTCAAGTGTCTATGGAGGCTAGAAAGGACCACGTTTGCTTCTGGGTGATATCCATGCCTCAAAGCCTAGACTGGGCCTCACAAGGCATAGGTACTTTTCCCATTTCGTATCCTCCATTACCCAGTTCCAGCTGTTGAACCACTTGCCTCTGCTCTTCACTTAGCCAGGGCTTGTAATGAAGAATTATCCAGTATTATCAAGTCAATTCCAATGCACAGCAACCCCATGTGACCGAACACAACTGCCTCATAGGAGATTTTTTGGCTGTAAATATTTACATGTCTTTCTCCTGCAGAACTGCTGGGTGAATTTGAACTTCCAACCTTTCAGTTAAAAATTGAGCTCTCCAACACCACCAGGGCTCCTTAGGGCTCAAGGATAGGAGTCTAAGTATAGTACCCAACCAGTATGGACATCTGCGCCCCCATTCTAGGAACTGCTATGCTTTCGTTGTCATCTAGACCCACATTTTCTATTGCAAAAAGCTACTTCCTAGTTCTGCAGCTCTGGGACCATAGAGAGCTGTGGCTGTAGGACCCCAAGGAGAGGGAGGTAAGGGCGTAAGGTAAAAACAGTGAAGACTCTTGTGGCTGGGGATATCAGGATATATGTACATCACCTTATTAACAGATTCAACAATAGTGTGAGTATGAAGTGCATGAATTTTTCAAGTAAGACTAATCTGAAGTCCTAGTTCTACTATTTACAAGCAAGTTACTTATTCCAAGGCTTGGTTTACTCATCCACAAACTAAGACAAATAATACTACTTACTTCTATAGAGCTGGTATAAAGTAAGTCTGTAGTATCTATCAACTACTTACTGTGTGTCAGATATCATGCTAATAAAGGATTAAGACACAGAGATATAATGAAAATAATTCATACCCTTCAAAGTTCCCAAAAGAGCCCTGGTGGTACAGTGGCTTAAGTGTTCAGCTGCCAAGGCAAACATCAGTGGTTTAAACTCATCAGTTACTTTATGGGAGAAGGATGTAATATTCTGCTCCTGCAGCTATTTACAGCTTTGGAAACTCTATGAGGCAGTTCTGTTCTGCCCTACAGGGTCACTAAAAGTCAGAATCAACTTGATAGCAATGGTCTGATTTCTTGGTTTGATTAAGATTCTCCACTTACAACTTCTTCCTTTCCTACGAAAAGTATGAAATAGGTCAATAATTCTAATAATCTCCTAACCCAAATAATAATTTCCAAATCCAAATCTAATAATTTCCCAACCAAACAAGAAACCAAACTATCGTCAAGTTGGGTCTGAGTCATGGTGACCCTACAGGTCAGAGTAGAACTGCCCTATACAGTTTCCAAGGAGCACCTGGTGGATTTGAACTGCCAACGTTTTGGTTAGCAGACATAGCACTTAACTTAACCACTATGCCACCAGCGTTTCCAACAAAAGGAATACTTGTATGTGATGCAACTTGGTAACTGAGGCATCTCAATTCTTTGTTCCAGATGGTTAAATAGACACTGCCCTAGTGAATAATTCTGTTTTGGGTTGGGCATAGATCACAATGAGACCCAGCTTAACTCTTGTGATTAACAGACTACTAATAACAAAAATATAGGTTTTCCTTATATTCATTATAACTTGTATATGCAAAACCTATAATTGTGACAAGACCTAGGTCAGCACAGGAGCGTGAGGGACTGGACTATGTTCCATGTCAAAGATACTAGCTACTGAAAATGACTTTTGCAATTATAAAATCTACATAAATGCTTAATAAAATAAGAAAAACATTCTCAGATCTATTTACGTAATTTCACATTGCTAGACAATTATTTGGGTTTCACACCTTGGTACAAACATCTCTAAAGACTGGAGAAAACAAGAAAGCAAAAGAACCTGGTATGTGTCAGGTCATTTTGGTATGATCAAATCCCATGTTTCATCCTACTGCAGTTAGACAGGATAATGCGAGCCACTTGGCTCCACTTTTTCAAAACTTCTTTTGAGAATAATATTATTACTAGTATGAATCTGAGACACATTACATTACTGTGTTTTCAACTGTTTGCTTCAAGCACACCAATAATAGGAAACAGGAAGCATCTTAGAGGGATACAAAAGCAATCAATACCTAATACAGAAAGTGGCTATTATTAATTGCATAATAAAAAGTTAGTTTGATAGAGCTAGTATGTTATGTTTTGGGTTCAATGTTTTCTGAGGGACTGGGTGGGGAAGGAATTAGTATATTTTTCAAGCCTAGGTTTCCTCTGGATAAACTGTGGAAGACAAAGGAAATCTGTGACCATAAACACATCAGAGTACTTTAAATTTCCTAAAAATCCAGGTACACACATACCTGCACCTAACCACATCTTTTAATTTTCCTTAAAAAAGCCTCATTCAAGAAATTTAGGGATAAAAATAATCCTGCTTTGTGCATTAGATATTTCTGAAAAGACTGCTTGAAAAAATTTTTTTGCAAACTGAATCATGTTGGAGGCGAGAATAAGATGGTAGGGTAGCTGGATGCTTCTTGTGACCCCTCTAACAACAAAGACCCCTAAAGCCATGGCCCTGAATATCAAAAGAAGAGTTAAAAATCAGACCAAGATACAGTGAAGGGACAGCAGGTCCAGAAATACCTAGGACTCATTAGATCTGACCTGGTGGGAATCAGCACCCTGCAGTTAGAACCTTGGCAGTGAGTGTGATGAGGGAAGCAGTGGAGTTTGGAAGGCGTATTCCACAGAGAGAGAGACTAAGTGGTGAAGAGCCAATCACACCTTCAGAATCAGCGAAAACCAGCTCCTGTGCCTGGCTCCAGAGACTCACACATAATCTGGGACTGAAGATTATTTTTCACCTGCATTCTGAGCCATTCTCCTAGACTTGGAGAAGAACAATTTCACAAAAACAGGGGGCAAATAATCATCTTTTGGCTTCCCTAAGCCAGGAGCTCATGGAAGAAATAGTTCTTTTGCTTAAGCTCAGGCATAAGGAGACATGCCTTCCTCACAGTCACGGACAGCTGTTAGGCTCTTACCTGTATTAGCGCATGCAGCCAGACACCTGTCGCTACATCAATCACCCCTGCCCATCTAGGACTGTAGAGGAGAGCCTACAGCTCACACTTGGTGACCAAATACCTGATCATCTAAGCTGAATATCACAAGAAAAGTAAACAGATGTCTGAACCCACTTGTCTAGTAATAGCTCTAACCACCTGGTAACAGGGTGTTAGAGCTTCAGGTGTCAGTGACCTAACTAGCACACAGGACTAGCCTATTTGGACATTTCAAGACAAAACAAGAAGCTACAACACAGCAAGCAAACAAGTAAACTCAACTGATATCAAATCACGTGAAGGGGCAGACCACAATGGCTTCAAAAAGCTCCCAAAATAAAGAATCTAGAAATTTTCCAGATGAAGAGAACTTTCTAGAATTATTGGAGATAGAATACAAAAGATTAACCTTTAGTGCTCAAAAGATCAGGAAGAAGATCAGGCAAAACACAGCACAACATAATGACAAACTGAAAAGGCTGTAATCTGAAATTCAGACGAGTCATAGTAACCGTACAGAATTAGACAACTCAACTGAAAGTCAAAGGAGCAGAATGGAGGCACTAGAAGGTAGAATTCGTAAGAATGGAGATAAAGCAATTGACACCAACATATATGAGAAAAAATCAGATACAAGAATTTAAAAAAAATTAAGAAACACTAAGAATTATTGGGATTCTATGAAGCGGAATAATCCATGAGTGACTGCACCACACAGCAGAGGAGACAACAAAAACTACAGAGAAAATTGATGATGATTTGTTGACAGAAAACTTGCTTGATGTCATGAAAGGTGTGTAGATATATATTCAAGATGATGACCAAATTTCACCAAAGTAGGCCCCGAAAGAAAGATGCTAAAACATACTATAATCGAACTTGCCAAAACTAAAAGAAAGAATTTTAAAAGTAGCTAGGGATAAACGAAAAATAATCTGCAAAGGAGAGTCAGTAAGACTAAGCTCAAACTACTTAGCAGAAACCAGGCAGGCAAGAAGGCAATGGGATGCCACACTCAAAGACACAAAGGAGAAAATTTGCCAGCCAAGAATTATATATCCAGCAAAACTGCCCCTCAACTATGATGGTGAAATGAGGACATTTCCAGAAAAACAGAAATTTCGTGAATTTGCAAAAATGAAACCAAAATTACAAGAAACAGTAATGGGAGTTCTTTTGGTTAGAGACAACAACCCAACACTAGAACACAGAACACAGCAACTGGATACCACTCCATACAGAGAAATCACAAAAATAAATCAAAGGTCAGACAATGAAATACGGTGACAGAGATGCCAGTATGTAAAAGATAACACTGTAAGGAAAAAAAGAGACTAAAAAAAAAGTCACAGATCTTTCACACAGGGAGCAAGTCAAGGCAATACAAAAAAATAAAAGACTAGTTTAAATTTAGAAAAACAGTGATAAATATTAAGGTAACCACAAAGAAAACTAACAAACTTATGCATCAAAATAAAAAAAAAAGAGAAGCATGAAGTGTCAGCAAATACAAAACCAACAATAAAAAAAGATGAAAACACATGTCCAACACAAAAAATCATGTCCAACACATCAAGATGGCTTATTATTTAAAAGGCTACTTCCTACTAATCCTCTTTGCAGCTGAACATTGCTTGTATTTGCAAGTAACTTTTTCCACTGTGTTACGGGTTTTAGATCCCTGGAAGTAGTCCCCTTTCAAACAGGGCTTACCAAAGCAGCATGCAGTGCTTACAACTTTGGCTCTGTGCCTTGTTTCGGGAGTCCTGGTGGCACAAGAACGGGTTTGGCTTTCAGGTCGGTGGCCCAGTGGTTAAGAACTATTGGTGCTAACCAAAAAGTGGGGCAGTTCAAATCCATCAGGCACTTCCTGGAAACTCTATGTGGCAGTTCTACTCAGTCCTGTGCAGCCACTGTGATTTGGTTGGCCCAGCTGTTACAGTGTTCAGCTGCTAACCAAAAGGTCAGTAGTTCCAACCCACGAACTGCTCCATGGAAAAAGATGTGGCAGTCTACTTCCATAAAGATTTACAGCCTTGGAAACCCTATGGGGCAGATCTATAGTCAGCAACGGGTTTGGGTTGGTCTGTTTGTGCCTAATGTACTAATCATCACTGGCTGATTCTTGTCTTCAGGCTCAACCCTAGTGACTAGAATTTGATGTGTCCTGCTGTTTCTCTGGCTTCAGGACTCATGCTTGGAACATGACATGGGCTTTCATTATCCTCTGAAATCCTGACTAGGACCACTCTCCCTCTTTTTGGCTTTGCTATTACTGTGTTCAAAGTGATAGTTCAAAGCAATCTTGTCCTCTTAGGCAGTGTGAACTGTGACTCCACAATCCACCTCTCATCTTCTTGCCTTAAGCCTTTGACCCCTCTGCTCAATGTTTGTTTAGTTTGCCTGGATTTTGATTTACTTAATTTCTCTGCAAAACTGAAAATGCCTGGACTTATCTCCAGGGGCTCTTCTGGTTATTTCCTGAGAGCAGGAAAATAGGTAAGGTCCAGAACAATGACTCTCAAAGTACGATTCCTGACCCAAAGCATCAGCATTAGCACCCCCCGGAACTTGTGAGAAATAAGAATTCTCCAGTCACCCACACTTACTGAATCAGAAACTCTGGGGGTGGGTCCACCAGTCTGTATTTTAATAAATCCTCTAGGTAATTTTCACACTTGCTAAAGTTTAAGAACTACTGGTCTACAAGGAGGGAAGAGGTCATAAGACAAACATTTTGGACAACAAAGGCATACCACTAAGAAATAACAAGTGTATATTACCGGCGGCATAGTGCTGACCAAAAGGTTGGCAGTTCAAATCTGTCAGGCACTCCTTGGAAACAATACGGGGCAGTTCAACTCTGACCAGTAAGATCACCATTGAGTCAGACCCGACTTGACGGCAGTATTTTTTTTTTTTCCTATTACTGATACAGAAGAACGTCTAGGATAGTCCACGTAATTAAAAAAGTAATTGTAAAACCTCAGATATAATTTTTGTACGAAATTAAAAAAAATTTTTTCATATACAAAAACCTACAGAAGGTTACACAGCAAACTGTTAATAGCGGTTAACTTGGGGAAAATATGTTTACTTTTCCTCTAGGAATATTTTTTTACTTAATCTACAAGCATATATTATAATTTTAAAATGGTTAATTTAGCTATCTTCCACTCCTCTGTGGCAAAACTCAGAAGTAAAAATTAACTGAGGCCCCAGAAGACCTCACTGTTTGGACTAATCAAGCTTTGTGATGCTTTAGGGAATTCTAGGGGAAGTGAAGCAGACAGTGCTCAGTCCTCCATGACTCAATCAGTGCTTCTATGTAAAGCCACCGTGCCAGGAAAATGACAGGTTATAAAGCCTAAAAGATTCTGCCATTCTTAAACAGGCCAACTTGAAAAGAGAATGGTGGGGTTCCAAAGAAAAACAGAACCAGAATCTTGGGAGACACCAATTTACTTCTGGGAAAATCTTCTTTGTTGCAGAAATTATACATTTAAGTGGCCTATTTTTTATCATCCATTCTGACCTGGTGGTCATTCCAAAATTATGTTTTCCCTTCTTCAAACTGGCTTTAAGTATATACAGCATACAAGTATGGAAGAGTAGGAAGGGACTTGGTGGCAGGCAGGATAAAGAGAAGCCGACAAGAGGCTAATCTGTATACATGAGGTTCAACAACTAAGTCCACATGTGTGGAGCTAGATACCTCATTGCTGAATATCACTAAGGTCACCTTCAAAGCATGCCCCTTAGGAAGCTATGCACCGATGCCAGCGCCTAGTCCACCCTACAAAGCAATTTTGGAACTCCTTCTGGAACAGCCACTGCGCATGAACGTAACTGTGTTGTCTGTGAGGAAGTTTTTAGACAGTCAGCAAGTAACTGTGTTGAAATACGCTCCCCATTCACCTGATCTGGCCCCCAATGACTTTTTTCTTTACCCGAAGATAAACAAAACATTCAAAGAAAGGCATTTTGATGATATTCAGGACATCAAGGGTAATACAATGACAGCTCTGACAGCCATTCCAGAAAAAGAGTTCCAAAACTGCTTTGAAGGGTGGACTAGGTGCTGGTGTCAGTGAACAGTTTCCCAAGGACAGTAATTCGAAGGTGACCGAAGTGATATTCAACAATGAGGTCTGTAGACTTTTTCTAGGATGAGTTCGAACATAATTGTTAGACCTCATATATCCAAGATCAAGTTAGGTCCCCACAAATATTCTTACGCTTATGATGCATCATAGAAAATCCTAAGGCTTCCATGGGACCAATTACTCCACCTTTGGCAAGTTTCCCACCAAAGCATTACACACATCATAAAGGATGCCAAAGCATTTTCCCTGTGTTATCATCATACAGAGGCCACGCAGTCTGATTTGCACACAGCGTTTTTCTCCAATGTCCTGCTCAGTGTAATCATGTGAGCGTGGCAGCAACAGAAAATACAGCTGTCTCCCTCAATATAGCTGCTGCCCCAGAGGAAAGCAGAGAAACTGGGTAAGAAAAGCTTTCAGAAAGCATTAATAATTAATTGGTTCATCTTCACTAAAAGAACATTACTTATAACATGGGTCCTCCTAAATTGAGCCAAGAAAGTTGATAAAAGCTACCCTAATATTTTTTAATCTAGTAAGATACGCTCTACCTCTGGAGTACTAACTATGCCAGAAGACAAGAGAGACCACCAATGCCCCAAAACTTTTGATGCTGTACAAAGATACATTATTTTGTAGACTGGCAGTAGCAGTCACCTTATGACTTGGCCTCATACAGTGTTTTGGCTTAGAAAACTGAGGCACAGTGTGTTTAATGGCAGAAATGAGGTGAAACTCAGTGCCTGGTCTTCAGTATAATATGAAAGAAAGAGCACAGGCACTGGAGGCAGAATCTGAAGTCCATACTGGATTTAAGGCAGATCTCTCTGAACTTCACTGTTATGAAAAACACAGGAATAATAAACTCTACAATGTACTGCAGTGATGAAAAGTATGTAAGGTTCCTAGAATAGTGCCTGACTCTCAGGAGGTGCTCGAAAAATGTTAGCCCCATTCCCTTCATAAAAAATTTATAAAGAGAAAAATTAAAACAAAGGCCTTCCCTATTTAATTGTGAGAGGTTTTGACTCTCAGGCAGAGCCAGCGGGCACCCACAGCAGCTGGTGCCACAGTAAGTGTCTGGGTAGAAGGGAGTTTATGTTAGTCATAATCAGTTCCTAATCCACCTCCACCCTGGCATGGCATCTCCCACAGTATCAACCATCCAGCCCCTAACATCTGACAGAAAAAACTGGAAGATTTAAACCATTTCCCAGACTAGACTCCAGGTCATGAGGACAAAAGCATTCTAAGTGGCAGCTGGCTCCTGCAAGTGGCGGAGAGACAAGATGCAAGTGCTGAACACCAAAGGGATGTGTCTGGCTCCTGTTCCAGTCCCCAGCATTAGGCTGATAGTATTTCAGATGCCTCTGCTGGAATCAATGGACACAGGGGACAGAATCCTCAAAGGCCTGGTAAAGGAAGATTACAAATTGCACTTGTCTGCAGTTGGGGGAAAACAATAGTTACAAAATTGAGAAGAGGCAAAAACAGATGAGCTACCTCTAAGCATATTAGGACTTTGCTCTGTTTTTGATGGGCAAACTTAATTAGATCTCACTATCCTATTTAGACGATCATTAACATCACTCAAACTCAGTTTAAGGAGGATGAAACGGTGTACAACACCCAATCAATTTCCAAAACAATACTTACTTTAGGGTCTGAGCTCTTGAATTTTAACCTTTCCACCAACTCTATCATAGCCGCCTTCAGTCCGCCTGAGTCTTTGCTCTGGAAGGAAGCAAAGTTAGGGGTCACTAGACAGCATTTTGTTGCTCTTGCAAACATAAACAGCATTTTAGATGACAATGAAAAGGAAAGCCACTTTTTTCTCCTTATTAGCCAAGTGTACTGAACTATCAGTGAGAGCTGTATTGCTCCTCTTCCCCTTTCCTATGGACAAACACAGTCAGGACATAAATTGCCCAGTTACCTGGGAAAACAACTGGAATGAAAATGAAAAGTAATTTGTAAAGGATGACTCATTGTTTCATCTCAGGGCTCAACTGTGCCAGTGAGGGCCACAGCTCTGCCAAAAAAAAAAAAAGTTTCCATTCAGGATGTCTACTTTATTTTTATTTCAAACTTCTATATCTCAAACATGTAAGAATGCAACATTAAGTATTCTTATAAAAACAAAAGCAAAGAAAAAAAAAATCCCAGGATTTAACTGGAAATGATTAGGAGATCTGGTTTTTGAGTCAGACAGGTAAAGTTTCAAATTTGGGATCTGTTATTGACCAGTTGTCTTAACCTCAGATAAATTACTCAATTTCTCAAAACTTTCTCCTCTTCTGTACAATGAGGATAAGAAAAAGAGGGGTTTTTTGAAGTTCAATTCAAACAGTGTTTGTACACTGCAAGTGGCAAATCATTAAGTGCTCAAAAAATGTCAACTATTATTATTTTGCACTGCAATGATTTGGAATGCTGTAAATATCAAAGAGAAATATAATGTGAGCTCCAAATGCAAGCCACATATGTAATTTAAAAACTTACAGCAGCCACAATAAATAAGATCCGGTGAATTAATTATGATGATGTTGCACTAAAGTCAACGTAATGAAATTATCACTGTAACAAACTTCAACATGAGACATTATATATGCTTTAACACCAAGTCTCTGAAATCCAATGTGTATTTCACACGGTCCAATTCAATTTACCCTAGCAACATTTCACATGCTCTACAGTCACATGGTTATGAGTCAGAATCCATGGCAATAGGTTTGATGTTTTGGCACAGCCACATGAAGAACCCTGGTGGCAAAGTGGTTAAGAGCTTGGCTACTAACCAAAAGGACGGCAGTTTGAATGCAGCAGCTGCTCCTTGGAAACCCTATGGGGTAGTTCTACTCTGTCCTACAGGATCACTGTAAGTCAAGATCAACTCTACAGCAGAGGGCTTTTCTCACAGCTACAACATGGCTGGCAGCTGCTGTGCTGGTGAGCACCGATTTCCCGTGCTAGAGCCACACTAAAAACTGAAGTTAAAACACACTGTCAGCAAGTTGATTCTGACTCACAGCAGCCCTGTAAGACAGAGTAGAACTACTACACAGAGTTTCCAAGGCTATAAATCTTTAGGGAAGCAGATTGTCACATCTTTCTCCCACACATGAAAGAGGCTGGTGGGTTCAAACTGCCAACCTTTTGGTTACCAGTCGCGCACTATAACCAATGTACCACCAGGGCTTCCAACAGCCTCACTGCCTAGATTCAAATCCCACCTCTGTCACTAGCTGTGTGACCTTAGGCAAGTCACTTAGCCTCTGTGTGCCTCGGTTTCTGTATCTCTAAGATGTGGCTACTTGTAACATCTGTTTCACAGGGTTGTAGTAAGATTAAATAATATGTACCAAGGTATGGAGAATGGGGTAAGAATTACGTCTTTCCTGCGCACTGCATCAAGAGGTATTTTCAAAGTCTGATGAACATACCGAAACACTAGTGGTGCAGTGGGTTAAGTGCTATGTCTGCTATCCAAAAGACTGGCAGTTCAAATCCGCCGTGTGCTCCTTGTAAACTCTATGGGGCAGGTCTACTCTGACCTCTAGGGTCACCATGAGCCAGAGCCAACTTGATGGCAGTGGGATGAACATACAATCTCAAGGCATGAAGGCCGGAATACTGTATCACATGTACTACCTTAAGTCACATGATTTAGTTTATTTTCTTACCTAAACAACTCCAAAGAGAGGAGAATCATCCCCGTCATTTTACTAGGAAACATGAAGTCATTTTACCAAATGGCTATCATTTTTATGGAGAAGGGACAATAAAGAAGTACCAGGATAAACAAACACTAAAGATATCTCTTCTCAAAACTAGCCTCAGAATCAGTAATATTTTCCAAATTTCAGAAAACAGAAAGATCCCATTATAGGTAATAAAATATACTAAAGGTTGATTTTTTTCCCCTCTAGCCTCCCTTTCCCCTCAAGACTATACAGCAAAACCTGAAAGAATACAACTCAGTCCAATACGTTTCAGATGTGTTCCCCAAATATAGCTTAGATCACATTCCATTTAGATGTTGGATCTAAATTTCAATAATTTGTATTTTAAAAAATGATGATTTATGACTCTCCTAGTTTCATCAATATCAATTCTTTAACTGCTATGTCTCATATCAAAGGGCAGGGAAAAAAATATTGAGGTCACATACCAGGGAGCGGGTAAGACCTGAAGTACCTAAAAAAGGGTTAAGTTGCTAGACACAATCCTGCTTTTATAAGATGATCAGACAATAAAGCCTGCCTGATGAAGTCATTCCTCTAACCTGTTTCTCATTGGCTGAACAAGCAGGTCACTTGTCCCTGGAAAGCTCTCTTCTCCCACATTCCAGCTGCCAGCGCCCATTTTAAGCTCTTCAGCAAGAGCCCTGATACATTATGACTGTCCCCTTGGTTCTACAGAACAGAAAGGAATGCATCAACTGTCCCTTAAAACCATCAGAAAAGATACAAAATGACATCGCAAGAATCCCTAACAAGCAGCTAGCCTGCGTGCAGGCAGATGCGCCTTGCATAGGAAGATAAGGGAACCCTTAGCCTCTTTCATAAAAACCTAGTGTCAGCAGAATCCTCCCTTCCTTTCACAAAGCAGCAGCAGCACTGCCTACCCAGGGGCCCGCAGAGGCTCAGAGAGCCTCCCTTCAGAAAATTCACCCATTCCACCTCCCCATCCCACTCTTCAAGAATTCTTCTCCAAGATTACTTGGGCTCTATGTTGAGCCTCAAATATACACACAGCTTTTTAAAATCATAACACACACAGCTGGTTTCAGATCACCTTGTCTTCTGATAGAGAAAAGGCTCTGCTGGGCAGACCTAAGCCTGACAGCTGCAAAGCTGAAGGAAGAATACAAATGGAGAACCTACCCTAAAATCCACCCCCTTTCTTTTCTCATATCCCTACAACCCAAACAGCCTTATGCACAGGTGACAGACTCCCGTCAGTACATTTAAGCTCTGCGAACACCCCTCCCAAACAGTCACCCCTTAGCCATTCCTGTGATTTGGGGATTCATAATCCCTCCATCACCATCAGTTCCTAACGGCTTGATCCATCCTTCTAGTTTTGGGAAGGGCTCAGTAAGTCTCTGAAGGCTTTGGAAACATGTTCAGGACATCTGGCCAGGTATATCGTGAGTCCAAGAGCCCTGGTGGGGCAGTGGTTAAAAGCTCAGCACTTAAAAACAAAAGGTTGGAATTCAAATCCACCAGCCACTCCTTAGAAACCCTATAGGCAGTTCAACTCTGTCCTACAATGTTGCTGAGTCAGAACTGACCTGACAGCAATGGTTTTGGTTTTGATTTGGATCTTGGGTCCCGATTATGTGAAGCGTGGTCTAGAAGGTGAAGGGCATGACCAGAAGAGGGCTGAACGAGGTGCTTCCCAAAGATGGGGCTTTCGGAAGGAGCATGGAGATGCCTGGGTCTATGGGCAGTAAGTGGGTGTGGGTATCTCCAAACCAAAGAATGGTACCAGTTCCGACTCGACAGCACTTGGCTGGCTTGGCATCTGTTACAAGGACAATCATTACTCAAAAGTTAAGCAGAACTTTTGCCCTCCTACTCCCTACTGCTGTAACTGCGGTAGGACAGAACAGCTGCCTCTCAAACTTGTTTTCTAACAGAGAAGTGGCCCAGAACAGTGGCAAACGGCAGGCTAAACACCCAGCACAAAAAGAAAGTGACTGACTACAAAATAACGCTTTCCCTAATTCTAACCTTACAAACATTTCATCCCATAAATGGCCAGAACAATCCCTGAGGTAAGCACCATGACTAGCTTAGAAGTAAAATCTGCTTGGTATCCACACTTATCTATTTCCATCCTACTCAATGCATTCTAAGAACAAAGGAATTCAATGTGAGCCTATCTTGTTTATGGACCTCTGTCCTGCCTCAAGACAGTGTAGAATGAAACAAGTGCTATGTTGTGACACCTACCCTTCAGAGCTGGATCAATCTGTGGAGGTGCAGGATGTTTCACAAAAGCCAGCTCCAAGGGATGAGTCATAATAAGGCCAAGGAAAAGGACAAGATTACTTGCATTTACAGATATTCTTTACTTCCCAACACACTTCACGCCTCTTTCACTGCATTTCACAACAACTGCAAAACGTAATACAGTCTCACTCTATAACTGAGAAAAACAGCTGGTAGAAACCAAATTATGAACCTCAAAATTACAAAATTTATATTCTTTCACTGACATTTCACAATAACTTTAACAGACCGAGTTTTGTCACTTTACAACAGAGAAAAATGGGTTTCTCAAAGTCAAATGATAAACCCCAAATCAAAGAGCTGGTCAGTGGCAAAACCAGGCTGTCAAGTTCAGAAAGATTCAAGTGAAGAGATTTCTAACATATATAATAGAAGAGACTGATACAAAGGATACATGGAAAACACATAAGGAATTCCTATAAATCAGTAAGGTCAAATAAGCACCGAAAATATCAAAGGATATGAAAATAATACAAAGATGAAATTGGCTAATGACCTTATGAAAAGATGTTCAAACAGTAGTAATTAAGACATCACTTCTTATCCATTACACTGAAAAAATTTTTTTCAAATCTGTTAACAGCAAGTACTGAGGGGTGTCTTAATTATCTAGTGCAGCTATAACAGAACTATTATAAGTGGGTGGCTTTAACAAAGAGAAATTTATTCTCTTACAGTTTACAGGGCTAGCAGTCTGAATTCAGGGCAACTCCTAGGGAAGGCTTATCTCTCTCTATTGGTTCTGGGAAAAGGTCCTTGTCATCAATCTCACCCTGGATCTAGAAGCATCTCATTGCAGGGACCCTGGGTCCAAACTATATCCTCCCTTCCTGGTTCTTCATTTTTGGTAGCAGGACGTGCTCATGTCTTTCTGCTCACAATTCTCTTATATTTCAAGAGTCTGACTCAAGATACAACCTAGTCTTGCAGATTACGTCCTGTCTTATTAACATAGCGGCCCCTTTAACATCACAGAAGTTGGTTTTACAACACAACAGAATCACATCAGATGACAAAATGGTGGACAATCACACAATATTGGGAATCATGGCTTTGCCAAGTTAAGGAGGACACAATTTGATCTATAACAAGCTGCTCTGGACAAACTGGGAAATTTCACATGTTGCTGTCCAAGTATTAAATGATACTGTCATTTTCCAATTACATGCTTAGCAAGTTCACTTTCCCTTCATTCCCTATAGAAGCAACAGCACTTGTGTCAAGCAGGCATGTGCAAAAATATTTATTGCAGCACTGTCTGTGGTACTGAAAAACCAGAAACACCATTAAAAAAACCCCACTGCTGTCAAGGTGATTCCAACTCACAGCGACCCTATATGACAGAGTAGAATTGCCCCATAGGATTTCTAAGGAGAGGTGGTAGATCCTTAGTTCCAACTTTTTGGTTAGCAGCCAGGCTCTGAACCACTGCACCATCAGGGCTC
This sequence comes from Heterohyrax brucei, assembly GCA_028571685.1. Classification (NCBI taxonomy): domain Eukaryota; kingdom Metazoa; phylum Chordata; class Mammalia; order Hyracoidea; family Procaviidae; genus Heterohyrax; species Heterohyrax brucei. The sequence goes on along the minus strand of CM053145.1, from coordinate 121,793,008 downwards.
CAATAAGAGTTCATCAATATAGCAAGTGGCTAAGTAAACTATGGAATTAACACACAATAGACAAAGCAGCAGCAAATAATGATGTACACAAAGCAAGATATACTGTTGAAGGGACGTGCAAAATGGTATACACAATAAAAACCATTTAAAAATAAACAAAAAAAATTATTATTTTATATGGGTGATATACAACACAAAAAACCAACCAACTGCTGTCAAGTCAATTTTGACTCCTGGAGAGTTAATGTGTGTTGGAATAGAACTCTGCTCCACAGGGTTTTCAGGCAATGATTTTTTGTAAGTAGATCATGAGCCCTTCCACAGTTCTGGAAGGACTCAAATCTTCAATCTTTTAGTTAACAATCTAATGTATTACTCGTCTACACCACCCAGGAACTCCATGAGTGATACATATGTAGGTAAGCAGAAGACTAGAAAAGCATTTACTACTCAAGGATTGGTTTGGAGGACAGTAATAGGACGGGGTTTTAGACTTACCTAAATATACTACTATGTGCTTAAGATTCAGAATTTAAAAAAAAAAAAGGCAAGCAAGGGTTAAACACTTGACAGCTTATGGAAAGTAAAGATATGGCAGTTTGCTCCTATAAAGATTTATAACATTGGAAATCCCATGGGGGCATTTCTGTCCTGTATTGCAGGACTGTTACGAGTTGTAACTGACTCAACAGGTTTGGTTTTTTTGATTTAAAAAAAAAAAAAATCAGACAAAAAGAGGGAAACAATCTAAGTGCCCATCAACAGCTAATGGATAAACAATGTTACATATACACAATGGAATACTACACAACAATTAAGAATAATGATGCATCTGTGATACATCTCACAATGTGAATGAATCTAATGAGAGTATTAGGTTGAGTCAAATAATCACAAAAAGACAAATACTGTATGAGACCACTATTATAAAATTCAAGTAAAGGTTTAAACACAGAAAAACAATCTTTGATGGTTATGAAGGAGGGGAGGGGTAAGGAGAGAAAAACACTATCTAGACAGTTAAGTGGTAACTTCAGTGAAGGGTAAGATAGTGTACAATACTGAGGAGGTCAGCACAATCTGACCAAGGCTAAGTGACAGAAACTTCACAGACATAGCCGAACTCCCTGAGGGACTAAGTTACTGGCTGGGGGCTAGAAACCACAGTCTCATGGAACATCTAGATAAAATGGCATAACGTAGTTTATAAGGAAAATTTTCTATATCCAACTATGGTGAGTAGCATCTGGGATTTTCAAAGTCTGCAAGCAGCCAATTTAGGTAAATCTGATGGTCCCACCCCAGCTGGAGCAAAGGAGAATGAATAAAACCAAAGACACAGGTAAAAATTAGTCCAAAGGAGTACTGGATCACAACTACCACAGCTTCCAGCTGGCTGCACCCAGAAGAAATACATGGTGCCCAGCTACCACCAAGTGCTGTGACAGGGATCACTGCAGGGAGCCCTGGACACAACAAGAGTTTTTTAGAACAAAATTCAAATTCACACACATACACAAAAAGACCAGATTTGCTCACCTGACAGAGACTGGAGAAACTCCAAGAATATGGCACCAAGACACCTTCTAACTCAATACTGAAGTCACTCCATAGGTTCACCTTTTAGTCAAAGATTACACAGGTGTATAGTGCCAGCAGAAACCACAGTGGCTGAGTGTTAGAGCAGCTAACCAAAAGATGGGCAAATCAAGTAACAGCAGCACGCAGTTCTACTGTTTTAGAGGGTTGCTGTGAGTTGGAATCAACTCAGCGACAACTGATTTTTTTAAAATACGGTCAACAATAACACATGTGAAGGATATGCATCATAGTTCACTCATGTATACGAGATTAAGCGGGCATCTCAGCCCAAAAGTAAAAACAAGAAGGCAGGAGGGAACACGAAAACTACACGAACGGTAACAGGGAACCTAGGTTGGAGAGGAGGAGATTGTTGACACACTGGGGTTGGCAACCAATGCTCCAACACAATTAAGTATTAACTATTTAATGAGAAACTGATCTGCTCTGTAAACGTTCATCTAAAGCACCATTTTAAAAAGAAAGAAAAAGAACAAAGCAAGGTCTCCTGCTTCAAGTGCCTCTCCCCATTAATCTGTCTCAAGATAAATAATAAATCCTGAAGCACTGTTCTTTTTGCACTGCAAACACATGAACTACCAGGTACAGGAGATGGCTTTTACCTGGGACACTGTTGTTCTTTTAGGTGCCACTAAGTGTAGCGACTCGATGTAAAATACAATCAAATACTTCCCTGTCCTGCACCATCCTCACATACCTGAGATTCACACATGGATCTCCAAGTATCTGAAATCCCCAAACTATGTAAAATTGGGGACATATATCCACTTTTGGGAGTTCTCTGGTTAACAACTCAGCAGCTAACCAAAAGGTAAGCAGTTGGAATTAACCAGTTTTTCCCTTGGAAACCCTCTGGGGCAGTTCAACTGTGTCATATAGAGTCACTATAAGTAGGAATCAACTCAGCAGCAACAGGTTTGGGTTTATGAACTTTCCTAGGCAAACAAGCATGAGCTTTCTTCATGTGCCAAAAAAAGTTTAACAGTTCCTAGTATAAACAGCACTGCACAAGAAAAAGCCGATGTAGGTCCTATTTCTAACTTCGCCACTAACTGCTGTGTGAACTTGGGCAAGTCATTTTATGTCTCTGGGTTTCTGCTTCTCAGTTTATAAATGAAGATGGACCAGATCAGAAGCTGCAAATTCACAGCGTGCAGTCTACGTAACTACTTTCTTGGCTTTGATAGCACCGTTCTACACAACATGGAATTTTAAATTAGGTGCCAGCATTTAAAAATCAGGAGACATGATAGAGATTTCTAGCTTCCTCTGAAAATTTAAAGGATGTATGATTATACTGGGCTTGCATTCCCATCCAGCAGCTACTAGCATTAGGCAAGGCAAGCTCTCTCCAGATTGCCATAGTTACTTTGGTTTCTCCTCTAATTCATACTACTTTTCTGGTCCCTGCATGTCAAGTAGCTACTCTAGGAAGCAACCTTCTTCAAAGTGGTTCAGAACACCTCATATACACATATACATATACCCATCCACCTACCCACCAAAACAGAATGTAGCTTATTCTAACGTAAGTTTCTTTTGAAAAATGGCCAAGTGGCAAAAACAAAGGTGGAATATGTGAAGTAGAAGCTTCATCAGAACAGGAATAGTACTCCTCAACAACTGGCCACTGTAGCTTTATTGGAGTCAGTCAGTAACTAGCTATACACCACAAGAGAATTCATTTGTTAGCTGAAATATAAACGTCAATCACACACATATCCAAACCGGCTTCTGATATTGGAATTCTATATTGCAAAGAAAGAATATCAGCTCCCTGCTACTGCCTCCATTCCACTACCCCTACGCCATGCTTGAGGAGGAAAAAAAAAAATCAATCCAATTTTGCCATTTTTACAAAAAGGTCTGGTTTGAAAGAAACATTGGGAAAGGATCAGAAGACAGAATATAAAGAGGTCTTTCCAAGGAACTAAGAAAACATGGCTTTGCCAAAGGAAATCAAACTAAATTTTAGTATCACCTCTCCAGGTATAAAAGTTCTTGACCATCTTCTTCATATAACTTGATTTTCCAACTCCAAACTCACTCCTGTGTTAGGCTTTCCTATCCCGAGTCTGAGAAAAATCCACTCTTGCAACCCTACAGTCCATTCTCCACGCAGGAAACAGAGTGAACTTTTAAGAACATAAACTAGGTAACGCACTCATTCTCATCTTTACACATTCTATGGCATCCCATTACACTTAAAATCCAAAATCCTTGTCATGTACTACTTGGTAATCTGACCTAATCAACTGTTCCCTCACCCTTATTCATCATACTCCAGCCACTGTTTTCAGCCTTCAGTGAGCGAGCACATTCCATCTCAGTTATTCTATGTTAGATTCACCGTGCCCCATCTTCCCATGGCTGGCTTCTACTACACTCAAGTCATTACCTCAAAAAAGGCCTTTGCAGATCTGTAAAGGGTCTTTCTCTTAATCTTCCACCTCAGTTACCATCCCTTTTGCCTAGCTATTTATTCCTGGCACTTAAAACTATTTGAAATATTATTATTTAACTTGCTTACTATTTGCTGGCCCACAGAACACAAACCCTGTGAAACCAAAGTCTTAGAATTGTTGCTAGGTTACTTACTGCCCAAAATACTCTACCTGTCAAATTTTAAGCCTTCAATAAATGTATGTCGAATAAATGTATATAGATCAAAGGAAAAACCATCATGGTACTAGTTTCAAACAATATACAGACATTGCTTAAATACTACACATCAAAAAACTGTAAAAATTAAATGAGATAAGGAACCTTGTTATAATTCTAAGACTTTAGTCTCATGGAGTTTATACTCTATGGGCAAGACAGACAGTGAGCAAATTAAATAATAAATACTATTTCAGATAGTTATAAGTGCTATGGAACATTTATAGGACAGAACCCGATACATGCTAAGTGTTCAATAAATTTTAGTTATCATTGCTGCTGTTATTGTCATTATAAACTTAATTACAGCAATATATTTAGTGGCTAGTAAGTATTAGGCACTGAACCGGAGAACTGCTGAGTAGAAAAAAGTGAGCAAAACCATTTTTACTGCTCAAAACACTTCACAGACTATCTAAGATGAAAACTTCAGAACACAGAGAAGGAACAGTTTGAGCATTTATAAAGTGTTTTTCTATTAAATACCTTCATACAGATACTAAGTATCAGAGATTATGTCAGTACAGTTGTAAAATCAGCATGGGGGAGGTATCTGACCTACTTCAACTTTATAATGGGGAAGGAAAACAAGACCAACAGCTCAAGGCTGACTTCTCTGAGGCAGGAGTCAGACATACCTCCTCTTTCTGCCTGCCATCTTTAACAATGCTGACACCAACCATCCCTCCCACAGTACTCTCTCTCTACTGGGTTCGATAATTCACTGCACTGGCCAGACAGAACTCACAGACCATACTCACAATCACGAGGTTCAAGTTTGGGAACACTCTGTATATAATTCTTCCATCAGGATAGCCTCTTCCCAGCCATGCTCAAGGGCATGGCTCCCCCGTCCCTCAGTTTCTGCCCTAAAGCAATCAGCCTTTTCTCTCTGTGAAGGAGGATGCCCATCACACCACCTCCAGCTGCTAGGTCTCTCTCCCCTTGGTGGTGGTGAGCTCTTCCTCTCTGCTGTGGAACTGACTCTCATTTAAAGGCAAAACTGAGCCTAAGGAGCCACAATTACCTTATTACCCAATCACCTGGGTGGGAGTTACATTATAAGACAACGGCTAGAATAGTCACACAGAAAACTAATTAACCATACTGCAACAACTTAAAAAAACCAAACCCACTGCCATCAAATCAATTGCGATTCATACAGAACAGATGAGACCTGCCTCACAGCACTTCCAAGCAGCACTTGGTGGGCTGGAACTGCTGACTTTCTGGTTAGCAGCCACAACACCTAACCACAAGCCACCAAGCTTTCCCTCCAACAACTTAGCAAGCTTAAATACAAGTGCGAGCAATTAAACTGGAGTTGAAGCAAAACAGGATAGAGAGCAAAGGCCAAAGGCACTTTGGAAATCTGGAAAACAGTTTCCTGGTCAACCAACTGGAAGAGGACCATATCTGCACCCATTCAAAAGAAAGATCATTTGAAAGAATGCAGAAATTAACAAACAATATTATTAACCTCATATGTAAGTACAATTTTGCTGAAGATCATTCCGAAGTGGTTGCAGTAGTGCAATGACAGGGAACTGTCAGAAATTCAAGCTAGATTCAGAAAAGAATGTGGAATGAGGCATATCACTGCTCATGTCAGCTGGATCATGGCTGAGAGTGGAGAATAACAGAAAGATGTTTACCTGTGTTTTTTTAACTGTACAAAGTCATTTGACTGTGTGGATCATAACAAATTATAGATACCATTGCAAAGAGTGCAAATTCCAGAACATTTATTTCTGCTCACAAGGAATCTGTACATGGATTAAGAGGATCAAGGGCATACTGTGTGGTTTTAAGTCAAGGTTGTACTCTTTCACCATACCTATTCAATCAGTATGCTAAGCAAATAATCTGAGAAACTGGACTATACAAAGAACAGGGCATCAAGATTGGAGGAAGATTCAGTAATAACTTGCATTACACAGGTGACACAACCTCGCTTGCTGGAAGTGAAAAGGACTTGAAGCACTTACTGATTAAGATGAAAGACCACAGCCTTCAATATAGGTTACACCTCAACATAAAGAAAACAAAAATTTGGAAGACAGTTTTTTTTTTTTTTAAATCAATGAGGCTGTATCAATGCAGGGTGTGTCTTAAAGCATCACTTTAAAAATACAAAAAGAGTAAATGAGGTACATAAACAAGGAAACAGAGATTGGGGAAGACAGATGCCATACCATAAGAACACAGCTAAGGAATCAAGGAACAGAAGCTAAAAGGAGACAAGTACCTTCCTCCAGAGCCAAGAGACAGAAAGCCTTCCCTTAGAGCCAGTGCTCTGAATCTGGACTTCTAACTTCCTGTGAGAAAATAAATTCCAGTTCATTGAAACCACCTACTGATAGTATTTCCGTTATAGGAGCACTATGAAACTAAGACAAGGATCAAATGAAATAATGAATGGGAAGCACCTGATCTCAAACCACTAAATAAATGACAACTACGATTATTATTCTCATCTTTGGAAACAACCTGAAATCCAGTGGCAGAAACCTGCTTCTAGACTCTCTTTAATTTTATACCCCAGACACAGGTTAGCATTTTCATTCTTTACACATGTGAAGTCAGAATCTAACACACCACACAGGTTACAGTCTGCCAGGGTTCAGAGATAACAAAGCATTGAGAGAATAGTGGGGTACCTATATAACCCTATACCTCTCTCATGACTACCTACTGGAAAGAAACCGGAGGCTATTTCTAAGCAGAAAGTAAAGGGTGTGGTGCCTTTGCCTCCTCTCTGCTTCTATAAAAATTCCTCACATTTCTGATGTGAAACAGAATTTAAAGAGGACAACCAACAAGACTTGTGAACCTAAAATTAGACTTACCAGCTGTGTTTTGGTGAGTTACTGCATATGGCACCAGCAGGACACTGACACACAGCAGCCTCTTCCCTGAAGACAAGTTTTTCACCAGACTATCCACCCCCCGAGAATAGAACAGACAGAAGGAAAGGAGGCTGAAGAGTTTTCACCCACAGAATTTTTGTGTCCAGAACTTCTGCTGCTGTCAGACTAACTTGTCTAGTACTGAACTCAGAACAGAACCATAAATAGCTCAATAATAGAAATAACAGCCACCAGTTATTGAGGACTTACTGCGTTCCCGCCACTGTGCTAAGCGCTTCACATCTCTAATCTTGTTTGCTCCTCACAATAATGCTATGAAAAGAAACGTTTATGACTGTGGTAGAGATGAGGAAACTAAGTTTCAGAGAGGCTGCCTACATTACCCAAGATGACACAACTAGTAAACAGCAGAGCGAGAACCCAAATCAGTAACTCAAAAGCCAAATGGGGCAAAGACTGATCAATCCCTGTAATAGTCATTTTCTCGTTTTTCTTTAGTAAAAGAACTCTAGCTTTCAGCTGGACACATTATACCAAAAACCAAACCCACTGCCGTCGAGTCGGGTCCAACTCATAGAGACCTTAGAGGTCAGGACAGAAATGTCCCACAAAGTTGCCAAGGTGTGCCCGGCAGATATGAACTGCCGGATCTCTTGGTTAGCAGACATAGCACTTAACCCATTATGCCACCAGGGTTTCCAGACACACCATAGCCTGGGGAAAAGATTGTTTCCCAGCTTCCCTTGCAGATCTATAAGGCCCTGGAACTGAGTTCTGGCCAACAAAATATAAGCAGCAGTGCATGCAACTTCTAGCAAGTTCCCTTAAGATGTTCCGATTGGACCTCCAGCTGTCATCTTAGACCACAACAAGGACTGTACTCTAAGTGTGTAAGAATGGAGCTGGAAAGAGACTGCCAAGCCAGCCAAGTGCCGTCGAGTCGGCTAGCTTTCTGATAATTTTGTGGTTCCTGCACACCAGCCTTAGATTGTCTACATCCAGATTCCTTTTACATGAAAGAGAACTATATATATATACATATATATATATATATACATTTTAATTATGATTAAGTGAAAGTAAACAATCCAAAGCAATTTTACAGGCCGGCACATCTGCAGCTCCTTCTGCTTTCCTTGTCTGGTGACAGCACACTCCTTTTCTTTCTATACTTGTAATATCCTCTTAACAAGCTCCTGTCCCCTCCTCCCCTCTTCTCTCCCATCTAGAAAGAGACCAGTAGGACAGCCTCCTATAAATGCAAAGAACCAATAAAAATCTTATTTCAGTTGCTGTTATTTTCAATTTTCTCCAACTATCTTATTATTTTAAATGCAGCTGAACTTACCTTAACATAACCATTATGCAACACTGCTTTTTTCACTTTTCAGTATAGTGACTTACTTAATACGGCCCTTCTAGCCCTAATCTTTGTAACTTCCACCAAGTAACTGGGTGGAACCATGCAAATGGTAATACTTATGGACCACCAATGGAGACAGATAGCTTGCTAGTAATGTAAATAAGGTTCATAGTACCCTTGTGGGGACGGGACCATATGAATAAGGTATATGGAACTCTAATGTGGGGACTGGTCAGTTTTGTCATTCCACTAGAATTAAAGGGAAGGGGGTGGGTAGCCAGCACAGAGTATCTGTTAACTAGGGGTCCACATAGCAGGAACCCAGAGACAAGCTTCAGAAGGCAATGGGGCTCGCTGATCCACAGGAGTTTTAACACTTGCTTGAGGAGGCCCTGAGGAAGACCTAGCAGTAGAGGGTGAAAAGTACAGTCCTAATTAAGAACTGTATTCTGTAATGCAATCTGTTATTTTCCTAGTAAACCCCCTAACTGTGAATATGGTCTGTGAGTTCAGTGGGGCCACTGTAAATGAAGTATTTAATCCAGCAGACAAGTAGAGTGTCACAGAAGTGACAGCCAGTTTCTGAAACAGTAAAAAGGTTGGAGGGAGGAGGTTTGCCTCACCTCTGCCTTGCCTCACAGCAATCAGCTTTGGGCTGTTGATGCTGATCATGATTCTTCTTCCCCTTTTGAAGCTAGAGGAGCTCAGGTGCCTCTCCATGCCATTTTTATATAATTCTCCCAAGTTCCCTTACAGTTGATGAAATCAGTGCATTCCACGTTGCTTACATGCCATGTGCTTATTCACGAAACATTTTGTGTACATGTATTAACTAGTAGGCACTGTGCTAGGTACTGTGAACACAAGGATGAATAATGTAAGTCCTAGAAACACGGATATGGAAAAAGATAACATCAATATAGTACGCTTTCTTATTTACTAACACTAACGTACTAAGTAATATTCATGAGTCACAACTGAATAACAACATCTAACACTCAGTAATACAATAAATACGCACAAGCTTTTGCTATGGCAACACAGGTGTGGTACCTAACAGCCTGTATCTTCACACAGTAAAATCCTATCTGTCCTCCAAGGCCCACTTCAAATACCATTGGCTCCAAGAAACCTTTACTGGTTCTCATAACTCATCTGGGTAGGTCATTACCCAAATGGCAGATGCTCAGAGGTGCTTTCCACGACTACCTTATCAAAGAATAACTCTACCCTGCCATACCACTCTTTCATTGCCATGATTTATTGTCTTCGTAGTATGCATCATCATCCCAAATTATCTACCTTTCTCCCCTGCTAAGGGTAAACTCCATGCAACACAGAGCCCTATCAGTCATGCTGACCAAACTTCTAGCACAAGCTAAAAATGTATATTTTATATGGTGACCGGCATGAGGCACCCCAGAACTGTTTTCCTCACATAAATTTTCCACAAAACAAATTAGGGGTGGTTTGAACTAGTGACACCACGCCATTTACCTTAATTTTAGTTATTATCATACTCTGTGCAAAAGAAGAAGACACTGATTGAACTACAGTATATAGTCAGTGTTTCATGCTTTTATTAGAAGCTTCCCAAATCCTTTCAGGCAAGAATAATAATAACTATAAGCAGGTACATTACAGCTGACTTTCAACATCCTGTTTCCCCACCGGATATTCTCCTTATGAGCAGATGAGAGAGCCACAGCCACTGACCACAAGAGTTACAGCCTGGACTGTCTTCACTTTCAGTGCTTCTGGAGATTCAGCTGTCCTGGGCATATGCCTATATCCTTCTAACCACTCTGCTACCTGTCCCACTCACAAGCATCCTTCTGTAGCTGTTCCCAGTAATGCTTAATCAAACATTCTCCTCCCAGTGCCCATCTTACAGGCACACTCTAGGGCAAGGGGTCCACAGAAAAGCCATGATAAGAATTCTGAAGATGCTCAAGAAGCACTTACTGAATTCTGCCAACTACAACCTTTGCTGCTGTAGAACCCTCCATCTTTCTTCAGACGATCTCAGGATGAGCTGCCATGCAGATTTTCTAGACCAGTACTTTTAAAACCACAGGACATAACCCACTAATCTATGCAGTGGGAGAACTCAGAATTTTTTTAACGACTAGAACACATTATATACAAGATGGTGTCCCATTATCTGTCACTGTCTCTCTCTGTGAGAATGTGTGTGTTAGTGTCAGAACTAGAGCAGTTTCACACATACCCTTTCTTATATACCCTGCCCTCCCAAAAAAGAAAGAAAACAACTAAAGTGATCCAAGATGCAGGGGAACCCAACTGTAATAGAAACACTAATGAACAAACCAAACCATATTACAAGTGAAGAACGTAACTACATTCAAGGAGACAGAAAAGAACAAAATTAACCGTGGAAAACAATATGACGGTGGGATATTGCATGAACATATACCGCTGGATAATTAGTTATTCTTTTGCGGGGGGGAGATGAAACTGAACTACCTCCATTACACAAAATTCAGGGTCACAAGATGCATGGCACAAGGTACAAGCAGCACTAGTCATAAAGAGCAGGGGGTGGGGAAAGAAAGTGCTACTGAGAGGGAGAGCGAGATAAAGAGGAGAAAAGAAAAGAGAATGAAATCCAGAGTAAAAGAAGGTATTTACAACCAACATAACAAAGAAATCAGAATCAAATATATAAAAAGCTCTTATAAATCAAGGAGAAAAAGATAAGCAAGTCAACAGAAATATAGCAAAAGACCTGACGGGCATGCCATAAAAAAAGAAAAACAAAATATACTAAAATTACTGGTAACTAGACAAATACAAATTAAAACCACAGAAGGATATCATTACATATCTACAGGAGTGACAACTTCAAATTCTGTGATAGTGTTGGTGAAGATACTAAACTAAAGGAATGTTTAAGTGTTGGTGAGGATACAAAGCAACAACTCTGATCAACTCCTGACAGCAATACAAACTGGTACAACTACTCTGGAAAACAGCAACATTCAGTACTACTGAAGACATGGATAGTCTACGACCTAGCACTTGCACTTGTAGGTTTATATTCCATATAAATGTACGATAATGTGCACTGAGACACAAATGTGAATGTTTATACAAACACTGTTTATAATAGCTCCAGAATCTGGACAACAAATCAAATGTTCACCTACAATGGAATAGGTAAATTAAGGCATATTCATAAAATGGATTCTATACTTCAGTGAAAATGAACAAATCACAGCCACTAACTAGATGAATCTCATAAATGTAACAACGAGAAAATGAAGCAAAACTTTAAAGAATACATAAAATACACCAATGATGTCCGGTTCAAAAAAACATTTAGGAGTGCACAGCATGTGGTAAAAGTGTAAAGATAAACAAGGACATTAGCACTACAAAAGTTAGGACAATGGTTACCTGTGGAGAAAGGAGATGTTATAATTGGAATGGTAGAGAGGGGCTTCAGTATTGCTAGTAATCTTCTATTAATCTAGGTGGAAGTTGTGTCAGCATTTGCCTTGTAAGTATCTGACTGTGCATATGTTTGAATGTACATTTTACATGATACATAAGGATAAAAAGAAAAAAACCTTAATACATGGAATCATCATTATCAAAGTGTCTGTTATCTCAGTCCCAACAATTCTTAAGTTTGCTAAGGAAAGTAAGTCCTAATAGGACAACATTCACTTAATTAACTGTTCACTTCTCTGAAACTTTCAACTCCAGCAGCTTTTCTAATTCTAAACATCACAAAGAAAAGCCAAATAATTTGCAAATTCATTCATCCAACAGGTATTTATTACTACTTTTCAAATGCTGTTTCAGCATAGTTCAAGGCAAACACTGCCATCTTGCAAAAGATGGAGGACACTGGAACCCTCATCAACCCAATTTGGCCTTCACCTTCTCAGCCTCCTTTCCCATCTAGTTTCAAACATAAAGAATCCAAAATCAACTCAGGGCCCACGTGAAGCTATTATCAAAACCAGTAACTCAAGAAATCTTTGATGCAGGGCTACAAATGGGTTCATTTCTACCCCACATACACTAAATCAGAATCTGTATATTAACTAGCTCTCGAGGTGATTCTTATGTATAACTTCCTAGAAACTTGTGACAAAAGCAAATGCTCAGCAACGAACTTACAAAAATGCACATTCTCGGTAGGGTTTTGCATCCCCAATGAATGGATTAAAAGCCCTACATTTCCCTATCAAGATATCACTTGCTTGGATTCTTTTGGCAGAATCAGCTTCCTATGTATTCACGTAGCCAAAGAAGCTTGCTTTATCAAGAGCCCTAAGCAATCAAGGCACACAACTAAATAATGGTGATGCAGCAGGAAATGGTTTAAGTTGGGCCCAAGCTCCCAAGAGGTGCCTCAGAAGAAGAGCCTAGTGATGTGCTCCTCAAGCGTCAGCCACTGAGAACCCCATGGAGCACATTCTACTAATACATACGGTGCCACCACGAGTCAGAGCAACTCTACTGGCAGCTGGTTTTTATCCTTCAAGGAAATGCTTCATCTGGGATCTACAGACCAGAGGCTCTTCATTTCCCACAAATTGTACACTAGATTTTGTGTATATATGCATTTTTCTTGGGTAAGGATGCAGAGCTTTCTCACCTTACTCTCTAGGGAGTTCAAACCAAAGCAACAACAACAAAAACCCCACCAAAACTGGATAAACACTGCTCCCCAACAAGCGGAAGAGCTTCTAAGAGACAGGTAAAAGTGTATGTGGTCACAGCTAAGCCACCTCTGTTGAAACCCAGGGCTATGCTCTGAATACCCAACACTTACTCTCAGTTCTTCGAAGGCTTCATCTAGGGTGGAGAGTTGGTGGCCCTGATGCGCCCCAATGACGGGACACAGGACACAGATGAGCTGCCTATCTTCCTGGCAATAGGTGCTCAAATCCAGCCCATGGTCCGGACACTTCCTCTTGGCCACTCTCTCTGCTTCCATTTCTATTTCTGGGTCGAATTCACTCTCTGCCTCAGTTTCTCCCTCAGCCTCAGATTCTCCTTCTTCCTGGTTGTCTTCCTCTGCCTCACTTTCTTGCTCATCCTCCATTTCTTCCTCGCTGTCTTCTTCACTCTCTTCATCGCTCTCCTCCTCACTCTCTTCCTCCGTCTCGCTCTCTTCTGATTCACTCTCTTCCTCGGACTCACTCTCTTCCCCTGCTTCGCTTTCTATCTCCGTCTCATTCTCCACCTTGGCTTCAACTTTGTCTTGCCCCTCGCCCTCTGCCTTGGCTCCCGAGGTCCAGGCCCCAGCGCCATGGACATATTCCGCCAGGTGGTGACTAAGGAACTTCTGCCTGTGCGCCTCGGCGTGGCGGCGGCAGTAGCAGAAGCCGCATTCTTGGCACACTTCGTCGGCCCCCGGAGCCTCGTCGGGCTCGCACTCGTCACACGTGCCGTCGTGAGGCAGCTCCTCGAAGGCCGCGCCCACTCCCGAGGCCATGTGGGTGCTGAGACGCGACCACGGCCTCAAGCTGAGGGCCTCCGTGCGGCCGCCTCACTTTCTCCTCCCCAGAGGATCCCTCCCTGGGGAATCGACGCCCTTCGAGGCCGCGCCGTGCCTCCGAGCAGGGCCTGGTGCCCCTGTCAAGCCTGTTCCCGGAGGCTTGTCCGGAACGGGAAGCAAGCGGCCTGCCCTCCGGCTCGGCCTGCTTGGCGCGCCGCTGCGCTTCCTCTGCGGTCCCGGGCACTTCCGGCGCGGCGCGGCGCGGCGCCCCGCCACCTCACCGCGCGCCCCCGCGCCCTGAGGCGCCCCAGCTGCGCAGCCTGCTCGGACTCCTGCAGACCCCGGAGAGATGGTGGCGGCCGGCGGCCCCGCACTGCCCCGGTTCTACTTTCCCTATCACTGTCAGGCGGCCTCTTTCACTTCCTGAGTCATTTAAAGTGGCAATGGCCCTTTTCTGCTTTTCCCGCGGGTCTTAGCTTCATCGGGCGGATTCGCAGCATCCGGGGGAGGAGGAGGAGGGATCCAGCGCTGTGTTCTCTCTCGAGGCGGGAGTTGAGCCCCGTCTCCCTCCCCGGAGATGTCAGCCTGACCAATGGTTAAGAGCTCGGCTGATAACCCAGACGGCGGCAGTTCAAAGTGACCAGCTGCTCCTTGGAAACCCTGTGGGGTAGTTTTACTGTGTCCTATACTGTCGTGATGAGTCGGAATTGACTCCACAGCAGCGGGTTTGGTTTTGTTTTAGGCTGCTCTCCGTGTGTATTTCAGTGTGGAGCCTTCTAGTTAATCGCTGCCCGGTCAGAGTCACCGCTGCTGCCGTATTTCAAGGAGCTAGGGCATGGTGTCGTTTACCGGATTGAACGGAGAGCCCAGGAAGGGTTATGTTTGTTCTCTGAGGCTCTGGAAACCAGAGCCTGACTGAGCAAACAAAAATTTTCGGTCAGAAGCAATACTGTGCTTTATCTGTTTGCAAAGCCTGTTTGAACTTCTACCTCCTAGGGGCTCAGAGACGCTGAAGTGGTAACCTCTGTGCCCTTTTCTGCAGCCTGCCTCTAGTTAGCATAGAATGTCGGGTAAAGCGGTGTGGGAAGGGACCGTATTTGTGGAGAGTTGCCGCTTGCGTGTCTTTTTCCTTTATGTTAGGAGCCTCTTTGGAATTAGATTGGACTCTAAGAAAAAGAGGAGAAGGAAGAAACCCTGTTGTCAGCAGGTCTGTTCCGACTTATAGCAACCCTATAGGGCAGAGTAGAATCGCCACGCTTTGTTTTCAGGGAGCTGCTAGTCCATTTGAACTGCCTTCATCTTGCTTTGCAGCTGAGCTCTTAACTACTAGACTGCTAGGGTTTCCAAGAAAACGTAGTGGACTGTTGTATATTGAGTGCCAAAAGTTGGGCTAGATCTTGATGTGGCTCTTTAAAACCCTACTGTGAAAGATGCGGGCTGTGTGTGTGTGTGTGTGTGTGTGTGTTTGGGACGGGGTGCAAATCCTGGTGCCACTATTGAATAGCTTTGTGGTCATGGAAAAGTAGACAATTTACCACTGTTTTCCACTTTTTAAAATCTGTAAAGCATAATGATAATACCCACCTCATACAGTTGTTTTGTGGATTAAATGTAAAGATGCCAGCCCTCTAGAAGTATCCACTAACTTTTACCTTTTATTACTGGCACAAATTATATTTAGTACTCACAGAAACTCCAAAGATTTGTTAAATATTTTAAACATATATGGCATTTGGGGCTGGTTGCCAGTGGTGTCCTGGTGAAGACCTCAGGCTGCATAAACAAAAAGTTGGCAGTTTGAATCCATCAGCCACCTCCTCAGCAGAGTTTTGTTTTGTTTTGCTGGCGGTATAAGCACCTCCACCCCTACTGCTTCTCCCTATCTGTATCTCTCTGTTTAAAGAAGAGGTTTTGCTTTGTATTTGGGAGAGGTGAAAGGACACCTTGATCTGGTCAGCAGAGAAGCTGAGGTGTAGTAGAGTGGCATGGAGGGAGGTGGAATGGCGTTTGTTCTCCATTGATTCCCTTAGATGATTTTTAGCTAGGATGGCCAGATGCTGGCCACAAAAATATCAGTAGATGGGGTGGGATTAAATCTATTTAAAAGACTCTTTTTATGTCTCCATGGAAAATGTATGCTTAATCTATGTGTAGCTTTTGTTAGATTCCTTTTTTTTTCCCCAGAAAGCTCTTGTTTTTTAACCTCAGAACAATTCTACAGAATGTTTAAAAGAAAATCAGAAGGATTGTTGTTTTCCAATTCCACACACATGCCTGTTTTTCTCCAGTTCATTTCCCTGGAAATTATTTGTGTGTTTGCATTCAAAACAGGGAATGATGCACTATACTGAAAGAAAAAAAAAATTCAATAGATGACAACTGAAACATCAGCATTAGTGTACTTGGTGAATAGTGTTCCTTGCTTAGTTATTTCCACCTCCCCAGGCTTCAAAGAAAATATTTTAGTCTTTATGAATATAGTGTTATCACATTTAGAATATCCTTTTTCAATGAGAATTTTTTTTTTTTTTGTATCTTAAAAGGATGTTTTTGTGTCCAGGGTCATCGGGCAGAGTGTTTTATAATTTGCATTATTTGTTCTTAATTTTGTCTGACAACAAGTTAAACTATCATAGTGTGCAGTTGAGTATCTGACATTTCACAATCCTTTGAGTCCTCTGTGGAGAGAGGTTTAGAGGGAGGAGCTCATGGAGCTATTAAAATAGAACCATATATGGCCAGAATCACTGAAGCACATCTTCTGTACCCCTCTGTGAGTCTAAATCAATTCAATGGCATTGGATTTGGTGTTTTTTATTTTGGCACAGAAATCAGAACCCTTTGATTCCCCAGGAACTGGAATCTTTGAAAGCATTCAGAGACAGCACCCTTGATGAGTCCATTACTGCATGGCAAATTACCCCCAAATTTAGCAGCTTAAAACAATGAATGCTTATTTTCTCAAAGAATTTCTGTGAGTCAGATATCTAGGGGTAGCTTAACTGGATGGTTTTGGCTCACAATCTCTCAAAAGACTTCAGTAAAGATGTTGACTGGAGCTGTTGTCTACTGAAGGCTTGACGAGGAAAATAGGATCTGTTTCCAAGATGGCTCACTCACATGGCTGTTAGCAAGAGGCTTCAATTCCTGACCACTTTCCATAAAAGAAAAAACAGTGCTGTCGAGTCAGATCCAACTCATGGCTACCCCAGAGGCCAGAGTAGAACTGCCCGCTAGAGTATTCAAGGAGCGCCTGGATTTGAACTGGTGACCAGCACTTTCTAAAGGATTACCTTTCCTCCAGTTGTTAATAACTTCTTCCTCCTTTCTTTTTTAACTCCTCAGAGGCCAGCAGGATTCTTCCAATAGTTTCTTCAAGGCTTTTCAGTTTTCACTAACACTCTTTTCACAGTTCTTCCAGCTTTGGTCCACTACCAAGTTCTAAAGCCACTCCAACATATCAGGATTTTGTTTGGAAGTAACCCACTCTTGATAACAAAATCAGAATGTATCTATTGCGCATAACAAATTATTCAAAGTCTTGGAGTCATTTTGGGGGCTGACCATCACACTTAGTGTTGATATTGTCTTCTCATGATTAGAAATAACTGTAAGCCATCTCCAAGATGGTAAGCAGCCAGTAGATGTGGAGAACAGGGCAGTTATCAAGTGGGGTTTGCAGCTGAGTCTTTTATGAGTGGGGATTGCAGAAACCAGTGGTGTATAACTAAGTCAAGCGATGTTTGTTATTATGTGGGTGATAGCTCTTAAGTAGTTAGACATTACAACTCCATGTTGCCATTGAGTTGGTTCCAACTTACAGTGACTTTGTGTGCAACAGAATGAAACACTGCCTGGTCTTTCCCCATCCTCACAATCATCGCTGCCATTGTGTCAGTTTATTTCCTTAAGGATCTTGCTCTTTTTCAGTGACTCTCTACTTTACCAAGCATGATGCCTTTCTCCAGGGACTGGTCCCTGTTGATAACGTGTTCAAAATAATGTGGGATGATGTCTTGCCATCCTTGCTTCTAAGGAGCATTCTGGCTATACTTCTTCCAAGCCAGATTTGTTTGTTCTGGCAGTCCGTAGTATCTTCAATATTCCTCACCAACACCATGATTCAAAGGCATTACTTCTTCAGTCTCCCATACAAGTGAAGAAACCTGTGAAAAATCAAGCAGCTAGAATGTGCCTAAGCTGGGATTCCAACTCAGGTCTGACTCCATCTTACCACAGTCACCTGTAGTGTGAATAAATGATAGCCCAGAATTACCTAAGTGCTTCAGTAGTCTTACCTATAATTTCCTGCTAACTATGAAATCAACTGCTATCCCCTATAACCATTCCAAATAGACAAGCTGTGTTTGGAAAGAGTCATACAAAACGAATGTAATTTTAAAAAACTTCTGAACATTGAAAAGACAACAGGGTGGAAATTTTAAACCCACTGCTTTAGGGAAGGTCTTTATACCCCTTGGTGGTGTAGTGGTTAATGCTACATCTGCTAACCAAAGGATTGGCAGTTCAAATTGCCAGGGACGCCTTGGAAATGACAGAGCAGGTCTATTCTGTCCTATACGGTCACTATGAGTTGGAACTGACTCAACAGTAGTGGGTTTGGGCTTGGGTTTTTTTCCTTTGGTTTATGCACCCCTCAGCTGGTCCCATTCTTATGTAATTAGACTGTCACTGTAGTGACTGATTTCATTTTCCCCAACAAGCCCCTGAGAGCACCTAAATCTCATCTCATGCTGTTATTGTATTAGCCAACATCTTATCCTATTAAAGTCAGTGCAGTGAAATATGATATCCCTCGCCCATCCCAGGCCTGCCAAAATATAAAGAATGAAGCCTTTCGAGCTGGTCCTGACTTTTTCTGTTCTTCAGAAGCCTATCCGGAGATGAATACACAAAATACTTCCTTGGTCCAACACCCTTCTGAACATTTTATTCTCTTTCAGTGCTTGCAAGGAAGTGGTTTCCTTCTTGGTAATATAGTGCTGTAAACACCTTCATCCGTTAAGAAATAAGTATGTATGATGGTAAGTCCTGATTGAGATATTTTAATTACATCCACTTAGTATGTTAATTGCTAAATATAGTGCTCACTAGTTCCTACAGCTCTAACAATAACAAAAATAACTCATTTTCATAACCATTTCAGCCCTCCCACCCCTGAATTCAGAAGACTCCATTGACTTGTTTCAGTCTTCAGACACTTTCTACAAAGTCCCAGCTAATGGATACCTCCCTTTTACCAGTGTGGAAACCAAAGGCCAAGAGATTTGTTTTTAAGAACATTTGGTCACTTATGGGTTAACGTCCTCACTGGTCTTTAAGCCAGCTTCCTAGCTCTTGAGTGATGTTCTTTCTGGCAAGATGGTGTTTTTCATACTCTCCTTGGAAATATTCTTAGGGGTGGTCTCCTTTTATCTGAGTGAGCTGCTGGGAAGAAGGCAGACATTTAATCATGTGTAGGGACAGCACTTTTTGGAGCAAGAAAAATTCCCAAATTTACTCCCGTTCCTCCAGCTAGGAAAATGGTCACCTATGGACTAGAACTAATTAAAGCCCTGGTACCACCGTGGTCCAACACTTGGTTGCTAAAAAAAGGTCATCAGTTCAAACTTAGCAGCCACTCCATGGGGGAAAGATTACAACCTTGAAAACCCTATGGGGGCAGTTCTGCTTTGTGGTATAGAGTAACTATGAGAATAATTCCATGGTAATGAGATTTTTTTAGTATGGACTAGAACTAATTAAAGACTTTGTATTTCAGTAGTTAATCTACTACCCTTGTAAATCAAGGATTATGAGGGGGAATCTCCCTGAGGCTTGTTTTCTCCATTTCGTTGTTTATTTTTGAACTCAGGAGTAGATAGTCAGGTTAATCATACTGCTCAGGTCATAACATAGCTTTAGTTCATGCCAGGCATTGTTCTAATTTCATTTCATTCTGATTTAAGGTTACTTTTATTTCCAACTCCCCCTACTTCCCTCTAACTTTTTTATGCAGAAACTCTTTCCCATGTGTTTGATAAATGTCCCAGAATGTGCGTATATCTTTTAGAAAAAATTCTACTGTATATATGTATATGAAAATTTACATAAATACGTCATTGAAGAGTGCTTTCTTTTTCTTTCTTTCTTTTTTCTTGCCTAGTGCTGTGATTGCGAAGATCTTGGTCTTCACTCCTTGCTGGTGTTTGGTATTGTTTGACTTTTCTGATGTTTGTCTGTCCAGTGAGAATAAAGTGGTAACTCGTGGTAGCATTATCTTTTCATTTCTTAGATTATTGATAAGAATTAATATCTCTGTATACACTTGTTCTGTCAATAGCTTATTCCTGGCTTTTGCTTATTTTTGATTGGGCTTGCAGCCATTTTCTTGCTCTTTTGTAAGCCAGCCATGGTAAGAGTTTTCTACTTATCTAGTAAAATCATTTTACTAGGTAGTATCTAGTACCTTCTAGATATTAAGTTCTGGTCAGTTTTAGATGTTACAATTATCTTCTCCCAACCTGTTACCTATTTGTTGATACTGACTATAGTGGAGTCTTTTCTGGACGACGTACTTCTTCCAGGTCACTTCTGATTCACAGCAGCCCCGTGGGGTTTCCATGCTGTTAGTCTCTATGAACGCAGACTACCACATCTTTCTCCTGCGTAGCCATTCATGGTTTGAATGGCTGGATTTTCACTTAGCAGCCGATCACTTTAACCAGTGGCAACCAGACTCCTTTTTGACTAAAGATCTTATATTTTGATGTAGTTAAATGTGTCTTGCTAAAAAAGTCCTTCTCCAACCCAAGGTCATAAATATACTTAATCTTCTTTATCTTTGTGGTTTTATTTTTCACATTAAGGTCCATCTGGAGCTCACCTTTATCATTTGAAGTAAAGATCCAGATTTATTTTTCTGTATATAGTAAGTTAGTTTTCTCAATATCCTGACTCAATTTATAAGCCTAACCATGAATGAAAAAATTTGTTTTATGAGATATACAGTAGTAAATTGGCTAAGGACAGGGTGTGAGGGGCAGGTAACAGGTAACCTAATCCTTCTAAGCATACTCTTTAAAAGTAATGCCTTTTCAAAAAAGTTTTCAGGTAATACACTGCTGTATTAGTTATAGATACTGTAATGATAAGTTGTTGTAGTCAAGCTGATTCTGAGTCACAGAGACCCCACAGGACAGAGTAAAACTGTTTAGTAGAGTTTCCAGGGAGCACCTGGTAGATTTGAATGGCTAACCTCTTGGTTAACAGCTGTAACAGTTAACCACTACACCACGAAGGTTTTATAAGATAAAAAACCAGTTTGGCTGAATCAGCTCTGACAACCATGTGTGAGGACTGCTGATTAAATTTATGAATTCATCCTAAAAAAAGTGCTACATACCTCATTGCTGAATATTACTATGGTCAGTTTTGAAGTACTCCCCTTAGAAAGCTATGCACCAGTGCCAGCACTTAGTCTACACTTCAAAGCAATTTTGGAACTTGTTTTTGGAACGGCCATCAGAGCTCTCGGCGTATTACCCTTCGTTGTCCTGAATGTCATCAAAATGTCCTCCTTTCAAGATTTCTTCACGTAAAAAAAATGCCACTGGGGGCCAGATCAGGTGAGTAGGCAGGGTATTCCAATACAGTTACTTGCTACCTGTCTAACAGCAACCTCCCAGAAAACTATACAATTAAGTTTGCGAACTTGCCACTGTGCCAGTATTTGCAACGGCCATTCCAGAAGGAATTTGAAAATTGCTTTGATGGGTGGACTAGGCACAGGCATCAGTGCATAGATTCCCAAGGGGAGTACTTTGAAAGTGACTGTAGTGATATTCACTAATGAGGTATGTAGCACATAGAACAGTTAAGCATATGTCAGTGTAGAACTGTATTCGTAGAGTTTTCAAGGGCTGATTTTTTTTCAGATGCTGATTTCCAGACTTGTCCTCCATGGCACCTCTGGGAGGTCTCAAACCACGGACCTTTTGGTTAGCAGCTAAGCTGACTTTATGGCCCAGGGTCAACTAGGGTTGTAAAGGTTCCTGTTTCATCGAGTTACTATGACGTTACAAGCAGTGAATGCATCCCAAGTGCTTAGCCAGCACAGGTCTGGCACAAACTAAACTTTCACAGATATTTACCATTATTAATGAAAACCTTACCTAACCTAATGCGATGTCCCTGAGTGGCACAGTCTGTCCTCAACTATTAAGGTTCTGACTCACCCAGTAAAGTCATGGAAGAAAGGCCCAGCAATCTGCTTACATAAAGATTACAGCCAAGAAAATGCTGTGGAGCTCAGTTCTACTCTGTAGCAAACGGAGTCACCATGAATTGAAACCAAATCAATCACACAGGATTTTAAAGTAGTGTGATAGAAAGAATAACAGCCCCACAAAGATGTCAGTGTATCAGTCCCTCAAGCCTGTTCCTGTGTTGTTGTTTGGCAAAGAGGAGTTAACACTGCTGATGGAATTAAGGTTATTAGTTGGCTGGCCTTAAAGACAGGAAGGCAACTTCAGTTATCCAGGTGGATCCATTGTAATCACAAGGGTTCTTAAAAATGGAAGACAGAAGCAGAAGAGGTAGTCTAGGTGATCTGAGAAGGAATCGGTCTGCTGTCTCTGGCATTGGAGTTGGAGGGAGTACTCATGAACCAAGGAATGTAGGTAGCCTCTTAAAACTGGAGGAATCATGGAAACAGAATCTCCCCTAGAGCCTCTGGAAAGGAACACAGCCTGCCAACACCTTTATTTTAGCCCAGTGAGAACCATGTTGGACTTGTAACCTTCAGAACTTAAAGACAATAGATTTGTATTGTTTTATGCCGCTAAATTGGTGGTAATTTGTCACAACAGCCAACAAATATGATAATTCGATAGTGTTTTTGCCTAGTGATGTCTTCAGTTCCCACCAGAACTTTTTAAGAGCTCTTACTAGATGTCTTTCATGGAGCAGGAAATTAAGGCTCAAAGAGATTAAGTAACCTGAACACGTTTACACTATAAGTAATCAGTGAAACCAGATTTTTTTTTAATTATTAATTAATTTTTTTCCAATAAAAGGCCACAAATCTCCCTGTTTCTGTGCAGTCTTAGCTTTGTTGTTTCTCTATTGTCCTCCTCACCTTATAAATTATTTGGGGCAGGAGCTATTTGGGTCAGTTTACTCAAAACAATGCTCCAGGACAATTGATGCGCAGTATCTTATTTCACCAAATCACTGACACCATCAATTAGAACATGCACCATTATTTTATATAAAACCCACTGCCATTGAGTCTAAGTAATAAAAAAATGCTTAGAATTTTAAGACATTCTGATTTAAGAAATGCGAAAGTGTGGAAAAGTATGCATTTTAGAGCCTATAAAATAAAGATGCACAGGCTTTTTTTTCTTTCATTGTATTTAAATAAAGTCGTCAAATCCCAGTTTGCTGGTCACTTACAAGCTTACTCAAGATTTACATGTTTCATATTTGAGCTTAGACTGTTTTGAAATATCACAAACAAGTTTACTTTGAACTACTTATTTGGAAGTCTTACATTGTCCAAACAGCATTGCTAAGAAATGTCTTTACTGCTGAAGACCTCTTTAAAGTGTTGAAAGGTAAAAATGTCACTTTGAAGACTACAGTGCACCTGACCGAAGCCATGGTATTTTCAGTTGTATTATATGCATGCAAAAGCTGCACAATGAGTAAGGAATACGGAAGATGAATTGATGCCTTTGCATTGTGGTGTTGGAGAAGCATATGGAATATATTATGAACTGTCAAAAGAAGAAACAGTTCTGTCTTAGAGGAAGTACAATCAAAATGCACCTTAAAAGCAAGGATGATGAGACCATGTATTACATACTTTGGACACATTGTCAGAAGGGAGCAAAACCTATAGAAAGACACCATGCTCCCAAAAAGAGGAACACCCTCAAGGAGATGGCTGCGACAATGTGTTTAAGCATAAAAATGATTGTGGGTGTGGCACAAGATAAGGCAGTGTTTCATTCTCTTGTTCACAAGGTCACTATGAGTCAGAACCAACTCAGTGGCACCTAACAACAACAATAACAAATGTCTGCACAAACATTTAACCGCCATTGAGTTTATTCTCACAACAACCCCATGTGTGTCACAGTAGAGCTGTGCTCCATTGAGTTTTCAGTCTCTGATATTTGGGAAGCAGATTGCCTGGCCTTTCTTCCAAGGCACCCATGGTGGACTCAAAGTACCAGTCTTCCAGTTAGCAACAAGTGTGTTAACTATATTACCAGAGGACTCCATGTAAACATTAGTAGTGAAATATTCATTATGTGACGGGCATTCTGCTAAGTGCATTAAATATACTAACCCTCTTGACTTCTCGTGACAATCTTATGACTAGTTAAGATTTCATTACTGCCATTGACAGGTGAGAAAATTGACTCTCACGGAAGTTTAGTTACTTATCCAACGCCACCCAGTTAGCAAATGGCAGCAAGAAGACTTGAGTCCCTGAGACTTCAATTCGTGTGCCCTTAGCAGCTAGTTCTCGTGTCAACAAAAGCAAGGGGAAAAGTGCCCCTCCTTTTTATAACAATTTTCCCTACCAGAGCCCTTTGATTCATATAATTCATGTCTTCTTTTTCCTGAGTATTTCTGGGCTACTTAGCCAGTTACCCCTCAACAAGTGTTTTCACCTCCCAGTACTCTTTTGTTGTTCTTCTTTTTTGAATCGGTCTCTAGAATTTTAATCATCCTTGGCTTACTTCTCTGACAACCTAACCAAAGACAAGCACCGGAGTTAGTCAGAAAAGTGCCCTGAAAATTAAAAAAAAAAAAGAACAATTTACAGTCCATCTGATCTATACAGGAAATTAGAGGACACCACATACTTAGCTGGAATAATACTTGAAATGAAAATGGAGGTATACTGTTATTTAGATTTTGATGAAAAAAATGTTTATCCCTTATCTAAGGCTTGAGGACACTGGAAATGAAGGAGCTGAATACTTGCTTTATAGAACTTTAATGATCTCCTCTTATTGTGGTATGTTATGATTTCTGAAGCCTTTGGTCAAATACAATAGCTTTATTAAAGTTGTGATGCAGTTAGAAAGGGAAATGGATTTTTTCGGCCACAGGAGCAGTTAGGTTGATGAGAGAAGAAGGTTGTACTGCTGCAGGGAGAAACTCCAACAAAGAAAGGAGGGTCACCGGTGCCTCACCCCAACCAGTACATTCTTCTTCTCCCTAGGAGCCCCGCTTTTTGGAATTCACTGCTGAATTTGCTGCTCAGCAGCCCTGGGGCTCTTAGCTTCTAGTCCTTTGGGAGAGGGAAAACAAAACATAAAGGAGGTCTAGGGAAGCGTTTTGTACAGAGAATAAAGTTGCTATGTTTATCTCAAGTTCTTCTATGGCACTGGTAGCTATAAACTCTTGTTTATCAAGTATTTGCTATGGGCCAAGCACTGCTCTAAATTTAGTCCACTTGTTACACCCTGTAATCCCCTCCACAACTCCGTGATTATCAATTGCATTTTATAGGTGGGGAAACTGAGGCAGAGCGTAGCTTACCTAAATTGACATCCTAAGTAGTGGAGCCAGGATTTGAAACAGCATTTTCAGTCCAGAGCCCATGAACTTGGCTATGATACTATACAGCTGAACATCCTACCTGCTTTTGCCAGCAGGCCTGGAGACTAGTGAAGGGTGAGGGTGGGGGGCCCTCTCAGACAACCAATAACATCAATGCAGGGTGAGAAGGGAGGGAATTGGAAAGAAATTGTTGTGGGGCTTCCTAACTGAAGCAGCTCTGGGTCCCTTTGAAGGGAGAGAAATGAAGCGATTTCAAAGAGTCCATGGAGGTTAGAGGTCAAGACTAAGCCACCGTAGCGAAGTGATGTAGAAATGCAAGCCTGTCATTGCTAAAGTGACAAAATAGAATATCAGGACACATTCAAAACAACCTCACACAATTAGTATGGAAATTAACTGTTGCTATTTCTGAGGCATATTTTTCTAGCCTTGTGAGGGACATACAACATTGTCAACAATTACTGATGAAACAGAGGATGAGGAATTGAAACTGAGGCAACTCTATGACTTCGATGAAGTTACTTAACTTTCCTAAGCCTTAGTTACTTCATTTGTAAAATGGAGCTATTAATGTCATCTACCTGTGAGTGTTCTTGCAAAGAATAGATAATGATAAGGTAGGCAAAGTGCTTGGCAAAACCCACAGTGTACAGAAAGCACCCAATATATGCTAACTCTCCCTTCTCCTATCAATACAACCAGCTGTATGTCTTGAGGAAAATACATTATTTACCCGTGAAGAAAGGGCTTTGTTGAACACCAGTAATTCAGCAAATGTTTATTAGGGACTCTCCATGCCATAAAGAGGGTGCTGTTACCAGACGTACAGTCTTTGGACCTCATTTCTGCTGTCATGGAGCTTAAGGTCTGATGGAAGCTGGGCATTGAAACCACTAAGTAGGAAAAGAGTAGCATAGGGTACAATGGGAGTATGTAGTAAGAGGAAAGTAATGCATTCTGGTTATCAGAAAATGTTTCACTGACAAAGTTACTGGCTAGTTTATGGCTTAAGCATGAATGTTAGATTACTGAAGGAGAGGGTATTGAGGAGCAAGAGAGTGCTACCACCTAATCAAGAAATGAAACATTGCTATTGTTACCAACTCATGATGACACCATGCACGATGGGCGTAGATCATCAAAATGGACTTTCTTCCTTTCTTAGTCTGGTAGCACTGCTGAAATGTGTTCAGCATTGTGGCAACATTGCTAGCACCCTAGATACTGGTCTTTATGTCTGCTGTCCATTATGAGCCCTTCCTCCCTCCCTCTTAAAAGCAGCCACTATCCTGAATTCTATCACCACACATTAATTTTGCATTCTCTTGAACTGTGTATCAAAGTAATCCCCCACTTGTATGTCAGTTTGTCATACTGTGAAGGCTTGTGCGTTGCTATGATGCTGAAGGCTACGCCACCAGTATTGAAATACCAGGAGGGTGACCCATGTTGGACAGGTTTCAGCTGAATTTCCAGACTAAGAAAAGGTAGTAAGAAGGTCCCAGCAGTCTACTTCTGAAAAGATCCAGCCAGTGAAAGCCTATGAATAGCAGAGGAACATTGATCTAGTGCCATAAGATGAGCCCCTCAGGTTGGAAGACACTCAAAAGATGACCAGGGAAGAGCTGCCTCTAAAAGTAGAGTTGACCTCAACGACGTGAGTGGAGTCAACCTTTCTGGACCTTCATTTGTTGATATGGCATGACTCAAAATGAGAAGAAACAGTTGCAAATATCCATTTATAAACAGAATGTGAAATGTATGAAGTATTAATCTAGAAAAATTAGAAGTCAAAAATGCAGTGGAATGCATGAACATTGATAGCTATCCTAGGCATTACTGAGGTGAAATGGACTAGTTTGGGCCATTTTGAATTTGGCAATCATGTGGTCTGCTATACCAGGAATAAAAACTTGAAGAGGAAGGACGTTGCATTCATCATCAAAAAGAACATTTCAAGATCTATCCTGAAGTACAGCTCTGACAGTGAAAGGTTAATAGCCATATACCTACAAGGATGACCACTTAATACAATTAACATTCAAATTTACACACCAAACACTAAGCCCAAAGAGGAAGAGACTGAAGACTGTTACCAAATTCTGCAGTCTGAAATTGATCAAACATGCAATCAGGATGTATTGACAATTAATAGAGATTGGAATGAGAAATTTGGAATCAAAATGGAAGGATCAGTAGTTGGAAAATACAGACTTGGTGATAGAAATGATGCTGAAGATCACGTGGCAGAAACTTCCTCTTTGCAAATAGCTTTTTTTACCAACATAAACAGCAATTATACATATGGACCTTACCAGATGGAATTCACAGGAATCAAACTGACTACACTGGAATCAAATTGTCTACATCTGTGAAAAGCCGCAGTGGAGAAGCTCAATGTCATCAGTCAGAGCAAGGCCAGTGGACAAGCCTGGAACAGACCATGAATTGCTCTTATACAAGTTCAGGCTGAAACTGAACAAATTCAGAGCAAGTCAACAAAAGAGCCAAAGTACAACCCTGAGTATATACCACTTGAATTTTAAGGCCATCTCATGAATAGATTTGACACATTATATACTAGTGACCAAAAACCAGAAGAGTTGTGGAATGACATCAAAGACATCAAACATGTAGAAAGTATGAGATCATTAAAAAGGCAAGAAGAAAGAAAAGACCAAAATGGATGACAGAAGATACTCTGAGGATTGTTCTTGAACACCAAATAGCTAAAAGGAAGAAATAATGAAGTAAAGGAATGGAACAGAGGATTTCCAAGCACAGTGCAAGAAGACAAAGCAAAATATGAGAAAATGTGCAAAGACCTGGAGATGAAAAACCAAAAGGGAAGGGCACTCACAACATTTCTCAAGCTTGAAGAACTGAAGAAAAGAATTCAAGTCTCGTGCTGCAGTATTGAAGAATTCTATGGAAAAATATTGAATGACTGAAAAAGCATCAAAAGAAGATGGAAGGAATACACAGAGTCATGATACCAAAAAGAAGTAGTCAGTGTTCAACTATTTCAGGAGTTACCACATGAGCAGAGACCAATGGGAGTGAAGGAAGAAGTCCAAGCTACACTGAAGCCATTGGCGAATAAACAATGTCCCAGGAATTGACAGAACACCAGCTGAGATGTTTCAACAAACACATGCAGTACTGGAAGTGCTCACTTGTCTGTGCCAAGAAATTTAGAAGACATCTACCTGGCCAACCAACTGGAAGAGGTCTATATTTATGCCTATTTCCAAGAATGGTGATCCCTCTGAATATGAAAATTATCAAAACAATATTACATGCAAGTAAAATTCTGCTGAAGGTCACTCTAAGGGAGGCTACAGCAGTATATTGATAGGGAACTGCTAGAAATTCAAGCCAGATTCAGAAGAGGATGTGGAATCGTGGATATCATTGCTGATGTCAAGTGGATCCTAGGTAAAAGCAGAGAATATCAGAGAAATGTTTACACGAGCTTTATTAAATATACAAAGGCATTTGACTGTATAGATTATAACAAATTATGGATAACATCATGAATAATGGAAACTCCAAAACAATTATGCTCATGTAGGACCTGTATATAGAAAAAGAGGCAGTTGTTTCAACAGAACAAGGGGGTACTGTGTAGTTTAAATTCAAGAGAGGTGAACATCTGGGTTGTATCCTTTTACCACACCTATTCATTCTGTATGGTGAGCAAATAATCTGAAAAGTTGGACTACATGAAGTGTGGGGCATCAGGGCTGGAGGAAGACTCATTAACAACCTACATTATACAGATGATAAATTCTTGCTTGCTGAAAGTGAAAAGAACTTGAAGCACTTAATGATGAAGCTAAAAGACCACAGCCTTCAGTGTGAACTACACCTCAACATAAAGAAGACAAAAATCCTTACAACTGGACCAATAAATAACAACATGATAAACTGGAGGAGAAAAGATTGCAGTTGTCAAGAATTTCATTTTACTTTCATCCACAGTCAACACCCATGAAAGTAGCAGTCAGGAAATCAAAAGATGCGTTGCACTGGGCAACTCAGCTGCAGAACACCTCTTTAAAGTGTTGAAAAGCAAAGATACCACCTTGAAGACTAAGGATCTGATGAAAGCCATGGTGTTTTCAATTGTTTCCTATGCATGTGAAAGCTGGATGATGAATAAATAAGACCAAAGAAGAACTGATGCCTTTCAATTGTGGTGTTGGAGAAGAATATTGAACATACCATAGACTATCAAAAGGATGAACAAATCTGTTTTGAAGAAGTACAACCAGAATGTGCTTGAAAGCAAAGATAGTGAGACTGCATTTCATATAATTTGGATTTGTTAGGAAGGATCAGTCCCTGGAGGACATCAAGCTTGGTAGAATAGACAGTCACTGAAACACAGGAAGACTCTCAACAAGACGGACTGACACAGTGGTCGCAACAATGTCAAGTATAACAGTGATCGTGGGGATGATGCAGGACCAGGCAGTGTTTCATGTTGTTGTACACAGGGTTGCTATGAGTCAGAACTGACTTGATAACATGAAACAACAAAATCATCACTGGAATCATACAGTGAGTCTTCTTTTGGGTCTGACTTTTTTCCTTCAACATTGTGAGATCTATTCATGTTATTTTGCATAGTTGTGGCTCATTTGTAGTTGTGATTCATTTATCCTCATCGCTGTATAGTATTTCATCATAAATGGCATTCTTTTGTAATGCTGGGCATTTGGGCCATTTCCATTTTGGAGCTATTATGAATAGTACTGCTATTAACATACTAGTGTGTGTCTTTTGTGAACATATGTGTGCATTTCTATTGGGTGTGAATCTAGAAGTGAAATGGAACATGTATTCATTTTTAGGATATGTTGCCCAGCCTTAAGTGTCATCTATGAAAGAAGCTTTCTTGATTTCATCTCATCAGGGATCAGAACAACACTGCTTGGGGTCTTTTTCAGAGACGCTCCCAGAACAGACTTGAACACCTAGATACAATACTGGAAGAAGAAAATGGCTTTCCTGCCAGCTGATGAGGAAAGAACTGAGCAGGCATGTTCCCTCCAGATAGTAGAAAGAGTTTGGTGATGGACACTGTCTTAGCACTCAGCACAACTGAAGAGAACTTCCTACTGGAAAACATCCTTTGGGAGGGTCAGTTCTTCCTTTGCCTTATTCAGCATCTGCTGGGCAGATCCAAGTTTACCAGTTTCAGGGACCTCTATAAGCATTGTTGGCTTTAGTGTCCATGGCAACGCATGCTTTACATACCATTTTATTTCAAACAATGAGAAATAAAACAGTTGACATGAAGCAATGTCAGGTTTTAAGTTGGAGGATGGGGAAGGGGGTGAGGCTGTGTCTCCAACTGGCAGCACGTCAGATGGAATGCCTAATGCAATGCATGTAAGGAAAAGTGTTGATAGAAAGTCTCCTTGTTTTGTGGCATGCATAAAGAATGTCTTTCACTGCCCGCTTCCTTGCCCTTGCATGCTGATCGCACCTCAGAATGTAAAGGGAACATGTACACTCACACACACACTAACAGTCAAACAGCAACTCTAGAGATGAGACCAAAAAAATGAAAACCTCTCTGGAAGGAAAGGCTTTGGTGGCTGGCTGGCAGGAGCAGAAAGGTAAGTGGTCATTCAATAAGTACTTGGTAAATGAATGGATGCGGGAGGGCATGGACTCCTCAGGAGAGAAAAGGTGATATTGGGGATCACACTCATTTTGTGCACCAGTTTCCCTATTATAACTTTTTCTTTAATGACTGAGTGAAAATGTATATTCCCATACCCTATTATAACTCTTAATGGCCAATTCTGTGATTATGTTTTAATAACAGCACTTTTAACAATTAGGAGTTGTCTCTCTGAAGTTGTGTTTTAAATTAATTAGGCAGTACATTTAATATCTTTCACTGTCTGTTAATGCCACCATATACCAGAGCAGGTGGGGTGGCAGAGTCCTCTTTATGGTGACCATCTTGCCTGTCTCTCTTGGTTCCTCCCCCACCCCCGATTCAACATCAAAAGTGACAGAAGGAGGCTAGTAGAAATGACAGGACAAGAAAGCAACGTCATGGTGAGAAGCAAACAAATGCAGTGCAACCTGTGAAAGCCTCATTTGTCTGGGTCTGTCAAGTTTTCTGCCTTTAACAGAGTGCAGGGTTACCACTTTTCTATCTCTTGTTTTGGTGGAAAATATTTGTGTTTCCTTCCTTGACAGGTTTCCTCCTTACACAGGTTCCAGCTTTCACTGGTTTTACTCTAGTCGGGTTCTTACCTCCTCTTTACCACCTTTCCTGTTGAAGTCACTGGCCTTAGAGTTTCAGGGACACAAGAGCTTTATTGGCTCAACAGATGGGAGCCAGCTCTTCTTCCTGCAGCATTTGTTTTAGGAGCAGAAGGTCTCAACTCCTTGTCACCTGTGGGGAATGTTGTACTTTGGGACAGGTTTTTTTCTTTCTTAAACACACAATACCTACAAATGTATGAATGCCTAATATTCAGAGTCAAGACTGGCAGATGGAAATCAGCCCTTTTTGACAAGTCTCTATTTATTGTTTAACTTCACCAACAAAGGCTCAAATGCTAACTAGCTTTGTGAATAATTTGTGGATGTGAATGTGATCATTTTTCTAAGTCAGCCAGTAGGCTCAGTTCGTTGCACTCCCCACCTAAAAATAAATTCTCTGGCTGACTGTGAACATACCAATATTCACTGCAAGTGAAGCAAACTTATGGGGACAATTAAAGTGCCAGGGCATTGGAAAATAACAGTGAAGTGAATGCTGATTTGCATTTATGTCATAAAATAACTTGTCACCTTCAATTTTTCATAGTAACTGGTACCAGAGGAGAATATTTGATGCTTAGACTTTGTTCAAAGCTACCTTTTGTTACCTCCTAGTCTCTACCTGTTTCTCCTTTGCCTGAAAGACTAAGGGATGCACACTTAAACATGAGCAATCTTGGAACTTTTCCATACTGCTGGAACTTGGGAAATAAGATCTATCAATGTATTCCACAAAATTAATAGTAATGACCAACATACATTGCATTTTACTTTAAGCCAGGTGCAATATGCTTATGATGAATCCTTACCTAGACCAAGAGATACTTGTTCAAACACAGTAAGTGAATAGCATGTGGTTTAAAATTAGAAATGGTGTGCATTAGGATTGTATCTTTGACTGTACCTATTTAATCTGCTTGCTGACCAAGTAATCTGAGAAGCTGGACTAATACATATGAAGAAGAACACAGCATCAGGATTGGTTTAACAACCTGTATTACACAGATGACACAACCTTGCTTAATGGAAAGTGAAGATGACTTGAAGCACTTACTGATGAAGATCAAAGACTGCAGCTTTCAGTAGAGATTATACCTCCACATAAAGAAAACAAAAATCCTCGTAACTGCATCAATAAGCAACATCATGATAAACAGAAGAAAGATTGAAGTTGTTAAGGATTTCATTTTCCTTGGATCCACAATCCACGTCCATGGAGGCCAGGTGTCAAGAGATCAAATAAAGTATTGCGTTGAGCAAATCTGCTACAAAAGACTTCTTTAAAATGTTAAAAAAGCAAAGATATCATCTTGAGAACTGAAGTGTATTTAACCCAGACCACAGTATTTTCAATCATCTCACATGCGTGTGAACGCTGCACAACTAATAAGGAAGGCCAACGAAGAATGGATGCCATTGATTTATAGTGTTGGTTAAAAAGTGTGAATTTACTATGGACTGCTTAAAAATCAAGAATTCTGTATTGGAAGAGGTACAAACAAGAATGTTCCTTCAAAGCAAGGAGATGAATCTTTGTCTTAGGTATTTTGGATATGTTATCCAGAAAGACCAGCCCCTGGAGAAGGACATCCAAAGCCAAGCCAAGTTAAATAGAAGGTCAACAACAGAGAGGAAGACCCTCAAAGACAGTAACTGCCACAGTAACTGCCACAGTGACTTTAAATATAGGAAGGATTGTGAGGCTGGCACAGTACCAGACAATGTTTTATTCATTGTATATAGGGTCACCACGAATTGGTTTTGACTTGATGGCAGCTAAGAACAATAACAATAGTCATATTCAGTGGTTTCATTCATTAGACAGTTAACTCTCACAATAATCTAATGAAGTAGGTGTTATTTTTATCCCCAAATTGCAGGCAAGGAAACTGAGGCACTGAAAGGTGAAGTAACTTGCTCAAGGTCATATAACCAGTAAGTGATGAAGCCAGAAATTTTATGTAGGCAGTAAACCCCCAGAGCCCAGCTCAATCATTATGCTATACTGCCTGGCTCAAACTATAATGTACATCTTAATGATAAATATTGGGAGTGGCAGTAATACCCGGGAAATGCACACAACACCAAGATATTCAGACCTATAAAAAAACGTAGAATGACACATCATTACCATTTTGAGACTGAGAGAGAGACCCAGCCAGTGGGTTGAGAAAAACAATCACTGATACATGGTTAACCCACCCAAAGTTGCCTTCGGAAGGAAGACCTTTCAGAAGACCATAGCCATAAAAACTCTGTGGAATGCAAATCTACTCTAACACTTGTAAGTCATCATAAGTCAGCACTGACTCAATGATAATAGGTTTGGTTTTAGTTTATGGTTATGAATGCAGTCTAAGCACAGCTCTCTTGATCGCAATGGAATGCTCTGAATTCTGGCTCTGTTTCTATAAGCCAGCCAAAGCCACATATGACAGATAGTTTCATCTTTATTAGGAAATTCTCCAGCTCTCTTTTCATTTAGCTATTATCAGAGCAGGCTGTATATTTTAGTTCTCTGACTTAGAAGTTGACTTGTACTGATGAATTCTAAAGTATTTCTGAGCTGTATTTCAAAGAGCAGTATACTCAGATCCCTCTGTCTGGAATACAAAAATGCCTTAAAAGAGTGTCATTGTGTAAAGGCATTTTATGGGCATGCAAATTGCACGGCATTTAGTAATTGGCATATCAAAGTTTGAATCCTTCTTCCAAGTGCCCAGGTGGTACAAAGGATTAAGCACTTGACTACTAATCAAAAGGCTGGTGGTTTGAACCTACCCAAAAGTGCTTTAGAAGACAGGCCTGGCTATCTGCTTCTGAAAGATCACAGCCTTGAAAACCCTAGGGAGTAGCTCTACTCTGCACATGTGGGGTCACTATGAGTTAGAACTGATTCAGCACCAATTAGTTTTTTTGTTTTTCTTTCAGTGCAGTGGAATTTAGCAACTTACATTACGTATCTGAACTTCAATCTGCTCCTCCATTAAAAGAAGTGAATGATGTTCCCTAAAGACAATGCAAGTGTGTGCCCTTAGCTGTCATTCGTAAAACACTTGAGAGATCACGGCAGTGAATACCCAAGCTCTCTTTCTTTGGTTCAAGTTTTGCAAGTGCTTTGATTACCTGCTGTGTGCTGGGTGTCCCTCATACATATTATTTGGAGTAGAAAAGGTATTAAAAGGCACCTGGGGGATTCTCAGGTGTTTTTACAGGGCTGCCCCATTATCAGGTCCCAAACTTAGCTTAAGAAACCCATTGCCATCAAGTCTGTTTCAAGTCATAACCACCCTATAGACAGCTCTGTAAAAATGAGCATATGCTACTCAGTCACGTGGGCCATCTGATGTCCGCTTTTGCTCCATAGTTACAGGTGACAGATTGCCAGAGCAGGGGAAAGTAATCCCGATGATTAGGGAAAAATATGGTTTAGAACGGTTTCTCTACAGTTTTGCTATGGATATGTGTCTGAACGTGACACATATTCTATCCTCAGCCCCACCCTTCCTCTCTGTGTCACACACACCAGCAGCTAAGCAGACACATTGTTAACCCTTTCTGAGCCAGCATCAATGGCTTCCTCAAATTATTGGACGGTTCAGCTGCCTTGCTTCTGAGCAGAACGCTAGCTGAGAAGCTGCCACTCACTTGATAATATCAATTGTTCTGTAACTGACAGACACTGAAAAGTCTCATTATCACCAATAACTGGAGCACCTCATCCATATCATACCTGTCAAGGCAGTCAGGTTAGGCTGTGTATTTATCTGGCAAAACTCGTGTGTAGCATCACACCCAAGGAGAACCCTGCACCCACCCACTGATGCACCTCACCCATCCAGCCCAGTCTCCATAAGAAAGCTGCAAGGGGAGATCAACAATAAACCTCTATTCTGAAACCAAGTGTGTTACTCTATTGGCATTGTCTTAAACCTCTTGCTAATCTTTGAAGAGAAGGTGAGCTTTTTTAGTAAGGAAAGTGTTGACTTGGTGGATCATGATAAAACGACAGGGAGTTAGGAGGGTACCCTCTGAGCTTTGGGATTTTAGTTGGCCTTTCAATGCGCACTTGGGAGAGTCACCCAGACAGGGCTTTATAGGAAAATCACTCTGTGTTACCAAGAGGCTTGGTAGGAAGAACGGTGTGAGGATCAAGGGCTCTGGCATCAAGTAGACTGGCATTTGCTTCAGCACTTACTGTTTCACGTGGTGCAACCTCTCTGTGCCTGTTTCCTCATCAGTGAAATGAAGACCATTTGAAAAATAAATTCTACTTTGTTTTGGCCATTTAATAGTTAGGTAGGCTTTGGTAGATCAACTTTTAATATACTTTAGTTTTCTTATCTGCAAAATGGGTATGATAACTTCTATTTCCGAAGGGTTAGTATACAGATGAGATAAAAACATAGACAAGTAAATGGTATACAGTAGGTACTCAATAATTGCTAGACATTATTATTTTAATTCACTTTCCATCCCTTTTGATGGTAACCCCCAAAAACCAAACCCATTGCCATTGCATTGATTCCGGCTCACTGATGCTACAGGACAGAGTAGAACTGCCACATAGGAGTTTCCAAGGACTGGCTGGTGGATTTGAAATGCTGATCTTTTGGTTAACAGCTAAGGTCTTAATCACTGCACCATCAGGGCACCAGGGCTCCCTTTGATGGTAGGTGGGGCATAAATAACAAAAATGTAAATGTAAAAAATAAAATTTGGACTCAAATAGAAAACTCTTGGTGTTGAATATACCTGCAGATGATGCCACTGCATTTCTGCCAGTGTGTTTGAGTCTGATACCACTCTCCACACTCTAGATGGCAGAAGTCTTACATAACCTGATTCTCTTGGTCATCACCAAAACTCCAAACGAAACCCACTGCTGTCTAGTTGATTCCGACTCATGGCGACCCTAGAGGACAAAGTAGAACTGCCCCATAGAGTTTCCAAGGAGTGCCCAGCAGACTTGAGCTGCTGACGTTTTGGTTAGAGCTACAACACTTAAGCACTACAGTGTTTAAACAACATGTTGCTAGAATCGATATAAGGTATCTAAAGTTCTGAGCCTTAAAATTTTGAACAGTGTCTTTATTCCCTCTGTGCTTTAGTTTCCTTGTCTGTACAATAGAGACAGTATTCATACTTCCTTCAGAGGTCGTGAGTAAATTAAATGGGAAGATACATGGAAAATGCCTAGAACAGTGCCTTGCACAGGTAAAGCATTTAATAAATGTTAA
This sequence comes from Heterohyrax brucei, assembly GCA_028571685.1. Lineage (NCBI taxonomy): Eukaryota > Metazoa > Chordata > Mammalia > Hyracoidea > Procaviidae > Heterohyrax > Heterohyrax brucei. Next base: position 121,755,913 of record CM053145.1, on the reverse strand, counting down.
AACCAAGAAAGCAGTTGCTGTTGAATCGATTCCAATTCATAGCAATCCTACACGACAGAGTAGGACTGCCCCATGGGGTTTCTAAGAAGTGCCTGGTAGATTCAAACTGATGACCTTTTGGTTAGCAGCCAAAGCTTGTAATCACTCACTGATAAAGGTTAGTCATTACTGTTTCCCAGAAGTTTTCCTTAGACAGAGAGGCAGAAGCAATGATGTGCTCTAGCTGGCTCACACTGGCTCAGGAGAACTACTTTTATGCCTTGTTTCCAAGCTCTCCATTCAGCAATATGACTTGGGTAGCTTGAAATTGATCACTGTGGAAGTATTTATATCATAGAAATGGGCAAACACTACAAACCAGTCTGTCTCCCCTCATGAGTACACTGCTGGGTGCAATGGAACTGCTGTACAACTAAGCCCGGCTTCCCACAGTTCCAGAGCCAAGTGAGAGCAGGTATCCAGGCTGGTCAAAGTTCCGCCCCCCTGTCAACCACACGGGGAGAGACGGGTACTCTTCTTTTCCTGGCCGTGTAGTCTTCTCTCCTATTTACCCCTATGTCAATACATTAAGTGAAATATGTCTTGTCATGGGACAGTATTTCCATTGCTACCTCTCTTTCTTTTTCAGTGGAGCATCAGTGCCACAGTGGTTAAGAGCTCAGCTGCATACCAAAAGGGCAGAAGTTGGAGTCCCTCAGGTGTACCTTGGAAACCCTACGGGGCAGTTTTACTCTGTCCTGTAAGGCTGCTATGAGCCAGAATCAGCTTGATAGCAGAGCATTTGGTTTCAGGTTTTTACTTGAATGTGGTCTGTGTCAGAGAATAATCTTTAATTGTAAGCGACAGAAACCAACTCTGGAAAACATAAGCAAAGAAGGAAATTAAGAGCAGGAAACGGGCACTTGCAGGCTTGAAAGGAATTTTGAAGTAAATGACTTGAAACAGACAGGTGGGGCAGCCTCAGAAGATTCTAGCAACAGGGAAGTACATTCCCCATTTCAGCAGATGAAATAAATGGAACTTAAGCCTCTAGGGTCACTGTGAGTCAGATCCAACTCAACAGCAGCGGGTTTAGGGGTAAGCTTTTATTTGTTTATTTATTTGGTTCAAGAAGGGAGGTCTTAGGAGGGAGCTGAATTTAGATCACATGCTGCGTCATGACTGTATGGAACCTCTAGATACAGGACTCAACAAAATTGTCCACATCTGCTTTGTTTCCCAAAGTAAACCAGAATGTTCTTGTGAAGGAATGAATGCTGTGTGGCCACAATCATGACAAATGTTCACTGCACCTTCTCAGTCCATCCAGTGGGAAATATTTTGTGGTCCCTTTTAGCCAATTGAGATGGTCATGCCAACTAAACCTCTCCTACATGGTTTGTCACAGAATTGTAGCAGCAACACAGGGCAGGAAAAACCCTCAAGACTCACCAGCCTGCGGAAAGCAGCATCCTCACAGGAAGCAATTTCTGCCTTTAGTTCCAATAATTCCAAAGTTTATTGAGTTTACAGGAGAGTGCTTCACAGAGGGATCTCCATGTGGCTTACTCCAGGGAAAGACTTAAGAACTTAATCAGCCCTTTTCACCTCCACTTTCTCCCTTTCCTGCCCAGGGTGATTAATGCGATGGTGGCTTTGATGACAAGCCCTCGGAATCCCCAGGGGTCTATAATCTTGGGATGACATCACAGGAAGATTTATTTCCTCCCAGGCCCCCATATATTTCTGTGGGCACTAACTAAGCACTCAGAAAAGTCCTTTGTAAACCTGTCAGAGGTACTGCTGGGCCTCAGTGTGTGTTATTGAGTTTAAATTTCTTTTTCTTTCTGATCCTCATAGTGATTGGATTTCACAAAGGTGATTCTATCCCCTTTGTTCCTTCTGGCTTTTCTTTTTAAAAAAAAAAAAATAGATGATGCTGTCATTTCTTTGACACTATCTGGATGATCCCTTTTTTAACAGTGGGTTTCTTTGTCTTCTTTTTAAATTTTATTGTGCTTTAGATGAAAGTATGTAGTGTAAACTAATTTCTCATTCGAAACCCTATACACAAATTGTTTTGTGACATTGGTTGCAATCCTTGCATTGTGTTAGCTCTTGCCCACTTCGTCCTCTCACTCTGGATTTTTCTGTCCCATCTGACCACTTTTCCTGTCCCTTCCTGTCTTCTAGTCTTTGCTTTTGTATAGGCGTTGCCCATTTGGTCTCATATACTTGATTGCACTAAAAAGCACATTCTTCATGTATGTTATTGTTTGTTTTACAGGCCTGTCTAATCTTTGGCTGAATGGTGAATTCTGAGATTGGCTGAATGGTGAATTCTGAGATGGCTTCAGTTCTGAGTTAGCAGGGTGTCCTGGGCTCACAGTTTCCAGAGTCCTTCCAATGCCTCTCAGACCAGTAAGTCTGATGTTTTTTGTGCATGTGAATTTGAATTTTGTTCTACATTTTCTGACTGGTCTGTCTGGGACTCTCTGTCATGATCCCCTGAGGTGTCAGTGATGATAGCCAGGCACTGTCTAGTTGTTCAGGGCTCAGGCAGGTCGAGATTGTGTTACATGTGGTCCTTTAATCCTTTGGGATAACACTTGCCTTATGTCTGGTTTTCTTCGTTCTCCTTTGCTCCAGATGAAATGGGACCAATAGATGTATTCACTCGCAAGCTTTTAAGACTTGAGATGCTACTCACTAAAGGAGGAAGTGCAACATTTTCCATATGAACCATGTTACATCAGTTGACATAGACATCTCCTGACACCATGGAAACCAGACCTCAGCCCTGGTAATGCTGTCCCTCAAGGTGTTTGGATGTGTCTAGGAAGCCTCTGTGATTTTGTGTTGGACAAGCTGTACTGACTTCCTTTGTGTTGTGTGTTGTCTTTTCCTCCACCCAAGTTCCCACTAGTCTGCTATCTAGTTAGGGATTTTCCTTCTCTACCCTTTCCCTCTCTTGTAACCATTAAAGATTGTTCTTTTTCTGCATGTGAACCCTTTTTTGAGTTTTATGATACAATATTTGTCTTTTTGTGGTTGACTTATTTCATTCAACATAATGCGCTCCTGATTCATCCTAGGCTGTGAGGTGTTTCATGGATACAGCATTCTTCTGTATCACTCTGTGCTACTCCATTGTTGGCATGTATCTTAGTTTGTTTCTCCATTCATCTGTTGATGGGCACTTAGGTTGTTTCCTTGTTTTGCTATTGTGAATAAGGCTGCAATGAACATGGGTATGTGTGTGTTTATTCATGTGGTAGTTCTTATTTCTGTAGGCTCTATTCCTACATCTTTCAGTATGGTTATACCTCAACATAAAACAAAAATCCTTGCAATTGGACTAATAAATAACATCATGATAAATAGAGAAAAGACTGAAGTTGTCAAATATTTCATTTTACTTGGATCCATTGTCAGTGCCCATGCAAGCAGAAGCAGCAGTCAAGAAATCATAAGATGTATTGTATTGCATTGGGCAAATCCACTGCAAAAGAACTATTTAAAGTGTTAACATGCAAAGATGTCACTTGAAGGACTAAGTTGTGCCTGACCCAATCCATGGTGCTTTCAATTGCCTCATATGCATATTCTGGAGAATGAATAAAGAAGGCTGCAGAAGAATTGATGTCTTTGAATTAAGGTGTTGGCAAAGAATAATAAATACACCAAAAGAATGAACTTCATCTCACTTACTTTGGGCACGTTATCAGGAGGTACCAGACCCTGGAGAAGATGACCATGCTTGGTAAAGTAGAGGGTCAGCAAAAAACAGGAAGACCCTCAGTGAGATGGATTGACACAGTGGCTGCAACAATGGGCTCAAGCATAACAACAGTTATTAGAATGGCACAGGACAGGGCAGTGTTTCATTTCCTTGTGCACAGGGTCACTGTGAGCTGGAACTGACTCAATGGCACCTAACAACAACAACAATATATTCTTAGAAGTGGGATTGCTTGATCCTATGGTATTTCTATTTCTAGCTTTTTAAGGAGGCACCATACTATTTTCCATAGCAGTTGTACCATCACATTCCCAGCAGCAGGGCATAAGAGTTACAATCTTCCTGCAACTTGTACAGTATTTGTTGTTTTCTTATCTTTTTTTTTTTTAAACTGGCACCAGTAATGTTGGGCTAAGCTGATACCTCATAGTGATTTTGACTTGCATTTCTCTAATGGCTAATGATCTCAAACATTTCCTCATGTGCCTATTAGCTGCTTGAATGTCTTCTTCGGTGAAGTGTTTGTTTATATACCTTGCCCATTCTTTAATTGGACTGTGGCTTTTGTTTTATGGACTATACTAAGACATTGGCTCAAAGAAGAATTAGTAGTGAATTGACATAAGGAACTTACTTTTGGTAGAACGAATCATGGGAGGGGGATCAACAAGTGAGCTTTTCTTGAACTGATATGACAGTAGCATAGACAATACTATTGTTGCTATTAGGTGCCATCAAGTCATTTCGTATTCACAGCAACCATGTGTACAACAGAACAAAACACTGTCTGGCCTTTTGTCATCCTCTTGATTGTTGTTAAGCTTGAGTCAATTGTTGCAGCCACTGTATCACTGTAACTGGTTGAAGATCTTCCTCTTTTTGCTTTACCCTCTGCTTTACCAAGCATCAGTCTCTAGGGACTGATCCCTCCTGATAACATGCCCAAAATACATGAGACAAAGTCTCACCATCCTTGTTTTTAAGGAGTATGCTGACTATACTTCTTCCAAGACTTCTTTGTTCTTTTGGCAGCCCGTGGTATAGTCAATATTTTTTGACAACATTGTAATTCAAAGGTGTCAATTATTCTTTGGTCTTATTTATTGTCTGTATTTTGCATGCATATGAGGCAACTGAAAACACTATGACTTAGGTCAGGCACACCTTAATCTTTAGAGTGACATCTTTGCTTTTTAACACTTTAAGGAGGTCTTTTGCAGCAGATTTGCCCAATGCAACACATCCTTTGACTTCTTGACTGCTGCTTTTTGTGGTTGATGACTGTGGATTCAAGTAAAATGAAATCCTTGACAACTTCAGTTTTTTCTCTGTTTGTCATGATGGTACTTATTGGTCCAGTTTTGAGGATTTTTGTTTTCTTTATGTTGAGATATAATCCATACTGAATGCTGTAGTATTTGTAAGTGCTTCAAGCCCTCTTCACTTTCAACAAGCAAGGTTGTGTCATCTGCTTGTCTCAGGTTGTTAATGAGTCTCCCTTCAGTCTTGGTGCTGTGTTCTTCATATGATCCAGCTTCTCGATTTGTTTGCTCAGCATACAGATTGAATAAATATAATGAAAGGATACATCTTAGTCTTCTAGTGCTGCTATAACAGAAATACAAGTGGATGGCTTTAACAAAGAGAAATTAATTCTGTCAGAGTCTAGGAGGTTAGAAGTATGAATTCAGCATCCCAGCTCCAAGCAAAGGTTTTGCCTGTCTTTTGATTTGGGGGGAAGGTCCTTGTAGTGGTCAGGATTATGTCAACTTGGCTGCTGCATGTTGGCTGCTGTAGTAAGTGCCAGGGTGGGGCCTGTGGTGGCTTCCCACCCCTCAGCTCTCTTCTCTCTGCCTTCCACCATCTATTGCCAGTCTGCTCACATAGCCAGCAGCTCCTGCTATCTTCTGGCATCTGGTTCCTGGACTTGAACTAGCAGCTGTTGGATTCATGAGCCCTTACAGCTGTTGCTTGAGAGTCCTGTTCTCTGACCTGCCAATCCTGGGTTTGCCAGCCTCTGCAGCATCATCTCTCCACCAGCTTGGGATCCACTGACCTACACCACTGGTGATCTAGAATTCTGATCTCTGACCTGCTGACCTTGCGTTCACCAGCTACTGTGGCCACGTGAGGCTTGTGCCAGAAGTTGGGACATTCAGCTTCTGCAACTGCGTGAGCTGTTTCCTATATCTATTCACACACACACACACACACACACACACACACACACACACACACACATCTTTCCTTGTGCCTTATGTATATATAAATCTTTCCTTGTACATACATGTGTTACTGGTTTTTCTTCCCTAGAAAACCCAGCCTAAGACAGACCTTGACATCAATCTTCCCTGGTTAAGAACTGTCTCAGTCTAGGGACCCTGGGTCCAAAGGATGCACTATTTTCCTGGTTCTTCTTTCTTGGTGGTATTCAATGAGATAGGACTTAATCTACAAGGTTAGGTTGTGTCTTAGGCCAATCTCTTTCAAGATACACAAGAGAGAAGCAAGCAGAGAGACACAGGCAACTTGCTTAAGACCCAACCTAACCTTGTAGATTAAGTCCTACCTCATTAACATAGGGAACCCTGGTGGCGTCGTAGATAAGTGCTATGGCTGCTAACCAAAATGCTGGCAGCTTGAATCCACCAGGCACTGCTTGGAAACTATGCAGCAGTTGTACTCTGTTCTGTAGGGTTATTATGAGTTGGAATTGACTCGATGATAGTGGGCTTGTGTTTTTTGTTGTGATTAACATAACTGCTGATAATCACATGTCATTGACACCATGGAATTTATAACACATAGGAAAATCACATCAGACGACAAAATCACAAAAGATTGTTCATTTTGCAGACAATCACAAAATGCTGGGAATCATGTCCTAGCCAAGTTAACAGATAATTTTGAAGTCACAGGATACAACCCTGAAGTACACCTTTCCTGATTTTAAACCACACAGTATCCCCTTGTTCTTTTTGAATGATTGCCTCTTGATCTGTGTACAGGTTCCTCATGCGTACAATTAAGTGTCCTGGAATTTCCATTCTTTGAAATTTTCTGTATAATGTATTATGATCCACACAGTAGAATGCCTTGGAATAGTCAATAAAACACAGATAAATGTCTTACTAGCATCTTTGTTTTAAGCCATGGTCTGTCTGACATCAGCAATGATATTCTTCATTCCATGTCCTCTTCTGAATCAGGCTTGAATTTCTGGTAGTTCTCTGTCAATTCACTGCTGCAATTGCTTTTGAATGATCTTCATGAAAATTTTACTTTTATGTAATATTAATAATATTGTTCAATAATTTCCATATTTAGCCAGATCATCTTTAGGTACATTAACCAAAAACCAAGCCCACTGCCACTGAGGGGATTCCAACTCATAGTGATCCTATAGGTACACTAAACCAAAAACTAAATCCATTGCTGTTGAGTCAATTCTGACTCATAGAGACCCTATAGATTAGAGTAGAACTGCCCCATTGAGTTTCCAAGAAGCGCTTGGCAGATTTGAACTGCCGACCTTTCGGTTAGCAGATGTATCGCTTAAACACCATACCACCCGGGTTTCCATAGCTACATCAGATGCATTTAAATGGGCTTATTGAACTCAAAATATTTCACTATAGCCAACTGTGAATGGAAATGATAGAAAAGTAACCACTTAATTTGTCTGTGAGTCTGTTTCTTGTATCTTAGTGGCCAGTTTTCTAATACTTGTTGGGTATTTATTTTGTGCAAGTCATTGTTCTAAGTGTTTTATGTGTGTTAATTCATAAAGAGGTAGACGATATTATTAGCTCAGATTCCTTGGGTAGTACAAATGATTAAGCATTCAGCTATTAACCGAAAGACTAGTGGATTGAATCTACCTAGAAGAATGGTCTGGTGATCTGTTTCTGAAAGGTCATATACCACAAAAACCCTGGCTAGCACAGCTCTGCTCTACAACACAGGGGGTTGCTATGAGTTGGTATCAACATGAAGGCAACTGGTTTGGCATGGTTTATTATTATCCCTATTTTCAGGAGAAGAAACTGAGGGTCCAAGAGCATAAGTAACTTGTCTAATACCTGAGTCTGAAAATACAGAAGTCAGAATCTGAACCCAGAAGCTCACTTTAGATTTAAACCCTTCGGTACTTACTATGTTATAATACTACCCTAGGGGCAGTAGTCATGTTACATCCATTTCCTACCTTCCCTTTGGGTACTTAGTAAGTATCTGCTTGCCTATGCAATGACAAATCCTGCGATTTGCTCTCTGGAACCCCACTCTCTAATTACACTGGCCTTGTTTCATTTCTGAACTGCAAGCTTCTTTTTTCAGGGCCTTAAAGAGGCATTTTCCTCTGATTGAAATGTTATCTTCTTCCTCTTTCCCCTCTCTGCTGGCTGACTTACCTTCATTGCTGTAGTCTGTTATAATGGTACATAGCAAAGCCTCTACCGTGAGGTTATCACCTGTTAGCACTCCCATATGTTGTATATTTTCCTGTCATCCCATTTATTACAATAATGATTTACATAATGTTTGTTTCTTCTACCAGACTGTGAACTCCAGAAGATCAGAACCATGTCTCTCTAGTTGACTGACCTAGCATAATGCCTGACTCAGAGAAGCGGCCAGGAGAGATCTGAAGTATGAATAGGTAGATATTCAGTACCTACTTACCCCCTAAAAATGAAGGCTTGGCGTAAAGCAAGGGAACTGAAGATAGAGTTTGGGATGACAACTCCACTACCCCAGGGACCTGTAGTGTGATACCTCATGCCAGAGTACATTATTCCCAAAACATAAGTAATTAATCAGATTTGCTGCCGGCCTTTGTGCTGGGTATTACCCTAAGACACGGTCTTCTGTGCCAGGTGTGAACCTGTTAGTTGCTAGATCATGCCAAGTTGGGTTAGGGAGTTCATTAAAGAGCGGTGGGGTAGTTGAGAAGGTGGGAAGGGGCATTTGGGGGACTCAGGGCCACAAGAATTATCAACCAAACTGGATATATTTCAAGAGTTCACCAACAAATAAAACTATGCTGAGATATACTGAACATACCTGGGCCATGAGTTAATAAGCTAAAATCACTCAACAGATATTTCACTTAAACCACCACCTTCTGAGTTGCTGGTCCCAGAGGCATTTCAACACCTTGTGTGCAAAGTCAGACTTTTTGCGGCATTGAGTCATGAACGTTATAGTATATGGATGCTTTGGGTGGCTCCCAACTACAACAGGTGAAGAAGGGAGCTGCTCAGGAACTTTTGTTTTCATCTTTTATTAGCTTTATGCCCAGAAGTCAAAGATGCTTAACCTCTTCTTTCATTAGCATTTTTTAATTTTGCTAACAGGTCACTGGAGATGGGATCCCTGAAGAATGAAACCAAATGCGATGCTTGTGGAAATGCAGAGTTGAGATTCATAGATGATGGCCAAAGGCTTTGTTTTCTTCATCAGATTGGCAAGGTCAGGTCTTTGGTGTCAAGGGACTGAAGATCAATTGGTGATGGCTGGACTTCACCTAATTGGGTGCTGTGACAGAGGCGGGAAGCCGACTGCAGATGGAAAGTAATTTTATCTGAAGTTACTTGACCTTTCTTTAATCCTAAATGTAACCTGCAGAGGTACTAGCTCTTTTGCCTGCAATGTGGCATCACTTTTGCTGGCATTAACCCTAATGCAAGTTCAATCTCAGGACTAGATGCACCAACGGCAAAGGCTGCCCCTTTGTGACTCCACCACGTGTGTCTCTTTTGAACAATTACTCCCCAGCCCCCCTTTGCTCTTGTTCTCAATCTTTTCCTTTCTTCTTGTCTTTTAATCATTCTCCCAGCTTGTATCTCAAACTTGCTAGGGGCAAACAGAACAGCATTTGCTACTGATTCCTGGGTCACTTGTTTCATGGATTATTTCAGGTCAAATCCTATTAAAGTAAATGTCTCCACTGTGGGGAAATCTCTCTGAATAACCAAATAGGGTATCCGATCCTCAAGTAAGGATCAGCTTATTGCAAGTAGCATCTGATAGCAGGGTTTAGAAAAGAGCTCAGGTGGGCTTTGTTTCCAACAATAAGGCAAAGTACGTGACCTAAAACTCTTCCCTTTATAAAGCACCTATAAATGTTTTATAAAATACAACAAACATCTTTTAAAATGCATAGCTAAGCTGATAAGAACATAAGGGGAATCCTCAGGGACCCAAAACAAAGAGAGAACTAAACCCAGAGTAATAGTTGTGACCTGAAACTGGGACTGCCCTCATTTTTTTTTTTTTTTTTTTTTTGGCTGCTATTGGTAATCAGAGGATTTGGATTTAATGTGATCCAGCTGAGGACAAAGTTGGCTTGAAAACCCTCCATAAAGCCAGGACCCTCAAAAGAAAAATCTATCCTTCCAGCAAATGTAGATATAAAGGGAGATAGCTTGTCCGAGAGCCTGCACTCTGGTCAGGGAAAAGCAAAGAGTCTCTGTGATGACTCCTTTTGTCATCACACACATTTGGTATTTAAATTTATACTTTCTGCTACGACCTTGTGTTTCAGGGCAAGCAGTAAATTTATAAGTGAACCACCTCTGGGTCACTAGTTCGTGGCACAAGGAAATGAACACTTCTGGGGAAGGCCATACCTTGAACCCAAGCAAAATGGGAATCTCACCAATACAGTCTAGCTCTACATCAGCTGGAAACCCTACTAGTGTAGTGAAAAGTGCTACAGCTACTAAACGAAAGGTCACTGGTTCAAATCCACTAGGTGCTCCTTGAAAACTCTATGAGGCAGTTCTGTTCTCTACTACAGGGTCACTATGAGTTGGAATCAACTCGATGGCAGCAGGTTTGGTTTTGGCATACATGATCATACAATTCAAAATCATAAAATACATGAAAAAAATAAATGTTTAAGAGTCAGATTGCAGAGTTAGGGACAAAACAAGACAGGATGCCTAGTTAACTTTGAATTTCCAATAAATAACAAGTTTTTAGTATAAGTGTATGTCAGATATTGCATGCCACATACTTCCAGTAAAAATTATTTACCATTAAGCTGAAATTTAAAGTTAATAGAATGTCCTCTATTTTATATGGCAACCCTATATGTGCAAAAGTGAGGAAACACAATCAACAACAGCATTAGAGCACCCTAGAACTTCAGATCAGAGAATTACCAGATGTACGTCTTTAAATGATTGAACACATAATAGAAAGACTTAACGACTCCAAGAAGCTTTCAAGAATAAAAGTGCTAAAATATGTGTAATCCTGGAACAACAGCAATAGCATTGACTTGTGAGTAAATACACAGATAAATATATATGCTAAATAGGTAAGGAAGGTTGTACAGGAGCATACCCATGTACACATATAGCTAACAGCTGTGGATTTTCTATCTACATATTTGTAAATGCTGCAGGTACATTGTACAAAACAGAACACTAAGAGAGCACAGTTGCAGAAACTAAACATTAGTACCAAACCATTGTACTTGAAGGCTAAGGATTATAGTCTTGGGGGGCACCTAGGTGGCAAAAAACAGTTTATAAAAAAATTGTACAACCTAATCTGGTGAGTAGCTCTGGAGTACTAGAAGCTTTTGAGTAGCCACCAGAGAAGCAACTATTGGTCTGTCACTGTTGGGAGCAAAGGAGAATGAAGAAAGCTGAAAACTGAAGAAAGCTGAAAACCAGAGAAAGTGATTAGTTCAGAGGATTAATGGCCTACATGACCCACAGCTTCCTCTAATCTGAGAACAGAAGAACTAAATGGTGCCTGGCTATCACAACCTACCCCCCTGCCTGGGACCACAACAGGAGGGCTTCATTAGAATTGCTTAAAAATGTGGGACATAATTCAAAAATAAATAAATAGTCAGACTTACAGGTTTGAAAGAGAGTAGATAATCCCCTGAGATAACCTTCTAACCTGAAACTGAAGCTACTTCTGGAAGCCACCTTTCAGCCCAATAATAGATGGGACCATAGAATAAGCAATAGCATTGTGAGGAGTGTGCTCCCTGGAACAAACAACCATGTGAGACCAAAAGATTACCCCAAACGAAAGATGAGAAGACAAGGAGAGAAAAGGACACTGGACAAATGAAAAGGGGAATGCAGAGGGAAACAGTAAGAGTGCTGATATATTATGGGGATTATAAGCAATGTCATGGAAAATTTGAGATGGATTATTGGTGGAAAATGAATTTGGTATGTGAAGTGCCACTTAAACCACAATAAAATGTTGAGGTGTGGGGAAGTCTTGAGAACCCAGGAAAAGAAGAAGTTAATACTAAAAATTGACTAGGAAGTTTAAAACCGAGCCAAAGAAGACTTTTGGAAATGAAAACCGGAATCATCAAAATTAACAGATGAACAAAATAGAACTTTAGGGATAGATTAAACAGAAGATCAGACACACACTATTGAAGAGACCCCTGTGCATCCCACATCTGTCAGTTTGTCATACTGCCAGGGCTTGCCTGTTACTGTGATGTTGGAAGCTATGCCACCAGTATTCAAATACCAGCAGGGTCACCCATAGCTGGCAGGTTTCAACTGAGCTTCCAGACAATGACAGACTGGGAAGAAGGACCCAGCCATCTACTTCTGAAAAGATTTAAACAGTGCAAACGTTATGAATAGCAGTGGAACAAATTTCTAATACTAGGGCCAAAAGATGAGCCCCTGAGGTTGGAAGACACTCAGAAGACAACTGGAAAGAACTGCCTCTTCAAAGGAGAGTCAACCTTAATGATATGGCTGGAGTCAAGCTTTCAGAACCTTCGTTTGCTGTTGAGGGACCACTCAAAATGAAATGAGACAGCTGAAAACATCCATTCATAATTGGAAAGTGAATGTAAAAGGTATGAATCTAGAAAAATTGAAGCCAGCCAAGGGTCATCAAAAATTAAATGAAATTTACAAGCATCAGCATACTAAGCATTAGTAAGCTGATGTGGACTGATATATGCCATTTTGAATCAAACCATCATACGGTTTACTATACTATTAATGACAGCTTGAGGAGGAATAGTGTTGTGTTCATTGTCAAAAAAGAATATTTCAAGATCTATCCTAAGTTACAACAGTGCCAGCAATGAGATAATATGTCTACAAAGATGACCAATTAATGCAACTATTAATCAAATTTACACACCAACCACTAAGGCCAAAAATGAAGAAACTGAAGATTTTTACCAACTTTTACAGTCTGAAATTGATCAAACATGAAATCAGGATGCATTAATAATTACTGGAGACTGAGATGCAAAAACTGGAAACAAAATAGAAGTATCAGTAGTTGGAAAATGTGGCCTTGGTGATAGAAAAGATGCAAGAGATCTCTTGGTAGAATTTTGCAAGACCAATGACGTCTTCATTGCAAATACCTTTTTTTTTTTTTTTTAAACCGACATAAAAGGCAACTATATACAAGGAAATGGAAATCCTGGTGGTGTAGTGGTTAAGTGCTATGTCTGTCAACCAAAAGGACAGCACTTCAAACCCGTCAGGTACTCCTTACAAACTCTATGGGGTAGTTCTACTCTGACATATAGGGTAGCTATGAGTTGGAATCTACTCAACACATGGACCTCGTCAGATGGAATACATAGGAGTCAAATCAAGTACAACTATGGAAAGAGATGATGGAAAACATCAATATCATCAGTCAGAACAAGGCAGGGGCTAACTATGGAGCAGACCATCAATTGTTCTCATGTAAGTTCAAACTGAAACTGAAGAAAATTAGAACAAGTCCATGAAACCAAAAGTATGACATTGACTATATCCCACCTGAATTCAGAGACCATTTCAAAAATAGATTTGACACATTAAACACTAATGACTGAAGACCAGACAGACTGTGGAATGACATTAAGGACATCACACACGAAGAAAACAAGAGGTCATTAAAAAGATGGGAAAGAAAGAAAACACAAAACAAATGTCAGAAGACTCTGAAACTGGCTATTCAACATCAAGTAGCTAAAGGGAATGGAAGAAATGTTGAAGTAAAAGAGTTGAACACAAGATTTCAAAGGGCGGCTTGCAAAGGCAGTGTTATAATAACATGTGCAAACTTCTAGAGATGGAAAACCAAAAGAGACTCGTGCACTCTGAGTTTCTCAAGCTGAAAGAACTGAAGAAAAAATTCAAGTTTGAGTTGCAATACTGAAGGATTCTACAGTGAAAATATTAAGCAACTCAGGAAGGAATGCACAAAGTCACATCAAAAAGAATTGGTCAATGTTCAACCATGTCAGGAAGTACCATATGAGCAGGAACCAGCGGTAATGAAAGAAAAAGTCAAAGCTCCAATGAAGACAATGGCAGAAACAAGTCTCTAGGAACTGATGGAATACCCACTGAGATGTTTCAATAAACACATGCAGAGCTGGAAGTACTTACCTTGTCATCCCTAAGAATAGAGAAGACTACTACCTAGCAAACTGACTGGAAGAGATCTGTAATTATGCCTGTTCTCAACAAAGGTGGTCCCACCAAATGTGGAAATTACTGAACAACATTATTAATATCACATGCAAGTAAAATTTTGCTAAAGATTATTCAAAAGTGGCTGTAGCAGCATACTAACAAGAAACTGCCAGAAATTCAAGCCAGATTCAGAAGATGTCAAAGGAGAGATACCATTGCTGATGTCAAATGTATCCTGGCTGAAAGCAGAGAATACCAGAAAGAGTTCTACCTGTGTTTTATTAACTATGTAAAGGCATCCACCTGTGCGAATCATAACAAATTACCAAAAACAATGCAAACAATGGGAATTCCAGAATACTTAATTGTGCTCATGAGGAACCTGTACATAGATCAAGAGGCGGTTGTGTGAACAGAACAGAACAAGGGGATACTTTGTGGTTTAAAGTCAGGAAAGGTGTGCATCAGGGTTGCATCCTTTCACCATGCCTATTCAGCCTATGTGCTGAGCAAACAACCGGAGAATCTGGACTATACGAAGAACATAAATCAGGATTGGAGGAAGACTCGTTAATAGGCTGTGTTATGTAGATGATACAACCTTGGTTGCTGAAAGTGAAGAAACACTTAGTGATGCAAATCAAAGACCACAGCTTTCAGTATTGAATATACCTCAACATCAAGAAAACAAAAATCCTCACAGCTGGATTAATAAGTAACATCATGACAAATGTAGAAAAGATTGAAGTTGTCAAAGATTACACTCCACCTGGATCTAAAACTAACACTCACGGGAGCAGCAGTCAAGAATTCAAAACATCATTGCTGTAGAAGACCGCTTTAAAGTGTTGAAAAGCAAAGATGTCACCTTGAAGACTAAGGTGCATCTGATCCCAGCCATAGTGTTTTCAATTGCCTCCTATGCATGTGAAAGCTGGATGATAAATGAAGAAGACTGAAGAACTGATGCCTTGGAATTGTGTTGGTGAAGATTATTAAACATACCATGACCTGCCAAAGGACAAACAAATCTGTTTTGGAGAAAATATAACCAGAAGAAGCAAGGAGGGCAAGACTACACGTCACATACTTTGGACATGGTGTCAGGAGGGATAATTTCCTGAGGAAGGACATCCATGTTTTCTAAAGTAGAGAGACTGGGATAGACTGACACAGTAGCTGCAACAACGGGCTTAAGCGTAACAGTAATTGTGAGGATAGTGTGAGACCACTCACTGTTTCACTCTGTTGTACATACGTAGTCATTCTGAGTTGAAAGTGACTCAATGACCCATGACAACAAGAAAAACAATCGAAGACAAAACTAGTGAATTAGAGACAAATGAGAGGAAATTACCCAGACAGGAGCACAGAGAGGGAAAGAGACGAAAATACAAAAAAAAAAAAAAAAAAAAAAAGGCCTCAGAGTGTAGATATAGCCAGCCAAACACATACCCAGTAATACTTCTTGAACAAGACACTAAAAAGAACAAGAAAGAGGAAACACTTGAAGAGAGAATGATAGGGTTTTTCCTGAACTGAAAAAAGAAAAGAAAAAGAAATTACTAGATTTAACGAATGTAACATGTTCCTAACAGGAAAAAAACAGAAGTTTGCATCTGTACACATCATACTGCAGGGGTTAAAACTTCCACAACTAACCAACAGGCTGGCAGTTTGAATCCACCAGCCACTTTTCGGAAACCCTATGGGGTAGTTCTTCTCTGTGCCACAGAGTCACTATGAGTTGGAATGGACTCGATGGCCGTGTTTTTTCTTTTTTTAAACACATCGTAATAAAATTATAGGACACAAAGACAATGAGAAGCTCTTAAAAGAAACTGATGAGAAAAGACTGATATAAAAAAGAAGGGAGACAAGAAAGAATGACCACAGGGCAAGTTACAGTCCTTTGCAGTAGACACACCTGCCTTCAGGCCATAGCTCCACCTCTTCCAGTCATGTGGACAATTCACTTAAGACTCTTTTAGCCTACTTTCCACACCTTAAAATAAGTATTCAACCACAGTGCTCACTGTTGATTCTTAGAATAACCCTGTGAAATACCTAACACACAGCCTTGTTTGTTAGTATGCATTTAGCAAAAAGTAGCTATTAGTATTACAGACAGAACTAGTCTTCCCATTTTTGTTTCTGAGGCATAACTCGTCACACACCTAACTTCAGGATGACTAATATTTAAGTGTATGTCACACTTCAGAAAGAAGATAGCATGCCTACTGGAAAACCTTAAACCGCTATCCTGGAGCTCTGTCAACTCTCCAACCCGGGTGTCCATAAACTGCAGACATCATGTCTTCCTAGAGTCTCAAAAACAAGGTATATTTAGGCTGTTCAAGGAACCCCTGTGAGCATTCCTTTTTGTAGCCTCCTTTCCTTCAAGACTTGCTGATATTTAAAGATAAACAACAACATCAACTTCTAAGACTGCCATGACCTCCCTCCAAAACAGTGTATGTAGTACTGTTCCATGGCCCCATAGTACTTTCCTCTCTCATCACATTTGTCACACTTAAATTTTTTTTTTTTTATTTCACTTTAGATGAAGGTCTATAGAACAAACTGGTTATGACAATGGTTAACAACCCCACAACATGTCAAATCTCCTTTCCACACTTGGGTTCTCTATTACCAACTTTCCTGTTTCCTTCTTCCTTCTAGTCCTTGCCACTGGGCTGGCATGCCCCTTTAGTCTCATTTTCTTTTATGGGCCTTCTGATCTCTGAATGAAGGGTGCACCTCAGGAGTGACCTCATTACTGAGCTAAAAGCGATAGCCACAGATTACGCTCTCCAGGTTTCTCAAGTCTCTGTCAGGCTAGCAAGTTGGGCCTGCCTTTCTGAGCTAGAATTTTTTCTACATTTTTCTCCCCCACTGTCTGGGAAGCTCTGTTGTGATTTCTATCACAGCAGTCAGTGGTGGTAGCCAGGTGCCACCTAGCTGAACTAGATTCAGTCTGGTAGAGACAGTCCATTAGTCCTTTGGACTAATCTTTCCCTTATGTCTTTAGTTTTCCTCATTCTTCCTTGCTTCTGTAGGACTGAGACCAGTGAAGTATCCTAGATGGCCACTCACAGGCATTTAAGATCCCAGAAGCTGCTCACCAAAGTAGAATGTAGAATATTTTCTTTATAATCTACGTTATGCCAATTGAGCGACATGTTCCCCCAAACCATGATCCCCGCAGCTGTCAGCCCCACAGCTCAGTCCCTCGGGGAGTTCGGACATGCCTGTGTAGCTTCCATGATCTTACCTTGTCAAAGCAGTGTTGGCTTTCCCAGTATTGTGAATTGCCTTATCCTTCGCCAGCGTTCTTACTGACTCATACATCTTAGCTACTTAGCGTTTTTTCCATCCATACCCCTGCCTTCCCTGATAACCACCAAAGACTGTTTCTTAGCTTGTATAAATCTTTTCATGACTTTTTGTAATAATGATCACATGCATATTTGTCCTTTTGTGATTATTTCATTCAGCATAACCCCTCCAGTTTCCTCCATGTTATGAGATGCTTCACAGATTTGTTCTTTATGTTGCATAATATTCTGTTGTTTGTATGTACCAGTTTGTTCACCCATGTATCAGTTGATGGACATCTAGGTTGTTTCCATCTTTTTGCTGCAGTGAGCATGCGTGTGTACCTGTCTGTTCAGTCATGCTTTTTTTTACTAGAATTAATTTTTATCTTCCCCGCTAGACTTCAGACTCCATATAGGCAGGCACCTTGTCTATCTTGCTCACCACTGAATCCACAGTGCTTACCATATTGCCTGGGACACAGGGGGCACCTAAGTAGTACTTAATCTACAGCTACCCTCAAAAGGGAAACCGGAAGTTAGAGACGGAGTTCCCGCATGGAACTGCTGTACTTAAAAATACAGCATTTTCTAGACTTTCAGAGGACTGTAGATACAGACCTTCTAGACTCTCCATGGCTTTTCTAGATGAGGAAAGTGAAGAATTCGTCACCCAGGCCTATTAAATGACAGCAGTCAGACTCAAACTCAGTTCTGCTATTTCCCAGGTGATATTCCCTCTGCTCTATCATCTTGCCTCCAAGACCAAGATCATGACTGTGGCCATTGCCCACACACCTTGCTTCTCCAGGCCATTTGTGAGATACTGGAAAGGTACTTTTAAGCATTAAAAAAAAAAATCATCGTAGGAAGGTGCAAACAGAGACAAATGCAGGGCAAAAGGCCATCAAGGTAAAAGCAACACTTATTAGTCCACAATTTCT
Organism: Heterohyrax brucei; assembly: GCA_028571685.1. Lineage (NCBI taxonomy): Eukaryota > Metazoa > Chordata > Mammalia > Hyracoidea > Procaviidae > Heterohyrax > Heterohyrax brucei. Next base: position 121,737,498 of record CM053145.1, on the reverse strand, counting down.
CATCCAAGTAAAATCTGTAGCTGCTACTGGAAAAATGCCAGTTCCATAGGCTAGTAAGCTTTTCTGGACAGAAGGTAAGATAACTGGTAAAGTCATATACATATTTAAAAAAACCTTTTGACATTGAAAAAAGAGGAAAGAGGAGTTTTTTATTTCACTGAATAATTAGCTCTCTACTCTTATAAAAAAATCAAGGTGTCATTAAAAGCAAATTTCAGAAGTGTCAAGAAGACATATCCAAAGGCGGAAGAAAGTTGAAAAGATAAATAAAACGGGCATTCCTTTAGCTATATTTGGTGGAGTCCTGCAGAGAAAAAAAATTCCAGCCAGGCAGCATTGAGACATAGTTTATTAATGCAGTTTCCTCCACAGCAGGACACAGAAAGAGAAACTGGTAAAACAGTCACATTAAAAAATTATGACTCTTACATCTGATCTTTATGAATACAAAGAAAATGAACTGTCCTCTTGAGTTGTCCTTGGGCCATGCTGAACACCGATACAAAGGATTTTTTTCCCCCCTTCTCCAAAGCTCTACAATAGCATTGTTTGCTCACACGTGGTAGGACCAGATTCAAAGTTGCTTCTCACTTTGGAGGACTTTAAAAGTACTTATAAAAAGACCTTATGTAAGATTTTGGGCCGTTCTCCCAATTACATTTTGAAATAAAGCACTTGCCTCTTTTGTTTTTAAAGAGTACAGAAAATTGAAATCTGTTCGTATTCTCTTAGAGAAAAATTGTAGCAGGTGGTAACTTGTTATAAATTGAATTTCTCTGGGCTCTTACAGCTGGAAGGGAGGTTACCAAGCACTTGATGCAGTGTTTTTCATAGTGCAGGCTGTGACCCACTGATGTTATAAAACCAGTTCAGAGTCACAGCTAGCATCCAAATATCTATGACAGGAGGCACAGAACTAAACAGAACAGGAAAAGGTGTGTTTTACCTTTTCTACGGTGAAATTTTGTTTGAGTTGTATGCACGTATGTGTGCACATTCTGGATCACGATGTAAAATGTGCTTCTTACTCTGAGTTCTGGTGAAAAATAAAAACTGTGGAAGTTACTAATCTAATGAAACACAATCCTGTTCTTGATAACTGGAGCCAGCCAGAGCCAGAAAGGTGAAAATTTAGTCAGGTAACCCAGTGACTTAGAAGCAGTCCGAATGTCCTGATTCTCAGTCCCCTTTTGATTAGACTCTCATGATGAAAATCGTCCTTGGAGGCAAGTGTCAACTTTGCACCATAGTGGCTGTGTCACTTTGGTGACTGTCACCTTGTCTTCTGGAATATTTCCTGTGCTGCTGGATCAACTGGACTTCCTTTTCTCTTTCTCCACTGTTCCAGCTATCCTTATACTACATGGAATCAGTGCTGCTGTAGCATGGGGCTGGTGTGTGGAGGGCCGAATAACCAGCGCCCAGGCTTGGATGATCCAGGACTATTGAGTAGCTCAGAAGAAGCAAAATTCCACAGTTCACCTCGCTGCTCCCTGGAGCTGATGAAGCACATAAGAAATAGATCAGAGCCTTCCTGTGAAAAAGGAGGGACATAAGACGACTCACACAGAAGGTAAACAAGACAACTAGCTGAACACTATAGGCTTCAGGTAATTTCCACCAGATTTATACAGCTGTTAGCTGGTCTTCCTGAGCCAAAACAGAAGCAAGTAGAATGTGGGCTGTAACTGCAGAGGAATAGGATTATGAAAGAGGAACCTGCCAGGGACTCAAAGTGCCTCTGGTTTGGGCTTAAAGGAAAGAATGATCTATTCTACCAATATGCAAACACTTACATGGCACTGACTGTGTGCCAGACACCGTCCGGAGAATATTATAAATATTTACTCATTTAATCTACATAATCAACCCCTATACCTTAGAGGACTCACCTACTGGCTGTCTAGATAGAAGGTTGAGAAGTGTTGAGATGTGTTAAAATAATTTATTTTTCTTCCTGATTCAAAGACAGGAGGGTGATTACTCTTAATAGAGTATAGAACAATGACAAAAGGAATTAATCAACAGTCAAATCCAGGGAGAAAAGGGCAACTGCCCACTCTCTGTTGGCAGAAGGAGCTGGGAGGAAGATTGCTCGTCTTGCAAAGATTCATCACTTTTTGATGCTTTCCAGAAGTGGCGATGGATTTGCAATGAGCCATCTTTTTATTCTTTTTTTTAACTCAAGCTCATATGTTTGTAGTATAGCAGCTTTGGAGTCTGGCTGGTAAATATGGTTAACACACTCAGCTGCTATCTGAAAGGTTGGAAGTTTGGGTCCACCCAGAGGTACGTCAGAAGAAATGTCTGGTAATCAACTATTAAATCAGCTATTAAAAACCCTGTGGAGCCAAGTCCTACTCTGATACACATGGGTTACCATGAGTCAGAAATGACTCCATAGCTAGTGTTTTCTTCTTCTTTTTTCAAAGCTACTTTAAAATGATCTGAAGGGGTCTGCTTGGGTCTGAAACTATCCATCAGCCCATGTGGAGATCAAAGCTGTGCCTGTGGCTTGATGATCCATGGCCTTCACTAGTGCCTGATGAGACCCCCTCAACAAATAATTGGTTGATTTAATTTATTACCATGTGTCAAAAACTGACGTTAACCTTGGAAACCAGTTAGATTTGACTTTGATGTGAAACATAAGTTTTTTGAAGTGTATGAAGAGGAAAAGTTTCTTAGAGACATAGGAAGTGAGTTTTTGGTTTTGTTTTTAAAATACTTATTATGTGCCTGAGGAACGCTGCGAGTGCAGCAGTCAAAGTGCTCAGCTGCTAATCAGAAGGTTGGCAGTTCAAATTTACCAGCTGCTCTGCTGGTGAAAGATGTGGCAATCTGCTTTGGTAAAAGTTATAGCCTTGAAATCCATGTGTGGCAGCTCTACTCTGTCCTGTAGGATCATTATGCGTTGGAATGGACTTAACAGCAACACGTTTTGGGCTTTATTATGTGCCTATGTGTTTTATACGTTAACATGTAAATCCCACAATACTCTTATCAAATCTACCTTTCACAGATAAGGGAACTAAGTTAAATGTCTTCTTGAAGATAAACAGCTGGGGGACAGAATTCAGAACAAAGTCTGTCCGTAGAACCCATTCCTCTTTCCACCACATCACATTGCAGCTTGAAAGTTGTTTTTGTTTTTTTTTCCTTCCCCATTCATCTGAAAAATGATTTGGCTCTAGCAGCAGTCCCTGAACACTGCAAAACTTTAACTGGTCTATGCCATAGTCTGCTGATAATCCACAAGGTATAGCAACAGTTAAAACCTAGTCTCTGTAATTAAGTTCTGGTTCCCTTAACAACTCCACCATGTAACTAACTGTTATTTCTCCTATAGGCAGATATAGTTCACTAAAGAAGCTGAGAACTGTTTAAATTTTGCTGAGTGACTTGCTCTGGGTTCACCATGGTCAAGTCTGGGCTTGGAACTAGGTTGAGAAGGAATGTGGAGAATGTGGCCAGTCCAGATCCACAGTGCTGAAGCTCTAGGGAGAGAGGGTGTATATCCCACACAATCTGTGAAACTTCCCGTTTAGCTCTGTGCATTGTTTACCTTGAAGAACGTGTGGGGTGAAAACACAGGCTGCTGAATATTTACCTTTTCCTGGGAGCCACCTCTGCCGATTTAGGCAGCAAATTTCCTATAGATGTTAGTCATCAGAAAAAGAAAATGTTCTTTTTTGAAAGGTGTCATTATCAGAGTTCTCACACTAACAGTATCTTGTGAAAAGATATATTTGCCATTGTTAGTACATTTTTAAGGATGTGCTATGAAAAAATTTGGCTTACAAATGTTTATGGGCTGCATTTTTTTTTTTTCTGCCGAGATAAGATCTGGCTTAGGATAAGCTAAAAATAAAAACAAACAAAAAAACCCCACCAAACCCATTGTCATCACATCTATTCCAACTTACAGCAACCCTCAAGGTTAGAGCAGAACTGTCTCATAGGGTTTCCAAGGGGCCCCTGGTAGATTCAAATTGTCAAACTTTTGTTTAGCAGCTGTACCTCTTAAACCTGTGTCACGAAAGTCTGGCACTGAAAATGCAAGGATGATATTCAATCCTTAAATCATGCACTATGTAATAACACAGAGTGAGAAAGGGAACCCACAGAGATTCAGTATCTTCATGAGCCTATAAAACCCCAGGTACATAAAAGGCAAGTCAAGTGAAAAACTATTAAAATTATAACCAAATGTTGCTTTGAGTTAAAGGTCATTGAATAAAAAGAAGATAAACGACAAGGTTGCTTGAGCCCAGACAAAAAGCAAAATGCCAAAGTAAAACACCAGTGGGCTGCACAACAAATAATAACCACCTCCTGCCTGCTGCTCTGGCTCAGAAAAGAATGAGAAAATCTCAGTGTTTTCTGTTTCAAGTTACCAAAGAATTAAGTGTCCAAATGTCATACGCAAAATCCAAAAAAAACCCTGTTGCCATTGAGGTGACTGCAACTCCAAGCTACTCGTCCTAGGCTGGGTGGAATGGCCCCATGGGGTTTCCCAGGAGCAGCTGGTGGATTCCAACTGCTGACCTTCTGGTTAGCAGCGGAACTCTTAACCACTGCGCCACTAGGCCTTCTTTACATGCACAGTACAGCACACTTTTCTGATCTGACAATGGCCACTGGGAGACTATGTAGTTAGTACCCAGAAAACACCAGAGTGCAAACTCTTCAGAGAGCTGGCTGAGTCCAGAAGTTGGAGATTATGATCTCCTGGATGCAATGGAATTTATGCCAGGAGATTAAAGAGAAGAACTAATTTATGACTTTCGCTGTTTGTGCTCAGCTTACCATCTGTGTACACTGCAATGCACGGTGATTACAATGCTGAGAATAATGTGCAACATGTGACCACCATAGTTAAGTTTAAAAAGGGGACATTTGTTATTTTGTAATCTGCACATCTGGTTCTATTGTACTGGGCAAATGATTAATATAGAAATATAGTGAAATCCTTTTATACCAAATTTTTATTTGCCAGGAAATAGAACACTTTTCCTCCATCTCTTTCGCCACCTCCCCCCATAGTCTAAGCTAAACTCTGAATCTCAGCACTAAAGTTCATTTGAGTGAGCAAGACAGGAAATCTGCTCTTGTCTTTGTTCACTTCTCTAAATTCCTGTTGTCACAACTGGGATGGATATGCCTCCTTTGTTTTAAAAGCACATCAGCAGAGAAGGAAGCCTTAAAACTTCTTCTGTAAGCAGGTGGGGCATCAGATGCCTCAAACAGTTAAAGCACAGGGATGAAATTCTAAATTTTAAACTCCCTTTTATTGAAATATAAGTTTGTTTAGTATATTTACACCACACTTTATGCACATATGTACAGAGAAGGCAAATTCTGTCAAATAAAAAAGTTTGCCTTAAAAAATTAAAATAAAAAACAAAAGTAAAGTGCATGAATCACTTGTGTTTGTTTCTGGTGAACATCATCGTCAATATTTTGGTCAGTTGGGAGGGGGAGGAAGAAGAAAGTCATTATTTCACTCGATGCATCCACCTGGTCTTTGCACTCAGTAGCCTTTAAGACAAAATGATAAGGGGTAAGGGACAAGTCCGGCAAACATCAGGGCCTGCAGGGCTCCCCAGGGTCCGCAGGTCCTGTTCTTTGTCCTACAGGGAGTCCTTCCCCTGCTCTTAATAGTGATCTCACCATCGCGTCTCCGGAACAAAGGGAGAACACAGGAAGGAGGCTCCACCAGCCAATGTCACAGCCCTGCTCCAGGGCCACCAGCGCTGCGTTTGGTAGGAAACTGCCGAATTAGCTCAACGACTGCAACCGGTTTCCCTTTTTCGTAAGAAGGTTGAGAGGGCCTAGGAACGAGGTGTCTATCCCACAGAGACAAGCACCTGGGGACAACCACGCCGGGGGCCAGTTTCTTCGGATCCCAAACTCCTCGTGTTAGCACCGGGAAGAATCCTTGTGAAGGCTGGATGGTGGGAGTGTTAGACTTCTTGCCTCGGCGAGTTTGTCCTCCCAGAACTTTGAAAGGGACAATTTGGGATTGAGAGAAAGGGGCAGGTGGATGAAGCTGAAGTTGTTTAGACGCCTCCGCGCTGGGGTCACTCACTGGGCGTTGGCCGGCTGGTCCCAGGCTGTGGCAGAAGCGACGGCCCTTCCCCCATCGTCTATCACCGAGTCTTCGGTCTCTCTCTCGTTCTGCCCCTGGGTGATGCTAAGTCCCCGGCCAGTGGCCGTAACTGGCCTTGCAGTGCAAAATGTGCTTGGCAAGAAAGTCGAGGCGGCGCTGCAGCAGCAGAGCGTGGGGGTCTGCGAGCGCCGCCAGCTCTGGGAAGCGAGGCTCGTGCCGCCGGTACAGGCTCAGCAGCCGGGCTGCCGCGTCCTGGCCGCGATGCAGTTCCAGGACGCGCCGCGCTGTCCGCTCGCGGAACACGCACACGGATTTTAACAGCGGCTCGTTGTATTTATCCCACATGCTCGCCACCCGGTAGCCGTGCACCAAACCCGCCTCGTTGTCCAGAAAGACCAGTCCCCCGCCGGGGCCGCGGTGCAGGTTGCTGGTGGCGCGCTGCATGACGCGCGGGTCCCACTGCAGGCTGAAAAGATTGCTGACGAGCCGGTCGAAGTTGGCTGTCAGATAGTCAAAGAGAATCAAGTCGGTCCATTGCACCAGGTCCACCAGCTCTGCCTGGCTGCGGTTGGTCAGCGAGTCCCCGGCGGCTCGCAGGGGCCGCAGACGCCCGTCCTCAGAGCGCCAGGGAGCAGGCACTACCACGTCTGTGAGGTTGGGCAGCCAGCGTGTCAGGCTCACCACGCTGCCCTCGGTCCAGTGCGCTGAGTGCAGCTCCTCTTGCACCTGAGCCCACTGCGCCCCTCGCGCCTCTACCCGAGCAAGGGCCAGCGGCGGCACGTGGCGCTGGAGGCCCAGTAGGCGCGCCAGGTAGTAGGAAAGGGCCTCACCCTGGATCTGTTCGGGGTTGATGCCATAGCGCACGCAGGCGCGGGTGCCGTCGGCGAAGCGGGCCAGCCGGTTGGAGCTACGCCCGCAGCCTCCGCGATCCAGGGCTACCACCCGGGCTCCGCGCGCCGCCTCCAGCCAAGCCGCCGCTTGGGCCTCCGAAAAGCCCCGGGGCACCTGTTCCTCTAGGCCGCGACTCCAGAAGACGCCCCCGAGCACCACTGCGCTCTCGGCTGGCCGGGGCCGCCCGCCTGGCACGTGCCGCCTGCGCTCGCCCGGGGACTGCCCTGGCGGGCCGTCCGCCCCAGCTGCCAGGGTGAGCAACGCCCGGAAAGTTTTCAGGGAGCCGCCGTGGGCGTCCAGCGGCACGGGCGGGGGCAGAGGGAAGCGCGGCGCGGGCGCAGGGCCACCGCTTCGCCGCGGGCGCCGCGGGTGTCGATCTCCGGGTGGCCGGGAGACCGGCAGCTCGGTCCGCGGCGGCAGGAGCCCGCCCCATAGAGCCAGCAGACAGCCCAGCGCCAGAAGCCAGAGCCCCGCCGTGGCGGCGGCGCTCCGCATCCTTCTGCCCATGCTCCCGCGGCCGCGCCGGCTTCAAACCGAGCCTGGGCGCCCGGGTCCCGGCGGCGAGGCGGGCCCAGCAGCTTGATGGCTCCGGGGCTCCAAGCGCCTCATCCCCATTGCGGCCGCGGGGCGCTGCGGGGCTCTGCCCGGCGCTCAGTCAGGCGCTGGGAACTCGCCTGGCCGCCGCTTCCCAGCAGCTTTTGTATTTCGCTGTGAGACCCTCCGGCCGGCGCGATTCACAGGCGCCCGGACCACGTGGGAACGTGGGGGATCCCCCTCCCCCTCCTCCGCCGCTGCTCCCCGCCCCCCGCTCGCCCGCCCCTTTCCCCTCCTCTTCCCCTTAAAGCGGCGATGGCTTCTTCCAACCAGGAGAGGCGGCCCCACACCCGTTATGGGATTCAGGGGTCGGGTAGAAGTCCGACCCTCTTTCACCACGTGGGGGCGTCGCGGGAGGCGGTTCAGAGCTAGTGTGTGGGGTACAGCCCGAGGGAGTCGCCCCTGGCCGTCGCGTGGGTGGGTGGTGTCCCGGTCCCTTCGCCAGGGCTGCGTCCTGTCTTTGGAGAACTTCAGCGAGACCCCAGCGGCGCCCGGGGCCAGGCGGGTGGGGCTCTGGGCGGGTCCGCTTGCCGCCTCCTTTTCCGACCGGTGTGATTCACGTAGTCTTTTGTGCAGTCAGTCCCCGGGAATGTCTCGGAGCCAGAGAGGTTCTGACTCCAGCCGGAGAAAAGAATCCTCTGTAGCTGACAACTTTGAGCCGATCTCTACCCCTTTGGCCAGCGTCCGCAGCACCGCCGCTCACGGCGGGTTTGTGGACTTTGAGGTTGGCGGCTCCACAGCTTCCACAGAATTCGCGGGGAATTAACTCTCCCTACGCAAGGAGAATGTCACCTAGGCCCTCTCCCGTTTAGTCTTTGAACAAAGCGACTGTCTCGACTCCTGGTCTCCGGTCAGGGCTGTGAACTCCCAGCCCAGGTTGTTACCGAGCTTACATTCTAGTCAGAAGTTCGGATTGCTATGAGAGCCCGTAGGGCCGAGGAGGGTGTGTCAGGGACCGACGACTCCTCTACAGAAATGTCGTGGTTTGCCCAGGAGGAAACTGAGGCCCAGAAAAGTGCTGGGGCTTGCTCAAGACCCCACAGCTAGCAAGTGGAGAAGCCAGAATTCAGACTCGTCTCTTCTGGCACGGAGGCTGCTTAATTTTCCCTCCGTCAAGAAAGTGCAATGATTTTATCACGTTGCTGGCATTGTCAGTTTTTTGTTTTAAATTCACTGTCTTTTAGCCAAACACTTTATCCCCCAACTCTGGTTTTTCACTTAAGGACAGACACACGCACGCAGGCGCACATACACACACACTCATATAGCACCTGAAGGACTAGTTTAATGGAAAAAGAAATGGTTGGGAGATGGGGTCAGGAGCAGCAGAAGTCAGAAAGCGGAGTACCTCCTTCTGTTACCTTTTGGTTAAAACTCACCGCTGTCGAGTCGATTCTGACTCAGAGTGACCCGATCAGAATAGAACTGCCTGATAGTTTCCGAGGAGCGCCTGGTGATTCGAACTGCAGGCGTAGCACTTCATCACTGTAACGCTAGGATTTCCACTTTAAGGTTAAAGACACCAGGAAAGCTCTAGGGTAAGGATCAACCCCTCTCCCTCCCCTCTCTACACCAAAAGTGTGTCCCAAATCCAAACAGAGATTCCCACCACCCGGCTACACAAATGATGGAGAAGGAAGGGAGCAAACCCCCTGCGAGCCGGAGTTTGACATCTGTTTCCTGGCTGTGTTGCTTCTCTGCCCTCTCCCTCTGTAAGGTGCATGTAAGGTTTTCAACTCTTCCAGCTCATCGTTTGACACAGGTCAAGTTTTATTCTGCAAAGGATGAATTTTCCGGTAGTATGAGGCAGATAACCGAGTGGTGGAGACTGAGCAGCTATATCAAAAGATCCTATTTGGGGCATCCCAGCACCATCTGGGGTATCTTCAAGTGTTTTCATTGGCGTCGTAGTGTTTAGCATCTCAAGTGTGGGGTCTTCTTTGAATCTGTTGTGCATCCCACTGTGGCTATAGTCTGCCTTTTTATAGATTTTATCTGATGACGAGCTTACTATGACTCCCTTAAGGATACATCAAAACATATTAATTTCTCGAAAAACGATTGTCTTCCTTCCTTGCTCACTCTCTTCCCTCTCCCTAGAGGACAGGGGCTGTGTTTCATCAAGTCTTTATTTCCCCTATGGATCTAACATAGTACATTACACTAAACAAACAGTCAATAAATTGAATTTAATTTTTTGTCTTTTCGTTTGACTTCTACCCAGATTATTATTATTATTATTAATTTAAATGCCGCGCTCTTAATTGGGCAAACTGTAAGCAAGAGCTCCACCTTGTGGGTATAAGTAGAATATCTAATTAGAGAATCCACCTAAACCAAAAACCCACTGCTGTCTTAGGCGATTCCCACTCACAGAGTAGAACTTCTCCGTAGAACGGCTTCCAAAGAGCGCCTGGAGGATTTGATCTTCTGGCCTTTGGGTTAGCAGCTGTAGCACTTAACCACAATGCCACCAAGGTTTCCAAGTTAGAGAACAGTATACATTTTTACATACCTGGACCGTCAAGTTTACTGCATTCTGAGAACGTTAACTGGCTGCTATGTCCCAAGCCATGTCCTAGACGTTATGGGCAAACCCAAGATAGTTGGTGTCTGTATGTCTTTGGCAGTTAATGAAAGCTAGAATAACTAGGAAGATAGTTCACTGTAAACTCCGTAAGGAGTCAGTCTCCTCCATCGTTTTATGCTACTTGGGCCCAATGCCTGGCAGTTAGTGGGTGTTCAAGAAAAATTGGCTGAATAAATTATTGAGATGTTAATAAGATGAAGCCCTGCAAATAACATGTATCAGGTGTTCTCTTTTTTTAATGCCTTACTACTGAAGGAAGGAGTCCTGGTAGTGCAGTGTTTAAAGCTCTCTGCTAACCAAAACATTCATTGTAGATCTGAACCCCTAGCTGTCCCACAGGAGAAAGATGTGGCAGCTTGCTTCCGTAAAGATTACAACTTTGGAAACTAAACGGGGCAGTTCTACTTTGTCATATAGGGTAGCTATAAATCAGAATTGGATTTGGCAGCATGGAAGAGGTTACTACTGAAAGACACAAAGAAAGAACTTCCATACATTTTTAAAGGAAGAAAAAAATTCAGGTTTTGAGGGCTCAGACTCAGGTATCCCGAATACAGGAATCTGCACTGATTTTACTGAAGAGAAAACTGAGGCTTGGTAAAGCAGACCAATATTTCCTTTAGTTTTGAAAGTGGCCTGACTATTACCAAGCAGCCCTTTGCCTGTAGGCCTCAGGACAGTATGCTGGAACCATGTCCTATTGTCACTGAGTTGACTCCGACTCAGGTTTTGCACAGTAGAGTTGCTCTGTAGGATTTTCTTGACTGTAATCCTTTACCACCCAGGAAACAGCATACTAGGACAGGAGACACTAAGAGAAAACTTTCATGAGTTCACAGAAATGTAGAATGAGAGAAAACCAAAATAGAAGTGGAATGAAGATTTAAAGTGCTAACTGATTATTTTAGCAGCATTTTAAAGCACTTCCAGTATCCTTTACTTCTGGGCCTGAGGACTGTTCCTCCTGCCCATGGCCAAACCCTGGTGGCTGAAGTTGGTTTAGCAGAGATGATTTCAGTGTGTCACCTCAGCTCCTTCTGCCCTCTGGCAGTCTTTGGGAATGTGGGAAGGGTCTACCTATCTGTTTTAGTCAGCTAGTGCTGCTCTAACAGAAGTACCACAAAGTGGATGGATGGCTTTAACAAGGAAGTTTATTCTTACACAGTCTGGTAGGCTGCAAGTGCAAATTTAGGATGTCTGCTCCAGGGGAAGCCTTTCCCCGTTGTTGGCTCTGGAGGAAAGTCTGGTATTGCATCAGTCTTTGTCCAGGGAGCATCCTGGCGCAGGGACCTCAGGTCTGAAGGACGTGCTCTTTCACCGATGTGAGGTTCCCAATTCTCTGCTTGCTTCTCTATCCTTTTATCTTTTGCAGGATGAAAGGATTAAGGGTGGGGCAAGCCACACTTCAGGGCAACTTCTTTTACAGTGGAGCAAGGCGGTGATCTTATAAAGGGATTTATAGTCCCACCCTAATCCTGTTAAATACAACATAGTAAAATCACAAAATGGACGACAATCACAAAATATCGGGAATCGTAGCCCAGCCACATGGCTACACATATTTTGGGGGATACACAAGTCAATCCATGACACCATGCATTCCTAAATAGGAACCTCTCTTCACCATTAAGATTTTCTTAATACTCTCCTGTGCCTTTTCCCTGAGCATAGACTTCCAGTTTCCTGGAGCTTTCCTGTGGTCTTGTTCAAAGAATGATCTGGTACAATCAACAGTGCCTCTGGAGAAGAGACAAGGTGGACTGAGAGCTATGAGCAGGGGAGGAAGCTTGAAATTAAAAGAGTTTTCAAGTCTGGCCTTTCTAGTCTCAGGCTATTTCCTTGAATAGTTGTTTACCTGCTGCAAGTTTCAGCTTCCATGTCTGAGGAATGAGAATCATAAATCCTACCCACCTCACGGGGTTGTTATGAAGCTCCTGTGAAGTATTAATACTCACAATAATAGCAGCAAACGCCTGCTGAGTGTTGTTGATTATGGATTGGACACCAAGCTAAACCTTGCCCAAGCATTTTCTCATTTAATCACTCTGACAAGTATTATTATTATTCCCATTTGACAGATGAGAAAACTAAAGGTTAGCCAATAACTGACTATACAGCAGGTATGTGGCAAGACTGAGATTCTAGAACAATGGACATCAAACTCATTTCTTATGTGTGAACTGCTGGGGAAACGTTGGGTATGAAAATTACTGCCTTAAATCAAAGTCGGTCAACTCAGACAGAATTTTACTTTGAAATGTTCTCTAGGGTTGCTTCTAAGTGAAATGGATGAGAACCATTTCATTCAAACTCATTCTTGCCACTTACCAGGCCTATGACTTTGAAACAGTTACTTAACCTCTCTGTGCCTTAATTGATGCAAAGTACTGAAAAGACAGACCATCCAAATGTTTGCTATTATTGTTGTTGTTGCCATTGTCACTTTTTCTTCTGATTTCACTACCTGTTGTGGCCCTCCACCGAACTTCCCTCTGGTCATCAGAGACTTGTTACAGGCGGCTTTCCAGCCCAGTGCTCCCTCTTTCTACCCCTAGATGGGGCATCTTCCCTGGCAGCTGACAATTTTGCCATTTTTTGCCGCTTCTGCGATCTACCACATGGTGTGGTAGATCTACCACATGGAACAGGGCTAGGGAATTGTACCAGCGTTCCCAGCGCAACCCTCGCTAAAAGGCGGTAGTCTGCAGCAACCTCGGGCAGCCGGCTTCCGGCTTCCTCTCACTCTGCCGCCCTCCATCCCAGCCTCGCCCAGGTCTGCCGAGTGGCTAGCCCCTCCCAGAGATACCCAAACCAAACCAAACCAAACCCACTGCCGGTCAAGCGGATTCCAACTCATAGAGACCCTATAGGACGGAATAGAACTGTTCCATGGGGTTTCCAAGGAGCACCTGGTGGATTCAAACTGCCGACCTTTCAGCTAGCAGAGATAGCACTTAACGGCTACGCCACTAGGGTTTCCACCCTTCAAGATGCCTCTACCGAGAGGAAGATAGAAAGATGTCCTAGAGGAGAACAATGTCCTTGAACACAGATATGACTCCTGCCTCAGTCATTATTACCTGCGTGACCCTGGCAGCATTCTTAAACTTTCTGGGCTGCAGTTTTATTATTTGTGTCTCCCTCATCTTCACTCTTTCTCTTTTATTCTTTTTTTTTTCTTTTGCTAGGAGATTATTTATTTTTCTTTTCCATGATCTGAGCTTTCTGAAATTGCTTAACTGATGTTACACATTCCTGGATGTCACAGGTATACAAGGTCTGACAATTAGGTCTGTGAACTTAATTATTCTAAGCACTACATATCTCATTGCTGAATGTCACTATGGTCACCTTTGAGCTACTCCCCTTGGGAAGCTATGCACTGATGCCAGAGCCTAGTCTACTCTTCAAGACAGTTTTGAAACTCTTTCTGGAACGGCCATTGTGCACAGTGGCAAGTTCGTAAACTTAATTGTATAGTTATCTGTAAGGGAGTTTTTAACCAGTAAAGAAATAACTGTATTGGAACACCCTACCTACTCACTTGATCTGGCCCCCAATGATTTTTTTCTCTACCTGAGAAGATAAAGGAAATACTGAAAGGAAGACATTTTGATAACATTCAGGACATCAAGGGCAATAGGATGACAGCTCTGATGACCATGCCAGAAAAAGAGTTCTAAAATTGCTTTGAAGGGTAGACTAGGTACTGGCATCGGTGCATAACTTCTGAAGGGGAGTCCTTTGAGGTGACTGTAGTGATGTTCTGCAGTGGGGTATATAGCACATTTTCTAGGATGAGTTCACGAACTTAACTGTCAGACCTCGTATGTACACGCATACATACATACACATATGTAAATGACACGACCTTGCTTGCTGAAAGAAAACAAGAAGCACTTAGTGATGCAGATCAAAAGCTACGGTCTTCAGTATGGATTACATAACATAAAGAAAACAAAAATCTTCACATTAAGCAGCATTACGATAAACAGAAAATATTGAAGCTGCCAGAGATTTCATTATCCACCATGAACGCCCATGAAAGCAACAGTCAATGTATCCAATTATGTGCATTGGTTAAATCTGCTGTAAAAGACTTCTTTCAAGTGTTCAAAAGCCAATATTTCACTTTGAGGGATAAGTTCACCTGACCTAAGCCACTGTGTTTTCCATTGTCTCAGGCACATGCGAAAGCCGGAAAACAAATAAGGGAGACGAAAGAAGAACTGACATATTCGAATTACAGTCTTGCTGAAGAATACTGAATATTCTTCCAGAAGAATGAACTAATCGGTCTTGGAAGAAGTATAGCCAGAATGTTCTTTAGAACAGAAGATTGTGAGATTTTGTCTTATGCACTTTAGACATGTTATCGGGAGCGATCAGTCCCTGGAGAAAGACATTATGCTTGATAAAGCAGAATGTCAGCAAAAAAGCCAAAGACCTACAATGTGATGGACTGACATACCAGCTGCAAGAAGGAACTCAGCGACAGCACAAGTTGTGAGGATGGGGCATGAATGCGCAGTGTTTCATTGTGTTGTACATAGAATCACTATGAATCAGAGCCAACTCTAGGGCCCCTACAACAATTTTATGATTCTCTTTGTCCCATGCAGCTTTATGTTCCCTGTAGTTACAACTGTAAGAGACTAGAATCTAAAGGTTGGTACATTGGTGAATTGATTTTACAAGAGTTGTAGTTGCTGACACAGATTTCAGTCTTAGCCACAGGATATGATATTGAAAACTCTGGACCAGGTATTGGTGTACATGGATTTCTCTCTCTACAATAATTTTGTTCAACTGAAATTTATCTCTCAGAAAGACTCTAAAGGCAAAAGCATGGGGCGATCCCAAACAGAGCCGGAGAAAAATGTACCACGAAATTCAAATTCACACACACATGTACACAGGACCAGGCTTCTTGCTAGTTTGACAGAGACTGGAGGAACCCCGAGAATGTGGTGTCCAGACACCCTTTTAACTCACTACTAAATTGTCTCCTGAGGTTCACCATTTGGACAAACATTAGGCAGATCTACAGGGCCGACAATAGCACACGTGAGGAGTAGGGCATAGTTCAGTTATATATATGAGCCTAACGGGAACACCAGCTCAAAAGCAAAGACGAGAAGTTGGGAGTGGGGGAGACAGAAAACCTGGACAGGTGCAAACAGGTAACTTGGGGTTGGAAAGGGGAAAGTGTTGATACATCGCGGAGTTGGCAATCAATCAGTGTCACAGAATAATTTGTTATTAACCGCTTACTGAAAGACTAATTTGCCTGTAACTTTCACCTAAGCACAAAACAAAACAAGTGGATGTACAAAACAAAACCAACAACAGCAACAACAACAAAACCGATGCCTGCATAGAGCCATCTGATGTCCTCTCATCTTTAGTATCTGCGAAGGGAATACTGATTGTCTTCTCCTTCTCCTCTACCTACCCTTCCACCGTCTATCCTGTTGATGCTTGTGGGAGGCTGGATCCTGACTGGCATAGCCTAGTCAGGATGCTGTCAATTGCCTTGCTAGTGGTGGGTTTAGGCATAGTCTTGCTGCATAATTCTGACCAGTGGGATCTGATGAGAAGTTCACTGAGGGGCTTCTAGAAAAGATTTCTGTACTTTACAAGAGACACAAGAAAGATATGAACACTTTTCTACTCTGGATGGTTCATTTCTGGAAAGAGGGCTACACTTGGGGTAGTCATCACGTAATTGCAAAGGGAGGACGGCAGAACAGAAAGATGGAAGGGACCTGGGTCCTTGGTGAGGTCACCAAAACCCTGTATTCATTAAACCTGGAGTCGTGCTTCCTCTGAGCTTTCCTCGTGGTGGAACCAACTTCCAATTGAGGCTCCTGTTTTTTGCAGCAAAAGATCCCTAAATGATGTACCTTCCTCTTTCAGGAGCTCACAAACCAGAGAGGGAGGCAAGGATGCAAACAGATGTCTTACATTTGGTACTGGGCAGGCAGTGTGGTGTGGTCTGTTGGAACATGTGCTCTGCAGCCAAGCTGAGTCTTCTCCTTACCAACTGTGCTATTTTAGGAAAGTCACTTAACCTCTCTGGGGCTGTTAACAAACTCAGTTATAAAATGAATATCATCATTGTACCTGCCTCATAACATTATTGTGGGGATTAGATGATACACTGTACCCAGAAAATATCATCTATCGTTCTAAACCATGGGCTCTTATTAGCTTGGCTGTTCACAGATAGGTGATTTGAACCCACCCAGAGGTGCCATGGAAGAAAGCTCTAGTGATCTACTTTAGTAAAATCACAGCCACTGAAAACCCTGTGAAGTTACAGTGAAAAAAGTGTAGTCCTTGTCAACGATCTTCCCCTGAACCAGGAGCTTCTGAGGCATAAGAACCTTGGGTTCAAAGGACACAGTCTGCTCCCAGTACTGCGTCTGTCTTGGGGGTGTGAGGTTCCCAACCCTGTCCTCACTTCCATTTATATACCAAGAGATTGCTTCAAGGCACAATGCAATCTTAAATGTGGAGTCCTGTCCTGCTAATGCCACCATCACCCATCCACCCTCATTAACATCATAGTGGGAAGATTTACAACACAAAGGAACTTCACCTTGGACTCAGTGGCAATGGGTATGGTTATTTTATTATACAAGTAGAAATGACACGGGGGCCACAGAGAAGGGAAAAACTAATTCTTCCTGGGAAGTCCAGGGCTCAGGTTCACTTGGTCCTGAGGAGCAGGTAGGATTTTCAGGCTTTGGTTTTGGGGGAGAAGATGTTCCAGCGGGCAAGGCAAGAGTGTGTGCACTCGGTAGCAGCCTCACGCCCATAGGTGGTCATCACATCGGTTACGGGCTGAGTTTTCTCATCCTTAAAGCACACAGCTATGTTGGATTGACTTAATCCTCTTGTAATAAAAGAAACAATTCTGAGGCTCCCCCTCCCCATACTGAGAAGCACTTGGATTCACTAACCTCATGGGCGCCTTCAAACACTATCCTATCGTGGAGAAATTCGCTCAACAAACATTGCCCACTCGAAAAGACAACTCTCGCAGACTGGGTTGATTTTCTCCATTGCTGCCTAGAGCCTTATCCAGAGCGCAATTAGTGATGCTCGCCTCCTTTTTCTTGAGGTCCCAGCACAGATCATCTGTCAGAGGGCTGCTGAATCTTAATTAAGCTTGTAAAGCCTTCTGATTGTCTCTGATGAAGGCCCCACAAGCATCACGTTTTATTTTGGTGGCTTCTGCTAGGGGTTATTATAAATAGGATTTGTATGACCTGGCTGAGCTCTTAGGGTGATAATATGTCAAGACCAATAGAGGCTCCTGAGAGCAGAGATATTATCATAATGGTTTCATCATAGGCAGTGGGTGTTAATGGAAATGACTGTGGAAAAAAGTGGGACCAGCAGCCGAGCTGGGGTGAAGGTGGCTGCGCGTGAAATATCAGCTGCTGGTGGAAGTTCCATCATAATCATTAGCTGTATTAGCCTCAGAGCCATTCTTCTGCCGTCTCCTCCAGACCAGGCTCGAACTCAAATAAAAAATGGATACTTTAACTCCAAATGAAAATATATTCCTTTGCTGCTTTTTAAAATTCATTTACATTAAAATGATGGCCAGGAGGTAAGTAATTTATAACTGAGGGCTTGCTGCAGTGCAGGCAAGTGCCATCGGAATAGTGAGCAGACTGAGTAGGTGACCAAGAGCCTTGGACTGGGAAAAGTCATCACCGTGAAGCTGAAGAAGGATTGGTAAGAATATGCCAAGATCAGGGGCACTTGCTGATGGGGAACGGTAAGTATGGAGGTAGCTTCTTATTTCAACTATTAAAGGGATGGAAAGCCAGCTAAATTCTTTAGGAATGCATCCTGGTTAAGAATACACTTGTTCAGGTTTCACTGCTAAAAAGCAGTGTTCTGCATCCTATACAATGAGTACTATTCCACGATGAGGGTGGTGAGGTGGTATAAAACCTGCTGTAGACTGAGGCCTCTCTGCTCCTTTGAGATCCAATTAAACTTGACTCAAACAGCTCTTCTGTGAACGGTCCAGTACCTTCTGAGGGGCTTTTCCCCACAACTCTGTCTGTGTTCATCTTCCATTCCTGCTGCTTTGCTCCAAAGCACAGTGACATGGGGTTGACCTTCAAAGCCTTAATCAGCTCCACATCCTACCAAATGTATTTACATGAAAGGTGTCATGACTATTTATAGCAACCTTACTATAGACAAGGGCGGTTCCCAAAGAGGGTCGGTCACATCACTGTAAGACCTTGGTCCATCTAGCTGTCCTCACCCCTTTTCCCCATCTCCCCTTTCTAGATAAACAGGCAAAACTTCCCTCTTACCTCATGTGACACAGAGCCAGTGCCACTCAGGAGCTTACTTTCAGGTCAACAAGCTCATCAAGATTTCTCTTCAGAACAAATTGGAAGAGAAACTCAAAAGGTAGTCTAGGTGGACACAGTTTAACATTTCTGGGACACTTTCTCTGTGCTGGAAACCCTGGTTCCCTAGTGGTTAAGTGCTACAGCTGCTAACCAAAAGATCAGCAGTTCAAATCTGCCAGGTGCTCTTTGGAAACTCTTTTGGGGGAGTTCTACTCTATTCCATTGGGTTGCTAAGAGTTGAAGTCAACTCGATGGCAATGGGTTTGTTTTTTTTCTTTTTTTCCTGTGTGTTAGGCAGTGTGATAGGAGCCTTCCATGTACTTAATTTTTAATACCACTACCTGCCTGTCTGTTTGTGGTAGCTTGAGTGTTGTCATGATGCTAGAAGCCATGTCACATGTATTTCAAATACCAGCAAAGTCCCTCATGGTAGACAGGTTTTAGGGAAGCTTCCAGACTAAGAAAGAATAAGAGGAAAAACCTAGATATCTACCTCTAAAAATTGTTGTTGTTAGGAGGTGCCATGGAGTTGGCTCTGGTTTATAGCAACCTTATACATAGCAGAACAAAATGTTGCCTGGTTCCTCACTATCCTCACCACAGTAGTAACTGATCCCAGCCTCCGCGTCAGTCCATCTCATTGTTTTTCTTTCTCCAGGGAGTGGTCTCCCCTGATAACATGTCTAAAGTATGTAGGATAAAGTCTCACGTGCTTGCATCTCAGTAGCATCTGGCTGTTGTTTTATCAAGACAGAATTATGCATTCTTCTGGCTGTCTACAGTCTATTCAGTATTCTTTGCCAACACTGTAATTCACGTGCATCAGTTTTTCTTCAACCTGTGTTTTTCAGTGTCCAGCTTTTGAATGCATACAAGGAAACAGAAAATACTACCTGTTGGTATTTTCTTGGGTCAGGTGCTCCTTAGTCATCAGAGTGACATCTTTGCATTTTAAGAGTTTAAAGACATCTTTTGCGCAGTGGTTAAGAGCTACTCTGTGGCTGCTAACCAAAAGGTCGGCAGTTCAAATCTTCTAGATACCTTTTGGAAACCTTATGGGGCAATTCTACCATGACCTGTAGGGTAGCTATAAGTTGGAATTAACTTGAAGGCAATGGGGTGTTTTTTTGCATCAGATTTGCTCAGCGTAATATGGTTTTTGATTTCTTGACTGCTGATTCTGTTGGCATTATGGTTGACCTAAGTAAAATGAAATCCATGACAACTTCAGTTTTTTCTCCATTTATCATGATGTTGCTTATTGGTCAAGTTGTGAGGATTTTTCTTTTCTTGATGTTGCAAATCCTGGTGGCATAAGTGCTGTCACTGCTAACCAGAAGGTTACCAGTTTGAATCTACCAGACACTCCTTAGAAACTCTATGGGACATTTTTACTCTGTCCTGTAGGGTTGCTATGAGTCAGAATTGACTCAATGGCACTGGTTTTTATTTGTTTGTTTGTTTGATGTTAAGCTATAATCCATACTGAAGACTGTAGTTGAGTGAAAACCTCATTGATCACAATAGAACAGTAGTATCAGACTCACTTGTTTTGGACACCTGATGAGGGAGGGGCATTTTCAGTGAAGGATGGCATCTTGTTAGGTAAAGAAGAGAGTCAGAGAAGGTGAGGGAGACCCCTGCTGAGATGGATTGGCACAACAACTGCCAATGATGGACTTGAGCTTGATGACAATCGTGAGTGGAAACCATGGGAGCATAGTGGTTAAGTGCTATAACTACCTACCAGAAGGTTGGCAGTTCAAATCCACCAGGTGCTCTTTGGGAACTCTATGGAGCAATTCTACTCTGACCTATAGAGTTGTTGTGAGTCAGAATTGACTTGACATTCGTGGGGTTGGTTTGGGTTTTAGCCAAGGGTGGAGAAACAACCTGGTAAGTCAGCAAAGGTGCCTCTTACAAGGACTTGGCCTCTTTTGCTGGTACAGGCGTATCATCTATCTCCAAGCATGTTTCATACAGGCACTACTGTGCCAGTCTCATCTCTGCTGTGTGACTGAACCCAAGCCCATCCAAAAGGAGATCAGTTGCTGCACCGAGAGCTCCACATGGTTATTAGGTGGGATAATAGAGGGCTGATTGTCCTGGGGCAGCACTATCTCTGTCTCAGGGGCCAGAATAGCCCAGGTAAGGATGGTTGCACAAGAATGCCTGCCATAATTTCTCCCCTCCTAGGAACTCACCTTGAGATTGCCGCAAGGAAGGCAGCTCATCCTGGATGGTGGGTACATTTGTTGCATACATAAAATGAGGCCCATTCCTAAATCGCTCTGGATCTTTTTTGATTTCATTTGAGGACAAAAGGAAGAAAGAAACTTTAAAGGCCATTTCTTGCCTGCCTGAGTTTAAAGAACAGCTGCATTTTAGGGGCAATCTTGGGCTTGAGGAGCAGCAGGAGAGGGCTGAGGGGTAATGACGGTGATATATTTGTATGGTCCTTGCAGTTTTGTTGGGCACTTTCAAATACTAGCCTCCTTGGAGTTTTCACAATCTGTTAGAGAGTAATAGTGAAGCAGGAGTTATTTACTGTTCCTATTTAATGAGGAAACCCTGATGCACAGTGGTTAACAGCTACAGCTGCCAATCCAATGGTTAGCTGTTTGAATCTACCAGGTGGCCCTTGGAAACCCAATGGGGCAGTTCTGTTCATTTTTATAGGGTCACTGAGTTGTAGTCAACTTGATAGCAGTGTTTTTTTTTTTTTTTTTTTTTTCCTGCATTTGACGAAAGAGAAAGCTGGCTTTAGAGAGATTGTGGGGAAGGTCTATGGTTACACAGCTAGTCCCTGACAGACCTGGAGCTTGAAAACACTTTTCCTGACCTCCACACCAGAGCTTTTCCCTGACATTCACTTATTCCCGGATTCTTATCCTGTCCACAGACTCTGTCACAGCCTTACCACGTCACGTCCCCCATGTGGTTAGCTGTATCTGTTACATATGTTAAACTTTCTAACTAAAATTACCATAATACGGCATAAAAGGGAACTTGAAGGCTGTTCCTCAATGGCTGAAATATTTAAAATCTCTTCTTCCACTAATGTTATAGTCATTGTGTCGAGGTCATGCAGCTGATTAGATCCCGAGTGGCCTGATTTGGACTCCAGAGATGGAACTAGCAAGTTCAGTCTCCTGAGGGATGGCAAACCAGGATCCCCCTTCCCCAAAGCACACGAGGATGCATCCTTTTCAGTAGCAAATGACGGAAAAGTTTATAAAGGGAAAGTACCTTCCAAAGAGGGGACAGGTCTGTCTCCATGAGCGGAAAGAGACCCCACAGAGATTTTGGGGGTGATTTTTATAGGCAAAAGTAGCGGGTGATGTCATAGATGGGAGGGGAGGTAGTAACTTGGTTTTTAACTAGATTTGTGGCTACTGTGGCCACTTCACAACTGCCAGGAGGAACTGTTCTATTTGCATCACAGCTGCCAGGAAGAACCCACAGGTGTATCATCAAGTGCCGGGGAGAGCTCTTGGTATGTGGCAGATCAGATTCCCCTGGCAACCTTATCAATCCTGTGTGTGTTCTATAATGCAAACCATGACCTTTGTTATCCCTAGACAATGTTAGACTCTGGAGTAAAATATGTGAGTATGTGGCTGCAGAGATTAGGTTCTCTAGCTACCCTTGACACTTGGGTTGCTGTGAGTGGGAACTGACTCCATGGCAGTGGGTTTGGTTTGGTTTGGGTGGGTCGCCATGCATTGGAATTGACTCGAGAGCAACAGGTTTGTTTTTGGTGTCGTGCAAATGGTTAATATGCTTTGCAGCTAACTAAAATGCTGAAGGTTTGAGTCTACCTGGAGGCTCCTTAGAAGAAGGGCCTGGTGGTCTCTTCCAGAAATCAGCCATCTGAAAACCGCATAGTTCTACTCTCACACACGGGGTTGCCATGCATTAAAAGTGGCTCAACAGCAACTGGTTTTGTATCTTTTGTTAGCATCAGCTATGTTAGAAAAGAGGAGGGAAAGGAAAAAAATGAAAATGGAAAACAAGAAGGATTGTTTTGCCTTTCCATTTTCTATTGGTTAAGAAATAGGATGTCTTAGTCATCTAGTGCTGCTATAGCAGAAATATCACAAGTAGATGGCTTTAACATAGAGAAATTTATTCTGTTATAGTACAGTAGGTTGCAAGTCTAAATTCAGGGCACAAGCTCCAGGCAAAGGTATTCTCTGTTTGCTCTAGAGGAAGGTTGTTATCATAAATCTTTCCCTGTGACAAGGACCTTCCAAGATCCAGGAACCCCAGACCCCAAAGATACGTTCTGCTCCCAGGACTGTTTCTTTCCTAGTGGTAGGTCTGAGATCCTCAACTTTTTGCTTGCTTCACTTTCCTTTATATCCCAAGAGATTTGCTTTAAGGCCCAGTGGAAACTTGCACACTGAGTCTTGGACCACTAACACAACCAATGCCAATCTTCCTTCATTACTATCATAAAAGCAGGATCGACATCATACAGGAATGTCACACATACCTGGAATCATGGCCTATCCAAACTGATACACACATTTGAGGGGGGAACACAATTCACTGGGGATCTACTGAAAGCAAGCTGAGAGAGAAAAGAAGGAAAGGGAGAGGGATATGGGGATGATACTGGAGCTAAAATAGGGCAGAGCCAAGCCAATGAAGCCAAGTAGGGTGCTCAGTTTTGTCTTCATCTTTCTACACTGAGAGAGTCATTTATTTAGGGACAATGACAGATTTGCTTGGCTGGTTAGGATCACTAAGAGTAGTTGAATTACATAGAAATTTTCTAGCCTCAGGTTTCTCGTGTGTCAAATGGAATATGAATGCTTACCTCATAGGAATATTGTGATAATTAAAAAGATTGTGTGTTTAAATACAATAAAATAGGTGAAATGTTCCAACAGAGCTGTAGCATATACTAGGCACACAAGAACTATTACAAACCACATATGCATAGTGCAAGGATATACAGTAAGCTGTTAGTAGTGTTTACGTGTGGGAGGCAATTTTACTTTTTACCATAAATACTTCTGATTTATGTATAATAAAGCATTGTGGGAAATCTATGTATTAATGAGTGTGTGTGGGAGTGTGCATGCACACGTGTCTGTGTGTGTCTAAGCTCAAATTAAAAATTAAGACCAGACATAGAGTAATTAAGAATACTGTGTTTTTCTACCTCTGTGCTTGTGTGGGAGCCCTGGTAGCGCATTGGTTAACAGCTAGGCAGCTAACCAAAAGGTCAGGGTTCAAATCCACCTGTCACTGCTTGGAAACCTTTTGGGGCAGTTTTACTCTGTCCCAAAAGTTTGCTGTGAGTTGTAATTGACTCCACAACAACGGGTTTGGATTATGATCTTTGTGTTACTGTGAAATTGTTCTCACTACATTCAATCAGTTGAGGTTTCTTTGGTAGCAAGCAACAGAAACTGGGTAACTTAAGAAGCATAGATGGGACGTATTAGAAGGATATTGGGGTGTCTCCCAGCATCAAAGGAAGAATTGAAAATTGGGCATTGGGAAGCACCCCAGGTACATCAGCAGGAGGGTCTTCTGTCAAAGGTGAGGGTATATCTTAGCAACAGCAACTTTCCGAAGGTATGTAAGGGAATTGTTCCACACTGGACCATCATTCCGTATGTGTCCACCCCAACATTACCATGTTTTCCAATTAAAAAAAAACAAACTTGCGTTACCTTTTAAACAAGAATGAAAAAGCTCTAACAGTAGATAAAACAAGTGGAGGTGTGCTGTAAGATTCCCCACATTCTGTGCATCTTTTGTAAGAAGCCAATAAAATCTGATTATCAAGCAGCACAATTTGTCATTCACTGGCCTAGTGATACATCACAGACTGACACGTCTGCCTGGGGCTCGAATATATGCTAATTATAATAGCAGACACAACCACACAGCAGTAATAATACTTGTCTTTTTGGCTGTAGCAGTTAGCAGGTCCAAAAATTCCATAAATTTGTTTAGCACTGCTTCTCAGAGAAGGAAAGTAATTGGAGGTCTGTTTTGGGGTAAAGAAATCAGGTGTCTCCTGATTTTTCTATCAGTAGCTTTTATTCTACAGTGATTGGGAAGAAGGAAACATGAAGAATACACAAGGTAGACAGTGTATATTCTGTGAGAGGGAGAGAGAGTGTGTGTGTATAAGCAGGGGTTGCGAAGAGGGAAGGAGAGACGGGGGATTTCATGGCCCTGGGGCAGAACAGTGGCGTAGTAGTCAAGTTCTACCTTTGCTAACTAAGAGGGTGGCAGTTTGAATCCACCAGGAGCTCTTTGGAAACTTTATGGGCAGTTCTACTCTGGCCTACGGGATCGTTGTGAGTCAGAATTGACTCGATGGCAGAGGGTTTGGTTTTTGGTTTGGGGGCAGAACGGGATCCCTGGTAGTGCAGTGGCTCAGCTGCTAACCAAGAGTTCAGTGGTTTGAATCTACAAGCTGCATCTTGGAAACCCTGTGGAGCAGTTTTACTCTGTCCTACAGGGTTACTATGAGTTGGAATTGACTCAACAGGAACAGGTTGGTAATGGGGCACAATGAGAAGCCCTGGTGACATAGTGTATAAGCACTGGCCTGCAAACCAAAAGGTGGGCTGTTTGAATCCACCAGCCACTCCAGGGGAGAAAGATACTGCAGTCTGTTTTCCTTAAGATTACAGCCTTGGAAACCCTATGGGATAGTTCTACTCTGTCCTATAGAGTCATTAAGAGTCGGAATCTACTCGACAGTAACATGTTTGGTTTAGTTTTGGTTTGAAGCAAGCTCAAATCCAGGCCACATTTTCTATGTTGAGCATTTGTGTTTCCCAGGAAAAAGGATCCCAGCCAGGACCTAAGAGTTAGAGGAAAAAGTGAGAACTAGGGATCTTGGCCAGGCTGGGAGGGGCTCTGGGAATGCTTAGTGGCCTTAGCAATGCCTCCTGGCAACCTCCACACCACAGGGGCCTTGCTAGGGCCAGCCGCCTCACGGAAACATCAGCCCTGTTGGAATCTTTCCTCTTGTCAACAAGCTCTCCCTTTGAACCAGCCTTTGCGGTTTATTTATTTTGAGGGGAGGAGGAGAGATGTAGGGAGGGTACTGGGCAACATTATCAAAAACGACTTATTTGAAGGCAGAAGTTACACCTCTAAAACCTAGTAGACTAATGTTGTATGCTTCAAGTCAGTTCTGACTCAGAAGTCCATGTAGCAAGCAGGACTGTTCCATAGAGTTTCATAGCAAGTTGCCAGGTCTTTCTCCTGCAGAAAAACCCTGGTGGCGTGGGAATTAAGTGCTATGTCTGCTAACCAAAAGGATGGTGGTTCAATCCACTAGGTCTTCCTTGGAAACTCTAAGGGGCAATTGTACTTTGTTCTATAGGGTTGCTATGAATCAAAATTGACTTGATGGCAGTAGATTTGGTTCTTCTGCAGAGACACTGGATAGGTGTGAATCACCAGTCTCTGTATTAGCAGCCAAGCACTTAACCATTGCGTGATGGATACCATCAACTGAATCCCGCTACAGGGCAGGCAGCTGACATCATGACAAACCCTTTTAGGCAGGTTGTATGAACCTCGTTTACAGAAGAGGAAACCAAAGTTCAGAGAGCTTAAGTAAATTATGAAGTTTGCACAGGTCTTAAATTGTAGAGCTGTGTTCAAGCCTGGGACTGCTTAGTTCTGATGCTTCCCAGTACCAACCCTTCCTCCATGGTAGAAAGTCAACTAAGAAGGACTAAGATGTGACAGCTCTGCGGCCCATCACTGGCTGCTCTGGGCTAGTCAACAGACCGTCAGCTGTTGCGTGGACCCAGAACAGTAACACCCTGTGATACCCTTTGGAATATACCTACCAAAGAAACCTTGACCTCAACTCTTCCTGTTTTCTGGTCAAGGTACTGAAGACAAAGATATTGAAAATATGAACCAAAAAACCCCAAGAAGCTCATGTGAACATTCGCTGGTACACGTAGCCGCACCGACCCTTTGATGTACAACAGGTAATTACAATGCCCACAGGGCAGGAACCCACCTTGCTGTTGCTGATGTCTGTAACGTGGACCTAAGCGGCAACATGTTGTCACCACCCCCAATAAACAATCAACCTAACCCTGATTAACATATGAAGCATCCCTCTGGACCAGAGCCAGTATGTCCCAGGAGGAGGGACATCCACAGAAAACCTAACTACCTCTACCAGCGTGTGGTTAACAGCTTGTCCAGTTGGCCAATACTGGATGCAGTACTGCTGTCCCATTTTATAGGTTTCCGTTTTGATGAATAAATGCATGTCTCCTGGATGGTCTTCTGGTTTGTTTTTTGATCTCTGGGCAATTACGTATTCAGAAACATTTACATTGTTGGGAATGAACCCTAACAATCCAAACAGCTGTAGTCTTGTTGTTGTTGTTGAGTCGATTTTGACTCGCTGTGATCTGTGATCCCATGTGTTACAGAGTAGACCTGTGCTTCGCAGGGTTACTTTGGCTATAATCTTAATGGAAATAGATTACCAGGACTTTTCTTGCAGGGTACCACTGCATGAGTGTGAACTGGCAACCATTAAGTTTGTTTGTGGCCTTGGGTAACTTTTAGTATAGTCTTAACTACAACTACAACAATTGACAATTATGATATCCTGTTTGTCCCAGAATCAACACTGTAATAACATAATTTTAAGCCAAGCCATTGAATCTGCTCTTTCATGCAAGGTTGGGAGCAAGAACATCATAAATTCTCAAGAGTTCATACCCAGCCTGGAGAGCTCACTTAGGAGTGCTGCTTTTAATACCCCCGTGGAAAGTTCTTTTCTCACCTCTAGCTGCAGATGCTGGTAGGTCTAACCTCTGAAGTTGCTGGAAAAGGGCCATAAGGTTTACTAATTTTATTGGAATTTAAAATACAGTAAATGTTGTGCTAACTGCCTCTGGCTGTAACAGAATAAAAACGACATTGTTTCAAACAATGCCGTGCACTAATTAAGCCAGTAGCTTAATTAAACGTGAAATGTAAATACAACAGTAACAAAAATCAGAGTTCCAGGCTTTGGAATGTTCCCCCAGCAGGACAGTTCAATTTAAATTTCCACTATTTTGAGTGAATGTGGTCCTAAGGAATCCCATAGGGATGATATTTTATGTAATTTCAGGGCAAACATTCTCTTGTTGTGTACTGACTTTCATAAAGCTACACCATGTTTTATCAAAAAGAAAAAGTAAAACACGTATGTATGTCTAGGAAAAAATTAACAGTGGGTTGCCTTGGAGAAAGGGAATCTGAAGAGAAATGACTTCCTCTTTCACAGAATTTTTTATGTCAAAAAGTTTTTAAATTTGTTTTATTGAGTACGTGTTTTTTAAGTGGATAAGAATGATCAAAAGAATGCTTTAGAATGAATAACTCATGCTTCATAAAGCAAACAAAAAAACCAGTGTTGTTGAGTTGATTCTGACTCATAGTGACCTAATAGGCAGAGTAGAACTGCCCCATAGGGTTTTCCAAGAAGCACCAGGTGGATTTGAGCTGATGACCTTTTTGGTTAGCAGCTGTAGTACTTAACCACTGTGCCATGGGGATTTGCATTAGCTTACCAACAGGTGGATTATGTAGGTGCCGCAATGGACCCAATGTAGGTGTTACATAGATGTTAAATAGGAAGAGTGTGTGCTTGCAGCAATGGAGATGGAAAGAAAAGAGAAATAATTGAGTATCATTAAAAACCAGAAACCAGGATCAACCCAAATGGCTTACAGCTTGCAAAGTGGCGTTGTGTGTATGAGGGTGAGCTATGGAAGGTCCCAAAGGGACTGGACTTCTAATTCTCAGTGTGCAGGTAAATCAATGGGTGGACAAATGAAGGAGTTCTCTTCCTCTTTTAAGGCTTCCAGTAAATTCCTTTAAGAACCTAATTAGGTTGTTGGGCTAAGGAGGCATTTCTTAACTCTTACCTGATCTTGGCTTTTCTTCTCCCAATCAGGAAAGGAAAAGGTCTTGGTATTTCTAAGTTATGGACCATTTTTGGATGCCTTGTTGGTTCCTTTAGGTCTCTTTACATTCTAACTATGAGAAACTGAACTTCAAATAGCTTATACAACAAGGAGGTTGACTTTAGGCACAAATAACTAGGCTGGTTTGTTTTAGAGGCTCATCAGTATCATCCAATGCCTGGTTTCTTTCAAGCTTTCACTCTAGTCTTTATATACCATCAGCCTATATTCTTCATAGTGGCAAAATGATACTGCAGGTCCAGGTGAGATGGTTGCTAACCCAAATTCTTGCCCTTACAACAGGGGCAGGCTACCAGGCCTGACAATTAAGTTTGCAAACTTGCCACCATGTGCTTACATTGGCAGCACTGTACAAACAACTCAGTGAGGTTTCACAACCTTGGTAGGTCAGGGTCTCACAACTGTGTTTGTTTTGACATGTGGTGGTGTCTTGCTGAGTGGCGTTCATTATTGTTCATGTCTTTGTGCACCATTGTGAGAATGTTGGAGCTGGAATTACAGCAATGAACAAACGTTCAATTTCAAATTCAGTTTTGGAAGTGAACTCAAGGACATGTTAATCCAAGTTTATGGGGATAATGTCATGAAGAAAACAGGAGTATACAAATGGATTAAACGTCTTTCTGAAGAGAGAAAAAGGATCACTGATGAGAGAAATTGGGGCTGCCAGTAACAAGCAGAAGTCACAAAAGCATTGCAAAATTTGTCGAATTGAGAGTCAAAATCATCTGCTGACTGTGAAAAACATAGCAGACCAAGTAAACATCAATACAGAAACAGGTAAACCTTACCTGAAAATCTTGACATGAGAAACGTGTGCACACAAATGGTCCTGAAGGAGCTCACTGATGCTCAAAAGCAAAGGAGAGTGGAAGTCTGCCAAGAGCTTTTGGAGAGGCAAGACAATGTTTGGGGCCGTGTTACCACTGGTAATGAAATGTGTGTGTGCTAATATGACACTGGAAAAAAGCGTGGGTGCACAGTGAAAGTCAGCCAATTCTCCAAGACTAAAAGAGTTCTGTCAGTCCAAATCAAGAGTCAAAATGATGTTGCTAAACTTTTTGATATCAGAGGGATTGTGCATTACCAATCTGTACCAACTGGACAGTTAACCAAGTTTACTATTTGAGTCTAAGATGTGTTTCTTGTAAGCAACATATAGATGGATTGTGTCTTGATCCTGGAGGACACTTACTGTCTCTTTATTGGAGCATTCAGTCCATTTACATTCAGTGTAATTATTGATAGGTATGTGTTTAATGCTGTCATTTTGATGCATTTATTTTTGTGTTGTTGATGTTTTCTATGTTGCTTTTAATATTCTGTTCTTTATAGGTTGACATTTTCAGTGTTAGTTTTGTGTTTGTTGAGACTCCTGTGTTGTTTCTTGTTTTTATATGTCACATTGCTATTGTGCTTTGTGACTACCCCTATGATCCCCTTTACTGTTCTAAGTTTAAATGAGACTTTAACTTCTGCATATCTTTTTAATTTCCTCTCCATCTCAAAGGGTTATAACTACTGTAGTATATCTTCCTTTTTAGTGTGATGATGTCATAGTTTTTATGTTCTGATCACTGGTTAACTTCTTTTAATACTGTAGCTTTGACTGAACTTTGTGACTTCTGTAAGTGAGTAGGATTCTGAGTGCTGCGTCCTGCATTGCCTCCTTAAGTACACAGTTGATGTTTTTGTTTTTCTAAGCAAAGATCTTCTTTCACTATTTCTTGGAGTTTTAGTTTGTTTTTTTTTTTACAAAGTCTCTAAGCTTCTGTTTATCTCTGAATGTCTTAGTTTAACTTTCATATTTGAGAGACAATTTTGCAGGATACGTAATTCCTGTTTGGAAGTTATTCTCCTTCAAGGCTTTGAGTGTGTTATCCCACTGCCTTCTTGCAAACATGATTTCTGCTGAGAAGTCAGGCAAAAGCCACAGGTCTTTCCTCTGTGTGTTAACTTTTTTTTTTAAGCTGCTCTGCCTTTAAAAGCAACTGGGAAGTTTTTTGGTTCTTTATTTTGGGAGTTTTCTGGAGCCATGGTGGACTGCTACTTTAAATGGTTAGCTATTAATTTGTTGCCTTCACACCATCTAGAAGCTGTTCGGTTTCTCTGGTGTTACCTCAACAGGAGGCATAGTCTTAAGAAGGGAGTTGGTCACCAGCCACCTCTGTGTACTCCAGTGACTGGCCCCAGTGGTCTCTGGGGTGACAGGCTCTGCCTACTGGCTGGCAAAGATGGCACCCTATTTAGGGAGTCACCAGGGGGCCATCAGCAGAAGCTGTGATGTGGATCAGTGAAGGGTGGAGGAGATGCTGCCAACCTACTCAGCCATCAGTTCTCCAGGTGGTCTCATTTTAAAAAGGTACTTTACTACTAAGCAAGGAGCTGTGTAACAGCTGCTGAAAACAATCAGGCCCTCAAGTGTAGCAGGACCCACCTTCTGGCTGATAATGGAAGCATCTCGTAGGCTGTTGCTAGTGTGCTATGATGTGGTTCAAAGTAGGGTGGGGATATGGCCTCGCTGCCATCCTCTGGCAAGCCCCATCCATAACTCTAGATACCTCTGTCCTAAACACAGCTTCTATGCTGGAGAAGTACTTTCCAGACAGGCCTTGCTTCTTGGCGTGTGTGACCAAGATGGCATCTAGCGCTAGCTGCCCTTTCTGCCATGAAACCGCAGAATCTATGGTGCAGCTCAGAAACAAGATGGTGGAGAGGCAGTGGTGTCCTCAGTCAGCAGCTGGGCTCTGAAAGTATGCTATCCCAAGCATACTCTCTCTCCTGTGCTATATGCTGTTTACTTAGCACTGCAGTTTGCCAGCTCATGCTCAGTCCCCACCTTCTGGAAAACAAAGATGTCAGTACCCACAGTCTTCCCAAATGGTGAGTCCGCAGAAGCAGGACTCAGCGTGCAGCTGTCTCATGTTAAAGAGAGGTACTTTTCCCTTTACCAGTGACCAGTTCAGTATGACAACCCTATGCCAGATTGTAGGGCTCTCTGGATGTCCATGCTGCTCCATTCAATTATCATTCCAGGTCTTAATTCTCAGAAGGAATCTAGGAGACATGTGTCTATTCTGCCATCTTGGCTCTGCTCCCCCAAGTTTACTATTTTAAAGTGCTATAAAGGCTGTGTGAAAAAGTTAAATGAAAATGGCCTGAACTTTCTGCCAACAACTCATGGCTCTTGCATTACAACAATGTGCCAACTCACATGGCACTGTTTGTAAGGGAGTTTTTAGTGTTTTTAACTACTAAATAAATAACTATGTTGGAATACCTGCCGTACTCACCTGATCTGGTCCCCAGTGACTTTTTTCTTTTCCTGAAGATAAAGAAAATATTGAAAGGAAGAGATTTTGATGCCATTCAGTACATCAAAGGAAATACAATGACAATTCTGATAGCCATTCTAGGAAAAGAGTTTCAAAATTGCTTTGAAGGGTGGATTAGGTGCTGGCATCAGTGCATAGCTTCCCAAGGGGATTACTTTGAAGGTGACCATAGAGGTGTTCAGTAAGGAGGTGTGTAGCACTTCTTCTAGGATGAGTTTGTGAACTTACTTGTCAGATCTTATATATCAGGGCTTAGATAAGAACTGTTTGACTAGGATTGACCACTTCTTTACTCTTTGCACTGTTTTAACTTTAGGAAATTCTTCAGATACGGGTCACAAAAAAGTTCCAGGAGAATGCTCCAGACCACCAGATATGTGTAGATAGTTTGGAAACTTCACGCCAAGGAACCAAAAGATTCATATAATGAACACGAAGTCCCTGGACTTTTTGTCTAGAATTGTGTATATGTATAACTTCTGCTTACTGTAATGGGTCTCATAAAATCTGGTCCCTGGACAGTTTCAGTGAGCTGCTTTGATGATAAGAGCCCTGACATGCTCCTTTACCTGCCAAGCCAGCCAAGTGCCATCGAGTCAGACTCAACTCATGTACTTGGTCAACTAAATAAAAGCTTGTACCCTGCCTTAGTGGCCATTTTAACCACTCTTTTCAGACAGGCCTTGCCTATAGGTACCTGGACCTGACCGAGTCCTATTCTGCTTTAGGCAGTTACATAGGCTTTATCTCTACATTGCCTAGAAGAAGAGATAGAAAATTTTTTTTCTCCCAAGAAGTTTCCTGAAAAACTCTCCTTGAATCTCATGGATTCAAAGTGGGTCTTGTGTCCATTCTTGACTAAGTTCCTTTGGCCAGGTAATACTGACCGGCTGACTGGCTTAGGTTCCTGGAGACAGTCACAGATATAAGGGAAGTGGGGGCCAACCTCCCTATCCGTATAGCTGCTGCACAGTGGGAATGAGGTAGAAGGGGTATTAGCCCTTTCTTTTGGACCACCAAGGTTGACTTTCGGACGGTGCAGTAGTAACGGCTGGTGTTTACAGGTGTGTGGTGAGTGGAGGGAACTGAAATGAGGAACATGACCAAGAGTGGGTAGACATCCTAAAGTGGATAGTGTAGGTTCTACTTAGAATGAATGTCTGCATCTACTCTAGAACAGCACCTCTGAGGCAAAGGGACTTGGGGTGTAGAGGAGAATGGTTGTGAGGGTTCCCGAGAGGATTGAACATAAAGATCCAGGGTCCCAGTGTTATGCACAGCAGGTCCTGCTTGGTGTGTCTTCCCATCAATAAAAACATACTAAGGTGAGGAGGGATAAAGAGTGTTTATTGCAAGTGAGCAAGCTCCCCAAAGGGACTATGTAGGTTATCATGGCTGGAGTGCCGTAAGACAGATGGCCTTTTTCTTTGGAGTAGGCTAATAAATTGGGTTTAGACCAGGTGCAGGAGGGATAGGTTCCCCTACATCTGAGCAGCTGCTAATTGAGCTACACCCAGTGCTGTCACTTAAGGTTTTGTTTGATAATGGACGAGAGAAGTGACTCTCGCTTGATAATGGCTAAGAGTGCTAAAGGCTGCTCCTCACTATCACCAAGGTGCTAGGCTAAGGCCTCTAAGGCTTTGCTTAGCTCTGATGGAGTGAGTCAGCTCAGATGACCTCTCTCCAAGGCTGTGTTGGTTTGAGCAGGTTAACGGAGGAACTGCACACCATGTCTGCAGGGAGCATCAGCACCAGAATGTAGAGGGGACCCAGAATGACTCTGGGGGCATTGCACAAGCCCATTACATGGAATACTTGGAGGGTATGGCACAGAGGACATGTCCAATCCCTGTCGTGATAGTAAGCAGTACTACTGCTAATTGTTATGAGGCTGTGAGAAGCAGTACCAGTAACAGAAACAGGACACCGTGTGAAGTTGGGGATGGTGAACCTTCTGTGTGGACTATGTAAGTCCCAGGAAGTGCCAAAAGTATGATGACTGGACTTTTTTTCAATCTGCTGTGTGGGAGCTTGTACAGTTTCTAATTTATTTGACAAATAAAGATCTATGACATTACTTGTGTCATAAGAGCAAGGAGCAGTTAATATATACAGAACTGTGAAATTGTATGTACATATGCTTCATACACATTATCGCATTCAGTGCTCACTGCATTCTACAAGGTAGTCATTGTTACTACCATTTTTGATAGAGAGAAAAGCTCAGCTTGGAGTTAGTTTACTGGCCAGGGTCCAGAGCTAGCCACTGCCTTGTGCTCTATCCCACGTGGTCCACCTTCTACACAAATCTTCAGGGAGAGAAGCTTTTAATAACTGGCGAAGCAACTATTGACTTGGGTTTTATTTGTTTCTCACTAAGTTAGTATTGAATAAATGCAGGATTCTTGGCTTAATAGGCTGATTACTGTGTGTTATCAAAATGGCAAATAAATTATTAAAAGCTGTGCTTGAGCGATACCAGGGATGTAACTTAGGCATCCTCGTTTGTTCCTGATTTGCAGGCAGTGTTTTATTTCTGGCCACTCAGTACTGATTTCAAGTGTAATAACCATCTTGTTACACCTAAGTTTATTAAGTCTAAATGAATTCAAGAATTAGTACTGGGGGGGTAGTTGGTGAGGGTTTAGTCAGTCTGTCTTGAAAGCTTCCCAAACCACCAGGTTTGTTACTCCCATCTCCCTGGGAGGATGCCAGAGCCAGCTCATAAAGCATGGTTAGATTAATATCATTCATTTTCCAGGGACGGACCACCTACCATTCTTAGCCCAAGTAGCTTTCTCTTGGGTGCAAAGCTATAGGGTAATGACAGTGACAGTCATCATTTACCAGTGCCTATTATGTGCCAGGAAACCCTGGAGGTACAGTGGTGAAGAACTACAGCTGCTAACTGAGAGGTTGGCAGTTTAAATTCACCAGGCGCTCCTTGGAAACCACGTGGCGGCAGTTCTACTCTGTCCTGCAGGGTCACTATGAGTGAGAATCAGTTTAGTGGGTTTAGGTTATTTTGTCTGTTTTTTAGTATTATAGGCCAAGTACTGTAGATCATAATTTCCATTTTCACAGCATTCCACTTTACAGATAAGCAAACCAAGGCTTGAAGGTGATGATGAATGTCCTCAAGTCCAATGCAGATTTCGTTTTACTTGGGTCCACAATCAATGCCCATGGAAGAAGTAGTCAAGAAATGAAAAGATTCATTGCATTGGGAAAATCTCTTCAAAAGATCTCTTTAATGTAGTGAAAACTAACAATGTCACCTTGAAGACTAAAGTGTACCTGACCCAAGCCATGGTATTTTCAGTCGTATCATACACAGGTAAAAGCTGGACAAGGAACAAAGAAGGCAGAAGAATTGACACCTTTGAACTGTGGTGTTGGAGAAAACTGTTGAATGTACCATGAACCGCCAAAAGAACAAACAGATCTCTTCTGGAAGAAGTATAACCAGAGTGCTCCTTGGAAGCAAAGATGGCAAGACTGCAACTTACATACTTTGGGCATGTTGTCAGGAAGGATCAGTCCCTGGATAGGGACATCATGCTTGGTAGAGGGGAGGATCAGTAGAAAAGAGGAAGACCCTCAACAAGATGGATTAATACAGAGGCTGCAACAATGGGCTTGAGCATAAAAACAATTGTGGGCATGGCGCAAGACTGGACAGTGCTTCGTTCTGTTGTTCATAGGGTCGCTATGAGTCAGAACTGATTCAATGGCACCTAACAACACAACAACATATTTGGTTAGCAGTTTAGTGCCAAACCACTACCTGCCCTCCCAGGGCTCCAACTGGGGGGCTGAGAGGGGTAAAATAGCCTGCCTAAGGTCAAGATCATACACACATTAGTTGACAGATATGGGATTTAAACTCAGGTCATTTGGTTTCTAAAACTTAACCTCTTTCTAACAGCAGAGGTCTACGGCCTTGAGCTTGTATTTTTGTGTCCTGTGCAGCAGGGTTCCATTCCGTGCCTTTTGGCTCAGAACCTGATTCCCAATGCAATCTACTTTACTTAGCTCTCCAAATGAAACCCCATGTTTACTGCACCTATGCATGGGGAGGAGTACTCACCTTCTACCTCTCCTGTAGCTCCTGACTACAGCCAGTATGAGAGGAGGCCATTCCAACCTTCCAGTCACTCTCTGCCTTCCCTTTATGTATGACTCCAGATTTTATCATTAAGCTCCAACAAGAAAGAAAAAATACCCCAAGAGAAAAACAAGTCCAATCCATCCATCTTAGTTATGTTCAGTGCTGCCATGACACAATCGTCACAAGTGCGTGGTTTTAAATAACAGAGATTTGTTTTCTCACTGATCCAGTGTCACCTCCCTCCTTGTCTGTGTCACCTCCCTCCTTGCTGGTAGCTCTAGTTTTTTTTTTTGATTTCTTGGCATTCCATCTTGCCCACATGTGTGGGTCTATGTCTGTGCTAGTCTTTTTATAACTCAGGAATGATCAGGTTTTGAATCTATCCTATACTGATAGGGCCTCTTAACAGAAAATTTCCTGGTTCCAAACAAGACACATCCACAGGTACAATCGCTAGAAATCCAATACATATTGCAGGAGGAAGAGCACACAATTCAATCCGTAATGGAATCTGAGTCAGTTTTCTGGATTCTCTGTTTAGGTTTTGTTCTGGTCTTCTTCACAAGCCCATCTCAGCCTACTTTAATATAGGCCTTTTGCTTACAGATGAGACTCAGAAACCAGACAGTGGCGAGAACATAAAGAATTACGGTCCACTGCCAGGGGATTTTATTAGGGCTCACAATTTAGTGTACTAGACAATTCAGTATACTAGAATATCTATTTGACCCCTGGCATGATGTTGCTGCATAGTCAGGCCATATGATTCAAACCAACAAGCTTGCACAGGAAGGTTCTACTTGACTTCTAGTCACGCGAGCCTGGGCGTTTGTTCACTCATTTATTCAACACCCGTTTATTGCTTGCCTGCTTTGTGTCAGACACTGCTATAGGACACCAGCCTTTGACTTCCTATGAGATGTCATGGGATTCAGGTGCAATGCAGAGGAAGGAGCACCGGACAGAGAGTTAGGAGAACTGAGCTTGAGTTTGGGTAGCCAGCAGTCTCAGTTTACCTGGAACTTGTCCAGTTTTAGCACCAAATGTCCTGCATCCCAGAAAATTCCTCAGTGTCCTCACAATGGTTGGTTGCCGTAGTCTGAATGCTCACTCTGCCATCTCATAGTCACTGAGACAATAAATATTTCTCGAGTGTCTATTATGGGCCAGGCAGTGTTTTTACTGCTAGGAGAAGAGCAGTAAAACAAAGCAGAGTCCCTGCACTCAAGGTGCCCCTTTCAATAGCGATAGACAATACAACAAAAATCAGGAAGATTATTTAAGGTGTATGTGAGTGCTGTAAGGAATGTAAAACAGGCACTGTGATGGAGAGTGACACACCGTAGTAGAAGGGGAATATGTTAGCCAGGCTGGTCAAAGAAGGCCTCTATGGGTGGTGGCTACGAACAGAGACCTTGGTGATGGGAAGGCAGCCATGTAGAGATGTTAGGGAAGATTTCTAAGTAGAAGACTTATCAAGGGTAAAGGCCCTGAGATGGGAACAATTCTTTCAGGTCTGAAGATCAGAAGGAGGCTTAGTGTGGATGGATACGGGGAAGGAGGAAGAGAGAATAACAGGAGTTGGAGAGTGAGGCAGGGACCAGATGACAGAGTATCACGGGCTCTGCCTGAGGTATGTGCCTTGGGGTAAATCGCTTTCATGTGAGGAAGCATCAGGTGAGACCAGAGAGGTAAAGGCCCACAGCTTCCCCTGCAAACCTGCTCTCTGTCATGAGTTTTTAATCTCTGTGAGGGTATCACCATTGACAGAGCTCAGAGCTTTAGAGTCATCTGGATTCTTCCTGTTCTCTCCATCTCTGTCCTTCTTATGACCACTACTTACTATTCGCTCGGTTGATGAAGGAGGGATCCCCCTCCTAAGTAGTGCTAGACGACTGAACACGTGATACCCAATACTGGACAGGTGAGACTGACAGCAGTTTATTAGTTACATACAGCGTGGGGGAGGAGGACACTGCGTGCCATGCAGGATATCGCGGGGTCTGCTCTTGGGAGCAGTGTGAAACCGCAGGTTTTGTGGGAGGCAGCTTTGTTGTAACAAGAGGGTGAGGTGTCCCCTGATTCCCACAGGAGTATGTTATTGACTTGTTTGAATAATTCTACGGACTGGCAGGGAAATAAAGCCCCTGAGGACTCAGTGGACTACAACTTGTCCAGCTAATAGGACAACTAGCTGAGTTGGAGACTTTTCTTGTTGGGTGTATATATGTGGATTGGGCGTACATGGTAAGAACAA
Source organism: Heterohyrax brucei (assembly GCA_028571685.1). Taxonomy (NCBI): domain Eukaryota; kingdom Metazoa; phylum Chordata; class Mammalia; order Hyracoidea; family Procaviidae; genus Heterohyrax; species Heterohyrax brucei. The sequence continues at coordinate 121,699,223 of CM053145.1, read as the reverse complement.
GAGAACTCAAGGCTAGGCCTTTGAGACTGCCTAAGAGTCAAAGATGTCAAGACAGGATTTGAAATTTTAGGTCTCACAATACAGTCCCCATTCAGTTAGTCTCCAGCTCTTGTCAATTCTACCTACAGCTAAGCGTCGCATCTGCCCTGTTTGCTCAATCCTCACTGACCCTTCTCTGGTACAATCTCCCCATTCTGGGAACTGTTTTCTGACTGACCTTAGTTTCTTTCCTATATTAATATGGAGAATTCTATCTAAACATAAAGCAAACCATGCCTCTCTGTTGCTTAAACTAACAGTACATAGGATGTTGTCTTGAGTTTCTGAGAAGCGGTCTTGGAGATGTCCATTTCTGTGCAGGAAATTTACTGAGGAGTGATCTTGGTTCTAGCTATGGTGAATTACATTCCCTGACATTCTAATGCTGAATTAATCTTGCATTCCTGGGATAAATCCACTTAGTTATGCTGTATTAAACTTTTATGTATCATGCTGGATTGGATTTGCTAACATTTTGTAAGCAAAATCTATGTTCGTGCTTTTCAGCTTTTGTAATGTCTTTGTCTAACTTTGATATGAAGGTGACGTTGACCTCATAAAATGAAGAGAGACAGGACTGGGGACGGAAATACAGGACAATGGGCTTCTATTTTTCATTTTAAGATGTTTAACGCTATCTGATTTTTAACTGTTTCCTCTAGCATACTACAGCTGATTATTGAAAACACTAAAAAAAGAATGACATTGTTGAGTGTAGCCAAGTTGATTCTGACTCCTTGCAACCCTCTAGGACAGAACAGAATTGCCTGTAGGGTTTCCTAGGCTGTGATCTTTACCAGAGGGGGTCAGTAGATCTTTCTCTGGCAGAGTGGGTTCAAACTGCCAACCTTTCAGTTAGCAGCCTAGTGCTTAGCTCTAATGCCACTGAGGCTCCTTTAAAAAAGAATAGAAAACAAAATTCAAACCTACAATTTTCAATGTTTGATACTTTGTCTTAGAATGAGTATAGAGAAAGGACTAGGTTGTTGCCTTTTATCTGTGTAACAAACAAAAGATCGGATTAGGTTAAGCCTAGACCTGGCGCAAGAGAATTATTGCACACAGAGTGCGTTTCTACACAACAGCAGGAGGAAATGACCGAGCAGGCAGAAAAGTTCTATATTCTTTAAACTATCTTTGACTCATTTCCTTCTCTGGCTTCTGGCAAGGGAGCTTTCTGTATTACCTCTCTCCCACCCCTAACAGAAACAGGAGAAATCAAGTGCTCTTCCATCATTGCCATTAGAAGTCCTGTAGCATCTGACAGACTGAGACAGATTGTCTCTTACTCAGTGAGGCCTACATTGTTGATAGGGTCCAGCCTGGAGGCCTCAAACACCACTTCAATGTTGTTATTGGCAACATGATTGAGAGGGAAGCTGGGCAGTCTGTCAACTTGGCCTTCACAGGACTATTAGAGTGAAGCAATAGATAAAATATATTCTGTTTTCCATTTTTATGTTCTACATGATCAGCTCCAAAACATGCCATAAAATTACGGCTTCTTATTATCCTTACTTTCACGGCACTTTGAAACTGTTGGGGAGGTGCAAGCACAGAACTGAGTGTTGGTCCTTACTGAGTGGTGTGATGCTGTTATTTCTGAGATATGAATTTCATCACTATCTGTGGTAGGTAGAATGATGCCTCCTTCTCTCAAAGATGTCCATGTTCTAGTCCCAGAACACGTCAATATTTTCTGTTACATGAAAAAGCAAAGTTAAGATTTCAAAATAGGATTAACGTTGCTACTCAGCTGATCTTAAAATAGAGAGATTATCCTGGATCAGAGCCCTGGTAGAGCAGTGGTTAAGGGTCTGGCTGCTAACCGAAGTGTCAACAGTGCGAATTCACAAGCTGTTCCTTGGAAACTCTATGGGGCAGTTTTTCTCTGTCCTACAGTGTTACTTTGAGTCTGAATCAACTCACTGGCAACAGGTTTTTTTTTTTATCCTGAATTATCCACATGGTCTCAGTGTAATCACAAGATCCATTAAATGTGGAAGAGAGAGGCAGAAGAATTAGAATCAGAGTGATGAAATGTGAGAAAGACTTGACCAACAACTGCTGACTTTGAAGACGGAAGAGGCCATATGCTAAGGAGTAAAGACGGTCTCTAAAAGCCACAAACAACACTCATTGACATCGAGGTAATTTTAGCCCACTAACACTGCATTTTGTACTTCCGACCTCCAGGAGTGTAAAATAATCAGTCTGTGTTGTTTCAAGATACCAAATTAGTGATAATTGGTTACTGTGGCAATAGGAAGTGAATACATTATTTTTCATTAGCAACTTGAATGATGGTCAACATTTAGAGAGTGCCCTCATTGTATTTATGGAGGGCTTAAGCCACCAGGCGCACCTTGGAAACTATGGGGCAGTTCTACTCTGACCTATACAGTTGCTATGAGTCGGACCTGATTTGATGGCAGTGGGTGGATCAGCATATACGGAGCCCTGGTGTCACAGTGGTTAAGAACTCTGCTCCTAATTAAAAGGTCAGCAGTTTGAATCCACCAGTTGCTCCTTGGAAACCCTATGGAGCAGTTATACTCTGTCCTATAGAGTCAATGTGAACTGAAATCAACCTAAACAACAAAGGGTTTGGGTTTTTTTTTGTTTGTTTGTTTCAGCATACCTGATAGGAGCAGAACTCATAACTCTAGCATGGGTGGATACTTACAAGTCCACTTTTGATATTTCCATAGAAAACCATATTACAGCCTTGTACTACATAAACCATATTAAAGACTTATCTAATTGATAAGGCTGAATTGCAATTACTGAGCACTCTTTATTAGTGGATTTGCTCAAAATTATATGGACTGGAAATCTGGGCAGGGCTCAGCTGAGATCCTCCATTCATGTTGTACTTATTGTCATCTGGGCTTACTCGTGTGTTGGTCAGTTGCTATGTTGACAGGGTGCTGGCTTATCCCATATGACATCACTCAGAAGTCTGACAGCTGACTGAGTCCTTGAACTAGATACATTGGTTTTTATCCATGTGGCCTCTTCATTAGAGTAGCTAACTCGGGGTTCCTCACTTTGCAGTGGATTCCATGAGGGGACTCTCTGAGATCTTTTAACACCTTGGCTCAGAAATTGCATAACATTGTTCTGCTGCTTTCTATTGGCTGAGGAATATCTCAGTGGCAGCCGAGATTCAAGAAAGTGGAAAAATAGGGTCCATTCTTGATAGGAGGAGTAGCAACACCATACTGCAAAGAGGCATGTGTGTGTAGGGATGAGAGGAATTTATGGCTCTATTTTTCAATCATTTATACTTCCTGTGGCTCCCTTTCTTGGGCTAGACAGACTGAGGCCGGTACATGTTCTTTCTTCTGTACCTGCCTCTTCCATGTAGTAAGCCCACCAGGGCAAGAGTTTGAGGTGAGAGGCCTATAGTTGTCTACCTGCTGTAGCCATGACAAGGTGGCTAAGGACAGTTCACAGAGGAAAGAGTAGGAAGCTCATTCTAACTGCAGGGTCAGTCCCTACTGCCCAGGCTGGGTAACCACTGGTACGACTATTACCACGACGTCTGTTTGACTCCTTTGTGTATTTCTCAATTGCTTCAAACTTGGAGGGGAGGAAGGTATTAATCATATCTTTGATACCCTCAAGAACCTAGCAATAGCTACCTGAAGGAGAAAGAGAAATAACCAGTGACAGGCAGAAAAAAGTTCAGTAAAGGCAAAACCGGGGTGATGTCCGAAAAGAGAAGGTACCAACTTTAGTATAAACGGGGAGCTGGGATGTACAAGGAAGGAGCTCTCATGGTCCCCGTGGACTAGCTATGAAATAGCCATCAGTTGGGATGTTTAACAAATGACAACAAAGTCATGGAAAGCTTTTGGGGTTTTGTATTCACATTTTGGTTAACTCATTTTTGCTATTTGAGTGTGTCTCCTGAGACAGCATTGGGTTATAATATAAACTGTTGTATAAACGTTGAAACACTTCAGTTCACCTTTTTCCAACAACCCAAAGGCATATATGTTGCACACACACAAACATAGACGTACTTTCACTGATAATTGCTGACGGGATTGATAATGGGACACAGGGAACAAAGGGCTTCTGGGAAACGGGTGAGAGTTTTCCAGTTAGCACTTAATCTAAAAGTCATTCTCCCCCAAAACGACAGTGAGAAATCAGAGAGGTACACAGAATTCCTTTCTGCAGCAGCAGAGGCAGCAGCAGCAGCTTGGAGAGAAGGTACCTGTGCCAGTGCAGCAGACATAAGCAGGCAGAGCGCATTAGGGCAGGGAACTCAGACAGAACCCTTGGCTGTCCAGTAGATTCTGACTCGTGGTGACCCCATCTGTGTCAGAGTAGAAGTGTGCTTCCTAAGATTCTCAATGCCCAATTTCTCAGAAGTAGATCACTACACTTTTCTTTTGTGTTATGTATCGATGGACTCAATTCTCTAACCTTGTGGTTAGCCCCCAAGCATATTAACCATATATACCACCCAAAAAATCCTTGGCAAAAGATAGGCCTGAGTTTTTTAATCTTGTGAATTACTTGCTTTGAACCCCTGGGAAGGTTATTTAAGCTTCCTCCGTCTCCATTTCATCTGCATGATGGAGCTCATAGTGCTCATCTCACAGGATTGTTGCAAGGATTTAAAGAGATACATTGAAAATGCCTGCTACCGTGCCTGGCACATTGTAGGTACTTCGGAGTGATGGTCATATGGAAACCAAACGTGCAGAACTGGTAGGGGACATTGTGATTCAAGCCCTTGCATGGATCTGTGTGGTAGCCAGCACCGGGAGGACTATCTAGGGTGGTAGGGATGTGGTTGAAGAAAGCTCTATGTTTTAAGGAATGCCTTTTGAAAAACTACATAGCAAAAGACAACATTTAAACCAACGTATGACTTCCAGGGAATTCTCAAGAAAATAACTGGTCGGGTCTGAAAAGTCATGGACCAATGCGACAGGTCTATGGGGATAGGAGGTTGGTAAAGAATTAGATGACAACAGAATATACTTGTACGAATAGCTCTCCAGGACTGTGTCATATCGACTGCGCAGACACAGTTTTGATTACCGCTGGATATTCTCCTATTTTTTTTCTCTGTAACTGGGCCAGGCCAGGTTTCTCTTGTGGAAAACTCCACTCTGACAACCCTTGGAATGTTCTGGTGTAACAGATAGGTAAACAGAAAAACCGAACCAGAAGCACAGTCTCCCGGTTGAACTCTTCATCCAGTCTATCAACAGCTGGGAAACGTCACTCTCTGGCTCAGCTCTCTTACCCGTAAACTAGGATTCTTGGTGCCTCTCCCAAGTCTTCTTTCTGCAACCTCCTGTGGTATTTCGAGTCAAACCACCTTCCCCCAAATCACCCCTCATATTCCTGGCTGCCTTGCTATCACAGACATGTCTCTTTAGGAGCAGTGAGCTACATCCTAACAGTAATTAATGTCATTAGGACTGCTGATGACTGTCTCTTTCCCATCCAGGAGGGAAGAGCAACTCTCCTTTCTAGGCAGAGGGGCAAAAAAGGCTTCTTCCCTCTTTTTTTTTTAAATTGTGCTTTAGACAAAGGTTTACTGAATACACTAGCTTCTCGTTAGTACACATGTTGTTTTTTGACATGGGTTAGCAACCCCATGACATGTCAATGCTCGTCTCAAATTTGGTTCCCTATTACCAGCTTTCCTGTCCCCTCCTGCATTTTCACCCTTGTCCTTGGGCTCATGTGCCCATTTAGTCTTGTTTTGTTTTACGGGTCTGTCCAGTCTTTGGAAGAGAGGTGAACCTCAGGGGTGACTTCATTATTGAGCTAAAAGGCTGTCTGGTTTCTCCAGTCTCTGTCAGACTGGTAAGTCTGCTCTCTGTCTTGAGAGTTTGATTTTGTTCTTCCTTTTTCTCCAGCTCTTTCTGGAGCCCTCTGTTGTGATCCCCATCAGAGCAGCGGGTGGTGGTAGCCTGGTACCATCTGGTTGTGTTGGACTCAGTCTGGTGGAGGCTGTGGAGGTTGTTGTCTGCTAGTCCTGAGGACCAGTCTTTCCCTTGCATCTTTGGTTGTCTTCGTGATCTCCCTTGCTCCCAAGGGAATGAGACCCATACGGTATGGCAGATGGCTGTTCACAGGGTTTTAACACACTAGACACTACTCACAAATGTAAGGCTACTCCTTTCTTGATCCTCTCTCTGTTATAGGTATAGTGGGGCCAAGCTTTGTACACTACTGCTCAGGTTTGCAAGACAAGAAGGACCTTCCTTTATTTTAGTAACTAATGCCACTGTACTTTGAATGACCCAGAAGAATAGGAGGGGAAAATATAAACAAAAACTTAGACTTGCCAATTACAGAGAAAAAAATCTCTTCTAGTTCAAAATAGTCCTTTTTGGACAAATATTCTGAAGTTCTCTTTCTTATCAGGTCTCTGTTTTTTCTTTTTCCAGAAGTTGCTTTCTACTTTTTCCCTAAGATGGCATCTGAGGTAGGGGCACGGGAAGCCTCAGGTGTTTTCTCTCGAGAGGGGGAAGCCACACATCTGTGTGTGGTCCTCTGGGTGCAGTATGTCAACCACTGTTTCTCTGGGCCTCGGCTGCCAGCCTCATAGCTTTCACTGCATCAGTGCAAAGCCTGGTGTACTCAATGGATGTTCTGTCTGCCATCTCACCCTGCTGACACCTGCTGGTCCCCTGAGACTTGGTCCCATCTTCTGTCAGCCCCAGGTCTGGTCAGATGTCCGTGTAGCCTCTGCTACCAGGTTTCCCCACCCTGCATCTTAGGCAACCCTTGCAGGCTGTCTTTTTAGTTCTTAATTCTCAGCTACCTTCCCCACCCTCACAGGCCCTTGAGAACTTTCTGGATTTTCTTTGTGCACTGCTGAAGCCAAGAGAGATTTGGGAGAGGGTGAGATCTATCTCAGGCCCTGTCTTTATAGGCACTTGGTTCTGTTCCTGTTGCCTGATTGTACCCATCACTTGATGTACACAGCATCCTTTGGAAATGAAGATTTCCTTCCCTAGACTTGTGGCTCTGTGAGGCTGTACCCGCTATGACATTTCTTCAAACCTATCTTGACATTCCTGGGCATGCTCACACCCAGCTCTGGAGATTTTGATGTGGATGGGTGGGGAATAAGGACACTACACCTCATGAGCTCATTTTCTTATGTTCCTTTTCTCAGCTTCTCCTTCCACTAAAAGTTTTCTATTTCCCCTCTGTCCAGCTGGAACTATATCAGTATCAAGATTCTCCCCAACTCTTCAGGCTTCCCTCTCTAGGTCCAAAATGGCAGAAGGACTACAGGGAGAAACAAGATTTCCAATAAGGAGAAATACTGAAAAAGGGGAGACTGTTATCTAAAGTTACATCCCCAGTGCTTAGTGGTGGTCAGCAGAACAGGGGTGACTTACCCTTCGTTGAGACATCATGGTACCTTCTGTGGATTTTGAAACTGAGAAGTACGGTATAATTTTTCATACACGCTGTTTTAACTCAATTTTGAGGCCCTGGCTGGAGGTCAGTTGGTATTTCTTCTGGAGCAGCCGAGTAGGTCCATTCTATAATCAGTCCCCTTATTGAGTCTTAACACTCCTAAACTTCTACACACCTGTCCTAACTGACCTAGGGCCAGGTACCCAACAGCTAAGGACAGACTCTATGCTCCTGAGCCAGCAGAATAATCCAAAATGCTCAATCTCCAGGAAGCCTTCCAAATCTAACTAATTCCATCCTACTTTCATATATAAGGCCTAACCTAACTTCCAGCAACTTGTTACCCCATCCTCGGATGCAACCCCCGAGTGGTCCTGTGTCTTGGTGTGTGTTCTCCCAGAGAATTGTCAGTTAATAAAGCCTTTAAAGTGTTCCCAGTCTCTCTGTCTTTCTGATTTCTCTGGCTTTACTATCCCTCGCCAAGTGCCGTCGAGTCAGATTCAAGATAATATGATCAAAATAGAAGGACACTTGTCATCTAGGAGGAAGCCATGATAAGTGAAGTGACTTGCCCATGATTACACTGGTAATTAGCTTAATTGGGTCCCGTGTTCATTCCAGTTTGCCATGTTACCTTCCTGTCACCAGTTAATGTCAATACTAAAACATCACAAATAAATACAGACAGGAAGTAGTAAAAGTAACATCCAGAGACCCCCTGCTGTGGAATTTACTGTGAACTGGGAAGGTACTGCCCTTTTCAGGGGATGAGGTTTTCTACGGAAGTTAGAGATGACATCTGGATTTTGGTTTTAAACAGCTGACTTGGCCTTAGGAAACCACGCTAAGAAAGAAGGGAAGGTAAACGATGCTGAGACAGTGACAGGGAAGGGATCTTTTGCCCACCCACTTTAATTACATCATGTTTAGAAGTAGCAAAAGCCAGTTAAAGTTTGCTTTGGTTGGCAAGAGAGTCTTTTCCGAAGACACAGGGATGTCTTTTTGGAAGCTGACATAGGAACAAAATGGGGCTTTGGGAAAGGACTAGGATCAGGGACCAGAACACAGGCCAAACTCATTCTAGGTCTCTTGCCCCAGACCACCTCGGTTTCGTCCTTCGTATTCCCTAGAGACTTGCGTTCCCTGTTCCTTATGGTGGCTGGAACATGTTAATCATATGAGTCTGGTCATCCAAAGTCATGCTGTCTTTTTTTGATTGTTTCCAGTTCCTGGAGGAAGGGATTGCGATCAATTCAAGTTGGATCTGTGGTCTAATCAGTTATGGTAGGCGTTGTTAGGTCCCGTCAAGTTGGTTTTTGACTCACAGGAACCCCATGAGGTGGGGTAGAACTACCCCACGAGATTTTCTAGTCTGTAATTTTTAAAGGAGCAAGTTGCCAGACTGTTCTTCTGGGAAGTGGCTGGGTGGGTTCAGTCCACCCACCCTTTGGTTGGCAGTTGAGCACTTACCCACTGTGCCACCAATGCTATCACTACCATTGCTGGTGAGTTGATTCCAACTCACAGTGAACCTCTAGGGCAGAGTAGAACTGCCACTTAGGGTTTCCAAGGAGCAGCTGGTGGATACCATCTGCTGACCTTTTGGTTGGCAGTCGTAGCTCTTAACCACTGCACTGCTACCCAAACCCGTTGCCAGTGGGTCAGTTCCAACTCTTAACAACCCTATAGGACAGAGTAGAACTGCCCCATAGTTTCCAATGAGTGTCTGATGGATTTGAACAGCTGGCCTTTTGATTAACAGCCGCAGCACCTAACCACTGGGCCACCAGGGATTCCACTGCACCACCAGGCCTCCTTAATTACAGCAGAGATGTAAGATAACAGTTTAGGAAATGGCTACCAAAGACCTCTGATGTAGGTGAAGAGGAAGTTAAGTGTTCCAGTGTGAACTGAGCAATATCCCAATATCCAAAAATGATCCACTCCCTTATCTCAGAGAGTCAGGATTCCAGGGAGTAAAAGATCATATATCCATGAGAATTGGGTCAGGACCGTCTGTGTCTCCCTGGCACTCTACTCATCTTTTGGAGGATGTCAATCTCTGACATTTCCCAGTGGCTGACAGTAGCAGAGAGAGCCGTGTGACATGCCAGCTTCCCTTGACCTTGCCACAGAGGGCAGATCTGGTGGCTGTGAACAGCATCTCGCAACTGAGGGTCAGGCTGTTGCACTGCCTGAAAATGACTCTCATTCACCATTCAGTTCATGGCCCAAGAAACAAAAATAATATTTAATGAGCAAAATCTTCTTTGTTTAATTATGGTAAATGTCAAGGTTGAATCTAAGTGTTTCATTTAAGGTCAAATACATAATGCTATCAAAAGGCATTTAAACTGAAGCTGATGGGCTATTAAAATCCAGGCTAGTTAAAATCAGGCGTAGTCCTTCTTCAGTGATTTATGTCCCCCACTGGAAACACTAGTGCTGGAGCTGTAACAGTCTACCCACAGCTTGTGTTTTGCTCTTCCCTGCTGTTCTGGTGAGGGCTTCCTTGAGGAAATCAGTGCCCCATGTCTCCTAAAGCGTTGCCTCCAAGGCTCAGGAATTCAGTTTCCATGACATCAGTGGTTGAAGCCAAATAGTGTATTAGTATCATTCAGCGAGCTTTCCAAAGGTACCAATGCCCAGGTCTCTCTCTCCTAGAGCTTATGATTTAATTGGCCTGGGGTGAGACCTGGGCTCTGGTATTTTTTTAGAGCTCCCTAGTGTTTCTGATATGCAGGGGTGCTGAGAACAACTGTGTTAATTACTTGATTTAGTTAATTAAAATAAAATACCAAAGCCAATGCCCCTGTGCCCTGAACTTTCCTTAGTGTTGCTCTGCCCTTTCTCATGGTTTCATTCAATCAAAATTTATACGCCTCCCTGCTCCTTCTTATTCTTCAAGCCCACAGCTGCCTCCTAAGAGAGAGAGCTTGCGCTGCCAGGCTCCAGAAAGGGCAAAGTTTCAGTGCCATTCTCCCCTGGTAGTGAGTGGGATGGGCACCATCCCTACAACTTCTCTACCTGTCTACCAAATGGATTAGAGAACCTCAGTTCTGAAGACCCAGGAGAGATGCAAGGATTCAGAATAAGGTTTAGGCCCCCTCGGGTATTCTGAAAAGAAAGGGACAGCAGAACTTTCCCTAGCAGCTAGGAAATCTTTCCCGTTATTTATGTGCACTGCTTCACTGTTCCTTCTTTTTTTCTTGTCATACAATAGAAATAATGATCTTGGTACTGGACCCTGTGCTGCACTAGGACAATTAATCACCCACCAAGTCATTTATTTCCTCATACTCTTGTCCACCAGGACCATTATCCTGTAGGTAAACAGAGGTGCTAGTAAATCACGGACAGAACACAAGTTGGTAAGAGAATAGTTGATTAAGCATCTCCATAACTTACAGTTACACAGCACCTCTCACCCCCAAAGATCTCCAAGCACCAGAGAGAATGATGTATGCACCACTCCCCAGCCTGTGTATATGTCATGTCCTATGCCATTTACTCAGGAGGTGTGGAATGTTTATTGCCCTTGTCATATAGCTACCCTCCAAATGGCAGTGACAGGGTAGACAGAAGACAAAGAAGAGAATTTGTCACTTCTTGTCCATCTAGGCACCAGAAATACTACCCAAGGCACTATCTGTGTGACAATCAGAGAGTAACCTACCCACCCACCCTCTTGGGTAAGTACTAGGGAATTTCATGTTTATTTTTTTCTGAAGTTGGCAACAAAAGAGCAGGTATTGAGTTCTGAGTGGTGAGCTAAGACAAAATCTAAAGTGCTGCCAGGGCAAAAATATTTTAAGATCTGCTGGAATCAGAGTCTAGGAGGGGATTGCTGTAATGAATTATCGCACACACACGTCTTTAAAAATATTCATGATTATATAGATACAATAAAACAAATAAGGGTCACAGATACTAATATTTGTTAAATATAACCAATCACTTCACAAGAGTGATTTACTGGATTTGAAGACTTACGGTCATCTCTCATGGGAAAATTCAGTCAATTGACATTGTATAGTTCATCAAGTTTATGTTCTACACCCTAGTTTGGTGAACAGCATCTGGGAGCTTAAATGCTTGCAAGCAGCCATCCAAAATACAACTATTGGTCTCTACTCAATGGGAGCAAAAGAGAAAGAAGGAAACCCAAGATTCAGAGAAGAAATCAGTCTATAGAACTACTCGTCTATCTGAGCCACGACTTCCTTCACCCTGAGACCAGAAGAACTAAGTGGTGCCTGACTACCATGACTAAATATTCTAATCAGGGTTACAATAGATGGATCTTGATAGAAAGGGATAAACATGTAAAACAGAGCTTCAAATTCTCAGACATCCCCATTTACTGGACTCACTGAGACTGAAGGAATTCCCAACGCTATTGCCTGAGATACACCTTAAACCTGGAACTAAAATTTCCCTTGAAGTCACCGTTTAGCTGAATAGCAAGATAGCTCATAAAATAAAGAATATCACTCCTGAGTAATGGGCCCCTTTGAAAGAATCACTCACATGAGACCAGATGATGAGCAATTATGCTACTGAGTAGATGAGAAGCTTGGAGGCAGTGAGCCTCGATTATCGGGAACCGGACAGCTTGAATGGAAGTAAAGAGAATGTTGACACAAGTTGAAGAATGTACCCAGTGTCACTGAACAATGTGTATAACTTGTCAAATGACAACTTTTATTGAAAATACAATAAAATATTTTAAAAATTCATGATATCTCTGCTTCTTAAACTTAAGTAATATATGGACCACTTTTAAAGAAAAAATAAAATACTCTTTTCTTCCCAGTGTTTATTTAAATGAGTTATAACGCTACTTATAAGCTTTGGTTTATAGCTCTGATATAAGCTGAAAACAAATTACAAATTAAATTCAAACAAAATTGCAAAGCCAATGTATTTCAATCCATCAACATAAATTTAATGGGAAGGATGATGTTATTCGGCTAAAACTAAATTACTTCTTAAATGAGAATATGATGTTGACGGCTACCTCATTAGTTCTTTTAAATTTGGTCCACCCCTGCTAGTGGGCACCAAGCAACAACTCAATTTTCTCTTTTTGAACTGCTATGGAACCTCTCTTTGTGAAGTACACTATAAATTTATTTGGACTTAATTTAGGGTGAACCCAACATTTCTGTGCTGTCTGTGCCACTAGAACAAGCACGATTATTGGTATCTCATAGTAGGATTTGATTTTGAGGAAAGAATGATATAGAATCTGGTCATACGCAGTCTTACAAGTCCATGAACTTAACTGTTGTAAGTGCTGCACACCTCGTTGCTGCCTATCTCTAAGGTCACCTTTGAAGTACTCCCCTTGGGAAGTCACGCGCCAATGCCAGTGCCTAGTCTACCCCTCAGAGCAATTTTGGAACTGTTTTCTGGGATGGCCATTGTGCATGGTGGCAGGGTGGCAAGTTTGCAAACTTAATTAGTTGTCTGTGAGGGAGTTTTTAGCCAATAATGAAATCACTGCATTGGAACACCCTCCCTGCTCCCCTGATCTGCCCCCCAGTGACTTTTTTCTTTACCTGAAGATAAAGGAAGTATTGAAAGGAAGACATTTGGATGACATTCAGGACATTAAAGGTAATATAACAACAGCTGTGATGGCCATTCCAGAAAGAGCTCCAAAATAGCTTTGAAGGGTGGATGAGGTCAGTGCACAGTTTCCCAGGGGGAACACGTCAAAGATGACTAGTGATATTCAGCAATTATGTATGCAACACTTTTTCTAGGATGAGTTCGCTGACTTAATTGTCCAATCTTATATTCAATTTTCAAATTATGACCAAAAGGAAATCTGTTGTGGTGGAGCTGGTTCCACCTCATGGTGACCCCATGTGTGTCAGAGTAGAGGTGTACTCTGTAGGATTTTCGGTGGCTGATTTTCCAGAAGTAGGTCACTAGGACTTTTTTCTCATGTGCATCGGGTGGACTTGAACTACGAACCTTTAGGCCATGTGATCTGATTGTTATTCAAGGAAGGAGAGCAGTATGAGCAGCTTGGACATCACCCCCTTAGGAGAAGATTGCTTGCTTTCAACACTTTCCACTTCCTCCCTGGCTGATAACTGGTGGTGATGCTGATGAACAAGAATCAACCATGCAGACTAAAACAACATCTTAAGGGACCTAGGGCAAGAAATAGAAGAAACCCCAGTCCTTGGATAATCCTCATAGGGCAGAGCTGCAATCTTCCTGCTCAGCACTGCTCTATTGTCAGAGAGAGTCATAAACCTCTGTGTTGTTTCAACTACTGCATTTTTGCATCTCTTTGTTATAACCCCTTACTTTATACTCTGATACAGAAAGTGATAATTTAAGATCCTTTTCCAGTCATTCAACAATGTATACATATATGTATATATACTATGTACTCACTATGTGCCAGGCACTGGAGAGGCAAGGATTTGTTTGAGATTGTGTGTTTAGTTAGTGGTGAGGTTGGCGTGAAATGCAGGTCTTCTGATTCCCAGACCAGCACTCTCTCACTTACTGTGTCCTCTCATCTAGTTTGATGGCTTATGTTGCCATAAATTAGAGGAGGGCCTGGTGTTCCCAGAACTGAGCCTGACTTAGCAAGTTTTACTCCCGTGGCTTGTTTGACCTGGTTTGCTTCAGGTTTTATTTTTTTTAAAAAGAAAAATAGTAATAGTCTGGGCCAAGTTAGGGGAGTCACTAACCCAGAGGAAATGTTTGTTCTTTTGTACGATCAGCCTTATCCCCTGTGTATTCAGAGACGTACAGGGAAGCTGCCCCACAGGGTCTCAGGGCCACGACTTACCAGCCATAGTTACTACCTGGAGGAGGCACGGGTTGGAGTGTATAGTCTATTATAGATTGAATTGTGGCCCCCCTAAAATGTGGGTCAACTTATTTGGACTGTGAATCCCAATATTGTGTGATTGTCCACCATTTTGTCACCTGATATGCTTTTCCTATGTGTTGTAAATCCTACCTCTGTGATGTTAATGAGGCGGGACTAGAGACAGTTATGTTAATGAGGGAGGGCTCGATCTACAAGGTTAGGTTTTGTCTTAAATCACTTCCTTTTGAGTTATAAAAAAGAGAAATGAGCAGAGAGAAAGGGGCACCTCAGACCACCAACTAACAAGAGTGAGGAGAGTGGTGCATTCTTTGGACCCAGTGTCTCTGTGCTCAGAAAGTCCTTGACCATGGAAGGTTGATGACAAGAACCTTCCCCGACAGACAAAAGAGAAATAAAGTCTTCTTGTGGAGCCGCCATCCTGAATTCGGACTACTAGCCTCCTAGACCGTGAGAGAATAATTTCTCTTCATTTAGCCGTCTGTTTATATTTCTTTTATAGCAACGTTAGCTACCAAGACAGTTTAAGCCAGTGTTTTTGCTGGGGAAGAAAATGAACTGGCATCAGGTTAAACAGTCACTCCAGTGTTCAAAAATAAGATCAGTACAAGAAAAGAAAGCCCCAGAAAACATATTTGAACATGTGTTCTTATTCCCCTCCCCAACAAGGCATTCTTTTTCGCATCATCCTATTTTACTTCTTTAAAGGTATAATTATGGTCAGACATTTCCTTATTCATTTTCTTGGTTTATACTTTTATCATCCATCTCCCCTAATACAAGGTATTCCCGTGACTGTCCTATTCATCATTCATTCTCTAGTGACCAGAACAGATAGATACCAAATGTACTGTTCAAGGAATAAAAGATGAAATGAATGAATGAATAAAAAATGTGACAACACAGAAAATGAGCTTTGTAAATCATGAAACACAACATAGCTCTGCTTTGTTGATGACAGGGTAAACATCATATTTTTCCCAATAATGGCCACAGAATAAAATAAGGCAAAACTGTGTTAACTCTTAAAGTGGAAGTATCTTTCCAGAGGAAACCCTGTTGGTGTAGTGGTTAAGGGCTACTGCTGCTAACCAAATCCTGAGAAACTCTATGGGACAGTTCTTCTCCATCTATACGGTCACTAAGAGTTGGAATTGACTCAACAGCAGTGGATGTGGTTTTTGGTTTTATCATTCCAAAATACTCATGGCCTCCAACATGCATACAATCACACACACACATACAAACTACTGCAGTTTTCATTTCCTATACTTCTGTGGCAGCCATGAGAATGTGCCTTGCAGATGCCTAACTAGACCTGTTGAAAACCCATTGGTATTGCGTCAGTTTTTTCACTCACAGTGATGCTGTTGGATAGAGTAGAACTGCCCCATAGAGTTTCCAAGGAGTGTCTAGTGATTTGAACTACTGACCTTTTGTATAGCAACTGTAGAACTTAACCACTATACCACCAGGGTTTTCATACCTTGTTAATAAACCAAAAAACCAAACCCACTGCTGTCGTGTTAATAGACGAAGGCAAAACCGTTTCTGGGAGAAACAGGACTTATCTGACAGCTGGCTGTGGTTCAAGGACCCCTGACTGCTTTACTAGGTTCTCCTTAGACTGCATGGTGGTCTAGGGTGCTGCTAACCAAACTTGTTTTCTCTCTTTCATGGAATAAAACAACTTGCAAGCATTTCTCCTATGACATACTTGCATGTTACATCTCATCTTGGAGACTGATTCTTAGAGGGCTCAGACCAACACAGCTTCTAAAAACAGTTCTGTAGTCTGAGTTGGTTGGAAGGACTGGCTAACCCCAAGAACTATTCCATTTTGAATCTGATGCCTGTTATCACAGAGCCACCATCCAATTTGCCTGCTCTAGCCAGATCCAAATGAGATTTGAAAACTCTAACAGAAAATGAGAGGGATAAGACAAATGTTTTTGTCAGTTCACACTCCAGATAACAGGCACTGACAGGAAGAATAAGTAGCAGAAGGGTATCAGTGGAAGAGGAAAAACAAAGACATAAAAAACCTCCACGGGGGAGGATGTCAGTAGCCAGCTTATGGAGTTTTTGAAGTTTTTGAAGGCAAAAGAAGAGACATTAGAGGATTCAAGTGGGTAGTGTCAGTCTTAGAATGAAGCATCTAAACAGACAACTTTGTGGGCTTTGTATAATTACGTTGAGAGGTAATTGGACGGAACATGTCGACAACTAGATTTCACAGTTTGCCTTGGAGAAAGACAATGGGAGTGAACATTTGCTCCTGAGATGTAGATTTTCCACAGTCCCAAGCTGCCATATTATCTGGAACATTCCCCACCTGACAGGGCACACATTTTTTTTTTCCTATTTTATTAAAGGTGAAGACAATTTTATCAGTTTGTAACTTCACTAAAGAAAATGTATGTTACTGTCTTAGTTATTTGGCATGGCTGTGAAAGAAATACAGGTAGGTGGCTTCAGCAAACAGAATTTTATTTTTTTGTAATTAAGAGACTGAAAAAACAACAACAAAACAAAACATTACCACCAAGGCACCTTTGACTCATTGCCCCTAAAGGACAGGGCAGAACTGCCCCAGAGGGTTTCCACAAAGTGGCTTGGTGGTGGATTTGAACTGAGACCTTTTGGCAGGTTAACAGCTGAACTCTTAAGCGCTGCGCCACCAGCACTCCGGTTAGGGGGCTAGAAGTCTGCACTTAGGGTGCCAGCTCCAGCAGAAAGCTGTCTCTCTGTCAGTGCTGTTGCCAGGTCTTTATCTCTCTTCGTCTTCTGCTCCTCAGCAATCTTCATGTGGCTTAGGATCTGTCTTCCACTATCTCTACTTTCTTGCTTGGTGGTTTGCCCAGTCTGTTTCTTATATCTCAAAAAAGAATTGATTTAATATACACCCTACACTATGCTGCCTCATTAACATAACAAAGACAACTTATTCCCATATGTGATTATAATCATACATGTAACAACAACAAAGCAACCCATTGCCATCATCGAGTCGATTCATAGTGAAACTATCAGGGTTATGATTTACAATACATATTTTGACAGAGACACAATTTAGCTCATAATAGTTATCTATTGTTATTAAGTGCCATTGAGACAGTTCTGACTCATAGCAGCCCTGTGCACAACAGAACAAAACACTGCCCAGTCTTGGGCCATGTCCGCAATTATTTTTGTGCTTAAGCCCATTGTTGAGGCCCGTGTCTCAATCCATCTCCGTGAGGGCCTTCTTCTTTTTTGTTGACCCTCTACTCTACCAAGCATGATACCCTTCTCTAGGGACTAATCCTTCCTGACAACATATCCAAAGTATGTAAGATGCAGTCTTTGCTTTCAGGGAGCACTCTGGTTATACTTCTTCCAGAACACATCTGTTTGTTGTTGCTGTTGTTCTTTTTTTTTTTTTGTATATGTCTATTACTACATAACAAAAGCCTAAACTAGCCAGTTGCCACTGAGTCAAAACTGACTCATGGCACCTCCATCGTGTGCAAGATTTCTAACTGGTTCATCTGGTTCAAAACTCTGCTAGAATTTGCATTCCATTGCAGAGATCCTGAATTAGAATCTACAATTTAATGAGATCTCAGGTGATTCTTCTGTATAACAAATGGAAGAACCACTGTTCGACTTGTAGTTCTCAAAATTGGTCCTAACTAGCAACATCAGCTTTGCCTAGGAACTTGGTAGATGTGTATGAACTGGAGTGAACTGGTTTAAAACTCTGCATGTGTGTTAGTGGAGAACTGTTCTCTGTAGGCTTTTCGATGGTTAATTTTTCAGAACGACATCTTCTGGCCTTTCTTCTGAGGCATTTCTGCTTAGACTTGAACTGCCAACCTTTCAGTTAACAGCCAAGTACAATAACCATTTGTACCACCCAAAGGCTCTTCTTGGTAACAAATGACCCCCAAATGTAGTAGCTTAAAGTAATACCCTTCTTTTATCTCCCAGGTTCTGTGTGTTAGGAACCTGGCACAGTTTAGCTGGATCCTCTGGGTCTCTCGTGGTTGCCATGATGGTATCACTCGGCTGCCACCGTTGCAGTGTTCAGCTGGCGAAGGATGTATTTTCATGTGCTTGCTGGTACATTCGTTTTGCTGGCCGGCTGTTGCACTGACAGCCTCCGTTTCTGGATGGCTGTTGACCGGACACTGCTCTTAGTTCTTTGCCAAGTGAACCTCTCTGTAATAAGGTGGTGTTTGGGTCACCTGGTACTGCTCTATCAGAAATACCACAAGTGGATGGCTTCAAAAAGAGAAATTTTATTATTTTTTTCATAGTCCAGTAGGCTACAAGTCTAAATTCAGGGTATTAGCTCCAAGACAAGGCTTTCTTTTCTGGATGTGGAGGAAAGTCTTTGTCGTTAGTCTTCCACTGGACTGATTGGGAGATTCTATGGAGTGCAAACCCTGATCCTTTCCAAAGAATACACTCAGCTTCTGTCACAGCTTCTGGTATGAGGTCCCCCACCTCTCTGCCAGCTTCTTTCCTTTATAGCTCAAGAGACTGCCTCAAGCCACAAAACAACCTTACACACTGAGTCCTGCCCACCAACACAGCTGCTGTCCATCTACCCTCATTGCCATCCCAGAGGCAGGACTTCCAACACTGAGGGCATCATGCAATACCAGGAACCGTGGCCTAGCTAAACCACCATATGGAGAACACAATTCAATCCATGACAGGTGGTTCAAGTGACAGTATTGGAGTTCATCAGGGTGAGCAAGTGACAGATCCAGAGAGGGACCAAGAGGATGAAATGGATAGGGTTAATAGCTGCAGAAAAATCCTTACCTGGCTTCTTTCTTAATACTTAAAACCCCTTTTTCTCAAAAAGATACTGACACGTAAAGAACATTGTACCCTCCCTTCTGACTGGTACTTCCGAAGATTTTGAAATTGTTCTCCCAGATCCTAAAGTTGTTCCTGACTGCTGACCAGATAGAGTGATGCCAATGTGCAGCCCACTACCCAGATAAACAGTGCAGTTCCCAAAAAACATAACCAACCTCCAAAATGTCAAGGACAGATATCTTGGAACAGGGAAGCTGTATTCCTCCACCAAACCCCTCTTCCTCTGGACACCTGCATGCCTGCCCTCCTTACCTGGCCCCTTTCCCTATAAACACTCCTATAAAACTTGCCAGCCTGGACTGAAATGTTAACATGTTTTTTAGGGTGCTAATCCTCTGTCTTCTCAGACTGTTGGCAGTCTGAATAAAGCACTCTTAAAAGATTCAGTCCCTGTCTCTGCAGTTGACTTACTAGTGACAGGCAGCACAAATCCACGATCTTTTTTTTTTTTCTGGTAACAATAGAAGTCAGTCTTCCGTAACCTAATCTTAGAAGTGACATACCACCATTTTTTTTTTAATTGTGCCTTACGTGAAGGTTTACAGAGCAAGTTAGTCTCTCATTCAACAGCTAATGCACATTAATTTCGTGACATTCATGGCCAGCCCTGTTCTTTCTCCACCCTGGGTTCTCTGTTTCCATTCACCCAGTTCTCCTGTCCCTTCCTGCCTTCTTATCCTTGGTTTGGGGCTGGCTTGCCTATTCAGTCTCAATCATGATTGAACTAAAAGCAAGTTCTTCATCTGTGTTATTGCTTGTCATATATAACAAAACAAACGAACAAACAACCCCCAAACTTGTTGCTGTCCAGTCAGTTCTGACTCATAGTAACATTGTAGGGTAGAGTCGAACTGCCCCTAGGGTTTCCAAAGAGGTGATGGTGGCTTTGAACTGCGATATTTTGGACAGTAGCTGACTGCTTAACCACTGTGCAACCAGGGCTCTGTTTGCCCTATAGACCTGTCTAATTTTTACATAAAGGGTGAACCTTGGGAGTGACTTCAGTATTGAGTTGAAAGGGGCTCGGTGGGCCACACTCTTGGGGTTTCTGTGTTCTTGCTCAGACCAGGAAGTCTATTTTTTTGTGAATTTCCATTTTGTTCTACTTTTTTTTCCCACTCTGTCTGGGATCCTCTGTTGTGACCCCTGTCAGAGCAGCTGGCTGTGGTGGCCGGGTGCTGTCCACTTGTTCTGGGCCCAGTGTGGCAGAAGTTGTAGTACTTGTGGCACATTTGTCCTTTGGGCTAGTCTTTCCTTAGTGTCTTTGGTTGTTTTTTCTTTCAATTCCTCTGATCCGACTCGATGGCACTTGACGGCTCCTGCCAGGATGAGACCAGCAGATGTATCTCAGCTGGCTATTCACAGGCTTTCAGACCTGGATGCTGTTCCTCACGGTTACCATCGTATCAGTTTTGTCTTGTTCTGTTCTTTAGAAGCAAGTTACTCAGTGCTTCCAGTCAAGGGGGGACTATGTAAGGACAGGAGGGGTCGCTGGGAGCCACTTTCATACAAAACAAAACTGAGGGCTTTAAAAAAAGGGGACAAAATGGAAGAATTATATGGAAGAATGAATAAATGAAATGATACCTACAGAGATACAGACAATCTTTTAAAGAACTGTATCAGCTTTTGCAATGGACAGAGGGTTGGTTAACATTCACAGAGTGCTGGGTGGACTCGTCCACCAAAATACCAACAATAACTGGAGAACGTAAATACAGTCATAGAGCCGGGGCAGTCAGGTGCAAACAAGACATTTCTTTAAGTTTTATGTTCTGTCTTAAAAAGTCATACGAATTTTGCAGTCTAGGCCATAATACTTGTGTTAGGATATAAAAGTATAAAAATGACTTACCACTGAGCACAATTAATGTTCTAAGGTGAGGCACCATGTGGTTTCAGTTGGAAGAACTCTGCCTAAGACTTCATAGCACCCATTCCTTTTGGATGGGTCATTTCTCCTGAGTCATTAATGCCTTTTTCATCTGTGACATGTTAAATAGTATCATCTGCTAAGAGGGAAAAATGAATGCTGTTGCAACATGTATTTGTTTTCTGTTTTTTTGGAATTCAGCCTCCCCAGTCTCTGCTCCTTGTGTGGGCCACACACCAGCCGTGCTAAACAACCTCTTGTTCATCTCTGAACATCTCAAGTCTGTGTTGCCTTGAGTTATTTGAACACATCATCCTGTCAGCCTGGACCGTCCTTTCCTGCCTCATCTCCCTGTGTTATTCCTCGTTGTCCTTTTAAAACTCAGGCTGGGAATTAGAGACGTCTTGGAAAAACAGTGGCACTTCATCTGAATTAAGGACTACCCTTGCCCAGTGTTTCCAGAGCCACCCCTGGGCACCCTCATTTGTGTGTTTAGACAAATAAGTCTACAGTGGCTATATGTTTCAATACCGACTTCTTTAGGTGTCAGCTCCCTAAGGACAAGGACTCTGACATTTTCTTCTTTATTACCCTCCTGTGATCAGCAAAGGAATTCCTGGGTGGTACAAAGGGTTAATGCACTCAGCAGTTCACTTCAAGGTTAGAGGTTTGAATGCACCCAGAGATGTCTCAGGAGAAAGACCTAGTGATCTCCTTCCAATAAATCAGCCATTGAAAAGCCCAAGGAGCACAGTTCTACTCTGAGACATAAGGAGTTGTCAAGAGTTGGAATCCATGGCAACTGGTGATGGTGGCTGGCAAACTGGCCTACAGTAGATATTCAAAAAATAACTATATACTAAATTAAAAAAACATTTGCCATTGAGTCAACCTGACTCACAGTGACTCTGTATGTCTCAGTGTAGAACTGTGTTCCAGAGTTTTCAATGGCTGCCTTTTCAAAAGTAGATCGCCAGGTTTTTCTTCTGAGGCACCTCTGGGGGACTGACACTTCAAATTCTATAGTTAGCTACTGAGCACAGTAACCGTTTGTACCACTCAGGGACTCAGTGGCCTACATTAGTGGTTCTCAAACTTTTTGGACTCAAGACCTCTTTCCACTCTCATAATGTATAGAGAATGCCAAAGATATTTTACTTATGTGGGTTATGTCTATGGATACTAACTATATTAGAAATTAAAACTAAATAATTAAAAATACTAATCAGTTAATTTAAAAATAACAAAAATAAACCCAGTGCACATTAACATAAATAGCATTTTAAATAACAAAATATTTTTAAAAACCCCAAAATAATTTAATCAGAAGAATGCTATTACACTTTTGTCAGTGAGCTGGATTCTCATATTTGCTTTTGTATAAATTTGCTGTAATATGTTATTTTGGTTGAAGCTTTTGAGGAAAATCTGGTCTTGCACAGATATATAGTTGGAAAAGTGAAGAGTATTTTAACAGCCTTTTTAGATAATTATGATTATTCTTCTTTGATACTGTGCCAAAATTTGCAGGATGATAGCTTGTAGTATGGAATTTGAAACTAATCAATTAATTTTTTGCACTGGTCTAGCTAAAATCCATTGGCCTATCTTGAAATCTGAGTGGATAGATTTATTTATTTATTTTTTGAGCCATGCATGATTTTGTAAGATGTGCCCCAACCAACCTACTAAAGAGAATTTCGAAGAGGCTGGCCTAGGTATCCGAATGTTTAAGAAAGTTCCCAGATGAGTCTGAAGTTCATTCCTGTTTGGAAAGCAGATTTGGCCCAAGAATAACAAATACAACTCTTTCGCTATCCTAGTTGGAAAGGAATTTGAGCCTCCCTAGAAATACACTCTAACTGGTTGGTTATGTCTACCAGTGACAGCAGGGTGTGGGTGGGGCTCAGGGAAAATACTTGCCACAAGTGGCATGTATTTGCCTTCCCTATAATTTTTGCAAAAGTTTTGATAGCCTCTGTTCTTATTTCCTTGAGTCCTTGTCTTTCCCTTCCTGGCATCCTAACTTTGTAAACAATTTAACAAATTCCCAAAGAACTTGACCCCTTTTCCCTTGAACCATGCACTCTCCTTGAATCTTAAAAGCATGTGCCAAGAGTCACTGGCTACATTTGTCCATTAGAGTGATACTTCGTGCTTTTCCTTTTGGTTTATCATGTTTTTCCGTTCCATCTCTTTGGAGTTCTGGAAAAAGCTTGAGAGTGATTCATTAGTCATAGAATTTAACTTTAAAAAACAAAAGAATCTCTGGCATTAATCATAAAAGATGACATTTAAAATGCATTGTCACCGAAGTCTTTTTCCTTTTCGTTCATTTGATTCTCATCGTGGAGTACCTCTTGGGTCAGACCCCACGATGCTGTGTGTTTGGGAGACAAAGATAAATAGAAGGCAGAACGCCAGCCAGACCCACTATGACAACTACAGTGTGTTAAGTAAGTGCCACAAGGAAACCCTGGAGGCAGAGTGGTTAAGTGCTCTGGCTGCTAAAAAAAAGGTCAGTAGTTCAAATTCCCCAGGTGCTCTTTGGAAAGTCTATGGGGTTTTTATTGATAGTGCCGTAATAGGTGGTCCTATTAGAGTGCTGGCACAGGGGCTAAAGCATTTAACTGCTAACCAAAGAAACTGGTGGTTGGAACCCACTAGTCACCCTGTAGAAGAAAAATGTGACAGTCTCCTTCCGTAAAGATTTATAGCCTCAGAAACTCTATGGGGCAATTCTACTCTGTCCTATAGTGTTCCTGTGACTTGGAACAGACTTGATAACAATGGGTTTGATTTGATTTTGGAATCTTAGAGTAACTACATGTTAGGAGAAAGTTAATTCCTACCAAGGAGCATTCTTATCCTGAAACAAACACAAACAAACAAGCAAACTGAAGTAGTTGCTGTTGAGTCAGTTCCAACTCATGGCAATCTCATGAGTTGGCAAAGATTTCTCTCCCATAGGGTTTTCACTGGCTGTGACATTTCAGAAGCATATCTCCAAGGCTTTCTTCCAAGGTGCCTGAGTTCAAGTCATCCACCTTTCAGTTAGTAGTCAAGCACTGAACCATTTGCATCACTCAGGGACTCCGTTCTCATCCTGTTGTTACTGCTGCTAGGTGCAGTCAAGTCAGTGTTGACTCCCCGGCACCCTGTGTGCAACAGAAGGAAACCCTGGCTGGTTCTGCGCCATCCCCACAACTGGTGTTATGTTTGAGCCCGGTGTTGCAGCCACTGTGTCAATGCATCTAGTTGAAGAACCTCCTCTTTTTCACGCTCCCCTCTACTTTACCAAGTATGATGTCCTTCTCCAGAGACTGACTCCTTCTGAGAATATGGGAGGCCAGTTCTTGCCACCCCTGTTTCTAAGAAGCACTCTGTACTTCTGCTAAGACAGACTTATTTGTTCTTCTGGCAGTCCGTGGTATAGTCAATATTCTTCACCAGCACCATAATTCAAAGGCATCAATTCTTCTTTGCTCTTATTTATTCATTGCCCAGCCTTTCCATGCATACGAGGAGACAGAAAATACCATTTTTTGGGTCAGTTGTACCTTAGTCCTCAAAGTGACATCTTTGCCTTTTGACACTATAAAAGATCCTTTGCAACAGGTTTGCCCAATGCAATACACGATCTACTTTCTAGACTGCTTTTTCCATGGCCATTGATTTTGCATCCAGGTTAAGTGAAATTTTCAACAACGTTTACCGTGATGTGCTTATTGGCCCAGTTATGAGAATTCTTGCTTTCTTTATGTTTAGGTGAAGTCCATTCTGAAGGCTGTAGTCTCTCATCTTCATCAGTAAGTGCTTTGAGTCCTTTGCTCTCAGCAAGCAAGGATGTGCCCTCTGCATAAGGTAGGTTGTTAAGGAGTCTTCCTCCAGTTCTGATGCTGTATTCTTCTTTGCATAGTCTGGCTTTTTTGACTATTTCCTCAGCATACAGATTGGATGAGTACGTTTAAGGATACAACTTTGTACCTACGTTTCTTTGTTTTAAACAATATAGCATTGCTTGTTCTGTTCTAACCACTGCCTTTTGGTCTGTGTACAGGTTCCTCGGGAGCACAGTTAAGTATTCCAGAATTGCAGTCATTCCCAATATTATCCACAATTTGTTCTGTTCCACAGTGTCAAATGCCTTTGCATAGTCAACAAAACACAAGAAACCTCTTTCTGGTATTCTGTGTTTTTAGCTAAGATCCATCTGACATCAACAGTGATATCCCTTGTTCCATGTCCTCTTTTGAATTGGGCTTGAATTTCTGGTAGTTTCCTGTTGATGTACTGCTGCAGCTGTGTTTTTATTTTATTTTTATTTATTTATTTTTACTGTATTTTTACTGTGAGTCAATTTAACATAGGAAACCCCGAACACACACTGCTGTGCAACTCTGTGTGCTCTCCTCACCTCGTGACAGCACATTCTTTTTTTATGTCCTGTACTTCTGGTATCCACTCAACCAACTCTTGTCCCTTCCTCTTTTATTTTTTATTGTGCTTACAATTCAAGTCAGTCTGTCACATAAAAACTTAATCACAAATTGTTATGTGAGTATAGTTGCTCTCCCTACAATGTGACAATGTCACCAGGGCTCTTTGAAGACAAGGGTCTTTGTCAGACCCTTAAGAAAGAATTACTCAGGTAGACTTGGCTGGCCCAGGAAGAGAAGTCTTTACTGGAAGATGAAAGCACTTCAAAGTGGGCAGCAGCAGAGTGCATAGCACTCTAGGAGGCTATGCCACTGAGTGAACTCAGGGCTGGGTTGTTACAGCACATTGATAACTGGGGACAACAAATCAGCAGTAGAGATCTGCAGGATTTCCATTTCTGCATCATAGGCAGCTGCTTGTCCCTTTTTCGTGGCACACATATGCATACTTCAACATGGTTCCTGCCACAAAGTCTTCTGTGACTGCTGGTGGAACTTGTTATGCAGTGTCAGGCCTGTGCAGTTTCTTGCTCCTTTAGTTTGATTCCTTAGTACTAACTGTAACTCTCTGGTGCCCCTGCTGGAAGAACATATAGCTGTCGTTTCTATCTCATCTGTGCATGCCTCTGAAATGGGTCTAAACTGACTTCTCTAAAACAGCTTTAGGGATAATTTAAGCAACTTGTCCCTGAGTGTGGGTGATAAAATAAGTTATGGACCACTTCAGAATATTCCAAGGTGTGGTTAGGCTGGCTCTTGGTGTCCTTGTCTCAACA
This sequence comes from Heterohyrax brucei, assembly GCA_028571685.1. Lineage (NCBI taxonomy): Eukaryota > Metazoa > Chordata > Mammalia > Hyracoidea > Procaviidae > Heterohyrax > Heterohyrax brucei. The sequence continues at coordinate 121,672,946 of CM053145.1, read as the reverse complement.
GAACACTCCTCTTCTCCACCCTGTATTTCCCATATCCATTCAACCAGCTCTTGTCACCTTCTGTCTCCTTATCTTGCAACTGTTTTCAAATTATCTTCAGAAAAATTTTACTTGGGCATGATATTAATGATAATGTTCGATGATTTCCACATTCTGTTCCTCAGCCTTCTTCAGAATGGGCACAAAAATGGATCCCTCTCAGTAGATTCGGAAGCTGTCTTCCAAATTTTCTGACATACAGGCAGATGTATCTATATCTGTTTGTTGAAATATTTCAATTGGCATTCTGTCTATTCCTGGAGTCTTGTTTTAATTTAGTGCTTTCAGTGTGTCTTGGGCTTCTTCCCTCAATAACATCAATTCTTCATCATATGCTACCTCCTGAAATGGTTGAAAAATTGACCAATTCCTTTCTGGTACACTGACTTCTTATATTACTTCCATATTCTTTTGATAATTCCAGCATCCTTCAATATTTTGCACATAGACACCTACAGTAATGCAATTCAAGGCTTGATACTTTTCTTCAGTTCTTACTTTAGTGGCCCTTTGAAATTTTTGGTTCAACTCTTTGACCTCATCATGTCTTTCATTTGCTTTAGCTACTTCATGTTCAAGAGTAAGTTTTGGGGGGGCGGAGTCAAGATGGCGGACTAAGCCCACGTCTCCTTATACCCCTCTGGAAACCAAGACCTGAATTGACAATCAAACAGAGCCTTCTGATCACCTAATCAGCCTCAGCACATAGCACAGAGCTGTTAATTGGGACTTCATACCACTCAGCGAAAAACCTCCTCTCTCTCGCTGACTCCCGCTCCTGGCTAGCCCCGGCTCTCACCGACAGAAGGTAAACGCACCAGTTTGACTTTTTTTTTCCTTGGTCTCGGCTGGCGGGTGGAGCTGGGCTTTGCCTGGCGGCTGGACTCAGACGCGCTGCTGGGGGGATAGGCAGGCGAAATTCCCATATTCTGAGAGCCAGGCTCGGGACTCTGTTAATCTAGCCACTTTGAGCCTTTCATTTAATAGCTGCCTCAGCAGGGTTTGCGCTGAGCTTTGCATTCAGTGTGCAGGACGCCATGTTGGTACTGAGATTTTAGCAGGACCTCGTTCTTAGCCTGGGAGCCAGCACCTCCAAACGGGACAGCGCTTCTCCTACAGAAAAGTAGCGATTTTGCACAGTGCTGCCTACATTGGGGGCCCTGCAACAGAAGCAGAGGAATCACTACCTCTCGGCACCTTTAGCCCCTCTGTCTGCTGCCTGTGTGGAGGACGCCATCTTGGATACGGTAGCTGCAGCTTGACCTAATTCTTAGCTTGGGAGCCAGAACCTGCCCACAGGAGAGCGCTTTTCTATCACAAAACCAGTACTCAAAGCAGTGGTGGCTAAGGCTAGGCCCTGTCAGCAGAGGCCACCAGGGCAGTAGCATTGCTGTATTCTGAACTAGTCTGTTGTCATCTGAGGTTGGATATAGTGGCGCTGGCTTTGTCAGATGAGAAGAGGGACCTCTACACCTGAAAACCTAACTGACTTGTGAACTGGTCAGATACCTTTTGCTTTACATTTGAAGACAGCCTAGAGAAACATTTGCAATCCATCCTCTCAGTACCTCTTCCAGCCTCTATATACTCACATGGGACCCAAAAAGCAACAGACAATTGTGGCATATAAGCAATCACTCATGGCTTTAGAAGGCTCCCAAACAAAGCAACCAAGGAGTTTTCCAGATGAAGAAACTTTTATGAAAGCATCAGGAAGTGAATACAAATTGAGTATATACAGAGCCCTTATAGACCTTATACAAAATGCAGCAGAACAAAGTGAAAAATTAAGCAAGTTGTTTGATCTGATGGAACACCAGTACTCTGAAATCCAACAGATCAAGAAGAAAATCAAAGAAATAGAAACTTCCACTCAAAGCCAAGAAAACAGAATGGAACAAATGGCAAAAAGAATTTCTGACTTGGAAGACAGAGCTACTGATGCCAGTGTCTATGAGCAGAAATCAGAAAAAAGAAACAAGAAAAATGAAGAAACATTAAGAAGCATGTGGGACTCTATTACGAGGAACAACCTTCGATTAATTGGAGTCCCTGAACAGGGTGAGACATCTGAGAACACAGAGAGTATTGTTGCTGAGCTGCTGAAAGAAAACTTCTCAGATATCATGAAGGAAGAGAATATAGACATCTCAGATGCATATTGTAAGCCACCCAATATAGATCTCAACAGAAAGACTCCAAGACATATTATAATCAAGCTTAACAAAATGAAACATAAGCAGCAACTCTTAAAGGCAGCAAGACTCAAGGGAAAGCTAACATTCAGAGGGAAACCCTGTAGGCTCTCGTCAGATTTCTCAGCAGAAACCATGCTGGCACGGAGACAGTGGCATGACACATTCAATATCTTGAAGGAGAAGAACTTCCAACCAAGAATTATATATCCTGCAAAACTGTCTTTCAAATATGAAAATGAAATTAAGACATTCCCAGATAAACAGAAACTCAGAGACTTTGTAAAAACCAAACCCAAACTACAAGAAATACTGAAAGAAGTTATTGGCTTTGGCTTAGAAGAACAAAACCACCAACTTTATACTTTAGAACAACACACTACTCAATAGTCTACTCATTTAGAGAAGGCTCCAAAGTAAATCACAGCTTTGATATGGAAAGAAGCAATCCAGTGATCATCATGAAAACTATGGTGTCATCATAATAAAAAGAGGGATGTACTACAGTCGTTATAATCCTTCCAGATGGAGAGGAAGATGACAAGACTGGTAGTAATTAAAATTGGGTTAATAAATAGTTTACTAAGGGGGTTCATAGGGGCAGCTGTAAAGCACAACAAAGATATATCATACCGTTTCAAGAAATCTAACACATGAGTCTCAACAACTATAAAACCAGCTCTGAAAAAGGTGAAAAATCAACTCACAAAAAAGAGTGTCCCAGAACAGACTAATAAGAACAACAGAGAAAGCATCAACATAAAAATAAACATATCACAATGGCAACAGTGAACACATACCTATCAATAATTACATTGAATGTGAATGGACTGAATGCTCCAGTAAAGAGACACCGAGTGTTATCTTGGATCAAAAGACATGATCCATCCATATGTTGTCTACAAGAAACTCACTTGAGACCTAAAGACAGGAACAAACTGAAAATTAAAGGATGGAAGAATATATATCAAGCTAACAGTGAACAAAGAAGAGCAGGGGTGGCAATTCTAATCTCAGACAAAATCAATTTTAATGTCGAATCCACCATCGTGGACAAAGATGGTCACTATTTATTGCTGAAAGGTTCAGTACACAAGCAAGACTTAACTATATTAAATATTTATGCACCTAATGTCAGAGCACCTAAATATGTTGAAGAAACACTCACTATGCTCCAAAGAGAGTTAGATGACTCCACAATAATAGTGGGAGACTTTAACATTCCACTCTCATTACTAGACAGATCATCTAGAAAAAAGCTCAGTAAAGATACAGAAGACCTCGTTGACACAATTAACCAACTAAACCTCATTGATATATACAGAACTTTCCACCCATCAGCAGACAACTACACCTTCTTCTCCAGTGCCCATGGAACATTCTCCAGAATTGACCACGTGATAGGCCATAAAGCAATGCTCAACAAAATCCATACCATTGAATTATTGCAAAGCATCTTCTCAGATTATAAAGCCATAAAAGTTGAAATCAATAGCAGAAAAAACAGAGATAGAAAGTGGAACTCTTGGAAATTGAACAACATCTTGCTCAAAAAAACATGGGTTATAGAGGAAATCAAGGATGAATTAAAGAAATTCATGGATTCCAATGAGAACGGAAACATTTCCTACCAGAACCTAGGGGATACAGCCAAAGCAGTGCTCAGAGGTCTGTTTATCTCCATAAATGCACACATCTGGAAGGAAGAAAGAAACCAAATCAAGGAACTAACTCTATGGCTTGAACAAGTAGAAAGAGAACAACAGAGGAACCCCTTGGGCACCAGAAGAAAGGAGATCATAAAGATTAGAGCAGAGCTAAATGAATTAGAGAATAGAAAAACAATTGAAAAAATTGAAAAGACCAAAAGCTGGTTTTTTGAAAAGATCAACAAAATTGATAAACCACTGGCTAAACTTACTAAAGAAAAGCAGGAAAGGAAACAAATAACCCAAATTAGAAATGAGAGGGGAGTTGTCACCACAGATGCAACAGAAATCAAAAGTATCACAACAGAATCCTATGAAAGACTGTACTCTAGCAAATTTAAAAACCTAGGGGAAATGGACCAATTCCTGGAGTCATACCACCTACCCAAATTATCACAACATGAGGCAGAACAACTTAATAAACCCATCACAAAGGAAGAGATTGAAAAGGTCATCAAAACACTGCCAACCAAAAAAAGTCCGGGTCCAGATGGCTTCACGGCAGAATTCTACCAAGCATTTAGAGAAGAGATATCCCCAATACTACTGAGACTATTTCACAGTATAGAAAGGAATGGAGTACTCCCAAACTCATTCTATGAAGCCAGCATAACCCTGATACCTAAGCCAGGGAAAGATCTAACAAAGACAGAGAACTACAGACCAATATCACTCATGAATCTAGATGCAAAAATCTTCAACAAAATCCTTGCCAGCAGAATACAACAACATATCAAGAAAATAATCCATCATGACCAAGTGGGATTCATACCAGGGATGCAAGGCTGGTTCAACATCAGGAAAACAATTAATGTGATAAACCACATAAATAACACAAAAGACAAGGATCACCTGATTTTGTCCATTGATGCCGAAAAGGCATTTGATAAAGTCCAACACCCATTCGTGCTAAAAACTCTTAGCAAAATGGGTATAGACGGCAAATTCCTCAACACAATAAGGGCCATTTATAGAAAGCCAGTTGCCCACATCATCCTGAATGGAGAGAGACTGAAAGACATTCCCTTGAGATCAGGAACTAGACAAGGATGCCCACTGTCACCTCTCCTATTCAACATTGTGCTAGAAGTTCTAGCCAGAGCAATTAGACAAGACGAAGAAATAAAGGGCATCTGCATCAGCAAAGAGGAAGTTAAAATCTCCCTGTTTGCAGATGATATGATTGTATATGCAGAGAACCCCAAGGAATCTATAAGTAAGCTACTCAAACTGATAGAAGAGTTCAGCAAAGTCTCAGGACACAAGACAAACGTAAGTAAATCAGTAGGATTCCTTTATACCAACAACGAGACTGTTAAGGAGGAAATTATCAAATCAATACCATTTACGATAGCCCCTAAGAAGATAAAGTACCTAGGAATTAATCTAACCAGAGAAACAACAGACCTTTACAAAGAGAATTACAAGCCCTTACTACAAGAAACTAAAAGAGACTTAGATAAATGGAAAAAGCTACCCTGCTCATGGATAGGAAGACTTAACATTGTGAAAATGTCTATTTTACCCAAAGCAATTTATTTATATAATGCAATCCCAATACAAGTTCCAGCATCATTTTTTAATGAGATGGAGAAACAAATCACCAATTTTGTTTAGAAAGGGCAGAAGCCCCGGATAAGTAAAGTACTACTAAAGAAGAAGAACACACTGGGAGGCCTCTCATTACCCGACCTTAGAACATACTACACTGCCACAGTGGTCAAAACAGCCTGGTACTGGTACAAGAACAGACAGATCGATCAATGGAACAGAATTGAGACCCCAGAGATGAGACCATCTGCCTATGAACAGTTGATATTTGACAAAGGCCCTAAGACATTAAACTGGGGTAAAAACAGTATCTTCAACAAATGGTGCTGGCAAAATTGGTTATCCATCTGCAATAAACTGAATCAAGATCCATATCTTACATCGTATACAAAAACCAACTCCAACTGGATAAAAGAACTAAATATCAAACCTAAAACGATAAAGCTCATCCAAGAAAAGGTAGGAACAACAATGGAAGTTTTAATACACAATGAGGACAGACTCCAAAATCTGTCAAAGAAACCTCAATCAGCAGAAGAGAAAGTAGATAAATGGGAACAATTAAGAATCAAATACTTTTGCTCATCTAAAGACTTTATTAATAGAATTAAAAGAATACTCAAAGAATGGGAAAAAATATTTGGCAACTCTATGTCAGACCGATGCCTGATCTCCATAATCTATAAGATACTACAAAATATCAATAAGAAAAAGAGAAACCATCCAATTAAGCGATGGGCAAAGGAGATGGACAGACACTTCACTAAAGAGGAGATCCAGGCAGCCAAAAAACACATGCGGACATGTTCACAATCTTTAGTTATTAAAGAAATTCAAATCAAGACAACAATGAGATACCATCTCACCCCAACAAGATTGGCCATGATCCAGAAAACACAAAACAACAAATGCTCGAGAGGTTGTGGAGAAAGTGGAACCCTCCTACACTGTTGGTGGCGTTGCAAAATGGTCCAGCCTCTTTGGAAGGCAATCTGGTGCTTCCTTAAAAAAATGGATATCGATATACCATTTGACCCAGTAATTCCACTACTTGGAATATATCCTACAGATTCAAGGAGTTTCACACCAACGGACACATGCACCAGAATGTTTACTGCAGCACAGTCCACAATAGCAAAAAGTTGAAATCAACCCAGATGCCCAACAATAGAAGAATGGATAGGAAATCTATGGTACATATACTCAATGGAGCACTACGCAAGGATAAAGAATAACGATGATTCCAGGAAACATCTCCTAACCTGGTTTCAACTGGAAGACATTATGTTGAGTGAAAGTAGTCAGCGACAAAGGGACAAATACTGTATGAGACCTCTACGATAAGACCTCAAAAACAGACTTGTGCATAGAAGAAAAGACTCTTTGACAGCTGTAAGGGAGTGGAGGGAGGGAGGGGAAGGGAGGGTTTAGTTTAGTTACTAGAAATCTAGTTGGGAGAAAGCGGTGATAGCACACATTAGAAACAAGAACAACATTAAGTGGACTTCAGCATAACTTGAGTACTCCTTCCATCTTGACTCAATACTGCAAGGGTAGAGTAGCTGGGGCGGGGGGCGGGGGACCATGCTCTTAGGTGAGTTCCAGGCCAATTGGCACAACTAGCGTTTTGCTAAGAGAGCTCTCTGTACCCCACATTGGTGAGTGGCGTCTGCGGTCTTAAAAGCTGCCAAGCTGCCATCCGAGGACACAGCAAATGGTCCCAACTCAGCAGGAACGGATGCTCACCGAGGACCAAAATGACATGCGGTGGAGACAACCGAGAAGACAGAGAGACCCACAAGAGTGGGTGCCTACATCAACTTGGGACCGGAAGAACCGGATGGTGCCCAGCTACCACCAGTGATAGCTACGACTGAACTCACAGAGAGGAGTCTCACTGGCAACACAAGAATAAAAAGGGGTGCATCATGAGATCTCCACTAAAAGACCTCAATTGATGGTCCAGCGGTTTTGGAGTTCCTCTGAGAGCATGCCCCTTGCCCCTGATGCTGCCCTTTCCCATAAATTATAACAAAGGTCCACTCTTTGGACAGGAATGGATTGGACTTGGCAATGCAGAGTGACCATATATTGGAAGCACTTTATGGTTCTATACATCTACATGATATTATCTCGCTGACCTCTGGCTGGAGGAAGGGGAGTGGACGGAGAGGAGGGGAAAGGAGACTGTTGGGAGAATGAGACATGTATGAAGCAGAGAGGAATAGTGTGCAGTCACCGGACAGGGAGAGCAGTGGAAGCTGCATATAGGTGGGCATGTAAATTTATACGTGAATGTACATTTTCACTCAGTTATGTTAAATAAAAATGAACGAAATAAAAGAGTAAGTTTCACAGTCTCTTCTGGCATGATTTTTGGTCTTTTCTTTCTTTCTGTCTTTTAAATGAACTTTTGCTTTCATTATCATGATGTCCTTGATGTCACCCCACAGCTCATCAGGTCTTGGGCAGAAGTGTTCAGTGTATCAAATCTAGTCTTGAGGCAGTCTCCAAATTCAGGTGGAATATATTCAAGGTTGTATTTTGGCACTTATTGAATTGTTTTAGTTTTCTTCAGCTTCAGCTTGTACTTGTGGTTGAGTAACAGATGGTCTGTTCGACAGTTAACCACCGGCCTTGTTCTAACTGATCATATTAAGCTTTTTGATCGTCTCTTTCTGCACATGTACTCTATTTGATTCCTGTGTATTTCATCTGGTGAAGTTTACATGCATAGTTACCACTTATGTTGCTGAAAAAAGTGATTTGCAATGAATAGTCTCACAAAATTCTGTCATAAGATCTTTACCCTTGTTTCTATCACCAAGGCCACATTTTTCAGCTGTTTCTTTTTCTTTCCAAACTTTGCCTTCCAAACACCAATAATTATCAGTGCATCTTGCTGACATGTATGATCAATTTCAGACAGAAGTTGGTAAACATCTTCAATTTCTTCATCTTTGGCAATAGTGGTTTGTGTATAAATTTGAATGATAGTCATATTAACTGGTCTTCATTGTAAGTGTCTTAATAGTATCCTATCATGGAAAGTGTTATACTTTAGAATAGATCTTGAAATGTTCTTTTTGATAACAGATGTGATGAACTAAAAGTTTATCCTTCCTGACATAATACACCGTATGTTTGTCTGATTCAAATGGCCAATACTAGTCTATTACAAGTCACTGATGCGTAGGACATCGATCTTCAGGTGCTCTGTTTCACTTTTGACAACTCCCAATTTTCCTAGATGCGTACTTTGTATATTCCACATTCTAATTATTAATGGCTGTTTGTAGGTGTTTGTCCTCACTTTGAGTTGTGCCACAGGAGTAAATGAAGGTACATAAAGCTTTACTTCATCAACACCATTAAGACTGACTCTCCTTCGAGGCCAGCCAAGCCAGGAGGTAACTCTTTTTTGGTTACATTTTGAGTGCCTTCTGACCCGAGGAGCTTACCTTCAGGTACTATATCAGTGTCCCAATACTATTCATAAGGTTTTTACTGGCCAGTTATTTCAAAAGCGGATCCCTAGTCCTTCTCCTTGTCTGTCTTAGTCTGGAAGCTCAGCTGAAATTTGTCCTCATGGGTGACTATGCCACATGGGAAATGCTGTGCCATAGCTTCCAGGATCAGAGCAACCCTCAAGTACTACAGTATGACAAATTGAGAGGTAGCATTCTTGTCCTATAAGACGCTAATGACGCTTCCTTCTGTTGGCATTTTCTCATTTGATGTTCTCACGTTGTACATGTCCCCTTCACTCCACACTTAAAAAGCAGACATGAATAAAAACATATGGAAGTAATCCATTCTGATTTCTCAGTGTAAATCATTAGCTAAAATCAGCTCTTTATTATCAGTGGTAAATCACTTCTAGTATAACTGGCATATGATTGCAGGTATGTGGAAATTCTGTAATTGAGAACTATTGAAACAGACTAGAATGATGGAAGATACAAACAAGATAGATTTCCAAAAAAAATGAAAAAAGATAATGTTCATAATCCACCACAATCACATACACACAAAAAAGATAGATTTCAGCAAATTAAAGTTATGAATACTAGGCACAAGATGGGAATACCAACTTTTAAAGAGTTTCAGATATGGAACCAAACAGGTGAGACCTGAATTCCATTCAGCTATTTACTAATCTTAAGGCTTTAGGCATGTTACTTAGCCTATTTAACCCAGGAGTTGCCCTGATGGCACAGTACTTGGCTGCTAATCAAAGACTGGTGGTTCAGCCCTTCCATGGAAGAAAGATGTGGCAGTCTGCTTCTATAAAGATTACAGCCTTGGAAACCCTATGGAGAAATTCTACTCTACCCTGTAAGTTTGCAGTGAGTTGCAATTGACTCGGTAGCAGTGAGTCACATTCTTGTCTGTAGAAGGGATGACATAGCGTATACCTCATGAGGTTATTTTTAAACTTACAAGCAATAATACAAGTAAAACAATAAGCACTAGGCTAATACAAAAAGTAATGGTTATATCCAACGATGCACAATGCACACCATCATAGCCTATGGGAGGGAAAGAAGTAACAGAGTTGAAAGTTTTGCAAAATAGTTTCCTATTATTAATAAAGAAAACATTTTAATCCACTTGCACATTGCACAGATGTCTGAATTAAAAAAAAATATGTAGCTGATTTCAAAATAGTGTGAAAATTTTGCCAGGACCTAAATTTACATGATGGGAAACCAATGTTTAAAGGCAATAAAATGGTCCATGTAGCTCTGCTTCTTATCTAGATGAGCCATTTGAAGGCATTCTGCTTTGAAATCTGCTTTAGATCCAAGCTGTTTTGACTCAGTGTTTTGAAGTTAAATAGTACAAAACATTTTTCAACCTACGGAGAAACTTGGGTATTCAGATAAATAGGTTTCTAGAGAGTTTCAAACTGTTTGGATTAAAAATTCTTTAATTTTGAAATACAGTGTAAAAGATGTTTAAAAAATATTTTGCCTAAGTGGTTTGGTTTAAAAAACAATTTGAAAGCAAACAGGCTTTTACTGTCTTAAAAACCACTTATGTTATGAAAACCACATGAAAAAGATTCCAAATCAAACAATTTAAAGGAAACTAGTCCAAAACCAGTATTTTGAAAAACTTTCTAAATTTAACCATTGATGACAATGACCCTCAAAATTCCAAAGAAAACCGTTGCTAAATAAAAAGTTCAAAAGCATGTGCTTTACAAAATATTTTTTTAAAAAAATGTATTTTACAAAACAGCTGATACTTTTTTATTCTGATTTATTTTAGCCCTTAGCCAGCAATTCTTGACACATGACTGAGAACATGTTTTTGCAACGAAGACCATGCAAAGTAGAAAGATATCACAGCAAGAGGAGGAAAGGGCCTGATTTTGAGTCAAGCCTAGATTTGAATTCCTATTAATTCATCTGTTATCTGTGGCATCTTGATACCACACTACCTGTGATGGTTAAGGTTGTGTGTCACCTTTGTTGGGCCATGATTCTCAGTGGTTTGGCAGTTATGTAGTGATGTAATTTGCCATTTGTGTAATGATGTAGTCATCCTCCCCAATAATATGGACAAACAATAAATTGTAAGGGGTATTTCCTCGGACGTGGCCTGCATGCAATATACACATGGATATTCTGGCAAAGTTTACTTGCTTCCTCTGGATCCTGCATATGGCTTATCATCATATAACCTCCAATTCTTGGGTCTTGAGTCAGGTGTCTGTGTACTGCCTGCTGATCTTGGGTTTGCCAGCCCCTGAATTCCTGATCCATGGACTTGTGTCTTACCAGCCTCTGCAACCACATGAGCTGTTTCTTTGAGATAAATCTGCTTCACTGTTTTTGTTTCTCTAGAGAACCCAGCCTAATACACTACACTTATCTGAATTATAGTTTCAGGTGTAGACTGAGTTCCCCCTGAGGAATTAGAGTCTGGAAATTTCAAGGAGATCATATAGGAAATGATGGAGGGAAGGGATTGGGAACTGAAAGAAATAAAGCAGGAAAACAGAGACGCACACAACAAGGGGGTATTCTGGAGTTGGTTACCACTGGGTTCACCTTATGAGAACCTTCTGGTGGGCATGCTAAATGCCTATGAGACAGAGGTAGAGATGGTTATTTCTGGCAACCTCCTCCAGGGTTGCAACTCCAAACTATCTACTCCACATCCATGAGTGCCAGGTGACTTGCTGCAGACTCTGTGAGGCTGTGTTAGAGACATCCTGAGGCAGAAAGAGGCAACCAAGGTGAGCTGTGATCAGGCTGCATCTGTGACTAGTTGGTTGCACAGCAGTGTTTTAAGTAATTGGTGGGCCCAAGATGTTGTGAGGTGGGGCTTAAGAGTTCTCCAGTACAGTTTCCTCTTCTATGTATACCCATGCCAAACCAAACCCACTGCCATTGAGTCAATCCTGACTCACGGAGACCCCATGTGTTACAGAGTAGAATTATTCTACAGAGTTTTCTTGGCTGTAATCTTTACAGACACAGATTAACAGGCTATTCTTCTGCAGTACTACTGAGTGGTTAATAATCAAGCACAAACCATTTGGGTCACCAAGTACATTATAATTTTTTGTTGTTAGTTGCCTTCGATTTGACCCCTGACTCATGGTGACTCCATACGCAATGGAATGAAATGCTGCCTGGTCCTGTGCCATCCCAATGGTCAGTTGGGGATCAGACCATTGTGATTCATAGGTTTGTCAATGACTGATCTTCAGAAGGACTTTCTCCCCTGCCTGTCTTAGTCTGAAGACTCCACTGATATCTGTTCAGCATCATAGCAACAAGCAAGCCTTCACTGACATGGGCAGTGGCCTATGCATGAGGTGCATTAGCTAGGAATCAAATTCAGGTCTTGAGCATGAAAGTGAGAATTCCATCACTGAACTACTAATATCCCCACCAAGGTTATAAGAGCTTTAGTTGTGGACTCTATACTTAGGATATGCTATGTTATGCCTTTGGGCTGAAACCCTTCCTTTCTTAATCTTCCTAGTGAAAGATTCTTCATCATCTAATACCATACCTCTATGAACCATTTTCTGATCTAAGATAAGTGAAGTTCTCTCCTCCTCCTGGCCTTCCTTGAGGGTCCTGTAATATAAACTTCTGTCCTTCTTCCATTGCTGCAATGGTGAGTAGCACCACACATTCCTATATTACTCCCCTAGTGAGGAGGAGTAGTTGGCCTGAACCATGAGATCAGAAGAAGCTCTCTGTCAGGCTACCCCGATCACAGGCCAGTGATATCCCTCACTTCTTCTTCTCTTTTTCTCGCCAGTATGCACATTGCATCATAGTTCGGAGTCTCCCTTTATAGTGTAGATCCAAAGGCTCCTTTCTCCATCTCCAAGTCCAAGGCTGGGCTGGATGAGGAAGACTTCTCCTCTCCCAAAGATGGCAGGAGGGGTGGGGCTGTGGAAGGGATGGAGGAGCAAGCTTGCTTCCAGCCCCAATTCCAAACCACATTCTCCCACCCCACTCTATCAGCTAATAACTCTCTTATGTTGCTCTCTATGTGACTGTGATGGTTAAGACTGTGTGTCAGCCTTGGCTGGACCATGATTCTCAGTGGTTTTGTAGTTAGGAAACGATATAATTTAGCAGTTGTGTAATGGAATCCAGCTGAAAACACTGACCCAATTTTCAGTCACCTCTCATGCACACAAAAGCTAGACAGTGAACAAAGAAGACTGAAGAAGAATTGATGCATTTGAATGATGGTGTTGGTGAAGAATATTGAATTTACGATGGACTTTTAGAAGAATGAACAAACCTGTTTTGGGAGAAGTATAGCCAGAACTCTTCTTAGCAGTGAAGATGGCAAGACTTGGTCTCACATAGTTTGGACATGTTATCAGGAGGGACCAATCACTGGAGAAGGACTTTACGCTTGGTGAAATAGAGGGTCAGCAAAAAAGAAAACTCTTGTGAAACTGTCTTCCACACAGTGAAGTTAGGACTTTTGTTATGCAGAAGTGTGATTTCCTTTCCTCCTATTCCTAATCTTCACCCTTTCAAATGGTGTACCTCAGGTCTGCCACTACTGAATAGCTATACCTAATCAGAGGTTGTTAGACAAATCTCTAATTCACTGCCCATTACCAAAAACCAAATCAAACCCGTTGCTGTAGAGTCAATTTCAGTTCGTAACAAACCTACAGGACAGACTAGAATTGTCTCATGTTTCCAAGGAGCAGCTGGTGATTTTGAACTGCTGACCATTTGGTTAGCATCCATAGTTCTTAAACAGTTTACCACCAGGCCCCAACACTTCTCCTCAGTTTCAGCATAATCTTAGAGCAGGAGCCCAGCAGCTGCTTTGCTACCTCTGTGGGAGAAAGATGTGGCAGTCAGCTTCCATAAACACTATGGAGCAGTTCTACTCTTGTCTGTAGGGGTTCTGTGTGTTGGAATTGAATCTATAGCAGCAGGTCTGTTTGTTTTTGGTAAACCGTTTGTAACAACTAGGAGCCTCTTAGATGAATTGTTGTTGTTAGGTGTGGTTAAGTTTGTTCCAATTCAGAGTGACCTTATGCATGACAGAATGAAACACTGCTGGGTCCTTCACCATGGCCACAACCGTTTTTATGCTTAAGCCCATTGTTGCAACCATTGCATCAATCCATCTTGTTTAGGCTCTTCCTCTTTTTCACTGACCCCCCTTACTTTACCAAGTATCGTGTCCTTCTCTGGGGACTGAGCTCTCCTGACAACACGTCCAAAGTATGTAAGAGGCAGTCTTGCCATCTTGCTTCCAAAGAGCACTCTGGTTGTACTTCATCCAGAACGGAACTATTTGTTCTTTTGGCCGTCCACAGTATATTCAATATTCTTCTCCAACCCCACAATACAAAGTCATCAATCCTTCTTCTGTCTTCCTTATTCATTTTCAGTTTTTGTATGCACATGATACAACTGAAAATAACATGGCTTGAGTCAAGCACACCTTAGTCTTCAAGGTGATGTCTTCACTTTTCAACACTTTAAAAAGTTCCCTTGCAGCAGATTTTCCCAATGCAATGTGTCTGTTGCTTTCTTGACTGCTGTCTCCGTGGGCATTGATTGTTGAACCAAGCAAAATCACATCCTCAATCTTTTCTCTATTTATCATGATGTTGCTTATTGGCTGATTTGTGAGGATTTTTTTGTTTTCTTGCTGTTGAGGTACAATCCATACTGAAGGCTATGGTCTTTGATCTTTATCAGTGTTTCTAATCTTCTTCACTTTCAGCAAGCAAGCAAAGTTGTGTCATCTGAATAACACTAAGTTGTTATTGAGTCTGCCTGCAATCCTGATTTGTCACTCTTCATATAATCCAGCTTCTTGGATTAGTTCCTCAGCACACAGATTGAAAATGTATAGTGAAAGGACATAGCCCTGACACAAAGCTTTCCTAACTTTAAACCATGCAGTGTCCCCTTGTCTGTGTGAATGGCTGTCTTTTTTATCCATGTACAGAATCCTCATAAGCACAATTTAGTGTTCTGTAATTCCCATATTCCTCAAAGTTATCCGTAATTGGTTTATGACCCACACAGCTGAATGCTTTGGCATAGTAAATGAAACACAGGTAAACATCTTTCTGGAATTCTATGATTCAGCCAAGATCATCTGACATCAACAATGATTATCCCTGGTTCCATGTCCTCTTCTAAATCAAGGTTGAATTTCTGGTAGTTCCCTGTGAACATACTGCTGAAGTCACTTTCTGAATGATCTTTAGCAAAATTTTACTTGTGTGTGATAGTAATAACATTGTTTGATAATTTCTGCATTCAGTTGGGTCACCTTACTTTGTAATAGGCATAAATATGGATCTCTTCCAGTCAGTTGGCCGGGTAACTGTCTTCTAAATTTCTTGGCATAGATGAATAAACACTTCCAGTGCTGTATCCATTGACTCCTGGAGCCTTGTTTTTTGCTGATACCATCGGTGCAGCTTCAACTTCTTCTGTCACTACTTTTGGTTCCTGATCATATTCTATCTCTTGCTATGGCTGAACACTGCTCAGGTTTTTTTTTGGTATAATGACTCTGTATATTCTGTCCATCTTCTTTTGATGCTTATTGAGTCATTAATTCCGAATTCTGATCGCTAATGGATTTTTGCAGCTGTTTTTTCTCATTTTAAGTTGTGTGACATCAGCAAATGAAGATTCTGAAAGCTTGACTCCATCCATATCATTAAGGTCAACTCTACTTTGAGGAGGCAGTTCTTCCTCAGTTATCTTTTGAATGCCTTCCAACCTGGTGGTGGTGGGGAGCTCATTTTCTGGCACTGTATCTGACATTGTTTTGCTGCTACTCATAAGATTTTCACAGGCTAATTGAATACTCTGGGGTTCAGTTCTTCCCTGGCCCCTAGGGTCGCCATGAGTCAGATCCGACTCGACGGCACTTGGCTGGCAATTATTTTCAGAAGTAGACCGCTGAGTCCTTCTTCTTAGTCTGTCTTAGGCTGTAAGCTCAGCTGAAACCTTTCTGCAACAGGTGAGCTGATCCTGCTGTTATCTAAATACCTGTAGCATAATTTCCAGCATCACAGCAACACACAAGCACCCCCAAGTGTGACAAACTGACAGACAAGTGAGGGTAAATGAACTAGACTTGGGGCTATCGGGGAAAGGATGAGCGATACTGGACTAAGACCAATTTCTTTGGAATGTGGTAGCATTATTGCAAAGGCTGGTGGAAGATTTTATAGGAGAGCTTAACAGGAGCAGCTTTCATGGAGAATTATAGGCCTGCAGATTAGAGGTCAAGGGAATTAGTTGTGTTCACAAGGCATTCCCTTAGAGTCACATCAATAGACCCCCGTAGAAATTCTTTTTTCTCACTAATCCATTACATTTGTCCCTCGTAGGTCAGTCAAAAAGGTTCTGGCACCCCAAATTGCACTTTAATTAAAATAATTTTTCATGGACAGATACATCCTAACTGCTTATTAGGGCTCACCTATTAGAACTAAACCACTTTGCCTCTGACTTGGTATAAGCATGTTGAAGAATTAAGACAATGATACAAATAATTTCGCCTTCAAATGTAGTTTTTTTTTTTTCCCTGAAAAATCCATCTAATATAGGCAAAGGACTTTCAAACTTGTCTTCCTGACTTCTTTTGGGTTGTGTTCAAAAAGCCATTGTCTGAAGCAGAAAAGTAGGATGTGCTTTCAGGGTAAGGCATGGAGATATTTGTGTAGGAGGTAAAATTGTGATTTAACAGTAATTTAGTAATGCGTTCTGCATTCTAGTGGAGGGGCTAATCTCATACTTTAGAAGTGTGTGTGTTTTATGTGAAAGAAAATACCTTGATTATCCTCAAGAATCTTTTGGATTGAGAAAGAAAGGTAAGACCTGGCTGAAACTCGATGGAGAAGAGTAAATTGCTCTGGATATAGCGTCCTGAGACTGGCAAACTGATAGCTGGATCAGAGAAGACAGAAAAGGGAGAGAGAGATAAACTGTTGCTGTTGACTCTGACTCATGGCAATCCCATTTGAGTCAGAGTAGAACTGTACTACTTGGGGTTCTCAGTGGCTGATTTTTTGCAAATACATTGCCAGGGTTTCTTCCAGTGTGAGTCTTGGTAGACTCAACCCCCCAGCCATCTGGTTAGCAGTCAAGTACATTAAATAAGCATTTGTAACACCCAGGGACTTAGAGAAATAGATAGACAGACACACAGAGACAGGGAGAAAGAAAGTCAAAGAAAAAAAATGACAATATATCTATAAGGAATTGCCCATGGCTAAGAATGGCTGACAGATTTTAGGGCAGAAATACCAAATACTAATTTTTGAAAATGTGTGATTGTAAATATGTTTGTTTTGGTTTTGAAAAGTAAATACAAAGACCAAAGTCAAGCAAGTTAAAAGGATCTAAGTAAATCTTCATTATTTCCAACTCAAGGTGACCCCATAGGGCAGAGCAGAACAAAATTAGGATAATAATGATGCCTACCCATGCTTCTGTCAGTTTGTTGTACTACAGTGGTTTGTGTATTACTATGATGCTGGGAGCTATACCACCCATATTTCAAATATCAGTCAGATCACCTTTGGTGGAAAAGATTCAGCTGAGCTTTGAGACTAAGCAAGACTAGGAAGAAGGACTCGGTGGACTACCTCTAAAAAAACTCCCCAGTGGAAACAGTATGGATAGCACTGAAATATTGTCTGATATAGTGTCAGAAGATGAGTCCCACAGGTTTGAAAGCATTCAATACATGACTGGGGAAGAGCTGCCTCCTCAAACTAGAGTTATCTTTAATGACACAGATGAAGTCGAGCTTTTGGAACCTTCAGTTGCTGATGTAGCTTGACTCAAAGTAGAAGAGCTGCAAACATTCATAATAATCAGAATTTGAATCTAGCCTGAATCTAGAAAAATTAGAAGTTGTCAAAGATGCGATAGAATGCAGAAACATTGATATTCCAGGTGTTAGTGAGTTAAAATGGACTAGCATTGGCCATTTTGAATTAGACAACCACAATGTCTACTATGCCAGGAATGACAAATGGAAGAGGAATGGCAATATATTCATTGTCAAAAAGAACATTTCATGATCTATCCTGTAGCACACTGCTGTCAGAGATAGGACAATAACCATGTGCATACATGGAAGACCGCATGATAAACTTATAACTGTTATTCAAACATGCACACAAACCACTAAGGCCAAAGATGGAGAAAATGAAGATTTTTGCCAACTTCTGCAGTATGAAATTGATCAAACATGCAATCAAGATGCATTGATAATTTCCAGTGATTGGAATCTGAAGGTTGGACACAAAGGAGAAGAATAGTAGTAGGAAGATATGGCCTTGGTGATAAAAATGATGTTGGAGACCCTATGATAGAGCTTTCCTAGACAAATGACTTCACTGCAAATACCTATTTCTATCAACATAAATACTGACTATACGTATAGACCTTGCTGGATGGAATATGCAGAAATTAAATAGACTACATGTGTGGGGGAAACTCTGGTGGCCTAGCAGTGAAGTGCTAGGACTGCTAACCATGGTTTGCAGCCCACATTCACCAGGTGCTCCCTCAAAACTCTACGGGACAGTTCTATTATGACCTATAGGGTCACTATGAGTAAGAACTGACTTGATGGCACCTAACAACAACAACAACAACATTTGTGTGGAAAGAGAAAATGGAAAAGCTCAATATCATCAGTCAGAACAAGGCCAGGGCTGACTGTGGGACAGACCATCACTTGCTCATATGTAATTTCAAGGTGAAGATGAAGAAAATTAAAACAAGTCTATGAGAGCCAAAGTACGACCTTGAATATGTCCCACCTGAATTTAGAGACTCTCTCAAGAAGAGATTAGACTCATTATGCACTAATGACTGAAGATCAGATGAGTTATGGGGTAACATCAAGCGCATCATGCATGAAGAAAGCAAGAAATCATTAAAAAGACAAGGAAGAAAGAAAAGACCAAAATAGATGTCAGAGGAGACTCTGAAACTTGCTCTTGAATACTGAGTACCAAAAGTGAAAGGAAGAAAGGAGAAAGTAAAAGATCTGAACAGAAGATTCCAAAAGGCAGCTCGAGAAGATGAAGTAAAATATTGTAATGAAATGTGCAAAGAGCTGGAGCTAGAAAACCAAAAAGGAAGAGCATGGCTCAAGCTGAAAGAACTGAAGGAAAACTTTAAGACTTGAGTTGTAATATTAAAGGATTTTACAGGGAAAATATTAAATAATGCAGGAAGCATCAAAAGAAGATGGAAAGAATACAGAGAGTTACTGTACCAAAAGAAACTGGTTGAAGTTCAACCATTTCCAGAGGTAGCATATGTTTAAGAACTTATTGCACCGAAGGAAGAAATCTAAGCTGCATTGAAGACATTGGCAAAAAACAAGGCTGTAGGAATTCACCGAATACCATAACAAATTATCAGTAACGTTTGGGAATAATGAGAATTTCAGAAGACTTAACTGTGTTCATGACTTGTACCTAGACCAAGAGGTAATTGCTGTAACAGAACAAGAGGATAATGTGTGGTTTAAAGTCAGGAAAGGTGCGTATCAGAGTTGTATCATTTTACCATACTTGTTCGATTTGTGTGATGAACAAATAATACAAGAAGCTGAATTGTATGGAGAAGAATGAGGCATCAGAATCAAAGAAAGACTCATGAACAACTGGTGTTACGCAGATGACACAATGTCACTCTCGGAAAGCCAAGAGGACTGGAAGCACTTACTAATGAAGATGAAAGACCACAGCATTCATTATGGATCACTCCTTAACACAAACGAAAATTCTCACAAATGGACAAATAAGCAACATCATGATAAGCAGAGAAAAGATTCAAGTTGTCAAGGATTTCATTTCACTTAGATCCACAATCAGTACTCATGGAAACAATAGTCAAGAAATCAGACAAGGCACTGAGCTGGGCAAATCTGCTACAAAAGACCTCTTTAGAGTATTAAAAAGCAAAGACGTCACCTTAAGGACTGAGTTGTGTCTGACCCAAGCCTTAGTGTTTTCAGTCACTTCATTTACATAGGAAAGCTGGGCAATGAATAAGAAAAACTGAGGAAGAATCGGTGCCTCTGAATTACGGTGTTGGTTAATGGTATTGAATTTACCATCGACTGCCAGAAGAATGAACAAATCTGTCCTTTAGGAAGTATAGACAGAATGCTTATTAGAAGCAAGGATGGCAAGACTTTGTCTCACATACTTTGGAAATGTTATCAAGACAGACCAATGCCTGGAGAAGGTCATCCTGCTTGATCAGTCTGAGGATCAGTGAAAAAGACGAAGACTGTCAATGAAATGGACTGACGCAGTGGCTGCAACAATAGGCTCAGACATAAGAGTGATCGTGAGCATGGCACAGGATTTGGGCAGCATTTCATTCTGTTGTACCTTGGGACCAGTTGCTGCGAGTCAGGACTGACTTACAGGCATCTAACAAAAGCAACAACTTTATGGAGTTGTTGAGGGGAATAACTGTGTTAACATTTATAAATATTTGTAAAGGACTTAAGGCAGTAGTTGTCCATATTAAACACTTTGTAACCCTTCTATTTATATTATTATTATCAAATATTTTAAGAGTGTTGTTTAACCCCAACTTCATCCACCAGCTATGGCTCTTTTTCTTTGATCTTTTGTAGCCCAGCTCCTTTCAGCATTGTTTATACTCTGTGTCTCCATCCTTTTTCCACAGTCTCTCTTCTAACCAGTGTTTCTGGAGCTCCCTCCCCCCAGTTTTGTCTTCTATTAGGCAGTTTTTCCCCTAATTTCCTCCTCCTGACACATGAAATTTCAGTATCAGAGATATCCTTCTTATATATTAAATGTTCATTTACACTCTTTACCTAAAAAAGAGTGAGAATTTTTCGTCCCCAAGAATCAGTTTTTATTTTCTTGCTCACATTGAGAATGCATGTCCTAAACCTATTCCAGTCATTTTTGCTTCCAATTACGAATCTGTTCTTATTCAAGGTCAGATAAGTGACCCCGACGTTGCTAAATCATGAGGTCCTTTTCTCAGTTCTTATCTTCCTAGACCTCTCATCAGCACTTATCCTAACTAATCTGATCACTTCTTCCACGGCTTCTAAAATATCCCACTGTTTCAGTTTTCCTCCTGTTCCTTGTTTGCATCTTCTCTGCTGCTTCCTGGTTCCTTCACCTCTTTCTTTTTATGTTGGAGGGTTCCGGGTCTCAGTCTTTGATCCTCTTCTTTACAGTGAATTCCTGGGTGATCCTAACTTCCATCTATCATTAACCCTGACATTATGTCTCCACCAGACATCTCTCTTGGCCTCCAGACTCATGTTCCTAACAAGTAACTCTCACTTAGTTGTTGAATAGGCCTGTCCACATTAACATGACATATAACTTTTGAAACTCCTGCTGAAAACTATCTGAAGTCTCCACTTTTTGTTTTTCTCAAACCTATCAATCCATTAGGAAATTTTCTGATATCAAAATAAATTGGTGGTAGCCACTATCTTTCCCCTGAGTTACCACTCTTGTCTATTAACTGGGATCCCTTTTACAGCCTTGCCAATATTATCAGTTCTCAACCCAGTGGCCCAAGTGATACTATGAAAACATGGCTCAGATCACCTTACTCCTTTGTTCAAAATCTGCTAGTGGTGCTCCATCTTACTCCAAGGAAAACCCAAAGTCCTGATCATGGTCTACATTTACACTTACATTTCTGGCTTCCTGCCCTCCTATCCCTCTTGTCCAATCTGCTGTAGCCACACTGGCCTCCTTGCTTCTCCTCTGACAGACCAGGCTTGGTCCTGCATCATGGTCTTTGCTCTGACTGTTCCTTCTTTCTGAAATTCTCTTCCTCCATCTCTCCACATGGCTCCTTCCCTCATTGTGTTAGTGTCCTAGGGCAGCTGTAACAAACCAGATGACTTAAAACAACAGAACCTTATTCTGTTTCACAGTTCCGGACACTAGAAAACTCAAATCAAGATGTCATCCAAGCCACACTCACCTGAAGCCTCTAGAGGAGGATCCTTTCTTGCCTCTTCTAGCTTCTGGTGGCCCCTTGTAGTCCTTGGCTTGTGGCAGCATAGCTCCCATCTCTGCCTCGTTTTTCAGATGGCAGTCTTTCTTCTATGTCTCTGGGTCTCCTCTCTTCTTACAAAGACATCAGTCGTTTGGATTAAGGATCACCCTAATGACCTCATCATGACTTGATTACACCTGGAAAGATCCTATTTCCAAATAAGGTCACATTCACAGGTACTAGGTGTTAGAATATATCATGGACTGTCAGAAGAATGAACAAATGCATCTTGGAAGAAGTATAGCCAGAATGCTCCTTAGAAGCAAGTATGGCAAAACTTGGTCTCACACACTTTGGACACATTACCACTAGTAGCCAGTCCCTGGAGAAGGACATCATGTTTGGTAAAGTAGAGGGTGAATGAAAAAGAGGAAGACCCTTGACAAGACAGATTGACACAGTGGCTGTAACAATGGGCTTATGCATAACAATGATTGTGAGGATGGTGCAGGACCAAGAAGCATTTCGTTCTGTTTCCAAAGGGGAAACAGACTGGTGGTGTTGGTGGTGGATTCCACCAGAGCTCCTCAAAAGCCTGCTACACTTAGCCTTGCAGTACTTTGAAGGACTGAGAAATGGGATGGTGTTCAGTGTATGGCAAGTGAGAAGACAGGAATCAAAGGAGGTGAGTCAGGGGATGGAGAGAAATAATTCAACGGAGCTGTGAAAGGAGAATAAAAGGTGGCCAGAAGAAATGTAAGGCTCCAAAGAATTCTCAGAGTTATTTGGTTAATAGTATGGATTCTGGCTACCTATACATTTACTGGAAACCATACTGGTGTAGTGGTTAAGTGCTATGGCTGTTAACCGAAAGCTTGGCAGATCAAGTCCACCAGGCATTCCTTGGAAACTCTATGGGGCAGTTCTACTCTGTCCAGTAAGGTAGCTGTGAGTTGGAACTGACTTGATCACAGTGATTTTTAATGCATTTAGTATTCGATTTGAATGATAAATGAAAGCACCACCAGCGTGCTGAGACTAGAAGATTTGGTAATGTCTAGACAGCAGATATCTTGATCGGAATTGAAGAATTGCCCTGGTTATTCACTCTGTTATGCTGATGTAAATACAACCAGGGTCAAGCTCTCAAATAGCTAGTCTTCAAAATAGCTACTCTTTAGGTTTCTATGTTTTTTTTTTTTTTCTTTTTGTTTTATGAGACGATCACAGTTTTGATGGCTGGGATCAAAGTGTAGGTATCAGAAGATGGGAGATGGTGAGACTGGCTAACTTTCTACAACACCTTTCCCTGCTAGGCCTACATTTCTTTCCTTGCCTATGGGATGACTGAAGACATTGGGGATTCAAATCCTATGCAGGGCTGGCTTTCTCTGTGGCCTTGACAGCAGCAGAAGTGCGTTTCCTTCTGGCTGACATGCCTGGGATTGCAGGTCTGGAACATGTATTAGTGCAGTAATGTCTGGGGGAAGGGATGACAGCAGGGAAACACCGCCTGCTATAGCAACAGTTGGAATAATAAACAATCCCCCTCCCCTCGGGGAAATCATAGAGCTTGGCCTCGTAGCAACATTGGAAGGGGAAATATGCAACACCTAAGTTAGATCTCCTGTTTTGGCTTAGTTTTTTTTTCTCTCTGGGTCTGAAGAAATATGCTAACTGCCTCTTTGGGCAAATAGAGGCAGTTATATGTCATTCCAAACACCACATGCCTTTATACACATTAAAAAAAAAATAAAAGTAATCTAAATGTCTGAACTGAAAAGTCAAGGCAATCATTGCTTCAGGAACCACCCTAAATATCCCCCCCACACACAGCACCTATTTTTTTGCAGGGGGTGGGACTTTGAAGGGAAAAATCAGTATTAACACAATACCTCTCCTCTTGTTTACTTCGCATGTGCTCTAATGAGCTCCCTTTTTCAATCCTTTGAAAGCATCTCCCATGATCTCATTGCTTTGTGGTCACTGTCAGGCACTGAAATGTCCATTTAGATCTAAACCAAGCCTTTAATCTCTCATCTGATTCCAAGTTTCTTTTCACGCCAAACTCTGCACCCTCCCAGCTCTCCCTCCCTCCCCCCACTAAGCCCAGCTCAGTTCAGACCTGACAGGAAAGCAGAGGTGATGGCGGTGGTATACTCTGTTCTCTCAAACACCTTGCACCCTGAATTTCTTTGTGGCTATAGGCTCCTCCAGGGCAGGAAAGAGGCAATTGGGAGAAAAAGACAAGCTCTTACTTGACTGGCACTGTCTGTTGTAATCTGGGTCACTGATACCCAAGTGCTGGCTCTTTGGAGATCCTATGACTCCCCCTACTAAGTTTATCAAGTGGTATAAAGTCTGATAAATTCACTGCTATCCAAATCTGGGCATACACCCTGGGGTCTACCTGTCTCATCCCCACTAACCTTTCACAGAGTTCAGCTGGCCCAGTACCACACTTAGACCTGGGAAAGAGGGACACCAGCGCTGGACCTTACTCTTTAGAGGACCCCTCTCTTGCCATCTTTTATTGTATGGTTTTTCCAAAGGGGAAAGACATCAACAGATCCAAGAGGATGTCCCCACCTTGGGCTTAAGCTGTTCTTGTAGAGCCCATTTCAGGTAACTAAGCGAAACCTGTTGTTGTTCAGTTCATTCTGACTCATAGCAACCCTGTAAGTCAGAGTAGAACTTTGCCATAGGATTTCCAAGGAGCGGCTGGTGGATTTGAACTGAGACTTTTTGGTCAGCAGCCAAATGCTTAACCACTGTACCACTAGGGCTCCGCTGGCGTAGAGTCGATTCTGACTCATAGTGACCCTATAGGACAGAATAGGACTGCCCCATTGAGTTTCCAGGGAGCACTGAGTGGATTCAAACTGCCAACCTTTTAGTTAGCACATAAGCACTACACCACCAGGGTTTTGTCCATGTAACTAGGATCCTAGAATTCCCTGCTTGCTTCCAAGGCCTTTGTAGACTTTTTCCCTGGATTTGTCTGGCTTTGCTGCAGGTGTGTGCAGGAATCTGGGGATATGGAAAGAAGGAAATCTTAGTAGGACCAATTCTCACTATTTCTCCTCTTTCAGGAGTAAAATCCAAGGACGATGAGAATCTTTAATCTGAATCTGCCTTCCTGGTCATTATGAAGGTGCATGTGTCCAGGTGGGCTAATAGAACATATTTCGTGTTGCTTGTCTCATAACTCAGAAATATTTTGACATAGGGTTGGGGAGCCCTCCTGGATGAGTGGAGAAGCCCACAGTGATTACCCCTCTACCATTTGTCATATTTGTTGCTGTTACCTGTTGTGTTGGCTCTGACTGACTGTGAGCACGTGTATGACAGAGTGGAACACTGCCTGGTTCTACACCATCTTCATCTCAACAGGTTCCAGTAGAGCTTCCAGACTAAGATGGGAATTGGTATGTTCAAGTCCATTGTTGCGGCCACTGTGTGTTTTGACTTCCAACCTGGGGGCTTATCTTCCAGCATCATATCAGACAATAGTCTGTTGCAATTCATAGGGTTTTCATTGGCTAATATTTGGCAGTACGTTGCCTAGCCTTTCTTCTTTGTCTGTGTTCATCTGGAGGCTCCATCGAAAACTGTCCACCTTAGGTCATCCTGCTAGTGTTTGGAATTCTGATGTCACAGCTTTCAGCGCCATAGCAACATGTAAGTTACCTGAGCATGGCAAATAGATGGGTGGCATACACCGTCCTACTTTCTTGTGCTCTAAATCTTGTTTCTTACTTTTTTCATTTAACAGTTTTTTTGAGATCTATATCTATTTCTAGATGTAAATCTAGTTTATTATTTCTGACTTCTGTATAATATTTCATTACATATTTATACCCAGCTCCCTAGAGATGGATATCTAGGTTGCTTCAACACGGAACTCCAATTTCTGGCTACTACCTTCCTGAGAGAATATCTTTGTATTATCTTCTTCAGAAACACAGTCTGTCTTTCCTTCCTTAGAGTTTACTCAGAAGGTTTCAAGAATTAATTTGTTGCTTTCATATGAGTTTGTAAGTTCCTTCAATGTAGGCAATAAGGGTACCTACCTCACAGGGTAGTTGTGGGTGCAAATGAGATAATGTGTGCGAAGTACTTAACACATTATCTGGTAAGCAAAAAATTCTCAGTAGATGATGTAAGCCTTCTGAAGCCTAGAACACATTAGGAGTTTAATAAATACCAATGACAGTAATGAATGTTTGATTACCTCTGGTGATCTGGGAGCTCTTTCCTCATAAAACTAGGTGCCGAAACACTTAAAATATAAGACCTCCAGGAGATAGCAATTGCAGTCATTACCATTAATCTTCCCCAATTGTTCCCCTTTCACAGATGATGAAACTGAAACACAGAGGTCATGTTTCTTGCTTGTGATCATTTAAATAGTTGGTAGCAGAACTGGAGCTCACACCTCGTCAGCCTCCAAGAGCTTTCATTTTAACTACTCTCTTAAATTGCCACTCAGAGAAAATGTGCCTAGTTTATTACCATTTCAGCAACTGTATAATTTCTGTTTTCTCTCTGTAAGGATAATGAAGAATTTAAGATTCAATTAATGTTTATTGAGCCCTAGTATGGAAACCCTGGTGGCATAGTGGTTAATTGATGTGGCTGCTAACCAAAAGGATGGCAATTCGAATCTGCCAGGTGCTCCTTGGAAACTCTATGGGGCAGTTCTACTGGGTTGTATAAGGTTGCTATGAGTCAGAATTGACTGAATAGCCTAGAGTTGGTTTGGGTTTAGTACATGTTAAATGGAGGCAGTGGTGGATTAGTGATAGAATTCACACCTTCCACATGAAAGATCTGAGTCTGACTCCTGGTCCACGCACCTCATGTACCTGTCTGTCCCCAGGAACTGACCACAACCGTCTGGTCCTGTTGTACATGGGGTCACCATGAGCCTGGGGGCAACTCGACGGCAGCGAACAGCAGTATGTGCCAGGCCCCTCCAGGACTACCTTTAGGTACTGTATTCGTTTCCTGAGGCTGCTGGAACAAGCGCCACAAAATGTGTGACTTAAAACAACAGAAATCTATTCTCTCACACTTATGGAGATTCGACAGCTGAATTCAGAGCAAAAGCAAGGTCATGCTTTTCCTGAAGCCTCTAGGGGAAGAAAGATCCTTCCTTTTCCCCTCCAGCTTCTGGTTACCCCAGGCATTCCTTGGTTTGTGGCAGTTTAACCCAATCTACACCTTTGTTGTTACGTGGCATTCTCAGTGCTTCTCTGTCTCTTTTCCTCTTTCACGAAGACAGCAGTCATATTGGGTTAGGGTGCACCCTACTCTACTATATGACCTCAGGTTAACTAATTCTATCTGCAAAGATCCTATTTTCAGACAAAGTAACATTCACAGGTATGGGGGTGGTTAGGACATGGGTGTATCTTTTTGGGAGGATACAATTCAATCCTTCATAGTACACCTGTGCATATTACAAAAAGGTATACTCTCTCTGGGTGGGTACAGCTGTGGGCATGTAGCTTGCTCGGTAACAGTCAGACTGGATTCCAGCCTCTGCTTGTCCCCTTGCTTTGGCACCTATACATAGTACACCAACTGCCCAAGTATATGTACTGCCCCTGGGAATTGCCATGTGCTTACTCAGTGTCACCTTGTTGACTCTACCCCTCCACAACCATCCTATGCAAAAAACAAACAACAACAACAACAAAAAACCCCTCATTGCCAGTGAGTTGATTCTGACTCATAGCAACCCTACAGGACAGAGTAGAATGGCCCTATAAGGTTTTCAAGGAATGGCTGACTGTTGACTTTTGATTAGCAACCAAGCTCTTAACCACTATACCACCAGGATTCTCGACTGCTCTATGGGCAAGTACAGTTCCATGTGATGGATAAATCAACTGAAGCTCAGAATTGTGACATTACCAAGGCTAACAGGCCTTGAGTAGCAGATCCAATATTCAAATGCAGAGACTGGTTAACTGGAAAGCAGGGTGACTCCAATAGAAGTAAAGTCTGGCTTGAAGTTGAGTAATTGTTGGGTAGAACCTGCTATCTTTGGCTACTACTGCTCCGATGATTCTCAGAAGCAGTCATGTCTCTGGGGAGTGCCGGGTGAAGTGTGGTGCCCTCTGCTTGCGGAGGGGGTGGGGAGGTGTTTCAGGCATGCTACAGGTCTCTGGTGAGAAAGCACCAGTCTACTTGGGGCTGCGGACCATGGGCAGTTGCAGGCTGTCATCTGTGTCTGGAAAAGGCAGGGCTTCAGGTTTCTTTGCAGGTGTGGTACATTACCTGCAGTAGGGAGCTAGTGTTTTACCTGCATTTCCTCAGTGACACAAGCTTGACCAAGAGCCAGGACACCCTGCTGGTGCCTGAGTGGCAAGACATGTTGTCGGGTGTGATAGCTAAGATACCAGGCTCCAGAGCCAGGCAGACTGGGGGTGCCATCCTGCATTGACACTTACTAGGAAAGCTTTCAGAGCTTCAGTTTCCTAACTCCTTCCTTGTTCTATGCCTTTTCTAGCCTTTTGGAGGTTGAATTTAAGATCTCCCTAAAGAATCTTCAGTGCCAAAAAGTCAAGTCATGACCTCTGATTTATTTAATTCAAAATCACTGGAAATTTTTATACTAGGGAAAGGTACATTTGCATGCCCTATTCTTTTTTTTTAATTGTGATTGAGTGAAAGTTTGCAATACAATTTAAATTTGTATGCCCATCTATCTGCAGCTCCTTCTGCTCGCCTTGCCTGGTGACAGCACACTCCTCCTTTCCATTCTATACATGTCATATCCTCTTAATAATCTCCTGTTCAGTCTTCTCTACCCTCTCCACTCCCCTCTAGTAATAGGCCAGTAGGATAACATCCTATAGATGCATAAAACCATAAAGTGTACCCACGATACAGTCTATCTGTGTCCCCAAGTCCAAGCCATTCCTGTCCAAACAGTTGACCTCAGTAATGATTTATGATCAGGAGCAGCATCAGGTCTAGGGGCCATGCTCTCAGGGGAACTCCCAGGTCTTTGGACCATCAATTGCAGTGTTTTAATGGAGTTCTTAGGTTGCACCCCTTTTTCTCTCGTGTTCCCACTGGGACTTGACATTGTGAGCCCCATCACAGCTGTAATTGGTGGTGGCCAGGCAGATCAGGTTCTTCTGGTCACATGTTGATATAGTCATCCTTTCATGTGGGTCTTTCCATCTTCTGGGGTCTTTTCCCCTCATGTCATTGTTGTCCTTGGTGATCACCTGTTCCAGCTGAGTTGGGACCATTTGCTGTACCTTGTATGGCGGCTTGCTAGCTTTTAAAACCCCAGACACCACTCACTAATATGGGGTGTAGAAGACTCTCTTAGCCATATGATACTTACACCAGTTGGCCTCTATGTCCCCTGAGAGTATGGTTGGATGGCCTATTCTGAATCTAGTCCTTGCGCTGTTCCTTTCCTTCTACTACTGGGGACAGATTCTCCCTCAAAAAAGAGCACTCAGTGCTAGGAACATCTTGGCAGCATTTCCTGGTTTGAGGGAGGTTACATCTGAAGGGAGAGGACCAATAAACAAGCATGTGACATACAGATGGATAACAGCCGACAAAAGCACTGACACGTGCTAGAGGAATCACAGAAAACTTCCTAGAGGTTGAGAGTCTGAGCCCCGAAGGATGAGTAAAAAATTGAATGGGAAGAGAGTTCTGGTGGAAGGACCAGTCTGTGCAAAGGCCCAGAGTAGCTTTTTTGAGATATGGATTATATGAGAGACAGAAACGTTGGCAGTTGAAGGACCTACCAAAAACAAAAACAGACAAACCGACTGCTGTTCAGTCTCATAGTGATCCTATAGGATAGAGTACAACTGCTCCATAGAGTTTCCAAGAAGCACCTGATGGATTCAAACTACTGACCTTTTGGTTAGAAGACATTGCACTTAGCCATTACACCACCAGGGTTTCTAGCAACCCTATAGTGACCCTATAAACCTAAAAAACCAAAGCCACTACCATTAAGTTGATTCTGACTCAGCAGACCCTGTAGAACAGAATAGAACTGCCTCATAGTATTTCTAAGGAGCAGCTGGAGGATTCAAACTGCTAACCTTTTGGTTAGCACCTGAGATCCTTTTTACCTGTGCCACCACAATAATGGGGACTTTATCCTGGGGACACTACACTGGGGAGCTGTGAAGAGATTTTGAACAGAGGGTTAAGTATCTCTGCAGATCAGAAAGACCACTCTGACCTTAAGGAAAGGGAGAGGGACAGGAGTGGGACCAATAAGAAGACTGTTGTCATAATCTAGTTGTGGATTATTTAAGGAAATTTAGAAGCTCGAGTCTAGCTTTGCCTCTGGGGAGGAAAGTCTGCCTCCTTCCATACTAGAGTAGCTGAACTGAACTTGTCCATCCCCAGAATCTTAGTTCCCTCCCCTGGCTGGAGACCAGTGCTCTCAGCTCCAGAGTCTTCGATCCCATCCCTCTCTCCCACCCCAATTCCCTTTCAAGTCCTTTCCCTTCCAGTTAATTGTTCCTTCCAACATCCCAATGGCCTCCAGAATGAACCTCCAATATTTCATCCTGTGCCTTTTGTTTCCCTCTTGACTCCCCTTTGATCTTCTCCTGACCTCCTGGTATCAGGTGCAGAGATAAATCTGTGGGATTCTTGGCTGGGAATCCAGGTCTTGTTTCTGTCTGTGGCCTGACACTTTGCCTTAGCTCAGCACCGTGGAGACAGAACTTCACTCTGGCCTGGGATGCTTCACTCTGGCCTGTGACGGGGCCGGGAAGGAGGAGTTCTTGTTGCTGGGAGGCCTTGAAGATGTGATGAAGGAGAGAAGAGCTGATTGTGGTCTCTTCCTTCAGTAGCATCCACTGTCTCAGTAGCTTTTAGACCTGGCTGCATGATAGAATCACCTTTGGGATTTTGCTTTTGAATGCCTAGTTCCCAACCCAGAACTTCTGATTTAATTGTCCTGGGAAGAATCCAGACATTTGCAGTTGTATATGCTGCCCAAGTGATGGAAAAATCACAGCTCTGTTAGCATCATATTTTAGAGATGCTGCTGCAAGACAGTGGCATCTGTGCAATAGTCTCAGCTCTGCAAGTTTTTGCTGTGTTTATGATGGACAAAAATCTAGCTTCTCCGAGGCTTATCCATTTCCTCTGCAGGACAGGGACAATGATAGTACTTACTATTTAAGGTGTTTATGAGCCAGCTCAAGTTAAAGATTTGCCTTGCCTGCTAGGTAGCTGGAGTCTCTGCTTGGCTGCCAATTGAAAGGCCTACCTAGGAGGCACCGTGAAAGAAAGACTTGACAATCTACTTCCAGAAAATCACCCAGTGAAAACTCTGGGGAGTACAGTCCTATTCGGCCACACATTGGATTGTCAGGAGTGGGAGGTGACTCAGTTACAACTTGTACTGATGGTACATAGTGCACGACTCCGAGGACTGGCTGATGCTTTTTATTATGCTCTCATGGTATACTGGTTAAGGGCTACAGCTGCTAATCAAAATGGTTAGCAGTTCAGATCCATCAGGCACTCCTTGGAAACTCTATGAGGCAGTTGTACTCTGTGCTACAAGGTCACTATGAGTCAGAATAGACTCAAAGGCAACGGGTTCTTTTTTTTTTTTTGCATGTTCTTAAGTTAGACATTGCCATCTCTTCTGTTTTTCTCTGCCCAGCTACTTTCCTATTAGTTTGATGATCAGATTTCTAACTCTCTTCTTTGAGACAGACTAAATGTGGAGGAAAGGCACGGGACTAATTCTTATAAAACACTGAATAAGTTTGTTTCTAGGGACCCCACCCCATTTCTTCTCCCTATACCTTAAGGGTTATAGACAGAATTAGAGGACGAGGAAGATACTTCAGCCCCAGGGAAGATGAAGAGAGAATCCTGGAAAAATTTTCCTTTGCCAATTCAGTGTCGTTATGAAATAAGACTTTCCATAGCTTTCTTGCTGAAGTATGTTCCATTGGTCTCTAGATGATTTCTTTACTCTTGGAGGCCCGTGTGGTCTTTTCCCATGGGTAGACTCTCAGATTTACCTCCCACATTTCTTCTATCTCCTTTGGGTATTATTAATGGGGCTAGGGATATATAAAATAGTGGGAGGGGGAGAATGAATCCTCCCGGTCACAGTTAGCTCTCTAAAGCACTGCTCTCTTGCTCCCAATATCACCAATATGTTTCGATGACCACAGCAAAATTTCAGTGGAGAGTGGAAAGGTCAGTGCAAACCCATCAGCCCTCCAGAAAAAAATAGCTCACAACACACTCTTTATGATAAGAAGAACTAAGTTTCCCTCTTAAAAGATGCTGAGACTCAAAGAGACAGACAGCAGTGCTCCAGGACAGCTGAAATGAAGTTCCAGAGAGAGACTCAGAGAGCCAAGTGAAAGCTGATGGCAAAGCCCACCCCTTCAGAAGATGTGAGATAGAATTCTAACCCAAAGGATAGTTTCTTGTCTGTCCATAGCAACTGGCTCAACAGTAAGACATACAAAAAACAATGGTTTCAAGTATGAACTCTAAATCAATTAAGCTAAAGAATCTAATAGTAAGTTGATTTCTGAAAGTTAAGCCTATTTGAAAAAGAGTATACTATCCAAAAGAATTTTTAAATATGGTGAATTATGAATCATCTCATAATTGAACAAGCTTTAGTCCAATGAACATCTGTTTCTCTGGTTTCACCATTAATACATCACAAGGGTAGACCTTCCAAGCTGCAGGCAGTTATTGGTGCTTCAACTGCTTCTCACACAAGCAGTTCTGTGTAACATGGTCCAGGGTGAGTAACTGTATGAATTTAATTGTGGGTTCTGGAGAATTGAATGACCAGAAGCTTTATTCTAGACCAAGAAGCTTTATTGCTAAATGGAAAATTATCATAGCTTGGTATCAATTATTAACAATTATATGAGAATTATTATGACTCTGACATTAATCTTTATTGTTTCCTTTAAACTTTAACAATGGTTAATCATTTCTCCCAGACCAACCCGGCAATACAGTTAGTGAGCTAAAATATGTCAAATGCTTAGTACAGTGTCAGACGAATACATTAGCAGACAAGAAAGGATGATTCCCATTTTATCATGGGCAATGATCATTTTTCCAACAGATAAGAGTTTTGGGAAAACACCTTAATTTTTCCAAATGAGGATAAAGATGGTACCAGACTAGTAGCTCTCTAGTTATCATAGTACCCAGAAAATTCAAGTGTGGATATCCATTGTTACTGTAGTTTCTGATTAGCTTTGCCCTTTCTCTAAGAAGCTTTTATAGTGTGGTGGTTAAAGCACTTGACTGCTAATCACTAGGTCAGCAGTTTGAACCCACCAGCTGCTCCACAGGAAAAAAATGGGGAGGTCTGCTTTTGTAAAGATGGTAGCCTTAGAAGCCCTATGGAACAGTTCTACCTTGTCCAACAGGGTCGCTATGAGTCTGAATTGACTTGATAGCAATGGTTTTTTTTTTTTTTTTGCCTTTTATTTAACAATAAATTAGCAGCAACTATGAATTTACCCACTGGTGCCTTGGAAGAAGAGTCTGGTGATCTACATCTATAAGGCGACAGCCATTGAAAACCCTACAGAGCACAGTTCTACTCTGAACAACATGAGATTGCCTTAATATGAAATTGACTCGATGGCAGTGGATTTACTGCAGTTATTGTTATCACAAAAAAACAAAACAAACAAAAAACCTTCGTGGCGTAGTGGTTAAGTGCTGTGTCTGCTAACCAAAGTGTTGGCATTTCAAAGCTGCCAGCTGTTCCTTGGAAACTCTACGGGGTATTTCTAATCTGTCCTCTCAGGTCACTATGATTCACAATTGACTTGATGGCAGTGGGTTTGTTGTTCTTGTCATGATTATAAATATTAGTATTACATATTTTACAAAAGTAATGCATGCCTTCTGCATTTGTTTTCTGGTCTTGCCCTCTCTCCCTTGAGCTATTCTAGAAAGTGCACTGTGTTAATTTTTTTTTACAGCAACAAGTGGAAGTGGAAGAGGATTGTCAAGGCTATTCTTGTGAAGGTGGCTGGGGCAGGGGGAGAGTGGACAACCCAGCAAACTAACACCCAAACTAACAACCCAGCAAACTAACACCCATTTTATTTGCATAATGATACGGTAATAGTGGTGTAATATAGTAATAGTAAATACAGTAATAGTGGTAAAAATACAAAATAGTGGTTTCTGCTTGCCCAGTATTCCAGCCTCCAATTTTTAGTAACATCTAGATTTTTCTTTGGAGAATTACCCCTCCCCCTTGGATATGGTCTTGGTTCATGACGACTTCAGGATGATAGACTGGCAGAGTTGACTTACGCTGACAGCAACACTTTGAAGATGCTGTTGATTAGTTCCTGAGATTTAGATTACTGGGATTCTTCTGCTTCCCTGTTCTTTTTCAAAGTTTGGCCATTCAATTCATCCTTTGATTTTGCTATCTCAGAGCCTCTCTACACATTTTCCTTTCCTTATAAGTTAACTTTAAATTTTTCTTTGTAAGTTAAGCAAAGCAATTTGTTTTGCTTGGTACTCAAAGGACCCTAAGTGATACTTTAGGAGTCCTGGTTGTGGTAAGCGGGACATGATGGCCCAAGATGGCGCCCAGGGCCAGAACAGCACCCCAGCCACACCCTTGTTTACCAGACCTAGGGCTTTCATGGCGCATGCCTGTGGGCAGTGGCTTCCCGCTAGCCTATCGTGGGCCTCCATCTTGGGAGAGCGTGGCACATGAGGATTGGAGGAATCTAGGTTATATATTGAGCAAGCATCAGGACGCGGGGGACGTGGATGGAGACGGACGGACGAGGACGGACGGACGAGGACGGACGGGTGAGGACGGACGAGAACGAAGGAGGAGAACAATAATAATAAAGTTAGCAACCAGTAAGGTGGCTCGTATCCGTGTGTCCTGTCTTCTTTCCGTCGGCGGACAGTTAGGCAGCGACAAGTGGTGGCCCGTACGGGGACACCTTTTCAATCAAGGAGCCCAAGAGGAGGAACGCTAGCGTAAGCAAGTCCCCGGGTAAGAGGGGCAATCTCAAGTCCCCGGGTAAGAGGGGCAATCTCAAGTCCCCGGGTTAGAGGGGCAATCTCAAGTCCTCGGGTTAGAGGGGCGATCTCAGGTCCCCGGAGCAAAGGGGCGATCTTAAAACCCCATTTGGAGGGGTAAACTCAGAACTGTAGAGCTTTCCTTTGAAGCACCTGCGCTACAAGATGGGGAACCAACCTTCCACCAGACACCTTCAGGATGCCTGTAAGAGCTTATTTAAACAGCGTGGCATAGGCATTGAACAGGGCACGCTGGAACGCTTCCTGCTGGCGGTCGAGGAGGTAGCCCCTTGGTTTTTGGTGTCAGGACATCTCACTGTTGTGGCATGGAATAAGTTAGGAACGGACCTTGTAATGGCTGATGCTAAGGAGTGGCTACCCCCGGGAGTGATGGGTATCTGGATACTCGTTCTGACTTGCTTGGAGGACGAGTCCGGTGTATTCCAGAGGTGCTTAGAGAAGGGGCAATCAGCCTTAGAGCAGGTTAAAGAGGAACACTCCCAGCAGGGCAGTGTCTGTGGGGAACTGAATGTGTATAGAAAACAGATTAGAACAGGGGCCGAAGGATCAGGCAGAAGTTTCTGCCCCGAGGTATGGAGAGAAGTGCCGCACACCATGGGTGCTTTTCCAGTGTTCCAGGACCAGCAGGGCAATAGGTACCATGAGCCCCTAGACTGGAAGGTGGTTAAGAATATAGCAGAGGGGGTAAGAACATACGGTGTGGCTGCCTCCTTTGTGATAGCATCCTTAGAAAATATACTGTATGACACCTTCAGATTGGCAGAACCTGGCCCGCGCTTGCCTAACGTCAGGCCAGTATTTAGACTGGAAGTCCTTAACTATTGAATTTGCCATTGAGCAGGCTGCCCGTAACGCCCGCAACAATCAGCAGGCGTGGGATGTGGACATGTTGATGGGTCAGGGGCGCTTTGCTAATCAGCAGACTGGTTATCCTCAGCAAGTTTACGATCAGATCAATCAAATCTGTACTAGGGCATGGAAGTCCCTCCCAAACCGAGGGGAACCGGCCGGGAATTTAACAAAAATTATTCAGGAACCCACAGAAACCTTCTCTGACTTTGTTGCCCGCATGGTTGATTGTGCCACTAAGATATTTGGGGATCCAGATGCCGCCATGCCATTAGTCAAGCAGCTCGTGTTCGAACAATGCACCAAAGAATGCCGAGCGGCTATTACCCCCTATAAGCAGAAAGGGTTGGAAGTCTGGATGAAAGTCTGTCGGGAAATCGGTGGAGGCCTGACTAATGCCGGCCTAGCAGCTGTAGTTATGACTGCGGTGGACAGGGCTTGATGCCCTCTGGGGCCAAAAAGGGGCGAAGGAAGGACCCCAGGTAAAAAAGGGGCCAGGTACTAACCAGCAGACTGGCTATTCTCAATAGGTGTACGAGTAAGTTAATAGCATCGAGCAGGCCATCAGCACAGCTGCCCTTAGGTGGCATGATCCCAACGCTGAAATTCAGCTGTGCATTTTCCCCTCACCTAATCAACTTAATTTATCTCTCCAGACATCTCTCCCTACAGCTGCAAGGCAACTCTGGAACAGCTCAGGCTGTCCATCATCACCGTCAACTCCACGCGTGTGGACGTGCATACCACACAAGGCTTCCTGAACTTTATGCCACCATCAAGGAATGGGCGGGACTTGGGGTACTCAGTGTAGCAAGGAGTGCCGAGCAGCTTCTTTCCTCTGTGCCGTTTTTGCCACATGCCTTATTAGCTGGCGCGCCTCCCGACAGCGATGACAGGAACAGGCCCTGATTATACAGGCCATTGCAGCCGTGCAAGATGAACAGCCCTCGGCAAGCGTCTGGCTCAGCATGTTAGAAGGGTAGTCAAAGACGGACAACCTCTTCTCGGGGTGCTACCAACCTAAGACAGGGGCCTCACCAAGCTGTGAGGTATCCCCATGACGGGTAAGGAGCATCCTAGCCGAAGAGGACCCAAGACAGGCACCTTCTCGGTTTTTTTTTAATGTAAACAAAAAGGGGGAGATGTGGTAAGCGGGACATGATGGCCCAAGATGGCGCCCAGGGCCAGAACAGCACCCCAACCACACCCTTGTTTACCAGACCTAGGGCTTTCATGGCGCATGCCTGTGGGCAGTGGCTTCCCGCTAGCCTATCGTGGGCCTCCATCTTGGGAGAGCGTGGCACATGAGGATTGGAGGAATCTAGGTTATATATTGAGCAAGCACCAGGACGCGGGGGACGCGGACGGAGACGGACGGACGAGGACTGACGGACGAGGACGGACAGGCGAGGACGGATGAGAACGAAGGAGGAGAACAATAATAATAAAGTCAGCAACCAGTAAGGCGGCTTGTATCCGTGTGTCCTGTCTTCTTTCCGTCGGCGGACAGTTAGGCAGCGACACCTGGTGATGCAGTAGTTAAGTCCTTAGCTGCTAGGAAGATCCACGCTGGTGGCATAGTAGTTAAGTGCTATGGCTGCTAACCATAAGGTCAGCAGTTTAAATCTACCAGGTACTCCTTGGAAATTCTATGGGACAGTTCTACCCTGTCCTGTAGGGTCACTAAGTGAGTCGGAATCGATTTGACAGCACTTTGTTATAGGGGCCTTATGAGTAGGAATCAACTTGCTAGCACATAACAAAACAACAAGTAATACTTGGGATGCCACATAGTAACAGAGCCCTGTAGGCACAGTGGTTAAGCACTCAACTGTGGACAGAGAGATTGGCAGTTTGAACCCACCAGCTGCTCCGAGGGAGAAAGATGTGGTAGTCTGGTTTCATAAAGATTCCCAAACAAAGCCAAACCTGTATAGGCCAATAAGGAAACCAGGGCTCATTAAGTACTTTGTGAAAAGTCTCTCACTTCTCTGCTCATTTTCTAGAGTCACCAAGACGAGAAAGGTCTGAGAGAAGGACAAAGAAGAAAAGGACCTGATCTGTCCAGGCTTAACCTTGCTCACCGCTGACAGACCAAACGACTCTAAAAATGCTGCAGATCAGACCTGCTTTGGAGGGTGTCCAGGAGGCTTCTATCTAAATCTCTGGATCCTCATCTATCCTCCCGTGGAAAGAGATAACTTCCTGTAGATAACTTTGAAACTCTCCTATCTAAATCACTCTTAGTCACCTGGTACTCCTCTAACAGAAAACACCATGAGTGGAAGGCTTCACGAGGAGAAGCTTTATTGACGCAGTCCAGTAAGCTACAAATCCATTTATAAATTGTAAATCTGTTCAGTAAGAGAATCTATCACAGTCTGGTAGGCTGAGTCCAAATCCAGTGAGAGCATCTTGGCACAGGAATCTTGGGTCCAAAGGATGTGCTCTGCTCTCGGTCACACCTCTCTCTTGGTGGTATGAGGATCCCAACTTCCTCACCTCACTTCTCTCCCTTATAACCCACAAGCTTGTACCTTGAGACCTTTCTTGCTAACACAACTGTTGCCCATTCTCCATCATCAATCTCACAGAGGCAGGATTCACAACACATGGGAGGAAGGGCACCATATTGGGACTCATAGCCAAATCAAATAGACACACACATTTTGGGGGGCACATAATTCAATCCACGACAATCACCATTTTTCTTTTCTTTGAGAATTCCAAGCCTGATTAGGTCATGCTCTGGACTTGTGTCAGCAAAGAGCCATGATTTAAATCCCCATGATCTGATGGCCTTACAGGAACATCACAGAAGGATAAATCTGTTTGTTTTACACTGAGATAATGGAAAATAAAACCACTTCTGCTCCTCTCCCAGAGACCTTGTTTGCCAAGTTGGTTTTTATGACATACTTTTAGAGTTAACTTATCTTTTCTGAAAAGTGAGACTTAAAAATGAAAAAATAAAGAAACTTTTAGGAGTGTTTGCACCAAATCCATGATGAAAGCCAAGACTGTTGTCATAGACCCTGTAATGAGAGCTAGCAGGTTGTTGTGTTTCCAGACATAGCAGCAAAGACCCGCATTCCATGGCATCTGGGGAAAATTTCAATGGCCGTTATTTTCAAGGCAGTGTTGGGAAATGAATGATGTGGAAAGCACTTGTATGGCTGCTGTTTGGGCTCTATCACCAACACAAATCCTACCGCCATTTATTGTCTGTGCCAGCTCCCAGATCAATGTGAGGCTGGAAATGCGCACCCAGGAGGTGAGTCGGGCTGTTGTGAGAAGATTACTGGCTGGCTGCCGTGTTTTCCTAGAGGAAGCTGATGGCAGTGGTGTGGAGAGGAATCAGGGTGACTCTGGAAGCACAAGTCATTCTGCTTTGTCTTCTGTAGCAGCGATTTCTAGAACAGAACAGCTTTTTTCACAACTTTCAGAAATGTGGGAGGACACTAGAGAGAGACGGAATGACTGCTGACTTACTGGTATGTGCTCCATTTTCTCTTCTATCAAATGCAGGTAATTTAGTGCCTAATTCATGGGCTAGATGGGAAGATTACATGAGATAATGCATGTACAGTGCCTGGCATGGGTATATCTGTTGCCATCAAATTGATTCTGATTCATAGTATCCCTATGGGACAGAGTAAAAATACCCCATAGGATTTCTAAGGAGCAACTGGTGGGTTAGAACTGCTGACCTTTGTTAGCAGCTGAACTCTTAAGTGGCCAATAAGTGGTAGATGCTTATCGGCATTACCCTACTCCAGACTTCTCCCAGACTGTGTCATTCTGGATCCTCATCTATGCCCATTTGTCTGCCTTTAGTGGCTTTTGGCCTACTCTGATGATCTCAAAATTCTTTCTTGTGCCACCATTCTCTTACCTAAGTCCATTCCCTTTATTTTATAGGTGACAAAACTGACATCCAGGGAGGTTAAATGACATGTTCAGAGTCACATGTTAGCAAAGTATAATTCTGTTAATATGCTCATGTATTAGCTATTTATTCCTGCATAACAAATGAACTCAAGCTTTAGCGTCTTGAAACATGAGGGTCTGCAGTCTGGGGGCAGCTTAGCTGTATGGTTCTGGCTCAGGGTCTATCATGAGGTTGCAGTCAAGTTGTTGGCTGGGGCTGGAGTCTCTGAAGACTTGACTGGGACTGGAAGATCCGTTTCCAAGCTAGCTCACTTACATGGTCATTATCAGGATCTCCAGCTCCTCACCTCATGGGCCTCTCCACTGGGCTGCTCAGCAGGTGACTTCTCCTAGAAGGAGTGATCCAAGAAAGACTATGGATGGAAGCAACAGTGTCTTTCACAACCTAATCTCAGAAGTCATGTGCCACCACCTCTCCCATTATTACTGGTCCCGTAGATCAACAACCCTGTGCTACCAAGAGGAGGCAGGCCACCAGGAGGTGAGGTTCACTGGATGCCATTTGGGAGGTTGGCTACTGTGCTTCCTTAACAACCCACTAGTACCAGTTGCTGTGGTGTAGACTCCACCTCCTGCCGACGCCTTGTATATCTGAATAGAATGTGTTCCAAGAGGTTTTCGGTGGCTGATTTTTCAGAACTAGATCACCAGGCCTTTCTTCCAAGGCTTTCTGAGTGGATTTGAACCACCAGCATTTTGGTTAACAGCTGAGCGTGTTAACCATATGAACCACCCAGGGACTACTGCCTCACTGGGACCTGCTCACCTCTCTATCCTCCACTCATAAAACATAGGCAGTCCAGGGTTACAAAGGAGATCCATTCCTAACTATGTCTTTATGTCAGATTTGTAGGTAAGTCAGAAAACAGGTGCCTGTTCCTCTTATGCGTACATCATTCAAAAGTCTTTGAGCTAGAAAAGAGTCGAAGCGTTTTCAGTGATTTGAAAGTTGCATGTGCAACAAGCGAAGGTGATTGTGGTAAAGTGTTTGTTATTTGTAGGAATAGAGTGAGTTGTTCAAGATGAGGGCAAATTTACATAATGTTAGAGGGCAAATACAAGTTGTCCGTGGGCAGGGTGGTGGTAACCCAGGGACTGCCTGTATTCCTGTTGCTCTGTGGACTCTAGTTTTCACTGGTCTTCTGTTATCTCCTTCCACTTACCATGTTCTTTCCCACTGGCCTTTACAAGTATTGCTCCCTTAAGCATCCTTCACTTTGTCTCATCCATCCCTCTTCCTCCTTTACAGTTCAACTCCACCAGCACCTCCTCCAGGAAGCCTTTCTTGATCCCCAAGCCTAGGTCTGGTCTTCCAGACACAGGCCCCAAATTGACAATAATTGTGTCATCAATTACTTAACAAATATCTGATTTAATGGATCTGTGATTTGATGGATGATCTGACTTATACCTGTCTGGGTCTCCAGTGTGGAGCACAGATCATAAATCAGGTCAGTTTTCAAGTTCCTTCATGCAGAATCCTGGAACCATACTCTTAATGACCACTTCTTAAACTGCATTCCTAGGGGGAGAAAAATAACTGTTATTGTGCCTTGTCCTCACACAAGGCTCTTTTCATTAGTTCTTAAAATAGGACTATGCTTGTTTTCCAGACTGAGCATCTAGCCTACATTCTTGCTTCCACCTCTCCTACACTGACCACCAGAAAGCACTTTCTTTACAGTATGTTATTTTGTTCCCCCATCAATCTGATTCTTCTTTGTCAGCAAGTACAGAACTTGAAAAGTCACCAGTAACACTAGTTTGTCACAGGTTTTCTTCAGAGATCAAGTTTTGCTTTTAGAATACATTGAGGGGAAATGTTGAAGAAGAGAATTCTTTATTGTTCCCTGGCATTGCTGTTAGGCATACTGAATGAGCTGCTTGGAGCAGAGCTCTTAATCTAGGCTTCTCTTCTTTCACTCTTCCAACACATACACACAATTTTGATTTATTTGCTGCAAGGATGTAAATGGAAATCGAAGAATCAGACAGATGTGTGTATGCATGTGTCAGGGGGTAGTAGTGATGTCTCAGCTTGCGCTTAAAGTGGAATTCCAACACGGAATGTAGAAGTAGGGAGGGGACCATAGGAGGCCATTTGCAGGAAGACTTCCCTGCCCAAACTGAGCCTGAAGAAAGAAGGGGATGAAGAAGACATGAGACAGTTATCCACAGGCTTGTATGTCAGTCCTGCTGAGAGGAAGGCTTGTTGAGACAGAGAAACTATTTGTGGGATGGACTGTGTGACCCTTGAAGGCCGAAGTATGGCATTCTGGAGGTCTGCATGACCCTGTATGGTGCTGAATGTGGGGGAGGGATCTTTTCCTCTCTTCTGCAATGCTGTAATGATGGATAGAACAGTCTGTTAACACCGGGAAGGGCAGCATTATGGGGATTGTGGTAGGAGTGCTCTTGTCGGGATGCTGGTATTTTCCTGATGAGCTAAAAGGAGCAGAAACTGGGAGACA
Organism: Heterohyrax brucei; assembly: GCA_028571685.1. Taxonomy (NCBI): domain Eukaryota; kingdom Metazoa; phylum Chordata; class Mammalia; order Hyracoidea; family Procaviidae; genus Heterohyrax; species Heterohyrax brucei. The sequence goes on along the minus strand of CM053145.1, from coordinate 121,630,560 downwards.
CATATCATGAGCCATCAGAAGGCTTTAGTTGCAGACAACAGAGGTGGGGTGTGGGGAGAAAAAAGCCCAGTGTGTGCAACCAGAGCAGCACTGTGTCAGTGGTAGCTGATTACTGTGTGCACACCTGGGAGAGAACTCTATCAACTCCAAAATACAAGAGGATGAGCTTTTATTGAGGGCTGATGTCCTCTAGGAACGTATGAGAGAAAGGAGCCAATGATGTGTGAGAATAGCTGTGATAGGTGACCTGTGTCTGCCCGCTGATCACAGAGGCCTGGGAAGCTCAAGTGATGGAATACCATTGCTATCAGGTCACCTTTGATTCACAGCAAGCCCATGTATGAGGACTCACAATTAACTTTGCAAATTCATCCTAGTACTACACATCTCATTGCTGGATATCACTACAGTCACCTTTGAAGTACTCCCCCTGGGAAGCTGTGCCCTGATGCTAGCACATAGGCCACCCTTGAAAGTAATTTTGGACTCCTTTTCTGGAATCAAAGGCACTTGGCTTGGCTTTCTGGAATAGCCATCAGAGCTGTCATCATATTACCCTTGATGTCCTGAGCATCATCCAGATGTCTTGCTTTCAATATTTCCTTTATCTTCATGTAAAGAAAAAAGTCATTGGGGGCCAGATCAGGTGAGTAGGCAGGGTGTTCCAATACAGCTATTTGTTTATTGGCTAAAAACACCCTCACAGACAACTATACAATGAAGTCCCCGAACTTGCCACTGTGCCACCGTGTGCAATGACCATTCCAGAAAAAGTTGCAAAATTGCCTTGAAGGGTGGACCAGGCACTGGCATCTGTGCATAGCTTCCCAAGGGGAGTACTTCAAAGGTGATGGTAACGATATTCAGCAGTGAGATATGTAGCACGTAGAACAATTAAGTTTGCTGACTGGTCAGACCTCATATGTCAGAATAGAACTGAGCGCCACAGGGCTTTTAATGGCTGATTTTTGGGAAGTAGATCACTGGACCTTCCTTCTGAGAACCCCGGGTAGACCAGAGCCCCTTACCCTTTGGTTAGCAGCTGAACACATGTCAGAACGAGGTGGTGGTGTCATCTGACCTCCTCCAACTTCACAAGGGGGAAGAAGAATCACGATTGATTTCCTTGAAGCAGAGGTCAGACAGTCTCCTTTCTCTGCCATCTTTACCAGTTCTAACACCAACTGTCCCCCGATGGCACTCTCTACTTCCCTGCTGGGTTCCATAATTCATTCCAATGGCCACACAGAATTCACAGACAATACTCAAGGTTGTGGAATTTATCAGACAAGTAACAGGTTACAATTAAGGTCATAGATGCTGAGGATATAGTTCTGCTATCAGGAAGCCTTTTCTCAGCCATGCCCATAGACATGTCTCTCTCTGGACCCTCAGCCTCTGCTCCTGCTTGGTCAAGTGTTACACAGCTACTTCAGCTCTGTTGATACACGCCCACGTGCACTGCACCCTGCCAGCAAGCCTTGGCTCAAAGGTGCTGAGCTCTAGCTCCACAGGTCAGAAGCCCAGCTCCACCACTTGCCCAGAGGTACCCTGCTCTGCCTGTAAGCCTCGCCCAAAGGTTCTAAGTGTTCTCAGTCTGTGGGCCAAGAAGGCTGCTGTGCCATCTCCTGCAGATCTCTCATGCTGCTTCTCTGTACTGCTTCTGACCATTTTCAGTGTTACACCTCTGTCTCTCTCTATCTCAGACTCCTGGTTCCAGGAACTTCTCATCACAGGAATCCTGGGTCCAAAATACTCTCTTCACTCTTGGCACTTCTTCCCTGGTAGTGGTGAAATCTTCTCTTTCCCGCCTCTGGGAGGGCTCATTGTAAGTCTAGTGGAATGGCCAAACTGACCAATCCCCTTAGTGGGCCACAGTTACCTTATTTGCATAGTCCCACCCAGTCGCTTCGGTGAGAGTTACAAGATCACGGCAAGAAAGGTCACGCAATAACAACCTATTACACCTCAGTGCATTAACCCTTTGAGACACCCAGGGACTTCTCACTAGAGAATAAACTCACAGAAGTGAGAGACTGAGAGGGACCTTGCAGAGAAGGAAGTCGAAGTCCAGAGAGAAAGGCGAAATTTCTAAGGGCACACAGCTTAGGATAAAGACTTGATTTTGAGTCTTGCTGTTTCTTGGTGATCCGACTCAACGGCACTTGGCTGGCTTGGCTGTTTTTTGGTACCAAAAGGGTTTGGGGGGAACATACATATGTCACTGGTATTTCCTTACGACCCCTGAGGCTAAGAGGCAAGCAGGCTGTGTGCTGGGTTGCTCCATGTGGTTGGCTGGAGACACAGCAGAAACCAGCATGCTTGAAATGTCTGTGCTATGGTTTAGTTTGTTCATCAAGGTTATCTCTTTGGCCTAAAGCTTTTGACTTAGCAAAAATGCTTTTATTAACAAAGAGGGACAATTCCTGAGAAGCTAGGCCTCACCAGTAATTGTGGGAGAGGCTGGAGAAGGGAGCTGAAAGGCCACAGCATAGCGACTGTCGGAGATGACATGGGGTCTGGCAGAAGGGACTATGGGGATATTGAAAAAGATGAATAGATGCTACAACAAGTAGCATCTGTAGAGTAGAAGTGGAAGGTAACAACACATGAGCCCCTTTCTGATTTTAGCTGGAGGCAACCAGCCCATATCCCATGCCTCCTCCAGGCAGGATTCAGTGAGTTTCCACTGGTCTGAAACATCTCGTAATGTAACCTGTGTGAGGGACACGTTATACTGACCTCAGACTTAGGTCTTTGAGATTCACCCTGCTACAAGTTAGGAGGAGGAAATAGGAAAGGAGAAGCAAAACAAAGAAATAAGAAAAAAATGAAGGAGTGGGGGAGAGAGACACATCTGAGAAAGAAAAATGAGAAACAGCACACGTACAGAAAAAGAAGCATACAGAGAGACACACAGGGAAAAAAACCAGAGAGACTGGGCCTGAGCTATAAATTGCTTCCAGAATGTAAAGAACAAAACATGCTCCCTTTTAAGACCTTCTGGGGCAACTGTTTAATAGCATCCAGCCGCCTGGCCGCAGGTGGGCCTCTCACCTGACTCCCATTAGATTTCTTTGTCTATGGACACCCGAGTGATTAATGAGCCCCTCCGGGCCTGTGACCAGACAGTCACCTCCCTACTCAGTACATCGAGGCTGACCCTGAGTTGCCCTCCTCCTTGCACGTGGTCTAGCAGGTGGATTTGAATTTCTAATGATTGCAGGCACCTGTGTTTCCCTCAGTGATTGCCATGGTGATGGAAAACAGACCCAAGCCATACCCAGGAGGAAGAGTAATGGAGGAAACACAAGAGACAGGCTATTGAAGCCTTGAAATATCACTGAAAGTGTGGATCTTGTTAGATTTCATTAACTGTTTACGTTTCCCTGGCTGTATTCCACTAGTCACCTGCCCAGAAACACAACTGGAAACACAAACTTTAAATGAGATCAGATTTTCCAATGAAATATGATAAGAGCAAAATCACAGGTAAACAGGTCTATTCCACCTGAGAGACATTTGTGAGGAGCCTGATGTCAACGCTGCCCATGTCTGGTCTGACTTATGGTTGTCTGGGAAACCATCTCTGGAAGACTAACTGAGAAGGAGAAGGGGTAAAGAAGGTTTGCAGAACCCAAGGGAGGCGTGAGTGGACTTGGATTTATGAGGGGCTCCTGCCAGACCCCTCTCAGGCTTCTACTAAGTCCTTTGGAGAGCAGCATACTTCCCATGATGACAATTCTATTGCAGTTCATGGAAACTGAAGATTGAAGGCTTTGGGCCCATGGTCAAGCCAGCAGTGCGGAGTGAAAAGAGAAGAGTTTGTTACGACCTCTAAATCCCTCAAGATGCAGCATCATCCACACTGCTCACCTCCAGGCTGGTTAGCAAAGAGTAACTCCTTTATTTTCATGAGGCATGGTTTTGAAAACCTTCCCAGTGAAGTCAGGCTAAGTCTAGGTATGCCAGGGCTCAAGAGCCAGCAGTTATTTATGAGGAAAAACATTTCCTACTAAAACCCTTTATGACTCTCTTTCAAATCCTATTGGAAGAATCTCTTCCGTTTTGTGTTAACTTTCCAAGTGTTAAAAAGCAAGGATGTCACTTTAAGGACTAAGGTGCACTTGACCCAAGCCATGGTTTTTCCAACACCTCTTTTGCTTGGGAAAGCTGAACAATGGATAAGGAAGACTGAAGAATAATTGACATTTCTTTTCCCTTTTCAAAAAAAATTATTGTTATTGTGATTAAATGGAAGTTTACAATCCAAGTCAATTTGCGGTATAAAACCCGAGCACCCGCCCTGATGAAAGTCTGTCTGCTCTTTTCCCCCTATGACAGCACACTCCTACTTCCTGCTCTGACTTTCAGTATCCACTCTACCAACACCTGGCCCCTCCTCTCTACCCTCTCTTTTCCATTCTAGAGAGGAACCAGTTGGACAGCCTCATATATATATTAAACCATAAAGAACACACACCACCTCCATCATTCTATGTCCTGTAGTCCAGTCCCACCTTTGTCTGAAAAGTTGGCTCTAGTACTGGTTTTAGCTCTGGGCCACATACTCAGGGGACCCTCCAGGTTGTTGGACCATCAGGTCTAGTCTTTCAGTAGAGTTCTAGATCTGTACTCCCAATTGCTCATGCTTCTTTAGGGACTTGGCATTGTGTTCCCTGTCAGGGTAGTCTTTGGTGGTGGCTGGGCACCATTTAGTTTTCTGGTCTCATGAGGATGTAGTCTCCCAATCATATGGACCCCTCTGACTCCTGGGCTCATATTCTCCTCTTGTATTTGATGTTCTTGATTCTCAACAGCTCCAGGTGGATTGGGATCAATTTTTGTTTCTTAGATAGCAGCTTGTTGGCTTTTAAGACCCCAGGCACCACTAACCAATGTGGGATACAGAACAATTTCTTAGAAAAAACTAGTTATGCCAACTGATCTCAATATTCCCTGATATCATTGTCCCCAGATCCCTGTTCCTGCTACTTTGACCTTTAAATTGTTGGGTTGTAGTTAGGAAACCTTCTAGCTTACAGTGTAGTCTAGTTGTGCTGACCACTCTTGTACTGCGTGTTGTCATTCTCTTCACCTAACCCAATTCCTATTGGCTGTCTAATCAATGGAAACTCTGGTGGCATAGTGTTTAAATGCTATAAGGGTTGCCATGAGTTGGATCCGACTCGACGGCACTTGGCTTTGGCTGGCTAGCCAAAAGGTCAACAGTTCAAATCTGCCAGGCACTCCTTGGAAACTCCATGGAACAGTTCTACTCTGATCTATAGGGTTGCTATGAGTTGGAATCAACTCGATGGCAGTGGGTTTGGCTTTTTTTCTTTTAACCTAATCTATGAATAACCCTCTCCCTCCCTCTCTGTGCTTGCCACCATCAAAGAGTATTTTCTTCTGTGCATCAGTCTTTTCTTAAATCCTTATAATAGTGGTCTCATACTATATTTGTCCTTTTGAAGCTGACTGATTTTATTCAACATGTCTTTCAGATGATTCTAGGTTATGAAATGTTCCATAAAATCATCATTGTTCTTTATTATTGCATAGTGTTCCACTGTGTAAATACACCATAGTTTATCCATTCATCTGTTGATGGGCACCTAGGTTGATTCCGTCTTTTTGCTATTGTGAACAGTGCTGTAGTAAACATTCGTGTGCATATATCTGTTCATGTGATAGCCTTTATTTCTCTAGGATATATTCCAGGCAGTAGGATTGCTGGATCATGTGGTATTTCTATTTCTAACTTTTAAGAAAGTGCCAAATTGCTTTCCAAAGAAGTTGTACTATTTTACCTTCCCATCAGCAATGTAGAAGAGTCCCAATCCCTCTACAGCCTCTCCAACATTTGTTGTTTTGTGTTTTTTGGATTATAGCCAACCTTGTTGATTTAGATGGTATCTCATTGTAGTTTTTATTTGGATTTCTCTAATGGCTAATGATTGTGAGCATTTCCTCATTTGTCTTTTGGCTGCCTGCATGACTGACACTTTTGAACCATAGTAGTGGCAAAAGGTATTGAATACATCATGGACTGCCAAAAGAATAGACAAATTTGTCTTCAAGAAGTACAGACAGAATATTACTTATAAGCAAGAAATGGTGAGACTTTGTCACAAATTCTCTGGATATCTTATTAGGAGGGGTAGCTTCTTGAAGAAGGACATCATGCTTGGTAGAGGGTCAGCAAAGAAGAAAAAGACCCTCAGTGAGATGAATTGACACATTAGCTACAACAACAAGCTCAAGTATAGCAAAGATTTTGAGTGTGGCGCAAGACCAGGCAGTGTTTTGCTTTGTTGTATAGAGTCACTGTGGCCAGAACAGACTCAACAATACCTAACAATAACAACAATATCAGCATTCCAGCCTATGGCCTTAGAAGAGGTAACTCCTGCTCCTTTAAGTCATTGTTCTTCACACTGTACTCCATGGGCTAACATCACTGGAATCATCTGAGACTTTGTTAGATATACAGC